>CM060946.1:71514927-73914927 GCA_030765085.1 Allium cepa | reverse complement strand
AGAAAACCAAACTCGTACAAGGTGCGATAGGGTAGGTGACACGGCACAACTATGCAATGCCAGGGTAGATATACCAATTACGCTTCCGGGTCAGTGGTAACGCGTAGCGTGCAGCTACGCCCACCTCGAGCCACACCCCAAATCAAAGAAATCAAAAGTGGCCACCGAATAAATCCAAAGTCAGAGTAGGATATCGAAGGGATGTGTCTGATAAAAGGGGCTACCTTCTTAACTCGTCGATCGCTCCTGTTTTAGCCACCTTATGCCAACTCACGGGAGTTGGGTCCATGTATTTACCTCAAAGGAAACGCCGCCACCATCCTACTTCATTCTGGAATCTCCACCGCATACACGATTGCTAAAGTGGTCTTCGGAGTTGGCAGAGAGTATGAGAACTTCCGATCCCGGTCTCTTCAACAACCAATCATTATTATAACGCCGCAGTTATTTCAAAATAATTTATACTTTAAAACCAGAATATAAATCCCTTTCAAATCCATATAAATACGATATCATTTCTATTTTTAAAACCCCAAATCAATATGATATCATTTTTTTTTTAAATATCCCTTTTTCCAAAATCATAATATTTTCAAATATATATATCTTAAACCCATAGCTTTGAAACAAAATTTCTAATACTTAAATGGTTTAAATATTAAACCACTTTATATAACAAAATAGCTTTTTAAATTTCACAAATAAATTCCAAATATAGGTTTAAATTCCTAAATAAACCATTTCAATTTCCATATATTTCAAAGCTTTAAATATTCTACAATTTCAAAACGAATTCTTTGATAGTTTCATATATATCAAATTCTATTACTATTATCTAGATTTCTAATGTTTACTTAATAAACCCAATATCGTTTAGGTAAAACCTTTAACTTCAAACAACTGGATATTCTTTAAATTTTATTAACTTGATATATTCATATAAATCTTTATATTCATTTAAATCCCTCTAAACCAAATCAAGTTATAAGAATCATACCCTTTTTAATCTCAATTTATTTTAAATTTCAAATCAAATTTTTCGAGTATAATTCTTGTAACGACCCACTATTTTGTACCATTCAAATTCGACCATAAATTAAAACATGTCAATCTTGAATAGTTAAAAACAATAGATTGTAAATAAATTTGGAGCAAATGAAATCAAATCACAGAATCACAGACACATATATCAGAAAAACTCGCAGCGGAATTTAAAATACTTAGTGGTTCATGAAGCCACTATAAAAGTCTCAAACAAATAAAAATTACATTGTCTTTAATCTCAATTATAGTTCAAAACATCAATATACAATCCAAATATCCCATAGTCTTGATTACATAAACAAGATAACGGACTGAAAGGTTTGCCGGCAGCTTGAAAGATCTATAGAAGTCCGAGCCCGGGATGAAAGCTGAACTGCAACTCAGGCTGACCCGTGCGTAAGAAATAAACACAACAATCGAGTTAGGACATGCATACTTATATAGTGTAAGTTAATTCAAGTGTACTGTAATATAGAGCAAGTAACTTAAAGGATGCTTGGGACCGCCCATCCTCTAAGGATCCGTTAAACTATTTACTATGTAATAATATTTTGCTATTATAATCGTGTCTATATTAAAATAAACTTACTTTTAAATAGCGTTAAGGGGTTACCCATATAGCCCTTAACACATAATATATTCCCATAGTCTATACAGTACCGTAATCTCCCCCGTACTGGGCGTCGTCAAAGGGCACTCCATAGGTATGGTACAAAACAAAAATCGTATAAGGCTCGCTATGGTAGATGACACGACACAACTAGACAATGCCAGGGTAGATACACCAATTACGCATCTGGACCGATGGAAACGCGTAGCGCGCAGCTACCGCCCTCCTCGGACAACACTCCCTAATCAAAGGTGTGCACCAAACAATCACAAAAGTAATAGAATGGCATACGAAGAAGTGCGTCCGATCAGAGGTGCTACCTCATTAATCCGAGAATCGCTCCTGTTTTAGCTACCTTATGCCAACTCACGGGAGTCGGGTCCACGTATTTACCTTAAAGAAAACGTCACCACCATCCTACTCCATTTTGGAATCTCCACCGCGTATACGGTTGTTAAAGTGGTTTTCTGTATCGACAGAGAGTATGCCAAATATCCGATCCGGGTTTCTTTAACAACCAACGTTGTTATAACCCGTGGTTTCAGGTTTTAAAAATGATATTTATACTAAAAAAATCAAAAATAAATTTCAAATAAATTTCAATATCATAATATCATTTCAAACATCATTTATTTAAACATCAGTCATTTTATTTAATATAAAATACCATTTAAATCTATTTAATTTATTTAGGAATTAATTGCCTTTCAACTCACATTTAAAAGTTAAATTCTTCCATTTAAAACCATTTAAAATCAATTCCTTGTTTTTATTAATTACATATTAAATTCCAAAATTTTAATACCTTTTCCCAAAGATTATTTCCATTTAATTTTATTAAAACAATCAAAAGTTCAGTTTCCATAGCACTTATAAAATGCTACCTAAAGTTATAGGTTAAAACAGTCCATTTACAAAAGACAGCAATTAAATGCTGTATTAACTTAAAAATTAAGTTTGAAATTCCCAAATATAACTTATTATCAATTAATTTACTTATCTAAAATCTCACTATTAACAAAAATTCAGAATTTCCCAAAATACATTATATTCCAAGATTTTCTTAACTATTCATTTATTTAACAGTTTGACTCATTCAAAAATCATTATAAATTCTATAAAAATCCTTTAAATACATTTAACCCAGAATATTATAAACTTTCCATTTAAATTTGTTTTTTAAACATTTCAGAAAAATATTATATAAACCGCGGGTCTGTATATAGTTTTCTAGCCTAGGTCAAATGATACGGATATATATCATTTCAATCCGTAATTTACAAAAACCCGGGTTCTATCATTTCAAACCCGCAATCCCAAGTTAACTAATAAATAATTAAACAATTAAATAAATAAATGAATAAATAATTATCGTTCAGGCCTATCATTTCAGCCTATAACGATCTCAAATTTACAGGGAACTTGCAGTGTGATTAACAGTAAATAAAAATTAAATAGTATAACTGCAATAATATAAAATAAATAAACAACTGACGATGTGTCAATTAATAATGGGGTTTGACATCATACGCTTATATCACATGTAGATAAAATTTAATAGAATAAATTACAATTACACTTTTGATAAATTCACAGATATATAGGTATGTTTGTCTGGTGAGAAATACTCACCTTAAAGCTGCAGAAAATTTAGATTCAAACGATTGTATCACTTGATAAAGAAACGTATAAACGGCACGATCAGACTTCCGAGGATGCCACGCCTTGATTCAAATCTATAACAAGATCCAAATACCATATACGCGACTTTAAAATTTACGGTCAAAGCAAAATTTTAAATAGCAACCGGGACGAGATTTTAAATTTGAAGATTTTTGACACCCGCAGCTCAGCCACTCCATCACTCAATCCGTTCAACATCTCCAATCCTCTTCCCTTTCCAAATTTTATGTAAATGCTTTGGGAAAATGCTTTGGTAAAAAAAAAATTCCTCGCAAATAAAATAGGTTGAGTCTTTGTAAACGGTGGGTACAATTGTTATTAGATTTATAGATAAAAAAAATACACTCTTTTTTATTTTTATTTTTTTATAAATGAATGCACGTGCACGTTATGGCCGAGGACACCATAATGCTTGCTAAATTTTTAGAGTGCCACACTCATGCAGTTCACGTGGCCACAACTACAGGCACAAATATTTTTGCTTCTTCCAGAGATGCAAAATGAATTTTTTTTTTCGTTTGTTAACATTTTATTAAAATGATCATGCATGAATTCACAAAACAAAGGTGATACAATATGTAACAACCCGCATATTTATCGATTTTACATGTAAATATTTTATTTAAATATTTTATCAATACTCGGAATTTAGCCCGAAAAGCTACTTTTTTCATACGGTCGAATTAGGACTCGGGACCACTCCCATTGAGTTTAAAATGCCGTTTGCGACATTTTTGAGTATAAGCTTCGATTTGTTTGGAGAAAGTTGATTTTTGCTACTTTTCACTTTGGGTTTGGGTTTGGGTTCAGCCCTATGTTTAACTTATACTCAAAACTGAGCCACTCTTCCCCCATTCACCCTCATTTTCTCCCTCTTTTCAGTTCTAAGGCAATATTGGTGGGAGAGATTGGAAATTAAAACTCCAAAACCCTAGTTTTCTCTTGCAAATCAACCCTTGCTCCAAACTAATAGAAGAACCCATTGGTAAGCATTCTCTTCTTCTTCTCCAACTTATTCTCTTACCAATTTCAGAAATTCCTAAACCTAATTTTGGGAATGTTCTTGTTTTGAGAACAGATTCAAGCTCATTTGGGTTGTGTTGAAGAGAGGTTGATTCTCCATTTGCTTTCAAGCTTCTTCTTGTTTGATTTTTGTAAAAAGGTGAGATTTTTATCTCACATCTATGCTTATATTTATCTTCGATTGTTAGGTATGAATTCCTAACACTTATTCGTGTGCATTTGCTTTTGGTTTGGATTGATTTGGTGAATATTCCAATTTTTAGTGTTTTGGGTTCAATCCTTTAAAAATCATAACTTTGATGTTTGAACAAGTGTTTGGTGATGCATCGAGGAGCATATAGGGCCGGGTAGTTGATTGGCATGATCCCTTAGTGCCGTTGCTCGAGAGAATGCAATTTGGTGGAGGTTGGACCTCAATTGGATGGACTGGGAGGGGACTGGCAACAGGTCCGGTCGACCGAGCATTGTAGCCGGCCGACCGACCTGCTGCCAAGTGCATAAGCACTTCCCTGTTTAAGGTTCGGTCGACCGAGTACAGTGTTTGGCCGACCGACCTGCTTCCCGAGGAATTTTGAGAACAGGGTCCGGTCGACCGAGCTCTGTAGCCGACCGACCGACCTGCTGCATTTTTGCCTATTTCGCCTAGTTGTTTGAATTTCCAACTTTAATCGATTCGTGTTGTTTCCTATGTGTTGTTATCATTTGTTATGACTTTGATGACTCCTTTTTAGGGATTTTTGAATATCCATTTTGATGGATTCTTTATCGGTTTCGTTGGATTTTTATTCACATCTTCGTACGTGAATTTTAGTGAACGATTGTTCCTACAATCTTCTTTGTGTTTTGTCACTTTAAAAATATAAAGGTTTTCTATACTAGTAGTAAATATCAAAACTCTTTCCTCAAACGATTTCAATACTATTTTAATACCAAATTCGTTTATAAAACCGTTTTCCAATCTATTAGTATATATAAACCTTTACCTCACTCGTATGAGAAATCTAATTAAACGACTTAGTAAAACGAGTGGTATGAAACGCTTGCGTTTACTTCGTCGGTTAATTCTTGGACTTGTTCGATTGAATCCCTTGTGACAATTTTATAGTGGAGATCTGCAGTTTGTTCGTAAATATTTAAGTTAAGCAAGTGGTTATGGGACATCAAGCTAAACTCATATATTTACTAGCTTAGTGTAATTGACACTTCTCGTTGATCATGACGATCATCTTTGTGATTTAGACTAGCAATGTGCGATGTCTCTTTGTTTGCGAGGGAGACTAAACCCCGTTTTGTGGAGTTTCAACTCAAATTGGTGGGGTAGCGACCCATGGTCTTCGGGCCGTTTGTGGAGCTTCGGCTCAATTTGTGATGGTTAGCAACCATGGAATTAGCGTTCCGTTTGTGATACACGTGTTGGCGAGCTTTATGCTCCCGTTTGTGATAGGCCTCCCCCTCTTTGTGATTTCTGGATTTCTTGAGATGATTTCTAGAATTTGTGTTTCACCAATTTTCGTGATTTCCATCGATAAGCTATATCGATATTTGTGTATTGGTGAATTTGTGTGTCATTGACTTTTGTGATTGGCATTGATATAATATGTCATTTATTGTGGTTTGGTGAACGAAATGAGAAGTATGACATTTCTTTGATTCTTGTGTAGATTTGGTGATATTGATTAATCTCTCGTTGATTTTCAATTACTTATATATATCACAGCTTGGCATTGTGATTATTCTGTGTTTAGTCATATCTCTTATTCTATATCGTTTCATCTGATATTTATAGTTAGACTGATCCGTTTATTATTTTCTTATTAAATAATACTCGGATCAGACCGAGATGTTACAGGTGCTTCTGCTTGACTTCTCTCCAGGGATCTATTACTCTGACCTTTTGCTTACTACTTAGATTAGTAGTTTTTGTTGTATACACTTGAGATATAGACTCATTGTTGTATTATTTTGTATAGCACGTGTTGCTATTCTTTTGTATTATTATGGATCTTTTTGACCACTACTCTGATATACACTTCCATGTGTTAGTTATATATTCATATCTTCTTCCGCCTTTGTGATATGAATTATCTGTGACTGATTTATGTTATGTTTATTTCTGTATTTGTTTTCGAAGATATTATAGCCACTGTGTAGTAGCTTTGAGTTTGTGTCGGTATGTCGGATTTCCTCTTGATAAAGTATTGCATGTTATACTATCTGACATATCGATGCTCGCACAAAGCAAGTACACGGATGGTCGCTCCTCAACAGCCTTATTCTCCGTGCTAGTCGACAGCATTCACCGTAATGTTCTTGGCTAGCGTGAGTATAGAGGTGGGGCGTCACAGCTTGGTATCAGAGCCAAACTTCGGAACAATATGGAATATTATAACAAGGATCATCGTCCTAAGTCCATCTTAGGAGTCGTGCTTTAGGATTTTATTCGGGTCTTCGTACCGATTCATCCTATTTTCTTTTATGATTCCTTGTTTTGTCTATCAAGATTGCATGATATTCATTAGTGAATAATCTTCTTTTTGCTCTTATTTCTTTCTAAGGAAGAGGAATGTCTAGACCAGGCCGTCCCAGAGCTGGACCATCTAGTGTTCCACCCCAAGATGGAGTTTTTATGACTGCTCAACAGCTTCTTGATTTAGTGACGAATGCTCAAGCAGCTGGAGCTAACTCGGAACCTACTCACCCAAAGTCGGGATTTGCATGCTTGTGTAGCGATTACACTAATTTGGGTAGGGAGCCATTCAAAGGTTCCGAAACTATTATTGAAGTACAGGCTTGGCTAAGGTCATGCGATCGAATCTTTTCTCGCATGAATCTTATTGACCTTCACCGAGTTCAGGTGGCCTCTAGTATGCTTCGAGAAAGAGCATTGGACTGGTACGAGCTTCTAATTTCTGAGATTAATGAAGCGGATCTCACCTGGGGGCAATTCCGAGAACGCTTCGAGTTGAAATTTGTACCAGAAGCAGAGAAAGTGACATTGGCTCGACGATTTATAGACCATGTTCAAGGTGAATCTTCCGTGGCAGATTATGTCGTGTCTTTTGAATCTCTCTCTAAATATGGGGTTGAATACATCAACACCCCATTGAAGAAAAATCAGAGGTTCGTCTATGGCTTAAACAAAAATCTCAAGAAGCCATTACTTCTAAAATTAGAAGTTTCTTTCGACCAAACTCATTGATATCGCTCTTCGTCTTGAAGAGGCGGATAAGGAGAATGATGTTTAAGTGGTGGGTTCCAAACCAAACTTCAACAACAAGAAAAGGCCAAACAAATTCAAAGGCCCTTATCCCAATAAGAAAGGTAAGCAAGCAACCTACGTGGCAAAGACTTCTTCCTTTGGTCGTGGGGAATGCTATAATTGTGGTTCGAAGGACCATTATGCGAACAAGTGCCCAAAGTCTCTCTCTTGTCGCTACT
Organism: Allium cepa; assembly: GCA_030765085.1. Taxonomy (NCBI): domain Eukaryota; kingdom Viridiplantae; phylum Streptophyta; class Magnoliopsida; order Asparagales; family Amaryllidaceae; genus Allium; species Allium cepa. The sequence goes on along the minus strand of CM060946.1, from coordinate 73,907,129 downwards.
GCAAAGTTCCCGGTCATGTTATATCTTCATGCCCTAAGCTTCAGGGCAAGAAGGAGGGAAAGTTAAATGTTGCTCAAGCCTCTGGCAACACATCTCGTGGCCAAGGTATTTCTCATTCTATTCTGGATGGAATTATTTTATTTCGTGATCATCCTATTCGAGTTCTTTTTGATACGGGTGCGTCCCATTCTTTTATATCAAAAGAACTTGTTGATACTTTTTCTTTGGATGTTTTGTGTTTAATGACTTCTTTGAGAATTGCGAATCCGGTTGGTGGATCCGCGACAATCAGTTTATTGTGTAAAGATGTCGAGATTATTTTGTGTGATTTTTCTTTCCGAGCCGATTTGCATGTCATGCGTTATTTAGGCTTTGGAATGATTTTGGGAATGGATTGGCTTAACCGTTATGAAGCCCATATCCTATGTCCTGAGCGGACTATTCATCTTCGACATCCTCAATCTGTTAAGCAGATATCTATTAATCTTAAAGATTTAGATTCCAGTTTGGATGCATCTTTATATTCTTTAAATCCTCGTGATGACGATGATGACGATGAGGGTGATATTATTTCTCTTATTCACGTCCTTTGTGAATTTTCTGACTTATTCAAGCCCGTTTTAGGATTACCACCTAAGCGAGCAATTGAGTTCAGAATTAATCTTATTCCTGGAGCTCAACCTATCACTCGCCCTCCGTATCGTATGTCCAATAAAGAAAACGAGGAGATGCGTAAACAATTATCTGAATTGGAGATGAAGCAATTTATTCGCTCTAGTTCCTCGCCTTGGGGAGCTTCGGCTATTTTCGTGAAGAAATCCGATGGAACACTTAGGCTTTGCGTTGACTACCTCAAGCTTAATGATCTTACTATCAAAAATAATTATCCTTTACCTCGGATTGATGATCTATTCAATCAACTTTGTGGTGCTAGAGTCTTTTCACTATTAGACTTAGCTACTGGATTTCATCAGCTTCGTATTGCAGAGGATAGTATTCCTTTGACATCGTTCCGTACTCGTTATGGATCTTATGAATGGCTTGTTATGCCATTTGGTCTAACGAATGCTCCGGCCTATTTCGTTGACCTTATGAATAGAGTTTTCAAAGACTTCCTCGACCGGTTTGTCCGCATCTTTATCGATGATATTCTTGTGTATTCTAAAACCGAGGAGGAGCATGAAAAACATCTTCGGATTGTGTTGGAAACTCTTAGGAGTAATCAATTAAAGGCAAAATTTTCTAAGTGCCACTTTTGGCAATCTCGTGTGAAGTTTCTCGGTCATATTATTTCCGAATCTGGAATTTCCATGGATCTTTCAAAGATTGAAGCGATTCAAGATTGGAAGAGACCGGAGAGTGTGACGGAGATTCGTAGTTTTCTTGGATTGGCGGGTTATTACCGCCGTTTTATCAAAGACTTTTCTAAGATTGTCATACCTCTCACTAGTTTGACGAAGAAAGGTGTTAAATACATTTGGTCGGACAAATGTGAAGCTTCTTTTCAGAGATTAAAAGAGCTTCTTTCTGATGCTCCTATTCTTGTTATTCCCGAGGGGAATCAGGATTTCGTTGTTTATACCGATGCTAGTCGCGTTGGTTTGGGTGCCGTTCTTATGCAAAGAGAACGTGTGATTGCTTATGCTTCTAGGCAATTGAAGCCTGCCGAGACTAGATATGCCACTCATGATTTAGAACTCGCGGCTATTGTTTTCGCTCTTCGGATTTGGCGTCATTATCTTTTAGGAGAGAAATTTGTTCTTTACATGGATCATAAGTCTTTGAAGTATTTATTTTCTCAAAAGGAACTTACGTCAACAACGTTGGCTCGAGTTCCTTTCTCCTTATGATCTTGATATTCTTTATACTCTCGGTAAGGGTAATCGTGTCGCCGATGCCCTTAGCCGTAAACAACAAGCTGTTGTTTCTTTGATGATATCCGAATGGAACGATCTCGAGATTTTATCCACTTGCGAAATTCGAGACCGTGTTTCCGATTTATGTTCATCATTTGTTTTATGTAGCTTTGAGGCTCATCCTTCTCTTTTAGACCGCATTCTTGAAGCTCAAAGGCTAGATCCCGAATTGGCTCTTCTTGGCCAAAATATTAAGGATAAGGTTGATATTGAAGGTTTGAAGGACTTTGATATCGATTCTCGTGGCGGCATTCGAAAATTTGGTAGACTTATCGTACCAAGTATTGGTGATCTTTGTAAAGATATTTTAGAAGATTCCCATCATTCTAAATTTACCATTCATTCCGGTAGTAGTAAAATGTACGCGGATATGAAGCGACTTTATTATTGGGAGGGAATGAAACTTGACATCGCTAACTTCGTTAAGCGTTGCATGACTTGCCAACTCGTTAAGGCCGAGCATCAAAGGCCCGGTGGGTTATTGCAACCTTTAGAAATTCCAATTTGGAAGTGGGACAATATTTCCATGGATTTTATAGATGGCCTTCCCCGTTCTCGTTCGGGTCATGATAGCTTATGGGTGATCGTTGATAGACTTACTAAATCTGCCCATTTTATTCCCGTTCGGTCTAACCGAACCGTTCCTCTTTTGGCCAAGCTCTTTATCAAAGAGATCGTTAAATTGCATGGAGTTCCTACTTCTGTTGTTAGAGACCGTGATCCATTGTTTACTAGTGGATTTTGGAAGAGTCTTCAAAAAGCTTTTGGGAACAAAGCTTAATTTTAGCACCGCTTATCATCCTCAGTCCGATGGACAAACTGAGCGTGTGAATCAAACTCTTGAAGATCTTCTTCGTCCTTGTGTGCTTGATTTTGGTGGAAGTTGGGAAGATCATATTTCACTTGTTGAATTTTCCTATAATAATAGCTTCCAATCTAGTATTGGTATGGCACCTTTCGAGGCACTCTATGGAAGGCCATGCCGATCTCCTTCTTCTTGGCTTGAGGCCGGTGAGAAGCTGGTTTTAGGTCCAGATTTTATTCGGGATTCCACAGAGAAAATTGACCTTATTCGACATAGAATGAAAGAAGCCCAGAGTAGACAAAAATCCTATGCCGATAACTGAAGAAGGAAGTTAGAATTTTCTGTGGGAGATCTTGTGTTCATTCGTGTTTCACCTATGAAAGGTGTTGTATGTTTCAGTCGATCGGGAAAGTTAGCGCCTCGATATATTGGGCCATTTCCTATCACTGAACGTATTGGTTACATGGCTTATCGCCTTTTATTACCGGCTCAATTTTCTGCTACCCATGACGTGTTTCTCGTTTCTCAACTTCGGAAGTGTCTTCGAGATTCCGATTCTATTCTTGAGCCTGGTGTTGTGGAAGAGATTGAAGTTTCGCCTAATTTAACTTATGAACAACATCATATTCGTATCATTGCTTCGGAGGTCAAACGACTTCGAAATAAAGATGTTCCGCTTGTTAAAGTTCAATGTTCTTCAAATCCTAAGGATTGTTCTTGGGAATCTAGAGAGTACATCGAGCGAACACATCCGAACTTACTTTCTCGTGCTCTTTGAGGTGAACTTCTTATTTCAAATTTCTTTTGTGTTGAATATGCTTTTATGGTTGTTACTACATATCTTCTTCTTGTATATTGCGAGGACGCAATTTCTTTAAGGAGGGGAGCTGTAACAACCCGCATATTTATCGATTTTATATGTAAATATTTTATTTAAATATTTTATCAATACTCGGAATTTAGTCCGAAAAGCTACTTTTTGCATACGGTCGAATTAGGACTCGGGACCACTCCCATTGAGCTTAAAATGCCATTTGCGACCTTTTTGAGTATAAGCTTCGATATGTTTGGAGAAAGTTGATTTTTGCTAATTTTCACTTTGGGTTTGGGTTTGGGTTCAGCCCTATGTTTACCTTATACTCAAAACTGAGCCACTCTTCCCCCATTCACCCTCATTTTCTCCCTCTTTTCAGTTCTAAGGCAATAATGGTGGGAGAGATTGGAAATTAAAACTCCAAAACCCTAGTTTTCTCTTGCAAATCAACTCTTGCTCCAAACTAATAGAAGAACCCATTGGTAAGCATTCTCTTCTTCTTCTCCAACTTATTCTCTAACCAATTTCAGAAATCCCTAAACCTAATTTTGGGAATGTTCTTGTTTTGAACATAGATTCAAGCTCATTTGGGTTGTGTTGAAGAGAGGTTGATTCTCCATTTGCTTTCAAGCTTCTTCTTGTTTGATTTTTGTAAAAAGGTGAGATTTTTATCTCACATCTATGCTTATATTTATCTTCTATTGTTAGGTACGAATTCCTAACACCTATTCGTGTGCATTTGCTTTTGGTTTGGATTGATTTGGTGAATATTCCAATTTTTAGTGTTTTGGGTTCAATCCTTTAAAAATCATAACTTTGATGTTTGAACAAGTGTTTGGTGATGCATCGAGGAGCATATAGGGCCGGGTAGTTGATTGGCATGATCCCTTAGTGCCGTTGCTCGAGAGAATGCAATTTGGTGGAGGTTGGACCTCAATTGGATGGACTGGGAGGGGACTGGCAACAGGTCCGGTCGACCGAGCACTGTAGCCGGCCGAAAGACCTGCTGCCAAGTGCATAAGCACTTCCCTGTTTAAGGTTCGGTCGACCGAGTACAGTGTTCGGCCGACCGACCTGCTTCCCGAGGAATTTTGAGAACAGGGTCCGGTCGACCGAGCTCTGTAGCCGGCCGACCGACCTGCTGCATTTTTGTCTATTTCGCCTAGTTGTTTGAATTTCCAACTTTAATCGATTCGTGTTGTTTCCTATGTGTTGTTATCATTTGTTATGACTTTGATGACTCCTTTTTAGGGATTTCTGAATATCCATTTTGATGTATTCTTTATCAGTTTCGTTGGATTTTTATTCACATCTTCGTATGTGAATTTTAGTGATTGATTGTTCCTACAATCTTCTTTGTGTTTTGTCACTTTAAAAATATAAAGATTTTCTATACTAGTAGTAAATATCAAAACTCTTTCCTCAAACGATTTCAATACTATTTTAATACCAAATTCGTTTATAAAATCGTTTTCCAATCTATTAGTATATATAAACCTTTACCTCACTCGTATGAGAAATCTAATTAAACGACTTATTTAAACGAGTGGTATGAAACGCTTGCGTTTACTTCGTCGGTTAATTCTTGGACTTGTTCGATTGAATCCCTTGTGACAATTTTATAGTGGAGATCTGCAGTTTGTTCGTAAATATTTAAGTTAAGCAAGTGGTTATGGGACATCAAGCTAAACTCATATATTTACTAGCTTAGTGTAATTGACACTTCTCGTTGATCATGACGATCATCTTTGTGATTTAGACTAGCAATGTGCGATGTCTCTTTGTCTGCGAGGGAGACTAAACCCCGTTTTGTGGAGTTTCGACTCAAATTGGTGGGGTAGCGACCCATGGTCTTCGGGCCGTTTGTGGAGCTTCGGCTCAATTTGTGATGGTTAGCAACCATGGAATTAGCGTTCCGTTTGTGATACACATGTTGGCGAGCTTTATGCTCCCGTTTGTGATAGGCCTCCCCCCTTTGTGATTTCTGGATTTCTTGAGATGATTTCTAGAATTTGTGTTTCACCAATTTTCGTGATTTCCATTGATAAGCTATATCAATATTTGTGTATTAGTGAATTTATGTGTCATTGACTTTTGTGATTGGCATTGATATAATATGTCATTTATTGTGGTTTGGTGAACGAAATGAGAAGTATGACATTTCTTTGATTCTTGTGTAGATTTGGTGATATTGATTAATCTCTCGTTGATTTTCAATTACTTATATATATCACAGCTTGGCATTGTGATTATTATGTGTTTAGTCATATCTCTTATTCTATATCGTTTCACCTGATATTTATAGTTAGACTGATCCGTTTATTATTTTCTTATTAAATAATACTCGGGTCAGACCGAGATGTTACAGGTGCTTCTGCTTGACTTCTCTCCAGGGATCCATTACTCTGACCTTTTGCTTACTACTTAGATTAGTAGTTTTTGTTGTATGCACTTGAGATATAGACTCATTGTTGTATTCTTTTGTATAGCACGTGTTGCTATTCTTTTGTATTATTGTGGATCTTTTTGACCACTACTCTGATATACACTTCCATGTGTTAGTTATATATTCATATCTTCTTCCGCCTTTGTGATATGAATTATCTGTGACTGATTTATGTTATGTTTATTTCTGTATTTGTTTCCGAAGATATTATATCCACTGTGTAGTAGCTTTGAGTTTGTGTCGGTATGTCGGATTTCCTCTTGATAAAGTATTGCATGTTATACTATCTGACATATCGATGCTCGCACAAAGCAAGTACACGGATGGTCGCTCCTTAACAGCCTTATTCTCCGTGCTAGTCGACAGCATTCACCGTAATGTTCTTGGCTAGCGTGGGTATAGAGGTGGGGCGTCACACAATCTAAATAAATGGCAAGGTCTCCTTGCCTATTCTAAACCCCGTAAGCATGTACTCAAAATATACAGGTCACCGCATATTTTGGCAATAATTTAGGTAATAAAAAAGTTCTACCTATCTGCTGAAACAAACGTGATTTTGCATGTGTAAGTGTATGCAAAAGGAAAGATATTAGTTTTGTTTGTTACCATTTTATTCAAAGATGACGCACTTTAGCAATTCATATTTAAAAAAAAATTGATTCACACAAGAATTTCACGTGGCCATGCACAATAGGAACGCGTGCATTCCTTTCTACAGAATGCAAAAGAGAGATACAGATCTTGACTCCCTATAATGACATGCACGGCAAAATAATTCAGGCGGGAAAAAACAAAAGATACACGGCAATGCCAATCAGGGGAATAAAGGAGATGTGTACTAGTCGGGTACGACCACAATATGAAGTGAGAAGCGGGGTAGCCGAGCAAGGCGGAGAGAATAAAAGAAAAACTGAAGAAGGAGAAAGTGTGCATACCTGTTTCAAGCTTCACACATAGAAAAAAAGTTTTGAGGAGAAGCGAAAATTTTGTGAGGCTTAAATTTATAGGAGAGTATTGGGTTGCTTTGCACGCAAGGAAATGATGATGTTTGTAATCAAAGCATGCGAGATTTTAGTGGTAAAACAGCAAGAGGAATAATAAAAAAAATAAAAAAAATCAAAGACTGCATTGCAAAACAATATGCAGGCAACGGCAGGTTCATTTAAAATGGAAAGTGCGTGATGGAAAAATAAATAGGGTAGCTCGCGAAATTATAGGGGAAAAGAATGGCAAAAATCTTCACACTTGATTACCAAAAAGGCAGTTGATAAAACGTTAAAGGAATTATTTGATTTCATTGCAAATTTTCATTTAATTGGTTGCGTGAGTCTTTATTTAGGCTGAGTGATTTATATTTGGAATGAACGGCAAGACATTAATTGCTGAGAATGGTAAAAGGAAATCACAGATTATATACCTATTAACCAAATGAAGTTGTATGTGGATTTGAATTTTTATAACCAGCATTGATTTCATGAGTTTGAATTTTTAGTGTAAAGAGGATATCACGTATTGCTTTTGGTAAAGGAAATGGCAATCAATTTACAGATAGCATTGATTTATAAAGAAACGGTAAAGTTTTATTAGACAATGATTTATACCAAATTTAAAGCAAATTGAATGCGTTGATTTTTTTATTAATTAATACGTTTTCCTATATACGTTATTTATACCATTACAATTTGTGCCCTTTTTAATGCGAAATTTCACGGTCTATAAACACTGACTTCTCAAAAGTTATTAGTTAACTTAAAATTAAATTCGTTTACATTCTTCGTATTTAAATATACAAAATTCATTTTTATTAAAATTCCAAATGGAGTTGTCTTTTAACAAAGTTAACAAATTAAAAACTTTCAATTTTATATTTAGTATTTCTGGAAAATAATTCAATCAAATATACTTTATAAAAAAAATTTCAAGGTTTTAAAAATAAACGAATAAAGTGCTAGAAAAGTCTAGGCTGTTACACTCTCCCCCACTCAGAACTTTTCGTCCTCGAAAAGAAACGAAAGAAGGAAAGCAAAGAAAGACAAGATAGAAATGCAAAGTACCTAAAACGAATAATTCCGGATACGAAGCACGAATGCTCTCCTCCGTTTTCCATGTGCAATCCCGTTCATCAGTGCTCCATTGCACTTTGACCAGTCGGACAGATTTTCTTCTTAGCTGTTTCGTACCTTGATCAACGATACGAAGCAGCTTCCTTTCAATAGTAAGATCAGGTTCGATGTCCAGACCATCAAGAGCAGTAGGCTGGATGATAAGAGATGGATCGTGAAGACAGCGACGAAGGTAGGACACATGGAACACGTTGTGTATTCCAGCAAATTTCTCAGGTAGATCCAGTCGATAAGCAAGAGATCCAACCCTTTCCAAAATACGGAATGGACCAATGAACCTAGGGGCTAGCTTTCCTCTACGCCCAAACCGAACCACACTTCTTAAAGGGGAAACCTTAAGAAAAACCAAATCACCAACAGCAAACTCCAAGCTTCTCCTACGACGATCTACATACTACTTCTGTCTATCCTGAGCAATCTTTAACCTTTTCTTAATCTCCTCCACTTTCTCCGAAGCTTCCAAAATCATTTCGGGGCCAAGAACTAAGCGATTACCGGATTCAATCCAATAGGATGGAGATCTAAAAGGACGCCCGTAGAGAGCAGCAAACGGGGACATCTTAAGACTAGCCTGAAAAGATAGAATGAGATAGATAGGGAATAAGATAAGATAAGAACAGAGGATTGGAATTTATACCTGATAACTATTGTTATAGGTCAATTCCACAAGATGGAGTTGATCTTCCCAAGATCCTCCATAATCCAAAATGCATGCACGAAGGAGATCCTCTAGAATCTGATTTACCCTTTCAGTTTGACCGCCAGTTTGTGGGTGGTAAGCAGTGCTCAGATTCAAACGAGTACCCAAGGATTCTTGGAATGCTTTCCAAAACCGACTAGTAAAAATAGGGTCTCGATCACAAACTATGCTAAGGGGAACGCCATGGAGACGAACAATTTCCCTCATATAAATTTCAGATAAGCTCGAAGCCGAACGGGTAAACCTGACTGGAATAAAGTGTGCTGACTTAGTCAGTCTATCTTCGATAACCCAGATGCTCTCATTTCCCTTCCTAGATCTCGGTAATCCATTGATAAAATTCATAGAAACTTGCTCCCATTTCCAATTGGGAATCACCAGAGGCCGCAACAAACCCAGCGTCTTCTGATGATCAGCCTTGACTTGCTGACAAGTCGCACACCTATTCACAAAGATAGAGACATCATGCTTCATACCCTTCCACCAGTGAAGTTTCTTTAAATCCTGATACATCTTCGCTATGCCAGGATGGATGGAAAGTCGGGATTGGTGGTGTTCCCGAAGTAACTCCTGCCTTAAACCATCAACATTCGGGACACAAATCCGATTATTAATCCTTAAATTCCCTTTATCATCAATCTGGGCTCCACTACCATCAACACTACTATTTCCACCATTTCTGCTCCGGACACTTCCCTTCATACGCCTAAGCATCTCGTCCTCATCCTGCTTAGCCTTAATGCGATCCATTAGAGGAGAAGAAACAAAAAGCTGGCACAACAAAGACTTCTTCCTACTCAACGCATCCACCACTACATTTGCTTTCCCCGGGGTATAGTTGATGTCAAGATCGTAAGAAGCTAGAAACTCGAGCCACCGTACTTGTCTCTGATTCAAATCTTTCTGGATGAAGATATATTTCAAAGACTGATGATCGGTGAAGAGGTCGAACTTAGCCCCCAAGAGATGATGTCTCCACATCTTCAAAGCAAAAACAACAGCCAGCAATTCTAAATCGTGAGCAGCATAATTTGCCTCATGGATCTTCAACTGACGACTAGCATATGCAATTACTTTCCCATCTTGCATTAATACTGCTCCCAAACCCTCTCGACAAGCATCGGTAAATACCGTTAATCTGTCATTTCCATTCGGTACAGTAAGCACTGGTGCAGAGGTGAGCTTGTCCTTTAACTCTTTGAATGCAGCTTTACACTTATTGCTCCATATAAACTTAGCATTCTTTCGAGTTAGAGCAGTGAGCGGTGCAGAAATCCGAGCAAAGTTCTCAACGAACCTCCGATAGTAACCGGCAAGGCCCAGAAAATTGCGAATATCAGTTGGAGTCTTAGGTTCTTCCCAATCCTTGATCGTGGCGATCTTGACTGGATCAATAGAAACTCCTTCACTAAAGACAATGTGTCCGAGGAATCAGACTTCCTCTTCCCAGAAATGGCATTTAGAGAATTTAGCTTTTAACTAGTGACTCCTAAGAGTCCCCAACACAAAGCTCAAGTGAGATTTATGCTCTTCCTCAGATTTGGAGAACACAAGGATATCATCAATGAAGACTAGAACAAATTTGTTGAGCACATCATAGAAAACACGATTCATCAAGTCGACGAAGAAGGCAGGAGCATTAGTCAGGCCAAAAGGCATAACAAGCCACTCAAAGAACCCGTTCTCAGTACGAAAAGCAGTTTTGGGTATGCTCTCCTCAGCAACTCTAAGCTGGTGGAAACCTGTGGCTAAATCAAGCTGAGAGAAAACAGTTGCTCCATAGAGTTGATTGAACATATCATTGATGCGGGGCATAGGATATCTGTTTTTCATAGTAAGCTTGTTCAGTTCTCTGTAATCAACACACATCTGGAGGGAACCATCTGATTTGGTGACGAAAACTACAGCTGCTCCCCATTCTGAAAAGCTAGGTCTGATCAGACCTTTAGAGGACAAATCTTGAATCTGCTTCCTTAATTCGGCCTTCTCCCGTGGTGCCATTCTTCTGGGTGGAAGAACTACAGGTCGTGCTCCAGGAATAAGGTCGATCTGGAAGTCAATCTCCCGCTTTGGAGGTAAAGAAGCGACTTCACCAAATACGTCGGGAAATAATCTAACCACCGGAGTGGACTCAATATCACCATGGAAAGTATCGAGAGAATAAATGAAGCTACCAGCAAACTCTTGAGGCAATTTACACTGGATTTCTAATGGATTTCCAAAATCATCTTTAAGGGCAACAGTACGAGACTACAAGAGATATGTGCATCATGGCTATCTAACCAATCACCCCCAGCAAAAGGTCGAAAGCGTCAAACCCCAAAACATAGAAGTCACCAGTGAAACGGTGATCAAGATATATAAGCTTCACTTGCTTACAAATCTTACTAAGATTCGCAGGGCCTCCGATGGGATTCGAAACACATAAAGACACAGAAGAAAATTCGGGAAAAAGGTGATGCTCAAATTTATTACGAAGGTCCAAAGAAATGAAGCTATGCGAAGCTTCGGTATCGAATAAAACGCGAACAGGTTATTTAAACAAAGTAAAAGAACCTTGAAGTGTACCTTGTGAATCGCTAGGAGCAGGAGCAGGTGCAGGTGCTGGCGGTGGAGCTGGAGAGGACGCAGAAGTAACAGTGAAAATTCCGGATGCCTTGCCCTTCTTCTGAGTAGGGCAGTCTCTCTTGAAGTGCTCCGGCTGAAGGCAGATGTGGCAGAGGTCTCGTCTAGCCGTGAGAAGGAGGTGGAATAGCGGCACCCAAAGTAGGACAACTATTAGCGTAGTGTCCTTTCTGGTCGCATCGGTAGCAAGTAATGGTAGATAGATCCATAGGCTGCCTTTGGGATGACGAAGACGATGATCCAAGCCCTGGAGTCCTATTCCTCTTATGCCGGTAGAAGTTGGACTTCCTTTTCTTAGAATTTCCAGAAGACTGAGGTGGTGTAGACTAGACAGCTGGAGGGACCCTAGAGGTAGGGTTCTCATACCGGAGAGCCATGTCCATCAAAGCAGTGAACGTCCCATGTACGTGGGTAATAAGTCGATCGTAAAACTCGGGGCGAGCACCAGCGATAAATTTCTCGTTCTTCTTGAGCGGGGTGTCTATCAAATTCAGGCCATACTGCGAGAGCTCATTAAACTTTCTCTCATATTCCGTGAAGGACATATCGCCCTGTTTCAAGTCCATAAAGTCTCGATAGAGCTGAGACTTGCCCACTTCGGGCATCCATTTGACCAAAAAGGCCTCCCTAAAGCACAATAAGAGATATAAGATAGATTCAAAAATGGTGAAATTTGAATCCGAATTCGGACAACCGAAGAAGATTCCTAAATTGCTCTTATGTGAGGTCAGCCTCATTAGCGTGGGCAGTAACTGATAGCCACCAATTTAAAGCGGCTCCCTTCACCTGCCAGGCTGCCAATTGCCTCTGTTAGGCATTTGTGATTTCGAGACAGGAGAAGATTCTCTCCAAGTCTCTCAACCATTGTTGAGCTTCTATTATGGATTCAGAACCCGTGAACTTAGTGCCACCAAGCTCAGTATAATCTTTGCATAGCTTGGTAAATCTAACAGGGGCAGCGGGTGGAGGAGCTGGGGGGGCAGCGAGTGGAGGAGCTGGGGTAGCAGCTCGTCCCCTACCTCTGATATTTTCTCTATCCAACCTGAGAAACCAAGAATGAATTTAAGGACAAAGGGAAGAACATAGATGTCAAGATATTCTAGGATAAGATAAAGTTTAACTTGAACAAGCACTTAACAAAGGCTCTAATTATAAGTTGGAGGGAAGGAAAGAAATAGTTGGAAATTTTTTATTTTAAAACAGGAAGTTTTTATATCAAAATACTTCTTTTAAACCTTTTTTGAAAATCATTTTATACTTTAAAATACGTTCTCTCTCAAGGAAAGGATTCTAGAATTTGACTTCACTCATTCTAGGGTATTGCTACCCTATCTCTAATGAGTTTTTGCTCCTTAGGCTATGGTTAAAACTGGCTCTGATACCAACTGTAACGACCCACTATTTTGTACCATTCAAATTCGACCATAAATTAAAACATGTCAAGTTTGAATAGTTCAAAACAATAGATTGTAAATAAATTTGGAGCAAATGAAATCAAATCACAGAATCACAGACACAGATATCAGAAAAACTCGCAGCGGAATTTAAAATACTTAGTGGTTCATGAAGCCACTATAAAAGTCTCAAACAAATAAAAATTACATTGTCTTTAATCTCAATTATAGTTCAAAACATCAATATACAATCCAAATATCCCATAGTCTTGATTACATAAATAAGATAACGAACTGAAATGTTTGCCGGCAGCTTGAAAGATCTGCAGAAGTCCTACCCCGGGATGAAAGCTGAACTGCAACTCAGGCTGACCCGAGCGTAAGAAATAAACACAACAATCGAGTCAGGACATACATACTTATATAGTGTAAGTTAATTCAAGTGTAATGTAATATATAGCAAGTAACTTAAAGAATGCTTGGGACCGCCCATCCTCTAAGGATCCGTTAAACTATTTACTATGTAATAATATTTTGCTATTATAATAGTGTCTATATTAAAATAAACTTACTTTTAAATAGTGTTAAGGGGTTACCCATATAGCCCTTAACACATAATATATTCCCATAGTCTATACAGTACCGTAATCTCCCCCGTACTGGGCGTCGTCAAAGGGCACTCCATAGGTATGGTACAAAACCAAAATCGTATAAGGCTCGCTATGGTAGGTGACACGGCACAACTAGGCAATGCCAGGGTAGATATACCAATTACGCATCCGGACCAATGGAAACGCGTAGCGCGCAGCTACCGCCTACCTCGGACAACACTCCCAAATCAAAGGTGCGCACCAAACAATCACAAAAGTAATAGAATGGCATACGAAGAAGTGCGTCCGATCAGAGGTGCTACCTCATTAATCCGAGAATCGCTCCTGTTTTAGCCACCTTATGCCAACTCACCGGAGTCGGGTCCACGTATTTACCTTAAAGAAAACGTCACCACCATCCTACTCCATTCTGGAATCTCTACCGCGTACACGGTTGTTAAAGTGGTTTTCAGTATCGATAGAGAGTATGCCAGATATCCGATCCCGGTCTCCTTAACAACCAACGTTGTTATAACCCGTGGTTTCAGCTTTTAAAAATGGTATTTATACTAAAAAAATCAAAAATAAATTTCAAATACATTTCAATATCATAATATCATTTCAAACATCATTTATTTAAACATCAGTCATTTTATTTAATATAAAATACCATTTAAATCTATTTAATTTATTTAGGAATTAATTGCCTTTCAACTCACATTTAAAAGTTAAATTCTTTCATTTAAAACCATTTAAAGTCAATTCCTTGTTTTTATTAATTACATATTAAATTCCAAAATTTTAAGCCTTTTCCCAAAGATTATTTCCATTTAATTTTATTAAAACAATCAAAAGTTCAGTTTCCATAGCACTTATAAAATGCTGCCTAAAGTTATAGGTTAAAACAGTCCATTTACAAAAGAGAGCAATTAAGTGCTGTATTAACTTAACAATAAAGTTTTAAATTCCCAAATATAAATTATTATCAATTAATTTACTTAAATAAAATCTCACTTTTAACAAAAATTCAGAATTCCCAAAATACGTTATATTCCAAGATTTTCTTAACTATTCATTTATTTAATAGTTTGACTCATTCAAAAATCATTATAAATTCTATAAAAATCCTTTAAATACATTTAACCCAGAATATTATAAACTCTCCATTAATTTTTTTTTAAACATTTCAGAAAAATATTATATAAACCACGTGTCTGTATATAGTTTTCTAGCCTAGGTCAAATGATACGGATATATATCATTTCAATCCGTAATTTACAAAAACCCGGGTTCTATCATTTCAAACCCGCAATCCCAAGTTAACTAATAAATAATTAAACAATTAAATAAATAAATGAATAAATAATTATCGTTCAGGCCTATCATTTCATCCTATAACGATCTCAAATTTACAGGGAACTTGTAGTGTGATTAACAGTAAATAAACATTAAATAGTATAACTGCAATAATATAAAATAAATAAACAACTGATGATGTGTCAATTAATAATGGGGTTTAACATCATACGCTTATATCACAGGCAGATAAAATTTAATAAAATAAATTACAATTACACTTGTGATAAATTCACAGATATATAGGTATGTTTGTCTGGTGAGAAATACTCACCTTAAAGCTGCAGAAAATTTAGATTCAAACGATTGTATCACTTGATAAAGAAACGTATAAATGGCACGATCAGACTTCCGTGGATGCCACTCCTTGATTCAAATCTATAACAAGATCCAAATACCATATACGGGACTTTAAAATTTACGGTCAAAGCAAAATTTTAAATAGCAACCGGGACGAGATTTTAAATTAGAAGATTTTTGACACCCGCAGCTCGGCCACTCCATCACTCAATCCGTTCAACATCTCCAATCCTCTTCCCTTTCCAAATTTTATGTAAATGATTTGGAAAAATGCTTTGGTAAAAAAAAAATACTTTGCGAATAAAATAGGTCGAGTCTTTGTAAACGGTGGGTACAATTGTTATTAGATTTATAGATAAAAAAAATACACTCTTTTTTATTTTTATTTTTTTATAAATGAATGCACGTGCACGTTATGGCCGAGTACACCATAATGCTTGCTAAATTTTTATAGTGCCACACTCATGCAATTCACGTGGCCACAACTACAGGCACAAATATTTTTGCTTCTTCCAGAGATGCAAAATGAAAATATACTTTTTTTCGTTTGTTAACATTTTATTAAAATGACTCATGCATGAATTCACAAAACAAAGGTGATACAATCTAAATAAATGGCACGGTCTCCTTGCCTATTCTAAACCCCGTAAGCATGTACTCAAAATATACAGGTCACCGCATATTTTGGCAATAATTTAGGTAATAAAAAAGTTCTACCTATCTGCTGAAACAAATGTGATTTTGCATGTGTAAGTGTATGCAAAAGAAAAGATATTAGTTTTGTTTGTTACCATTTTATTCAAAGATGACACACTTTAGCAATTCATATTTTAAAAAAAATTGATTCACGTAAGAATTTCATGTGGCCATGCACAACAGGAACGCATGCATTCCTTTCTACAGAATGCAAAAGAGAGATACAGATCTTGACTCCCTATAATGACATGCACGGCAAAATAATTCAGGGGTGAAAACAAAAGATACACGGCAATGCCAATCAGGGGAAGAAAGGAGATGTGTACTAGTCGGGTACGGCCATAATATGAAGTGAGAAGCGGGGTAGCCAGCAAGGTGGAGAGAATAAAAGAAAAACTGAAGAAGGAGAAAAAAAACTTAAAGGAAGGAGAAAGTGTGCATACCTGTTTCAAGCTTCACGCGCAGAAAAATAGTTTTGAGGAGAAGCGAAAATTTTGTGAGGCTTAAATTTATAGGAGAGTATTGGGTTGCTTTGTACGCAAGGATCAAAGCATGCGAGATTTTAGTGGTAAAACGGCAAGATGAATAATAAAAAAAATAAAAAAAATCAAAGATTGCATTGCAAAACAATATGTAGGCAACGGCAGGTTCATTTAAAATGGAAAGTGCGTGATGGAAAAATAAATAGGGTAGCTCGCGAAATTATAGGGGAAAAGAACGGCAAAAACTTCACACTTGATTACCAAAAAGGCAGGTGATAAAACGTTAAAGTAATTATTTGATTTCATTGCAAATTTTCATTTAATTGGTTGCGTGAGTCTTTATTTAGGCTGAGTGATTTATATTTGGAATGAACGGCAAGACATTAATTGCTAAGAATGGTAAAAGGAAATCACAAATTATATAGCTATTAACCAAATGAAGTTGTACGTGGATTTGAATTTTTATAACCAGCATTGATTTCATGAGTTTGAATTTTTAGTGTAAAGAGGATATCACGTATTGCTTTTGGTAAAGGAAATGGCAATCAATTTACAGATAGCATTGATTTATAAAGAAACGGTAAAGTTTTATTAGACAATGATTTATACTAAATTTAAAGCAAATTGAATGCGTTGATTTTTTATTTATTAATACGTTTTCCTATATACGTTATTTATACCATTACAATTTGTGCCCTTTTTAGTGCGAAATTTCATGGTCTATAAACACTGACTTCTCAAAAGTTATTACTTAACTTAAAATTAAATTCGTTTACATTCTTCGTATTTAAATATACAAAATTCATTTTTATTAAAATTCCAAATGGAGTTGTCTTTTAACAAAGTTAACAATTTCAAAACTTTCAATTTCATATTTAGTATTTTTGGGAAATGATTCAATCAAATAAATACTTTATAAAAAAAATTTCAAGGTTTTAAAAATAAACGAATAAAGTGCTAGAAAAGTCCAGGCTGTTACAATTCTTAAATAATTCAATTCAAACAAATTTCATATTTATTTTCCAACTTAAATTTTTATTTAGGTCATTAAAACTCTATATATACCATATCTTAAACTGGTACTTAACCATATGATATAAACAAGCAAATTCCATTATTAAACTTATTTTTATTAAAAAAACTTATACATAGCTTAAATTAAAGAATTTAACTATATATATATATATAATTAATATTTATATAATATCAAAAATTAAAATTTATTAAACCGTATATTTCTTTCCAAAACCATAGAAAATCATTTTAAAAATAATTATATATATATATATATATATATATATATCTCGTGGTGCCTGTATATAATTTCCTATCCTATGATCAAGTGATACAGATATTTGTCATTTCAATCCGGAATTTAGAAATAAAAATGCGGTTGTATATCATTTCAAACCGCAATCCCGAATCAAAATAAATGCATAACAACTTGCAGATTATGATGATATAAATAAAACATCCATTCATCCATCAACATATCATACATCCATCACAATCATCATCCAAACAATCAATCAATATCAATAGATAACTGATAATATATATAACAAGTATTTAACTGGAAGTTATATTCAATAATAAATTAAATAACAATTTAATTTAAATAAATGCAATTAACTGAGATGATGATTAAAAATATACAAAAAAGTCATAAATAAATGCATAATCACAACAAAATTAAATTTAACAAACATAAGAAATTTTGGAAGTTGTGAGTGGGTTAAAACACTCACCTTTTGAATTTAAATTGAATTTAAATCCAATTTAAATCCAAAATTGAACAGTCTCCAAATCCATCCAAACCCGCGTAAAAGTCTCTGGAATTCCAATACGAACCTAGCGGAGAAAACCACGCGTAAAAATGACCTCGTAAGCGAAAGTTATACGTATTAGAACATAAACAAAATTGAATTTTAAAATAAAATTTAAAATAAGAAAATAGGACACGTCACCTTCTTCCCAATCAACCGTAACCCTATTCGCATCGTTCGTTACCTCCGGAAAAACGCCGCCGCATGCACCCTTCCCCTTGGCCTCAGCCTGCACGTGGTTCCCTCAGATCCGCCGGTTGCCGCACTCCACATCGATAAACTCCTCACGGCCACCAGCGACGAAGGTCACGAGTGAAGATGGTGTCACCGCCGAATTTTGCCATGTCCTAAATCGAATTTTTACGCCTAATCCAACCGTTAATCGATCGAACGAACAACACCGATGGACAATGCTCGGTCTCCTCTTCACAACCCTACCTTTGATTCAACGATCGGACGACGATCAAAAACCACCAATGGACGGCCAAGAATTTGATGGGCGAATTCTGGGCAAACAGTATACGGACTCGAAAAACAAACAGTACCAGAAGATTACGCTCATTGAGAGCTTCAATATATATTTTTTCCAAATTTTTCTAGAGAGTTTGAAATTTCAGCTTTTGATTTGATCAGGGATTGCAATTGAAATTAGGGTTTGTCTGCCATTAAAGTGAGGAGGTGAATAGTATGTATAGAAATGAGGAACAGAGGCTGCTAGTGTTTATAGCAGGATATATATAGGCAGGGTTGACATTTGAATGGATGGATAAGATAGATTTACGCGCTAACGCCCAAGTGGCCCAAAAAGCCCGTTCTGACTCCGGAACGAAATTGGGTCAACCATATATCAAAATAGATGTTTTAAAATATATTAAACGCAATGGAAAAGGTTTCAAGTCCAAATTCCATCGTATGGAGAAGTTATGCTAAAAAAAATAATTTTCAAATTGATTTCAATTGATTTCAATTTCATTTATTTCAAGGCTTTTCGCGTCCGTACGATCAAACGACAAGTTCAATCGTTACGAAACTTGAAATCCTACAATAATTCATCATTACGGATCCGATGAAACTGGTTTCGTCAAAATCCGAGTCAGTGGCCAAAACGGCTATTTTTCCATTAATTAAATAAATTAAAATTTAGTCAATTTAAACAAATTTCACTTCCAATTCGATAATTGACAATTCTTATCATTTTTAAATTTCCTAATCGTTTACAATGGTTTTAACAAATCTAAATGTCAAATTAGAGATGGTAAATTTATAAATTCCAATATTAACCTGAATTTCATTAAATTCACAAATTATAAATAAAATTCCCAAAATCCCACTTAATTTAATAAATTAATTATTATTGCATTCATTATTGTCAAACAGATAGATTAAACATTGGATTCAAAACTATTACTTATTTTTCCTCCTATAATCTTTATTTCTAATTACATAACCTTTAATTTCAATTTCTACAAAAATCACACTTATTAAAGTTTTGGATTTCAATGGATTGATTTGTCTCAATTCAAATCTTTTATTAAGTTTACTACTTTTCTATATAAACTTAGTTACCTTGTTTCTCTTCCATTCATTATCATAATATACCAGATTTGACAACTCCTACCCATTGTATTACATTTCATATTACTGTGACATTTATAAAATAAATTTCCAACAAATGTACTACTAAATTTTCCCTTAATTGCAATTTGATTTCCAAATTTTATTTAACATATAAATAAAATAAATAATATATATAGATCGTTATCTATTTTCCTTTACTTGCATTTATAAGTTTATTACTTAACAACACAGGTTAAAATTACATATATACACAAATTTTAATTAATTGCCATGAATACTGTATTGTTTCATTAATTAATCAAATATTTACATTAACACCATTTCACTTATTTTGGTCGTTATTCCAAGCATAGGTCGAAAGTTTTCATTTCTTTATATTATCCTATGGAAACAATATACATTTCAACACTTTATTACATTTATTGAGATTTATTTTCCAAATTTACTAAATGCAACAAATCATGACCTTACAGTTATTTCAATTAATTGGGATTGCGCTAACTTAATTATTTATTAGCTTACATCCAATTACGATTAATATCCTCAATAAATTCACTTACTTAATATTTATTTTATTCAATAACCATTTAATAAAAGTTAAATTCCTTAAGTTAAATCAATGCCTACATTTTTTCATATATTCAATTTGTAACTAAGTATATGTCTTTATTAATTCCATTGATTTTCATTTCATTCAATTTATTAAAAATTACCATAGTTAACATTAATGTAATAATTTAGTTAGATTTATTGCAAATTTTTCCCATATTTAATTAAGCAGGCAAAATAACTTATAAGTTACTATTCCCAAACACTTGCTACAATTGTTTACATAACCCAAATTTCATTCAATCATTATTAACATGCTATTTAATTATATTTATTGAAATTTATTTCCAGTTTATAAAATACAATCAATTTCAACCTTACATTGTTTTTAATTATTTGGGATAGCACTAAATTTATTATTTATTAACCTACATTAACATAATCACATTAACTTACATTTAGTTACAATTAATCCATATATTATTTCACACATTAATATAATGATTGTATTTGTTTTTATTATATTCTATTTAAAACTAAGTCATAACATTTGAATTACTTTATTAAGTTGGAACGTTCATTCTTACCCACCAATTACCATTTATCACATTATAACCTTACAAATCTAAATAAATTCATTAATTGTCATTTCAGTCATCCTATAAATTATTAACCATAATGAGCATTGTTACGTTTTAATTTACTTATTATTTCATTAATAAGTTATGCAACTTTATTTCTCCAAATATTAAATCACAAAGTCTTATTTAATTTACCATTGCTACATTACCTTTTTAACGTTTGCTCCATTATAAAATTATAAAAATTTTGTTTTCTTCTAAATTAAATTACTCAATTTTAACCAAAATAACCAAACTTAATTATTTAAATTTACGGGTCGTTACACTTTCCCCCACTCAAAACTTTTCGTCCCCGAAAAGGAAAAAGAAGGGAAGGAAAAATAGAGAAATCAATATATGTTATTCAAAACATTATATTCATAAAATAAATTTACAGGATAGGATAATTTAAATAAAATACATAGATTTATAAACAATTAAATCTTTTATATTCAAATTAATAGGTTTGGAGAACATTTTCCAAGTCCAAAATTTTCGGAAAATTTCGGCAAAGTTTCCTTTGTACGGAGAGGCTCGGGAGAAAATATAATATCAAATATATCACTATATAACATATACTTTCCAAAATAATATCCCCAACACGGGAAAACAATATAATAACGCTATAACCGTAATTCGAAAACGTACCTATTTGTCAGGCAAATTAATGCTTATTTTATGTAACCAAAAGCAGTAGCAATTGCTTCCATAACCTGTATTTCACTTATATAATCCAAAAGAGTTAACAACTATAAAAATGAAATGTTTACGGTTGTTTCAACCACAAACCAACAATCAATACATACAACAATCACTTGCAACCAGGTATACAACCATCACAAAGAAATCAACACAAATCAATCATTCATTCATATCAAACAAAACAAATAGTTGTTCGGGTTCAAAACTTAAAATTGTACGGAATGAAAAATAAACTACTAAGTGTACCCTTCACTCAACAGTCTTAGGTGAAACTAAAAACAAATTTAAAGTATCCTTACCCAAACAACCACAAACCAAAACGAATAAAAATTTCAACAATAAATCACGTTTTTTTTAGTATTCATTTTTTGTTATTCTTGTTTTATTCAGAGGTAACCTCAACCTATCACTCAAGTTTATTTTTATTTATTTATAATACTTACCTTTCTTTTCTATTACATTAGCAGCATTTTAATTATACTTAAGTCCATAACAACTAGAATATCCATTCTTATTAATAAAAGCAATTTATTAAACAATTTCATTTCATAAGTTTACTTGTACTATTTTCCATTACAAACCTTCAACATTTTAACTTTTAATATTTGGTAAGTTATACATATATGCTTTAAGAATGTAATTGAAAGTTATACAAGTTTTTCTCAGTTCTTTAATTAATTAAATATTCAATAATAATATCCTTTGTTTTATATGTTACAAATTTAATTTTTCTTTTTATTTAATTTATAACTTAGCATTAAATCTCTTATTTTCTTTAGAGGTTTCAATTATTAATTTCCTATGTTTCAATTCACTACAACACTTGAAACTATTAATTTATGGAAACTTAGGAACTAAATACGGGGTTAAATTTCAAATCATTTAAAATAATAGATAAATGCATAAACTTACAATTTATATTTCTAATTATATTTAAAACAATTTAAAATTTATATTTGTTTATCAAAATGAATCTGTAGTAAAACTACTACAACGACCTTCCCTCTTCGAGACTCGAAAATGAATGTCGATGATGCGGCCGCCATCACCAAAATTATTTTCCAGCGACAGAGAGGGGAGTACAGAACTTATTTCTTTCCAAAATTTTCTTTAAAACAATTCTTTCAAATTATATTGAAATATTTATTCCAGAAAATACTTCTAAAATATTATTATTATGCCCCAAAATTCATTTGAAAGAAATTTTCAAACCCCGGGACTTAAGTTCTAAATTTTCATTTATTTTATTTTCAACTTTATTTCAACTATATTTTCATTACCTAACAACCAATATATAGCAACCAAATATATATCTTATTTATAAAAATTAATTTTATATATAAAAAAATATAGTAGGCAAAATTATTTCATTCACCTATATTCAAAACAAATATTGTGTTGATCTGTCCTATTAAGTGTTTAGAAATCCCTATTGATGTCATAGCATCCCATGCACCAACCAGAATTTATAAATACAAAACGGAACAAATTAACATAATATCAAAACCTTTTTATAACACTAACAAATATGCTCTCTCATATATATTCTCAGTGACTCATCATAGGGTATAACTACCCTATTAATAAGAGTCAGACCCCACAAAGCTAAGGTTTCCACTAAACCTGGCTCTGATACCAGATGTAACGTTCCGCCTTTTCGCACGATTTAAATCAATGATAAACCACACACGTCGAACTTAAATCATAAAAAAGGGCGGATTGTTATGGGGTAAATAAGAAAAAGCAGAGAAGGAAAAAAACAAAATAGTATATTGCAGCGGAACGATAAAATATAATAATCAAATATACAGTTCATGAAGCTGTTTTACAAAAACCCTTGATTATATTTATACCATACATATCAGAGTACACATGCAAGAGAATAATAATTAATGCAACGGAATTAAATGGTGCAGTGGAATACTATAGTAGATAATAGTACTACAAATCTTCGTCTTAGTCCTCTAGAATAAAATCTTCCAATCTTGAAGTGCTCGGACTGACCCGAACGGATTGAAAAATAGAACACTCGAGTCAGAACTAAAAGATCTTATGTAAGTTAAATCAACAGGAATAAATATGAGTGCAGTAACTTAAGATATGCTCGGGATTCACATCTTCTAAGGATCCGTTAAACTATTTACTATGTAGTAATATTTCGCTATTATAATAATGTCTATAGTAAAATAAACATACTTTTAAATAGCATTAAGGAGTGGCCCAATATTCCCTTTAACACGTAATAATCCCAGTTGTCCATCCAATATCATAGTCCCTCCTGATCGGGAAGCCACCAGAGGATACCACACGGGCAAGGGAGAAAACCAAACTTGTACAAGGCGCGATAGGGTATGTGACACGACACAACTAGGCAATGCCAGGGTAGATATACCAATTACGCTTCCGGGTCGGTGGCAACACGTAGCGCGCAGCTACCGCCCACCTCGAGCCATACCCCAAATCAAAGAAATCAAAAGTGGCCACCGAATAAATCGAAAGTCAGAGAAGAATATCGAAGGGATGTGTCCGATAAAAAGGGCTACCTTCTTAAACCGTCGATCGCTCCTGTTTTAGCCACCTTATGCCAACTCATGGGAGTTGGGTCGACATATTTACCTCAAAGGAAACGCCGCCACCATCCTACTTCATTCTGGAATCTCCACCGCGTACACGGTTGTTAAAGTGGTTTTCGGAGTTGGCAGAGCGTATGACAACTTCCGATCCCGGTTTCTTCAACAACCAATCGTTATTATAGCACCGCAGTTATTTCGAAATAACTTATACTTTAAAACCAGAATATAATTTCCCTTTCAAAACCATATAAATACGATATCATTTCTATTTTTAAAACCCTAAATCAATATGATATCATTTTTTTTAAATATATCCCTTTTTCCAAAATCATAATATTTTCAAATATATATATCTTAAACCCATAGCTTTGAAACAAAATTTCTAATACTTAAATGGTTTAAATATTAAACCACTTTATATAACAAAATAGCTTTTTAAATTTAACAAATAAATTCCAAATATAGGTTTAAATTCCTAAATAAACCATTTTAATTTCCATATATTTCAAAGCTTTAAATATTCTACAATTTCAAAACGAATTCTTTGATAATTTCATATATATCAAATTCTATTACTATTATTTAGATTTGAAATGTTTACTTAATAAACCCAATATCATTTAAGTAAAACCTTTAACTTCAAACAACTGGAAATTCTTTAAATTTTATTAACTTGATATATTCATATAAATCTTTATATTCATTTAAATCCCTCTAAACCAAATCAAGTTATAAGAATCATACCCTTTTTAATCTCAATTTATTTTAAATTTAAAATATTTTTCAAGTATAATTCTTAAATAATTCAATTCAAACAAATTTCATATTTATTTTGCAACTTAAATTTTTATTTAGGTCATTAAAACTCTATACATACCTTAACTTAAACAGGTACTTAACCATATGATATAAACAAGCAAATTCCATTATTAAACTTATTTTTATTAAACAAACTTATTCATAGCTTAAATTCAAGAATTTAACTATATATATAATTAATATTTATATAATATCAAAAATTAATATTTACTAAACCGTATATTTCTTTCCAAAATCATATAAAATCATTTCAAAAATAATTATATATATATATATCTCGCGGTGTCTATATTTTTTTTTCCTATGGTCAAGTGATACAGATATTTATCATTTCTATCCACAATTTAAAAATAAAAATATGTTTGTATATCATTTCAATCCGTAATCCCGTATCAAAATAAATGCATAACAACTTGCAGATTATGATGATATAAATAAAACATCCATTCATCCATCAACAGATCATACATCCATCACAATCATCATCCAAACAATCAGTCAATATCAATAGATAACTGATAATATATATAACAAGCATTTAACTGGCAGTTATATTCAATAATAAATTAGATAACGGTTTAATTTAAATAAACGCAATTAACTGAGATGATGATTAAAAATATACGAAAAAGTCATAAATAAATGCATAATCACAATAAAAATTAAATTTAACAAACATATGAAATTTTAGAAGTTGTGAGTGGGTTAAAACACTCACCTTTTGAATTTAAATTGAATTTAAATCCAATTTAAACCCAAAAATTGAATAGTCTCCAAATCCATCCAAACCAGCGTCAAAGTCTCCAAAATTCCAATTCGAACCTATCGGAGAAAACCGCGCATAAAAATGACCTCGCAGGCGAAAGTTATGCATATAACAACATAAACAAAATTGAATTTTGAAAGAAAATTTAAAATAAGAAAATAGGACACGTCACCTTCTTCCCAATCAACCGTAACCCTATTTGCATCGTTCGTGAACTCAGGAAAATCACCGCCGCACGCACCCTTCCCCTTGGCCTCAGCCTGCACGTGGTTCCCTCAGATGCCGCCAGTTGCCGCAGTCCACATCGATAACCTCCTCACGGCCACCAGCGACGAAGGTCGCGAGCGAAGATGGTGCCACCGTCGAATTTTGCCATGACCTAAATCGAATTTTTAGGCCTAATCCAACCGTTAATCGGTCGAATGAACAACACCGATGGACAGTGCTCGGTCTTCTCTTCACAACCCTACCCTTGATTCAGCGATCGGACGGCGATCAAAAACCACCAATGGACGGCTGAGAATTTGATTGGCGAGTTCTGGGCAAACGGTATACCGATTCGAAAAATGAACAGTAGTAGAAGATTACGCTCATTGAGAGCTTCAATCTACATTTTTTCCAAATTTTTCTGGAGAGTTTGAAATTTCAGCTTTGGATTTGATTAGGGATTGCAATTGAAATTAGAGTTTGTCTGCCATTGAAGTGAGGAGGTGAATAGAACGTATAGAAATGAGGAACAGAGGCCGCTAAGGTTTATAGCAGGATATATATAGGCATGATTGACATTTGAGTGGATGGATAAGATAGATTTACGCACTAACGCCAAAGTGGCCTAAAAAGCCCGTTCTGACTCCGGAACGAAATTAGGTCAACCCATATATCAAAATAGATGTTTTAAATTATTTTAAACGCAATGAAAAAGGTTTCAAGTCCAAATTCCATCATATGGAGAAGTTATGATAAAAAATATATTTTTCAAATTGATTTCAATTTCATTTATTTCAAGGCTTTTCGCGTCCGTACGATCAAACGACAAGTTCAATCGTTACGAAACTTGAAATCCTACAATAATTCATCGTTACGGATCCGATGAAACTAGTTTCGTCGAAATCTGAGTCAGTGGCCAAAACGGCTATTTTTCCATTAATTAAATAAATTAAAATTTAGTCAATTTAAACAAATTTCACTTCCAATTCGATAATTGACAATTCTTATCATTTTTAAATTTCCCAATCGTTTACAATGGTTTTAACAAATCTAAATGTCAAATTAGAGATGATAAATTTATAAATTCCAATATTAACCTCAATTTCATTAGATTCACAAATTATAAATAAAATTCCCAAAATCCCATTTAATTAAATAAATAAATTATTATTCCATTCATTATTGTCAAACAGATGGATTAAATAGTGGATTCAAAACTATTACTTATCTTTCCTCCTATTATCTTTATTTCTAATTATATAACCTTTAATTTCAATTTCTACAAAAATCACACTTATTAAAGTTTTGAATTTCAATGGATTGATTTGTCTCAATTCAATTCTTTTATTAAGTTTACTACTTTTCTTTATAAACTTAGTTGCCTTGTTTCTCTTCCATTCATTACCTTAATATACCAAATTTGACAACTCATACCCATTGTATTACATTTCACATTACTGTGACATTTATAAAATAAATTTCCAATAAACGTACTACTAAATTTCCCCTTAATTGCAATTTGATTTCCAAGTTTTATTTAACATACTGAATAAAATAAATAACATATATAGATTGTTACCTATTTTCCTTTACTTGCATTTATAAGTTTATTATTTAACAACACAGGTTAAAATTCCATATACACACAAATTTTAATTAATTGTCATTAACACTGTATAATTTAATTAATTAATCAAATTGTAACGCCCAACTCCGAGACCCATACTAGCAAAGAGTATTACAAGGTAATACCGTCTGCTAATACGGAGAATAGTGCTGTATAGGAGCGACCATCTATAGCCTTGTCTTAACTATCTACTGAATACGTCGATAATGTCGCATATTTTTTTTCAGTTGCATCGACTTATCCAATAGATATTTAATACAAAACTATAATGGCTATAAGATCTAACAGAACAAAATATAACAACTCAAATGTAAAACACATCACAGAACAGTAGATCATCACATACATATACACATATACAGACACATCACAGGTACACAAAATGATACATGTCATGTGGTGTAGCAACCAAAATATACAGGCGAGCCAAAAGAATATACATATCAGAGTTACAACCAAAAAGGACTACACAAAAAGCTATAACAAAAGGAGCTAGCAGAATAGTCCATGCGGAAGTAGAATAGACTAAGTCCAAATGTACCTAGCCTGAAACACCTCGGTCTGACCCGAGTATAAAATACATGGGTCAGTCTAGCTAAACAAATCAGTTAGATAAGCTAAATGATAATGAACATGCAAGGTCATAAAGTACCACAAATATCTCTAAAAGAGATAACTCAATCATCTAACAGAAGATGAATCATAGATTGCCTCATATCATCGGCAACTCAATAAACAAAGGATATGAATATCTCAAATCAAGCCAAAAAGGCAAATAACAAATACCAATGACGGTAACACAAGTTTCCACAAGGTAATCACTATGTATCGAGTGGTTCAAAATACCTACTCCGAAAAGCGATACTCTAGGGAAATATAAATATCAATGAAATAATAGATGCACGTGCTCAGTACTGTATAAACAAGGATCCACAAGCCCGAAGGAGACAAACCCAAGTATCTCTCGAGCGGTGACGAAGGACCAACTCCAAAAGCGATACTTGAGGGCAACAAACCTGAAGGAAACAAAACTGAAGGCACAAACCCGAAGGCACAAAACCGAAGGCAACAAACCGTAGTGGCGAAGGTCCGGAGGCCCAGTATTGGACACCACTAACTGGCAATGTGTGTCACAAACTCTCAGAAAGGAACCCGAAAAGTGTTAACTTGTGTCTCATACCACAGTTCGCACTAAACGGTTTACTAACTGTTAGTTAATTCCACACTTAAAGCAGTACAAAGTTTACCTCATCTCATCGATAAACCAGGCGCGAAGGTCAAAACGATCAAACAAATAGATTATGAATTAACTGAAAAGATAAACGCACGTGTTCATAGCGTGCGTTTTATCCAATCATTTAATTTTTCTCCCTCTTCGCTCGAAGTGCAAAATTGTATATTTTATATAGAAATTAAGTTGAAGAAAACGAGTTTAAGGAATGCTTCAAAATCACTTTAGAAATTGCTTTTGAAATTCTCCTATTATGGAGTAATTAATTAAATACTTAAAAATAATATTAAATAATAATTTCAAAAGTCAGTTTGCTTGAAAAACACTTTGTAATGCTTTATAAAATCCGTGTACGAAATCTAGAGAAAAATCTCAAAGAAATCGAAAAATATCAAAAAAACCTGAAATTATTCCAAGTATATTAAAAAAAGGGTGAAAACACGGTGCGAACCCAAGTTCGACAGCAGGTTTGGACCTGCAAACTGAGTCCAAATGACATGAAATTGTGTAAAAATATTTTTTAACATTCATACTCCAATTTTCAAATAGATTCACTCAATTACGACTTGAAATGAAGAAACTGCGTCGTTTCGAAGTTGGACTAAAACCACTGTAAACTGCTGTGTAAAAACAACGCAAAGGTTCAACTTCGACGATGAGTTCGAAGGAGCAAATGAACCCAGATCTTGGTGAAATTTGGTAGGAGCATATATTAATGCATCTACTTCAATCTGCAAAAAGAAATGTTTAAATCCGGTTTGAAATCAAGAATCTGCGTCGTTTCAAAGTCGGACGAAAATAAGGTTTAAAACACTGAATTACAGCAAGCTGCGAGTACAAGTTCGACAGTAGTTTAGAAATAGCAAACCACCCCAGATTTTCACGAAATTTTACAGGAATTTAAATCAACACTCGTACTTCAATCTTAAAAATGAATCACAAAAATCCGATATGAAACGAATGAGTTATGTTGTCTCAACCATGTACTCAGGCCATGTTTGCAACAGTTCAAAAACCAAATAAATGTGCAGGCCTAAAACCACACTGGGTTCAATTTCCAGGCATAAAACTGAGGAATAATGATACGGATTGAGCTCCAAATTAGTAAGATTGTACTAGAAAACTTCATCTTCCAAACAAATTTTTTTTTATTGAATTCTAGTAAGAAATGAATGAGTTATACGGTCTCAAACATGGACTCATGCCATGTTTGCAGCAACTCAAAACAACTACAGGCAAAAATATGTGCCTGAGTCAATTTTGCAGCAACGTTTTGAACATTCAAACGATAATATATTTCAACAAAAATTTGCAGAAATGAAGTTCAACATGCAAGAAATCCGACAGCATTTCATGACGTAATCAAAAGATACAAGCATTCAAAGTGGCAACCAGAGAAGATTTTGACACAAACAAAATTGGAAGTAAAAAAAATTACAAAGCAAATTTTTGGCGATTTTGAGCTTGGCTCAGCTTGATTTTTGTGAGTTTTATAACTCACCTTGCTGATTAGATGCAAAAGCTCGGATTTTGCAGCAAATTTGAAGCCTTTTGGTAAGATTGGAGCCTTTATGAACCTATAGAAGAAGAGAAAATGACATGCAACAAAATTTTATAATAAAAATAAGAAACTCACTTACTGTAATAGAATTTAGTGATGAAATTCAGTAATTTGGAGTTGTTTGCCTTTTATTTATCACTAGAGTGCAAAAAGCCTTGAATTTGTTGAATTAAAATGAGAAAAATAAAGTTTGAAACTTTATTTTATTTATTTGGGTTAATAATAAATGGAAAATAGTTTTTATTTATAAAAAACTCAATAATTGTATTATTTATTGCCAATTACTTCTTTTAATAATGTTTAAAAGAAGTATTTGATTTTTTGAAGGTTGTTTATTGAAGTAAAAGGTGAAATTGGGTTAAAAATAAGTTTTGGCTGTAAATAATGTTTTAAAATGGTTTGAAATATTTTTCTAAGTGATAAAATAAATTTTGTGGAATTTTGGGAGTTAAAAACATGGCTTTATTCATTTATTTGAGTAAATAGTGCATTTTTGTTAAATAAAGGAATCTCAATTTCAAACTCATTTCTCTAAATCAATTTAACAAACTGAAATCTTTTGCAAACTAGAGTGAAATCTAAAGGTAATCAGTATCTAAACCTTATAATTTCATCAAATCCCTAATTTGAGAAAGATGTTTCTTATTTACTCTATTTTTTTGTTTGCATGTACTGTAAAAAAATTCTATAGGTTCTTAGAAGCTTGAATCTAGCTGAAATCTTCAACTTTGCAGCAAAATTCGAGTTTTTACAACAAATCAGCAAGGTGAGAACAATATCTCACAGATTCTAGCTAAATCGCTTGAGAAATCGCTTGAATCTGCTATCTATGTTAAAGTTTATTCACTGTAGTCTATTTTCGTTTATGCCCTGAAGTGTCAACTTTGGCTATGCATAACTTTCATCTCCGGCAATGAAATGCTGCCGGATCTTTTGCTGATTCAAGCTTATATGTCGAACTTTGTTTCTTCAAAACTTGGTTGAAAAATATTGCAATTTGGGTGTTCAAACCGTCGCTGCAAAATCAATGCTCAGCCTGAAAATTGTGCACATTTTGTTGAGTTGCTGCAAACATGGCCTGTGTACATGTTTGAGACTGCCTATCTCTTTCATTTCTTATTCGAATTGTATGAATCTTTTTTTCCTGAAAGATGAAGTTCTCTACTGTATGCATACCAAATTTCAGGTCATTTCGACATTGATAGCTTATATAAATATGCTGCCAAATTTTGACCTGGGCCATATTTTTGCCCAGAGTTTTATAGTGAAAACACTGTCTGGGTTCAACATTGAGACATCATAACTTTCTCATATTTTTTTAAAATTCCATGACTCTTTTATTTTTTTAAAGAAAATGTTTTCTTCTACAAGAATAACAATTTTGAGCTAAAACACATGCTCTTTGATCCTCTATTTCATGCCTGTAATTTGAACCCAAGACGGTTTCAGGCCTGTACATTTACGGTTTTCGAACTGTTGCAAACATGGCCTGAGTACATGTTTGAGGCAGTATAACTTCTTTATTTCAAGTCAGAACCAAACGATTCTTTTTGCAGATCAAAGTAGAAGCATTAGCTATGCTCCTACCAAATTTCACCAAGATCTGAGTTCATTTGCCCCTTCGAACTCATCGACGAAGTTGAATCTTTGCGCTGTTTTTACATAGCATTTATAATGGTTTTAGTCCAACTTCGGAACGACGTATTTTCTTCGTTTAAAGTTGGAATAGGAAGAATATTTTTGAAGATTAGAGTAGAAATGTTAAAATATATTCCTACAAAATTTCATGTCATTTGGACTCTGTTTGCAGTTACAAACTTGCTGTCGAACTTGGGTTCGCAGCGTGTTTTCACCCCTTTTTTATACTTTAGAATAATTTCCGGTTTTTTCTGATATTTTCCGATTTCTTTGAGATTTTTCTCTAGATTTTGCACACGAATTTTATAAAGCATTACAAAGTATTTTCAAGAAAATAGTCTTTTGAAATTATTATTTAATATTATTTTTAAGTATTAAATTAATTACTCCATAATAGAAGAATTTCAAAGGCAATTCGATTTTGAAGCATTCCTAAAACTCATTTTCTTCAACTTAATTTCTATATAAAACACATAATTTTGCACTTCGAGCGAAGTGGGAGAAGAATTCAATGATTGGATAAAACACGTGCTATGAACACGTGTGTTTATCTTTTTAGTTAATTCCTAATCTATTCATTTGATCGTTTTGACCTTCGGGTCTGGTTTACCAATGAGATGAGGAAAACTTTGTACCGCTTTGAGTGTGGAATTGACTAACGGTTAGTAAACTGTATAGTGTAAATGTGTGGTATGGGACACGCGTTAACACTTTTCGGTTTCCTTTCCAAGAGTTCGTGACACATATTGCCAGTTAGTGGTGTCCAGTGCTGGGCTTTCGGACCTTCGCCACTAGGGTTTGTTGCCTTCGGGTTTCTGCCTTCAGGTTTGTTCCCCTATAGTATCGCTTTTAGAGTTGGTCCTTCGTCACCGCTCGAGAGATACTTGGGTTTTTCGCCTTCGGGCTTGTGGATCCTTGTTTATACAGTACTGAGCACGTGCATCTTTTGTTTCATTGATATTTATATTTCCCTAGAGCATCGCCTTTCGGAGTAGGTCTTTTGAACTCGATACATAGCGATTACCTTGTGGAAATTTGTGTTACCTTCATTGGTATTTGTTATTTGCCTTTTTGGCTTGATTTGGGATAATCGTATCCATTGTTTATTGAGTTGCCGATGATTTGAGGCTTGTTATGCTTTGTCTTTTGTTAGATAATCGAGTTATTTCTTTTAGAGATATTTGTGGTACTTTATGACCTTGCATGTTCATTATCATTTAGTTTATCTAACTGATTTGTTTAGCTAGACTGACCCGTGTATTTTATACTCGGGTCCGACCGAGGTGTTTCAGGTTAGGTACATTTGGACTTAGCCTGTTCTGCTTCCGCATGGACTATTCTGCTAGCTCCTTTTGTTATAGCTTTTTGTGCAGTCCTTTTTGGTTATAACTCTGATATGCATATTCTTTTGACTCGCCTGTTTATTGTGGTTGCTACACCACTTAACATGTATCATTTTGTATACTTTGTGATGTATCTGTATATGTGTATTTTTATGTGATGATTTACTGTTCTGTGATGTGTTTTACATTTAAGTTGTTATATTTTGTCTTGTTAGATCTTATAGCCATTATAGTTTTGTATTAAATATCTATTGGATATGTCGATCCACCTAAAAAAATAAATATATGCTACATTTATCGACGTATTCAGTAGATAGTTAAGACAAGACTATAGATGGTCGCTCCTATCCAGCTCTATTCTCTGTATTAGCAGACAGTATTACCTTATAATACCTTGTAACGCCCTACCCCGAGATCCACTCTAACAAAGGGTATTACGGAGTAATACTGTCTGCTAGTGCAGAGAATAGGGTTGGTTAGGAGCGACCATCCGTAAACTTTGTTTTAAACAAGTATTGGATTCGTCGATTGGGTGCACTGATTTTTTTTCCTCTTTACCTTTTTATTGTGGATCGACTTACCCAATAAATGTTTAACACAAATTTTTGGTGGCCAATGGATCTATTCAAAACAAAATACGACGACAACAAATATACAACATATAATAGAACAACAGACGCACATATATACAAATACATCGTCGGTACACTACATAGTGATACATAAGTGAGTGGTAACACAGACCATATATATATACATCATGTCTCAAAAGAATATACATAGACCAGAGTACACAAAAAGATAGCTAAACGACAACACAAAAGGTGGACTCACATCCAAACCAAAGCGAAGTGGACCATAGCGAAAGAAGTTACATGGGAATCTACAGTAGGTGGTTAACCTAAAACAATTCGGTCTGACCCGAGTACATAAAATATACGGGTCAGTCTACTTAAATAAACTGATTAGAGAATGATAGGTGAAGTATAAGGATAATAAATAATAATTCTTCTCAATATAGAGGAATCAACAACAACATATGTCATCTCATAATTCGTGAGATGATAACAACTAGAATATCATACGAAATTCTCATGAAAAGGGGCAACAACAACAACATCGATTAAATCATGTGTAAATGCCTCATATCATTGGCTTCAACATCGACATAATAAAAGGCTTCCATCAACAATAGTAAGCTAGGCTCCATGGCTAAGCCATATATGAAATCTCAATCAACAACAAAACAACAAGATGGAAACCGCATCATAGCACCAAATAGGACACGTAAGTTCCCAACAACCACATAATGTATTCACCATATGAAAATCTTCAAATAGCACATAGACTATATATATAACTCCAAGAACAACAATATGGTGAACATATGGAAAACAATAAAATCTAAAAATCAATAGGGATGAAATCTAGAAATAGCAACAACAACGGTATGGATCCATAACAATAACAACTGGACGTGCATATAATAAGTGGCCCCCGGTCTTGCCAAGTACTATAATAGTGCGCTTATCAACGTTGGTCCCCCGACCTTATGTATATATGTGGCTCCATCGACCTAGCGCTAGTGGCCCTCCGATGTAGTACTGGCAACAACAATGGAATGTGTTACTAACTTTCAAATGTGTGTAGCTTCAAAGGAACAAGTCCGGAATTAACCAGTATAACAAACCTACATGTCCCATACCACGTGGTTTATTATACCGTTTAAGTCACTTCCTCGTTCTTTCAAAGAGTGCAAAAATATGTGTTCTTTTATATAGAAAATACTTACTTCGAGAAAACGGGTTTTTAAACGATTTTGGAAATTATTTGGAAATTGTTGCTTTGAAATTCTCTTTATTATAGAGAAAACACACACACACACATAGCTTTAAAATTAATTGTAAACTGTTATAAAAATTTACTTTGAAAGCTTTCCCATTTTAAAAACCATTCCGAAAACGGTTTAGAAAACACGTGCACAGAAACAACAAAAATCGATAAAAATTAAATAAAATTAACATACGACAAAACCCAAATGAAACCATCAATTCACAGTGCAAATTGGCATTAATGTTGGCTTTTATATTAGTTGGAGTTAGCCTTTTAGAACCATCTCAAAAAAAGTGCTCGAATTCATCGAATTCAATAACAATTCAATGGAAAATACTCAAACATTGTAAAAGAACTCAGGCCTGCGGCTTGTTTTGCCAGTTTGCCCCTTTTAAACTCAAAATTTTGAGAAAATATGAAACACAAAAGTTGAATATAATTTCCATATCTTGTAGTCAAAAAATGAATCAACTAATTCGGACATTCAAGTTAAAAGTTATGGCAATTCTAATTCTTAGGTATAAAATTACAAAACTGTGAACAATGTGCATAACAACAGGGCTACGGCTTAAAGAGCCATTTTGACGCTGTATAACCCAGAACTTGATAAATCATAAAACATGAAAGTTGAAGAGCATTGCAAAAGCTAAAATATAGAAAAGCGTCACCTTATATGGACAATCGAGTCAAAAGCTACGACGATTTTATTTCTCTGGTCAAAAATTACAAAACTGCGAATAATGTGCATACAATAGGGCTGCGGCTTAAAATGCCATTTTGACCCTGTATATCATAGATTTTGACAAATCATAAAACATGAAAGTTGAAGAACATTCTGTTAGAAAGAATTCAAAAAAAGAATCACCTGATTCGGATATACATGTCAAACGATATACTCAAAACAAGTATCAGGTCTGGATTTATTGTCGCTGTCTTTTGCTCTCGGGGAAGCGACAAAGAAGTGCATTTTTGACCAAATTAAACTCAAAAATTCCTATAACTCAAAACATTAAACTTTTAGCTAAAAGCCTCAGCTTTCCAGAACATCCAAAATCATCGAATTTGGATAAGAAGCGAGAGATATATGGTTAAATTTGTTTTAGGTTCAAACTCTGGAATTTTTTTCCAGCAAACAACAAAGAGGACAACATACAATTGGCATTCAAGCTTATTTAAGTAAGAAACGTGAGATAATACTCACCTTAGGATTTGTTTGCAGCAAATTGACAATTTAGCAAGCAAAAAGATTGATGCCTTAGACTTGAATAAGCTTTAGAAACCTATAGAGAAGAAGATAACAAACATGCAAACTAATAGGTCATTTTATTTCTTTCTACTAATGGATCCACGGCCCATTAGGACTTAACCTGGTTGAGAAAATGAGAAAACAAACTATACGTTCATTGTCTTTTTCTTTCTCAACTCCTTCTTCCTCCTTCACCATAAAAACAAAGTATAGTAAACCTCTTCCTCAAAAATCGAAATCCATCCAAATTCTCAATTAACATTCACCAAACCAAAGTCTTTTTGTAATCTAGAGGTAAATCAAAGGTAATCAAACTCCAAATATCATAATTTCATCAAAAATCTCTGATTTGTGAATTAGGTTTCTAATTTACTTTATGTTTTCTATTACATGCACCGTAATTGTTTCTTTTAGATTCTTAGAGGCTTCAATCTAGTAAAAAGCTTCAAATATGCAGCATAAATCCAAGTATTTTCTTTGCAATAGCAAGGTGAGTTACAAAACTCACAAAAACTAGCTAAGCCAAGCTCAAAATTGTCAAAATTTGCTTTGTAACTTGTTTTTACTTTCAATTTGTTTCTGTCAAAACCTTCTCTCGTTGCCACTTCGAATGCATGTACCTTTCGATTCCGGCAACTAAAAGCTACCGGATTTCTTGCATTTGATAGCTTGTATGTTGAACTTCATTTCCACAAATTTTGGTTGAAATATATTGTCATTTGTATGTTCGAAACGTTGCTGCAAAATTGACTCAGGCACAGATTTTTTTCTGTATTTGTTTTGAGTTGCTGCAAACATGGCCTGAGTCCATGTTTGAGACCGCATAACTCACTCATTTCTAACTGGAATTCAATGATTCTTTTTTTTTTGAAAGATGAAGTTTTCTAGTATAGTATTACCAATTTTGAGCTCAATCCGATATCATTTATTCCTCTGTTTTATGCCTGAAAGTTGAACCCAGGATGGTTTTAGGCCTGCACATTCATTTGGAATTTGAACTGTTGCAAACATGGCCTGAGTCCATGTTTGAAACAGCATAACTCATTTTTTTCATATCGAATTTGAGTTATTCTTTTTGCAGATTGAAGTACGAGTGTTGATTTACATTCCTATAAAATTCCATGAAAATCTGGTGTGATGTCCCGAAAATTTGGGCAATATTTATTTAACAATTTCATTTATAATTATTTTAAAATGTGAAATATTGATTTAATAATCTAATTCAAACATAATTTTCTTTTGAAAATTTATAATTACTTAGTTTGATAAATGATATTCTTTTCAAAATTTATAGTAATAATAATTGAATTTGAGAATCTTATTGTTTTAAAATGTTAAAAATATTTAAATGATAAAATTTTCTTTCTAAGCTGATTTAAAAATATTTTATTTATAATATATATATATGTGTATACATTGTAAATAGGAGTTTTGATTTTTAATTTTAAATTTAAATTTGATAAAGGATATTTTCAAATTTATAATATGTAGGTGTATAATTTATGAATTGAATAAATTAAATTGAAATTAGTATTGGAACTTTACATAAGTCAATTTATAAATCTATCTAATATTTTCAAAAGAAATTAAAGTAAATATTTTGTTATAAATATCTAATAGTTAAAAAATTGTATTTTATAATAAAAGCTTATTTTGTTTTATCTTAAAATTGTTTTGAAATAAACTTAGTTTATTTATATTAGAGTATAATATTTTGGGTTGAAAGCTTTGGAATAAAATATAATTCAACATTTCTTTTTCTTTTAAAATTTTCTCTTTTAAAAATTAGCTTTAGAAATATGATTTTTAAATTATTCAAGTAAACATTAAAATGTGTAAAGGTAATTCATTTGTAACCCTTTAAAGATTAAATATAAATAAAACATATAAAACATCTTAAATTAAATTAGAAATGATTTTATCTTAAATTAAAACATTTTTAAACAAAGAAATTTATATTTATACTAAAATCATACATGTATTAAGCATTCATTTTTAAAATGGACACATGTAATTAATCTTCACACCTAAGTAACAAGTGGCAATACTAAATCAACATTGAATTAATTATTTTAGATAAGAACTTAACAAATCTTTTTATTTCAAACCCTTAATCTTCAATGGAAAATCTAAAATCAGATTTAAGAAACTGAAAATCCAATTTCACTCTAAAATCTACAACCCAAATTGAATCAATATTTTGCATATATCAAAACTGTATAAAATCTGCAAACAAAAGTTTAAAATCTGCAAAAGAAAACCCATTTGCAAATTCTGTTTGAATCTGATTACAAAAGAATTCAATCTGCAACATGTAAAGATCAAATTCAAGCAACGAGAATAGGGAAGCATGCAGTTTAAAATCATCACCAAATGCTGTTTTAAAACCTGCAAACAACATGTTATAATCAAATTCAACTAGCATCCAAGCTCAGATTCTACATCAACAAAGTAATTCATGAGGTGCAAGCAGATTCAATGCAAATCAGACTTCAGGAAAGTGAAACTTGCATATGGATTGCTCTCTACCTTTTCAATCAAAAGGTGAGTAAATCTCTGTTTAAAAACAGTTTCTTCTTTAAAAAAAAACTAAGCTAACAAGATTTGCTGAACTTAAAGTTTAATTAAAAATGCCTTTCAAATAAGAAAATTAAAACAGTGGTAATTAAAACTGCTCTGTTCTTTTCTTTTTAGTGAGTAACCTTAAATTTATAGGTTGTTTAAAAATTTATCTGTGCATGAGTTTGAGTATATTTGTTTGACTGTTGTGTGATTATGCATGTATATACATTCTTGAATATGCAGATAGGCGTGATGCAAATTGTCTAACTAACCTGCTTCTGTTCTTGACTAGGATTTAAATACAAAACCATTTCCATATGATTGAATCTTAGTTAGAGATTATTGTGTAAACAAATTGTGTTTGTGTAGCATAGATTTAGGTTTGTAAAATTTTAATTTAGAAAAGTAAAACCTGTTACTTGTGAAAATCAATAACAACAGACAATATTTTCAAAAGTAAGATTATCCAACATCTTTAATTTTTCAATCAAGTTTAAAACTTGAATGCATGTTTAAAAACATGAATATTAAAACAAGCATCACATTTTAAAATCTTCTGTGTAGTTAGTAATTAAGGACTGTGCAGAATTTGGGATTTTGGGAGTATCAAATCATATAATAGATTTTGGAATATGGAGTTATGCCTGGAGGTGGGGTGTTGACTGGGAAGTGAGGGAAAAATTTCTAGAAGTTGATCAGAAGTGAGTAGCGACAGCATTAGTTATTTTCAGGTTTGACCCCTAGTTTTAAAGTGAAATAAATTTCTGTAACTCCTTGAACTCCCTGGTGATTCGAGTGAACTGAGGCTTTGGGGTTAGGCAGAGGGGGTATGGATGGAGCAATGGCTGGAGTTTAAGATCATAAGATGGTCGGAGTGGGTTGTCAAGAGGGTTGACAGGTTTGGCATGTTCTTTGTGAAGCTTTCCAGGTTGCTGATTCTGCTTGATTCTAATTTTCAAGCTGCAAAGGATTTTGTTGATGGTCGTTATAAAGTCGAGGGATGGACGATGTCTTGGAGGGGTTGGTGAAGGTAGCTGGAAGCCGCCGGAGCAGTGGTGCATTTGCCCAGTGAATATTGGACTCTGGTGAACTTTGGGGTGTGCAGGGTTTTGGTGACTCGAAGTCACTCTCGTGTAGTATGTGTTGTGACTCGAAGTGGGAAGGATTTTGACTTGAAGCGTTTTGATTTTGGTCTCGGGTTTTGTTGTACAGGTTGTAAACCTGAGAAGTTGTGTTTTTTTTTTAAAAAAATTCTGAGGAAATTTCAATTTTCAACAGAGATTTCAATTCAAGTGGAAGGTTGGATTTAATTCAAGTAGGCTTATGAATTCAAAAAGTTTAAAAAAATGAAGAATTTAAATTTAAAG
Source organism: Allium cepa (assembly GCA_030765085.1). Lineage (NCBI taxonomy): Eukaryota > Viridiplantae > Streptophyta > Magnoliopsida > Asparagales > Amaryllidaceae > Allium > Allium cepa. The sequence goes on along the minus strand of CM060946.1, from coordinate 73,866,834 downwards.
TAAGGTTTAAATTCAAATTTGAAATCAGGTGCAAAAATAAGTTTCAGGTGTCTTTGAATCCAGATTTTATTTAAAACAGTTTTGTTTTTTCTTAAATTTTTGAAGGGAATTCAATTTTTAAAATAGAGATTTATATTCAGGTGTAAGTTTGAATTGGATTCAAGAGTACTTTTGATTTCAAAGTTTTAAAAATGGAAATTTTAAATTTTAAGCAAGATTTAAATTTAGTTTTGAAATCAAGTTTAAGTATGATTTCAGTTTTACTTTGAAACTAGTTTGAATTCAAAACATTTTTGAACTTTTTTAAATATTGGACAAAAAATGTTTTTAAGTAGAATTTAAATATGAATATGATTTCAAATAAAGGTTTAAATTTGAAAGGATTCTTTCCTTCAATATTTGAATTAGAATTATGATATGTTTACCTTTAAATTGAAAGTTAAAATAATCTGTCTATTTTAAAAGACTTGATTTATTTTTTAGTAAAATTAAGTAATTTAGACTTTTCTTATATAATAAAGTTAGTTCTTTACCTTTAGGTTTATAAATTAATTTAAATTTGGATAATGTTTATATGGATAAACATTATTAAATCTTAATTTTTTAAATGGAAGTTGAATTTAATTTTAAGAGTATATTGTTTTAAATACATCTGAATAATTAAATAGTCATTAATAAGTAAAGGGATTAATTTGGAAATAATTGAAATAATTAAGAATTTACTTATTTATTTGATTTTTAATAATGACTTGAATTAATTTATAATTAGAAATGATTAATGAATAATTAATCTAAGATAATTCTCTTAAGTAAGTAATTAATGGAAATATGGTTAATTAAATAAGATAATTATCTAAGGATAATTAAATAGTTCATCAAGGTGGTTAATTTTGATAAATTAATTAGATTAATTAATTGAAAATAATAAAATTGTAATTTGTTAAGTATAATTACTTCATAAAAGTAATTAAGGGATTAATTACTTATTGTAATTAATTCTGATAATGAGTTTTGTTTAAATTAGTTAATTTAGTTTAATTAATTTAAGAAATAATTTAATAATTTGATGATAATAATTAGTTAATGTAATTTATGGAGCAGGATTATTTAGAGAAGTAATAATTACTGGGTTGTAATTATGGAGAGATGTTTTATTTTAATATAGTAATTTGGATAAATTACTTTTGTAATTAATCGAGGAATTAATTAATAAAGATAATTAATTATTGGATAATTAATTTATTAATAAGTAATTAAGGGTAGTTAATTACTAGATTTAAATATTAATCAAGGTGATTAATAATTGTATTTTAATTTTAGATTAATTACGAAATGTAATTAATATTAAATAAAGTAATTAATTTTAATATTAATTAGAGATCATTAATTAATATAATTAATGATGAAATTAAGAATTTTTTAATTAAGTAATAATTAATTAGTTAAGTAATTAATTAATTAAGGATAAATATAATTAATTATAGTTAATTAATAAATTAAGTAATTAAATGTTAATTACTTATGATTAAGGTTAATTAATTTTATAAAATTAATTAAAGACTAATTACATACTGTAATTAGAGGGTGATTAATCAAAGGTGCTTAATCAAGTTAAATACTTAGTGAATGATTAAATGAACTGGGTTAATTAATTAATGGATATTAAGCAGGATTTATAGATGGATAATTAATTTAATTTATTTTAAATTAATTAGAGATAGAAGTAATTAATTTAAATCATTTTAAATTAATTATAATTGATGGTTAATAAATCATTGCTTATGGATGTTATTGATTGATTGGTTGTGATCTCAGTAATGAGATGAGTAGTATCTGTATGATATGTATGCTTGGTTAAAGTATGATGGTTTGTGATGGATTATCTGAGTGTGATGATTATCTGTTTGTGATGATGATACAGATCATCTATTTATGACAAGAATGTGATTATCTATTGTGATATGTAGTTTGTCTATCTATGTGAAATAGATGCTAATGAAATGAGTTAATTGGTTAAAACCTTAAGTACAACTTGGACACTAAAATGGCGTTTGGTTTCGGTGAGACCGAGATCGGGTTTCCATATTTGGATATGCGAAAACCACATCAATTCCAATTTAAACGCTAGGTCATTAATCCAAGTGGAGCAAGTGAAGACTCGAGGTGTAAGAGCTATACGTCAGTATAAATCTGTGGGTGATTCCGTAATGAGTTTGACGGAATTAGTTCTTATAGGTTCGAGATGGTGATTCAGAGTGCGAGGGTTATCGTCGTTAACTCTGAGGGTGATTCCAAAATGAGTGTAACGAGATAATGCCTTCGGTTTCCTTCGAACCCAGAACGAACTTGTATGGATTGGATGCTTTCATAACATCGTTGTAACGACCCGAAATTTTCGAACCCGAAAATTCCAGATAGTTATGAAAAGAAGAAAGAGATAGAAGTAGAAGAACAGGAACATCAACAACTCACATTCGCAGCGGATAAAATATAATAATAAATAATAACAGTTTACAAAGAAATATTATATCTCTCGATTACATTTAATATACATCAGAGTTTCACATACATTCAGTCACTGATTATATACAAATCATGTATATCCATACACATATACATATTTATTTCTTGGCCCCCCCAGCCTTGTTTTAAATTTTAAACCACCTTTGGTTTTAAATTCAAATCAATTTCCAAACAACTCATTGTTTGCAATAAGTCTCATTTCAAACTTCCTTTATTTAAAGCTTTTAAATAAACAATTTCATTTTTAATTAATTAAATTTTGATTTGGTTGTATTTTCGTTTTTACTTAATTTAATTCCAATTCAGGATTTCAGTTTGGTTGTATTATATTACTTCTTAGTTTTCATTTCAATAAATTTAGCAACCAATCGCTTTAATATTTATCAGAAGGAAATATGCTTTATATATCAAAATATATTTATATAAAATCATTTAAAATCTTTATAAGCAAATAACAAGTACGCTCTCATATATATATATATATATATATACTAAACTCATTCTAGAGTAATAGGGACTCTATTCAATGAGTAATCCCCACCAGAGCCAAGGTTCCCACTTAACCTTCAGCTCTGATGCCAAATGTAACGACTCGAAATTTTCGAACCTGAAAATTCCAGATAGTTATGAAAAGAAGAAAGAGATAGAAGTAGAAGAACAGAAACATCAACAACTCACATTCGCAGCGGATAAAATATAATAATAAATAATAAGAGTTTACAAAGAAATATTATATCTGTCGATTACATTTAATATACATCAGAGTTTCACATACATTCAGTCACTGATCATATACAAATCATGTATCTGATATATAATGATATACTGCAGCGGAAATACTCTATACGTACTCGCCATCCAGCTCGTCCCCTGAGCTCCAGAACGTACCTACCTGAAAATCTGTAATACTTGGTCTGACCCGAGCATTACACCAAAGTAACACCCGGGTCAGGCTGGAAACCAGCGTGAGTAATCTCAACTAACATGGAATACTCAAGCTATCAACTTATATTAACCCGGGAAAACATATATCAATTTAACGAGTTCACAATTTGCTATAGACAACACTTATTTCACATATAAATTTCTAAGTACCAAACTTAGATAAGATAACCCAATTCACTCAAAACATTTTATTTCAGCCTATTGATTTCACACATCAATTTGTTTTTAATATATATCCATTTTTCCCAATTAAATTTAACCCAAGTCCTTATTTAATGGTTTACTATTCTCACTTAATCCAAGCTTTCATTGATTTAAGAAATTTTACTTCATATGTATTCATCTCATAACTTTGGTCCATTCTGATAATCCAATTCCAATTAAAACTTTTATTTAACTTCCTTTAGTCGGACTTCATCCATTTATTATTTAATTCAATTAACCAATTTATCCATCCCATTTTAAAATTTTTAATTCACCTGCTTAACTCATTTCAAATTTATTTTATTAATACAAAGTCATTCTCAATTTTATTTCTATCCACTTGGGTTTCGTTTTGCAACTCAAACTATTTCTATTATAATTACTTCTATTTCATATGACATCACTTTCTTATATCCAATTTACTTGCAAATTTCATTAAATATTATTCGAATCACCCTTGAATTTTATTTGTAATTCAAACCATTACATTTTCCAATCCAACTCTAATTTTTTTTTTTGAAATAATACTATATTTTTTCCAAAACCTTTGGAAACCACTTCCAAATCCAAAGGAATTTTAAATTTTCCCAAAAATTCCAAATTCCCAATCCATCCAATTCATATTTAAACATTACTCTGGAAATTTATTTCAAATTATAATCTCATTTATTTATGGAGTTTATTTCAATTTACTTAATCCAATTAACCTTACTAAATTTGAATTCCCGCTTCAAACTTCAAAATTCTTTCCCTCCTGTAAGTTCAAAACTTATATTACTTTGGGTTTTTTTCATCACACTTCAGGGAAAATCAAAACTCAACGCCTTAGAGTTTATTTTAAATTATCCTAGGTTGATTTTAACTCAAACTTTGGGTTTAGGACTCGCGACTCTAGGGTTTCGAAGCATGGTCGCGTTTCGATCGGCAAAGCAAGCAAGGGGTCGTGCATCGTCAATCCTTCTGGCAGTTGGCTGAGCTCGAACTCGAGTTCATGGCGGCGCGAGGCTGTGGCGACGTGATTTCTGGAAGAGCTTTGCGAAGGCGATGCTCGCGATGGGGATTGAAGGCGGTGACTGCGTGGTGAGGCTGGGTCTTCCTGTTCGTGTTATCTCAGTGGATTAATCTGATGCAGGTGAGTGATCTTTAATTGATTTTATTCTATTTGAATCTAATTCGAAATGGAAATCGAAATGATGTTGAAAGTAAATATTTTGTATGTGTTTGTGAATGATTTGAAATTCAGTCAATTGAAAGGTAAATAAAGGGTTGAATAAATAAGTTGATTAATTAATTCTATGGATTAATTAATTATATTATTAAGGGTTTTAAGATTATGATTTGGATTAAGGTCATTAATTCAGGGTTAGATTAAATGGTAACTGAGAATTGATAATTAAGTAAGTTTGGATTGATAATCGGTGAATAGGAATTAGTTAATCGAATAATAAGGTGTTATAATTTAGAAATTAATTATATAATTAGAAATGAAATAATTTATATTTAATTTGTAATCGAAGTGATTAATTAACATTAATCACTTAGAGAAGTAATTAAAGGATTGGTTGATGAATATAGCAAATGATGGATCATTGGTGGAGGGTTTTGAATGGTTTATAAATAAGATTAATTTAAGGTCATTAATTTTACTAATTTATTAAGAATAAATTGTGAAATTTGGTGGATATAATAACCTAGTGTATTATAATGGTATACTTACTTGGTGAAGTAATTGGTGATAATTATTGGATGTAATTGATTAATGGATGGTTTAATAGAAGTTACTTAATGGTATTAATAAAATATAATTACTTGGTGAAATTAAACAAGAGATAAATTAGGATGGTTAATAAAGGAATAATTGATTTATTTAATGAAATAAATAAAATAATAGTTAATTTCAGTTTGGAATTAATTGAAAATTATTAATATTGTAGCTTAATTAAGATAAATAAATTTGATTAGGATAAATTGAAATTATAATTGAAATCCTTGGGTTTTATAATTAAAAGTATAATAAAGATTGATTAATTAGATTAGAACAAATCAAAATATAATTGGAAATTATTAATTTATATAATCAACGGTGTAATTAAAGATTGATAAATTAAGATGAATTAATCATAAGACTCATAAGGAATTAATTTGCGAAGTAATTAAAGATTACTCATTGATTTGGTCAAAATAATTAATGTTGTGATATTAATTAAAAATAATTACTTGAATGGAATTGGAAGATAATTAATCCAGGGTAATTAATTTAGATGAATCAGGAAGGATTGATTAATTTATTCGGAATTAATTACTCAAAGAATCTAAGTGATTAAGGACTGAAAATTCAATTTGAATCAATTGAAATGATTTGTATGTGATTAAACTTTGCTTCTGAATGATTGAATGGAAATAGATTATTCGAAGGAGTTGGTAACTTTGATATGAAACGTTGAGTATTTCTTTTGGATAACTTGTAGTAGAATGGCATGAGATTCGAAGAGACCGGGTTCGGGTACTGGGAAATACCCGAAACCACTTCGAATTTTTATAAAGTGATCTGTGAAATAAATAGGCTGGAATGAATGATTTAAGTAAATTGGATTATTTTATCTAAGCTTGGTACTTAGAAATTTATGGAATAAGCATTGCCTATGGTAAATTGTGAATTGGATAAGTTGATATATGTTACCTCGGGTTTATATAAGTTAATTGCTTGGGTATTTCATGTTAGAGGGATTTTATTCACGCTGGTTTCCAGCCTGACCTAGGTGTTACTTTGATGTAATGCTCGGGTCAGACTGAGTATTACAGATTTTCAGGTAGGCACGCTCTGGAGCTCAGGAGGCGAGATGGATGGCGAGAACGTATAGAGTATTTCCGCTGTAGTACATTATTGTGTATCTGAGACATGAAAATAGTGTATATTCAGTGATTGTGTATATGTGAAACTCTGATGTATATTAAATGTAATGGACAGATATAGTATTCTTTTGTAAGTTATTATTATTTATTATTATATTTTATCCGCTGTGAATGTGAGATGTTTGGTGTTTCTGTTCTTCTTCTTCTATCTCTTTCTTCTTTTCCATAAATATCTGGAACTTTTGGATTCGAAAATTTCGGGTCGTTACATAAACATTCTATTTCAGCCTATTGATTTCACACATCAATTTATTTTTAATCCGGAGTGGTTTCGGGTGTTACCTAATACCCGACCCTGATCCCTTCGAAACTCATGTAATCCTAACCCAAGTTATCTAAATGAAATACGCAACATTTCATATCAGAGATATCATCTCATTCAAATATCCAATACCATTCCATCATCCATACGCAAAGCTTAATCACATACAACCATTTCAATAGATTCAACTTGCATTTCAAACTTCAATCACTTAGCTTCGTTAATTAATTCCACAACAATTTATTGGTCAACCCAACATTTTTCCCCTTAAATAATCACCTGGATTAATTTCCTTTCAATTTGCATTCATGTAATTATCTTTAATTTACTTCACGCTATTTATTATTCTTAACAAATCAATAAAAAAATCATAATTACTTCATAAATTACTTAACTATTTCAATTACGTTAATCCTTAATTACTTACATAAATTGATTTCTCACGGGTCGTTTATTATGGATTAATCAATCTTAATTAACCAGTCTTTGATTATATCATTAAATATCTAAATTAATTATATTAATTAAACCCAAAATATTAATCTCTTTAATCTTGCTTACTTAACAATAATTAGTTACACTCCATTAACCTATCATTCCCTATATATCCATCTTAAATTTATCACCAGTGTATTCGTTTAAAGGATAGTAATTTTTTTTAATTTATCTTCTGATAATTTTACCTTCAATTTCGTCTACTAAGTATTTACCCTTCTTATCAATTTCACCAAGTATTTTAAATCTAAATTACTCACTTCCATTTATTAATCATCCATTAATTTACTTTATAAATTACATGAAGTAATTATACCTACCAAATTTCACAGTTGATCATCCTTAATTAATTAATAAAATTTATTTACCTCAAATCAATTGCATCAATAAATCATTCATACAACCCTTAACCATTGATCTTTCATTAGCTATATTCATTAACCAATCCTTAAATTACTTCTCTAAGTACTTAACTTAAATTAGTCGCTTAATTACAAATTGATTCATTAATTATTTCTTAATTACAAACTATTCAATTTCTACTTACATCATCAATTGATAGACTTTAACTAGATTTATCTTTAATTACCCAAATAACTAATACTTAAGCATCGGATAACAATCCAAAGTTATTTAACTAACAACACATAATGGTAACTAATTTACTGATCATACCCACACATAAAAAAATGTTTTCTTTCAAATTCAAAACAGAAAAAGCAGTTATATGGATCGAAGATTACTCACCTTAGCGAAGTGAAAAGCCCTTAACCATTATCTTTCATTATTGCACTTGCTGCAATGTTCACCTCGCCTGAAACTGCCCTATATTCATCGCGCCCATGTTCATCACTAGTTCCACTACTTATAGCCTGCCTCGATCACCATATGATGTTTGCAAAACCAAGTCACTGCCTTGCTTTTGAACCCGAGCGCATCTCCCAGCCACTGCGACCTCCAACCACCTACTCATCGCAATCACGATCTCCAACCATCTACCCATTTCCATGGCGCCTCCAACCCTCGTGCCTCATCACTTAGCATCACCAATCGCGAACCCTAATTGTTGTCGAAGTTCGCACCGACGGGAGTTTTGAAGCTCCCGCTCCTCCAATTACCACGCGCCCTTCGATCGCAATTTCGATCGCCTTTTTTTTGCTTTTCGAATTGATTAAATTTTCTTTGAGAATTTTGGTTTCGGTTCTGAAGGTTAGAGAGAGAGGAACGGGAATAGGTATAGGGTTGGGAAACTTCTAGAGTACGTGTGACTATAATATAATAATATTGAAAATATCCTACGCTGAATAACGCGAAATCCCGAACCCCGAATCCGACATGCTGACAAGAGTTAGTAAGGTTCTACCCGCATTCCGAACACAATGGAACATGTTTCGGAGGCTAATTTGATCGTATGAGCGAGTTACAAAAGGAAACGACCAAATTTAAATCAAATCGATTAAAATAGTTCTACGCTTTTCGAGCTGCCAGGGTCAAATGACAACTCCGATGGCTACGAAAATTGAAATCCGATAATAGCTAACTATTATGGATCCAATGGAACAGGTTTCGTTGAATTCCGAGACTGTGCCCCAGACGACTATTTTTAAATTCCAATTTAAACGATATATTATTAAAACTGAACAAATCATCTTTAAATTAAATTCAAATCATTCTATTATCTCCGGTATTATCGTTATAAATTTTATAAGCCTTCAAATTATATTTTAACAGGCTTAAAAATCCAGCTTCAACACTTTACCCAATTTCAATTATCAAATTCAATATTTAAACTATATAATTCAATGATTTAATTGTCAAGAAAATATTAATATTTTGAATTCAAGTTAAAATTAACTTTTAAATATTTAAAGTCAATTAATTATTCATTTTAAGTTGTTAAAAATTCCGGGTCGTCACAATCATCAGGTGGACGATGAGCATTCTAAGATAGATGTGTTCTATAGAGGTAATCGTAGCCTCAAGCCTCATCAACCGGGAATGGCTAAAACAAGGGAGGGGTAGCAAGGCTTCGTGGGTAGCCCCCACTGGAGAGTGAGATTTACCCCTGTCTAGAGGTCCCTTTTATTTCGGCTGTGTGGACGGTTGTGAGCTCCAACTGTCGGGGTGGTCTTGTTCGGAACTGTTCAGTAAGGAATGGGTCCGGCCTTGTGTTGCAGGGGAGCGGGCGTTCTCCTCGGTACGGTGATCTAGGCCACGTACTGTGACGGGCGGTACCCCAGTAGCCCTGCCATTGATGGAACCCAAATCCAATAAGTGCCTGTATGGTTTTGATTGTGCCCAACTATGTTGGAACGTGAGATGTAAGCATTCCAGCTATTTCTGTATTTTATTTTGAAAACCCTAGACACTATTATAATATCACTGGATTTCCTATCAATGTTTTAGTTAGCGTAAGTTAAAAACTTTTCCATATTTATGTGTGGGAAGTCTTATATGATACCTTTTGTTTTCAAAGGATTAAATAAAGTTAAGCAACTTTTAAACCCGTTTACTCACACCACACCCCTGTCTGACCCGAGTGTTTATTTTCTGTTTTATTAAACTCATGGGTACTCATATTTTGTATGAGTAGTCAAGTGATTCAGGATTGCTTTGACGAGTTCTGGAGGAGATAATGGAGCACGAGGCTTCAGCGTGTAGATATATTTAGTGGTTCCGCTGTGTTTGAGTTGTATCTATTTTTCTCTGATATACTTGAATTGTAATCGCTAGATAGATGTTTATAACTGTCCAATTTGCGTTGTATTGGCTGTAAAACTCAGATGTATATGATACTATGTATAGTATTATGTGATATAATATAATTTATTCGTTCCGCTGTGAGATTCTGATGTTGTCTGTTTCTTTCTTTCCTTTCTTTTCTCTTTTCTATCCCTTTCTTTCTTCTTAATGATGCGTCTTTCTATGGAATGAAAGGCGGGTCATTACATCTGGGTTGGTTTTCTACTTCGAAACTACCGTCGAACTTGTACTCGCAGCTTGCTGTAATTCAGTGTTTTAAACCTTGTTTTCGTCCGACTTTGAAACGACCTAGATTCTTCGTTTCAAATCGGATTTAAACAATTCTTTTTGTAGGTCAAAGTAGATGCATTAGTTTATGCTCCTACCAAATTTCTCCAAGATCTGGGTTCATTTTCCCCTTCGAACTCATCATCGAAGTTGAACCTTTACGCTACTTTTACACAGCAGTTTATAATGGTTTTACTCCAACTTCGGAACGACGCGGTTTCTTCGTTTCATTTCGTAATTGGGTGAATCTTTTTGCAGATTGGAATAGGAATGTTAAAAAATATTCGTATAAAATTTCATGTCATTCGGACTTAGTTCGCAGGTCCAAACCTGCTATCGAACTTTGGTTTGCAGTGTGTTTTCACCGGGCTTTTTTTATACCTAGAATAATTTTAGGTTTTTCTGATATTTTCCGATTTCTTTGAGATTTTTCTCTAGATTTCGTAAACGGGATTTTATAAAGCATTACAAAGTATTTTTTAATTATTTAATTAATTACTCCATAATAGGAGAATTTCAAAGGCAATTTCTAAAGCGATTTTGAAGCGTTCCTAAAACTCGTTTTCTTCAACTTAATTTCTATATAAAATACACAATTTTGCACTTCGAGCAAAGAAGGAGGAGAATTAAATGATTGGATAAATGCGTGCTATGAACACATGCGTTTATCTTTTCAGTTAATTCCTAATCTATTCGTTTGATCATTTTGACCTTCGGGTCTGGTTTACCGATGAGATGAGGTAAACTTTGTACTGCTTTAAGTGTGGAATTGACTAACAACCCTGCTTTGGAGATTACCTTTCAATATTAAATTATAATTACCATTATAATTCAATATTGAAAGGTAATCTCTAAAGCAGGGTTGTTACACAAATACTTACAATAATACTATTTCACTTATTTTGGTCGTTATTCCAAGCATAGGTCGCAAGTTTTCATTTCTTTATATTATCCTATGGAAACAATATACATTTCAATACTTTATTACATTTGTTGAGATTTATTTTCCAAATTTACTAAATACAACAAATCATGACCTTACAGTTATTTCAATTAATTGGGATTGGGCTAACATAATTATTTATTAGCTTACATCCAATTACAATTAATATCCTCAATAAATTCACTTACTGAACATTTATTTTATTCAATGACCATTTAATAAAAATTAAATTCCTTAAGTTAAATCAATGCCTACATTTTTTCATATATTCAATTTTTAACTAAGTATACGTCTTCATTAATTCCATTGATTTGCATTTCATTCAATTTATTAAAAATTACCTTAGTTAACATTAACGTAATAATTTACTTAGATTTATTGCAAATTTTTCCCATATTTAATTAAGCAGGCTAAATAACTTATAAGTTACTATTCCCAAACACTTGCTACAATTGTTTACATAACCCAAATTTCATTCAATCATTATTAACATGCTATTTAATTATATTTATTGAAATTTATTTCCAATTTATCAAATACAATCAATTTCAACCTTACATTGTTTTTAATTATTTGGGATAGCACTAAATTTATTATTTATTAACCTACATTAACATAATCGCATTAATTTACATACAGTTACAATTGATCCAATATTATTTCACACATTAATATACTGATTGTATTTGTTTTTATTATATTCTATTTAAAACTAAGTCATAACATTTGAATTATTTTATTAAGCTGGAATGTTCATTCTTCCCCACCAATTACCATTTATCATAATAAATTCATTAATTGTCATTTCAGTCATCCTATAAATTATTAACCATAATTAGCATTGTTACGTTTTAATTTACTTATTATTTCATTATTAAGTTACGCAACTTTATTTCTCCAAATATTAAATCACAAAGTCTTATTTAATTTACCATTGTTACATTACCTTTTTAACGTTTGCTCCATTATAAAGTTATAAATTTTTTGTTTTCTTCTAAATTAAATTACTCAATTTAAACCAAAATAACCAAACTTAATTATTTAAAATTTACGGGTCGTTACAGTCTCCTCCAAAACCTTCAAATAAAAAAAACAAGAAATCAAAGTTAAAAGAAAGCAGCGGCGGATCCAAATCAAATTAGTGGAAGGAAAGATAAAATGATGAGTGATTCAACTCACTCAAACAATACTAAAATTTCCATTGCAATAAATAAAATTTATAATGAGATATATTAATTTTTTATTGCTGTTTGTTGGTTAAAATTGATATTGAATCTGAATTTACATTAAATTAAATTGACATTTAATTTTATATTGGGATTTAACTATTTTTTTAAAACCTCGATATTGATAACTATTAATTGCTGTAATATCTTGGTTGATTTGGATGTTGTTTGAAATGGATACTTATTGATTGATATGTTGGATGTATGATTGTTTATTTATTTTAATATGTCCCCGTTATCACCATGTATATTATCGACATCATTTAAATGGTCATCTGAATTATTTAAGAATTGGATAACTAGGACATTTAAGTTGTGGGTTGAAATGATGAATGCCCATATAATTTCTTGAATTTGGATTATTTATTGGAATTGAGTTATTTGAAAGGTTTACTTTCTAATTTAAACTTCGAATTTATTTTAATTAAAGTTATTAAAATTAGTACTTCGAATTATTTGAAATCTCTTAAATAATTATATTCACATTGTACACCTGATAAGAGATGGAAAATCGCATTACATCTCTAAAGCCATTGTACACATATTTTATTTGAGATTGATTTGACTTGCATAGGAATTTTTTTAGTTTTGACCCGAATGTATTGTTTTTCATTATGCTCGGGTCAGCCGACTTTTTCAATGTTGAAGACATTATTCTGAAGAACGAAGATGGATTTTTGTATTATATTATTATTTTATCCCTCTGCATCTTGTTGTTCCGCCGCCTTATTTTATTATTATTCCCGCTGTATGTATAACTCTGATATATTGTAAAAGTGTAATCAAATGTTATTTGTAAAACAACTTCATGAACTATTTATTTGATTATTATATTTTTTCATTCTGCCGTGAGATTCTGTGTTTTGTTTTTTCTTCTTTTCTCTTATTTTTCTTATTTACTCTATTAACAATCCTCCCTTTTGAATGGTTTGAGTTGACATGTGTGGTTTTTTATGGATTTAAACCGTTCAAAAAGGCGTACAGTTGGTATCAGAGCTTTGATTTAGACATACCTTAGTCTATTGGAGTTAACACATTAGAGATAGTGTAGTAATATTCTAGAATGAGTTTGTATGAGTGTGTGTGTATGTGTATGAGAGTACGTATTTGTTATTGTTATAAAAATGTTTTATATAAGTTTTGGAATGAAATAATTTTCCTAATATTATATGTTATATATAAAGGAAAATTTTATAACTAATATAGTTATTTGTAATGTGTTTGTTTTATGAAATGGTAATATCTAATTATTATCATTTATTATTGGCTTGTTATATTTAGTCAAGTTATAAACATTGGCTTTTATTGTTGATTGAATTTATGAACTAAACACTAGTTTAATAATGGAGAATTAAACAAATGAAGTGGATAATTAGGATATTCGATATGAAATTGAAATGTTGTTATGAATTTTGTTTGTTTGTTTATCCGTAGTTTCAACTATTGAAAAAAATGGAAAATCTGGATATATCTAGACAATTGAAACCTTCTAAATTAATATGTGAGTTGAAACTTAGAAATTGTGTTGAATTATGTAGTTGAATTTGATAACCTTAATTTGAAAGCAAGTGAAACAAGGTTTACTTTGTTATATCTATGCCTAGTAAATGAATAGAATTTTTGTACACATTCTTGGCATGTAATGTAATAATATACAAGTGTGAACTTTGGCCTTGAGATGTTTAAACTGACATTTTGATTAAGGAAATGTTGTAAATGAGATTAAATTGGAAAAAAATATGTTTATAAACTTATTTAACATTTATGAAAGTGTCATAAATAAATTGAAAGGCAAAGGTGAAACTAAATGGGATAAGCAAATATGAATTAAAAGTGAAATGATTATAAATAAAGCCATGACTTGTAAATTGTTATGAAACAAATGGATGTTGCAATTAGTGGTTATAAATAAAGTTGTGATAAATTTAAACTGGAATTATGACTTATAAGAGGAATAAAGCCTTTATAAATTGGTTATAAACTGAAGGAAATTTCTCATGAAATGATTCCCAAATAAATGTGATGTTAAATTAGAAATATTACATGTGAAAGTGAATGTAATTTAAAATGAAGAGAAATATAAGCAATGTTGTGAGAATGAATATGTTAATGTTTTGTACTGAATAGGGAAATTTCATGAAACAAATATCAAAGTATGAAGTGATACTTGTGTTAATCAATGAGATTAATAATAAATTTGATTAAAATGTAACTGTGATGAAACAAATTGGAATAATTATGTAAGTATTATGTATATTGTTTTATTCACAAAATTAATTTGATCCGGATTTGAGTACAAAAGTTCTATAGGAATTACACCACTTCGTATTAGGATTTTTCATTCGATTCTTGATGGTGAATATTTGATATCGATTTTTATTTTGATTCTAAAATTCCCTATTATAGTATATGGCTATATAAGGAGAATGATGGTTTCTAGTCAAGAATCCTTATCGAAGTCCGCATTAGGAAAGTCGAATGAAAAATACTAGTTTGAAAACGAACTTATGTAACCAAGCGAGCGATCAAATGTGACTTTGCGAAATGATGACATATATGCATCTTTTGTTCTAATATTATTGATATGCTTTGACACAGAAATTGAAATTTGATGGGTTGGATATCTTTGTAATTTAAATTAAAAAATTTCTTGTATGCAAAGCTACTATTAATTTAAAACCATTTTACAAAACTATTTTGTTTTATTTTTCTTACACAAACTATCTTATTCTATTTTATTTATTAAATTATTTTACAAACTATTTTATTTACAAACTACTTTATTTACAAAACTATTTTACAAACTATTTTATTTACAAACTATTTTACAAAACTATTTTATATACAAAACTAATTCACAAAACGATTTTATATATGAAAGTATTCAAAACTCAAAACCTTTTATAAAGTAAAGATATTCAATCTCATATGGCTTTTCATACAGCGAAATTAATTTTGAAATTTTTTTGATTCTTGTATAAGACATACTTTATATAAGTATAAGGTGATTTGCAAAACTGTTGATTTTGGAAGGTATTCGATCTGAAGAGATAAATCTTATATATAACGGAATTTATATAAGAATGATTTGATACATTTGAGATTATTTGTAACATCTTATCTTTTTGTACGCTTTAAATCGACGATAAACCATACACGTCAGACTCAAACCATACAGAAGGGCGGGCTGTTATGGGGTAAATAAGAAAAACCAGGGAAAGAAGAAAACAAAACAGAATCTCACAGCGGAATGAAAAAATATAATAATCAAATAACAGTTCATGAAGTTGTTTTACAAACATTTGATTATACTTATACAACACATATCAAAGTTACACATACCATTGAATATTAAATAATGCAGCAGAACAGTATGAATGCAGTGGAATAATATAATAAATAATAGTAATACAATCATCATCCTCCAGGAATAAGGTCTTCAACCCTGAAATGCTCGGACTGACCCGAGGGAATTGAAAAGACAAAACACTCGTGTCAGAACTAAAAGATCTTATGTAAGTTAAATCAAGGGTAAATAATAAGAATGGAACGGCGTCGGAGATGTTTATGAGATTTGACATCTCATATCCAGTGTCTAATGTGAGCGCAATAACTTAAAAGATGCTCGGGATTCACATCTCCTAAGGATCCGTTAAACTATTTACTATGTAGTAATATTTCTCTATTATAATAATGTCTAATAGTAAAATAAACTTACTTTTAAATAGCGTTAAGGGGTTACCCTTATATCCCTTAACACGTAACAGTGACAATAGTCTATACAGTACCGTAGTACCTCCTGATTGGGAGGGTACCAGAGGATGCTCCATAGGTACGACACAAATCAAACTCGTACAAGGCGCGCTAGGGTAGGTGACACGTTATATAAGGCAATGCTAGGGTAGATATACCAATTACGCATCTGGGCTGGTGGTAACGCGTAGCAGCTACTACAGCCCACCTCGAGCCACACCCCCAAAATCAAAAATCAAAAGTGGCCGCCGCATCAATCCAAAAGTCAGAGTATAATATCGAAGGGATGTGTCCAATAAGAGGGGCTACCTCCTTAGCCCGAGAATCGCTTCTGTTTTAGCCACCATATGCTAACCCATGGGAGTCAGGTCCACGTATATACCTTAATAGAACGTCGCCACCATCCTACTTCATTCTGGAATCTCCACTGCGTACACGGTGGTTAAAGTGGTTTTCGAAGTTGGCAAAGAGTATGAAAACTTTCGATCCCAGTCTCTTTAACAACCAAACGTTATTATAACACCGCGGTCATTTCAAAATAATTTATACTTCAAAATCAGAATATAATATCCATTTCAAAACCATATAGATACGATATCATTTCCATTAAAAAACCCAAACCATTATGATATCATTTTTATAAAACCCCAAATCAATATAATATCATTTTATTTCCAAATATATCCTTTTTCCAAAATCATAGCACTTCAAAGTTACAACATTTCGAATACACTTGAAATATAACTTCCACCACTCAAATGGTTTGAATATTAGAATTCTTTATATAATAAATTAGCTTCTTCAATTTCATAAATCAATTTCCAAATACAGATTTGAACCCCTAAATAAACTATTTCAATTTTCATAAATTTCCAAGCTTAAATATTCCACAATTTCAAAACTAGTTCTTTGATAAATCCATATGTATCAAATTCAATTACTATTATTTAGATTTGAAATGTTTACTTAGTAAATCCAATATCATTTAAGTAAAACTTTTAAACTTCAATTAACTGGATATTCTTTCAACTTATTTAACTTGATATATTCATTTAAATCAACTTAATATTCATTTAAACCACTCTAAACCAAAATCAAGTTATAAAATCATACTCGTTAAAATCACAATTTTATTAAAAGTTCAAATCAAATTCATTCGAGCATATTTCTTAAATAATTTAATTCAAATCAATTTCATATTTATCTTCCAACCTTAATTTTATTTAAGTCATTGTAAACTCTATATGCAATATAATTTTAAACAGATACTTAACCATATTATATAAAAACAATCAAACTTTAACTTATTTTATATTTCAAAACAATTTTATACATAGCTAAAATCAATAATAAAATAACATTTATATAACATCTAAAATCAATATTCATATAACCCATATTTTCTTTACAAACCATAGAAATCATTTCAAAGTATTTTTATACATAAACCGCGGTGTCTGTATAAAATTTTCTATCCTATGGCCAAGTGATACAGATATTTATCATTTCAACCCGTAATTTAAAATAAAAATACGGTTATATATCATTTCAAACCACAATCCCAATGAAATAAAAATGCATAACAACTTGCAGTTTATAACAATAACATCCATTCATCTAATATCATCAAACGTTTATCACAATCATCATTCAATTCAATCAATAACATCAATATAGAATAGATAATAAATAACAGGCATTTGCTAGCAGTTTATATTCAATAATAAATTAAACAACTATTTAATTGGTAGTTTATATGCAGTAATAAATTAAATAACAATTTAATTCAAATAAATTTGATTTAACTGAGATGATGATTAAAAATATACCAAACAGTCATAAATAAATTTCTAATCACACCATAAATCAATTTAACAACATAAGAAATTTTAGAAGTTGTGAGTGGGTTAAAACACTCGTCTTTTGAATTTAAATTGAATTTATATCCAATTTAAATCCAAAATTTGAACAGTCTCAGAATCCGCCCAAACCAGTGCCAAAATGTTTGGAATTTTATTACGATCCCAGCGGAGAAAACCACGCTAAATTTCGACCTTCTATGCAAAGTTATTGCGATTAGAGCGATCAACAATATAAATAAAAATAAATAAATAAAATAGTTAACAAAATTAACGTATACACTTCACCTTTCACTACCGTTCGAAAACCCTAGCGATCTTTTCAATCGAGACCACATTGAAGCCACCGCCAGCATCACTGAATTACGCCGCTGCCTTGAGGCCCTGCACCACGATCTAACCACCTAGCCGAACCCCACGTGTTGAGGCGCACCCTCACCCACGACCGCTGCCACTCCAGTCGACAAGAGGCGACTCGCCACCGCACGACCTCCACGGCCAAATCTGGCGAAAACAAGCGACCCCAAGCCCAAGAAACTATGCCGATCTTCATGCCTCGACGCCCTCTACAGTGTAGCACAACCCGATCGTTGATTCGACGAAAATCCATCGCACGATCAAACCCCCACCGACGAACGGCCGAAACTAACTCGTACAATTCTAGCCACAATGAAACCCAGATTGAAAAATGAATCATATATTTGACTTACGCTTGTCGAGAGTTTCAAACCCATATAAAATTCGATATAGTTTGAAGAGTTTGAAATTTTGATTTGATTCTGAATTGCAATTGGATCTAGAATTTGATTGTCTGCCATTGAGGATGAGAGACAGCTGAATTGTCCATACAGAACAATGAACATAAGGAATAGGCTAGGGTTTATAACGAGGTATATATATACAAAGATGAAATTAGAATGGATGGACATAATTGATACACGCATTGAACGATAAAATGATCCGAAAAGCCCGTTCTGACTGCTGTAACAACCCGGAATTTGCATTACCAATTAATAAATAAAAGTTAGGATTTTTATTTATTCTTAATGAAGCATAAAAGGATTTGGAATAACAAAATTTATTTGAAAAAGGCTATTTTAATTAAATGGGAAATATGAGATTTTAAAATGAGGATAAAATGTTATTTTGGAGAGTTAAATATTTTAGGAGAGATTTTAAAACTGGTTTGGGTAAGAAAAATGAGTTCATAAACATACATGAACACTTAGAATTTTTTTGGAAACATTGTAAATAACCCTCTTCTTATTGCGTTACAAAACTTGACCCAACAACCCACCCTAAACCTCCCCTATATATTATCTCAAACTCACATAACCTCCTTCATTCAATCCTAATCAAAACCCTAATCATTTCCTAAAGCTTTCTTAACAAAATTGGCCTCCATCTTCATCTCCTTTGTGACGCCCCACCTCTATACCCACGCTAGACAAGAACACTACAGAGTAATGCTGTCGACTAGCACGGAGTAAGGCTGTTGAGGAGCGACCATCCATGTAATTGCTTTGCGCGAGCACCGATATGTCAGATAGTATAACATGCATTTTATTTCAAGAGGAAATCCGACATACCGATACAAACACAAAGCTACTACACGGTGGCTATAATAATCTTCGGAAACAAATATAGAAATAAACATAACATTAAATCAGTCACAGATAAATCATATCACAAAGGCGGAAATAGATATGAATATTACACATGAAAGTGTACATCAGAGTAGTGGTCAAACAAGATCCACAATATCAAAAAGAATAGATACAAGTGCTAGACAAAAGAATAAGTATACATCATAGAGTCTGTATCTCAAATGTATACAACAAAAACTACTAAACTTAAGTAGTTAGCCAAAAGATCAGATGAAAGTCCGATAAGGAGTCAAGCAGAAGCACCTGTAATATCTCAGTCTGACCCGAGTATTATTTAAGAAGAAAATAATAAACGGACCAGTCTAGCTATAAACATCAGATGAAGTGATATATAATAAGAGATATGACATAAACATATAATAATCACAATGCCAAGTTGTGATAAATAAGTAATTGAAAATCAACAAGAGATTAATCAATATCACAATAATCTACTCAAGATAAAAAGGAATGTTATACTCCTAATTTCATTCACCAAGCCACAATAAATGACATATATATCAATGCCAACTGAAAAAGGTGGTGAAACATAAATTCCAGAAATCAACACACGAAATCCAGAAATCACAAAAAAAAGGATGGCCAATCCCATAAAAATGAGCCGGAGCTCCTCCAGACAGGGTATAGTCCCCCATTGCGGACATTGAGCCGAAGCTCCTCCTGGTGAGTCAAAACTCCTCCTGACAGGGTATAGTCCCCCATTGTGGACATTGAGCCGAAGCTCCTCCTGGTCAGCCGAAGCTCCTCGTGACAGGGTATAGTCCCCCATTGCGGACATTGAGACGAAGCTCCTCCTGGTGAGTCAAAACTCCTCCTGACAGGGTATAGTCCCCCATTGTGGACATTGAGCCGAAGCTCCTCCTGGTGAGCCGAAGCTCCTCGTGACAGGGTATAGTCCCTCATTGCGGACATTGAGCTGAAGCTCCTCCTGGTGAGCCGAAGATCCACAAAAAATGAAGTATCGTCCTTGACATGGACAAAGAGACATCGCACATTGCTAGTCTAAATCACAAAGATGATCGTCATGATCAACGAGAAGTGTCAATTACAATAAGCTAGTAAATATATGAGCTTAGCTTCATGTCCCATAACCACTAGCTTAACTTAAATATTTACGAACAAATTGTAGATCTCCACTAGAAAATTGTCACAAGAGCTTCAATCGAACAAGTCCAAGAATTAACCGACAAAGTAAACGCAAGCATTTCATACCACTCCTTTTACCAAGTCGTTTAATTAGATTTCTCATACGAGTGAGGTAAAGGTTTGTATATACTAATAGATTGGAAATCGGTTTGAGAAAACGAGCTTTGTTATAAAATAGTGTTGAAATCATTTGAAGAAAGAGTTTTGATATTTACTACTAGTATAGAAAACCTTTATATTTTTAAAGTGACAAATCACAAAGAAGATTGTAGGAACAATCAATCACTAAGATTCACATTCGAAAACGTGAATAAAATCCAATGAAATCGATACCGAATCCATTGAAATGGATATTCCAAGAATTCCCAAAGAAAATAAGTCATCAAAGTCGATAATAAATGACAACAACAAAAGGGAGACAACACGAATCGATTAAAGTTGGAAATTCAAACGAATTAGCAATATAGGCTAATCTGGCAAATAGTAGCAGGTTGGTCGACCGGACTCCCTGAGTCGGTCGACCAAACCAGAGGTTGGAAGTGCTCGGGGCACCAGGTCGGTCGACCGGCCCAGGGGGCTCGGTCGGCCGAAGCCTGTAACCAGCACTTCCAAACAGAGGCAGGAAGTGCCTAGACTACAGGTCGGTCGACCGGCCCAGTGGCTCGGTCGGCCGAACCTGTATGCTTGCACTTCCTACCCTATTTCAAAAGAGGTGCAACTCTCGATCAAATTGCAATCGCACGAGCAACGACGCTAAGGGTTTGTGCCAATCGACTACCCGGCCCTATATGCTCCTCGATGCATCACCAAAAACATGTTCAAACATCAAAGTTAGGATTTTTAACGAATTGAACTCAAAACACTAAAAATTGGAATATTCACAAAAGCAATCCAAATCAAAATCAAATGCACATGAATAAGTGTGAGGAATTCATACCTAACAAGAGAAGAGAATTATAAGCATAGATGTGAGATTAAAAACCTCACCTTTGAATCCAAAAACAATGAATGAGAAGCTTGAAGACGAAGGAATATCAACCACACTTCAATCTCAACAAAAGAAGCTTGAATCTAAGCTTAAAAGAGAAACATTTCCTAAATTAAGTTTAGGAATTTTCTGAAATTGAATGGAGAAAGAGTTGGAGAAGATGAAGGGGATGCTTACCAATGGGTTCACTTGAGTTTGTAGCAAGAAGATGGATTTTATAATGGAAACTAGGGCTTAGGATTTCCTAATTCTTTTTCTCTTTCCACATTTTTGCTTGAGCTTGAGTGTTAGGAAAATAGAGAAGAAGTGAATGAAGAGGAGAGGGGTTGGGACTGAATACATAAGTGGGCTCAGCCCAAACCAAAACCCTAAGTGAAAAGTAGCAAAATTCAACTTTCTCCAAACATATCGAAGCTTATACTCAAAAAGGTCGAAACGGCATTTTGAACTCAATGGGGGTGGTCTCGAGTCCTAATTCGGCTGTTTGCAAAAAGTAGCTTTTCGGACTAAATTCCGACTAACGATAAAATATTTAAATATAAAATCGATAAATATGCGGGTTGTTACAGACTCCCCTCCTTATAGAAATTGCGTCCTCGCAATACTTAAGAGGAAAATAAGAAGTAACAACCATGGAAGCATATCAACACAAAAGAAAATTTGAAATAGGAAGTTCACCATAAAGTGCACAAAAGAGTTAGCAAGAAATCTGGTGAAACTTCAATTTCCACAATATTACCGGGCTCAAGAATGAAAACCGGAATCCCTAAGGAATTTCCGTAGATAAAAGACGTGGGGAACGTCAAGAATAGCAGAAAATTGAGCCGGTGCAACGGCGTAGTACAAAAACGGTACGCTCGAGGAACTAGAAACTCAAATAATTTAGGACATCAGCGTAGTACAAAAACGGTACGCCCAATGAACCAAATCAAAGACATTGATGTAGTACAAACGGTACATCCAATGAATCAAATAGCAAAGACATTGATGTAGTACAAACAGTACATCCAATGAATCGAATAGCAAAGACATTGATGTAGTACAAACGGTACATCCAATGAATCGAAAAGCAAAGACATTGATGTAGTACAAACGGTACATCCAATGAATCAAATAGCAAAGACATTGATGTAGTACAAACGGTACATCCAATGAATCAAAAAGAAAAGACATTGATGTAGTACAAACGGTACATCCAATGAATCAAATAGCAAAGACATTGATGTAGTACAAACGGTATATCCAATGAATCAAATAGCAAAGACATTGATGTAGTACAAACGGTACATCCAATGAATCGAACACCATAAAAGAACACCGGACACTAGTCCATAAAAGGAATGAGATAAAGCTCAATAAAACGAAGTATACCAAAACGTCCGATGAACTTGATAGAAAGGTAATTCCATTCAGACAACATCAAAGAATCAACCACTAGTTGCTTACGACAAAGCGCATTGGCGTCACGATTTCCCTTCCGGGAATAAAAAGAATATCAAGATCATAAGATGCCAGGAACTCGAGTCAACATGAAGTTCCTTAAGAGAACATAGATATTCCAAAGATTTATGATCGAGGTGGAGAACAAATTTCTCCCCCAAAGATGATGATGTCAAACTCTAAAAGCAAAAACAATAGCCGCGAGCACTAGATCATGAGCGGCATACCTAGTCTCGATAAGCTATAATGATTTAGAAGCACAAGTGATAGCACGTTCTCCTTTGCAGGAGAACGGCATACAAACCAATACGACTAGTATCGATACAAATAGCAAAGTCTTGGTTCCCCTCCAGGAATCATAAGAATAAGAGTATTAAAAAGAAAGAATTTTCTTTTAAATAATCTTCTTTCCTGAAAAGTTTAAACTTTCAAATTACATTTATCATTATGTAATAATCTTTCTAGAAAAATTTACTATTTTCAAGTTAATATACTATGTCTGATTGTCTCATCAAAGCGTTTAGGAAATTCCTATCGATAACGTTGATCAAGCGCATCGACCAAAATTCTTAAAACACTAAATGGGCAATACAATCACAAAATCGTATTCTATAGGATAAGTAAGTTTCTCAAAAACTTCTAAGAATATTCTTTGTTCGTTTTAAGAACAAAAATCCGGTTATACTTCTAAATAAATCTTATGAAAAAGATTTTGCAAAATTTTAAATTGCTATTTTCATCCAAAAATCAATAAATAAAAGAATGGTCTCATCGAAATATTCATAGAATATTTGATATATAAAATGGATGAAATAAGCTGGACAAATTGAATGACAAAATAAGTCATTCATTAGAATCCTAACGAGTGCGGAGTGCGTAAGTGGAATGCTAACTCACGCGACTCGTAGCCAAATGAAAATCGGTGGCAAGGTCAAACTGAAAAGACCTTAGCGCCACACAAAAGATTACTTAGGTGATAATCCTAAGACAAGCTCAAAAATACCGGAAAATTTCTCTAACTACATGAATGGGAGAAATAACACTTTCCTTATAAGTGGGCTTAAGGAATAAAATGATGCCATCAAGTTGGAATCAAAATCATAAAGGAAAAATAGAAATCTGCTTAACAGATTGAAAATGTCCAAGATGAATAGTCCACATGGGACAAATAGGATATGCGCTTCACAACGATTAAGCCAATCCTTACAAAAAAAATTAATTCCGAAGCCTAAGTAAAATATCGGCTCGGAAAGATAAATCACATAAAATAATTTCGACATCAAATAAAAGCGAATTGAGTGTTGCAGATCTACCATCCGGATTCGCAACTCTCAAAGAAGTCATCAAACCCAAAATATTTTCAAAGAAAAAGAATCGACAAGTTCTTTTGATATAAAAATAATGAGATGGAACTCATATCAAAAAGAGCTCGAATAAGAAGATCATGAAATAAAACAATGCCATCAAGGATTGAGTAAAAAAAATACCTTGGCCAAGAGAAGTGTTGCTAGGGGTTTGCACAATATTTAGCTTTCTCATGTCCTTATTCCAAAGTTTGGGACATGCAGATAAAAGATGACCCGGTTTCTTGCAACAGCGACAAGAATGGGGTTTTGGACACATATTCGCATAGTGTTCCATAGAATTACAATTGTATCATCCTCCACGATTAGGGATTGGAGTCTTTGCTACAAAAGTAGTTTGCTTCACTCTCTTATTGGGATTAAGGCCCTTGAACTTAATATGCCTCTTCTTGGAAGTCCCAATATCACAAACACTTCCTTTACCAACCTCTCCATGAAGAAGAGTAACATCCACAAGCTGATTGAAAGAAACTTCAAGTTTCAAAGGTAGAACCATTTTGGGGTTCTTACTCAAAGCATAGATAAACTCTTGATTCTTTACAAGATCCAAAAGTTGTTGAGCAGACATGAATACTCCATCCAGGGGAGTAGCACTAGATTGACCGTCGCTGGGACGGCCTGGTCTAACCATTTCTCTTCTTTAAGAAAGAAATAAAGAAGAAGAAAAAGTTATTCTCAAGATAAATATCAAGCAATTCTTGATAGATAAAATAAGGAATCATAAAGAAAATAGGATGAATCGGTACGAAGACTCGAATTAAATCCTAAAGCACGACTCCTAAGAAAGACTTAGGACGATGATCCTTGTTATAATATTCCATATTGTTCCGAAGTTTGGCTCTGATACCAAGCTGTGACGCCCCACCTCTATACCCACGCTAGACAAGAACACTACGGAGTAATGCTGTCCACTAGCACGGAGAATAAGGCTGTTGAGGAGCGACCATCCATGTAATTGCTTTGCGCGAGCACCGATATGTCAGATAGTATAACATGCATTTTATTTCAAGAGGAAATCCGACATACCGATACAAACACAAAGCTACTATACAGTGGCTATAATAATCTTTGGAAACAAATACAGAAATAAACATAACATTAAATCAGTCACAGATAATTCATATCACAAAGGCGGAAATAGATATGAATATTACACATGAAAGTGTACATCAGAGTAGTGGTCCAACAAGATCCACAATATCAAAAAGAATAGATAAAAGTGCTATACAAAAGAATAAGTATACATCATAGAGTCTGTATCTCAAATGTATACAACAAAAACTACTAAGCTTAAGTAGTTAGCCAAAAGATCAGATGAAAGTCCGATAAGGAGTCAAGCAGAAGCACCTGTAATATCTCAGTCTGACCCGAGTATTATTTAAGAAGAAAATAATAAACGGATAAATATCAGATGAAGTGATATATAATAAGAGATATGACATAAACATATAATAATCACAATGCCAAGCTGTGATAAATAAGTAATTGAAAATCAACAAGAGATTAATCAATATCACAATAATCTACTCATGATAAAAAGGAATGTCATACTCCTAATTTCATTCACCAAGCCACAATAAATGACATATATATCAATGCCAACTGAAAAAGGTGGTGAAACATAAATTCCAGAAATCAACACACGAAATCCAGAAATCACAATAAAAAGGATGGCCAATCCCATAAAAAAGAGCCGGAGCTCCTCCAGACAGGGTATAGTCCCCCATTGCGGATATTGAGCCGAAGCTCCTCCTGGTGAGTCAAAACTCCTCCTGACAGGGTATAGTCCCCCATTGTGGACATTGAGCCGAAGCTCCTCCTGGTGAGCCGAAGCTCCTCGTGACAGGGTATAGTCCCCCATTGCGGACATTGAGCCGAAGCTCCTCCTGGTGAGTCAAAACTCCTCCTGACAGGGTATAGTCCCCCATTGTGGACATTGAGACGAAGCTCCTCGTGATAGGGTATAGTCCCCCATTGCGGACATTGAGCCGAAGCTCCTCCTGGTGAGCCGAAGCTCCACAAAAAATGAAGTATCGTCCTTGACATGGACAAAGAGACATCGCACATTGCTAGTCTAAATCACAAAGATGATCGTCATGATCAACGAGAAGTGTCAATTACAATAAGCTAGTAAATATACGAGCTTAGCTTCATGTCCCATAACCACTAGCTTAACTTAAATATTTACGAACAAATTGTAGATCTCCACTAGAAAATTGTCACAAGAGCTTCAATCGAACAAGTCCAAGAATTAACCGACAAAGTAAACGCAAGCGTTTCATACCACTCGT
Organism: Allium cepa; assembly: GCA_030765085.1. Lineage (NCBI taxonomy): Eukaryota > Viridiplantae > Streptophyta > Magnoliopsida > Asparagales > Amaryllidaceae > Allium > Allium cepa. The sequence goes on along the minus strand of CM060946.1, from coordinate 73,839,785 downwards.
TTTACTAAGTCGTTTAATTAGATTTCTCATACGAGTGAGGTAAAGGTTTGTATATACTAATAGACTGGAAATCGGTTTGAGAAAACGAGCTTTGTTATAAAATAGTGTTGAAATCATTTGAAGAAAGAGTTTTGATATTTACTACTAGTATAGAAAACCTTTATATTTTTAAAGTGACAAATCACAAAGAAGATTGTAGGAACAATCAATCACTAAGATTCACATTCGAAAACGTGAATAAAATCCAATGAAATCGATACTGAATCCATCGAAATGGATATTCCAAGAATCCCCAAAGAAAATAAGTCATCAAAGTCGATAATAAATGACAACAACAAAAGGGAGACAACACGAATCGATTAAAGTTGGAAATTCGGACGAATTAGCAATATAGGCTAATCTGGCAAATAGTAGCAGGTCGGTTGACCGGACTCCCTGAGTCGGTCGACCGAACCAGAGGTTGGAAGTGCTCGGGGCACCAGGTCGGTCGACCGGCCCAGGGGGCTCGGTCGGCCGAAGCCTGTAACCAGCACTTCCAAACAGAGGCAGGAAGTGCCTGGACTACAGGTCGGTCGACCGGCCCAGTGGCTCGGTCGGCCGAACCTGTATGCTTGCACTTCCTACCCTATTTCAAAAGAGGTGCAACTCTCGATCAAATTGCAATCGCACGAGCAACGGCGCTAAGGGTTTATGCCAATCGACTACCCGGCCCTATATGCTCCTCGATGCATCACCAAAAACATGTTCAAACATCAAAGTTAGTATTTTTAACGAATTGAACTCAAAACACTAAAAATTGGAATATTCACAAAAGCAATCCAAATCAAAATCAAATGCACATGAATAAGTGTTAGGAATTCATACCTAACAAGAGAAGAGAATTATAAGCATAGATGTGAGATTAAAAATCTCACCTTTGAATCCAAAAACAATGAATGAGAAGCTTGAAGACGAAGGAAGATCAACCACACTTCAATCTCAACACAAGAAGCTTAAATCTAAGCTTAAAAGAGAAACATTTCCTAAATTAGGTTTGGGAATTTTCTGAAATTGAATGGAGATAGAATTGGAGAAGATGAAGGGGATGCTTACCAATGGGTTCACTTGAGTTTGGAGCAAGAAGATGGATTTGCTAATGGAAACTAGGGCTTATGATTTCCTAGTTCTTTTTCTCTTTCCCCATTTTTGCTTGAGCTTGAGTGTTAGGAAAATAGAGAAGAAGTGAATGAAGAGGAGAGGGGTTGGGACTGAATACATAAGTGGGCTCAGCCCAAACCAAAACCCTAAGTGAAAAGTAGCAAAATTCAACTTTCTCCAAACATATCGAAGCTTATACTCAAAAAGGTCGCAAACGGCATTTTGAACTTAATGGGGGTGGTCTCGAGTCCTAATTCGGCTGTTTGCAAAAAGTAGCTTTCCGGACTAAATTCCGACTAACGATAAAATATTTAAATATAAAATCGATAAATATGCGGGTTGTTACAGACTCCCCTCCTTATAGAAATTGCGTCCTCGCAATACTTAAGAGGAAAATAAGAAGTAACAATCATGGAAGCATATCAACACAAAAGAAAATTTGAAATAGGAAGTTCACCATAAAGTGCACGAAAGAGTTATCAAGAAATCTGGTGAAACTTCAATTTCCACAATATTACCGGGCTCAAGAATGAAAACCAGAATCCCTAAGGCATTTCCGTAGATAAAAGACGCGGGGAACGTCAAGAATAGCAGAAAATTGAGCCGGTGCAATGGCGTAGTACAAAAACGGTACGCCCGAGGAACTAGAAACTCAAATAATTTAGGACATCAGCGTAGTACAAAAACGGTACGCCCAATGAACCAAAGCAAAGACATTGATGTAGTACAAACGGTACATCCAATGAATCAAATAGCAAAGACATTGATGTAGTACAAAAAGTACATCCAATGAATCGAATAGCAAAGACATTGATGTAGTACAAACGGTACATCCAATGAATCGAAAAGCAAAGACATTGATGTAGTACAAACGGTACATCCAATGAATCAAATAGCAAAGACATTGATGTAGTACAAAAGGTACATCCAATGAATCAAAAAGCAAAGACATTGATGTAGTACAAACGGTACATCCAATGAATCAAATAGCAAAGACATTGATGTAGTACAAACGGTACATCCAATGAATCAAATAGCAAAGACATTGATGTAGTACAAACGGTACATCCAATGAATCGAACACCATAAAAGAACACCGGACACTAGTCCATAAAAGGAATGAGATAAAGCTCAATAAAACGAAGTATACCAAAACGTCCGATGAACTTGATAGAAAGGTAATTCCATTCAGACAACATCAAAGAATCAACCACTAGTTGCTTACGACAAAGCGCATTGGCGACATGATTTCCCTTCCGGGAATAAAAAGAATATCAAGATCATAAGATGCCAGGAACTCGAGTCAACATGAAGTTCCTTAAGAGAACATAGATATTCCAAAGATTTATGATCGAGGTGGAGAACAAATTTCTCCCCCAAAGATGATGATGTCAAACTCTAAAAGCAAAAACAATAGCCGCGAGCACTAGATCATAAGTGGCATACCTAGTCTCGATAAGCTATAATGATTTAGAAGCACAAGTGATAGCACGTTCTACTTTGCAGGAGAACGACATACAAACCAATACGACCAGTATCAGTACAAATAGCAAAGTCTTGGTTCCCCTCCAGGAATCACAAGAATAAGAGTATTAAAAAGAAAGAATTTTCTTTTAAATAATCTTCTTTCCTGAAAAGTTTAAACTTTCAAATTACATTTATCATTATGTAATAATCTTTCTAGAAAAATTTACTATTTTCAAGTTAATATACTGTGTCTGATTGTCTCATCAAAGCGTTTAGGAAATTCCTATCGATAACGTTGATCAAGCGCATCGACCAAAATTCTTAAAACACTAAATGGGCAATACAATCACAAAATCGTATTCTATAGGATAAGTAAGTTTCTCAAAAACTTCTAAGAATATTCTTTGTTCGTTTTAAGAACAAAAATCCGGTTATACTTCTAAATAAATCTTATGAAAAAGATTTTGCAAAATTTTAAATTGCTATTTTCATCCAAAAATCAATAAATAAAAGAATGGTCTCATCGAAATATTCATAGAATATTTGATATATAAAATGGATGAAATAAGCTGGACAAATTGAATGACAAAATAAGTCATTCATTAGAATCATAACGAGTGCGGAGTGCGTAAGTGGAATGTTAACTCACGCGACTCGTAGCCAAATGAAAATCTGTGGCAAGGTCAAACTGAAAAGACCTTAGCGCCACACAAAAGATTACTTAGGTGATAATCCTAAGACAAGCTCAAAAATACCAGAAAATTTCTCTAACTACATGAATGGGAGAAATAACACTTTCCTTATAAGTAGGCTTAAGGAATAAAATGATGCCATCAAGTTGGAATCAAAATCATAAAGGAAAAATAGAAATCTGCTTAACAGATTGAAAATGTCAAAGATGAATAGTCCACATGGGACAAATAGGATATGCGCTTCACAACGATTAAGCCAATCCTTACAAAAAAATCAATTCCGAAGCCTAAGTAAAAATATCGGCTCGGAAAGATAAATCACATAAAATAATTTCGACATCAAATAAAAGCGAATTGAGTGTTGCAGATCTACCATCCGGATTCACAACTCTCAAAGAAGTCATCAAACCCAAAATATTTTCAAAAAAAAAGAATCGACAAGTTCTTTTGATATAAAAATAATGAGATGGAACTCACATAAAAAATAACTCGAATAAGAAGATCACGAAATAAAACAATGCCATCAAGGATTGAGTAAAAAAAAACCTCGGCCAAGAGAAGTGTTGCTAGGGGTTTGCACAATATTTAGCTTTCTCATGTCCTTATTCGAAAGTTTGGGACATGTAGATAAAAGATGACCCGGTTTCTTTCAATAGCGAAAAGAATGGGGTTTTGGACACATATTCGCATAGTGTTCCATAGAATTACAATTGTAGCATCCTCCACGATTAGGGATTGGAGTCTTTGCTACAAAAGTAGTTTGCTTCACTCTCTTATTGGGATTAAGGCCCTTGAACTTAATATGCCTCTTCTTGGAAGTCCCAATATCACAAACACTTCCTTTACCAACCTCTCCATGAAGAAGAGTAACATCCACAAGCTGATTGAAAGAAACTTCAAGTTTCAAAGGTAGAACCATTTCGGGGTTCTTACTCAAAGCATAGATAAACTCTTGATTCTTTACAAGATCCAAAAGTTGTTGAGCAGACATGAATACTCCATCCAGGGGAGTAGCACTAGATTGACCGGCGCTGGGACGGTCAGGTCTAACCATTTCTCTTCTTTAAGAAAGAAATAAAGAAGAAGAAAAAGTTATTCTCAAGATAAATATCAAGCAATTCTTGATAGATAAAATAAGGAATCATAAAGAAAATAGGATGAATCGGTACGAAGACTCGAATTAAATCCTAAAGCACGACTCCTAAGAAAGACTTAGGACGATGATCCTTGTTATAATATTCCATATTGTTCCGAAGTTTGGCTCTGATACCAAGCTGTGACGCCCCACCTCTATACCCACGCTAGACAAGAACACTACGGAGTAATGCTGTCCACTAGCACGGAGAATAAGGCTGTTGAGGAGCGACCATCCATGTAATTGCTTTGCGCGAGCACCGATATGTCAGATAGTATAACATGCATTTTATTTCAAGAGGAAATCCGACATACCGATACAAACACAAAGCTACTACACAGTGGCTATAATAATCTTCGGAAACAAATACAGAAATAAACATAACATTAAATCAGTCACAGATGATTCATATCACAAAGGCGGAAATAGATATGAATATTACACATGAAAGTGTACATCATAGTAGTGGTCAAACAAGATCCACAATATCAAAAAGAATAGATACAAGTGCTAGACAAAAGAATAAGTATACATCATAGAGTCTGTATCTCAAATGTATACAACAAAAACTACTAAACTTAAGTAGTTAGCCAAAAGATCAAATGAAAGTCCGATAAGGAGTCAAGCAGAAGCACCTGTAATATCTCAGTCTGACCCGAGTATTATTTAAGAAGAAAATAATAAATGGATCAGTCTAGCTATAAATATCAGATGAAGTGATATATAATAAGAGATATGACATAAACATATAATAATCACAATGCCAAGCTGTGATAAATAAGTAATTGAAAATCAACAAGAGATTAATCAATATCACAATAATCTACTCAAGATAAAAGGGAATGTCATACTCCTAATTTCATTCACCAAGCCACACTAAATGACATATATATCAATGCCAACTGAAAAAGGTGGTGAAACATAAATTCCAGAAATCAACACACGAAATCCAGAAATCACAATAAAAAGGATGGCCAATCCCATAAAAATGACCCGGAGCTCCTCCAGACAGGGTATAGTCCCCCATTGCGGACATTGAGCCGAAGCTCCTCCTGGTGAGTCAAAACTCCTCCTGACAGGGTATAGTCCCCCATTGTGGACATTGAGCCGAAGCTCCTCCTGGTGAGTCAAAACTCCTCCTGACAGGGTATAGTCCCCCATTGTGGACATTGAGACGAAGCTCCTCCTGGTGAGCCGAAGCTCCTCGTGACAGGGTATAGTCCCCCATTGCGGACATTGAGCCGAAGCTCCTCCTGGTGAGCCGAAGCTCCACAAGAAATGAAGTATCGTCCTTGACATGGACAAAGAGACATCGCACATTGCTAGTCTAAATCACAAAGTTGATCGTCATGATCAACGAGAAGTGTCAATTACAATAAGCTAGTAAATATATGAGCTTAGCTTCATGTCCCATAACCACTAGCTTAACTTAAATATTTACGAACAAATTGTAGATCTCCACTAGAAAATTGTCACAAGAGCTTCAATCGAACAAGTCCAAGAATTAACCGACAAAGTAAACGCAAGCGTTTCATACCACTCGTTTTACTAAGTCGTTTAATTAGATTTCTCATACGAGTGAGGTAAAGGTTTGTATATACTAATAGATTGGAAATCGGTTTGAGAAAACGAGCTTTGTTATAAAATAGTGTTGAAATCATTTGAAGAAAGAGTTTTGATATTTACTACTAGTATAGAAAACCTTTATATTTTTAAAGTGACAAATCACAAAGAAGATTGTAGGAACAATCAATCACTAAGATTCACATTCGAAAACGTGAATAAAATCCAATGAAATCGATACCGAATCCATCGAAATGGATATTCCAAGAATTCCCAAAGAAAATAAGTCATCAAAGTCGATAATAAATGACAACAACAAAAGGGAGACAACACGAATCGATTGAAGTTGGAAATTCAGACGAATTAGCAATATAGGCTAATATGGCAAATAGTAGCAGGTCGGTTGACCAGACTCCCTGAGTCGGTCGACCGAACCAGAGGTTGGAAGTGCTCGGGGCACCAGATTGGTCGACCGGCCCAGGGGGCTCGGTCGGCCGAAGCCTGTAACCAGCACTTCCAAACAGAGGCAGAAAGTGCCTGGACTACAGGTCGGTCGACCGGCCCAGTGGCTCGGTCGGCCGAACCTGTATGCTTGCACTTCCTACCCTATTTTAAAAGAGGTGCAACTCTCGATCAAATTGCAATCGCACGAGCAACGACGCTAAGGGTTTATGCCAATCGACTACCCGGCCCTATATGCTCCTCGATGCATCACCAAAAACATGTTCAAACATCAAAGTTAGGATTTTTAACGAATTGAACTCAAAACACTAAAAATTGGAATATTCACAAAAGCAATCCAAATCAAAATCAAATGCACATGAATAAGTGTTAGGAATTCATACCTAACAAGAGAAGAGAATTATAAGCATAGATGTGAGATTAAAAATCTCACCTTTGAATCCAAAAACAATGAATGAGAAGCTTGAAGACGAAGGAAGATCAACCACACTTCAATCTCAACACAAGAAGCTTGAATCTAAGCTTAAAAGAGAAACATTTCCTAAATTAGGTTTAGGAATTTTCTGAAATTGAATGGAGAAAGAGTTGGAGAAGATGAAGGGGATGCTTACCAATGGGTTCACTTGAGTTTGGAGCAAGAAGATGGATTTGCTAATGGAAACTAGGGCTTAGGATTTCCTAATTCTTTTTCTCTTTCCCCATTTTTTCTTGAGCTTGAGTGTTAGGAAAATAGAGAAGAAGTGAATGAAGAGGAGAGGGGTTGGGACTGAATACATAAGTGGGCTCAGCCCAAACCAAAACCCTAAGTGAAAAGTAGCAAAATTCAACTTTCTCCAAACATATCGAAGCTTATACTAAAAAAGGTCGCAAACGGCATTTTGAACTCAATGGGGGTGGTCTCGAGTCCTAATTCGCCTGTTTGCAAAAAGTAGCTTTTCAGACTAAATTCCGACTAACGATAAAATATTTAAATAAAATATTTAAATATAAAATCGATAAATATGCGGGTTGTTACATCCTTCAAGTTTTAGCTTATGCAAATCATTCTATGCAAAGGTAATGCAAATACCCAACTCAAATCCATTCTTATATCTTTTTTAATTTCTGAAATTTGTTTGTTAACACATGTTTTATGTGTTTTTATGATCTTATAGCCTCCTAATCCTCTTTTGCTAAATTGAGTTGATGCTATTATGATCATTGTTGCTTTCTAAGAGAGGTATATTGCTAAAACCTTTTCTAGTATGTGTTTTATCCTCTTTTGACTTCAATAATTATTTAGTAACACATGTTTTATCATGTAACATTTGTATCATAGGTCTTTGATCATTTTGCTTTCAATTTGGGGTTTCACATAAGGTGTTTGTGAATTTTCTTAATAAGGTAATGCTAAGCTTTGGCCCTTTTTTCCTTTAATTTAGTGTGTTAATCTTATATGGTAGTTAGTGATTGTTATTAGTGAAATTTGAGGCCAAAAACTTGAAAAAAAACACCCCTAAAGCACTAAAAGCTGCAAAAAAATGCTGGCTGGAATTGCACAGGCTGAAAATGGGCTGAAAACCAAATTCTGAGTGCACCAGGGCAGGCCTGGGTTGCACCCAGGCTGCTGCCCGAGTGCAGCAGGCTAGCCCAGTTGGGCTAGCCAGTAGCTGGACCGAAGTCCCCAGCCCATGCGGGCTGGGGCGGGCCATAAGAACCCCAGCCCGCGCGGGCTGGGGGGGCGGGCCCAAAACCCCCAGCCCGCGTGGGCTGGGAGCGGACCCAGGACCCCTAGCCCGCGTGGGCTGGGGGCGGGCCCAAGACCCCCAGCCCGCGCGGGCTTGGGGGGGGGACCCAATTCCTCAGACCGTGCGGGCTGGGGGCGGGCCCAAGTCCCCCAGCCCGGGCGGGCTGCGGGCGGCCCCAAGTCCCCCCAGCCCAAGCGGGCTGGGGGCCCAAGAATTTTTTTTTTTTTTTTTTGAAAGCATGTTTCTGTTTTTTCAGTTTGGGACTGCAACTTTGTGTCATCCCCACATTCACATCCGTGGTCGAAACCTAACGTTTTTGGACTCGTTGGAAAGCTGGAATTCCGAACTCCATCTGTAGAAAGTTTGATTAGTATCCGAGTTCATTTGGCTCTTCGAAATTGCTGTCGAAGGGAGACCCGGAGCTCAGCCTGAAACAGTGTATTCGCTGTTTCCGGGTCCGACTTTGGAGCGTCGCTTCGACTTCATTTCAAGTTGAAATCGAGTAATTCTTTTTTTGTTCTGAAGTAGGAATGTCAGACTACATTCCTACCAATTTTCGTGCCATTCGGATTCAGTTTGTTGGTCCGAATAATTTTCCGAACTTGGATTCGCGTCAGTTTTAGACTATTTTCCAACACTTAGAATATTTTCAGTGATTTTCTGGTTTTATCGATTTCTTTGAGATTTGTCTCTGGGTTTCGTACACGGTTTTTTATGAACTATTTTGAAAGGATTTTTCACTCCAAAGTGGCTTTCGAAATTATTATATAATATTATTTTAAGTATTAAATTAATTACTCCATAATAGGAGAGTTTTCAAAAGCCATTTTAAAGTGATTTCAAAATCAATTAAAATCTGTTTCGCACCATTATTTTCTATAATAAAATCTCACACTCACTTTTTAGCACGTCGAGCAAAGTGGAAAGGTGCTTAAACGGTTAGAAAATCTCCGGCCTATGGAACCGTGTGTATTTTCTTTCCGGTTAATCCCCGACCTATTCGGTTGATCGTTTTGACCTTTGGGTCTAGTTTACCGATGATACGAGGTGAACTTTTTATTGTTTGGAGTGTGAGCTTGCTATTGGTTAGTAAACCGTTTAGTGCGAACGTGGGGTATGAGACTCATTGTTAACACTTTACGGGTTCCTCTCCAAGAAGTTAGTGACACATTAGCCTCTGGGCGGCCAGTACTGGACCTCTGGGTCACCACGCCTCTGGGCAACCGTCTCTGGACACCTGCTCTATGGAGCAGTTTATTTTTCGGCGTGCGCCTCTAGGCCTTTATCCTTCTGGGAAGGATCTCTCCGTCTCGCGCGTTCCGCATCTGTGTGAGTGACCGATCACAACTCTATAGTACTTGGCAACAACGACTCTGGTCGGTGCATGTGCAATATTTGTATTATCTGATGATTTTATATCCATTCGAGTATCGCCATTCGGTGTTGGTTCTATGGAACCATACGATGTAAGTGCGGTTACCTTATGGATTCACAGTGTCTCTGGACACTGCTTTTCAGTGTTTGATTTCATTGACTTTTCAGTATATCCCTATTGCTCTTTGGAGCATCGATCTTTGCTTGGGCATTGATTACTGACTCTGGTCACTCTTGGAATTATTGCCTATGGGCAACTTTATATAGCTTTGGCTACGCCGATGATATGAGGCGATTTTATTTATTCCACACTTTGGTGTTGATATTCTCTTTGGAGATTTTTACTATTTATTGATGATTAGGGATCGTCATTATATTCATGTAGTCCATATTACTCTTATCTTTGGAGAAGTACTGTTTTATTTATGTACTGCATTATTATATATATATCTTAGTTATTACTGATTGTTTAGCTAGCTTGACCCGAGTGTTTTCGCTCGGGTCAGACCGAGTTGTTTCAGGTTAGGTCTCTGGACTTAGCTTTCTGTGCTTCCGCTTGGACATTATCTGCTATGCTGATAGATAGCTCTTTTATTTGTCCACTATTCAGTTACTCTGTCATTTCAGACTCTTATGTACATATTTTTGACTCACATGCGTGAGCGGTGGCTTTGTACCCACCTTTCTGATACTTGGATCTGTATTGACGATATATTGTACCTATGTTCTGTGACTGTTATGTGACTGTTCTGTGATGATGATGTTATCATTTAGTATTATGTTTGTTCTGAACCTATTTTCCTTAGCCATTGTAGTTTTGTTATAAATATCTATTGAATATGTCGAACCACTTGAGAAAAGAAAACCACCTATTCGACGTATTCGGTAGATAGTTATAGCTTGATTACATATGGTTGCTTCCATTATACTCTATTTTCCGTTCTAGTAGACGGTATTACTCCGTAATACTCTTTACTAGAGTGGGTCTCGGAGTGGGGCGTTACAACTCCGGAATGAAATTAGTCAACCCATATATCAAAATAGATGTTTTTGAATATTTTAAACGCAATGGAACAAGTTTCAAGTCCAAATTCCATCGTATGAAGAAATATGCTTAAATCAATTTATTTCAAATTGATTTCAATTGAATTCAATTGAATTGATTTCTAGGTGTTTCGAGTTCGTACGATCAAACGAAAAGTCCGATCGTTATTGTTGAATATGCGCTTATATGATTTTTGTTTGATGATAATAAACATATATACATTCGTTTAAATGTATTGGTTAATGTACTATTTTATTTTTCACAAATTAAATAAATATTTGCTGAATAAATTAAATAACACAGAATTTGAATTCAAACAGAAATTTTATTCAAAAAAATATTTATTACAATTTTGAATAGTATAAATTCAAGCTCTCACTATACATATACAATTTCAATTACAATACAATTTCTATTTACATCACAATCTAATTTACATAAATTCCTCACTACATATCACTCACACTGGTAGTTCATCTTCAACTTCATTCCAGTTAGAATCCAGCATCTGAGCAATCTGCAAAAATATTCACTAACCCAGTAAAATTGAAAAAGAAATTTTTTTGCAATATAAAATAAAATGTGAATTTTGAAAATAATATTTGCCTCGGTTATTTGGGTTGTTCGTCATCATTTATATTTGAATTCATCACACACGAACAATGTGACATGCACAGTGTATCACTGTACATGCCACAAGGCCGTGCACACCGATATACACTTGATAATGTTACAGGGACAGGTGAGCACATGTCAAACCCAAATGAAAAGACGGGTTCAACTCAAGTGCAACACAAATAGAGTCACAACAGGTGCACAAGGTCAAACCCGAGCGTTTAAGCTGGATTCAACACAGGTGCAAATCAAAAGTACACATAAATGCTATGATCAAATGACATGAACAAGAGCTAAACTACAAATGCACTTGCAACTGAAACTGTAGCTCAAAGTAAAACCAAAGTGTCAGTGACCACTCAAACCAGTTCAAACACAAAACAAGACCCAACCCAGGCAACAGTGAATGTGAAATACAACATGAATGAACTAGCTTGACACAACATGCATAAGCCTGGCAACATGCTCAAAGCTAACACCAAAGATGAACACAAGCTCAAAGAATCAGAACACATATCAAGGTTGAACAACAAAGTGTGCACATGTCAATGGACAAATAAGCTCAAATAATCAAGTGAAACAATACAGCAATGAACTCGACCAGACACACATGAACATGAAACCAAACTGCCTAGGCTTAAATATAAATGTATGTATGCACATATATGAAGACTAAAAAGGAAATGCACCAGTGAAACAAATGCAAAATTGACAAATGCAAAACACATGGAGGCAAAGCTCAAACCAAACAGTCAAGTTCAAGGCATAGCAATGGAAATAGTGTGGCCGAGAACTGATACAAGCAAATCATGGAATGGCAGTATCAATGTCAGGTCAGTCCCAAAGTCGAGCAATTCAAACCGGATAAATGAAACAAAGTATAGACTGGCATCAAAACTAGTTCAACAATCAAGTACAGTATGCACAAAAGCACAATCCAGTCCAAATGCAACAATCATAAACAAAGTCAAAGTCAATAAGACCGAACAAGGTGTAGCAGTAGTTACAAGTGACTCAAGCAACAGTACAGGTTACAGTGATACAAAAATTCATGTACATAGCCGTGTGTAACCAAGTCAAAGCCGTGTTTTTAATCAAACAAGTCAACAGAAAAAGGAACAAAGTCGAAGCTGTGGTCATCACGAAAAGAAATCAAAATTCTGTTTTGACCAAATATAACGCAATTTCAAAATCAAAGCCGTGACCATCAAGTAACGAAGAATATACGATTATGAACAAGTCAGGAATAATCACGAGCATCAAAGCAACATCAATCGGCCAAGACAAATTAAAACATATTTTGTACGAACGAAACTCAAGGGTAACAAACCCTATATAAACAATCATCATCGGCAATTTCAAAACCATCAAGTTCAAACTGAAGCTACTGTAGAGCTCGATCGAAGCTACTGGAGTCGGCGACTTCAATCGTACCACAAGCCCTAACTCAGTTGAAAAGAGGAACGAATGAGATTAACAAAGCCGCCATTCTCAAAGAAAAAGGAACGGGCTAGAACAAATGAAGAAACAAAAGGGCCGGCCTTGTTAATAGGATTTTTTTTAATTAGGGCTTTATTTTTAAATTTGTTTTCTAAATTTAAACTCCTTTTAAATCGTTGTATTTTCTAGTCGTGTGACTAGGGGACAAACTACGTGGCATAGTTTGAGAATTTGCAACTCGGTGGCTGAGTTGTGGCAGGGTTTTGAGCGTACAGTTAGGTTTAGTCGATAGTGGGTGTCGCGAGTTTACGTGTGTAAGCGTCTGACTATCTAATTTCTAGTAGAAACCTTAGGGGCAGCACGTAGGCAGGGTTTTGCCGAAGCTGGGTAAATTCTGTGTCGTTCTATTTCTGCATTTTATTATTCTGCTATATTTTCTGTGCTGCTATTATTCTACTGTGAACTGTGAATTAAATATTTTATAAGCTTCCACAATTAATTTTTATAATTAATACCATCACCCTATTCACCCCCCTCTAGGGTGAAATCGATCCTACAGTTATGAAACTTGAAATCCTACAATAATTCATTGTAACAACCCGCATATTTATCGATTTTATATTTAAATATTTTATTTAAATATTTTGTCGTTAATCGGATATTGGTCTGAAAAGCTACTTTTTGCAAACGGTCAAATTAGGACTCGAGACCACTTCCATTGAGTTCGAAATGTCGTTTACAACTTTTTTTAAGTATAAACATTGATAGGTTTGGAGTTAGTGAAATTTCGCTAACTTTTCCCGCCTTGGACTTTGGGTTAGTTTAGCCTATTAAGCCCAAGTTCCAACCCCCTTCTCCTCACTCTTCATAAATTTCATAACTAACTCAAGCTTTGACATTAATGGTGAAGAGAATGGGAAATTAAAACTCCAAGCACAAATTCAATTGCAAATCCAACATTCAACTCCAAATTCAAGTAGAAGATATTGGATTCAAGCTTTGGATTGCTTCTCCTTGCTTTCAAGCTTCATCTTCATAAATTTTAGTGCAAAGGTGAGATTTTTATCTCACAATTCTAGCCTATAACTATATTGGACCGTTGGGAATGATTCCTTATCACTTTTGCATGCACATTTGCATTTGGTTTGGATTGGATTGGCGAAAAACTCTAATTTTTAGCGTTTTGGTGAATTTTCTGCATTTAGGTCATTCTGGCCATTTTCGTGTGTTCGGAGTTAGGTCGTTCGCGACATAACCCTTAGGTCGCTCGCGTTTAACACGCTAGGTCGCACTGCACGTATTGTCATCTCGGAATTAGGTCGTTGGGCTTTAAGTTGTAGGTCGTTTGGCCCATAGGTCGTTAGGTCGCTAACACTTAGGTCGTTGCTGGCCTTAAACCCCCTCTGCAGTGTTAGGTCGCTCGCGAGTTGAGTCTTAAGCCGTAGGTCGTTGACCCCTTGAGTCGAAGAACTGATAGGTCGCTCGCGAGTTAAAATCGATAGGTCGCTCGACCACTAGATCGTATGACCTGTTAGGTCGTTAGGTCGCGTGGGTTTTAAGCTGCGTATCAGTTAGGTCGTTCCACCTTATAACCCTTAAGTCGCTCACCTCTGTTAGGTCGCGAGTCCCTTAAGTCGCTCACCTCTGTTAGGTCGCGAGTCCCTTAAGTCGCTCACCTCTGTTAGGTCGCGAGTCCCTTAAGTCGCTCGCCTCCGTTAGGTCGTGCATCCCCCTAACTCGTTCGGCCTAGCCTTCGTTAAGTCGCATGACACATTAGGTCACGCATCACCTTAACTCGCTCGACCTTGTTTAGGTCGTTAGGTCGTGAAGACCCTTAGGTCGCAACCAGTAGGTCGCTCGACCCAATTCCCCTTAGGTCGTTAGACCTCATTTTGTCTTCACTAGGTCGTACCGTTTTGGACGGGGCACTGCCCCCCGGACCCCCGCGACCCCCCTGGACCCCGTAAGCGGTGGCGTTGCCCCCGCACCCCCACCTTGGGGGGTTGCCACCCCCCCCCCCCCCCCCCGCACCCTGCCTCCGTAGGGGCTCTTTGATGAAAGATGCATTTTGAGTTGATTTCCTTGGATTTCATTCACGTCTTTGAACGCGAAGTTTTTGTGATTTGTCACTTTAATAAAATAAAGGTTTCAATACTAGTAGTAAATATCAAAACTCTTTCAGCAAAACGATTTCAACTCTATTTTTAATAACAAAGCTTTTTCCTTAAACCGTTTTCCAATCTATTAGTATATACAAACCTTTACCTCACTCGTATGAGAAATCTAATTAAATGACTTAGTAAAACAAGTGGTATGAAACGCTTGCGTTTACTTCGTTGGTTAATTCTTGGACTTGTTCGATTGAATCTCTTGTGACAATTTCCTAGTGGAGATCTACAGTTTGTTAGTAAATATTTGAGTTAAGCAAGTGGTTACGGGACATGAAGTTAAACTTTTATATTTACTAACTTAGTGTAATTGACACTTCTTGATGATCATGACGATCATTTTTGTGTTTTAGACTAGCAACTCTGCGATGTCTCTTTGTCTGCGAGGGAGACTAGACCCCGCTCTTGTGATGTTTCGCCATCTCATTTGTGTGATGTTTCGCCATCACATATGTGGGGTAGCGCCCCACGGTCTTCGGGCCATTCGTGTGTCAAAATTAATGGCTTGCAACCATGAGATAGTTTCTCGCTTTGTGTTACACGTGTAGGTGAGTTTTCATGCTCCCATTTTGTGAGTCTTCATGCTCCTATATTGTAATTTCTGGATTTCTTGTGTAGTCTTCTGGAATTTGTGCTTCACCTACTTTCATGACTTTCATTGTTATGATTTTCCAACTTTTATGTTTAGGTGAATTTGGATCTTTTAGAAGATTCTTTTGATATTGTTTGATCTCTTGATGATCTTCATTTACATGCTTATCATAGTATGTCTTTATGGTTACTATATGTTCTTGCCATATCTATTGTTTATATCATGTTATCTGATATTTATAGCTAGACTGATCCATTTATTATTTTCTTATAAATAATACTCGGGTCAGACCGAGATGTTACAGGTGCTTCTGCTTGACTTCTCCCCCAGGGATTTACTACTCTGACTTTTGGCTGACCTTTTAGATTAGCAGTTTTTGTTGTTTATACTTGAGATATAGACTCATAGATGTATTCTTTTGCATAGCACGTGTTGCTATTCTTTTGTATTATTGTGGATCTTTTTGACCACTACTCTAATGTACACTTTCATGTGTTAGTTATATATTAATATCTTCTTCCGCCTTTGTGATATGGATGTCTGTGACTGATTTGTGTTATGCATATTTCTATGTTTGTTTCCGAAGATTATTATAGCCACCGCGTGATAAGAAATCACGAGGATGGTCGCTCCTCAACAGCCTTATTCTCCGTGCTAATTGGCAACTCTACACCGTAGTGTTCTTGGCTAGTGTGGGTATAGAGGTGGGGCGTCACATTCATCGTTACGGATCCGATGAAACTGGTTCCGTCGAAATCCGATTCTGTAACGACCCGTTAAATTTATGATATTTAATAAATTGAATTAATATAATTTCAAATTTGTTGAGGAATAAATGTAGAGATTGGGTATAGTAGTTGAAATTTAGTGTTAAAATATAAATTTTATGACGATAAATGTGGATAATGCAAATTGTCACAATTTGATTTAAGGTTAATTTTAAGAAACAAACAAATGTTGAATCTGTGAATGTAGTACAAATATTAACTTGAATGGTGTTCATTAATACAAAGATGTAATTAGTGTAGATAGTAATAATTTATGCCTGTAGTGAAAAAGAAATCTAATAGAGACATAAACTCTAATTATATAAAGGAGTATAGATCTGAACAAATTTATGAAGATTGATAAGGACAGTGTTTGTAATCAAGTTTGGTTATTAATATTTGAAAGATAGAGATGTGTAAATACGTTAATGAATTTATAATGGGAAGGAATGGTAGAATGAAATGAATATATATAATAATAAGCAATTGATTCAATTAAGGGAATTAAATTATAATAAATGGTCATTTAATAAATTCAATGTTCTGTGAGAAATCATAATAGTTGTGTACAATGTACAAACTTCGATTTGGGAATTTATCGGACTTATAACGGTTTTGGTTTTTCGTGTATGAGTTAAAAGTTAGTCCTTTTTTGTAAGGTAATAGAAGAATGCATAAAATATAAACAGGGCTTAATAGAATTGATACTTAATGAATTGAATAAATTGTCCATTTATGTAGATATGTATAGTGAAATAAATGGCCTAAGCAAATTAAAATGGGATAATTATTGAGATTTGTACTATGAAAATAAATAGTAACATTTATTTGCAAGTAATAAAAGCCTATTTAGGTGATTAGAATTTAGAGTAAACGACTATTGTATGTTACCTATTCTTGTTTCTTGTTAATTTAAATTTGGGAATTAATTCAATTTATCCGCCAATTTACCGCAGTTAAAGTGAAATGAATTGGTGATTGAGAAATGTTAAATACAAATAAGATGTAAACCAAAGAAAATCCCATTTGTAATAAATTATGTAGAATAAAGTAAAGAAACTAGGAAATGAAAATGTGAAAATGTGGATGCAGTGAGATCTTAAGTGATAATAACCTTGTTAGGCAAGTGATAACGGAATTTTGTGTATATGTAATATTTACTGGTGTGTCAAGTAATAAACACATAGATGCAAGAAAAGGAAAGTTGGTAGCAATCTATATATGTTATTTATCTTACTTAGTATATTAAATAAGGTTTGGAATTCAAATTTTAATTAAAGGAGTTGGTAGCACGTTAGTAGGAAATAATTGTAAGGGTGGGATAACAACTACTATAAACTACCTAATTTAAATGAGTCAATGAACTTATTTGAAATAACGTTCATCTAAATATGAGTAATTAAAATGGCGGGGTCAACAATAAACGTTACTTTAGAATTAATGTATATTTTAACGGAAGTGTGAAAGTAAAGCAATAGAAGCGTAAACTTATCAAGGTAGAATTTAGTAGTGTAATGAAAAAATGTTAAGAATGTTATAGTATAATGATTGATTGGAAATCAAAATTTACTTGTTTGAATGTAACTTTAGGGAAATTGGATTTAATTAAAATAAAAAGGAAGAAAAAAAATTGGATGAAATTTAATGTTGGAATATTATGTAAATATAAACTTAGATAAAATTTAAGGATATCTACGTAATAGAGTGTAAAACCAATGTTAATTTCATCTATTTAATACTAATAGGTTAATAATAGAATGAAGAGTAAATTTAATGTTAAGTTAATATGAATTAAGGTAATATTGGGGAATAATGTGAATTTTCTTCATAATATGATAAGTTGTAGAATACAACGTAAACTTAAGTATAACCTTTGGATTGAAAACATTGTTAAGGGTTACCTGTTAAATTTGGATGGAATTGGCAATAAATGTTATACTTATGGGTAAGGAAATAAAAATGTCCAGAATTTGAGTATATTAAGAAATGGGGATTGAAATTGAAATCTTGCAACGAATCTAATAATACGTTACATAAGTGTTAAATTAAGGTAACATTTGGAAAATATGATAATGATTTTCAAATTGAACAAGTTGTGGAATTAATATTAGTAAAGAAGAATGAGGGAAGAATAATTTGAAAACATAGCAATAGATATTAATGTAAGGTTACCTTAAATAAGTTAAGGCAAACCAATGGAGAATAATATAGATACCTTTATAATATGATGTTTGTGTGTGAAGGAAATGGGAATAAAGTTATTAATAATTTGGAATTTTATTTATGGTAAAAAAGTTTATTTGCAATCAAATGAGTTGGAATGGAAATCAAATCTATTTATCTAATTGGATTTAAGTGAGAGTATAAGAGTATATGATTTAATAATTTGATTTATTGCGAATAATTGTAATTTAATTTGGTAATTGGCGAAATGATTAATGATTGAATTAACATAGAACTTGTTGTTAGTTATTAAAATTGTTTAAGAAATCAAAGGAGAGAAATTTTATAAAATTTTAAATTTTGTAATTGGATTGGCTAAAGTGGGAAAGTGGAATTAATCAACGTTGTTACTTTTATCTCCTTCCCTATTAGATCCTTATGTGATTGCATCCACATTTATTGTTGATTATTCCTATATATTGTCACCAATTAATCGTACTTGATGTACGTTTAGCAATTTTGTCACACAGTTAAAGTATGAATATATATATATGATGTATTCAAATTTTTCTGTATCTAGCACTTAATTAATTTAGAATCAAACTAACGAAACGTGTCATTTATCTTTGTCCCTCCATATTCATTTTCTTTCTAATTAATAAATACCTCTTTTTAATACCTGCTACTTCAAAAAAAAAAGAAGGGACTGTTCATATTTGCTATATTTCAATACCAAGTGTTCATATTCACTTTATTTCTAATTAATAGCAGCCTCTCCTTTCAAATCTATTTGTCCCTAAACCTAACTCTAACCTTATAAATAACCTACTTCTTATTCTTCTATTACATTTTGTTTCTCCTAACTCTAACCCTAGCCTCCATGCTATTCTTCTTCTTCTTCTTTTTTCTTGTTTTTCTCAAAGCTCCTTATTATCTCTCATTTTAATTTTTTTTCTTTCTCTTCAAATATTCTTCTTCTTCTTCTTCAAATTTACTTCTATTTCAAACTTTCTTCTTTTCAAATCTAGATCTTCTCTTCCGTTTTCAGTTCTTATTTTAATCATTTTTTTTCAATTCTTCTTTTTCAAATCTTCTTTTTCTTTCAAACCTTTTAAAATACATACATTCATATAATAAGGAGGAAAATTAAAGTAAATCGAAATAAAAGAAAAATTACGGAACCAAGTTAGCAATCAAGAAGAAGCATATGCGTTTTTCACGAGGGAAGGTGGATGCGGCACGGTATTTTATTTTTGTTTTGTTTATTTTTAATTTTTTTTTATTTCAATTGCAAATCGTTTAATTGTGATAACTTTCACATACGAACTCCGTTTCACACGAAATTTCTTTTGTTAGGATCGTAATTAAATTCCGGATCTGATGATGCTGGTTTGGATAAATTTAGAGACCGTCAAATTTTGGGTTTAAATCGGATTTACATTCGATTTAAATTCAAAAGGTGAGTGTTTTAACCCACTCACAACTTCTAGAAGTTTTTATGTTTGTTAAATTAATTTTAGAAATGAATAGAAATTTATTTATGAGTATTTGGCATGTTTATTTCATTCATATCTGTTGAATTGCATTTATTAAATTTAACTGTTAATTTAATTTATTTATTGCGTATTTATTTACAGTTATAATTTATTTGTTTGCATATAAACTGCTAGTTAACGGTTATATAAATTATTACTGAATATAAAATGTTAGATTAATAGTTGTTAAATTTAATTTGAATATAATTGACAGTTATTACCTGCTATATAATCTCATATATATATATATTGATTTTGATTGATATTGATGGATGATTGTGATTTGGACAATGGATGATGTTGATGAATGGATGTTTATTTGATATCATTAAATTGCAAGTTATCATGCATTTTTCATTTCATTCGGGATTGTGGTTTGAAATGATATACAACCGCAAAATTTTATTTTTAAATTGCGGATTGAAATGATAAATATCCGTATCACTTGACCATAGGATAGAAAATTATATACAGGCACTGTGGTCTATATATAAATTATTTTAAAAGTAATTTCTATGGTTTGGATGTGATACGATTTATAAAAAATTTAATTTTTGATATTTTATAAATATTATTCTTTCATTTATATATATATACATATGGAGAAATTTTTTAATATGAAATGTGTATGAATCTCTTTAATAAAAATGGAAATTTAAGAAAATGGAGTTTGATAATTTATACCATATGTTAAATGTTTAAACTTGGAAATGTTAAGATATGATATTTATAACTGAAATTTTTTCCAAGATAAGTATAAAATGAATATTCTAGTATAAATTAAATTGAAGAAATATTTAATTGCTAGAAATTTGGAGTTTGTTTATGAATTTATGTGAATATTCAAGACTAAATAATAAACATTAAATTTGTTGAAAGAATAAATTCCAACTTTAGTTTGAATATTAATACTGCAAATGATTTATACACATAGAAATTTAAGGGGTTTTGGAACTTAAAGTGATTATGGTTTAAACTTTAAATAAAGAACCATATTTGTAAAACCATGTAAATTATTTTCTTTACGAAGTAACTTTAAAGTTAAACCTTTTATTCTATACATCGTTGAATATCCAAACCATTCAAGTTTTAGAAGTATGATTTTAAAAGTATGAATTCCGAAATATTATGTTTTGAAATATAATTCAAATGGTTGGTTTCCAGATATTTATATTTTAAACCAGTATGATTTTGGAAAAAGGGTTATATTTGAGATAAAATGATATCATATTATTTTGGGGTTTTAAATTGATATCTAATTCATAGTTTTGAAATGGAAAATTTATTCTGGTTTTTAAGTATAACCTATTTTTAAATGACCGCGGTGTTATAATAACGATGGGTTGGCAAAGAGACCGGGATCGGATATGGACATACTCTCTGTCGATACCGAAAACCACTTTGACTAACCGTGTACGCGGTGGAGTTTCCAGAATGAAGTAGGACGGTGGCGACGTTTCCTGTAAGGTAAATACGTGGACCCAACTCCCGTGAGTTGGCATAAGGTGGCTAAAACAGGAGCGATTGATGGGTTAATGAGGTCATTCCTCTGATCGGACACTCCTCTTCGATATTATACTTTGACTTTGGATTGATTCAGTGGCCACTTCTATATTTTGATTTTGGGGGAGTTGTTCGAGGTGGGCGGTAGCTGCGGCTACGCGTTACCATCGACCCGGAAGCGTAATTGGTATATCTACCCTGGCATTGCCTAGTTGTGCCGTGTCACCTACCCTAGCGCGCCTTATACGATTTTGGCTTTGTACCATACCTATGGAGTGCCCTCTGACGACGCCCAATACGGGGGAGATTACGGTACTGTATAGACTATGGGAATATATAACTGTGTTAAGGTGGAAAATGTAAAGCCTTAACGCTATTTAAAAGTAAGTTTATTTTACAATTAGACACTATTATAATAGCGCAATATACTATATAGTAAATAGTTTAACGGATCCTTAGGAGATGTAAAATCCCGAGCATCTCTTGAGTTACTGTACTCATATTTATTTCTGTTAATTTAACTCACATAAGATCTTTTAGTTCTGACTCGAGTGTTTTTGTCTTTTCAAATTCGCTCGGGTCAGTCCGAGCGTTTCAGGATTGAAGACTTTAGCTTTGGAGGACGAAGACGAAGAATTTGTATTATTATTATTTATAGTATTGCACTACACTCACACTGTTCCGCTGCATTGTTAATGGTATGTGTAACTCTGATATGTATTATATAAATGTTTGTAAACAGTTTTTATAAACTGTATATTTTCTTATTATATTTTATCCTTCCGCTGTGAGATTCTATTTGTTTTTTTCCTTCTCTGTTTTTTTTTCTCATTTACCCCATAACAAATCCGCCCTTCCTTATGGTTTGAATCGGCATGTGTGTCGGTTTAAATCGTGCGAAAAGGCGGGATGTTACAGTTGGTATCAGAGCTTTGGTTTAGCGATAAACCTTGGCTTTGTGGGGTTTGACTCTTTGTTAATAGGGTAGTAATATCCTATGGGAGTCACTGAGTGTATATATATGAGAGAGCGTATTTGTTAGTATTAATAAAAAGATTTTTATATTGTGTTAATCTGTTCCGCTTTGTATTTATAAATTCTGGTTGATGCATGGGACGCTATGTCATCAATAGGGATTTCTAAACACTTAATAGGACAGACCGACATAATATTTGTTTTAGTATAGGTAAATGAAAGAATTTTGCCTATTATATTTTCTATATATAAAAATATTTTTATAAAGATATATATATATTTGGTTGCTATAGATTGGGTGTTAGGAAATAAAATATTTATAATAACTGAAGCTAAGTTGAAATTATGATAAATCAAATTGGAGATTTTAGAACTTAAGTCCGGGATTTTTTCCAAATCTGCTTTCAAAGAATTTGTGAAATTTATTGATTTGGTTTATAAGTAATTTCTTATATAAATATTTCGTATAATTTGGAAGAATTGTTTTAAAGAAGATTTTGGGAAAAAAAAAATTAAATTCTGTACTTTCCCCTCTGTCACTGGAAAATAAATTCGGTGATGACGGCCGCATCATCGACTTTCATTTCGAGTTTCGAAGGGGAAAGGCCACTGTAGTAAATTCTACTGCAGATTTATTATGAAATTTTCTATAAAAAAAAATTCTTTTATTGTTCTAACTATAATTAGAGATTTTGAGTTGTAAGAACTTATTTATCTATTATTTTGAAATAAATTGAAATCTGACCCAGAATCCAATTCTAAAATTCTCCATTAATTAATCAATTGTTAAATTGTAGTGAAATAAAAGTTAAGTAATAAATGAATTGAAACCTCTAATTGAAATAAGAGAATAATTGCAAAGCTATAAAGAGGAATTTGCATACATATGAGACAAAGAGTAATATGGATAAACATTAAATTTAATTAAAAGAATGGAGATTAAACTTGTATAAGTTCAATTGCAATTTCCTTAACATAAATAACTTACCCAAATATAAAAGTTGAAGTGTTAAATGAGAAACTGGAATTGAATATTTTACAAGTAGGAATTTAGGAAAAATGAAGTATTCAATAAATTACTGTTATAATAAGAATTTAATGGTATAAACTTAGGTTATAATTGAAATTTTACCGAAAAAGGGTTAAGAATTATTAATAGATGATATGAACCTAAGTATATAAAATGAAATTCAAAATAAGAATTGATTGTATGATTATTGACTTAAGTATGTTTTAATCTTCCCTATTCTAATATAATGGAAAGTAGGAAAAATTAAATGACTGCAATTCATAGTTAATGGTTAAATAAAAACTTCCACTTATAAGAACGAATGTTAACAGATTAAGAATTTAAGGGAAATCTTACAAGTGAAGAGTAAGGAAATGAAGATATTCAAAATATTGTTGTTATTAATGAGAAATTATTTTATAAACTTAGGTAATAAAAGGAAACTTAAGTAATAAAAGGAAATACAAATATAATGAATTTTGGGATAATTGGAAAATAAAACTTGTAAGAACAAAGAAATCCCTCATAAACGAAGGGAAGAAAATCAAACCACTGAAGTATGAAATAAATGTATAATAAGCTATTTTGGTGTTGATTTGAATTGTTTGGTTGATGTATGGTTGTTGGGTAAGGAATTTTGAAGTTGTTGGATGGAGAAATAATCTATCTTTGTTCCATCTAAGACTGTTGAGTAAAGGATGCACTTGATAGTTATTTTACATTTCGTACAATTTCGGAATTTGAACCTAACAACTAATTGTTTGTTTGATTGAATGATTTTGTTTGCGGTGTGTGCTGTTTGTTAAAATGTATGGTTGTTGCATTTGATTGGATATGAATGATTGAATCCACTAGAATAGTTCATTTTAAAATAAATATTTAACCTTTTAGGCTTATAAGAAAATACAGGTTATGGAAGCAACTGCTACTGCTTTTGGTTCCGTAATAATAAGCGTATTGCCCGACAAATAGGTACGTTTCCGAATTACGGATAAAGCGCTATTTTATATATTTTCCCGTGTTGGGATATTTTATTTGGATAATATGTGTAATATATTTGTATATTTGGATATTATATTTTCTCCAGAGTCCCTCCGTACAAAGGAGACTTTACCAAAAAAATTCGTAAATTTTGGACTTAGAATTTTGTTAAAATATTTTTCCAACTTTAATAATTCAAGTATTAAAGGATATGATTGATTATAAAACAAGTATATTTCATTAAAGGAAATTAATCCAGTAAAATATAAGTTAATATTCGAAATTAGATATACTGTTTTATTCTTCCTTCTCCCTTCCTTTTCCTTTTCGGGGACGAAAAGTTTTGAGTGAGGGAGATTGTAACGACCCGTTAAATTTATGATATTTAATAAATTGAATTAATATAATTTCAAATTTGTTGAGGAATAAATGTAGAGATTGGGTATAGTAGTTGAAATTTAGTGTTAAAATATAAATTTTATGACGATAAATGTGGATAATGAAAATTGTCACAATTTGATTTAAGGTTAATTTTAAGAAACAAACAAATGTTGAATCTGTGAATGTAGTACAAATATTAACTTGAATGGTGTTCATTAATACAAAGATGTAATTAGTGTAGATAGTAATAATTTATGCCTGTAGTGAAAAAGAAATCTAATAGAGACATAAACTCTAATTATATAAAGGAGTATAGATCTGAACAAATTTATGAAGATTGATAAGGACAGTGTTTGTAATCAAGTTTGGTTATTAATATTTGAAAGATAGAGATGTGTAAATACGTTAATGAATTTATAATGGGAAGGAATGGTAGAATGAAATGAATATATATAATAATAAGCAATTGATTCAATTAAGGGAATTAAATTATAATAAATGGTCATTTAATAAATTCAACGTTTTGTGAGAAATCATAATAGTTGTGTACAATGTACAAACTTCGATTTGGGAATTTATCGGACTTATAACGGTTTTGGTTTTTCGTGTGTGAGTTAAAAGTTATTCCTTTTTTGTAAGGTAATAGAAGAATGCATAAAATATAAACAAGGCTTAATAGAATTGATACTTAATGAATTGAATAAATTGTCCATTTATGTAGATATGTATAGTGAAATAAATGGCCTAAGCAAATTAAAATGGGATAATTATTGTAATAACCCTGGTTTTTGAGATTACCTTGAATATTAAATTATAATGGTGATTATAATTTAATATTGGAATTAATTGGACTAATAGGTATAAAATATTGTTTATTTTAGTAAACAATGGATTTGGGTTAGCTTGGGCTAAATAAAATAATAAACATGAGAAAAATAAAGTTTTACTTTATTTCATGAATGTTGAATGTATTGTTTTGGGTACATTTAATTAAAAATTAATAATGTGTGCAATATTATAATTTTTCTTTGCCAATATTTCAATTTTTTTTTTATTTAAATATATGAGAATTGGTTAATGTAATAATTATTCATGGGGAATATGATTAATAATGATGCAAAATATTTTATTAGTGTTAGAACATGTATTTACATTCATTGTAATGCAATATACGTTTATATTTAATCAATTTGTATCATATTGCAATTTATTTTGCAAAAGTGTAGAAATTGGTTAAATTTAGTAATATCAGTAAAATAAACAATGAAAGTGTAAAATTTGGGTTTTTACATTTTTATTTGGAAACTAGGTGTTGAGACGATTCCAACAAGCCCAAGTTTGCTAAATTTGGATTTAAATTGGAGAAGTTATGAAGATATAAATAAATGACATGAACATAATTTGATAAACTAAAATTTGATTAAGTGTTGTTGGGTTGCTATTGCTTATGGTCCAAACCCGCTTCTGGATGAGAAACAGGAAAATGAACGTACATTTCATTTTCTTCTTTCATCTCCTTCCTGAAAACTTCCTGAAGCTTTGCAAATGACCTCCTCAGCTTAGAATTCATCCAAATCTCCATTTTATTTCTCGAATTAGATAGATTTTCAGTCCAAAAACAAGAAAAGGTAATCTCTAATCTATTTATCTCTCCAATTTGAGGAGAAATCCATTTTTCATGTACTGTAATTGTTATTTACCCCTCTTTTTGGTTTGCATGGCTTTCTTCTAACTTCTATAGGTGGAATCGAAGCTCCAGAGCGCTGAAAGCTCAAGTCCTCTTGCCAAAAATTATCTTTTTTGCTAAGTACAGTAAGTATATAACTTACAGCAACTAAATTGAAAGCATGTGCAAAATCTGTAGCTTGTTGTTGCAAATTCGTACTAGTTTCTAGAGTTTCTCGTATATCTCATTTTGCTGAAAATGCATCATAGTAAAATAGTCATAACTTCCACGTTCCTTGTCCGTTTTACCTCAGATTTTTTTTGTTGGAAACTGCATTCGATAAGGAATAATTTATTTTCAGATTGTGTCCTGAGATTTTGCAGTTTTAATGACGGAAAATGAGTTTGAAGAGAGGAGCCTGATTCTATCTTTAACAAATCAGGCTGAGTTTGAACTTGTTAGATAAACTGCCATAACTTTTGCGTTTCTTATCCAAATCCAATAATTTTTGAAGTTCTGGAAACTGCAGAAAGAATGTGACAACTTTTATTTGTATCACTTTCTGTAATTCGTCGATGAAAATGTTGAAAAACCTCTTGCAAACTCGCTGTCCTGTTGTTGTTGATAACTCAGTGTTTTGTGAAAACCTGAGTTAGTATTTTGTGCGTAAATTTTGCATTTTTTATCCGAATCATATAATTTTTATAGTTCTAGAAACTACAGAAAGAATGTGAGAACTTTTATTTGTATCACCTTTTGTAATTCATTGACTAAAAAGTTGAAAAACCTGTTGCAAACTCGCTGTCCTGTTGTTGTTGAAAACTCAGTGTTTTGTGCAAACCTGAGTCAGTATTTTGTGCATAACTTTTGCGTTTCATATCCAAATCCTATAATTTTTATAGTTCTGGAAACTATAGGAAGTTTGTGACAACTCTCATTTGTATTACTTTCTGAAATTTTGTGATTAAAGGGTCAAAATAGCTGATGCAAGATCGCTGTCCTGAGCACTTGCATGTAGCCTTGGGTGTTGTATTTGCTTTGGTTGTTTAGTTTTTTTTGATGATGATTTTTTTTTTCCTTTCTCTTTTACATGATTTGCAAATTGTTGAGCTTAGATGATTAAACCATTATATAAAGAAATCATATATGGTTGGAGATTTGAGGATTTTTCTTATTTTCTAAGATTTTATAATTTATTAAAAACTCTGAAAATAAGCCGTTTTCTCCCTTAAAAACTTTTCTATAAATTGCTGGAAATTGTTTTAAAATCATGTTTTCTCGTGAAAAATATTATATGTATAATTTTACTTATTTTTACTATTTATATATATATATATATATATACTTTCGGGCGTATAAGAAAATAAATTAAACGATTTAGTAAATCCGCGAGGAATGAGACTCGTGCATTCACTTAATCGGTTAATTATGGTCTTGTACGATCGAAATGACATTGAGAAATCTTTTTGATTTCCTCTTTGGGATTTACCACTTTGTGGTCTAGGATAAAGTGTTATATTAGTCTTTTAGACTAATAACTTTAGTCTAATATTTCGTATTCGAGAGCATATACGACATGGGACTATCTTGGGAAAAACACTATTGCCGATGATATGAAGCAATTGTTTTATATGAGATTTTCTTAGATTTATAATTTTATGGAATTTTCCACTTGTCAATGAGATGAGACAGGTTAGATATTTTATGCCTTACGCCAATGACATGAGGCAATTCTTTGAGATTTTGATGCATTTGTTAGTGTGGCATCGACTAGCGGCTAGAAAACCGCTGAGTGAGGACGTACGGTATGGGACGTACGTAACCACTTTTCGGGTTACTATCCGAGAGTTTCTGACACATTCTGGGAATTACTAGTGCTATGACCTTTGGGTCATCTGAGAATCTGGGAATCTGAGAATCTGGGAATCTGAGAATCTGGGAAATTAAGAATCTGGGAAAGTGTGACTTCGGTCGCCTTAGAGATTCATGTGGGTACCTAACTATATTACTAGCACTAGTCTGAGAACTTTAGCACGTGCAACATGCTTTAGCATGTAATTATTGGCCAATCTGAGATTTATTTTATGAGTTAAGAGAATTTTGATTTCACCATATTTTGATGTGTTTACTTAGCCTTATAGGGATGAATAAGGCGAAATATGAGTTCTTGAGGATTTTGGTGATTTCAATTTTATGGTTTTATACTTGGGTTTCATTTACTACTTTGAGAAGTTTATTTATTCATGTATCATATTTGGATGTTTTCTTTATATGCATGAATCCCCTAGTATTAACCCAAGTAAGTGTAGAATTATACCATCTTAGAGATAGACAATTCTTGATATCAACCTTAGTCATTCTTATCAATTATTGGTCCCTTGATGTATGTTTCCCCTTATACCTTATCGTATTTCCTTTCTAACGATAAGATTCAGTTGCCTGACCCGTGTGTTTATCACTCGGGTCAGACCGAGTTGCAGGTTAGGTTGGATGACTATCCTTTATGCTTGGATCCGTTTTGTTATCTTTTGTGGGCTCATGACTATGGACTTGGATATCTCCACTTTTGATGGATCTTTTATTTATCACTTCATGTATATATTCTTTTATGGGATGATGTTGTATTATATTATGTGGTGAACGGTATTACATCAGATGTTTGGTTTTGTATCAGTATACATATTATCTGTGACTGCTGTTTCTGTGACATGTTATGATGTTATTGTGCTTTGTTCTGAATAGATCTGTTAACCGTGTAGTATCGTATTAGTTAATCACTGAGTATGTCTACTACTTGAGATTCGCGAAAAAAAAAATGGTAAGCATCGACATACTTAGTCATTAGCTAGTGCATTACTATTCGGTCGCCCTTAACCAGCCCTATTCTCTGCATTAGTAGACGGAATTACTCGTTAATTCTCTTTACTAATGTGGGTCTCGGGGTGGGGCGTCACAGCTTGGTATCAGAGCTAGCTTTCAGAACAAAATAGAATAAATACAGAACAACAGACGCTAAGAACCATACATCTAGTGTAACACCTTTATGCATCTCATCCCTTAGAAGTGGCCAAACCTAGTCATGTCCTTATCCTTTCAATTCCTTCGGGGTAGATAGGAGGGAATACGTCTAGGAATGTTAAATACTATTCCGTAGTATTCCTTACCTACAACATTTTTATTGCGATATATATGTCTACCCTGTGAATAATCTTATCTTATCTTTCAGCTATGTCTGGTAGAGGTAGAGGTCGCACTTCGGCAGCAGGACCGTCCAGTGGTTCTCGACCTGAAGGCATTTATATGACTACCGATCAGATTCGAGGGCTTCTTGGGAGCACACAACCTCCCGCTCCTGTTCCATCTTCATCTCCTCGCAAATCTGTATTCGCACGTCTATGTAGTGATTTCACTCATCTCGGAGGCAAGCCATTCAAAGGCTCCGAGTCAGTTCTTGACGTGCATGCTTGGCTTTGCATTTGCGAGCGTGTGTTTCTTCGTATGGACTTATCTGATCATCATCGAGTTCTTGTGGCATCTAGTATGCTACAAGAGCGTGCTCTTGACTGGTACGAGCTTCTTATAGCTGAGGTGGATGAGACTACCCTCACATGGCAGCAGTTTCGAGATAGATTTGAGCTTAAGTTTATTCCCGCTTCTGAGAAGGCTCATCTCACTTGTCGCTTTATTGAGTTGAAGCAAGGCAAGTCATCGGTATCTGATTATGTCTCCTCCTTCGAGTCTCTATCTAAGTATGGGTTGGAATTCATTGATACTCCATACAAGAAAAATCTTAAGTTCGTATCTGGACTTAAGAAATATTTGAAGAAAGCTTTGATGCTCCAACTCAAGTTATCTTTTGAAGAATTAGTTGATGCAGCTCTCAATCTCGAGGCAGTTGAGAATGAGAAAGAGAGTGATGACGAAGGTGGTCCTCAGGCCAATCCTAAGAAGAAGAGATTTCCTTTCCGTAAGCCTAGATTCCCTCATTCCAAGAAGAAGAAACAAGGTGGATCGTCTTCTTCTCAATCTCAAGCTCCTTCTCAGCCTAAGCCTTTCGCATGCTACAACTGTGGTTCTCCTAACCATCCAGCCCGTGAATGTCCAAAGCCTAAGAAGTGCAATTATTGCAAGGCCGAAGGACATATGGCTTTCTCTTGTCCTAAGAAGAACAAAGGTTCTCGTTCGGGAAATCTGAATATAGCAACAGCTTCTAGTGATGCATCTCAGCCGAAAGGTATATTTCCTTCTGTTCTTGAAGGTTCCATTCTATTTCATGATCGATCGATTAGAGCGCTCTTTGATACGAGTGCGTCACACTCATTCGTATCAAAGGAACTCATGGATGCTTGTTCTTTGGATGTTTCATGTTTGCTTACTTATTTGCGGATTTCAAATCCTGTTGGGGGGTTTGCAACCCTTAGCTTATATTGTGATGATGTTGAGGTTATGCTTTGTGGGTTTCCTTTCCGCGCGAATCTGCATGTGATTCCATCGCTTGGTTTAGATATGATCTTTGGTATGGACTGGCTAGTTCGATACGATGCCAGGATTCTTTGTTCAGACAGAGTTGTTTATCTTCGACATCCAGATTCCTCTTCTCAGTTATCCCTGGTTCTCCGGGATACCGATGTTGACTCCTTAGCTTCTTTGCATGCTCTTGATTCGCGAGACAGTGATGATGATGTGTCTCGTATTCCGATTGTTTGTGACTTCGCTGATATTTTTGAGCCTGTTTTGGGTTTGCCACCCAAGCGGGCCATAGAGTTTCGTATTGACCTCATTCCTGGTGCGCAACCCGTTAGTCGTCCTCCCACGAGGATGTCTACTAAGGAGAATGAGGAACTTAAGAAGCAACTCATTGAGCTCGAAGCTAAACACTTCATTCGATCTAGTTCTTCACCGTGGGGTGCCGCGGTGGTATTCATGAGGAAGTCCGATGGTACTCTTAGGCTTTGCGTTGACTATCGCAAGCTTAATGAGTTAACCATCAAGAATCGCTATCCCTTGCCTCGTATTGATGACATGTTCGATCAGTTGAGTGGTGCAAAGGCCTTTTCTCAGTTGGACCTAGCCACGGGTTTTCATCAGCTTCGTGTTGCGGAAGATAGCATTCCACTTACCGCTTTTCGCACTCGATATGGTTCATATGAGTGGCTCATCATGCCATTCGGATGGACGAATGCTCCTGCTTTCTTTGTTGATCTCATGAATCGAGTATTCAGGGAATATCTCGATAAGTTCGTCCTTGTATTCATCGATGACATCTTGGTTTATTCTAGATCCGAAGAAGATCATGCTCGACATCTTAGAATTGTCTTGAGTACTCTCCGCAAGCATCAACTCAAGGCAAAGCTTTCTAAATGTCACTTCTGGGAGAAGCAAGTGAAATTCTTAGGTCATGTTGTATCTTCCAATGGCATCTCAGTCGATCCGTCTAAGATTGAGGCTATTCAGAATTGGATAAGGCCTGAGAATGTTCATGAGATTCGTAGCTTTCTGGGATTAGCCGGTTATTACCGCCGCTTTATTAAAGATTTCTCTCGTATCGCTCTTCCTCTTACTAGTCTTACTAGGAAGGGTGTTCGTTATATTTGGTCTGATAGGTGTGAGACTTCCTTCCGGCGATTGAAGGAACTTCTAACTCATGCTCCCGTGCTTGTAGTTCCTAAGGGGAATCAGGATCTCATCGTCTATACCGATGCCAGCCTTAGTGGTCTTGGTGCGGTTCTTATGCAGAAGGATCGGGTTGTTGCCTACGCTTCAAGGCAATTACGTCCGAACGAGATTCGGTACGCTACACATGACTTAGAGCTTGCAGCTATCGTCTTCGCTTTGAAGATGTGGCGTCATTTTCTTTTGGGAGAGCACTTCATTCTTTACACTGATCATAAGTCTCTCAAGTATCTCTTTTCGCAGAAAGATCTTAATATGAGGCAACAACGATGGTTAGAGTTTCTCGCCTCATATGACTTTGATATCGAGTATACCCCTGGCAAGGGTAATCGTGTAGCTGATGCGCTTAGTCGCAAACATTCGGCTGTAGTTTCCTTGATGTTGGCCGAATGGGATATTCTTGAGACCTTATCTTGTTGTGAAATTCGTGATCGAGCTCCATCTTCTGATTCGCCTGCTTTATTATTTAGTATGGAAGCTCGACCATCTCTTCTTGATCGTATCTCTAAGGCTCAGAGGCATGATGATTATACTATGCGCCTCATCCAGTCTTGTTCATCCGAGTCCCGTGATGACGAGTTGCAGGATTTTTCTATTGATTCTCACGGTTGTCTTCGTCTGAAGAACCATATAGTTGTGCCTTCTGATTCAGCACTTAGGCGTGACATACTTGATGATTTTCATCGCACTAAGTATACCATTCATCCGGGCAGCAGCAAGATGTATGCGGATATGCATCGCATTTATTATTGGGAAGGCATGAAGCGTGATATTGCAAGTTATGTGAGCAAGTGCATGACTTGTCAGCTTGTCAAGGCCGAGCATCAGCGGCCATCCGGTCTCCTTCAACCTTTAGAGGTTCCGCTATGGAAGTGGGACCAGGTTTCGATGGACTTTGTTGACAGCCTACCTCGTTCGAGGTTGGGTCATTCGAGCATTTGGGTTATTGTGGATCGTCTCTCTAAATCCGCACACTTTGTTCCTATTAAATCTAATAGGAATGCTCCTCTTTTAGCGAAGCTTTATATTAAGGAAATTGTTCGATTACATGGTGTTCCTTCTTCGATAGTTTGTGATCGTGATCCTTTGTTCACTAGTCACTTCTGGACTAGCTTTCAGCAAGCTTTGGGAACAAAGCTAAATATCTCTACAGCTTATCATCCCCAGTCTGATGGGCAGACTGAGAGGGTGAATCGTGTGCTCGAAGACCTCCTCCGTGCGTGTATTCTTGATTTCGGTGGTTCTTGGGAAGATCATGTTCCATTGGTTGAATTCTCTTATAATAATAGCTTCCAATCCAGTATCGGTATGGCACCCTTTGAGGCTCTTTATGGTAGACCATGTCGTTCGCCTTCTTGTTGGTTGGAATCGGGCGAGAAGTTCATTCTCGGTCCTTATTCGATTCGTGAATCTTCTGAGAAGATATCCTTGATTAGACAGCGGATGAAAGAGGCACAGAATCGTTAGAAATCCTACGCGGACAACCGTAGGAAGCCTCTGGAATTCGCAGTAGGTGATCTTGTATTCCTTCGTGTATCCCCTATGAAGGGAGTAATGCGTTTTAACTCCACTGGGAAATTGGCTCCTCGCTTTATAGGACCATTTCCGACTATTGAGCGCATTGGTCCTGTAGCATATCGATTGTCTCTGCCATCTCATTTATCGGGTATTCATGATGTCTTCCACATTTCTCAGCTTCGGAAATGTATTCGAGATTATGATTCAGTCGTTGATCCTTCCGAGCAGCTTGAGCTTTAGATTTCACCGAGTTTATCTACTTCTCAGCAGCCTATTCGCGTGCTTGATTCGGAGGTGAGATGCCTTCGAAGCAAGAACGTTTCTCTTGTTAAGATTCAATGGTCGGAGAATCCGAAAGATTGCACTTGGGAAACCAGAGAATCTATCGAGCGTTCATATCCGGATTTTCTTTCTTATTTTGATGAAGGTGAGTATTTATCTCAAGTTATTTCTTGTTTCATTCGTTTGTATTGTGAGTTGTTAGAGATTTATCCCTAGAAATTGCGTGGACGCAATTTTATTAAGGGAGGGAGTCTGTAATAACCCTGGTTTTTGAGATTACCTTGAATATTAAATTATAATGGTGATTATAATTTAATATTGGAATTAATTGGACTAATAGGTATAAAATATTGTTTATTTTAGTAAACAATGGATTTGGGTTAGCTTGGGCTAAATAAAATAATAAACATGAGAAAAATAAAGTTTTACTTTATTTCATGAATGTTGAATGTATTGTTTTGGGTACATTTAATTAAAAATTAATAATGTGTGCAATATTATAATTTTTCTTTGCCAATATTTCATTTTTTTTTATTTAAATATATGAGAATTGGTTAATGTAATAATTATTCATGGGGAATATGATTAATAATGATGCAAAATATTTTATTAGTGTTAGAACATGTATTTACATTCATTGGAATGCAATATACGTTTATATTTAATCAATTTGTATCATATTGCAATTTATTTTGCAAAAGTGTAGAAATTGGTTAAATTTAGTAATATCAGTAAAATAAACAATGAAAGTGTAAAATTTGGGTTTTTACATTTTTATTTGGAAACTAGGTGTTGAGACGATTCCAACAAGCCCAAGTTTGCTAAATTTGGATTTAAATTGGAGAAGTTATGAAGATATAAATAAATGACATGAACATAATTTGATAAACTAAAATTTGATTAAGTGTTGTTGGGTTGCTATTGCTTTTGGTCCAAACCCGCTTCTGGATGAGAAACAGGAAAATGAACGTACATTTCATTTTCTTCTTTCATCTCCTTCCTGAAAACTTCCTGAAGCTTTGCAAATGACCTCCTCAGCTTAGAATTCATCCAAATCTCCATTTTATTTCTCGAATTAGATAGATTTTCAGTCCAAAAACAAGAAAAGATAATCTCTAATCTATTTATCTCTCCAATTTGAGGAGAAATCCATTTTTCATGTACTGTAATTGTTATTTACCCCTCTTTTTGGTTTGCATGGCTTTCTTCTAACTTCTATAGGTGGAATCGAAGCTCCAGAGCGCTGAAAGCTCAAGTCCTCTTGCCAAAAATTATCTTTTTTGCTAAGTACAGTAAGTATATAACTTACAGCAACTAAATTGAAAGCATGTGCAAAATCTGTAGCTTGTTGTTGCAAATTCGTACTAGTTTCTAGAGTTTCTCGTATATCTCATTTTGCTGAAAATGCATCATAGTAAAATAGTCATAACTTCCACGTTCCTTGTCCGTTTTACCTCAGATTTTTTTTTTTGGAAACTGCATTCGATAAGGAATAATTTACTTTCAGATTGTGTCCTGAGATTTTGCAGTTTTAATGACGGAAAATGAGTTTGAAGAGAGGAGCCTGATTCTATCTTTAACAAATCAGGCTGAGTTTGAACTTGTTAGATAAACTGCCATAACTTTTGCGTTTCTTATCCAAATCCAATAATTTTTGAAGTTCTGGAAACTGCAGAAAGAATGTGACAACTTTTATTTGTATCACTTTCTGTAATTCGTCGACTAAAATGTTGAAAAACCTCTTGCAAACTCGCTGTCCTGTTGTTGTTGAAAACTCAGTGTTTTGTGCAAACCTGAGTTAGTATTTTGTGCGTAAATTTTGCATTTTTTATCCGAATCATATAATTTTTATAGTTCTAGAAACTACAGAAAGAATGTGACAACTTTTATTTGTATCACCTTTTGTAATTCATTGATTAAAAAGTTGAAAAACCTGTTGCAAACTCGCTGTCCTGTTGTTGTTGAAAACTCAGTGTTTTGTGCAAACCTGAGTCAGTATTTTGTGCATAACTTTTGCGTTTCATATCCAAATCCTATAATTTTTATAGTTCTGGAAACTATAGGAAGTTTGTGACAACTCTCATTTGTATTACTTTCTGAAATTTTGTGATTAAAGGGTCAAAATAGCTGATGCAAGATCGCTGTCCTGAGCACTTGCATGTAGCCTTGGGTGTTGTATTTGCTTTGGTTGTTTAGTTTTTTTTGATGATGATTTTTTTTTTCCTTTCTCTTTTACATGATTTGCAAATTGTTGAGCTTAGATGATTAAACCATTATATAAAGAAATCATATATGGTTGGAGATTTGAGGATTTTTCTTATTTTCTAAGATTTTATAATTTATTAAAAACTCTGAAAATAAGCCGTTTTCTCCCTTAAAAACTTTTCTATAAATTGCTGGAAATTGTTTTAAAATCATGTTTTCTCATGAAAAATATTATATGTATAATTTTACTTATTTTTACTATTTATATATATATATATATACTTTCGGGCGTATAAGAAAATAAATTAAACGATTTAGTAAATCCGCGAGGAATGAGACTCGTGCATTCACTTAATCGGTTAATTATGGTCTTGTACGATCGAAATGACATTGAGAAATCTTTTTGATTTCCTCTTTGGGATTTACCACTTTGTGGTCTAGGATAAAGTGTTATATTAGTCTTTTAGACTAATAACTTTAGTCTAATATTTCGTATTCGAGAGCATATACGACATGGGACTATCTTGGGAAAAACACTATTGCCGATGATATGAAGCAATTGTTTTATATGAGATTTTCTTAGATTTATAATTTTATGGAATTTTCCACTTGTCAATGAGATGAGACAGGTTAGATATTTTATGCCTTACGCCAATGACATGAGGCAATTCTTTGAGATTTTGATGCATTTGTTAGTGTGGCATCGACTAGCGGCTAGAAAACCGCTGAGTGAGGACGTACGGTATGGGACGTACGTAACCACTTTTCGGGTTACTATCCGAGAGTTTCTGACACATTCTGGGAATTACTAGTGCTATGACCTTTGGGTCATCTGAGAATCTGGGAATCTGAGAATCTGGGAAATTAAGAATCTGGGAAAGTGTGACTTCGGTCGCCTTAGAGATTCATGTGGGTACCTAACTATATTACTAGCACTAGTCTGAGAACTTTAGCACGTGCAACATGCTTTAGCATGTAATTATTGGCCAATCTGAGATTTATTTTATGAGTTAAGAGAATTTTGATTTCACCATATTTTGATGTGTTTACTTAGCCTTATAGAGATGAATAAGGCGAAATATGAGTTCTTGAGGATTTTGGTGATTTCAATTTTATGGTTTTATACTTGGGTTTCATTTACTACTTTGAGAAGTTTATTTATTCATGTATCATATTTGGATGTTTTCTTTATATGCATGAATCCCCTAGTATTAACCCAAGTAAGTGTAGAATTATACCATCTTAGAGATAGACAATTCTTGATATCAACCTTAGTCATTCTTATCAATTATTGGTCCCTTGATGTATGTTTCCCCTTATACCTTATCGTATTTCCTTTCTAACGATAAGATTCAGTTGCCTGACCCGTGTGTTTATCACTCGGGTCAGACCGAGTTGCAGGTTAGGTTGGATGACTATCCTTTATGCTTGGATCCGTTTTGTTATCTTTTGTGGGCTCATGACTATGGACTTGGATATCTCCACTTTTGATGGATCTTTTATTTATCACTTCATGTATATATTCTTTTATGGGATGATGTTGTATTATATTATGTGGTGAACGGTATTACATCAGATGTTTGGTTTTGTATCAATATACATATTATCTGTGACTGCTGTTTCTGTGACATGTTATGATGTTATTGTGCTTTGTTCTGAATAGATCTGTTAACCGTGTAGTATCGTATTAGTTAATCACTGAGTATGTCTACTACTTGAGATTCGCGAAAAAAAAATGGTAAGCATCGACATACTTAGTCATTAGCTAGTGCATTACTATTCGGTCGCCCTTAACCAGCCCTATTCTCTGCATTAGTAGACGGAATTACTCGTTAATTCTCTTTACTAATGTGGGTCTCGGGGTGGGGCGTCACAGCTTGGTATCAGAGCTAGCTTTCAGAACAAAATAGAATAAATACAGAACAACAGACGCTAAGAACCATACATCTAGTGTAACACCTTTATGCATCTCATCCCTTAGAAGTGGCCAAACCTAGTCATGTCCTTATCTTTTCAATTCCTTCGGGGTAGATAGGAGGGAATACGTCTAGGAATGTTAAATACTATTCCGTAGTATTCCTTACCTACAACATTTTTATTGCGATATATATGTCTACCCTGTGAATAATCTTATCTTATCTTTCAGCTATGTCTGGTAGAGGTAGAGGTCGCACTTCGGCAGCAGGACCGTCCAGTGGTTCTCGACCTGAAGGCATTTATATGACTACCGATCAGATTCGAGGGCTTCTTGGGAGCACACAACCTCCCGCTCCTGTTCCATCTTCATCTCCTCGCAAATCTGTATTCGCACGTCTATGTAGTGATTTTACTCATCTCGGAGGCAAGCCATTCAAAGGCTCCGAGTCAGTTCTTGACGTGCATGCTTGGCTTTGCATTTGCGAGCGTGTGTTTCTTCGTATGGACTTATCTGATCATCATCGAGTTCTTGTGGCATCTAGTATGCTACAAGAGCATGCTCTTGACTGGTACGAGCTTCTTATAGCTGAGGTGGATGAGACTACCCTCACATGGCAGCAGTTTCGAGATAGATTTGAGCTTAAGTTTATTCCCGCTTCTGAGAAGGCTCATCTCACTTGTCGCTTTATTGAGTTGAAGCAAGGCAAGTCATCGGTATCTGATTATGTCTCCTCCTTCGAGTCTCTATCTAAGTATGGGTTGGAATTCATTGATACTCCATACAAGAAAAATCTTAAGTTCGTATCTGGACTTAAGAAATATTTGAAGAAAGCTTTGATGCTCCAACTCAAGTTATCTTTTGAAGAATTAGTTGATGCAGCTCTCAATCTCGAGGCAGTTGAGAATGAGAAAGAGAGTGATGACGAAGGTGGTCCTCAGGCCAATCCTAAGAAGAAGAGATTTCCTTTCCGTAAGCCTAGATTCCCTCATTCCAAGAAGAAGAAACAAGGTGGATCGTCTTCTTCTCAATCTCAAGCTCCTTCTCAGCCTAAGCCTTTCGCATGCTACAACTGTGGTTCTCCTAACCATCCAGCCCGTGAATGTCCAAAGCCTAAGAAGTGCAATTATTGCAAGGCCGAAGGACATATGGCTTTCTCTTGTCCTAAGAAGAACAAAGGTTCTCGTTCGGGAAATCTGAATATAGCAACAGCTTCTAGTGATGCATCTCAGCCGAAAGGTATATTTCCTTCTGTTCTTGAAGGTTCCATTCTATTTCATGATCGATCGATTAGAGCGCTCTTTGATACGAGTGCGTCACACTCATTCTTATCAAAGGAACTCATGGATGCTTGTTCTTTGGATGTTTCATGTTTGCTTACTTATTTGCGGATTTCAAATCCTGTTGGGGGGTTTGCAACCCTTAGCTTATATTGTGATGATGTTGAGGTTATGCTTTGTGGGTTTCCTTTCCGCGCGAATCTGCACGTGATTCCATCGCTTGGTTTAGATATGATCTTTGGTATGGACTGGCTAGTTCGATACGATGCCAGGATTCTTTGTTCAGACAGAGTTGTTTATCTTCGACATCCAGATTCCTCTTCTCAGTTATCCCTGGTTCTCCGGGATACCGATGTTGACTCCTTAGCTTCTTTGCATGCTCTTGATTCGCGAGACAGTGATGATGATGTGTCTCGTATTCCGATTGTTTGTGACTTCGCTGATATTTTTGAGCCTGTTTTGGGTTTGCCACCCAAGCGGGCCATAGAGTTTCGTATTGACCTCATTCCTGGTGCGCAACCCGTTAGTCGTCCTCCCACGAGGATGTCTACTAAGGAGAATGAGGAACTTAAGAAGCAACTCATTGAGCTCGAAGCTAAACACTTCATTCGATCTAGTTCTTCACCGTGGGGTGCCGCGGTGGTATTCATGAGGAAGTCCGATGGTACTCTTAGGCTTTGCGTTGACTATCGCAAGCTTAATGAGTTAACCATCAAGAATCGCTATCCCTTGCCTCGTATTGATGACATGTTCGATCAGTTGAGTGGTGCAAAGGCCTTTTCTCAGTTGGACCTAGCCACGGGTTTTCATCAGCTTCGTGTTGCGGAAGATAGCATTCCACTTACCGCTTTTCGCACTCGATATGGTTCATATGAGTGGCTCATCATGCCATTCGGATGGACGAATGCTCCTGCTTTCTTTGTTGATCTCATGAATCGAGTATTCAGGGAATATCTCGATAAGTTCGTCCTTGTATTCATCGATGACATCTTGGTTTATTCTAGATCCGAAGAAGATCATGCTCGACATCTTAGAATTGTCTTGAGTACTCTCCGCAAGCATCAACTCAAGGCAAAGCTTTCTAAATGTCACTTCTGGGAGAAGCAAGTGAAATTCTTAGGTCATGTTGTATCTTCCAATGGCATCTCAGTCGATCCGTCTAAGATTGAGGCTATTCAGAATTGGATAAGGCCTGAGAATGTTCATGAGATTCGTAGCTTTCTGGGATTAGCCGGTTATTACCGCCGCTTTATTAAAGATTTCTCTCGTATCGCTCTTCCTCTTACTAGTCTTACTAGGAAGGGTGTTCGTTATATTTGGTCTGATAGGTGTGAGACTTCCTTCCGGCGATTGAAGGAACTTCTAACTCATGCTCCCGTGCTTGTAGTTCCTAAGGGGAATCAGGATCTCATCGTCTATACCGATGCCAGCCTTAGTGGTCTTGGTGCGGTTCTTATGCAGAAGGATCGGGTTGTTGCCTACGCTTCAAGGCAATTACGTCCGAACGAGATTCGGTACGCTACACATGACTTAGAGCTTGCAGCTATCGTCTTCGCTTTGAAGATGTGGCGTCATTTTCTTTTGGGAGAGCACTTCATTCTTTACACTGATCATAAGTCTCTCAAGTATCTCTTTTCGCAGAAAGATCTTAATATGAGGCAACAACGATGGTTAGAGTTTCTCGCCTCATATGACTTTGATATCGAGTATACCCCTGGCAAGGGTAATCGTGTAGCTGATGCGCTTAGTCGCAAACATTCGGCTGTAGTTTCCTTGATGTTGGCCGAATGGGATATTCTTGAGACCTTATCTTGTTGTGAAATTCGTGATCGAGCTCCATCTTCTGATTCGCCTGCTTTATTATTTAGTATGGAAGCTCGACCATCTCTTCTTGATCGTATCTCTAAGGCTCAGAGGCATGATGATTATACTATGCGCCTCATCCAGTCTTGTTCATCCGAGTCCCGTGATGACGAGTTGCAGGATTTTTCTATTGATTCTCACGGTTGTCTTCGTCTGAAGAACCATATAGTTGTGCCTTCTGATTCAGCACTTAGGCGTGACATACTTGATGATTTTCATCGCACTAAGTATACCATTCATCCGGGCAGCAGCAAGATGTATGCGGATATGCATCGCATTTATTATTGGGAAGGCATGAAGCGTGATATTGCAAGTTATGTGAGCAAGTGCATGACTTGTCAGCTTGTCAAGGCCGAGCATCAGCGGCCATCCGGTCTCCTTCAACCTTTAGAGGTTCCGCTATGGAAGTGGGACCAGGTTTCGATGGACTTTGTTGACAGCCTACCTCGTTCGAGGTTGGGTCATTCGAGCATTTGGGTTATTGTGGATCGTCTCTCTAAATCCGCACACTTTGTTCCTATTAAATCTAATAGGAATGCTCCTCTTTTAGCGAAGCTTTATATTAAGGAAATTGTTCGATTACATGGTGTTCCTTCTTCGATAGTTTGTGATCGTGATCCTTTGTTCACTAGTCACTTCTGGACTAGCTTTCAGCAAGCTTTGGGAACAAAGCTAAATATCTCTACAGCTTATCATCCCCAGTCTGATGGGCAGACTGAGAGGGTGAATCGTGTGCTCGAAGACCTCCTCCGTGCGTGTA
This sequence comes from Allium cepa, assembly GCA_030765085.1. NCBI lineage: Eukaryota > Viridiplantae > Streptophyta > Magnoliopsida > Asparagales > Amaryllidaceae > Allium > Allium cepa. The sequence goes on along the minus strand of CM060946.1, from coordinate 73,797,892 downwards.
TTCTTGATTTCGGTGGTTCTTGGGAAGATCATGTTCCATTGGTTGAATTCTCTTATAATAATAGCTTCCAATCCAGTATCGGTATGGCACCCTTTGAGGCTCTTTATGGTAGACCATGTCGTTCGCCTTCTTGTTGGTTGGAATCGGGCGAGAAGTTCATTCTCGGTCCTTATTCGATTCGTGAATCTTCTGAGAAGATATCCTTGATTAGACAGCGGATGAAAGAGGCACAGAATCGTTAGAAATCCTACGCGGACAACCGTAGGAAGCCTCTGGAATTCACAGTAGGTGATCTTGTATTCCTTCGTGTATCCCCTATGAAGGGAGTAATGCGTTTTAACTCCACTGGGAAATTGGCTCCTCGCTTTATAGGACCATTTCCGACTATTGAGCGCATTGGTCCTGTAGCATATCGATTGTCTCTGCCATCTCATTTATCGGGTATTCATGATGTCTTCCACATTTCTCAGCTTCGGAAATGTATTCGAGATTATGATTCAGTCGTTGATCCTTCCGAGCAGCTTGAGCTTTAGATTTCACCGAGTTTATCTACTTCTCAGCAGCCTATTCGCGTGCTTGATTCGGAGGTGAGATGCCTTCGAAGCAAGAACGTTTCTCTTGTTAAGATTCAATGGTCGGAGAATCCGAAAGATTGCACTTGGGAAACCAGAGAATCTATCGAGCGTTCATATCCGGATTTTCTTTCTTATTTTGATGAAGGTGAGTATTTATCTCAAGTTATTTCTTGTTTCATTCGTTTGTATTGTGAGTTGTTAGAGATTTATCCCTAGAAATTGCGTGGACGCAATTTTATTAAGGGAGGGAGTCTGTAATAACCCTGGTTTTTGAGATTACCTTGAATATTAAATTATAATGGTGATTATAATTTAATATTGGAATTAATTGGACTAATAGGTATAAAATATTGTTTATTTTAGTAAACAATGGATTTGGGTTAGCTTGGGCTAAATAAAATAATAAACATGAGAAAAATAAAGTTTTACTTTATTTCATGAATGTTGAATGTATTGTTTTGGGTACATTTAATTAAAAATTAATAATGTGTGCAATATTATAATTTTTCTTTGCCAATATTTCATTTTTTTTTATTTAAATATATGAGAATTGGTTAATGTAATAATTATTCATGGGGAATATGATTAATAATGATGCAAAATATTTTATTAGTGTTAGAACATGTATTTACATTCATTGGAATGCAATATACGTTTATATTTAATCAATTTGTATCATATTGCAATTTATTTTGCAAAAGTGTAGAAATTGGTTAAATTTAGTAATATCAGTAAAATAAACAATGAAAGTGTAAAATTTGGGTTTTTACATTTTTATTTGGAAACTAGGTGTTGAGACGATTCCAACAAGCCCAAGTTTGCTAAATTTGGATTTAAATTGGAGAAGTTATGAAGATATAAATAAATGACATGAACATAATTTGATAAACTAAAATTTGATTAAGTGTTGTTGGGTTGCTATTGCTTTTGGTCCAAACCCGCTTCTGGATGAGAAACAGGAAAATGAACGTACATTTCATTTTCTTCTTTCATCTCCTTCCTGAAAACTTCCTGAAGCTTTGCAAATGACCTCCTCAGCTTAGAATTCATCCAAATCTCCATTTTATTTCTCGAATTAGATAGATTTTCAGTCCAAAAACAAGAAAAGATAATCTCTAATCTATTTATCTCTCCAATTTGAGGAGAAATCCATTTTTCATGTACTGTAATTGTTATTTACCCCTCTTTTTGGTTTGCATGGCTTTCTTCTAACTTCTATAGGTGGAATCGAAGCTCCAGAGCGCTGAAAGCTCAAGTCCTCTTGCCAAAAATTATCTTTTTTGCTAAGTACAGTAAGTATATAACTTACAGCAACTAAATTGAAAGCATGTGCAAAATCTGTAGCTTGTTGTTGCAAATTCGTACTAGTTTCTAGAGTTTCTCGTATATCTCATTTTGCTGAAAATGCATCATAGTAAAATAGTCATAACTTCCACGTTCCTTGTCCGTTTTACCTCAGATTTTTTTTGTTGGAAACTGCATTCGATAAGGAATAATTTATTTTCAGATTGTGTCCTGAGATTTTGCAGTTTTAATGACGGAAAATGAGTTTGAAGAGAGGAGCCTGATTCTATCTTTAACAAATCAGGCTGAGTTTGAACTTGTTAGATAAACTGCCATAACTTTTGCGTTTCTTATCCAAATCCAATAATTTTTGAAGTTCTGGAAACTGCAGAAAGAATGTGACAACTTTTATTTGTATCACTTTCTGTAATTCGTCGACTAAAATGTTGAAAAACCTCTTGCAAACTCGCTGTCCTGTTGTTGTTGAAAACTCAGTGTTTTGTGCAAACCTGAGTTAGTATTTTGTGCGTAAATTTTGCATTTTTTATCCGAATCATATAATTTTTATAGTTCTAGAAACTACAGAAAGAATGTGACAACTTTTATTTGTATCACCTTTTGTAATTCATTGATTAAAAAGTTGAAAAACCTGTTGCAAACTCGCTGTCCTGTTGTTGTTGAAAACTCAGTGTTTTGTGCAAACCTGAGTCAGTATTTTGTGCATAACTTTTGCGTTTCATATCCAAATCCTATAATTTTTATAGTTCTGGAAACTATAGGAAGTTTGTGACAACTCTCATTTGTATTACTTTCTGAAATTTTGTGATTAAAGGGTCAAAATAGCTGATGCAAGATCGCTGTCCTGAGCACTTGCATGTAGCCTTGGGTGTTGTATTTGCTTTGGTTGTTTAGTTTTTTTTGATGATGATTTTTTTTTTCCTTTCTCTTTTACATGATTTGCAAATTGTTGAGCTTAGATGATTAAACCATTATATAAAGAAATCATATATGGTTGGAGATTTGAGGATTTTTCTTATTTTCTAAGATTTTATAATTTATTAAAAACTCTGAAAATAAGCCGTTTTCTCCCTTAAAAACTTTTCTATAAATTGCTGGAAATTGTTTTAAAATCATGTTTTCTCGTGAAAAATATTATATGTATAATTTTACTTATTTTTACTATTTATATATATATATACTTTCGGGCGTATAAGAAAATAAATTAAACGATTTAGTAAATCCGCGAGGAATGAGACTCGTGCATTCACTTAATCGGTTAATTATGGTCTTGTACGATCGAAATGACATTGAGAAATCTTTTTGATTTCCTCTTTGGGATTTACCACTTTGTGGTCTAGGATAAAGTGTTATATTAGTCTTTTAGACTAATAACTTTAGTCTAATATTTCGTATTCGAGAGCATATACGACATGGGACTATCTTGGGAAAAACACTATTGCCGATGATATGAAGCAATTGTTTTATATGAGATTTTCTTAGATTTATAATTTTATGGAATTTTCCACTTGTCAATGAGATGAGACAGGTTAGATATTTTATGCCTTACGCCAATGACATGAGGCAATTCTTTGAGATTTTGATGCATTTGTTAGTGTGGCATCGACTAGCGGCTAGAAAACCGCTGAGTGAGGACGTACGGTATGGGACGTACGTAACCACTTTTCGGGTTACTATCCGAGAGTTTCTGACACATTCTGGGAATTACTAGTGCTATGACCTTTGGGTCATCTGAGAATCTGGGAATCTGAGAATCTGGGAAATTAAGAATCTGGGAAAGTGTGACTTCGGTTGCCTTAGAGATTCATGTGGGTACCTAACTATATTACTAGCACTAGTCTGAGAACTTTAGCACGTGCAACATGCTTTAGCATGTAATTATTGGCCAATCTGAGATTTATTTTATGAGTTAAGAGAATTTTGATTTCACCATATTTTGATGTGTTTACTTAGCCTTATAGAGATGAATAAGGCGAAATATGAGTTCTTGAGGATTTTGGTGATTTCAATTTTATGGTTTTATACTTGGGTTTCATTTACTACTTTGAGAAGTTTATTTATTCATGTATCATATTTGGATGTTTTCTTTATATGCATGAATCCCCTAGTATTAACCCAAGTAAGTGTAGAATTATACCATCTTAGAGATAGACAATTCTTGATATCAACCTTAGTCATTCTTATCAATTATTGGTCCCTTGATGTATGTTTCCCCTTATACCTTATCGTATTTCCTTTCTAACGATAAGATTCAGTTGCCTGACCCGTGTGTTTATCACTCGGGTCAGACCGAGTTGCAGGTTAGGTTGGATGACTATCCTTTATGCTTGGATCCGTTTTGTTATCTTTTGTGGGCTCATGACTATGGACTTGGATATCTCCACTTTTGATGGATCTTTTATTTATCACTTCATGTATATATTCTTTTATGGGATGATGTTGTATTATATTATGTGGTGAACGGTATTACATCAGATGTTTGGTTTTGTATCAGTATACATATTATCTGTGACTGCTGTTTCTGTGACATGTTATGATGTTATTGTGCTTTGTTCTGAATAGATCTGTTAACCGTGTAGTATCGTATTAGTTAATCACTGAGTATGTCTACTACTTGAGATTTGCGAAAAAAAAAATGGTAAGCATCGACATACTTAGTCATTAGCTAGTGCATTACTATTCGGTCGCCCTTAACCAGCCCTATTCTCTGCATTAGTAGACGGAATTACTCGTTAATTCTCTTTACTAATGTGGGTCTCGGGTGGGGCGTCACAATTATTGAGATTTGTATTATGAAAATAAATAGTAACATTTATTTGCAAGTAATAAAAGCCTATTTAGGTGATTAGAATTTAGAGTAAACGACTATTGTATGTTACCTATTCTTGTTTCTTGTTAATTTAAATTTGGGAATTAATTCAATTTATCCGCCAATTTACCGCAGTTAAAGTGAAATGAATTGGTGATTGAGAAATGTTAAATACAAATAAGATGTAAACCAAAGAAAATCCCATTTGTAATAAATTATGTAGAATAAAGTAAAGAAACTAGGAAATGAAAATGTGAAAATGTGGATGCAGTGAGATCTTAAGTGATAATAACCTTGTTAGGCAAGTGATAACGGAATTTTGTGTATATGTAATATTTACTGGTGTGTCAAGTAATAAACACATAGATGCAAGAAAAGGAAAGTTGGTAGCAATCTATATATGTTATTTATCTTACTTAGTATATTAAATAAGGTTTGGAATTCAAATTTTAATTAAAGGAGTTGGTAGCACGTTAGTAGGAAATAATTGTAAGGGTGGGATAACAACTACTATAAACTACCTAATTTAAATGAGTCAATGAACTTATTTGAAATAACGTTCATCTAAATATGAGTAATTAAAATGGCGGGGTCAACAATAAATGTTACTTTAGAATTAATGTATATTTTAACGGAAGTGTGAAAGTAAAGCAATAGAAGCGTAAACTTATCAAGGTAGAATTTAGTAGTGTAATGAAAAAATGTTAAGAATGTTATAGTATAATGATTGATTGGAAATCAAAATTTACTTGTTTGAATGTAACTTTAGGGAAATTGGATTTAATTAAAATAAAAAGGAAGAAAAAAAATTGGATGAAATTTAATGTTGGAATATTATGTAAATATAAACTTAGATAAAATTTAAGGATATCTACGTAATAGAGTGTAAAATCAATGTTAATTTCATCTATTTAGTACTAATAGGTTAATAATAGAATGAAGAGTAAATTTAATGTTAAGTTAATATGAATTAAGGTAATATTGGGGAATAATGTGAATTTTCTTCATAATATGATAAGTTGTAGAATACAACGTAAACTTAAGTATAACCTTTGGATTGAAAACATTGTTAAGGGTTACCTGTTAAATTTGGATGGAATTGGCAATAAATGTTACACTTATGGGTAAGGAAATAAAAATGTCCAGAATTTGAGTATATTAAGAAATGGGGATTGAAATTGAAATCTTGCAACGAATCTAATAATACGTTACATAAGTGTTAAATTAAGGTAGCATTTGGAAAATATGATAATGATTTTCAAATTGAACAAGTTGTGGAATTAATATTAGTAAAGAAGAATGAGGGAAGAATAATTTGAAAACATAGCAATAGATATTAATGTAAGGTTACCTTAAATAAGTTAAGGCAAACCAATGGAGAATAATATAGATACCTTTATAATATGATGTTTGTGTGTGAAGGAAATAGGAATAAAGTTATTAATAATTTGGAATTTTATTTATGGTAAAAAAGTTTATTTGCAATCAAATGAGTTGGAATGGAAATCAAATCTATTTATCTAATTGGATTTAAGTGAGAGTATAAGAGTATATGATTTAATAATTTGATTTATTGCGAATAATTGTAATTTAATTTGGTAATTGGCGAAATGATTAATGATTGAATTAACATAGAACTTGTTGTTAGTTATTAAAATTGTTTAAGAAATCAAAGGAGAGAAATTTTATAAAATTTTAAATTTTGTAATTGGATTGGCTAAAGTGGGAAAGTGGAATTAATCAACGTTGTTACTTTTATCTCCTTCCCTATTAGATCCTTATGTGATTGCATCCACATTTATTGTTGATTATTCCTATATATTGTCACCAATTAATCGTACTTGATGTATGTTTAGCAATTTTGTCACACAGTTAAAGTATGAATATATATATATATGATGTATTCAAATTTTTCTGTATCTAGCACTTAATTAATTTAGAATCAAACTAACGAAACGTGTCATTTATTTTTGTCCCTCCATATTCATTTTCTTTCTAATTAATAAATACCTCTTTTTAATACCTGCTACTTTAAAAAAAAAAGGGACTGTTCATATTTGCTATATTTCAATACCAAGTGTTCATATTCACTTTATTTCTAATTAATAGCAGCCTCTCCTTTCAAATCTATTTGTCCCTAAACCTAACTCTAACCTTATAAATAACCTACTTCTTATTCTTCTATTACATTTTGTTTCTCCTAACTCTAACCCTAGCCTCCATGCTATTCTTCTTCTTCTTCTTCTTCTTCTTCTTCTTCTTCTTCTTCTTTTTTCTTGTTTTTCTCAAAGCTCCTTATTATCTCTCATTTTAATTTTTTTTCTTTCTCTTCAAATATTCTTCTTCTTCTTCTTCAAATTTACTTCTATTTCAAACTTTCTTCTTTTCAAATCTAGATCTTCTCTTCCGTTTTCAGTTCTTATTTTAATCATTTTTTTTCAATTCTTATTTTTCAAATCTTCTTTTTCTTTCAAACCTTTTAAAATACATACATTCATATAATAAGGAGGAAAATTAAAGTAAATCGAAATAAAAGAAAAATTACGGAACAAAGTTAGCAATCAAGAAGAAGCATATGCGTTTTTCACGAGGGAAGGTGGATGCGGCACGGTATTTTATTTTTGTTTTGTTTATTTTTAATTTTTTTTTTATTTCAATTGCAAATCGTTTAATTGTGATAACTTTCACATACGAACTCCGTTTCACACGAAATTTCTTTTGTTAGGATCGTAATTAAATTCCGGATCTGATGACGCTGGTTTGGATAAATTTAGAGACCGTCAAATTTTGGGTTTAAATCGGATTTACATTCGATTTAAATTCAAAAGGTGAGTGTTTTAACCCACTCACAACTTCTAGAAGTTTTTATGTTTGTTAAATTAATTTTAGAAATGAATAGAAATTTATTTATGAGTATTTGGCATGTTTATTTCATTCATATCTGTTGAATTGCATTTATTAAATTTAACTGTTAATTTAATTTATTTATTGCATATTTATTTACAGTTATAATTTATTTGTTTGCATATAAACTGCTAGTTAACGGTTATATAAATTATTACTGAATATAAAATGTTAGATTAATAGTTGTTAAATTTAATTTGAATATAATTGACAGTTATTACCTGCTATATAATCTCATATATATATTGATTTTGATTGATATTGATGGATGATTGTGATTTGGACAATGGATGATGTTGATGAATGGATGTTTATTTGATATCATTAAATTGCAAGTTATCATGCATTTTTCATTTCATTCGGGATTGTGGTTTGAAATGATATACAACCGCAAAATTTTATTTTTAAATTGCGGATTGAAATGATAAATATCCGTATCACTTGACCATAGGATAGAAAATTATATACAGGCACTGTGGTCTATATATAAATTATTTTAAAAGTAATTTCTATGGTTTGGATGTGATACGATTTATAAAAAATTTAATTTTTGATATTTTATAAATATTATTCTTTCATTTATATATATATATACATATGGAGAAATTTTTTAATATGAAATGTGTATGAATCTCTTTAATAAAAATGGAAATTTAAGAAAATGGAGTTTGATAATTTATACCATATGTTAAATGTTTAAACTTGGAAATGTTAAGATATGATATTTATAACTGAAATTTTTTCCAAGATAAGTATAAAATGAATATTCTAGTATAAATTAAATTGAAGAAATATTTAATTGCTAGAAATTTGGAGTTTGTTTATGAATTTATGTGAATATTCAAGACTAAATAATAAACATTAAATTTGTTGAAAGAATAAATTCCAACTTTAGTTTGAATATTAATACTGCAAATGATTTATACACATAGAAATTTAAGGGGTTTTGGAACTTAAAGTGATTATGGTTTAAACTTTAAATAAAGAACCATATTTGTAAAACCATGTAAATTATTTTCTTTACGAAGTAACTTTAAAGTTAAACCTTTTATTCTATACATCGTTGAATATCCAAACCATTCAAGTTTTAGAAGTATGATTTTAAAAGTATGAATTCCGAAATATTATGTTTTGAAATATAATTCAAATGGTTGGTTTCCAGATATTTATATTTTAAACCAGTATGATTTTGGAAAAAGGGTTATATTTGAGATAAAATGATATCATATTATTTTGGGGTTTTAAATTGATATCTAATTCATAGTTTTGAAATGGAAAATTTATTCTGGTTTTTAAGTATAACCTATTTTTAAATGACCGCGGTGTTATAATAACGATGGGTTGGCAAAGAGACCGGGATTGGATATGGACATACTCTCTGTCGATACCGAAAACCACTTTGACTAACCGTGTACGCGGTGGAGTTTCCAGAATGAAGTAGGACGGTGGCGACGTTTCCTGTAAGGTAAATACGTGGACCCAACTCCCGTGAGTTGGCATAAGGTGGCTAAAACAGGAGCGATTGACGGGTTAATGAGGTCATTCCTCTGATCGGACACTCCTCTTCGATATTATACTTTGACTTTGGATTGATTCAGTGGCCACTTCTATATTTTGATTTTGGGGGAGTTGTTCGAGGTGGGCGGTAGCTGCGGCTACGCGTTACCATCGACCCGGAAGCGTAATTGGTATATCTACCCTGGCATTGCCTAGTTGTGCCGTGTCACCTACCCTAGCGCGCCTTATACGATTTTGGCTTTGTACCATACCTATGGAGTGCCCTCTGACGACGCCCAGTACGGGGGAGATTACGGTACTGTATAGACTATGGGAATATATAACTGTGTTAAGGTGGAAAATGTAAAGCCTTAATGCTATTTAAAAGTAAGTTTATTTTACAATTAGACACTATTATAATAGCGCAATATACTATATAGTAAATAGTTTAACGGATCCTTACGAGATGTAAAATCCCGAGCATCTCTTGAGTTACTGTACTCATATTTATTTCTTTTAATTTAACTCACATAAGATCTTTTAGTTCTGACTCGAGTGTTTTTGTCTTTTCAAATTCGCTCGGGTCAGTCCGAGCGTTTCAGGATTGAAGACTTTAGCTTTGGAGGACGAAGACGAAGAATTTGTATTATTATTATTTATAGTATTGCACTACACTCACACTGTTCCGCTGCATTGTTATTGGTATGTGTAACTCTGATATGTATTATATAAATGTTTGTAAACAGTTTTTATAAACTGTATATTTTCTTATTATATTTTATCCTTCCGCTGTGAGATTCCATTTGTTTTTTTCCTTCTCTATTTTTTTTTTCTTATTTACCCCATAACAAATCCGCCCTTCCGTATGGTTTGAATCGGCATGTGTGTCGGTTTAAATCGTGCGAAAAGGTGGGATGTTACAGTTGGTATCAAAGCTTTGGTTTAGCGATAAACCTTGGCTTTGTGGGGTTTGACTCTTTGTTAATATGGTAGTAATATCCTATGGGAGTCGCTGAGTGTATATATATGAGAGAGCGTATTTGTTAGTATTAATAAAAAGATTTTTATATTGTGTTAATCTGTTCCGCTTTGTATTTATAAATTCTGTTTGATGCATGGGACGCTATGTCATCAATAGGGATTTCTAAACACTTAATAGGACAGACCGACATAATATTTGTTTTAGTATAGGTAAATGAAAGAATTTTGCCTATTATATTTTCTATATATAAAAATATTTTTATAAAGATATATATATATATTTGGTTGCTATAGATTGGGTGTTAGGAAATAAAATATTTATAATAACTGAAGCTAAGTTGAAATTATGATAAATCAAATTGGAGATTTTAGAACTTAAGTCCGGGATTTTTGCCAAATCTGCTTTCAAAGAATTTGTGAAATTTATTGATTTGGTTTATAAGTAATTTCTTATATAAATATTTCGTATAATTTGGAAGAATTGTTTTAAAGAAGATTTTGGGAAAAAAAAAAACTAAATTCTGTACTTTCCTCTCTGTCACTGGAAAATAAATTCGGTGATGACGGCCGCATCATCGACTTTCATTTCGAGTTTCGAAGGGGAAAGGCCACTGTAGTAAATTCTACTGCAGATTTATTATGAAATTTTCTAAAAAAAAAATTTCTTTTATTGTTCTAACTATAATTAGAGATTTTGAGTTGTAAGAACTTATTTATCTATTATTTTGAAATAAATTGAAATCTGACCCGGAATCCAATTCTAAAATTCTCCATTAATTAATCAATTGTTAAATTGTAGTGAAATAAAAGTTAAGTAATAAATGAATTGAAACCTCTAATTGAAATAAGAGAATAATTGCATAGCTATAAAGAGGAATTTGCATACATATGAGACAAAGAGTAATATGGATAAACATTAAATTTAATTAAAAGAATGGAGATTAAACTTGTATAAGTTCAATTGCAATTTCCTTAACATAAATAACTTACCCAAATATAAAAGTTGAAGTGTTAAATGAGAAACTGGAATTGAATATTTTACAAGTAGGAATTTAGGAAAAATGAAGTATTCAATAAATTACTGTTATAATAAGAATTTAATGGTATAAACTTAGGTTATAATTGAAATTTTACTGAAAAAGGTATAAGAATTATTAATAGATGATATGAACCTAAGTATATAAAATGAAATTCAAAATAAGAATTGATTGTATGATTATTGACTTAAGTATGTTTTAATCTTCCCTATTCTAATATAATGGAAAGTAGGAAAAATTAAATGACTGCAATTCATAGTTAATGGTTAAATAAAAACTTCCACTTATAAGAATGAATGTTAGCAGATTAAGAATTTAAGGGAAATCTTACAAGTGAAGAGTAAGGAAATGAAGATATTCAAAATATTGTTGTTATTAATGAGAAATTATTTTATAAACTTAGGTAATAAAAGGAAACTTAAGTAATAAAAGGAAATACAAATATAATGAATTTTGGGATAATTGGAAAATAAAACTTGTAAGAACAAAGAAATCCCTCATAAATGAAGGGAAGAAAATCAAACCACTGAAGTATGAAATAAATGTATAATAAGCTATTTTGGTGTTGATTTGAATTGTTTGGTTGATGTATGGTTGTTGGGTAAGGAATTTTGAAGTTGTTGGATGGAGAAATAATCTATCTTTGTTCCATCTAAGACTGTTGAGTAAAGGATGCACTTGATAGTTATTTTACATTTCGTACAATTTCGGAATTTGAACCTAACAACTAATTGTTTGTTTGATTGAATGATTTTGTTTGCGGTGTGTGCTGTTTGTTAAAATGTATGGTTGTTGCATTTGATTGGATATGAATGATTGAATCCACTAGAATAGTTCATTTTAAAATAAATATTTAACCTTTTAGGCTTATAAGAAAATACAGGTTATGGAAGCAACTGCTACTGCTTTTGGTTCCGTAATAATAAGCGTATTGCCCGACAAATAGGTACGTTTCCGGATTACGGATAAAGCGCTATTTTATATATTTTCCCGTGTTGGGATATTTTATTTGGATAATATGTGTAATATATTTGTATATTTGGATATTATATTTTCTCCAGAGTCCCTCCGTACAAAGGAGACTTTGCCAAAAAAATTCGTAAATTTTGGACTTAGAATTTTGTTAAAATATTTTTCCAACTTTAATAATTCAAGTATTAAAGGATATGATTGATTATAAAACAAGTATATTTCATTAAAGGAAATTAATCCAGTAAAATATAAGTTAATATTCGAAATTAGATATACTGTTTTATTCTTCCTTCTCCCTTCCTTTTCCTTTTCGGGGACGAAAAGTTCTGAGTGGGGGAGATTGTAACGACCCGTTAAATTTATGATATTTAATAAATTGAATTAATATAATTTCAAATTTGTTGAGGAATAAATGTAGAGATTGGGTATAGTAGTTGAAATTTAGTGTTAAAATATAAATTTTATGACGATAAATGTGGATAATGCAAATTGTCACAATTTGATTTAAGGTTAATTTTAAGAAACAAACAAATGTTGAATCTGTGAATGTAGTACAAATATTAACTTGAATGGTGTTCATTAATACAAAGATGTAATTAGTGTAGATAGTAATAATTTATGCCTGTAGTGAAAAAGAAATCTAATAGAGACATAAACTCTAATTATATAAAGGAGTATAGATCTGAACAAATTTATGAAGATTGATAAGGACAGTGTTTGTAATCAAGTTTGGTTATTAATATTTGAAAGATAGAGATGTGTAAATACGTTAATGAATTTATAATGGGAAGGAATGGTAGAATGAAATGAATATATATAATAATAAGCAATTGATTCAATTAAGGGAATTAAATTATAATAAATGGTCATTTAATAAATTCAACGTTCTGTGAGAAATCATAATAGTTGTGTACAATGTACAAACTTCGATTTGGGAATTTATCGGACTTATAACGGTTTTGGTTTTTCGTGTGTGAGTTAAAAGTTATTCCTTTTTTGTAAGGTAATAGAAGAATGCATAAAATATAAACAAGGCTTAATAGAATTGATACTTAATGAATTGAATAAATTGTCCATTTATGTAGATATGTATAGTGAAATAAATGGCCTAAGCAAATTAAAATGGGATAATTATTGAGATTTGTACTATGAAAATAAATAGTAACATTTATTTGCAAGTAATAAAAGCCTACTTAGGTGATTAGAATTTAGAGTAAATGACTATTGTATGTTACCTATTCTTGTTTCTTGTTAATTTAAATTTGGGAATTAATTCAATTTATCCGCCAATTTACCGCAGTTAAAGTGAAATGAATTGGTGATTGAGAAATGTTAAATACAAATAAGATGTAAACCAAAGAAAATCCCATTTGTAATAAATTATGTAGAATAAAGTAAAGAAACTAGGAAATGAAAATGTGAAAATGTGGATGCAGTGAGATCTTAAGTGATAATAACCTTGTTAGGCAAGTGATAACGGAATTTTGTGTATATGTAATATTTACTGGTGTATCAAGTAATAAACACATAGATGCAAGAAAAGGAAAGTTGGTAGCAATCTATATATGTTATTTATCTTACTTAGTATATTAAATAAGGTTTGGAATTCAAATTTTAATTAAAGGAGTTGGTAGCACGTTAGTAGGAAATAATTGTAAGGGTGGGATAACAACTACTATAAACTACCTAATTTAAATGAGTCAATGAACTTATTTGAAATAACGTTCATCTAAATATGAGTAATTAAAATGGCGGGGTCAACAATAAATGTTACTTTAGAATTAATGTATATTTTAACGGAAGTGTGAAAGTAAAGCAATAGAAGCGTAAACTTATCAAGGTAGAATTTAGTAGTGTAATGAAAAAATGTTAAGAATGTTATAGTATAATGATTGATTGGAAATCAAAATTTACTTGTTTGAATGTAACTTAAGGGAAATTGGATTTAATTCAAATAAAAAGGAAGAAAAAAAATTGGATGAAATTTAATGTTGGAATATTATGTAAATATAAACTTAGATAATATTTAAGGATATCTACGTAATAGAGTGTAAAACCAATGTTAATTTCATCTATTTAATACTAATAGGTTAATAATAGAATGAAGAGTAAATTTAATGTTAAGTTAATATGAATTAAGTTAATATTGGGGAATAATGTGAATTTTCTTCATAATATGATAAGTTGTAGAATACAACGTAAACTTAAGTATAACCTTTGGATTGAAAACATTGTTAAGGGTTACCTGTTAAATTTGGATGGAATTGGCAATAAATGTTACACTTATGGGTAAGGAAATAAAAATGTCCAGAATTTGAGTATATTAAGAAATGGGGATTGAAATTGAAATCTTGCAACGAATCTAATAATACGTTACATAAGTGTTAAATTAAGGTAACATTTGGAAAATATGATAATGATTTTCAAATTGAACAAGTTGTGGAATTAATATTAGTAAAGAAGAATGAGGGAAGAATAATTTGAAAACATAGCAATAGATATTAATGTAAGGTTACCTTAAATAAGTTAAGGCAAACCAATGGAGAATAATATAGATACCTTTATAATATGATGTTTGTGTGTGAAGGAAATGGGAATAAAGTTATTAATAATTTGGAATTTTATTTATGGTAAAAAAGTTTATTTGCAATCAAATGAGTTGGAATGGAAATCAAATCTATTTATCTAATTGGATTTAAGTGAGAGTATAAGAGTATATGATTTAATAATTTGATTTATTGCGAATAATTGTAATTTAATTTGGTAATTGGCGAAATGATTAATGATTGAATTAACATAGAACTTGTTGTTAGTTATTAAAATTGTTTAAGAAATCAAAGGAGAGAAATTTTATAAAATTTTAAATTTTGTAATTGGATTGGCTAAAGTGGGAAAGTGGAATTAATCAATGTTGTTACTTTTATCTCCCTCCCTATTAGATCCTTATGTGATTGCATCCACATTTATTGTTGATTATTCCTATATATTGTCACCAATTAATCGTACTTGATGTATGTTTAGCAATTTTGTCACACAGTTAAAGTATGAATATATATATATGATGTATTCAAATTTTTCTGTATCTAGCACTTAATTAATTTAGAATCAAACTAACGAAACGTGTCATTTATTTTTGTCCCTCCATATTCATTTTCTTTCTAATTAATAAATACCTCTTTTTAATACCTGCTACTTTAAAAAAAAAAAAAAGGGACTGTTCATATTTGCTATATTTCAATACCAAGTGTTCATATTCACTTTATTTCTAATTAATAGCAACCTCTCCTTTCAAATCTATTTGTCCCTAAACCTAACTCTAACCTTATAAATAACCTACTTCTTATTCTTCTATTACATTTTGTTTCTCCTAACTCTAACCCTAGCCTCCATGCTATTCTTCTTCTTCTTCTTCTTCTTCTTCTTCTTCTTTTTTCTTGTTTTTCTCAAAGCTCCTTATTATCTCTCATTTTAATTTTTTTTCTTTCTCTTCAAATATTCTTCTTCTTCTTCTTCTTCAAATTTACTTCTATTTCAAACTTTCTTCTTTTCAAATCTAGATCTTCTCTTCCGTTTTCAGTTCTTATTTTAATCTTTTTTTTTCAATTCTTCTTTTTCAAATCTTCTTTTTCTTTCAAACCTTTTAAAATACATACATTCATATAATAAGGAGGAAAATTAAAGTAAATCGAAATAAAAGAAAAATTACGGAAAAAAGTTAGCAATCAAGAAGAAGCATATGCGTTTTTCACGAGGGAAGGTGGATGCGACACGGTATTTTATTTTTGTTTTGTTTATTTTTAATTTTTTTTAATTTCAAATGCAAATCGTTTAATTGTGATAACTTTCACATACGAACTCCGTTTCACACGAAATTTCTTTTGTTAGGATCGTAATTAAATTCCGAATCTGATGACGCTGGTTTGGATAAATTTAGAGACCGTCAAATTTTGGGTTTAAATCGGATTTACATTCGATTTAAATTCAAAAGTTGAGTGTTTTAACCCACTCACAACTTCTAGAAGTTTTTATGTTTGTTAAATTAATTTTAGAAATGAATAGAAATTTATTTATGAGTATTTGGCATGTTTATTTCATTCATATCTGTTGAATTGCATTTATTAAATTTAACTGTTAATTTAATTTATTTATTGCGTATTTATTTACAGTTATAATTTATTTGTTTGCATATAAACTGCTAGTTAACAGTTATATAAATTATTACTGAATATAAAATGTTAGATTAATAGTTGTTAAATTTAATTTGAATATAATTGACAGTTATTACCTGCTATATAATCTCATATATATATTGATTTTGATTGATATTGATGGATGATTGTGATTTGGACAATGGATGATGTTGATGAATGGATGTTTATTTGATATCATTAAATTGCAAGTTATCATGCATTTTTCATTTCATTCGGGATTGTGGTTTGAAATGATATACAACCGCAAAATTTTATTTTTAAATTGCGGATTGAAATGATAAATATCCGTATCACTTGACCATAGGATAGAAAATTATATACAGGCACTGTGGTCTATATATAAATTATTTTAAAAGTAATTTCTTTGGTTTGGATGTGATACGATTTATAAAAAATTTAATTTTTGATATTTTATAAATATTATTCTTTCATTTATATATATATATATATATATATATATATATACATATGGAGAAATTTTTTAATATGAAATGTGTATGAATCTCTTTAATAAAAATGGAAATTTAAGAAAATGGAGTTTGATAATTTATACCATATGTTAAATGTTTAAACTTGGACATGTTAAGATATGATATTTATAACTGAAATTTTTTCCAAGATAAGTATAAAATGAATATTCTAGTATAAATTAAATTGAAGAAATATTTAATTGCTAGAAATTTGGAGTTTGTTTATGAATTTATGTGAATATTCAAGACTAAATAATAAACATTAAATTTGTTGAAAGAATAAATTCCAACTTTAGTTTGAATATTAATACTGCAAATGATTTATACACATAGAAATTTAAGGGGTTTTGGAACTTAAAGTGATTATGGTTTAAACTTTAAATAAAGAACCATATTTGTAAAACCATGTAAATTATTTTCTTTACGAAGTAACTTTAAAGTTAAACCTTTTATTCTATACATCGTTGAATATCCAAACCATTCAAGTTTTAGAAGTATGATTTTAAAAGTATGAATTCCAAAATATTATGTTTTGAAATATAATTCAAATGGTTGGTTTCCAGATATTTATATTTTAAACCAGTATGATTTTGGAAAAAGGATTATATTTGAGATAAAATGATATCATATTATTTTGGGGTTTTAAATTGATATCTAATTCATAGTTTTGAAATGGAAAATTTATTCTGGTTTTTAAGTATAACCTATTTTTAAATGACCGCGGTGTTATAATAACGATGGGTTGGCAAAGAGACCGGGATCGGATATGGACATACTCTCTGTCGATACCGAAAACCACTTTGACTAACCGTGTACGCGGTGGAGTTTCCAGAATGAAGTAGGACGGTGGCGACGTTTCCGGTAAGGTAAATACGTGGACCCAACTCCCGTGAGTTGGCATAAGGTGGCTAAAACAGGAGCGATTGACGGGTTAATGAGGTCATTCCTCTGATCGGACACTCCTCTTCGATATTATACTTTGACTTTGGATTGATTCAGTGGCCACTTCTATATTTTGATTTTGGGGGAGTTGTTCGAGGTGGGCGGTAGCTGCGGCTACGCGTTACCATCGACCCGGAAGCGTAATTGGTATATCTCCCTGGCATTGCCTAGTTGTGTCGTGTCACCTACCCTAGCGCGCCTTATACTATTTTGGCTTTGTACCATACCTATGGAGTGCCCTCTGACGACGCCCAGTACGGGGGAGATTACGGTACTGTATAGACTATGGGAATATATAACTGTGTTAAGGTGGAAAATGTAAAGCCTTAACGCTATTTAAAAGTAAGTTTATTTTACAATTAGACACTATTATAATAGCGCAATATACTATATAGTAAATAGTTTAACGGATCCTTAAGAGATGTAAAATCCCGAGCATCTCTTGAGTTACTGTACTCATATTTATTTCTGTTAATTTAACTCACATAAGATCTTTTAGTTCTGACTCGAGTGTTTTTGTCTTTTCAAATTCTCTCGGGTCAGTCTGAGCGTTTCAGGATCGAATACTTTAGCTTTGGAGGACGAAGACGAAGAATTTGTATTATTATTATTTATAGTATTGCACTACACTCACACTGTTCCGCTGCATTGTTATTGGTATGTGTAACTCTGATATGTATTATATAAATGTTTGTAAACAGTTTTTATAAACTATATATTTTCTTATTATATTTTATCCTTCCGCTGTGAGATTCTATTTGTTTTTTTCCTTCTCTGTTTTTTTTTTCTTATTTACCCCATAACAAATCCGCCCTTCCGTATGGTTTGAATCGGCATGTGTGTCGGTTTAAATCGTGCGAAAAGGCGGGATGTTACAGAGTCAGTAGCCAAAATGGCTATTT
Organism: Allium cepa; assembly: GCA_030765085.1. NCBI lineage: Eukaryota > Viridiplantae > Streptophyta > Magnoliopsida > Asparagales > Amaryllidaceae > Allium > Allium cepa. Next base: position 73,779,290 of record CM060946.1, on the reverse strand, counting down.
TTCGGTTAATTAAATAAATTAATATTAAATTAAATTAAATCACTTTTCTCTTCAATTATTATTATTTCAATTTCTATCAATTAGGATGACTTAGAAATTTACAATCCTGCATAACCAATTTTCATATGGATTAAATGTTGCGTATTCCACACTCTCAAAACTTTAAATTTCTATTTCAATTGTTTATAGATTATAAATTAAATTTCCAATAATTCAATGAAGTTAGCTTTCCATCTGTTTTCAATAAATTTCTTCTTATGGTATAATTATTTTGTTTCATATCTATTACATTAATTTTTCATAATTTCATCTTAGTTCTAATCATTGTAGTATTAAATTTCATTTGCTACAATAATTCCATTTATTATAAATTGAATTTCAATAAATTGGTTTGTTTCAATTCCAATCTTTTTATTAAGTTCATTACTACATAACTTAGTTAACCTTTCATTACTTTACTATACTCTAATTTTACAACTCCTGATTATATTATATTTCCCATTAATGTAACATTTATTTATTCTATTTAAATTTATTTCCAATTCCATCGATCAACTAATTAAACTGTAACTTATAATAATCGTTTACAAGCCAAAGGTTACACTTAAGTTTATTATACTTCAACCAATTATTATAATTACATACATAATGCCGAATTCGTTCAATTACCATTAATTATATACAAATTTCGTTATTTATACAACACTTACACTTATTTACTTATATTCAAATTTATAACCAAGTGCAACAATTTACACTATTTCATTATTAGGATTTCACTTCAATTGTCAATAATTAGGTTTTAATTTCCATTTCTACACTTCAATTTAGCATTCATTTCGTTATAAATTATAAAGTTTTTGTTTCTTTCTAAATTTAATTATAAAAATCTTATTAAATTAACAAATTTAATTACCGAAATTTATGGGTCGTTACATTATTGATTTTGGAAAGTACTTTATCTGAAAATGAAATCTTATTTATAATGGAATTTATATAAGTGTGATATTTGAAGTTATGATTTTGAAAGGGTATTGTATACAGTATGTTATATTTTGAAGTAAGAGGTATGGGGAGGTACCCTCCGCAAAGAAGTATAGTATGATATCCAGATGGACTTGGAAAATCCAGGAATGGATTTGACCAATAAACCCTAATATACTTGGGTGAATTCAGAAATGGGTTCGAACCAATATGGTTGTCCAGAATTAAACTCATGAGTTTCTTGATTTTTTTTCAGGGTAGATGGTTCTTTAGTTTACCCAGTGGAGGCGCTTTCGATCCTGGGATCTTTTGTTTATGGATCTTCCGAGAAGAAAGTGCATCCATTGCGTAAATCATTGAATCATTAGTTACCACTGCAGCAGGGGTCGATGGTCCCTTGTTTACGAAATGGCTAAGATATTTTTCTGGAATCCGGAAGGTGGAAGGATCTTCTGGAAAGTTGTGTGTCCATTGCGTATATACTGGATCAGCAGCAGACTGCTGCTATCGTAACATCATCGTTTGACATTAGATTTTGAGCGGTACTTCTCATACCTATTTTAAGTATTTTTCACTGGGTGTTGAAACAGATTTACTAAGTACTTGGAGATTTCTAGTCTTACGCCTGATCAACGTACGATCAGAGTCTACAAGAACGGGGAGATTTCCAGTCGTTTCTAAATACTTTAAAATGTTTAAAATATTGTTTATTTATGTACAACATGGTTTATTAGTTAATTATTAGTGTTGTAAATATCATTAGAAATTATTAATTCAATAAAACATATTTAAAGTTAATGATGATTGATTTATTAATAATGATATTTAAAAGTATTTTGAGATTTAAAACTGATAAAATTTATAAATAATGGATTTAAGATTTTCAATGACTCCTTTTTAAATATAAGTAATGATATAAATAATTATTTTCAAATAGTTTACATATTTATAAAGATGTTATTTAAAAATTTTAAATGGTATTTATAAATAAAGCAAGAAATTTTATAGATGAATTTTTCCGTAAAGTATTAAATATTAAAGACGATTGATTTGCAAATGAAGTTTTCATAAGAATATTTCAAGTAAAATTTATATAAGTTTCTTTGAATGTATAATTTAATGATATTATATAAATGGGAAAAAAATTTGATTTGCGAAGTTTATTTATAGTAATATACTTAACAAATAAATTTGAATCTCTATTTTGGAAGTATAGTTTGTAATATTTACTTGATTTCGAAGTACTAATAGTAAATTTATTGGTTTATTACTGTTTGAATTTTGTATTAAACCTTAATAAATGATTTTCATGATTTGAGTATATTATTAGTTTCAGTTTAATAATCTTGATTTTATACTTATTTTAAAAATAATGAGTCTAATAAATTATCGGATTTAAGGAACTTTATTTTAAAGCTTATTATAATATTTTGATATAAATTTCTAACATTGTTTTAGACTTTTGAATTTTTTTTGCATAATGCTATAAGGATGTTTTAATTATATCTTATATTTTTATTAAGTGAATGAGGTTAAATGTTTTAATTGAATTTTCAGATATATCGCAATATTTCTTCTCTTCAAGGGCGAATACCAAAAACATAAATTTTTATTCAATAACCGTATTAAGTTATAAACTTAAGTAAGGCAGTAGAAGCTTAAGTAATATTTTTTTGAAATGATTCATTAATGATTTAAATCTTTAATGGAAACCAAAGTATGTAAGTGATTGATATTTATATAAATAAATGAATGAAAGTTAAATGACGGAAAAAAAACCGATCAAATAAACTTAAATAAATTTAAAACTCTTGTTGTTTGGCTGGTGGGAAGTTTGGGAAAGAATGCTTCTAGTTGTTGAGGTTGTATGGCTAATCTATTAAGTAAGTATCTATGGCTGTTGAGCATAAGGTACACTTGATAGTTTATTTTTCACCTTGCATGATTAAAAGTTTCTGAACTAAACAAACCATTGGTTTTGGTTGCTATGGATGTATGATGGATTCTTTGGCTCAAAAATTGTTGTATTGTTTTTTTATTATGTTTTATGTTGATTTGCTTTTGTTGCAAATTGAACAAACTTAAATATATCTCTAATACATAATTCTCACTATTTTGGATTATATATGTGAAATACAGGTTTATGGAAGCAATAGTTAATGCTTTTGGTTTCATAAATAAAGTTGTCTTCCCAACAAATGGGTACGTTTTCGGATTATGGTTTTATAATGATATTTTATTGTTTTTCCATGGTTTGGGTTATTTATTTTTTAGATATGATATATATACATTTATTATTGATATTATTTTTTCTACCGGATATCTCCGTACAAAAAAGACTCCCCCAAAATTTTCCACGAATTTTTGGACTTAGAATTTTTTTCTAAAAGTAAAGATATTTTCAAACTTCTATTAATTTGAATATGAAGGATTTAATTGGTTATTAATTGATATATTTTGTTAAATATTTAATTATGTAAATTAACTGATTATAAATTGAATGCTTTGAATAAGATATATTAATTTCTTAACTCATTCTTTTCCTTTTCGAGGATGAAAAGTTTTGAGTGGGGGAGAGTGTAACGACCCATAAATTTCCGATAATTAAATTTATTAATTAATAAATTTTGGAATTTAATGTTGTGGAAAACTAAAAACCAAAGATTTAATAATGAGAGAATTAACTAGAATGTAATGTTAATAATCTTAATTTAAGGCAATTGACAAATATTTTAATGCAATTTCAATTGACTAAAATGGTTATAAAGTTAAATTTGGTTATAAATTGCAAATAAGTAAATAAACCATATGTTGTAATAAACGGTGAAATTGTATGTTCGTCTCTAACTTGAATAACAACCTAAAGGATGGAGTGAATGTTCTAATGAAAGAATAACATAAGTTGTTATTTGAAATGCATCTTGGAGAAGTTGATTTTCAATGAGATAAAACATTTACTTTGTAAATAGTGTGTAAATTTTGTTGTATATGAAATTTTATAAAAAATATTTAAAGTGGTATAAATAAAAAGAAAACATTTTTTATAATTAGAATTTGTTTGAAATTAGTAATGAAATGAATTGGAATTAGATCAATTGAAATGTTTCAATTAAAAGGAAACATAAATGAAACTGTAGTGATTGAGTTAATATAGGAACTTGCATTTTGTGTTAGTATGGAATGAACATTTTATTTAAGATAATTTAATGTTTTGAGACGTATAAAAATAAAATTTTCATTCTGAATAAGTATGGTTTTGGAAGAAAAAAATTTGATTTTAGAATAACATATATACAAACACATTTATTAGTGTTCAAGTTTTAAAATATATCAGAGGGTTCACCGTTGAATGAATGTTGATAAATGAATTAGAAATTACCTTTTATTAACAACTGTACGTTAATTACACGTGTTCACATATATTTATTTTTCCATTTCATATATGGTTAAACTTTTAAATTTGTTTTTCACTGTGACCATTATAGTAATTAAGAAAAAAGTAAAGTAAATCATTTTATAATGCATAGATAGATATATATTCATCAATTAATAAAACTGTTTTGTGTAACATAAATAAATGAATAGATTGATTTGTTAATTAATTGAAAGATTGATTGTTAATTGATTGATTGCGTTAATGGAGTGTGGACATATATTAACGTAAAACAAATGTTTTAATAAAGAAGTAAATGATAAATATGTGTATATTTGGTTTGTTGAAATGAATTAATAGGTGGAAGTTTTGGAATTTGGTTCCCAAAGGTTTGTTTACAGTATATAAGTGGTCCCTTTATTTACTTACATTTATTATCACATCCACGTTCTTTTTCTTTTCATTTTCAAGTTCTTCGTGTAGGTTTCATTTGAGAATCAATTTAATTGTTAGATTACTCATTCGTTTCTTATTAATTAATAGTTGCTTCATTTGATTTACTTATAATTAATAATTTCCGTATTCTTTTCATTTGTTTCTCATTTGTTCGTTTGCTCCTTTCAAGAGCTTTACCTGAAGCTTTTTCCTTTTCTTTTTATCCATTTTTAATATGGACATCCAAATTAATTATTTGTAAGTAAATTTCTAACTCATGTTTGTAACCACCAATGTTAGTAGATACGTTTGAATTACAATTTAAAGGAAAATAATTGGATTAACTATCTTCCCAGTAGTCAACATATGTTTTGAAATTTAATTTTTGTAATTAATAGTAATTAAAATCTTTCCATAAATAAGAAAAAGAAGTGAATTGTAATTAATTAGTGATATGTTGTAACATCCCAATATTTTCAACCATTCGCATCCGCACATGTCGGACTTGAATTGCTCAAAATATCAGATCGTTAATTTAAATTTGGCAAAACTCAACATATACAGTAAATAAATCAATCACAGAGACACAAAGTAATATAATAATAATGCAGTGGAATAGATAAATAGTAGTTCATAAAGCTACTATATAAACAATAGAGTTTGAAATAAGTACAATAGAATATCTCAAATACAGACTGATGAAAACTCTAAACAAATCAGCTGGAAAAGCTGAAAGCTGAATCAATAGTTGGATCTCCAAGCGAAGCTCCATCTCCAAAGGTGAGTCTCAAATGCTGTGTCACTCAGTTTGACCCGAGCGTAAAGCAAAACACAAAACACTCGAGTGAGGATTAACATTCTTATAACAATAAATCCAACTCAAGTGAAATATCAACTGAAATACAAGTAACTCAAAGGATGTTTGGGACAACCATCCTCTAAGGATCCGTGGAACTATCTACACTGAAGAAATATACGCTATTAACAACCAAACGTCATTATAACACTGTAGTCATTCCGAAATAATTTATCTTCAAAACCAAAATATCATTTCCATTTCAACAATATAAATTTTCTCCAAATTATAGCACTTTCAAAACTAAATTGATAATTTCATATATATCTTACTTTAACTTCATTATTATTTAGTTTTGAAATATTCTCTTAACAAATCCATAACCTTAAATTACGTTAAACTAAATATTTCCTTCGATTTATTTAAAACTTGAAATATCCATTTAAATTACTTTAATCAAAAATCAAGTTATAAAAATCATATCTTAAAACCCTCAAATTTAATAAGATTCAAATCGATTTAATTAAACAAAATCCTTAATTAAATACAATTCTGAATAAATTCAAATTTATCTTTCCGATATTAACTTATAGAATCATTATAAAATCTATTTTTAAAATAATTTTTAAAATAAATAAATAAACAAAACCATATATATTTCCTTTCAAAACCATAGAAATCTTTTTCAAAATATTTATATATATATAGACCAACGGTGTCTGTATAAAATTTTCTATCCTATGGACAAGTGATATGGATATTTATCATTTCAATCCGTAATTTAAATATATATGGGTATATATCATTTCAACCCACAATCCCTAATTCAGTTCTAATAAAAATCACTTGGGTTTATCATTTCAACCCATAATGATTTTCTCCTATTCTACAGATCGTTCGGGCATGTATCATTTCAACCCATAGGGAATTCTAAATTAATAGGGAACTTGCAGAGTAAGAACATATATAATAAAATATAACATATAACAACAGGCATATATCATCAGTGATTAAATGAAATATAAACAACAGGATATGGTGTCATATCCCACAGGTGAACAGTTACAGATAATAGCATATATATCACAATTTAAAATAACTAGCAAAAGCATATTTCAATTGTCGTTTCAATTGAAATCAAATTTAATAAATATAAGAACGTTAATCGTGAGTGATTTCTCACCTTTCGAGGCTAGAGATGAACGAGAATGGGAACGAATTGTGGATCCAAACACGAATTTCAAAGCAAAGCTGAATTGGCATGAATTTGACCAGCAAAGCTGATAGATAGGAATCGATGGAATAATTTGAATCAGTTTTGATATGAGTTGAACTAAATATACATATATGTATTTAGTTAAAATAATATATATGTATTTATTTCAAATTAAAAGTTAAAGCCCAAAATTTACTATATCTATATAAAATTGAAAACCAAGTTCACATTTATATAACCAAATGCATACACACATATATACGAACTTATACACGTTTATAATTTAAAAGTTAATGTTTTTAAGCATACCTTTAAACTATACTACAATAACATAAACATAGAAAATATAGTTTATAAATTTTTTTTTTGAAACTAGGTTAATTTGATTACTAAACAGGCTTTGCGGCCCATAGCACAATACATCATATAAAGAAAATAAAACAATAGGCCGACAAATACAGTCAAACTATCGTCTTCTACTTCCTTTCCTTAATAGGTTACAACTATGGCGGCTGCCAGCTCCTTGTTTGATTTTGTCCGCTCAGTTCCATCTTCCTCAACTTCGCCAGTAGTAATTCTTCTTGTGCCGATGCAGTGGTGAGTATTTTCTTAGGGATTCTTTCGATAATAATAGCAATTTCTCTGTTAATTCGATTTGTGAGAGCTAACGTGTCTAGCTTTTTATCTTCAAAAGTCCTACAGTTCCGTTCCTTCCAGATGAACCACAAGCAGGTTGTGAGGCCAATTTTTCCGAGCTCCTTCATCAGCTTAGAGAAGTTATTCCCATCGTGCAGGTAATCCATCTCCTCTTTTAGGCTAGTAGCACAATTGTTGAGCTGAAGTCTGTTCTTTTGGTAGATCCAAATTCTTTTCGGGTATTCACAGTCAAAAAATAAGTGGTCAAGAGTTTCTTCTTCCCTGCAGCAAAAGCGACATGTTGTGTCTACCAAAATTTTCCATTTTTTTAGTCTGTATTTTGTGGGTAATTTACCCAGAATCGCCTTGTATAGTATGTGCGCCATTTTTGGGGGATTGGATTTGCTCCATACTATATCAAACCATTTAACCTCAACGCTTTTCTTTCTTGATTCTTCCCAAATGTCTTTGAATTTGAAATGGTCATTAGCACTCACCTTCCATATCCATTTATCTTCATTTTCTTCTATATAGTTATATTTCTTTCGAATTTCTTCCTGGTAATTGAGAGTTAGTAAGTTATTGTTACATTACCATTCTCCATTTTCAACAATATCTGCTACTTTCCAGTTTGGTGTTCCATATGCTGAAAATGCATCCCAACCAAGCATGTCTATCAAACTTTTAGAGTTAAGCCATGGATCTCTCCACATATCAGTTTTCCTTCCATTGGCAATCTTTCTGTCTAAATACTTTTGAAAATCCTCTCTGGTCTTAAGAATGTTTTTCAAGTAACTGAAGCATTATTATCTATTCTAGTACTCCAGAAGTTATCTTTCAGATACCTAGATCTCATCCAGGAAGCCCATAATTTGTTTGAAGTTAATACATTCCAGGCTAATTTGAGGCAGTACACTTTTTTAAGTTCAAAAAGATTTTTCAATCCAACTCCACCCTCTTTCTTTTTCCTGCATAAGTCTGAGTATTTTACCTTGTGCATCCCTCCCCTCCAAATAAAATCAGCACATACTGAGTTGATTTTTGCAATAGAACAATCGGGAATTTGAAAAGATTGGAGCCAGAATCTAACTTTGGAAGTTATGACTGTATGTACTAGCTCCACTCTTCCAGCAAAAGATAAAAGTTTTGACCTCCAACCTTGTAATTTTTCCCTGATTCCGTTAATAAGCTTACCACATTCCACATTTGTGATATTATTGTTTGACAAAGGTACTCCCAAGTACTTGACTGGGAGATGTCCTTCAGTGAAGCCAAGTTTGTCAAGCATGGACTGTTTGTTCAGACAATATTTGCTGAAGTAACATTTGATTTTCATTTCATTCAATTTGAGGCCTGCTTAACTTTCCAGTTCTCCAAAGATTGCTTTAATCTTGTCTATTGCTTTTAAATTTCCTTTAATCACCACTAGGAGGTCATCTGCATATAGTAAATGAGTAACACATGGAAGGTTATTATATATTGGTTGAATACACCCCTGATTATATGCTAGTTCCATTTGTAATGTAAACCATTCCATTGCTACTGCAAAAAGGTAGGGGGATAGAAGGTCACCCTGCCTTATTCCTCGATTGCTTTGAATATATCCTGTAGGGCTACCATTGATCAGTATGGAGAAAGTTGGAGTGTCTAGGAAGAATCTTATCAGTTTTATTAGCTTCATTGGGACCCCATTGATTCTAGCATATGAGTGATGAAATTTCTGTTGACTTTATCATAAGCCTTAGTTTATAAACTTTATATATATATATATATATATATATATATATAATAACAGATTTCCGTTCAAAATCCTAATATTTAATATAAACATCCGGCTGTTTTTCTATACTTTATAATATATATATATATATATATATATATATATATATATATATATAGTACGAACTCTTTAACATGTTAAATATAACTTTATATGTATATACAAACTCATGCAGTAAAGCTATGCCAACCATTTTTGTACACAAAATACTTAAAAGTACTTAAACGGCAAATCATATAAACTTAAATATTCGTATACCAAATGATATATATATATATATATATATATATATATATATATGAAATCAAAACTTTAAATTAATACATACATCTTTAAAACTGTTAAAATCATATATATGGACTAAATCTGATAATATAAATATGATCAACAGATAATATATGGTACATATAACCAGACTTCCCAATATCACTTACATGCCACAATCATAAACAGACTATAACGTATAAAAACTTATAATAGATAAATAAACTTTTACATAAATATAACTATATGCTGCTAACATAGTTTATATAGCTTAAGTAAACTTATATAAAAAAAATATAACCAATAGATCTGCAAGCTCATATAAAACTTATTCATCTATATATATATATATATATATATATATAACAGTATAAATCAAAATATCAACAAAACTTGTTATATACATACTTTAACAATTGTCAGTAGTTTAATAATAATATATGCATAATACTCAAATTTTAAGAACAGCTAAAAGAAAGGGGAACTCACGACAAACGAAGGAAGGTGGACGAGGGGTGGGGAGGAGCGAGGCTTGCGTGTTTGCCTTGTGGTGCGGTGCTGGCGTGGATCTGGTCGAGGCTGCTAGGCGCGGTTGTCGGCCAGTGGTGGTCTCGGGTAAAGGCGGAAGAGGTGGAGAGGTGGAGAGGTGGAATTGAAGCAGTGGCTGATGGAGTTGCTCGTGTGGAGTGGAAGGCTTCACACGTGGAAAAGTGCAACGGAGGAGAGGCCATCGGGTCGAGAGAGAGGAAGGGCATAGGAAGTTTGGACGGCGGAAGGTAATGACGCATGGTCGGTCACTGGAAAATGGAGATGGAGTGTATAGGTTCTTGGGTTTTGTTCTCTGATGCATGCTGTGAAGTGGAGAAAAAAGTGCCGAAGGGCAAGAGATGAACAGGTGGAGTAAGTTTTATTTCAAAGAAAATAAATCGGCTTTGCTGTCTTATAGTGTATATATAAATGAACGTTTATAATAAAAAGAATAGGAAACAATGAACGGTTGAAAATGAAAGGTTGGAAAATATAATTGTTACCCTTAAATTTCAGAAAATATAAAAATAACGGCTATACATTGATTTAGAAAAATAATTAAAGCAATTAATGGCTTGATTGGACATCACGTTTCAAATAATTGAAACCGAAGGAAAGTAAAGTCACAGTTTATGGTACCGTTACAACAAACAATTTTTTATTTCCGTCGTATACCGGACCTCAAAATACAGAAATAAATATATCATGGTGATCAGCGTGACGAGACTGACAAGAGGAAACAGAAATACCCGTGTCAGGACCATCCTATCAAAAGTCCATACGGACACCGATATACGTTGCTATTTCATACAAAAAGATCCAAATGGAGCTAGAAACGTCCGAATTTCGTGAAACGAATTTCACAGTCAGATTCAAAGTTTCTAAATAAATTTTCTCATGTTGACATATTTAGGTTTCGGAATACTTTTAAATTCAACTGTTATTAACTGATTTAAACTGAATTTCTGGCGACCGATAGAACATCTATATTATTCGACGAAAATTTACCATTTGCTATGTCTAGATGGACTCATAGCAAATATCAGATTTCCGTCATAAAATTCTATTGTTTGTTTAAATGGTAGAAAATGAAGGGACGTGGAAATCAACTGTTTAAAACGGATACCGATATGGTTACCGTTTCCATAGATCACACCGTGAAACGGAATTCAAAACGGAATTGAATATACCGCAAGGATCAGCACGACGAGTGATTAAAACGGTATACACATATCAGTGATAGGATTAACCGATTAAAAGTCGATAATCGGTATCGAAAAATGCTGCAAAAATGCAGGAACTAAGATAAATGGAGCAATAACAATCAAAATTTGGAGAAACAAATAATGACGTCTTACTAGAAGTTGATTTACAAATTATCTATAGAAAAATATTCAGGTTTGGAAAACATTTCATCATCATCGGGATTAACTGATTTAAATTGAAGTAGAATTACACAATAAAATAAACTTTCATACTTCCGAATGAAAATTTACCATTTACTATATCTAAATAGATGTATTTAAAATATAAAAATTTTATTTCAAAATTCAATTATTAAAATTTTCACCAAATTCAGTTAATTTCGTTATTAAAACCAATTAAAATTTACAGGTCGTTACATATGTGCAACTTACGTTTTGTGTTAAAAATATAATAACTATTTTAATGAGAAATATTAAGTTAACTGGTGTGTTCAATATTATTAATTGTGTGTAAAAAAAGAAAAAAAGGTTAAATTAACATATATTTATGTGTATATTTGGAGTTAATGAAATGCATTGAAGGGAATATGTGTTTTGAAATTAAATTTCAAAACTTATTTGTAGTATACTAATTCTTCCATTCTAATTAATTTATTACCTTACTTTATTCCGCTGCCATCTCATGTTTTTGTTGACCTCTCTCTTTTCCATATTTCATTCCATCCATTCTTTCACTTCTTGCATAAATTGAATTAATATTGAGGCGTTACTTTGCATTTGAAATTAAATGTGTGTGCATTAATTCATGAATTCATTTACATACACTATTCACTCATGCATGCATTCATTTCCCTTCAGAAATTTTTTTTGTCACCAGCACGGATGTCTAAACTAAATTAAATGATCTATATTTTCTTTGTGTAATGAATAGTCTTAGATATATTAGAATTTCATATTCCACTATTCACGTTCATTAAAATTTTCATTTATTTATCTTCTCAGATTTCAACCAACCCTTTCATTTATTTATTTCTTTTATTAATACATGGCTCTTTTAGTTTTCCTATAAGTTTCATTTATTTACACGTGAGCCTTGCTTTAAAATGTTTTCTATTGATGACATTAATTAAGGTAGCACACGTTTTGAAATTTTATACCAAATTTTTACTTGCTTTGTAAACATGTCTTTTAAAATTCAAATGTGTATCTTTCATTCTTTATTTATTACCTGCCATATTTCTTTTCTTATTTTTGTTTGTTTCTTCATTTTCGGTTATTCCTTCTTCTTTTCTATAAAGCTACATTTTTTCAAACCTGAGTTTGATTTTATATTATATATATATATATATTTTGCTTAACCTTTCTTCACCTCCCTTTTTCCTCCCTCGTTCTTTTTCATTTTCTTCTCTTTTCCAAACAAAAATTTCTTCAAATCTACATTTCTTCTTCTTCTTCTTCTCGTTTTCAAAATTTCTTCTTCAAATTTAGATTATACAAACTTCTATGTTTCCTCCAAAACCTTCAAATATTAAAAAAAACAAGAAAGAAAATCAAAGTTAAAAGAAAGAAAGTAATGGCGGATACAAACCTAATTAGAGGAAGGAAATATAAAAAGGTGAGTGATTCAACCCACTCACACAATACTTAAATTTCCATTGCAAGTTAAATAAAATTTATAATGAGATATATAGATTTTTTGTTGTTGTTTGTTGGTTTAAATTAATATTAAATCTGAGTTTACATTAAATTAAATTGACATTTAATTTTATATTGAGATTTAGCTGATTGTTAAAACCTCGATATTGATAACTATTAATTACTGTAATATATTGGTTGATTTGGATGTTGTTTGAAATGGTTGCTTATTAATTGATATGTTGGATGTATGGTTGTTTATTTATTTTAATATACCCCCTTATCACCGTGTATATTATCGACATCATTTAAATGGTCATCTAAATCATGTGAGAATTGGATAACTAAGACATTTAAATTATGGGTCGAAATGATGAATACTCATACAATTTCTTGAATTTTGATTATGTATTGGAATTGAGTTATTTGAAAGGTTTAAGTTTGAATTTAAACTTCGAATTTATTTTAACTAATGTGATTAAAATTAGTACTTCGAATTATTTGAAATCTCTTAAATAATTATACTCACGTTGCACACCTGATAGGAGATGGAAAATCCTTTAACATCTCTAAAGCCATTGCAATCATATTTTATTTTTTAGATTGATTTGACTTATATAGGAATTTTTTTAGTCCTGGCTCGAGTGTATTGTTTTTCATTATGCTCGGGTCAGCCTGAGTTTTTTAATGTTGAAGACATTATTCTAGAGGACGAAGACGGAGTTTAGTATTATATTATTATTTTATCCCACTGCATCATGTTGTTCCGCCACCTTATTTTATTATTATTTCTGCTGTATATATATATATATCTGATATATTGTAAAAGTGTAATCAAATGTTATTTGTAAAACAACTTCATGAACTGTTTATTTGATTATTATATTTTGTCATTCCGCTGTGAGATTCTGTATTTTGTTTTTCCTTTTTTTATTTTATTTTTCTTATTTACCCCATTAACAATCCTCCATTTTGAATGGTTGAGTTGACATGTGTGGTTTATTGTCGATTTAAACCATCCAAAAAGGTGGGTCGTTGCATTATTTATTTTGTTGTTTTGTTTGGTTTGGTCTATTTGGATGTAATGACAAAATTGTTTAATTGTCATATTTGACTTTGATCAACCAATGGGCCATCTTCATATGGCACTTTTGAAGTATTTTGTAGTAGTTGTAATTTCTTTGAATTTGGGTTTGCGAATGAGATTATGTAATGAATATGAAATATCAGTTGTAAAATGAAGGTGAAATCTGTTATTAAATTGTATTTTTCATATCCATGTAATTTTGATTATTGGTATATCTAATATAGCCACATTTCGTCGTCGGAAATTAATAAGTATGAATGACTGCAGCATCCGTAGCAGTTAGTTTTGAGTCTCGAAATGTGGGATGCTACACTTAGTTTATTTTTTTGCACTACTACACTAACTCCTTAGGAGAAATAAGATGGTAGTTCAAACCTAGTACCATGATAATATGTCATTTGAAAATTGACAGTAACTCCTTGGGAAAAATAACCTTCTATCAACAACAGTGAAAAATATATGAAAAGATTGTCCAAAAATGCATACAACCATAGAGCATCCAAAGACTACAGGGAGAGTCCAACAAATTTCCACAAAAATGGTAATTATATCTTTTAATATATGTGAGCAGCTTTATCTGCCTTAGTTATTTTTCGAGATAATTTTCGCCTAGTTGCTCATACCTTACTTATTACCATTTAGCTATTAGAAATGGAACCCACACGCTTGCTCTTTTCCACACTCGGCTTCTTTAAGAATGATTTTATTTTGATTATTAGTCATTTTTTCATGTGAAAGTGGGGTCGTCTTAAGACTATGTAGAAGCCATGGTCTTCTCTAAACATGAGTTCCCTTGGTTAAATCATCATTAAATGTATCCTTGAAATGATCTTAGGTTCAATTAAGCATATTATATTATGGTGGAAAATAAGTATCCAGTTCATAATTGTTTTTCAGATACATTATTAAAGAAAAAATGTCCTTCAACTTGTAAATAACTTAGGATGTTTGTTATTTCTATCGTGTCACACTTGTTCTTTTCCAATCTCTAGAAATAACGAAATCCTATATCAAAACGGCTATTGTAAGGACCCGCCCTTTCAACCATCGGAAGTCGACACCAATACATCCACTATATTTACATAACAAACATCCAAGTGTTGGGAAGACTGATTGTTAGGGTGAAAGAAAAAAAAGACAGAAGGGAATCTTACATCGTGACCAATAATATACAATATGCAATATAACTTTAAAAGAAGATTTTAATATATACACACACATCAATCAGAGTCAACTAAACAACCATCAGCTTGGACAATTATAACAGCATGCCCTCATAATTGCTGATAAATACTAAATCAAAAAATGCAGCGGAAATAAAAAAGATACATGAATAATACATGAATACGTCTTAGAGGCATCCATCTCATCTTTTGAAGCTTCAAAGCATCCAGAACTAAATCCAAAACATACTTGGCTTGACCCATGCATTATAAGAAATAACACACGGATTAATCTGGTAAACCAGTGTGAGAAAACTCAATTAAAGAATATTGATTTCTATTTTTATAAAACCCTTTCAAAATATTAGGTATCATGTAAGATAACGGCGCACATAAACATAGACGGGGTTTTACCTTACAATAACCAAACCGGTTATATTAGAAAATCTAGTGATATTATAATAACATTTAAGGGTGAAAATATCTATAATCAAGTAGTTGTGATGCTCGTGAGTGTACATCACAATAGTTATAGGTATATAGCCAAAAATCGCTAAGATGCGTATGCTAATCGTGTAGGATTGCTCGGAGGTGCCCTCTGTACTTCGAGAACGATCCTTCTACACAAGGATAAAAGTTATCCTTTCGAAGCAACAATACATCTCTATTGATGTACAATAGGAAATAAATAGCTGGCCATGCATGTCGAACGCATCGCTTCATGCATGCATTAACAACTATAGGTAACTCTAGGAAGGAGACGACTACACCCTTATGGGTAGCTAAACTCCTAACTATGCATCATATCTTTGATTTTAGTCATTACTACTGGTGAGGCTAAGTGCGACGTTCCAGCACATGAGTCTCCACTCGAACAGATATCGGAATCACACATGAATTCCCATACCCCAATGGGTCTTCCAATCACACATGGATTCCCACATCTCAAAGTAGATCACGGAATCATACATTGATTCTCATACCCAATGGGCCTTAGAATCGCACATAGATTCTCACATCTCAGTAGAGATCTCAGAATTATAAATGGATTCCCAAACTCCAACGGGCCTCGGAATCACACATGGCCCATATCCCAACATAGATTTCAGAATCACACATGGATTCTCATATCTCAACGGATCTCAGAATCACACATGGATTCAGACATCTCTAACAAAAACTCAAATCTCCACCAGGCATAGAAATCATATATGGTTTTAGAGTGGTTACAGTTTCGAGTCATCTTATATAAGTACACTCCTCCGCTTACCGAGTGTTCCAAAACTAATCGATCGATTTTCAAAATACTCGTGTAACTCCCCGCAAATTTATCACCTAAATTTGATTTATTTTAAAAATATTCAAAATATAAGCTTTTTTAACCAAAAATATAATGCTTGGAATAATAAATAATAATGGTAGTCTTATTTTGAAGAAATATTTACAAAAATATCTTTCTCGGAATTTAAATTGATTACCTAAAAATCGTTTTATCAATAAATGGCTCTATAATTATCCAAAGTCACGAATGAGACTGATACATACACTTACTTTTAAAATTAAATTAGAATATGAAATAAATTTTTTTTTTTTTGGGAAAATAAATATATTTATAACGTCACCAGTAAGGTCGTTATATTTAATAATTAATTAATGATTTTAGATTGAGATTAAATGATTTAATAGTTATTATAATTATTCAAATAATATTTTTAAATGATATGAATCATTTTAATTAGTTTTAAAGTGATCATTTATAATGATTTTACAAAGATATATAATTAATTTCAAAATGTAAGCAAAATCGATATTGGTTTATCTATGTACCGCTTTTTGAAAACAATTGTTAAATACCGATTTATGTGGTTTTATAATTCAAATGGGACCACTTTAATTAATTATTAATAATAAGAAATTAGTTTTCAATTTTTTTTACACACACACACATATATATATATATATATATATATATATATATATATATATATATTAACTAAGAAATGAAAGTGTGATCGGAAATTGACATCGGTTTTTATAACCATTCAGCGTATAAAAGTTGTGCAACGTTCCAGATTATATGTAAACTACATATATACATATCCATGTACACATCAATAGACATGTACATATGCACATGAATACACATATATGCACACATATATACATAAACATCTTAATATAAAATAACTAAAGAAATATATAAGATATTTTAATAACTTCTTCCTACTTAAGCAACCCTAAGTACAAGTGTAACGACCCAGAAATTTTATTAAATTAAAATTTGAATATTTAATTAATTTTAGATATTAATAAGTGAATTTATAAGTCGAATAAATTTTTATTTGAATTTTTGGATTTAATTAGATAATTAAATCGATAATTTAATACGTTAAATTATGGAAATAATTAAAAATTGAGTTAAAAATGATTGAAAATAATTTGGAAAATTTTATTTTATCATATTGAAGTTAGAATGATATTTTAGAACTTTTAAAATCGAATTAAAAGTTAATTTGTGAAAATTGAATATTTTAATATTTAATAATCGACTGTAAAATAGTCAATTTTTGAACAGTCTCAGAATTGAACGAAACCAGTTCCATTGGATCCGTAATAGTTAGTTATTACCGGATTTCAATTTTCGTGTCAATCGAAGTTATCGTTTGATCGTGGCAGCTCGAAACGCATCGATTTGTTTTTAATTTAAATTTGGCGAGTCAAAATAGCCATTTTTCAAAAAGTCTCGGATTTCGACGAAACCAGTTTCATCGGATCCGTAATGTGATATTATTGTAAGGTTTCAAATTTCAAGTCAATTGGATTTACCGTTTGTCCGGTACAAATTAAAACGCCTAGAAATCGATTTAAATCGGTTTAATTTAAATTGAACGTTTTCAGCCATAACTCGCACATACTTCCGAATTAGCTTCCGAAACCTGTTCCATTGTGTCCGGAACGCGGGATAAACCCTAGGTACGCTGGTTACGGCGTCTAAATCGGAGTTCGGAATTCCCGGGATGAATAGTGTTTACGCTAGCTCTTTCTATAAATACACCTCTCTCTTCACAAAATTAAAAAAATAAAAAAAAAAATATCCTAAACCCTAAATTAAAACTGCAGCCGCCACCTATAGATGGATGGCCAGAAATTATCTCAACTTCCTCCCTCAATCACTCACAATCCATCGACAATTAGGCGAAGTGTTCAACTGCAAGGTTGTAGAGGATGGAGAGAGCTTTAAATCCATACGGATATGATCGGGAATGGAGCAACGATGAGGGAGCAAGAAGGGGCCGTTCTCTACAGTTTTCGCACGCCGTACGAGGCCAATCTCAGGGCCGAGCCTGGCATGGTGGGGGCCGAGTGCAGTGGGGGCGTAGGGCTTCGCAACGGCGCGTCTTGATCGAAGTTCCATCGAGTAATTAGGTTGTAATATTTAACCCTAGAGATGAATGTATGGGTTCGGCCTCCATTTTGATCATCTGTAGCTTGCGCGTGAGAGATGGAAGAAGAGGAGGATGTTGGGGACGGTCCAGATGTGTTTGGGGTTGTGATGGATGGCCTTGATTAAGTTGAGTTTGATAATAAAAGTTATGTTGAAATTTAGTTATAAAAACATGTACAATCTTGTAAAATTCATATCATTTTCATACGAGGTCGAAAAAATGCAAACTCAGTTGCGTTGGAATCGTATGGACGAGCACTACGTGATGGAGTTGGTTTGGAGTCGTTTGGAGTTAGTGAGAATTTTGGGTAAAATTAAACGCGCGTTTAATTTTATTCGAAATAAATCGCTAAAACGGAAATTAAAACCAAGGTGAGAACTTCTCACTCAATCGAATAGGTTTCGATTTTATTTTAAATAGTTAGATTTAAAATATTTGAATGCATGTTTGAATGATGACTGTAAATAATTGATTGTTAAAATAGACATTATACGCCGTTAGTAAGCGGATGTTATTTAATAAAAACATATACCGCGAATATTTCATAAACAGTGAAATTGGTATTATATGTAATATCAATATATATATATTGGCATATGTATATATTGCAGTTGTTGATTTCCCGCATTTTTGTTTAGCGGATGAGACCCTATTACGCCGTTATTAAGCGGATAATATTTAATAAAAACATGTACCGCGATAATTTCGTACTGGAGCGAAATTGGTATTGTGCTAATGTTTTTGGATGCAGGAAAACAGGTTGGAGGGATCCAACTGGATTCCTCAACAGTTTTTATTGATTTCAGATATTTTGATATTTGATGGATTATCATATCGATATATGATATCGTTGTAGTCGTGATTGACTATTTGGTGTGTAGCATCATTGGACCCAGATTTTGGGATTTTAAAATGGTTTTAAAGTGATTTTTGAAAATATACTATATTTTTGGAATTGATCCATTATAAATAAATAAACGTTATAATTTTTAAAGTTATAAAATTATGGTTTTTGTGAAATATAGTTAAAAGCTGGTTTTTGAGAAATATGAACCAATGATTTTATAAAATAGTTTAAACTGGATTTTTGAGTTTATTATTAAAAGTTTGAATATAAGATTTATAAAATTTGATTATTTTATAAATCAAGAGAACGGTGAAATTTTAAAGGAATTTAAAGACGTTTAAAAGAATAATATAAATTAATTTATATTAAGAGATTTATAAATGGATATTTATAAATTGAATTATGGACATTATAAAACGAGTTTTTATAAGTGTTTGAATGTAGTGAAAATGAATTTCCTAAATGAATGAAATTTATGAAATTATAAACTGTGAAGTTATAAATGAAATTTTATAAGCAATAGGTTTATCAAAATTTATAAAGTTATCGAAAGAATGAATTTTGGATAAATAAACAATCTTATAAGTTAAGATTAATAATTTGGGAAGTTAAATGAACGATTTTGTAAAATAATCGTTTTATAAGTAATTAACTTATAATATGAACTTGTAGTTTATAATTGAGTTATAAACTGGAATAGGTTAATAAAGGAATTTATAAAAAGGAAGTTTTTATAAATAAATAGAAACGGAATTTATAAACGTTGTTTTATAAATCCGCAAATGACTTATTTTGATAAGTTAATTGTTATAACTTAGAGATAGAGTTATATTCACATTTTGAACAGTGAATAATCCTTTAAGTTAAAGTAAATAGAAATGATGAAATTTGTTAATGTAGTATATTCACGTTTTTAAATAGTGAATAACACGTTAAAGAAATTGTTTTAGATTTGGTGTTTTAAACAGAATTAAAACGATCTAACGATGTTTTAAAAGATGTTGAGATTCGAAACCATAGATTTTAACATTTATTGTTGAAATAGACGTTTTCGAGGAATAAAAGGAAATGGTGGACTATAACACTATTGTTATAGTAAATGATTTCCGAATGGAAATGTTTTTGTATAGTATTGGGATTTATATATCTATTTTAATTCCGAATCCCTATACTAGTGATTTTGGGTTGTCGTAACGATGTTTTACGCAACATTCGTTTTGGCCCAAATAAATATGTTTAAGTAAATGATTTTCTTAAAGAATGAAATATATACTTAATTCGATTTAAGTATATTGAATATTTTCTAAGTGTTGAAAATAAAAAGATTTGTGAATTACTTATTTTTAATAAGTATGGAATTGTTTTCCAATATAAAGTGAATATATTGAATTTATCTTTTTGAAGATAAATTGAAATGGATAGTTGAAATCATATATGCATGAATATTTTGAAATATAAATTCACTAAGGAATTTATATGTGAAAGTGGAAATTGTTTGAAAATAAATATTGATTTATTTTTGAAGTGTTGAAATTAAATATCTTGTAAAGATATTTTGGAAAATAAATAATTTGGAAAATTATTTGGAATCTGGTGATGTATGCATATCCATTGATAGTTCAATAGCCGACTATCAGTATTTCCCTTTGAATGGGTATTTGATGTGATTTGTTTGAATTTGAATGTACACTTATTTTTGAATAAGCGCTCACTATTCGGGTTAACCGGGAAAGGACCATGGGGTCGTATAACCCATTCCGAATATGTGATACGTCGTTGTGAATTGCATTTGAAGATCGGTGTTGAAGACCGGATATTTGCAAGAGTGATAGGATGACCTATCGATTGTTTCTGCACCGAGTCGCGCCGGTATAGAAACTCCCTAAGTGATGGGAAATCCGATCAGGATTGTGAATATCCGGATTGCAAGGACTTCTTTGTAAGTGCCTTCGGTTTTGTTCGATCCCGGAACAGACTTGTATGGATTGTATGTCTGACATTACAAGTTGAGATATAAAGCCGATTTCTTTCAAATATATTTCTGTTGGTGGCGGAGAATTTATTCTTTGCTTAACACCCTTCTCTGTGACGTACGAGCACAGAGGTTATATAGTTGAAGTTATCAGCGATATATTCCCAGTTTGGTAATGTGACATGCTGAGTGATGCTGAAATGATCATTGTGTTGATTATTTGTGATAGGATCATTTATTTGATCGTCTATCTTAGTGATCATTGTGTTGATCATTTGTTGACCCAAAGCATGGCTTTTGTTTAAAGTATGTTTTTGTGGACGTGACTTCGTCGAGCCTCACACCTCGTGAATGGTCAAAACAGGAAAGAAGCAGCAAGGTTATGAGGGGTAGCACCCTTTAGGATGTGTCCATTTCCTTCTGGAAAAGGGTGGTATCATGGTATGGAGCCCAGATACTTACTCATGTTGAAAACACTTTATGATTGTGTGAATTGATTACGAGCGCTCGGTTGATAAAGGTCCCAAAGGACCGGGGGATGGCATATTCGGTCAGTTGTTACTCAGTTAGGAGTAACCCGGCCTTGTGTTGGTAGAGATCCGGTTTGGTTCTCGGGGATGTCCATCCAGAGGCATTCTCATGTGGCAATGGGAAGTTCCTTGGCCTGACCATTTGTTGGAAATCCAAAGAAACAATACGTGACTTGTACAGTTTTAGTTGTATAACCTGCCATGGAATGTGGCGGTAACCTGCTATTGAACATGGTTAGCTATAGTAGGCATACGATAATGGTCGTATGTTGGCTAAGATTTATATCTTTATTTCTGAAATGAATTTACTACACTATGCACTAGTAATAATATCAAATGTTATTTTAAATGCGTATCAAGCATCTTTGACTATCATAAGGAGAAATCTCCTCCGATTCTGCGTTTGCATTGTGTGTGTGTGCGGGAGGCCTTATGGTAGTCTCATTTTTAAAAGCATTGCGAATTGAATTTAAAAATATTCCTCTATTTGATTTTAAAGATAAATAAACTGTTTTGAGTTCTCACACCAGTCACATGACTGACTCGGAGTTTATTGTTTTCCTTCCTAAACTCTGGGTGCCCACCAATTTCCACACGGGCAGTTAAGAGTTAGGTTTATCAGGATATTCTGGATATTCTGGAGTTGCTGGAGGCGAGCTGGATGGCATGGCGTATTACTAGTTTATATAGTATTTCTTTTTCCGCTGCACTGTTTGTTGTTGTATGATGTTGTACACTCTGATGATATGATGTAATGAAATGAAATGTAATGTAATAACTGATATAGTTCTTAGTTTAAAGATTATTCATTTATTATAATATGTTGTTCCGCTGCGAATTGTGAGATTCTGTTGTTGTTCTGTTGTTGTTTTCTGTCCCGTCCTATTTTCTTCTGTTTTTCTCCTTTTTCTCTATTCTCTTTTTCTTTCTATTTCTAAATTTTCTATCTTCTTTTCCCTCTATCTTCTACCTTTTTCTCTCTTCTTTCTTTTCTTAAATTCTTTTTAAAACCCATAACATTCCGTGTTTTCGGCCTTCGATTTCTCGGCAGTCGATAAAGTGAGTATCGATGTTGAATTTTCGAAAGAACGAAAATCCGATACTGTTACATTTGGTATCAGAGCTGATGGTTAAGCGACAACCATGGTTCTGTTGGGTATTCCTCATTAGAGATAGAGTCAGTAGTACTCTAGAATGAGTTTGAGTGTATTAATAGCTATGAGAGCGTATTTGTTAGTGAATATAAAATTATTTTATATTGTGATGATTGGTTTGTTGAGTGGTATATAGATTCTGGTTAATACGAGTAATTAACGTTGTTGATAGGGATCTCTAAACACTTGTACAGAACAATTCGACACAGTATTGTTTTAAATTGGGTAAATGAAATAATTTTACCTTGAGTATATTTTATATATGAAGAAATAATTTTTCAGAATTATTAAAGTGTATGTAAGTTGATTGTTAGGTTGTTTGAATAATCTAAATAAAGAGTAATTGCATAAGCAAATGAATTGTAAGAATTGAATTATAATTAATGTGATTTACAATTGTGAAATAAACTTATATATATAAGAAGTGAAACTATATGAATATATTTATGAATATGAGTTGTAAATGAAAATGAATTTAAAGTTAAATGGAAATTTACTTTAGAAATGGAAATATAACTTAAATTATGTTGAATGAAGTTGATATTAGTATCAAAGTAAATTAGTAAAGTGAAGTGATAAATGTGAACTTAAGTTATGTAAATGAAATTCAACTTTGGAAATTGAATTGAATTAATGGATTGAATGATTAATCAATTAAATATGAATTAAATTGGATATGGAATAATGAATGAAAGTGTTAATTCATTAAATCTAATGTTATTGGGAGTTGAATAAATTGAATGAAATCAATTTAATTAAACCAATTGAAAGTGATGGTGTTAAACCAGATGAATGAATAAGTAAAGGAATTTGGTTGTAATGAATATACTTTGGTTGTTATATGATTGTTAGTTGATTGATTATATGTAATTCATTAAGTGTTAATGAAATTGGAAGCTATGTAATTGAAATTCAAATTAAAGATAAATAAATTTGAATAGAATTGAATGTGAATTTGATTTAAATTAGTAAATGTTAACTGATTGAATTGAGAATGAATGTTTACAAAATCCAATGTTAATGAATCAAATGTGATTTGAATTGAAAACCTATTTCATTATATATTAATGTGAATATGATTATGAATTTGTTGAATGGCTAGTTGGTTGATGTTTGAATATGTTGCATTTGCTATGTGACATATATAGTTGTTATGGAGATATATGTTGTATATTGAGGTTATTTTCATATATGCATGTTCTCATGTTGTTTGTTGAGTGATTAGTAGGTGCGGATCGCGTTTGCTTCGCATTTGGAGCTCGCTTTTGCGCTATATTAGCCGTATATGCTTGCTAATAAAATATAAGGTACATATCTCGGATTACATACCGTACTTTTACACTTTTTTCCCTTCGGGATGCCTCATTACTTGATGAGATGTATATTTGTGATATATATACTGTCATTTTTTTTTCGGATCGAGCCGCGCAAAGGAGACTATGGCGAATTTTTTCGAAAATTTAAGGCGTTAGAAAAATTTGAGAAAATTGGGAAATTTTTTGAAAACTTTAACTTTGATTTTGGAATTGAAAGTTAAACAATAATAGTTGTTTTTGAAAAAGATAACTAAGTATGATTTGAAAACTTAGTAAAGATTTATAAGAAGTTTAACTATGAATTTTGGAAAATTAATAGATTCTCTAACTTTTCTTACTTGTAATTTCGAGGACGAAATTCTTTTAAGGGGGAAAGATTGTAACGACTCAGAAATTTTATTAAATTAAAATTTGAATATTTAATTAATTTTAGATATTAATAAGTGAATTTATAAGTCGAATAAATTTTTATTTGAATTTTTGGATTTAATTAGATAATTAAATCGATAATTTAATACGTTAAATTATGGAAATAATTAAAAATTGAGTTAAAAATGATTGAAAATAATTTGGAAAATTTTATTTTATCATATTGAAGTTAGAATGATATTTTAGAACTTTTAAAATCGAATTAAAAGTTAATTTGTGAAAATTGAATATTTTAATATTTAATAATCGACTGTAAAATAGTCAATTTTTGAACAGTCTCAGAATTGAACGAAACCAGTTCCATTGGATCCGTAATAGTTAGTTATTACCGGATTTCAATTTTCGTGTCAATCGAAGTTATCGTTTGATCGTGGCAGCTCGAAACGCATCGATTTGTTTTTAATTTAAATTTGGCGAGTCAAAATAGCCATTTTTCAAAAAGTCTCGGATTTCGACGAAACCAGTTTCATCGGATCCGTAATGTGATATTATTGTAAGGTTTCAAATTTCAAGTCAATTGGATTTACCGTTTGTCCGGTACAAATTAAAACGCCTAGAAATCGATTTAAATCGGTTTAATTTAAATTGAACGTTTTCAGCCATAACTCGCACATACTTCCGAATTAGCTTCCGAAACCTGTTCCATTGTGTCCGGAACGCGGGATAAACCCTAGGTACGCTGGTTACGGCGTCTAAATCGGAGTTCGGAATTCCCGGGATGAATAGTGTTTACGCTAGCTCTTTCTATAAATACACCTCTCTCTTCACAAAATTAAAAAAATAAAAAAAAAATATCCTAAACCCTAAATTAAAACTGCAGCCGCCACCTATAGATGGATGGCCAGAAATTATCTCCACTTCCTCCCTCAATCACTCACAATCCATCGACAATTAGGCGAAGTGTTCAACTGCAAGGTTGTAGAGGATGGAGAGAGCTTTAAATCCATACGGATATGATCGGGAATGGAGCAACGATGAGGGAGCAAGAAGGGGCCGTTCTCTACAGTTTTCGCACGCCGTACGAGGCCAATCTCAGGGCCAAGCCTGGCATGGTGGGGGCCGAGTGCAGTGGGGGCGTAGGGCTTCGCAACGGCGCGTCTTGATCGAAGTTCCATCGAGTAATTAGGTTGTAATATTTAACCCTAGAGATGAATGTATGGGTTCGGCCTCCATTTTGATCATCTGTAGCTTGCGCGTGAGAGATGGAAGAAGAGGAGGATGTTGGGGACGGTCCAGATGTGTTTGGGGTTGTGATGGATGGCCTTGATTAAGTTGAGTTTGATAATAAAAGTTATGTTGAAATTTAGTTATAAAAACATGTACAATCTTGTAAAATTCATATCATTTTCATACGAGGTCGAAAAAATGCAAACTCAGTTGCGTTGGAATCGTATGGACGAGCACTACGCGATGGAGTTGGTTTGGAGTCGTTTGGAGTTAGTGAGAATTTTGGGTAAAATTAAACGCGCGTTTAATTTTATTCGAAATAAATCGCTAAAACGGAAATTAAAACCAAGGTGAGAACTTCTCACTCAATCGAATAGGTTTCGATTTTATTTTAAATAGTTAGATTTAAAATATTTGAATGCATGTTTGAATGATGACTGTAAATAATTGATTGTTAAAATAGACATTATACGCCGTTAGTAAGCGGATGTTATTTAATAAAAACATATACCGCGAATATTTCATAAACAGTGAAATTGGTATTATATGTAATATCAATATATATATATTGGCATATGTATATATTGCAGTTGTTGATTTCCCGCATTTTTGTTTAGCGGATGAGACCCTATTACGCCGTTATTAAGCGGATAATATTTAATAAAAACATGTACCGCGATAATTTCGTACTGGAGCGAAATTGGTATTGTGCTAATGTTTTTGGATGCAGGAAAACAGGTTGGAGGGATCCAACTGGATTCCTCAACAGTTTTTATTGATTTCAGATATTTTGATATTTGATGGATTATCATATCGATATATGATATCGTTGTAGTCGTGATTGACTATTTGGTGTGTAGCATCATTGGACCCAGATTTTGGGATTTTAAAATGGTTTTAAAGTGATTTTTGAAAATATACTATATTTTTGGAATTGATCCATTATAAATAAATAAACGTTATAATTTTTAAAGTTATAAAATTATGGTTTTTGTGAAATATAGTTAAAAGCTGGTTTTTGAGAAATATGAACCAATGATTTTATAAAATAGTTTAAACTGGATTTTTGAGTTTATTATTAAAAGTTTGAATATAAGATTTATAAAATTTGATTATTTTATAAATCAAGAGAACGGTGAAATTTTAAAGGAATTTAAAGACGTTTAAAAGAATAATATAAATTAATTTATATTAAGAGATTTATAAATGGATATTTATAAATTGAATTATGGACATTATAAAACGAGTTTTTATAAGTGTTTGAATGTAGTGAAAATGAATTTCCTAAATGAATGAAATTTATGAAATTATAAACTGTGAAGTTATAAATGAAATTTTATAAGCAATAGGTTTATAAAATTTATAAAGTTATCGAAAGAATGAATTTTGGATAAATAAACAATCTTATAAGTTAAGATTAATAATTTGGGAAGTTAAATGAACGATTTTGTAAAATAATCGTTTTATAAGTAATTAACTTATAATATGAACTTGTAGTTTATAATTGAGTTATAAACTGGAATAGGTTAATAAAGGAATTTATAAAAAGGAAGTTTTTATAAATAAATAGAAACGGAATTTATAAACGTTGTTTTATAAATCCGCAAATGACTTATTTTGATAAGTTAATTGTTATAACTTAGAGATAGAGTTATATTCACATTTTGAACAGTGAATAATCCTTTAAGTTAAAGTAAATAGAAATGATGAAATTTGTTAATGTAGTATATTCACGTTTTTAAATAGTGAATAACACGTTAAAGAAATTGTTTTAGATTTGGTGTTTTAAACAGAATTAAAACGATCTAACGATGTTTTAAAAGATGTTGAGATTCGAAACCATAGATTTCAACATTTATTGTTGAAATAGACGTTTTCGAGGAATAAAAGTAAATGGTGGACTATAACACTATTGTTATAGTAAATGATTTCCGAATGGAAATGTTTTTGTATAGTATTGGGATTTATATATCTATTTTAATTCCGAATCCCTATACTAGTGATTTTGGGTTGTCGTAACGATGTTTTACGCAACATTCGTTTTGGCCCAAATAAATATGTTTAAGTAAATGATTTCCTTAAAGAATGAAATATATACTTAATTCGATTTAAGTATATTGAATATTTTCTAAGTGTTGAAAATAAAAAGATTTGTGAATTACTTATTTTTAATAAGTATGGAATTGTTTTCCAATATAAAGTGAATATATTGAATTTATCTTTTTGAAGATAAATTGAAATGGATAGTTGAAATCATATATGCATGAATATTTTGAAATATAAATTCACTAAGGAATTTATATGTGAAAGTGGAAATTGTTTGAAAATAAATATTGATTTATTTTTGAAGTGTTGAAATTAAATATCTTGTAAAGATATTTTGGAAAATAAATAATTTGGAAAATTATTTGGAATCTGGTGATGTATGCATATCCATTGATAGTTCAATAGCCGACTATCAGTATTTCCCTTTGAATGGGTATTTGATGTGATTTGTTTGAATTTGAATGTACACTTATTTTTGAATAAGCGCTCACTATTCGGGTTAACCGGGAAAGGACCATGGGGTCGTATAACCCATTCCGAATATGTGATACGTCGTTGTGAATTGCATTTGAAGATCGGTGTTGAAGACCGGATATTTGCAAGAGCGATAGGATGACCTATCGATTGTTTCTGCACCGAGTCGCGCCGGTATAGAAACTCCCTAAGTGATGGGAAATCCGATCAGGATTGTGAATATCCGGATTGCAAGGACTTCTTTGTAAGTGCCTTCGGTTTTGTTCGATCCCGGAACAGACTTGTATGGATTGTATGTCTGACATTACAAGTTGAGATATAAAGCCGATTTCTTTCAAATATATTTCTGTTGGTGGCAGAGAATTTATTCTTTGCTTAACACCCTTCTCTGTGACGTACGAGCTCAGAGGTTATATAGTTGAAGTTATCAGCGATATATTCCCAGTTTGGTAATGTGACATGCTGAGTGATGCTGAAATGATCATTGTGTTGATTATTTGTGATAGGATCATTTATTTGATCGTCTATCTTAGTGATCATTGTGTTGATCATTTGTTGACCCAAAGCATGGCTTTTGTTTAAAGTATGTTTTTGTGGACGTGACTTCGTCGAGCCTCACACCCCGTGAATGGTCAAAACAGGAAAGAAGCAGCAAGGTTATGAGGGGTAGCACCCTTTAGGATGTGTCCATTTCCTTCTGGAAAAGGGTGGTATCATGGTATGGAGCCCAGATACTTACTCATGTTGAAAACACTTTATGATTGTGTGAATTGATTACGAGCGCTCGGTTGATAAAGGTCCCAAAGGACCGGGGGATGGCATATTCGGTCAGTTGTTACTCAGTTAGGAGTAACCCGGCCTTGTGTTGGTAGAGATCCGGTTTGGTTCTCGGGGATGTCCATCCAGAGGCATTCTCATGTGGCAATGGGAAGTTCCTTGGCCTGACCATTTGTTGGAAATCCAAAGAAACAATACGTGACTTGTACGGTTTTAGTTGTATAACCTGCCATGGAATGTGGCGGTAACCTGCTATTGAACATGGTTAGCTATAGTAGGCATACGATAATGGTCGTATGTTGGCTAAGATTTATATCTTTATTTCTGAAATGAATTTACTACACTATGCACTAGTAATAATATCAAATGTTATTTTAAATGCGTATCAAGCATCTTTGACTATCATAAGGAGAAATCTCCTCCGATTCTGCGTTTGCATTGTGTGTGTGTGCGGGAGGCCTTATGGTAGTCTCATTTTTAAAAGCATTGCGAATTGAATTTAAAAATATTCCTCTATTTGATTTTAAAGATAAATAAACTGTTTTGAGTTCTCACACCAGTCACATGACTGACTCGGAGTTTATTGTTTTCCTTCCTAAACTCTGGGTGCCCACCAATTTCCACACGGGCAGTTAAGAGTTAGGTTTATCAGGATATTCTGGATATTCTGGAGTTGCTGGAGGCGAGCTGGATGGCATGGCGTATTACTAGTTTATATAGTATTTCTTTTTCCGCTGCACTGTTTGTTGTTGTATGATGTTGTACACTCTGATGATATGATGTAATGAAATGAAATGTAATGTAATAACTGATATAGTTCTTTGTTTAAAGATTATTCATTTATTATAATATGTTGTTCCGCTGCGAATTGTGAGATTCTGTTGTTGTTCTGTTGTTGTTTTCTGTCCCGTCCTATTTTCTTCTGTTTTTCTCCTTTTTCTCTATTCTCTTTTTCTTTCTATTTCTAAATTTTCTATCTTCTTTTACCTCTATCTTCTACCTTTTTCTCTCTTCTTTCTTTTCTTAAATTCTTTTTAAAACCCATAACATTCCGTGTTTTCGGCCTTCGATTTCTCGGCAGTCGATAAAGTGAGTATTGATGTTGAATTTTCGAAAGAACGAAAATCCGATACTGTTACAACAAGCATATGGCCTTGATGTGAAATGGCCATGCCTAGATAGTGGTGGAAGGAGGTAGACGTCCCTAAGGTGATGATGGAAGGATGTGGAGCATATGGGTGATGGTGTGGGCGAAGTAAGAAAAACATAAAATATCTAAGTTAATTGTCGCATTTGTCACTATCAAATCTCACATTTAAGGAGGCACATGGGAGGGTTCACATCAGCCATGCCTATAAATACCCACATCCTTAACTCATTATCCATCTTCCATAACTTCTCAAAATCAGAACTAAATGGAGAAATCCTTTTTGCATACCATATAAAATTTGGCTACAACTTTCTTATTTATCACTTCTTCCCATTTCGAGCTTAGTTATGTCAAAAATCCACTTCTTTCTAATGCATTCTCAGACTCATATTTTAAGGCTGAGAATACCACTTTTTATTTTGATCATAAATTCCATAAAATAGACCCAAATTAATAAATTTTTACTTCAGAAAATATGAAATTCATGTGGCTACAACTTTCATGTCTACCACTTCTTCCAGTTTTGATCTTATCTATGTTAAAATCTCCTCTCTTTCCAGTGCATCATCAGGTTTGGTTTTTGTGAGTCCGAGAATAACTCTTCTACCTTTGACTATATTTCCTTCAAAACGACTAAAAATCAAGTAATTCTTATTTTGAATAGTAGAGAAGAATTTTCAACAACTTTACAGTTGACAACTGTTATAAATTTTGAGTGCCATATAGTCAAAAAGCCGAGAGAAGATGACTCATTTTCGGGTCCAAATATTATGAACTAAAGACCTCTTCTTTTTTCCCATGGCCAAGCTCTTTGACCCAAAACACTTGTGCCGTGAGCTATGACAGTGAAGGAAGGATGGCTGAGAGCAAGGAGGGTGGTGGAGTTGTCTAAGTGATGATTTAGTGAAGTGTCGATTCGTTTGAATGTTGATAGGAAGAATTGGACTTGGAAATGGGTGAGAAACTCTATATTTATATACATATAGTATACATTGGATGATACAATATGGTTTGCTATGTTTTGTTGTGATGATTTTTAATCATGGTTGGTTTCTTGTTCATACTTTGATCCTCAAGTACTGATTGTTTAATATGGTATTTTTAACAAGCCATGTTAAATACACGTCAATATTACACATGGAAATCACTTTCCGAGTCAAGTTAGGAAAGTAATATGGAATCATTAAACCCCTTAAAATGACTAGAATGTTTTATAATCGTCTAAACTTGTCTCGATAAGATTAAAGTGAAAATTGATAATAAAGTCAAAACTAGGTGTGTCATGTAATGGTAGTTTGCGATTTGTGCAGTGAAATTCGAATGAGCATATAAAGCGGAATATAGCTCGGAATTCTTTGTAACAAGAATTTTAAGGACTATTGTATCCATAGTTTTCAAAAAAAGGAAGGAAATTAAGTTTAGATCTTATAGATTTTTAAATAAGTCAAAAACAAGTTTTCAAAAATATTACTTTTTTGTAGTTTAATGGCCAAAGTAAAAAATGACTTAAAATGGATATTTTTAAATATTTAAAAATATGGAAAAATCTTTAAATCTTTTAAAATGCTTTAAAAGAGACCAGGGTTATATAAATGGATTTCTAAATGTTCAAAAAGTCATTTTAAATCAATATAGCTTTTAAAACACTACTCACATCACTTTTTGCAGCGTTTTTTTAATAATAATTGAAATATGGTTTTAAATTTAAAAAAATCTTTAGTAAATTTTGTTATGAATAATTAAGTGTTTTAAGATGATTTTAATTTTTTAAAATTTATTTAAAAACTTAAATAAATAATTTAAAGAAAAGTTGTTATAAACAAATGTGTTAATCTTGGCTTCAATAAACCAACGAGTACACCTGATTTTTCTATTCGTGAGATCTGGGTGAGGTGCTTAAACTTAGGAAAAGTTTAGAAGCAACCAGTGCCCTGGCTCACCTGGCCTACCCAAGGCGAGAGATAAATAAGGTCAAAATGTCAAAAACGAGTTAATTATAGAAGATTTAATTTTTCATATTTAAACAATTCAGATTTACCATCTTAGATAACATGGTCTCAACTTATTAAAAAGTTACATTTTAAAAATAAGAAATCTTGGTTAAGATTTGAGTAAAATAATTCGAAATTATTTAATTAAACCAAATAATTTAATAAAGAGAGGTTTAGTGATTCTGTATATACCAACAAAAAAGTTTTTTTATAGTATGTTTCTCTCGAAGATATTTTTTCCAGTAAAAAGAAACGAATAAATCAAATGATAATCACCTATTTATAAACTATCTTTTTATCGATGATTGGTTTGAAGGAACCGAGGTTGAATTTTGTTAATTCCTATTCGAAAACCACTTCGAACCAATTTACGTTTCGAAAGTGAAAGAAAACATATATTTTAGATCTTGATTTTAAAGGCGTATTTCTTCATAATGGAAGGACTGCTTGTGGAAATATTTAGATTTGCTCTCGAGATAAATAAATAGCTGTGGTCCCTTCATTCTGGGATCTTCGTATGCAAGGACTAACTTGCTAATAATTATAGGGGTAATGCCTGACAGGATATGGTAGCAGAGTCTCTTTGGTTTGTCCTGTTCCAAAACAAGTTGTGTGGACGAATTGTCCGACGTTGCATTTCTAGATTATATTGATTGATCTCTATGAATGTATCATCTGTTTGGTGATGGAGAAGGCAACTTATCTTAGTTAACACCCTTTCCTGAGATGTACAAGCTCATGAGTTATATTTTTCAAAAATTATTTGTGTGATTATGAAATGGCAAAGCGATATTCAAAGTGAAAGATGTGCTATATAAAAGGTAATCGTTTCCTCAAACCCTTATACCCGGGAATAGTGAAACAGAGGATGCTTCAAGGCTAAATTTGGTCGCAACCAATAAGGGTATGAAATCGCCTTCTAGATGGATAAAATTACTACACGCTATAATGTCGGGGATAAATTATGTGGTGTATGCTTGGGATCCCGGATAGGTCCGTAACGGCCTGGTGATGTAATACTCGGTGCTATTAGTGTAATTTTCGGATAGGCCGGTCTTAAGTCACATGAGGACCACCATAGGGGCCTTGGGTGCATTCCTCTAGAAATGCACTATACGGGAGGTAATCACTTACCTCACTATTCAATTGGAAATCCAATATCCAATAAGTGTCGTATGGACTTAGTTGTGCAAATACTGAAATGTGAGATGCAAGCATTTCAGCTGAGATTTATAAGCTTATTTGAAAATGTTTTCAAAAGAATCTCATTAAAAATAATATTACCAAAATTTTACATAAAAAAACTGTTTTGGTTATCACAAGGTGAAAACTCGTTCCGTGTTTATGTGCGATGTGGTCTTATGTGATACCCTTTTGTTTTCAAAACCCATATTTTGAGTTCTCACAATAGTCGCATAACTGACTCGGAGTTTATTTCCTTTTTTTTAAACTCTAGATGCCTTATTTTTTCGAGAAGCCTAGTAGTCAGGTTCAGTTAGAAGAAATCTGAATGAGCTTGGAGCATAGATTTAGAAGATTCTTCAGTAGATAGCTATCCATTTCCACCAAACTTATGTACTATTGTATTTCACATTTGTACGAAAAGAGATTTATAACGATCCATGTTTAACTGTGATAAATGTATTTAAATTTTCCACTGTAAAGCGTTTTTATATTGATATAATATAAGTTATTCCATTCACGTAAGATTATGTTCCATCTTTTTTTATTTTTACCCTTAACGAACCGGGTCTCTAGCACTCGGATTAGCGGCACGTGAATACCAAGGATGTGCTAGTATCCATTTCTGAGGGTCGAAAATATCGTTTGTTACAATTCAATACCGGTTCTTTTAGAAATAAAAAAAATGTACATAAGAGCGGAGATCACTTTCTAAGCCTTTAGGCGGACGAATTTATAACGACCTACTTTTTCATACAATTTAAAGCCGACAAACATGTCCAGCCCAAATCGAACGGAAAGGCGGATAATTAGGGAGAAAAATAAGAAAGAAGATAGAAGATCTAAACATCACAAAATTTTATAGCGGAATGAATAATTTATAATATATACAAGTCTTTACACAAAAACAAAACTGTAATTTATATATATGCAGAAATCAACCAGAATATAGCAACCTACTCAGCTTGGACAGTTATAATAGACCATCCTCACAAATTGCCGAACGATGTACAATAACGAAAGCAATAGAAATATAATCATTTATGTGAATACGTCTCTAAGCCTCCCGCTCCACTCCTGAAGCTCTAAAATATCACTACAAGAAAAACCAATAATTATTGCAAATTAGGATGGCGTTCAAAGCTGGCATGCAATCTTTTGCTACTTAGGGTATACTTATTAACTTTCTCCTCCTATCACATACGGTCCCAAAATTGTAAGAGCCTAAAGTATTCACTTTCCTTCTCTTATCGTTCTATTCCAAGTCTCCAGAAAAAATTATTCCATGGAAGCTTCATTCGCCTCAAATATCTCGTTGTTTTCTTGTTCAGTCATCATTTTCCTTCCGATCCTCTTGTTTATTTTATTTCACGCAAATTGTCTTTGAAGTTAGTAGCCAGGTAATCTCCGTTTTTTCATCAATCTCTCTGTGTACTGCTAGGTTCCGTTCTGAAAAACACTATTTCAATTTCATGCGAATCGATTATTATTATCGTTTTTACGTCAAAAATGATTCAAAATTGGGTTTATCTTGTGTGCTTGGCTAGAATACTTAGGGTTTATGTTGGGTAAATTAGGGCTTTTATGTTTGGTTCTTTCATTGATAATTATAATGCATAAGTTTAGACATTGTATTTTATCCTGCTGTTTTTATTTTGGTTTGGCTATGTATTGCACATTTTGGGTCTTGGAAAGAATTTATGAAACTATTTTCTATGGTAATTTCTTTTGAATTGAACTATGTTAATACATCCATGATTTATTCCAGATTTTAGATTCATTTCATTGAACTATTTATATACAAAGCATTTCTTTAGATGACCAAACTCTATACAACATGTTTGCATGTTTTCAGTTTCATCAACATTACAAAGTTTGCATTTAAATAAGATGTTCATTTTTTACAGCATTAAAAAAATGTATATTTTGACAGTATCTATTTGCAAACAACATATGAATAAGTAAAAACTAAACCTGTGCTGTTTATATTGATACATATTTTTAATATCTTGACCTCTTGATATATCTTATGTATGCATGCTAAGTTGCTCACGTAGGAAAAGGTTTTCATTTATAAACATTATGTCTTGTACACTAAGAAGAACTATTAGCGGTTAAGTGCTGATAAATAAGTATAAACCAATTACTTTATGACTAATATCCAACCAAGGGTTAGTTCTACAGCAATCATTTCACTAGGCTGTGACATCAAGGCCGCATTTGTGTAGTTGTTTTCATTGAAAACTTAACCGAGAAAACTAATTTTACAAATGCACATAGGCATGTTAATGCAGTTTGATTATCATAGTTTTGACTTATTAGTTAAGCTAGCAGATATAAATATGTGTTCTTTTGTAGTTTGCGTACTTATCAATAAAGATATTATTTGTTTATAAATAACCACAATAATATTGTCTTGATATTTTTTCTTATCATGAGTTTTATATACCTCATAGTTAAAGTCATTCAAACTTTATGATTAATGAAGACTCAATCATCAATCAAGTGTAAATACTGCCAAACAAAATAAGTTATCATCATAGTTTGGATGATATAATGTCTGTAACTATTTTGAACATGATTCAAAATGGCTTTACATACATTCTCAATGTACATCATGTAGAATCTCGATTTTTTTGGTGATAAGGTCAATCATCTGATAGCTGTTATATAAGATATATGTATTATAAGCATTATGGTGTGGTTGGATTTTTTAAAAACAACCAATTATAATCTATACATGTAGTGTGAAAAGGATACGAATTGTATTTTATGACGAGAATTAGACAAAATATATTATTTTGTTAGGATATGAGTTCAGCCATGCCGCACACAAAATGAATTACATCTCAAGTAAAATAATCATGGAGACAAATTCATATGTGACTTCGATAAAAGATACGTGGACTACGATAGAGGAGACAAATGATTCTTTTTATGTAGTTAACATTTGTTTTATACTTTCTGCTTTAGATTTTAGAAGGATGAAATTATAGGAGGCAGTTTCTCATTTTGGTACAGGGTTAAACTTTCTGGACAGTTGGAAGTCTGTAGAGAAAATACTTATGAGTATGTTATCCTTTTAATCATAATTAATTTCTTCAGCAATTCTTTTTTTGTCTGTTTTCATGAAATCATCATTTTAATGTTATTTGCATACAAGCAGATGAAACTGGAACAGGTCGAAGTGTCACAACAGTTCCTTCTGAATGGGAGGAGGCAAAAGCTATTTTATCATTGTTTCTACGGAAGCAAGGCTTGAGTTATGCTATGGCAGCAAGAATCATTAACAAATCTAACTAGTTCATTGACTATCTTATGTCAAAGCTTCATACCATTCACAAATCTCGATATCTAGTAGGTTTGAATTTATCACCTCATTTTTTATCTTACAATTACAAACATAGTAATATGCCACACAGATGAAATCTCTGTATGTTTTAACGTTTTATTTTTATATGTAACACGGCTTCTCAGATTCTTTCCATACTTGGAGTTTTAGCACAGAGCTCCTAACATGTTAACATCTTTCAGGTGGTGTTGCTTCTAATTTAGTCACTAAATATGGCACATCTATGCTTGAAACGGTTGCTGCCTATGAAAAGACATCTGAGAAGGTGAGCAAGCTATTTAGGTATGTCGATTAGAACTGAAAATGAGGCTAATATAGCTACTGCCTAGTCAACAGGCTTTCAGGGTGGGGAGCTCACCATGGCAAGACAACTTATGCATATAAATTTAATATTCATATATAAATCATATATAAAGTGGGTGTTTTGTAGATATTAACTTATTAGGATGAGAAAATTTGTTTGGTTTACAGAGTTCATTAATTAGTATCCATTGTCCACCTATATTGCAATGTCGTGACTTTATTCGTTGTTCAAAGTGGGCGTCTTTCTGATTTGCTTAATACAAAAATAGTTTACTTTTAATATTCATGAAATTACAGCCATTTAGCAGCCTAACATTATTTCCAATACTGAATATACATTAATTGGATAAACTGCATAGCGCTTTGTCTATGTATTACAATAACTAAACTACTAAATAAATTCAAAGATAATATATATGGGGAAGTACATGGAGAATCATGTAGGTTCTGCATTTCACATGATTGTAGTAAGTATTTTAGAATGTTACGTGTCCATCTCTCATCTAAAAACTTAAACCAAAGGATGGTAGTATGCGGATTTGCTCTCTAGTTTTAGTGTGCTATAACCGAGCTATTCTTTGTGGGATTGGAGTTTTGAAACAGCCTCATTAATTTTTTAATGAGTTCCTTCCCCAGTCATTCATTAATCCTTGTTACTTCTTGAAGGATTATAGTTGTGTTCATTTTCATTATGATTACAAATATTCCGTCTCATTTTTTGGTTAGTGATATCGAACATCGTGCTAATTATGTAATTATTAAGTAGAAAGTCATGTTTCAATGTAGTTCAACCTTCAAAAATACTCAGTGATGATATATCAATCAAATAGCTAAACTGCATATTTTTCCTCTTGTTTCTTTGTCAAATAAGTTTCAGAGGGAAGAGTGGGTGAGTGGATGAAAAGAAGCTTTATCTTATGATCTTTTGAATCCTATCACCTGAAAGTTAGAATAAAGAAGTCCTTGATTACATGATTTCAAACATTATGCGAGCACTATGAAGAACTGCTAGATATTTTATTTAGCAGTTTTACATCTCACCTCATGTCTTAATTCTTTTGTAGATTGCGTTTGAATTTATTACTTCCAAAAAAAGACAACTAGAACCCTTGCGTTTAATGAAATAAATGGTTTTTGCAAATTCTAGACACGTCAAATTTTGACGATGACAATATGCATACAACATTTTTATTTTTCTATTTCCTTTTAGTATTCTAACTAGATTACATAATTTGGTTTCTTCATCATCAATGGATAAAACTATCCAGGTTTGGAAGACATACAGGGAAGTTGCATGCGCGTAGTTTATGGGACTTCTCCTTAGCCTTGTATTTGTTTCCATTCGGTATGTATTCAATCTGTTTGTTTATTTTCTCTTCATTATCATAAGCAATTGCTGATGCTTAAGTTAGAAATCAATATCAAGATGATAATATCATCTAACAGGAACCCCTCACACATACACACTCACACACACTCAAGTTCTTAAATTAAGATATAGAGGTCAATTTTCTTATCAACTTGACTTTATGTGTATTCGTGAATCTTCATCTGTGCATACTTACCTGCCTTTAAAT
The DNA here is from genome assembly GCA_030765085.1 of Allium cepa. NCBI lineage: Eukaryota > Viridiplantae > Streptophyta > Magnoliopsida > Asparagales > Amaryllidaceae > Allium > Allium cepa. Next base: position 73,740,475 of record CM060946.1, on the reverse strand, counting down.
GTCTGTAGGTGAATAACATTTTGCTATCGGTGGGAAATGCAAAAAGGGAAATCAGTGTACAATGTTTTATTCCTTTAGTTTGGTACCTTTGCTATGTTTGTACATATTATGTATTGTATGCATCTTTTCTTCATACTAAAACCATAAACTCTGCTATGTTCCCTATAGTTGTATTTTCTTCCATATCGATGTATCTGTGTATGTGGGTGGGTTATTTAGTTTCATAAATCTTTTTTATTTGATAGGCTCTGCGTGATTTATGATACTTATTCAAGGGCAAAAGGTTGAAGATAATATGGTGGTTGAGAATGGTTGAAGAGACGTTGTCATACTTCATGAGGTACATTCTACTGTTGTCATTATAATTTTTCATTATACTATTTTGTTCATACTCCCAGTCCATTGATTACATTAATGGTTTAGTGTGCTAAATTTCTGAGCTTGCAAAGTTAGTGTCATCTATACTATGTTTTAAATACACCAACTATTATTTTATGGTTCCTTTTGATCTTTTTATGAGTTGTAAAGTGATTTAAAGCATTCATCCTCCATCTTTGTATTGTTATGTAGTCATGTAGACTTATGCACATCAATTACACTATCATTTGAGATAATTCTGCTACTTTTGCTTTACAGATAGATAGATGACTGCGATGCAAAAAAAGGTTGCAATGAGTTATGGATCGAAGTTATTTTTGCTGCTAGAACTACTTTTTGGTTTTAATGTATGTACTACTTGCTTTTGTTTTGTTATTTCTACTTGTTCTATATTTTGTTTATGAACTATTGATGACGAACTATTTATGTTTGGTGTAAGAATATTGTGTATTTTGATTATGAAATTTCATACGTTGGTTATCAAATATGTGTCCAAAATGTGGTATTGATACAATATGTTGATTTTGAAATGTGGTAGTGATATAATATGCTAATTTTGAAATGTGGTATATATACACATTGTGACTGATGTTGACTAAAATTGAATTTACAGAAAAGTAGAAAAAGCCTAATTGACTTAGCTTTGTATACAATTTAATGGCTTTTTAAAGCGCTGTTAAAACATTCCACGGCGTTTTTTTAACGCTGTTGAATGTTTTAACAGCTTTTTAAAAATGCCGTTAAATTGTATCTAAAAACATAGCCAAATACAATTTAACGGCGTTTTTAAAAAGCTGTTAAGACATTCACGGTGTTTTTTAAACGCGTTGGATGTTTTAACAACGTTTTAAAAAAGTTGTTGAATTGTTTTAACAGCGTTTTTTAAAAATGCCATTAAATTAGACCAAACGTTGTTAAATGATTTCATGACGCTAGGGAAACGCTGTAAAAAAGGACATTTAATAGCATTTATTCCTTTTCATTGTATATTTCTGACATATAACTGCATGTCGATACACAACGTATGTAAAACGCTGTTAATAGCTTTTATTGCATTTTTGAAATGCTGTTAAAGGTCCTATTTGTTGTAGTGTATCCATCTATGTCTGGATAATATGCTCGTCCTGACCTGAGCACTTAGAAAAAACCACTCCCGAGTCAGTTTGGTTAAACAGCGTGGGAAACATAATCAACCTGATTTTTAAAGTTTAATAACCCATTCAAAATAAAGGTACCTCGTTGGACCTTACCGCAAATAAACCTGGATGGGTTTTTTCCTTATGGTAACCAAACTCTTTACATAAAACCATCTTATATTATAATAATGTATAATCGCCAAAGTAATAATAACAAGTAGCTGTGATGCATGTGTTGTGTACATCACAACGATACTATTCATAAAATCAAAATCCGATAAGGCTCGTTCGCAAGTTGTGTAGGATTTCCACAGAGTTTCCCTCAGTACTTCGAGAACGGTCCTCCTGCATAAGGATCAGAGTTATTTTCTGAGGGTCAGTATCTATCTAGCCGAGGTACATAGGAAATACATAACTGGCCACCTAGGCCGAGTGTGTCGCTCCCAGCATGCATAAAATACACGATAGGGACTTGCTAGAAATATAGACGACTACACTCTCATGGTTTAGCTAGGCCTCTTGGCTATGCATCCTATCTCTAGTTTTAGGCATTTCCACTGATGATGCCATGTCCGGTGTTCCAAATCACGCACCATCTCCAAAATAAATTATAAAATCCTACATGGACTTCCACACCTTAACAGGTTTCAAAATCAAACTTGAATTCCACATCCCAATAGATCTTGGAATCTCACACAGAATCCCATACTCCAACGAGTCATGGAGCCACAAATGGATTTCAACATATCAAAATATAACGCATCTCCTCCATTTAATTGTACATGGTTTTGGTGTAGGTTATGGGTTCCTAGTCATCTCTTACGAGTACACTCTCCATTTCCTGGTGCGCCAAAAACCATTCATCGTCTTTTTAGAATGCTCAATACCAGTTCTTCATGAAATAATTAGAAAATACATAAGATCAGATATCACCCCCTAACCGTTTAAGTGGACGGATCTCCTTATCATTTGTTCTTTAAGATCCACAAGTTTATACATATAGTATAGCAACTCGATGGTAACGTACCATATAATTCTCACATTTCTTCTAGGCATTTCCAGAGTTAAAAATTCTTCGGTGTTAAGTAGGGAATAATTCTGTACCACCAAAATTAAGAAGGATTACATATTTAGGTTAAGATTTGATAGTTGGTTATTTAACTATTAAATAAACAAACATTCAAATAAAGATTTCATTTCCCATGAAACCACTAAGCCTAATTTAATTAAATTTCAATAAATTAAATCCCTTTATCAAAACAGTCATATGCTTATCTCACCGGAATAATTATATTAACAAATCATATCTTTAAAGAAACACCTTTTAAAATAAATATGGAAAGCACCATTCGGTATCAACCATGGATCGCAACTCAATGGTTACGTCTCTATCCTAGAGAAAGTAAACTTAATTTAAGCAATCTCTGCCTCCCAATTTCCGCCATGCAATCAATCATAGATCATAGTTTGCACAATGGTTACGTCGTTATCTCAGTAAAAAACATCCCAAACTGTAGGCAATCTCTGCCCTTAAATTACGCTATCAAAATATACCATCACTTCCCGAAATCTTTATTTTAATAATTATCTCAAAATAATGCTTATAAAGTTTTTATATAAATTTCCAAGTTTAATTTAGGAAAATATTTTTTATAACGGCTTACTATATAATATATTATTTTTAAAAACTATATTAATATTTGAACAAACTATCTTCGACATAGTAATATTTGTATACTGATAAATTCTTAAATAATAATAAACTTTTAAATCAAATAATTATAAGATAACTTTAATTAATAATTAAAACATGCATTTAAACATTTTAAATAATTAAATAACTTTGAAAACGATAATTAAATACTTTTAAATAACTTTTAAGAATCATAAATAATTAACTTTAAATTATTATCAAATAATTATTAATTATCCTTAAAATGTCGTTGATAATTAATAATCATCTTAAAACAACTTTGGTCCAAAAATCAATTTCCAAATTTGGAAAGAGGCTTAATAACTCCAACGGTACATAATCAAGTCACCATTAATTCAAATAACCATCTAGGTTATAATTCCAGCATTTACATAACATCACGTATGTAAATTAACTCACAATTAACAATTCATCATTAATACCACACTTATCCAATACTAACCAATTGAAATGCAATTTAGTGTCCATACTAATATAATAGTAGAACAAGGTTTATTTCTGCTAAATAAATATCCAAATTAACCTATCCAATTAATAATAGCAGGACAGTGTTTTATTCTTCTAAACAGGGTCCAATTAATTTAATTAGCGGAATAATGATTTATTTTCGCTAAACAAAGGTCCAAATTACCACAGTCAATTCAATTTAACTCAACAATATTTTATTTGGCTACTTAATGGCACAGAAAAAAATAATTTAAATTAATATCTACATAAAAATCAAAGCATAGATCATTAACTACAATCAACGATTTATAATTAATATTAAATCGATTTACCAATCAGAACTGAATTGATTTTAGTTCAATGGAGTCAAGTTATATTTTAATTCAGGTTACTTGTCAATCAAAGAGATTTATAAAATAACTTATTATTAGTTAATTTAAAATTAAACAATCCATTAATGATTAATTGATCAATTAACGTATGATTAATAAATAACAAATTACTTATTTGTTTACTTCAATCGTTTAAATCATTAAATTTCACATTGTAGAAATTCTGACAATATTGGTTCAGATAAAATTACTTGGCAATATGATCTCGATGCAATAAACTGCACTTCGATTGGATTCAAAATGAAGTAGGAATAAAGCTTTTAAATTTGGATTTTTAAATATAAAGATAAATTCAATTTCCTTTATAAAACATACCCAGCCCATATCAATACAACACGGCCTACCCAAGCTAGCCCAAACCAATCTTCCCCTTCTTCTTTCTAGTATCCGTCTCCTTTCTCCTTCATTTGAACTGACCAAACATGCACAACCCTGTGCACAAAAACATGACCACTGACCCTCAAATCACGGTACCAACCTTCTTCTCAAATCACCCACAACCTACATCTCATGTTCCACCACCTAAAAACTCGCCCAAGACCTTAGTTCGAGATTTCGAACTTCTAACTAAAGCTTGGACCAAAGCCTGTGTCAATTAATCCCCTCATCACGCCACCACCATCCACGATCCACTACCAGACTTTGCCTATCACTTTGCCACAACCCACTATACCTTTTCCCCCGGTTCGCACGACCCCCTTCTCCTCCATCATCGTCATTGTTCGCCAACCCAAGAACAAAGAACAAAGCACCCCTAAACCCTACTTTGAGCTTGCCAAACCTATCTACTCAATAAAAAAAATTCGCGACATTTTTTTCCGGTGCGCCTCCCTTTGCTTCTCCTCCATGGCCAACACCACGCAAGAAATTAACCCTCTCGCCGGAAATAGCCAAAATCCCCAAAATCATTCGTCTTCCAACTCTTCTCTCCACACGACCTTAAAATTCTTCAAACTATTCTTAAAAATTAAGTTTTCGCATCATGAACACAACCGTACAATCCATTGATTAAAATTTGAAAGTTGAATTTCGACCAAAACCTACATACTCAATGTCATTTGGAATTTTCTTCCTCTATGCTTGATGAAATTGCATCAAGTAAATTTGTAACGACCCGGATTCTTCTGGCGTTAATTGTGAATATTTGAATGGTTTAAATATTAAAATTGAATTATAGATTGATTTTTGAAGGTGTAAGGTTAAATTTTATAGAAATAGATTCAGGATTTAGATATAACAATTTATTTAATAATTTAATTATCGAATTTTATAATTGAATATTGGTTAAAATAGTGAATCTGGAGTTTTAAACTCGATAAAAATAATTTAAAGGCTTGTAAAATTTATATTAATAATACTAAAGACAATGCAACTTCTAAAATTGAATTAGGAAGTTCTTTGTTCAGTTTTGAAAATATATCGTTTAAATCGACAATTAAAAATAGCCTTTCGAGGCACAGTCTCGGAATTCGACGAAACCGGTTTCATTGGATCTGTAATATTGTCTTATTATCGGATTTCAAATCTCAGCTTTTGGCGTTATCGTTTAGCCATACGAGATGTAAACGCATTGAAATTTATATCGAAATTTAATATAATAACTGGGTCCAAAAAGCTATCTTCTCCATACGATCGAATTAGGACTCGAACTTTTTTCCATTACGTTCAGAATAAGGGTATAAAATTATAAACGCCTAGTGGCACACCTCGATAGGAGGTCAAGATTTGAAGCTACGATTCAAGACGGTTTAAATTTAAAATTTAAATGCAATATATACCTTGTATGACAGGTCAAACAAACTTCACATCAGTGTTTTTTGCTTTCACCTCACATTTACTGTAGCTAAACCATTCAAACACCCAAGGATTCATGTCTTTCCTTTCCTCCGGTCTTTTAAAAAAAAAGAATCTATGAAAACGAACTTCTCGTACTCGAGACTCTTCCCTCTCATATAAATCATGAGTTCATCTTCTCCTTTCTTCTGTACGAACAGCCAATTCAAAATAGAGGTTCGTTTGCTTTGAAAAAAAAGAAACGGCCGAACCAATTAACAAAAGAATTCATCTTTTCCCCCTTCCGTGATTCTCAAGTCGGCAGCTGTAACGACCCGATATTTTAGACTATTCGCATCCGCACATATCGGACTAGAATAATTCAAAATACCGAATTGATAATGTAAATTTGGCAAAACTGAGCATATACAGTAAATAAATAATCACAAATCACAGACACAGAGTAATAAATGCAACAGAAACAAAAGATAGTAGTTCATGAAGCTACTATATAAATAACAGAGTTAAATAAATTACAACAGAAGTCTTGAATACAATAGTCAAGTACAAGAAACAGAATACATCACTAGAATCACTGAATATCTGAAAGCTGGATAGATAGCTAGATCTCCAGGCGAAGATCCAACTCCAAAGGCGAGTCTCGAATAATGGCACACTCAATTTGACCCGAGTGTAAAGCAAAACACAAAACACTCGAGTCAGGATTAACATTCTTATATCAATAAATCCAACTCAAGTGAAATAACCACTAAAATACGAGTAACTCAAAGGACGTTGGAATAACCATCTTCTAAGGATCCGCTAAACTATCTACTATGTAGTAGTGTACGCTAAGTAGATAATGCCTATCAGTAATATAAAGTATCAAAATAGCGTTAAGGAGTTACCATTATCCCCCTTTACACATTTATATAAGCGTCATAGTCTATGCAACACTGTAAACTCCACCGTAAACTAGTGGAATATCAGGGAGTACTCCATAGGTATAACACAAAACAAATTCGTAGTGGTCGCATATATAAGAATACAAGTATGACAAGGCACATGAGGCAATACCCAAGGTAGTGAAACTACCATTTGTCTGATACAGATTGGTGAGAATGCATCGCCGCAACGATCGCAGCACCGTGAAACAACACTCCCAAAATTCGAGGGTGCACACCAATCAATAACAAGTAATGAGTAGTTCACGAAGAAGTGTGTTCGCTCGAGGTGGCTAACCCCATTTCGCCCGGCACGACTCATGTTTTAGTCATTTCCAATTTGACACATGTGTCAAGGCTATCCATTATCATTCTCTCTCTTCAGTCATCACGTACATTATTCCAACCACTTCATTTTGGATCACACTCCGCGTATATTTATTAAAGTGGTTTTCGGTTTAGACAGAGAGTATGTCCATGATCGATCCTGGTCTCTTTAATAACTTTCGTAATTATTTCACCTATTGGTCGTTTAGTAAATTTCAAAAACCAAATCAATTTCAATTTCAATTAGAATTTGTAAACCAACATTCCATTTGTCTTTCTATATCAATTTCCATAATTTACGTTTCAAAGCATCCAAATTACTATTTCAAAATCTTAAAATTCAATTTCAATTTTTATTTAAAACAATTCAAATATTTATTCAAGTTCGTATATAAATTTTATTCCGTAATCACTTAAATTAATTTAATTTAACATTTAAAACAATTTAAATTAATTGATCGATTTCATTCAATATACGTTAAGTTACTTTATCATTCAAAACAATTTCTATTTAATTTCCAATTCATTAAATCAATTTAAGTTTTCCTATATCATATTAAACTTCCAAATTTAATTAAATTAAATTCGTCAAATCAAATTCTATAAATTTCAAGTCTTATATTAATTTCAATAAGTCGCATTTTATTTCTTTTTAAAGAAATTCAATTTTACTTATTTATTTACTTAGTTATAAATTTCAAAACTCAGTTAATAAAGAAACTTAGTTCACTTATTCAAGAAGTTCAATTTCACAATAAAGAATTCAATTTAATTTAATTATTAAATAATTCTATATTTTTTTATTATCAAATAATTTCAAAACTTAATTATTAACTAATATCAAAACTTAATTATTAATAATTCCAAATTTAACCATTAAATAATTAATTTCAAAACAGCATTCTTTCAACAACTACTATGTTAATATTTGTTTCAGATATTTAAATATTAACATTTTCCTTTCATTAAATTCAAATTCCAACTTCATTTCAAATCTTATTATTTTTTCAAATAAATTCTTTATTTTATTTTTAAATCCAATTATTGACCGATCGGGTTTATTTAATTCTCTATCCTAAGTCAAGTTCATTTGGGTATTTATCATTTCAACCCGATTCCAGTTCAATTCAAAAATCAAAGCATAACAAAGGGAACTTGCAGTGTGATAACTGGGATGGTGTCAAAGTTAATAAACAAGCAATAACAACAATCAATAACAATTCAATAATTTATTCAAATAATCCCGAAATAATCATATTAATTCATATTGTTGTTTGTGTAAATTAATAAAATTATTTCTAGAATCTACACTATCATTTCGTGTAGATTGAAGATTATTACACTATTATTTATATAGTTCTTCAATTGATATTTATTATTCAATTTCATACAACATCGATTAAAACAACATACATTTAAATGGTTCAAGGTGTAATTAACCATATTTCTACATGTCAATTTATCTAAACATTTAGGGGTCATATTATGCAAATGTCATCTAATCAAATTTAACACATATATCAAATCTAACTATCCTACGTCAATTTCAATTTCAAATTATTTATCACTTACTACATTAACAATTTAACGTCCAATGTCAATATCAAGCAATCATTTATTTATCAACCAAACTGGATTATCATTGTATCAATAACAAATGATGGTGTCAGATGTCACAGGTGAACTGATACAGGTAATAACATATATAACAGTGTAATTAACTAACAGCAGCATATTTCAATTGTCGTTTCGATTGAAATCAAATTTAATAAATAAAAGAACATTAATCGTGGGTGATTGCTCACCTTTTGAGGCTAGAGAAATTTGACAACAGAGCACGCTACGAATTTCAAAGCAACGCTAGATGGATATGATTCGATGAAGAACAGGCATGACAGACAAAGCTGATCGAAAAAAATCAAGAATCAAAAATCAGTTTGATATAACAGAGGCGAAATGTATATATATAATATTATAAAATTTCTTAATTAATATCCAATGAAATCCTTGAAATATAATACACGTTCCTCACGTTCACAGCCATAGCTTAAAAAAACCCATGTAAACTAACATATAACGAATGTAAATCTTCATATATCAACTAAAATATCTACTAACATATATATTAGCTAATGTTCATATATACATATACAAATGGTAGCTAACAAGATATATTATAGTAACTAATATATTTTAAGCTTAACTTGAAACCAATGCATGAAGTATTCCAACTAATAGACTATATATATAAAGTATAAACGACAACTGGCATAAAGAAATCAACATATGCATACTAACAGCAACTATATATATATATATCCTATATATTATAAACGAACTAAAAAAGTTATGCAGAGTAATATACAATAAAATATATATAAATAGAATAGAGAATAACATAAGTACAGCATATTATAAAATAATATATACAACTTAGATAATAGAATATATCAAATGTAATACCATGCGTAACTACTTCAAAAATATCAGCAGTTTACATGCTTATATACATGTTCTCTAAAATCAACATCATATATATATATATTTAAAACCAAACAGATATATATAAAGATTGATATAACTTCATTTATATAACGTATAGAATTTCACTGTAACAAAACAAAATTTTACACGTAAACATTTCACATATCAACCTATAACATATTATACTCATATTTATACTCTTATAAACACACATATATATACCAATCTATCTATATAGCAAATTCAACAGATAAATATATTAACACAATACACGTTGAACTCTATTTATAGATGTAAAGTGCATATAAACTAATAATATATATATACGTACATATCTACTCACAGCATATGCAAGATCGTGACCTCTGAGATCTCAGCAAAGCAAAGGAGAAAAGGTAGAAAGTGGCGAGAGAAACAACACGCGAGGGAGGTGTGTCGTGGGTGGGGTTTCGGTCAGAGGCTGGGGTGCAGATGTGGATGGTTGTGGCGTGGGAAGGTGCTGTCGTACGTGGCCTTGGCGGTCGAGCTGGGCGGAAGTAAGGTGCTGTTTGCGGCCAAGGTGGGTGAGAAGATGATCGGTAGGTTGAGTAGGGTGGTGGAACGTCGGCGAAAGGTGGCGAGACAAGGGGAAAGCGGAGCATGCTTGGAGATGAGTCGGCATTTGGTTAAGGCCGTGATTCATGAATACATATTTTATTTTATTTTTTTAGGGAAGATGGCCATATCGGCCATGAAAGAAATGGGAAAAGTAAGAATAAGGTGAGTAATATAGGCTAATGCGTAGATGTAAGGAGAGGAAGCAGCTCACATTGAATTAGCTGGAAGAATGTAGGAGAGCGAGAGCGTACCATAAAATTATAAGTCGAGTATAGGAATAGCAATGGTCAAAGCTGAATTTATGGAAATGATAATTATAGTGGTCATTCATCATCTCACGGTTGGCCTATCTGAAAGGACGCGGGAAGACAAAAGTTGAAATTTCCTAACCGATACGACTATTTGTTTCGCGATTTTCGTCGCGTAATGATTACCGAATTTGCAGCAACGAACATACTACGGGAATCAGCACGATGAGATGACCAAAACGGTATACAGATATCAGTGGTAAGATTGAATTATAAAAATTCGAATTTTCTACTAGCGGAAAATGCAGCAAAAACGCAGTAAAATAAGATCAACGAAGGAAGTCCGAATTTGGAAAAACGAAAAATGACGTCTTGCTCAGAAGATGATTTACAATTTTTCTATATAAAAATATTTAGGTTTCGAAAACATTTTATTTTCATCAAATATTAACTGATATAAATTGAAAATAGAATTACACAATAAAATAAACTTTCATATTTTCAGATGAAAAATTTCAATTTGCTATGCTCAATTAGACGTATTCCAACTATTAAATTTTTATTTCAAAATTTTATTATTTAAAATTTCACAAAATACAATAAATCATATTATAAAAACGGTTAAAATTCAGGGGTCGTTACAGCAGCCTCGTTTGTTTAAGAAAAAAAATTAAACGAACGAATCAAACGTTCAATCGAAAAAGAGGGCATCCTCGCACTCGTGTGGGACGACCTCGGTGAGGGCCGGCGAGTGAATGATGGCGAGGGGATGGAGCAGAGACTGTGCGTATAGTTGTGTCGCGATTGTTAGGGTTTGGGCGAGATGGAGGCTGCGTTCCTGTGTCACGTGCACGATGAAATCCTAAGGTGAGGGGAAAGTCGATGGTGTAGCCGTGGCTCGCGATGGCTTTCGCGAAGAGGCAGTAGTCTCGAGGGACAGAAAGGTGAGGCTTGGTGGCTTGTCGATGGAGATGGCGACTTCGCGTACGACGAGAGGTGCTTGGCTTGGGAGAGGCCGTGTGTGGTTCGAAGGCAGTGAGGGTGTTGACATCGGTAAGCTTGAGGTCAGGGTTTCTGATCGATGGTGAGATATATGCCGTTTATTTTTCAATTTAAAATTTATATATTTGTATATATATACACAGAAGGAAAAAATTTATATTACAGGGAAGTACAAAACCATTTCTATTTTTAATTTAATATATATATATGTGTGTGTGTGTGTGTGTGTGTGTGTGTGTTAGGAAGAAACTTTATTTTCATTAGAATTTAATAAATATACATATACAGGTAAAACAGAAAAACATATATGTATAGGAAACAGTAAAAATATATGTATAGATAAGGTTTGGAAAATATAGGAATTTTAAAATGTTGAAAAGTTTATATAAAATTTAGATTTTTAAAACCTATATGTATTATTTTTATATGTATATATGCAGTTTCAAAAAGAAAAATAAATATATAAATACGCATTTTAATTTACTAGTTTATTTTAAAATAATGAATTATGGAAATTTACTTGTTTTATTAACTTATTTAATTTATTTTAGTTACTAAAGGATTTTAAAGGAAATTATTAGTTAATTAAATTTTTTAGATGCAAAATTAATTGTTCGATTTTTTCGAATACTAGTAAACCGTACAATGTTTATACAAGGTCGAAAAGTCGGAAAAACAAGTCAAGATTGAAGTGGATTGCAAAAAAATAAAGGTGAGATTTTCTCACTCATTTGGATACCATAAATTAAATTTAATGTTAAATTTAAATTATTGGATATGCTTGGTTTAATTGTAATAATTACCTGTTGTGTAACAACCCGCATATTTATCGAGTTTGTATTTAAATATTTTATTTAAATATTAACTCGTTAATCGGGTTTTGGTCCGAAAAGCTACTTTTTGCAAACGGTCAAATTAGGACTCGAGACCACTTCCATTGAGTTCGAAATGTCGTTTACAATTTTTTAAGTATAAACATCGATAGGTTTGGAGTTATAGCAATTTCACTAACTTTTCCCGCTTTGGACTTTGGGTTAGTTTAGCCTATTAAGCCTAAGTTCCAACCCTCTTCTCCTCACTCTTCATAAATTTCCTAACTAACTCAAGCTTTGGCATTAATGGTGAAGAGAATGGGAAATTAAAACTCCAAGCTCAAATTCAATTGCAAATCCAACATTCAACTCCAAATTCAAGTAGAAGATATTGGATTCAAGCTTTGGATTGCTTCTCCTTACTTTCAAGCTTCATCTTCATAAACTTTAGTGCAAAGGTGAGATTTTATCTCACAATTCTAGTCTATAACTATATTGGACTGTTGGGAATGATTCCCTATCACTTTTGCATGCACATTTGCATTTGGTTTGAATCGAATTGGCGAAAAACTCCAATTTTTAGTGTTTTTGGTGAAATTCTGCACTTAGGTCGTTCTGCCTATGCTAGGTCGTTCGCGTGGAAAAGTCTCGGCCTCAAAATAGCTCGTTTCCGACCTTAAAATGGCCTACAACGTTAGGTCGCTCGGCACTCGGAATTAGGTCGTAGGTCGTATGGCTCTTAGGTCGTAGGTCGCGGGCTTTTAGGTCGTTAGGTCGCAAACACTTAGGTCGTTTCTGGCCTTAAATCCCCTATATAGCCTTAGGTCGCTCGTTTCTGGCTCCTTAGGTCGTAAGTCGTGGGCCTTTAGGTCGTAGGTCGTCAGGCCGTTAGGCCTTAACTCGTGTGGCCTTAGTTCTTTAAGTCGCTCGGCCTTGCCTTCCATTTTTAGGTCGCATGACCTTCTAACCCGCTAGGTCGTTGGACCTATAACCCGTTAGGTCGTTGGGCCTATAACCCTTAGGTCGTTAGGCCGTTAACCCACTAGGTCGCATGAGTTATAACCTGTTAGGTCGCTCGACCGTTTACTCCGTTAGGTCGTATGACCTTGTTCCACTAAGTCGCTCGACCCTTAGGTCGTAACACTTTAGGTCGCACGCCTTTCACACCATTAAGTCGTGAGTTTAATTAGGTCGCTCGGCCTTAAAACGTTAGGTCGCTTGACCTGTGCTATTATTAGGTCGCGAGTTCCTTAGGTCGCTCATCTCCCTTAGGTCGCTTGACCTGTGCTATTGTTAGGTGGCGAGTTCCTTAGGTCGCTCGTCTCCCTTAGGTCGCTTACCTGGTTGAGTCGCACCTCACCTTAGCTCGGCCATGATTAGGTCGCGAGTTTCCTTAGGGTCGCTTACTCCTTTAGGTCGTGACTCTTTAGGTCGAAACCCTTTAAGTCGCTCGATCCTATCCTTCCTTTGGTCTTAACTAGGTCGTACCGTTTTGGTCGGGGCGCTGCCCCGCACCCCGCCAGGGGCGCTGCCCCCTGGACCCCCGCGACCTGACCGGGCAGGTCGAACCCCGTAAGCGGTGGCGTTGCCCCCGCACCCCCACCTTGGGGGGTTTCCACCCCCCCCGGACCCCCCCTCCGTAGGGGATCTTATCTGAAAAACATTGAGCTGATTTCCTTGGATTTTATTCGCATCTCCGTATGCGATCTTTGTGACTGATTGTTTCTACACTTGCTTATGTGTTTTGTCACTTTATAATATAAAGGTTTCAACACTAGTAGTAAATATCAAAACTCTTTTAACAAACAATTTCAACTCTATTTTTAATAACAAAGCTCTTTTCTTAAACCGTTTTCCAATCTATTAGTATATACAAGCCTTTACCTCACTCGGATGAGAAATCTAATTAAACGACTTAGTAAAACAAGTGGTATGAAACGCTTGCGTTTACTTCGTCGGTTAATTCTTGTACTTGTTCGATTGAACCTCTTGTGACAATTTTATTAGTGAAGATTTACAGTTTGTTCGTAAATATTTAAGTTAAGCAAGTGGTTATGGGACATGAAGCTAAACTTCTATATTTACTAGCTTAGTGTAATTGAAACTTCTCGTTGATCTTGATGATCGCTTTATGAATTAGACTAGCAATTGCGCGATGTCTCTTTCATTGCAAGGTTAGACTAGACACCACTTGTGTGATTCCATTCACACATACCTTTCTGCTTTTTGGTTAGTCTTGACCTCAATCTGTGTGATTCCATTCACACATGCGGGGTAGCTCCCCTTGGTCTTCGGACCGTCATGTGATAGGCCTCTTTCCCTTTTTATGATTTCTGGATTTCTTGCATTGATTTCTGGAATTTATGTCATTGACTTGTTATGAGTACAAGTTTAGGGTATGATGCCCTCTTCGAATCTTTGAGAAGATTCTTGTGATATTGATTATCTCTTATTGATTGATCTTCTGTTGATCATTGTTTACATACTTATAGTGGTATGTCGTTATGGATGTTTATGTTTATGCCATATCTTTTATGTTATATCATGTCATCTGATATTTATAGCTAGACTGATCCGTTTATTATTTTCTTAAATAATACTTGGGTCAGACCGAGATGTTACAGGTGCTTCTGCTTGACTTCTTCCCAGGGATTCATCACTCTGACTTTTGGCTAACTATTTAGATTAGCAGTTTTTGTTGTATACACTTGAGATATAGACTCATAGTTGTATTCTTTTGTATAGCACGTGTTGCTATTCTTTTGTATTATCGTGGATCTTATTGACCACTACTCTGATGTACACTTTCATGTGTTAGTTATATATTCATATCTTCTTCCAGCATTGTGATATGGATATCTGTGACTGATTTGTGATATGATTATTTCTATGTTTGTTTCCGAAGATTATTTATAGCCACCGTGTGATAAGCAATTACATGGATGGTCGCTCCTCAACAGCCTTATTCTCCGTGCTAGTTGACAGCACTACTCCGGAGTGTTCTTGGCTAGCGTGGGTATAGAGGTGGGGCGTCACAGCTTGGTATCAGAGCCAAACTTCGGAACAATGTAGAATAACTTGACAAGGATCATCGTCCTAAGTCCACCTTAGGAGTCTTGCTTTAGGATTTTGTTCGGGTTTTCAAACCGATTCATCCTATTTCTTTTATGATTCCTTATTTCACCTGTCAAGAATGTTTGATATTCATTTGGTGAATAACTATTTTCTTTCTCTTCTTTCTTTCTTAAGGAAAGAATGTCTAGACCAGGTCGTCCCAGAGCTGGATCATCTAGTGCTCCACCACCGGATGGAGTTTTTATGACTGCTCAACAGCTTCTTGATTTAGTAACTAATGCTCAAGCAGCTGGAGCTAACCCGGAACCTACTCACCCAAAGTCGGGATTTGCACGCTTGTGCAGCGATTACACTAACTTGGGTGGGAAGCCCTTCAAAGGTTCGGAAAATATCATCGAGGTCCAGGCTTGGTTAAAATCATGCGATCGAATCTTTTCTCGCATGAACCTTATCGATCTCCACTGCGTTCAGGTGGCTTCCAGCATGCTCCAGGAGAGAGCATTGGACTGGTACGAACTCCTTATTTCAGAAATTAATGAAGCGGATCTCACCTGGGAGCAATTTCAGGGACGCTTCAAGTTAAAGTTTGTACCAGAAGCTGGGAAAGTAACCTTGGCTCGACGTTTTATAGACCTTGTTCAAGGTCAATCCTCTGTGACTGATTACGTCGCAGCCTTCGAGTCGCTTTCCAAATATGGGGTTGAATACATCAACACCCCATTGAAGAAGAACCAGAGGTTCGTTTATGGCTTAAATAAGAATTTTAAGAAGCCACTGCTCCTGAAACTAGAAGTCGCATTTGATCAACTCGTCGATATCGCTCTTCGTCTTGAAGAGGCTGATAGAGAGAGTGATGTTGAAGTGGAAGGCGCTAAACCAAACTTCAACAACAAGAAGAGGCCAAACAAATTCAAGGGTCCTTATCCCAACAAAAAGGGTAAGCAGGCTACCCTTGCGGCAAAGTCTCCTTCTCCTAGTGGTGCGAGTTGCTTCAACTGTGGGTCTGGGGATCATTATGCGAATAACTGCTCTAAGCCCAAATCTTGTCGCTATTGTAAGAGCCCAGATCACTTTATACATCAATGCCTCAAACGTAAAAGCAGGAATGAGGGAAAGTTAAATGTGGCTCAAGCCCCTGGAAACACATCTCATGGCCAAGGTATTTCTCATTCCATTCTTGATGGTATTATTTTATTTCATGATCAACCTATTAGAGTTCTCTT
The DNA here is from genome assembly GCA_030765085.1 of Allium cepa. Classification (NCBI taxonomy): domain Eukaryota; kingdom Viridiplantae; phylum Streptophyta; class Magnoliopsida; order Asparagales; family Amaryllidaceae; genus Allium; species Allium cepa. The sequence continues at coordinate 73,723,923 of CM060946.1, read as the reverse complement.
TGATACGGGTGCATCCCATTCTTTTATATCAAAGGAACTGGTAGACACTTTTTCCTTAAGTGTTACTGCATTGATGACATCTTTAAAAATTGCGAATCCTGTTGGTGGATCCGCAGCTCTTAGTTTGCTTTGTAAAGATGTGGAGATTATTTTTTGCGATTTTTCTTTCCTTGCCGATTTGCATGTCATGCGTTACTTAGGCTTTGGAATAATTTTGGGAATGGATTGGCTTAACCGTTATCAAGCCCATATCCTATGTCCTGAGCGGACTATTCATCTCCGACATCCACAATCTGTTAAACAGATTTCTGTTAATCTTAAAGATTCAGAATCATGTTTGGTGGCATCTTTATATTCTTTAAATCCTCGTGATAACGATGATGATGATGAAGATGATATTATTTCTCGTATTCATGTTGTTCGTGAATTTTCCGACATATTCGAGCCCGTTTTAGGTTTACCACCTAAACGAGCAATTGAGTTCAGAATTAATCTTGTTTCTGGAGCTCAACCTATTACTCGTCCTCCTTATCGCATGTCCAATAAGGAAAATGAGGAGATGCGTAAACAATTATCTGAGTTGGAGACGAGGCAATTTATTCGCTCTAGTTCCTCGCCTTAGGGAGCTTCGGCTATTTTCGTAAAGAAATCCGATGGTACTTTGAGGCTCTGCGTTGATTATCGCAAGCTTAATGATCTTACTATTAAAAATAAATATCCTTTACCTCGGATTGATGATCTATTCGATCAGCTTAGTGGTGCTAAGGTCTTTTCACAATTGGACTTGGCTACCGGTTTCCATCAGCTTCGTATCGCTGAGGATAGCATTCCTTTGACATCATTCCGTACTCGATATGGATCTTATGAATGGCTTGTTATGCCATTTGGGTTAACGAATGCTCCAGCTTATTTCGTTGACCTCATGAATCGAGTTTTCAAAGATTTCCTCGATCGGTTTGTTCTCATATTCATTGATGATATTCTTGTGTATTCAAAAACCGAGGAGGAACATGAGAAACATCTTCGGATTGTATTGGAAACACTTAGGAGTAATCAATTAAAGGTGAAATTTTCTAAATGCCACTTTTGGCAATCTCGTGTGAAGTTTCTCGGTCATATTATTTCCGAATCCGGGATATCCGTAGATCCTTCAAAGATTGAAGCGATTCAAGATTGGAAGAGACCGGAGAGTGTGACAGAGATTCGTAGTTTTCTCGGATTGGCGGGCTATTACCGTCGTTTTATTAAAGACTTTTCTAAGATTGCCGTGCCTCTTACTGGCTTGACTAAGAAGGGAGTTAAATACATTTGGTCGGACAAATGTGAAGCCTCTTTTCAGAAATTGAAAGAACTCCTTTCCGATGCTCCTATTCTTGTTATTCCTGAGGGGAATCAAGATTTTGTTGTTTATACCGATGCTAGTCATGTTGGTTTGGGTGCCGTTCTTATGCAAAAAGAACGTATTGTTGCTTATGCTTCTAGGCAATTGAAGCCAGCCGAGGCTAGATATGCCACACATGATCTAGAGCTCGCGGCTATTGTTTTCGCCCGAATGTGGCGTCATTATCTATTGGGAGAGAAATTTATTCTTTACACGGATCATAAGTCTTTGAAATATTTATTTTCTCAAAAAGAACTTAATTTACGTCAACAGCGTTGGCTCGAGTTCCTTGCACCTTATGATCTTGATATTCTTTATACCCTCGGTAAGGGTAATCGTGTCGCCGATGCTCTTAGCCGTAAGCAACAAGCAGTTGTTTCTATGATGATATCCGAATGGAACGATCTCGAGATCTTATCCACTTGTGAGATTCGAGAGCGCGTATCCGATTTATGCTCATCGCTTGTTTTATGTAGCCTTGAGGCTCATCCTTCTCTTTTAGACCGCATTCTTGAAGCTCAAGGGCTAGATTCTGAATTGGCTCTTCTTGGCAAAAATGTTAAGGATAAAATTGATATTGAAGGTTTGAAAGACTTTGATATTGATTCTCGTGGCGGCATTCGAAAATTTGGTAGACTTATCGTACCAAATATTGGGGATCTTCGTAAAGATATTTTAGAAGATTCCCATCGTTCTAAATTCACCATTCATCCTGGTAGTAGTAAAATGTACGCTGATATGAAGCGGCTTTATTATTGGGAGGGAATGAAATCTGATATTGCTAACTTTGTTAAGTGTTGCATGACTTGCCAACTTGTCAAGGCCGAACATCAAAGGCCTGGTGGGTTATTGCAACCTTTAGAAATTCCAATTTGGAAGTGGGATCAGTTTCCATGGACTTTATAGATGGCCTTCCCCGTTCTCGTTTGGGTCATGATAGCTTATGGGTGATTGTTGATAGACTTACTAAATCCGCCCATTTTATTCCGGTTCGGTCTAACCGAACCGTTCCTCTTTTGGCCAAACTATTTGTCAAGGAAATTGTAAGGTTGCATGGAGTTCCTACTTCTATTGTTAGCGATCGTGATCCATTGTTTACTAGTGGATTTTGGAAGAGTCTTCAAAAAGCTTTAGGAACGAAGCTTAATTTTAGCACCGCTTATCACCCCCAGTCTGATGGACAAACCGAGCGTGTGAATCAAACTCTTGAAGATCTTCTTCGTGCTTGTGTGCTTGATTTTGGTGGAAGTTGGGAAGATCATATTTCACTTGTTGAATTTTCCTATAACAATAGCTTCCAATCTAGTATTGGTATGGCACCTTTCGAGGCACTCTACGGAAGGCCATGCCGATCTCCTTCTTGTTGGCTTGAGGCCGGTGAGAAGCTGGTTTTAGGTCCAGACTTTATTCGTGATTCCACGGAAAAGATTGAACTTATTCGACATAGGATGAAAGAAGCCCAGAGTAGACAAAAATCCTATGCCGATAATCGAAGAAGGAAATTAGAATTTTCTGTTGGGGATCCTGTTTTTATTCGTGTTTCACCTATGAAGGGTGTTGTACGTTTCAATCGATCGGGGAAGTTAGCGCCTCGATATATTGGGCCATTTCCTATCACTGAACGTATTGGTTCCATGGCTTATCGCCTTACATTGCCGGCTCAGTTTTCTGCTATGCATGATGTATTTCATGTTTCTCAATTACGAAAATGCCTTCGGGATTCCGATTCTATTCTTGAGCCTGCTGTTGTGGAAGAAATTGAAGTTTCGCCAAATTTAACTTATGAGCAGCATCCTATTCGAATTATAGCTTCTGAGGTTAAACGACTTCGAAATAAAGATGTTCCGCTTGTGAAGGTTCAATGGTCCTCAAATCCTAAGGATTGTTCTTGGGAATCCAGAGAATTCATCGAGCGTACACATCCGGACTTGCTTACTCCTGCTCCTTGAGGTGAACTTCTTATTTCAAAATTCCTCTTGTGTTAATATGCTTTTATGGTTGTTACTTTTTATTTCCATCTTATATATATTGCGAGGACGCAATTTCTTTAAGGAGGGGAGTCTGTAACAACCCGCATATTTATCGAGTTTGTATTTAAATATTTTATTTAAATATTAACTCGTTAATCGGGTTTTGGTCCGAAAAGCTACTTTTTGCAAACGGTCAAATTAGGACTCGAGACCACTTCCATTGAGTTCGAAATGTCGTTTACAATTTTTTAAGTATAAACATCGATAGGTTTAGAGTTATAGCAATTTCACTAACTTTTCCCGCTTTGGACTTTGGGTTAGTTTAGCCTATTAAGCCTAAGTTCCAACCCTCTTCTCCTCACTCTTCATAAATTTCCTAACTAACTCAAGCTTTGGCATTAATGGTGAAGAGAATGGGAAATTAAAACTCCAAGCTCAAATTCAATTGCAAATCAAACATTCAACTCCAAATTCAAGTAGAAGATATTGGATTCAAGCTTTGGATTGCTTCTCCTTGCTTTCAAGCTTCATCTTCATAAACTTTAGTGCAAAGGTGAGATTTTATCTCACAATTCTAGTCTATAACTATATTGGACTGTTGGGAATGATTCCCTATCACTTTTGCATGCACATTTGCATTTGGTTTGAATCGAATTGGCGAAAAACTCCAATTTTTAATGTTTTTGGTGAAATTCTGCACTTAGGTCGTTCTGCCTATGCTAGGTCGTTCGCGTGGAAAAGTCTCGGCCTCAAAATAGCTCGTTTCCGACCTTAAAACGGCCTACAACGTTAGGTCGCTCGGCACTCGGAATTAGGTCGTAGGTCGTATGGCTCTTAGGTCGTAGGTCTCGGGCTTTTAGGTCGTTAGGTCGCAAACACTTAGGTCGTTTCTGGCCTTAAATCCCCTATATAGCCTTAGGTCGCTCGTTTCTGGCTCCTTAGGTCGTAAGTCGTGGGCCTTTAGGTCGTAGGTCGTCAGGCCGTTAGGCCTTAACTCGTGTGGCCTTAGTTCTTTAAGTCGCTCGGCCTTGCCTTCCATTTTTAGGTCGCATGACCTTCTAACCCGCTAGGTCGTTGGACCTATAACCCGTTAGGTCGTTGGGCCTATAACCCTTAGGTCGTTAGGCCGTTAACCCACTAGGTCGCATGACCTATAACCTGTTAGGTCGCTCGACCGTTTACTCCGTTAGGTCGTATGACCTTGTTCCACTAAGTCGCTCGACCCTTAGGTCGTAACACTTTAGGTCGCACGCCTTTCACACCATTAAGTCGTGAGTTTAATTAGGTCGCTCGGCCTTAAAACGTTAGGTCGCTTGACCTGTGCTATTATTAGGTCGCGAGTTCCTTAGGTCGCTCATCTCCCTTAGGTCGCTTGACCTGTGCTATTGTTAGGTCGCGAGTTCCTTAGGTCGCTCGTCTCCCTTAGGTCGCTTACCTGGTTGAGTCGCACCTCACCTTAGCTCGGCCATGATTAGGTCGCGAGTTTCCTTAGGGTCGCTTACTCCTTTAGGTCGTGACTCTTTAGGTCGAAACCCTTTAAGTCGCTCGATCCTATCCTTCCTTTGGTCTTCACTAGGTCGTACCGTTTTGGTCGGGGCGCTGCCCCGCACCCCGCACCCCGCCGGGGGCGCTGCCCCCTGGACCCCCGCGACCTGACCGGGCAGGTCGAACCCCGTAAGCGGTGGCGTTGCCCCCGCACCCCCACCTTGGGGGGTTGCCACCCCCCCTGGACCCCCCCTCCGTAGGGGATCTTATCTGAAAAACATTGAGCTGATTTCCTTGGATTTTATTCGCATCTCCGTATGCGATCTTTGTGACTGATTGTTTCTACACTTGCTTATGTGTTTTGTCACTTTATAATATAAAGGTTTCAATACTAGTAGTAAATATCAAAACTCTTTTAACAAACAATTTCAACTCTATTTTTAATAACAAAGCTCTTTTCTTAAACCGTTTTCCAATCTATTAGTATATACAAGCCTTTACCTCACTCGGATGAGAAATCTAATTAAACGACTTAGTCAAACAAGTGGTATGAAACGCTTGCGTTTACTTCGTCGGTTAATTCTTGGACTTGTTCGATTGAACCTCTTGTGACAATTTTATTAGTGAAGATTTACAGTTTGTTCGTAAATATTTAAGTTAAGCAAGTGGTTATGGGACATGAAGCTAAACTTCTATATTTACTAGCTTAGTGTAATTGAAACTTCTCGTTGATCTTGATGATCGCTTTATGAATTAGACTAGCAATTGTGCGATGTCTCTTTCATTGCAAGGTTAGACTAGACACCACTTGTGTGATTCCATTCACACATACCTTTCTGCTTTTTGGTTAGTCTTGACCTCAATCTGTGTGATTCCATTCACACATGCGGGGTAGCTCCCCTTGGTCTTCGGACCGTCATGTGATAGGCCTCTTTCCCTTTTTATGATTTATGGATTTCTTGCATTGATTTCTGGAATTTATGTCATTGACTTGTTATGAGTACAAGTTTAGGGTATGATGCCCTCTTCGAATCTTTGAGAAGATTCTTGTGATATTGATTATCTCTTATTGATTGATCTTCTGTTGATCATTGTTTACATACTTATAGTGGTATGTCGTTATGGATGTTTATGTTTATGCCATATCTTTTATGTTATATCATGTCATCTGATATTTATAGCTAGACTGATCCGTTTATTATTTTCTTAAATAATACTCGGGTCAGACCGAGATGTTACAGGTGCTTCTGCTTGACTTCTTCCCAGGGATTCATCACTCTGACTTTTGGCTAACTGTTTAGATTAGCAGTTTTTGTTGTATACACTTGAGATATAGACTCATAGTTGTATTCTTTTGTATAGCACGTGTTGCTATTCTTTTGTATTATCGTGGATCTTATTGACCACTACTCTGATGTACACTTTCATGTGTTAGTTATATATTCATATCTTCTTCCGCCTTTGTGATATGGATATCTGTGACTGATTTGTGATATGATTATTTCTATGTTTGTTTCCGAAGATTATTTATAGCCACCGTGTGATAAGCAATTACATGGATGGTCGCTCCTCAACAGCCTTATTCTCCGTGCTAGTTGACAGCACTACTCCGGAGTGTTCTTGGCTAGCGTGGGTATAGAGGTGGGGCGTCACATGTTGGATGTATATATAGTAGTATATATATTAATATTAGAGTCATTCATATTCCCGCATTATATAGCTGATGAGGCCCTATTCACCCCGTTTAATAGCGGATGACCCTATATACCGCGATATCCCCCTCGAGTGGGATTGGTATTTTTTTGTTGACTAACATCTACGGATGCAGGGAAAAATAGGTTGGAGGGATCCAACCGTATTCCTCAAAAATATTTACTATTCATATATATATATATATATATATATATAGTGATATGATATGATTGATAAATTGCTATGATTTCTATGTGTATTGAATGTATTGAAAAGTATAATAGCATGGAAATTGAATTTTGTATTTTAAATACCATAAATAATTAATTTGAAGCAGATAAAAAGGAAGATTTTGAAAGAGAAATGTTTAAACTGAAAAGTTGGGTTATTTTGTAGAAAACTAAGTGGAACGAGAAATATATAAATTAACTTGGTTATATTTAACTATTTGTAAATTGAGTTAAATATACATTAAGGACTTGAAAGATATTCTGAAGATTTTGGAAAAAATATGAATCAATAATTAAAATAGATTTGAAACTAAATGGATTTTTATTAAGGGAAGATTTTTAAATGGAATTATAAATAGAATTTGTTTTGTAAATAAAAGGAAAACTCAAAGGAGTTTATAAATTTATAAACGGGGTTTATAGATAAAATGGAATGTCATTAGTGGATATGTGAAAATATAAGTTGATGGTGCGAACTTATGCCGGACAATGAAAATTGTTTTAAAAGGATATAGTAGAATATTTCGAATGTGAGAAGTAGTGATATGGTCAATGTGATACGAACCAAGAGGAATTTATGAATTGAATTGGTGAATATTGGATTTTATAAAAATAGACCTTTGTTGAGTAGATTGAAATAGTTTTAAATGGAATTTTAAAATCTAATATACTATATAATTTTTATAAACTATTATTTGGATCTAGAATATTCCGAAGTTAGCTATTATATACTTAACTTTTTGAGAGAAATGTATGTTCCCCTAAGCTATTATATACTTAATATTTATTGAAATAAATTGTAATTTTATAAATCAGATTGTAAACAAACTAGTAATTGGATATGAACTTGAATGCTTTTAAGATGTTGATATTTTAATTTTATCTAAAACTATATTTTGAAAACAAACCATTTATCTTATTTTGTACATATATTCCTAAAATGACTTAAATTCAAGTATGATGCCTCTCGAGATGGGAAGCAAAGTTAATTAAAATTGAATAAGATCTTAGGGGAAAGATCTTATAATGGTATTATGGGAACTTAAAAAAATTTCCAAGTATAAGTTAAGTAAACTGCGGGAGGTGAAATAAAATTTGCAAAGGAAGTGAAGTAAAACTGGAATTTTAAATAAGCATAGATGGGTTTGGAAATAGTAAAGGGAATTAACTAAGGAATTTTGGAATTTATAGAATTCATGTAAAACAAGTTTGGAAATTTACAAATAGAGTTGTAAATGATTTTTGAGAAAAGAAATAGGAAATAAAATGAATACTTTAAATGTGTAGAATAACCAATGAAGTGGGAAAACTATATTCTAAGTATTAGGCAAAGGTTGAAATTTGTTCCACATGAATAAAAGGGATTTGAGAACTATTTTCAAAATTTTGAAATATGGAAATAATATCTTGGGTAGATATTTTGAATAAATAATTTGGAAAATTATTAAGGCCTGATGTTTGCTTGTGGATGCTATCTAATAGCTAAATAACCGACTATCAATATTGGTCAATGCGCTGATCGTTTCGTAGAGACAGGATCAGGTTTAATTATCTGAAAACTACTTCGATATGGTTTGAACATAGCGAATGAAGACCGTGAATATGATGAAGACGGTGATTTGGTTTGTCCAAACGAAGGGCAACTTGTACGGATGAATGCTTTCAGACCATCGTCATTGGAGGGCGGTGAGCACTCTAAGTGAATGTGTGCTTAAAAGGTAACGTTTAGCCTCAAGTCTCATCAGCCGGGAATGGCTAAAACAGGGGAGGTGCAGCAAGACTAAGTGGGTAACGCCCAAATAGGGTAAGATTCCCCTTGTCTTTAGTCTCTTTATTCGGCTGTATGGGCGGTTGTTAGCTCCAACCGCAGGGGAGATATTATTCGGACTATCCAGTAAGGGGTAGCTCCGGTCTTGTGTTGTAGAGAATCGGGAACGGTCCTCGGTACTCAGATCTAGATCAGGTACTGTGACGGGCGGTACCCCAGTAGCCCTGCCATTGTATGGAATCCATTCTCCAATAAGCTCCCCTACGGTTTTGATTGTGCCCAAGTTTGCTGGAACGTGAGCTGCAAGCATTTCTGTTATATTCTATTTTACTTTCTATAGACACTATTGTAATATCAGACGGATTTGATAAAAATGTGTTGGTTATTGTAAGGTCAAAAACCGACATATTTATTTATGGTGTAGTCTTACGAGATACCTTTGTTTCAAAGGATTTTCAAAAATATAATAATCCATTTGAGTGTGATTTTCTCATGCTGGTTTTCCAGACTGACTCGAATGTTGTTTTATTATGATGCTCGGGTCAGACCGAGTTGAACAGATCCAGGATAGTATGCTTTGGAGTTCCAGAGGCAAACTGGATGACAGGGACGTATCTCTGTACTTGAATTTCTATTTCTGCTGTATAAGAACGAGTATTAAGCTGTCCAAATGGATGATTGTTGTACTCTGATAATGGTATGTATATCAGTACAGTTCCTTTGTATTTAAAAGCTGTTATTATATATTATACTTTATTCCGTTACGATTGTGAGACTCTGATGTTGTTTTTATCTTCTACCTCTTTCTTCTTTAACCCTGAAGACTCGTATTTCCGTCTACTTTGAGTTGAATTGATGTGGAATATTGTCGGCTCAAAGGGGTATGAATTTGGGGCCATCACAAAATTTTAATATGTTCTATACTTAAAAACAAATAACTTTTGTTTTGAAATCATGTTTTATTAATCGTTGAGCTATTTATTTGAGGTAGGAAGTTCCACTATTTTATTAAATAACAAGACAGAGAGCCTGTATGGGAGAAGTACAGTGCTTCTTTGTGTTGCAGAGTGAAATAATCATGTCTGGCACACGTATGCATCTACATATTAACATAACAATCAACCATACATTTGTTATAGATGAAAGATGCCTCCATATTCACAGATATATAGATTTATAAGTAATAACTTGTTAACAAAATAAAAGTTTTTTACTCACTGCTTTTAAGATGGATGACAAACTATTGCTTGTTTTAATTTCCTCTATGCTTTTGAACAACTTGATCTTTTTATTGTTTAATGGCAGGTCTTTGTTTTTCTTTTTTATTTTATTTTATAATGCGTGAAATAGCCATGGCCATGTATATATATAAAAGAATGGAAGAAGGTAGTGAAATACTAGGGCGGCTGCTATGCACTTATAGGGTGGCTAAAGAATTTTCTTACAGTTCACATTTTTCATATTATTATTTTTCCTTTTCTTTTTACTTTGGTGGCTGATTTGATTTCATGTTTTTGGGCTGATTTGATCTTTGGCTTGATTTGATTTTATATGTGTTGATTTGATTCCTATGTGTGCTTGATTGTATATTTGTATGCTTGACTTTGAAATTTTGTCATGATGAAACTTCATATGTACACACACACAGATATATATATATATATATATATATGTTCACAAGAAATTTTTACCATATACATATTTACATTTTTATTATAAGTTTTGAAGTTTGCCAACATGAAGCTTATACATGTACATATATATATATATTTACATATGCATTATTTTTATTATCATATATACATATATATAGACTTTTATTTTTTTCATCATAAGTTTGAAATTTTCCATCATAAGGCTTGTGTATATATATATATATATATATATAGTTTATCATAAGTTTTGAAATGGTGAATTATATACACACACACATATATTTTTATCATTTTCAGAAATTAGTGCTTTGAATTTTTCTTATAGTTTCCAAAATTCATAGATTCGGATATTTTCAATATCAGAAAAATTTATTTATTCGACTTATAAATTTTTTATATTTCAATAATTAAAATTAGTTAATTATTCCAATAACAGATGTTAAATATCCGGGGTTGTTAGAAATTTCCTTATCAGTTGCCCTAGGAGAACAAAACGAGTTTATATATATACAGTATAGCACCACCGACGGTAACTGTACCATATAATCCCCATTTTCCCTAGATATTTCCAGAATTAAATCCTTCGGTGTTAAGTAGGGAAGAATATTCCCATACCATCAAAATTAAGAAGGATTACATATTTAGGTCAAAATTTGATAATCAGTTATTAACTATCAAATAAACAAACATTGCAAACAAAGACTACATTTTCCACGAAAACCACCAAACTTCTTAGATTATCTTTCATTAATTAAATCTCTTTTCAAAATATTTATTAAATATTTATATACTTATCTCACCGAGATAAGCATATTCACAAACCATTCCTTTCAAAACTTGGAAGCCCTTTTTCACATAAATATAAAATGGTACAAGTATATTTATCAAATGCTTAGAAAGGTTTTCTTTTTCAAAATTATATTAAAATGATCAAACCCAAATGTCATTAAAAACCAAGATATAAATAACCCAAAACACCATTCCATTCTATAAATCTCTATTATTTTATAATATCTCATTTGTAAATCTGTAAATCTATTTATAAAGCTTTTTTATAAATCTCCAATCTGTTTATAAAGCTTCTTTATAAATGTCCAAGTTTATCGTATAATACTCTTTATAAATCTCAAAACCCCATTTATAAAATTTCCCTTTCGAATCTCTAAAACCATTTATAAACCTCTTTCTGAAATCATTTACTTCTTTTCCAATTTCAAATCTCTTTCAAATTCATTAACTCCTTGAGTAAATCCTTTTTATAAAAAGGAATCCTTTTATAAACAATTTATTGTTTAGTTATAATGAATAAAAACTTTAACATCATAAAAATAAACTTTAAATGCTTTTAATAATATAATAATAGAACTTTAAAAACATTATTAAAAATATAATAATAAAAAAATTTCAAAAACATTTTAAGTGATATAATAAAACAACTTTAAACAACTTTAAAAAATGTAATTACTTAACTTTTAAACAATAAACTAATAAAGTAATTAACTAGCTTTAAACAATCATCAATAAAATAATTTATTATCTTTAAACAACCTTAATAAATAATTAATTATTGTTAAACAACCTTAATAAAATAATTAATTCTAAAACATTATAAATACATAATTAACTTTAAAACAATTAAATGACATAATAATTAATTTTACTACATAAATAATTATATAAAACATTTTGTTAAAATAGTATGTAAATAATCACTTTACTTCAAGTTATAAAATTAAAGTTAATTTAACTCCTTAACTTTCCGAACGCGGAAAGAGGCTTAGCTACCCCAACGGTTCTTAAACAAGCTACCATTTATTCAATTTAACTTCTCAAGTTAAATTACATATATTTTCGTAAACAGACATATATGTAAACCAAATCAATAATTAACAATTAATTGTTAACACGTTACTTATCTAGTATTAATCCTCTAACACTTAAATAAATGTCCAAATTAATATAATTGCAGAACGAAGATTTATTTTCCTAAACAAATGTCATTTAAAATAAACTCTTCCATTTATTCTTAGGGTTTGTTTATTAGGTCGAATTGATAACACCAAAGAAGTATACTTAAATTAACTACGTTATTATATAAACAACGTAATTATATTAAATCAATATTATTTTGTCATTTTATACATTATCCATTTTCGAAAATAATAATTTATCCAAACTCAACAATCAGACAAATAAAACATCCAAGCATACAACCAATAATTTTTATTTACTATACAACATACCGATGAACCAAAAAGGTAAGTTTAACTCACTAAAATTTTAGTTATCGCCGAAGTGTTATGGTTCCATATAAATCGAAGAGCTTCCGATTTTAGCTTGAAATTTCACAAACTCCAACCTCAACCAATCTAATTCCACAATGTAGCCAATGTCGTTACGAATGCAACACGAAAACCATCGTTCGATTTGGACCTTTTATGAACAAGTTATGGATTTAATAAGATTCTCGAATTAAATAATATAATTAATTTAATAATTACATCATTAATCCAATATTCACCTAGCTTAACCCAATCCATCCTCGTTTAGAAACTTGGTCGCCATTCTTCCATCTCCGTTCAATTTCACCTTACCACCGCCGCTAGCAACCAGAAACTGTTGCGCCACCACTGGAGATACCCCTGACCACGACGAACTCCCTGCCACAACCAATGCCTCCCCATGACCATCGTAGCTCATCCACGAACCCAAGAAACTCTGTGTCGTTCATCTTCCTCCCATTGCTGTCATAGACCACTGGCTACTGCCGCATGACCACATCTAAACGCCTAGATCGTGATGCTTAGAACGACCCCAAAGCCGCCGTCGTTTATGCCCTGTAGGCCGAGATCTGGCCAAATCCTCCATCGCTGTTCAACACGAAAATCTTGCTACCACACATTGAACTACAACGATTCCACCATCCAATCACATCGCGTCCATTAGCCAAACAATTTCCAAGTTGGAACTTTTTCTTGAAACGGCCTTTGGTGGTCGTGGTGAACTGTGGCCATTAGATGAAGTTATTTGATTTTCACGTCTAGGGTTTTGTATGGATTCGAGTTAGGAAATGAATAGAGAAGGGGTCCTTATATATATTAAAAACCTAACTTACGTTATTCATATCCAAAATTCACGAACCCAATCGAGGCTTGCTCGCTGGCATTCCTGACCAAGTACCCCTGTTCAAACTCGACGAAACTATCTTTGGGGCCTAGTTCTAACATATACAGAAGTAAACTTCTTAAGTCGCTCAATTTTACAAACTAGACTTGTAACAACTTGAAATTCTGTCACATTGATTTTTAAATATTTAATTGTTTTAAATATTTGATTTGGGGTTCTGTTTAAAATGTAATAAAATCTATATTCCGAATAACTGCTTGATTTTTAATGATATATTTTTAATTTAATTTATAGAATTTTTCCATAATTTTTAATTTAGAAAATATTTAAATTGGTGTTTGACTTATTTGGTATTGAACGTTGGCATTTTTGAAAATTTACAGAATTTAGTAACTTGTTTATTTTATTATTGTTTTATGACTGCGTCCTAATTCTGTACGCAATCATCTTTCATTTTCAGTCGTTTGCAGCTCGTATATGGATACAATGCTGTGTAACAGGGTAGCGGAATTGATTTAGAATATTAAAAAAATAATATAGTATGCATAAATACACATCATCCTACCTTTTGTTTTTCCTTTTCCCTACCTTCTGCTACTACCTTCCCCTTCTCTTGCTTTCCCCTTCAACACAACATCCATACATCCACCCTTGTTCCCCTTTGATGTGACCTTCGTTTATGAATTTGGGAATGATTTGCTTAGCTATAGGGGATGGGTTCTCTGTGTGTGTGTGTGTGTATACATTATACAACCAACTTTTTTTCATCTCTGGAAATTTCAAAGATCAAGAAATTAAACTTTACATTCAAACTTCAAAAATCCCTATTTGTCGACAAATCAATATTTGCTTATGGTTCCAATGTGGAAAATGTTTGTTTGGATCTCTATTTTATTTTAAAAATAGTTTTATGGGTTTTTGTCGAGTAGTTTGAGAGATATCTATAAATAACAGTAAGTGATCAAGAAAACGACCGTTTTCGACGATCATGGATTGACAAACAAAGAATATTGATGTGACTGTATCATCGAATCATGATTTTTAGAGGTCGTTTGGCAATTTTTAGTGTTGAGAATCATCAAGGAGAAGGAGTTGATCAGTTTTCATTCAAAAATTAATTTTCTATGAACCGATGGTCGAGGGATTGATTGGAGTTGTTGGGGAGGAGCTTTGTATCGAGGCGGAGGGGACGGCCGTTGCCGATTTTTTGCTTAATGGCTTAGGATGTCGTGAGTAGCTTGATTTAGTGCTTTAGGGCATCTAGTTTTGGTGTTCGAATAATAGGCTGCAGATGGCAATGGAAAGCATCAACGTAAGTCGGGATGGCGTCTAGAGGTGTAGGGGTGAAGGGGTATTCCAGTAAGTTGGTCATGTAGGCTATAATGGGACGAGGCATTTGGGCAAGCTTGATTCGTGATGGATTATCGCATTTGATATGGTAGCAAAGGTTGGATCATGATTGGGTTGATTGTAGGGTTAGGTGGGGTTGTCGTTATGACGTGCTCAGGGAAAGGGATGTGCCGATGGTCTTAGGTTAGTCGTTGGTAGCTTCGAAAGTGGGTGCATGCGCGCGTGCACGATGTTTTGGGTCAGGTGGGACGAAGGATTTAGGAAGATGATGGTAGGGACTGTTGATGATGGGGCAGGTTCGAATGCAATTGGGCTTTGGCCCAAATTGAATTTGGGTGAGAACTTTTTAAATTTAATTGTTTATTTAAGTTTTAGTTTTAATATGACATATCACTCATATGAAATCCGAATTACCCACGGATTTTTACGTTGGACTCATATTGATGAGTATAACGTCATAGTATAACTTATTGGTAGCTTTAGCAAAGTATAAATTTATGATATATTAAAATGAACTGAATTTTTAAATTATGTTATTTTAATTAGTATCGTCTTTTAAATTTATATATCTTAATTGATGTTTATTTGGCCAAAAATACTATTGAGCTAAATTGGATCGAACATGGTAATTGGACATCTGTTAGCGGAATAAAACACCATTCCACTAATTAAATAAATCTGGCAATTAATTAGTAGAATAAGTCCTCGTACTACTATTTTATAGATTTGGACATTTGATTATATATCGTTAATTGATATTGCGCTTTGAATAAGTGATATTTAACCAATGATGGTTAAGTTTGGATTTATTTACATAGTCGTGGATTATGTAAGTATCTGTTATTAACATGAAAAGTTAAATTGAATAATATGATAGCTTGTTTGAGTACCATGATGATCATTAAGTCTCCTTCAAATTTAAAAGCTAAATTTTGATTTGAAGCTATATTAAGAATTATTATTATTTAGTAATAAGATTTTTTTATAAAAAGTAATAATTATTTATTAATAATGTTTTAAAGATGATTAATATTTGTTTTTAATAATATTTTAATTTAATTATTTTATCAATATGATTCATAAAAGTTATTCCTTAATGTTCTTTTAATTATTATTTTAAAGTTATTTGTTTATTGTTTTAAAAATGTTTTAATTTTATTTTAAATATTTTATTTAAAGTGATTTAACTATACTTTAGTTTTAATTAGAGTTAATTAATTATATCGATTTAAGTTAATTTATAGGTTAATTAATTATCATATAATATTAGTTTAAGGTTAATTAATTAATGTTCTAATAACGTTTTAAAGTTAATTAATTATTAATTTAATATTGTTTTGAAGTTGACTTATTATTACAATAACGATGTTTAAATTAACTTAATATATTATTAATGAGATTTTAAAGTTATTATTTTGAATTAGATTTCATTTAAATGAAAGAGAAGGATGTTTAAATAATAACTTATTATTTAAAGTTATTTAAAATTATTGTAAATAATATACGGTTTACCAAGGGAACCTTACTGACTCAAAAGGTCAAGTAAATAAGATGTTAAAATATGGGAAGAGTTTATAAATGGTTCTGGATATTTATAAAAGGATTACAAGTGAGTTTTAAAGATCTAAGAGGAGGAGTGTTATGAATGGAGTTTTGAGATTCATAAAGAATGTTTGCAAATAGATTGAAGATTAATAAAGAAACTTTATAAATAGATTTGGAGTATTTGATAAATAAAGAGATTTGGAAAAAAAAAAGTTGATTTACACGGTGTAATTCAAGGGGAATGGATTGCCTATATCTTACTATGGATTCGTTGGGATAGCAATGCAACCATTTTGTAAATTGCGATCCATGATTGATACTGAACAGTACTTTGCAAAATTTTATTTTTAAAAGTTTTCAAGTTTCAAAGTTTTGAAAGTGAAATGGTTTGTGAATATACTTATACCATTGAGAAAAGTATATGGTTATATTTTTGAAGTATTGAAAATATAATGTTTTGCAAATATACTTATCCTATTGAGATAAGTATATTGAAGTGATTCCCAAGTATTTAAAAAGTGATTTTAAAATAATGGGAATTTAATTTAAGAGGCTTAGTGATTTCCATGGAAAATGTGATTCTTTTTTGAGTGCTTGTTTATTTGATCGTTAAATAAAACTACTATCAAATCTTGGCCTAAATACGTAATCCTTCTTAATTTTGGTAGCACTGAAATATTCCCCTCTTAACACCAGAGGATTTTAACTTTGGAAATATCTAGTGGGAAACACGAGAATTATATGGTACAATTACCATCGGTGGCGCTATATTATACGTAAAACTTGTTTTGTTCTTCTAAGACAAATAATAAGGAGATCCGTCCACTTAAACGGTTAGGGTGTAATCCTCGCTCCTATGTATTGTCGGATTATTACCTAAAGAACCAGTATTGAGCATTCTGGAAAATCGACGATTGTTTTTGGAGCACCCGGGAAGCGGAAGAGTGTACTCATAAGAGATGACATGAAAACCGTGACTACTCCAAAAACCATATACGATTCCGTGGAGGAGTTTCATGATATATTGAGATGTTGGAATCTATATGCGGTTTAGAAACCCGTTGAGGCTATGGGAATCAGTATGTGATTCCAAGATCTATTTGAGATGTGGTAATCCATGTGTGATTTCGAGACCCATTGGGGGTATTGGAATCAATGTGGGATGCCGTGATCCATTTTGGTGGCGATGCATGAGCTTGAATGCCGGACGCAGACTCACCAATAGAAAATGACTAAAATCAGAGCTAGGAGGCATGGCCCGTAGGGTTGGCAAACCCATATGGTGTAGTCGACTCCTTCTAGATGTTACTTACCGTCATTATGCATTTTGGGGTGATGCACTCAGTCCTAGCGAGCCAGCTACGTTTTTCCTATAGTACTTCAGTAGGGCCGTATGCTTCTTCTTAAGGATATCTCTGATCCTTGTGCAGAAGGACCATTCTCATAGTACTTAGGGTACCTCCATGGAAATCCTGCATAATTAGTGAACGATCCTTATCGAGTTTTCATTATATACCTAGTATTATTGTGATGTACACTGTGACAACTCACCTTTATCGACGGTTTAAATCGACAAGAAACCACACATGTCTAACTCCGACTATTCAAAAGGGAGAATTGTCAGTGGGCTTTAATAAGAAAGTAAGAGAAAAAAAGGAAAGAAAAACATAGAATCTCGCATCGGAATGAAAAATATAATAATCAAACAAACTGTTCATGAAACTGCTTTACAATACACATTTGATTACACAACCTTTACGACATAATCAGAGTATAATCAACAAACATACCAAAATAATGTAGCGAAATAATAATAGTAAATACAGTCTTGAAAACTCCATCTTCATTTCAGAAAATAGTGTCTTCCATACTGTAATATTCAGGCTGACGCGAGCGTAATGAAAAGACAAAACACTTGAGTTAGAACTAAAAGTTTTTATGCAAGTTAAACCAATAAAAAGTAAATATGAGCATGATAGCTTCAGAGATGTTTACGGAATTTTCCACCTCCTATGAAGTGTACAAAGTGAGTGCAATAACGTATGAGATGTTACGGGATTTTCCATCTCCTAAGGATCTGTTAAACTATCTACATGTAGTAAGGTACACCTATATACGTAGTGTCAAATCAATAAAATGAACATTTTCTTAGCATTAAGGCTTTGCATTAACCCCTTTAACACATTTTTAAGCGGGTAGTCTATGCAGATCCTAAAACACAACCAGTAAATTCGGTAGTCAGTGAGTCCCTTATAGGCACGATACTAAAACAAAATCGTAGTAGGCACATATAAGGATAAAAGTATGATAGCGCACGTGAGGTAATGCCCAAGGTAGGATACTGCTAGTTCGGGTCGTAGGGCTGGTTGTAATGCATTTTAGCCACAACTGCCCACCGTGTCCAACAATCCCAGAATCAAGTCAAGGTGCACTGATCAAGTCAAAATCAATATAGTAATACGAAGAAATGTGTCTGCTAGAGGTTGTTAACTATTTGGCATTGACGAACCGACCTATTTTAGTCATTTCAAATTTGCATAGGTGCTGAGGTCATCCATCATCGTTCTCTTTCTTCAAATCCAACAATCGTTTGTTCATCCAACCACTTCATTCTGGATCATCTACCATGTACACAGTTGTTAAAGTGGTTCCGATATTGACAGAGAGTATGCCAATATTCGACCCTGGTTTCTTTAACAATCAAAGGTTATTTTTCAGACTGGTTGGTTCTTTTACATTTCAAGAACAATTATCATATTCACTACAAAATCATTTCGAATTCAGAACAGGTTATACCTTCATATCAAAGCAACTGTATTTAAATCAATGATTTAAATCTAAATAATTCCCCTTTAAAACAGTTTGAATATTGAAAATGGTTTTGAATAATTAAAATAGTTTGAATATCGAAAATAGTTTGGATAATTAAAATAGTTTTAATACTGAAAAATAGTTTGGAATAATTAGAGTAGTTTAAAGATTGAAAATAGTTTCGAATACAAAATATATTTTTATGTTGAAAATAGTTTGGACAAATGATCTACATATTAAAATAATTTATGTCAAAATTGTTTCTTCCTTTTCAAAAAGATTTGAACTCATGTTCCCATTTCAAATCACAACAAAATCCACCTTTTGATTTCCAATTTCAAGTCAAATCAAATTCCGATTTAAATCGGCCTCGATTCAAAACAATTTCAAACTTTACATCAAATTCAATTTAAACAGTCTTGCTCAAATGGCTGAAACTCTCAATTCAATTTCTCATTTTTAACAATTTTTGTTTAAAACCATTTCACGTCCAAACTTGAAAATACCAATTTAAAACCATTTTAAATAAAGTAAACTCAAAGTTTAAATCAAAAGCTTAACCTTCCAAATAATTCACTTTCGACAAATTCAAATCATATTCCAATTTCCACTTTACGATTTCAAATTAAATCCTTAACAATTTCATTTAAACAATTTCAATTTCAAAATTTCAAACCTCGAATTAGGAAATAATTTAATTCATATAAATCCAAAAAAATTCTTTAAAACAATATCATCTAAACCAATCTAAAATTCAAGGTTTTGAAACCATTTAATTTAACCAATCCGGTGTCCGTATATAACTTTCTACCCTATGGCCAAGTGATTAGTTAATTCAATTTTAATTACATGGATGGATATGTATCATTTCAACCAAAAATTAAATGACATAGGTATATATCATTTAAACCCATTTCTAAATTCATTACCAATAGTCCAAATGATAATATAAATGATGAATATATCAAATAAATAAACGACTACGCATCCATCATCAATCAATAGGCATACAATAATAATTAAAATCCAAATCTATCAATATATCGCAACAGTTACTGATTATCAATTGTCGGTGTAACGACCCGTAAATTTAACTTGTTTTAATAACGTTATTAATTGAAATTTTATGGAATTTTAAACGATAAAATTTGGAAACAAAAATTTGATATTTGAAATGCGTCTAGTTAAACATAGCAACTGGTAAATTTTCATCCGAAAATATGAAAGTTTATTTCGTGCATAATTTATTTTAATTTAATCAGTTAAGAATTGATGAAAATAAAACATTTTTGAAATCTAAATATTTTTACATAGAAAAATTCTAAAGCATCTTTTGAGCAAGACATCATTTTTCCTTTTTCAAAGTTCGGACTTCTTTAGCTCCGTCGATCTTATTTTCCCGTGTTTTTATTGCATTTTCCGCTAGTAGAAAATTCGAATTTTTATAATTCAATCGAACCGTTGATAACTGTATACCGTTTTGATCGTCTTGCCGTGCTGATCTCTATAGTACATTCATTTGAGTACTTTAGTGTCCGGTACGCGGTGAAACCATGAATAGGTTAACCGTATCGGTACTCTTTGGGGAGTCTTTTGGATTTATTGTGATCATTCTGGAGAAACCAATGGACATTTATAATTACAGAATTCAATGCATTCCCTTTCTATTCCCTTCATTTCAATAATTTTACACGACCTTTTGTTCCACTGGTTCACTTCATTTTGTTTGCATTTTGGTTCTCTGTTACTTTAAAGAACAATAAATATATAAGTATAGGTTTCTGGATCCAACTACTTAGCTCCCTGGCCACGCTCTCTTAATTCATCTGAGTTTGGCCTTTTATCTTCCATTTGTAATCACATCATCGCTCAAAAAAATGCCTCACACTAGCCACGTCGCACCTCTCTGCCAAGATCTTGTCGACCCTATCTCCTCTCTCCCTCTCTCTCTTGCCATGCATCACCCACCACCGAAGCTTCAACCCCATCCAGCACCCACCTCCTGAGAATCACCAAGGTCCGTCCTCTCTTCCATCACCTTATCCACCTCCCATCGCCTCCTCCAACCTCGTCTCCATCTGCCACCTCTGACGACTTTTCACCTAACCGATCCGCCTACCCTTGCTTCGCCTCCGTGCTAGCCACCTGAGTGTGCCACTGTGGACTCACCTCTCCACCATCTTGGCCTTGCTATTCTCTCCACTGACTGCCGTGCCACGCTTCCCACAGCATGACCCGCCTATTCAGCCAACGCCACATCCACGTTCCCCTTGCTGAAACCCACTGTTCCTAGTGCCGAAACCCATGCAAGCGGCCGTCTTACCTAGATATGTTTGCATGTCACCTTTTGCCGTGTGTGTATATATATATATATTTATACAATGATTTATGTTGTAAATATTTTAAGAAATGTATAATGTGTATATATATATTAAGTTGTCATCAATACATATGTTATACATTTTTGGTGCGGTTTTCATATGTGCGTAGTTGAACAGCTAGTTGATTATGCATATGTTTTCGCATTAGATTTATATATGTTTTCAAGAGTTGACTATGAAGGTTTATATATAATTGTTTATATATGGCCGAGCATTTTACTTTGTTTGCTGCCTTATACTGTTACAATATAAATGCATATGCTCTGTTTATGAAGGGATTTATATAAGATTGTCTATTTTCGGTTGTATATATAAACTATATTATATTATGTAAGTTGTTGTGCATGTATGTTTTTTGATATATAGCATGTTATACGGGTATAGTGATAGTATACTATGGTTATTATTCAAACTTATATTAGCATTTTAATATAGATTTGTAGATATTATAAGTATATACACTTTTAAAGGTATAATTTAAAAAAGGTATGTTTGTCTTATATAGTGTCGATTTACGGGTTAAAAAATTTTAGTATTTTTAATATACAAGTTTCAAGTGTTGTTTATAATATGTGAATCATATATATATATATATATATATATATATATATAACTTATACATTCTATTGCTGAAAGTTTAACTTGATGTGAGTGATATCCAAAGGGTTATATGTGCTGATGTGTTAATTCTGCTAAAATATTTAAAGACGGTAAGTGCATGTATTATTGAATGATGGTATATAGCCTGATATAACATGAACGTCGTTTATATATATAACGTGTACTGTGTATTGTTATATCATAAGATATATATATATATATATATATATATTGTCTTTATATGTTGCGAGTTATTCACATATTAGTTTATTTATAAGTAATGTGTAAATATATAATCTGTTGTATACATTGTATGTTTATGTGAAAAGAGATATATGCTATAGTGTAAATTCAATAATGTTATAAAATATAAGGTTTACATATATTAGTCTATGTATATACTATGCTAGGTTTTATAAATTTTTGATATTGTATTTTAAATATAAACAATAATCTTTAATTAAGTGTGTATATATATATATATTATTTTAATATTTGTCTTGAATTTAATATTGATTTCACAGGAAATAACAGTATATATTCTATCTCTATCCAGATGATTCTGATCGTTCCATCAATTCAAACTATCATCTTTGTCCATCGAATTCATGCCAATCTAGCGTACTTTGGAATTCGTAGCTCGTTTCTTTGTCAAATCTATCTAACCTCGAAAGGTGAGCAATCACTCACGATTAATGTTCTTTTATTTATTAAATTGGATTTTAATTGAAACGACAATTGGAGTATGCCGCTGTTAGTGATTTACACTGCTACATATATGTTATTACCTGTATCAGTTCACCTGTGACATCTGACACCATTATCTGTTAACTATATGATGATAATCCCGTTTGGTTGATAATTGATTGATTGTTTGTTGTTTATATTGGATGTTAAATTGTAATGTATAAAGTGATAAATATTATGCAATTGCATTTGACGTAGGATAGTTAAAAATTTGAATTGACACATTTGTTGAATTTGATTAGTTAAATTTATAAATATGACCCCTTTAAATGTTTAAATAAATTGACACATAGAAATATGGTTAATTACACCTTGAACCATTGAATGTATGTTGTGTAAGCTGTTGTAGTATGAAATTGAATAATAGACATTAAGTGAAAGAACCGTAAAAATATTAGTGTAATAATCTTTAATCTACATGAAATGATAGTGTAGATTCTAGAAATAATTATATTAATTTGCACAAACAACAATGTGAATTAATGCGATTATTTCGAGATTATTTAAATAAACTATTGTATTGTTATTGTTGTTATTGCTTGTTTATTTACTTTGACACCATCCCAGTTATCACATTGCAAGTTCCCTTTTTGCTATGCTTTGATTTTTGAATTGAAATGGAATCGGGTTGAAATGATAAATACCCAAATGAACTTGATCTAGGATAGAGAATTAAATAAAAACCTGATTGATCAATAATTTGATTTAAAAATAAAATAAATATTTTATATGAATAAATAATAAGGTTTTGAAATGAAGTTAGAATTTGAATTTTTATGAGAGGAAATGTCAATATTTAATAATCTGAATCGAAATGTTAACATGTAGTGGATGAAAGAACGTTGTTTTAAATTAATTATTGGGTAATTAAATTTGGAATTATTAATAATTAAGTTTTGAAATTAGTTAATAATTAAGTTTTAAAATTAGTTGTAACGACCCAGAATTTTAATTTATTAAAATTTGAATATTTAATTAATTTTAAATATTAATAAGTGAAATTATAAGTCGAATAAATTTTTATTTGAATTATTGGATTTAATTGGATAATTAAATCGATGATTTAATATGTTAAATTATGGAAATAATTGAAAATTGAGTTAAATATGATTGAAAATGATTTGTAAAATTTTATTTTATCATATTGAAGTTAGAACGATATTTTAGAACTTTTAAAATCGAATTAAAAGTTAATTTGTGAAAATTGAATATTTTAATATTTAAATCAACTAGTGAAAATAGCCAATTTTTGAACAGTCTCAGAATTGAACGAAACCAGTTCCATTGGATCCGTAATAGTTAGTTATTACCGGATTTCAAATTTCGTGTCAATCGGAGTTATCGTTTGATCGTGGCAGCTCGAAACGCATCGAATTATTTTTAATATTAATTTGGCGAGTTAAAATAGCCATTTTTCAAAAAGTCTCGGATTTCGACGAAACCAGTTTCATCGGATCCGTAATGTGATATTATTGTACGGTTTCAAATTTCGTGTCAATTAGATTTACCGTTTGTCCGATACGAATTAAAACGCCTAGAAAATCGCTTAAATCGGTTTAATTCAAATTGAACGTTTATAGCCATAACTCGCACAGATGTTCGAATTAGCTTTCGAAACCTATTCCATTGTGTCCGGAACGCGGGGTAAATCCTAGAAACGCTGGTTACGGCGCGTAAATCGGAGTTCGGAATTTCCAGGATGAATAGTGTTTCGTCGGTTCCTTATAAATAGCCCACTATCTCAAAAAAAAAAAAGAAAAAAAAAAGAAAAACCCTAATTCTATTCAACAGCCGCCAGCACCCCTATGAACGGCCAGAAATTAGTATCCTCTCCCCCTCGATTTCTTCCAATCCGTCAACATTCGTCAAAAACATTCAACTACAAAGATGAAGATCACAACGAGAGCTTCGATGTGAACGGCTATGATCAAATATGGAGAGACGAGGAGGGAGCTATGGGGGGCCGTTTGCAGCGACTTGCGCACGCAACCCTAGGAGCATCAGGGGGCCGAGCTCAGGGTGCTTGGGGCCGAACATAGAGGAAGTTAGGGGCTACGCAATGCAACTACCTGATCGAGCTAGAAGTCGTTGTGGTGATCGAATTTATTAACCCTAGTTTTGTGTTTGGGTTCTTTTGTGCGTGTTTTATCTTCTGGAACGTGAATGAGGAGAGGATGGAGGAAGGGGAGTGATGGTCCTGATGGGGGGAGGTTGGATCCAAGGGCCATGATTTGAAGCAAGGTTAAAAATATAAAGTTTTGTTGTAAATTATAAGTATATAAACTCGTGTAACTTCAAAAATTGATATCTTTTTCATACATGGTCGAAAACGCGCGAAACCAGTTGCGTTGGAATCGTATGGACGAGCACTATGCGATGAAATTGGATTGGAGTCGTTTGGAGTTAGTGAAAATTTTGGGTAAAATGAAACGTCCGTTTAATTTTATTCGAAATAAATCGCTAAAACGAAATTGAAATCAAGGTGAGAACTTCTCACTCAATCGAATCAGTTTCGATTTTATTTTAAATAGTTAGATTTAAAATATTTGAATGCATGTTTGAATGTTGATTGTTATCTATTGATTGTTAAAATAGACATTATACGCCGTTAGTAAGCGGATGTTATTTATTAAAAACATATACCGCAAATATTTCATAAACAGTGAAATTGGTATTATATATAATAGCAATATATATATATTGGCATATGTATATACTGGAGTTATTGATTTCCCGCATTTTTTGTTTAGCGGATGAGACCCTATTGCGCCGTCTATTAAGCGGATAATATTTAAAATCCCATATACCGCGATAATTTCGTACTGGAGCGAAATTGGTATTGTGCTAATGTTTGTGAATGCAGGAAAACAGGTTGGAGGGATCCAACTGGATTCCTCAACAGTATTTATTTGATTTCAGATATTTTGATATTTGATGGATTATCATATCGATATATGATATCGTTGTTGTCGTGATTGACTATTTGGTATGTAGCATCATTGGACCAAGTTTTGGAATTTTAAAATGATTTATAAAGTGATTTTTGAAAATATACTATATTTTTGGAATTGATTCATTTTAAATAAATAAACGTTATAATTTTTAAAGTTATAAAAATTATGATTTTTGAGAAATATAGTTAAAAAAAAAACTGATTTTTGAGAATATGATGCTATTGATTTTATAAAAGAGTTTAATCGGGATTTTAGAATTTATTGTAAAAAGTTTAAATATAGGATTTATAAAATTTAATTATTTTATGAATCAAAATGGTGAAATAATAAAGGAGATTTAAGACGTTTTAAAAGAATAATATAAATTGAATTATATTTAGAGATTTATAAATGGATATTTATAAATTGAAATATTGAAATTATAAAACGAGTTTTTATAAGTGTTTGAATGAAGTGAAAATGAATTTCATAAATGAATGAAATTTATAGAATTTTAAACAGTGAAGTTATAAATGGAATTTTATAAACAGTAGGTTTATAAAATTTATAAAGTTATTGAAAGAATGAATTTTGGATAAATAATTGAATCTTATAAGTTATAAGATTTATAATTATGAAGTTCAAAGAAACGATTTTGTAAAATAATCGTTTATAAGTATTTGACTTATAATATGAACCTTTGTTTTATAATTAAGTTATAAATCGAATAGGTTAATAAAGGAATTTATAAAAGGAAGTTGTTATAAAATAAATAGAAAAGGAATTTATAAACGTTGTTTTATAAATTCGCAAATAACTTATTTTGATAAGAAAATTGTTATAACTTATTTATGGAGTTATATTCACGTTTTTGACTGTGAATAATCCTTTGAAATAAAATGAATAAAAGGATGAAATTGATTAACGTAGTATATTCACGTTTTTGAATAGTGAATAATATGTTAAAGAAAATGTTTAGAATGTGATATTTTAAATAGAATTAAAACGATCTAACGATGTTTTAAAATGTGTTGAGATTCGAAACCATAGATTTCAACATTTATTGTTGAAATAGACGTTTTCGAGAAATAAAAGGAAATAGTGGACTATAACACTGTTGTTATAGTAAATGATTTCCGAAAGGAAATGTTTTGTATAGTATTGGGATTTATATATCTATTTTAATTTCGAATCCCTATACTAGTGATTTTGGGTTGTCGTAACGATGTTTTACGCAACATTCGTTTTGGCCCAAATAAATATGTTAAGAGAATGATTTCCTTAAAGAATGAAATATATACTTAATCTCGATTTAAGTATATTGAATATTTTCTAAGTGTTGAAAATAGATAAAATTTGTGAATTACTTATGAATAAGTAAGTATGGAAATGTTTTCCAATATAAAGTGAATATTTTGAGAATTTATCTTTTTGAAGATAAATTGAAAATGAATAATTAAAATCATATATTCATTGATATTGTGAAATATAAATTCACTATGGAATTTATAAAAGTAAGTGGGATTGGTTTAGAAAAATAAATATTGATTTATTTTTGAAGTGTGAAATTATATATCTTGTAAAGATATTTTGGAAAATAAATAATTTGGAAAATTATTTGGAAACTGGTGATGTGTGCATATCCATTGATAGTTCAATAACCGACTATCAATATTTCCCTTTGAATGGGTATTTGATGTGATTTGTTTGAATGTGAATGCCACACTTATTTTTGAATAAGCGCTCACTATTCGGGTTAACCGGGAAAGGACCATGGGGTCGTATAACCCATTCCGAATATGTGATACGTCGTTGTGAATTGCATTGAAGATCGGTGTTGAAGACCGAGTATTTGTGAAAGCGATAGGATGACCTATCGATTGTCTCTGCACTGGGTAGCTCCTGGTATAGAGATCTCCTAAGTGATGGGAAATTCGATCGGGATTGTGAATACCTGGATTGCAAGGGCTTCGTAAGAAGTGCCTTCGGTTTTGTTCGAGCCCGGAACAGACTTGTATGGATTGTAAGTCTGACATTACAAATTGAGATATAAAGCAGATTTCATTCAAATATATTTCTGTTGGTGGCGGAGAATTTATTCTTTTAGCTTAACACCCTTCTCTGAGACGTACGAGCTCAGAAGTTATGTAGTTGAAGGTTATCAGCGATATATTCCCAATTTGGTAATGTGACATGCTGAGTGATGCTGTAAATGATCATTGTGTTGATTATTTGTGATAGGATCGTTTATTTGATCGTCTATCTAGGTGATCATTTCTATGATCATTTGTTGACCCAAAGCATGGCTTTTGTATAAAGAATGTTTTTGTGGACGTGACTTCGTCGAGCCTCACACCCCGTGAATGGTCAAAACAGGAAAGAAGCAGCAAGGTTATGAGGGGTAGCGCCCTTTAGGATGTGTGCATTTCCTTCTGGAAAAGGGTGGTATCATGGTATGGAGCCAAGATACTTACTCATGTTGAAAACACTTTGTTATGATTGTGTGAATTGATTGCGAGCGCTCGGTGAAAGGTCCCAAAGGACCGGGGGATGGCATATTCGGTCAGTTGTTACTCAGTTAGGGGTAACCCGGCCTTGTGTTGGTAGAGATCCGGTTTGGTTCTCGGGGATGTCCATCCAGAGGCATTCTCATGTGGCAATGGGAAGTTCCTTGGCCTGATCATTCGTTGGAAATCCAAAGAAATAATACGAGACTTGTACGGTTTTAGTTGTATAACCTGCTATGGAATGTGGCGGTAACCTGCTATTGAACATAGTTAGCTATAGTAGGCATACGATAATGGTCGTATGTTGGCTAAGATTTATATTCTACTTTCGAAATGAATTTTTCCCACACTATGCACTAATAATAATATCAAATGTTCTTTTTAATGCGTATCAAGCATCTTTGACTAAAATCTCCTCCGATTCTGCGTTTGCATTGTGTGTGTGTGCGGGAGGCCTTATGGTAGTCTCATTTTTAAAAGCATTGCGAATTAAATTTAAAAATATTCCTCTATTTTGATTTTAAAGATAAATAAACTGTTTTGAGTTCTCACACCAGTCACATGACTGACTTGGAGTTTATTGTTTTCCTACCTAAACTCTGGGTGCCCACCAATTTCCACACGGGCAGTCAAGAGTTAGGTTTATCAGGATATTCTGGATATTCTGGAATTGCTGGAGGCAAGCTGGATGACATGGCGTATTACTAGTTATATAGTATTTCTTTTCCGTTGCACTGTTTGATGTTGTGTGATGTTGTACACTCTGATGATATGATGTAATGAAATGTAATGTATAAAATGTAATAACTGATATAGTTCTTTGTTTAAAGATTATTCATTTATTATTATATGTTGTTCCGCTGCGAATTGTGAGATTCTGATGTTGTTCTGTTGTTTTCTGTTCTGTTTCCTCCCTATTCTCTTTTTCTTCTATTAAAAAATTTTCTATCTTCTTTTTTCTCTGTTACTTGTTTTCTGTCCGTTCTATTTTCTATATTCTCCATTCTCTTTTCTCTCTATTTTTCTACCTTCTTATCTCTTCTTCTCTCTTTTCTTTTTCTTAAACCCATAACTATTCGGTTTTTCGGCAATGAAAAATCGCGATCGTTACATTTGGTATCAGAGCATATGGTTAAGCGACAACCATGGTTCTGTTGGGTGTTACTCATTAGAGATAGAGTCAGTCGTACTCTAGAATGAATTTGAGTGTAATACTAGCTATGAGTGCGTATTTGTTAGTAAATATAAAATTGTTTTATATTGTGATGATTGGTTTATTGAGTGGCATATGAACCTTCGTCGGCACGGTCTGGACAACTATGCCGAAGGGGTTTTATAAACACTTGAATAGAACAATTTGGCACAGTATTGTTTTAAAATTGGGTAAATGAAATAATTTTACCTTGATTATATTTTTATATAAAGGAATAATTTTTCAGAATTATTAAAGTGGATATAAGTGGATTGTTTAGATGTTTGAATAATCTAAATTAAAGAATAATTGTATAAGTAAAATGAATTATAAGAATTGAATTATAATTAATGTGATTTACAATTGTGAAATAAACTTGTATATATGAGAAGTGAAACTATATGAATATGAATTGTAATAAAAATGAATTTAAAGTTAAATGGAATATAACTTAAAAGATGTTGAATGAAGTTGATTTAGGTATTAAAGTAAATTAATAAAGTTAAGTGATAAATGTGAACTTAAGTTATATAAATGAAATTCAACTTTTGTAATTGAATTGAATGAATGGATTGAATGCAAATCAATTTAATTAAACCAACTGAAAGCAAAGAAATTTGGTTGTAACTAATATACATTGGTTGTTATATGATTGTTAGTTGATTGTATATAATTCATTAAGCATTAATGAAATAGAAAGTTAAAGTAATTGGAAATTCAATTTGAAGTTAAGTGAATCTTGAATAAAATTGAATTTGATTTGGAAGTGAACCAACTTGAATATGAATTAGTGAATATAAACTAATTGAAAATGAATGTTAGTAAACATCCACTGTTAATGAATCAAATGTGATTAAATTGAAAACCAATTCATGAAATATTAATGAGAATATGAATTTGTTGGATGATAGTTGGTTGATGTTTGCATTTGTTGTTTATTGCAGTTGCTATGTTGACATATATAGTTATTATGTTGCTATATGAGTATATTGATACTATTGTCTACATGCATGATTCTCATGTTGTTTGTTGAGTGATTAGTAGGTGCGGATCGCGTTTGCTTCGCATTTGGAGCTCGCTTTCGCGCTATATTAGCCGTATATGCTCGCTAATAAAATATAAGGTACATATCTCGGATTAAATACCGTACTTTTATACTTTTTTCCCTGCGGGATGCCTCATTACTTGATGAGATGTATATTTGTGATATATATACTGTCATTTTTTTTCGGATCGAGCCGCGCAAAGGAGACTATGGCGAATTTTTCCGAAAATTTAAGGCGTTAGAAATTTTTTTGAGAAAATTGGAAAATTTTGAAAACTTTAACTTTGATTTGGAATTGAAAGTTAAACAATAGTAGTTGTTTTTGAAAAGATAACAAAGTATGATTTGAAAACTTAGTAAAGTTATTGTAAGAAGTTTAACTATGAATTTTAGAAAGTTAATAAATTCTGTAACTTTCTTACTTAATAATTTCGAGGACGAAATTCTTTTAAGGGGGGAAGATTGTAACGACCCAGAATTTTAATTTATTAAAATTTGAATATTTAATTAATTTTAAATATTAATAAGTGAAATTATAAGTCGAATAAATTTTTATTTGAATTATTGGATTTAATTGGATAATTAAATCGATGATTTAATATGTTAAATTATGGAAATAATTGAAAATTGAGTTAAATATGATTGAAAATGATTTGTAAAATTTTATTTTATCATATTTAAGTTAGAACGATATTTTAGAACTTTTAAAATCGAATTAAAAGTTAATTTGTGAAAATTGAATATTTTAATATTTAAATCGACTAGTGAAAATAGCCAATTTTTGAACAGTCTCAGAATTGAACGAAACTGGTTCCATTGGATCCGTAATAGTTAGTTATTATTGGATTTCAAATTTCGTGTCAATCGGAGTTATCGTTTGATCGTGGCAGCTCGAAACGCATCGAATTATTTTTAATATTAATTTGGCGAGTTAAAATAGCCATTTTTCAAAAAGTCTCGGATTTCGACGAAACCAGTTTCATCGGATCCGTACTGTGATATTATTGTAAGGTTTCAAATTTCGTGTCAATTGGAATTACCGTTTGTCCGATACGAATTAAAACGCCTAGAAAATCGCTTAAATATGTTTAATTCAAATTGAACGTTTATAGCCATAACTCGCACAGATGTCCAAATTAGCTTTCGAAACCTATTCCATTGTGTCCGGAACGCGGGGTAAACCCTAGAAACGCTGGTTACGGCGCGTAAATCGGAGTTCGGAATTTCCGGGATGAATAGTGTTTCGTCGGTTCCTTATAAATAGCCCACTATCTCAAAAAAAAAAGAAAAAAAAACCTAATTCTATTCAACAGCCGCCAGCACCCCCATGAACGGCCAGAAATTAGTATCCTCTCCCCCTCGATTTCTTCCAATCCGTCAACATTCGTCAAAAACATTCAACTACAAAGATGAAGATCACAACGAGAGCTTCGATGTGAACGGCTATGATCAAATATGGAGAGACGAGGAGGGAGCTATGGGGGGCCGTTTGCAGCGACTTGCACACGCAACCCTAGAAGCATCAGGGGGCCGAGCTCAGGGTGCTTGGGGCCGAACATAGAGGAAGTTAGGGGCTACGCAATGCAACTACCTGATCGAGCTAGAAGTCGTTGTGGTGATCGAATTTATTAACCCTAGTTTTGTGTTTGGGTTCTTTTGTGCGTGTTTTATCTTCTGGAACGTGAATGAGGAGAGGATGGAGGAAGGGGAGTGACGGTCCTGATGGGGGGAGGTTGGATCCAAGGGCCATGATTTGAAGCAAGGTTAAAAATATAAAGTTTTGTTGTAAATTATAAGTATATAAACTCGTGTAACTTCAAAAATTGATATCTTTTTCATACGAGGTCGAAAACGCGCGAAACCAGTTGCGTTGGAATCGTATGGACGAGCACTACGCGATGAAATTAGATTGGAGTCGTTTGGAGTTAGTGAAAATTTTGGGTAAAATGAAACGTCCGTTTAATTTTATTCGAAATAAATCGCTAAAACGAAATTGAAATCAAGGTGAGAACTTCTCACTCAATCGAATCAGTTTCGATTTTATTTTAAATAGTTAGATTTAAAATATTTGAATGCATGTTTGAATGTTGATTGTTATCTATTGATTGTTAAAATAGACATTATACGCCGTTAGTAAGCGGATGTTATTTATTAAAAACATATACCGCGAATATTTCATAAACAGTGAAATTGGTATTATATATAATCGCAATATATATATATTGGCATATGTATATATTGGAGTTATTGATTTCCCGCATTTTTTGTTTAGCGGATGAGACCCTATTGCGTCGTCTATTAAGCGGATAATATTTAAAATCCCATATACCGCGATAATTTCGTACTGGAGCGAAATTGGTATTGTGCTAATGTTTGTGAATGCAGGAAAACAGGTTGGAGGGATCCAACTGGATTCCTCAACAGTATTTATTTGATTTCAGATATTTTGATATTTGATGGATTATCATATCGATATATGATATCGTTGTTGTCGTGATTGACTATTTGGTATGTAGCATCATTGGACCAAGTTTTGGAATTTTAAAATGATTTATAAAGTGATTTTTGAAAATATACTATATTTTTGGAATTGATTCATTTTAAATAAATAAACGTTATAATTTTTAAAGTTATAAAAATTATGATTTTTGAGAAATATAGTTAAAAAAAAACTGATTTTTGAGAATATGATGCTATTGATTTTATAAAAGAGTTTAATCGGGATTTTAGAATTTATTGTAAAAAGTTTAAATATAGGATTTATCAAATTTAATTATTTTATGAATCAAAATGGTGAAATAATAAAGGAGATTTAAGACGTTTTAAAAGAATAATATAAATTGAATTATATTTAGAGATTTATAAATGGATATTTATAAATTGAAATTTTGAAATTATAAAACGAGTTTTTATAAGTGTTTGAATGAAGTGAAAATGAATTTCATAAATGAATGAAATTTATAGAATTTTAAACAGTGAAGTTATAAATGGAATTTTATAAACAGTAGGTTTATAAAATTTATAAAGTTATTGAAAGAATGAATTTTGGATAAATAATTGAATCTTATAAGTTATAAGATTTATAATTATGAAGTTCAAAGAAACGATTTTGTAAAATAATCGTTTATAAGTATTTGACTTATAATATGAACCTTTGTTTTATAATTAAGTTATAAATCGAATAGGTTAATAAAGGAATTTATAAAAGGAAGTTGTTATAAAATAAATAGAAAAGGAATTTATAAACGTTGTTTTATAAATTCGCAAATGACTTATTTTGATAAGAAAATTGTTATAACTTATTTATGGAGTTATATTCACGTTTTTGACTGTGAATAATCCTTTGAAATAAAATGAATAAAAGGATGAAATTGATTAACGTAGTATATTCACGTTTTTGAATAGTGAATAATATGTTAAAGAAAATGTTTAGAATGTGATATTTTAAATAGAATTAAAACGATCTAACGATGTTTTAAAATGTGTTGAGATTCAAAACCATAGATTTCATCATTTATTGTTGAAATAGACGTTTTCGAGAAATAAAAGGAAATAGTGGACTATAACACTGTTGTTATAGTAAATGATTTCCGAAAGGAAATGTTTTGTATAGTATTGGGATTTATATATCTATTTTAATTTCGAATCCCTATACTAGTGATTTTGGGTTGTCGTAACTATGTTTTACGCAACATTCGTTTTGGCCCAAATAAATATGTTAAG
Organism: Allium cepa; assembly: GCA_030765085.1. Lineage (NCBI taxonomy): Eukaryota > Viridiplantae > Streptophyta > Magnoliopsida > Asparagales > Amaryllidaceae > Allium > Allium cepa. The sequence continues at coordinate 73,689,782 of CM060946.1, read as the reverse complement.
AGAATGATTTCCTTAAAGAATGAAATATATACTTAATCTCGATTTAAGTATATTGAATATTTTCTAAGTGTTGAAAATAGATAAATTTTGTGAATTACTTATGAATAAGTAAGTATGGAAATGTTTTCCAATATAAAGTGAACATTTTGAGAATTTATCTTTTTGAAGATAAATTGAAAATGAATAATTAAAATCATATATTCATTGATATTGTGAAATATAAATTCACTATGGAATTTATAAAAGAAAGTGGGATTGGTTTAGAAAAATAAATATTGATTTATTTTTGAAGTGTGAAATTATATATCTTGTAAAGATATTTTGGAAAATAAATAATTTGGAAAATTATTTGGAAACTGGTGATGTGTGCATATCCATTGATAGCTCAATAACCGACTATCAATATTTCCCTTTGAATGGGTATTTGATGTGATTTGTTTGAATGTGAATGCCACACTTATTTTTGAATAAGCGCTCACTATTCGGGTTAACCGGGAAAGGACCATGGGGTCGTATAACCCATTCCGAATATGTGATACGTCATTGTGAATTGCATTGAAGATCGGTGTTGAAGACCGAGTATTTGTGAAAGCGATATGATGACCTATCGATTGTCTCTGCACTGGGTAGCTCCTGGTATAGAGATCTCCTAAGTGATGGGAAATTCGATCGGGATTGTGAATACCCGGATTGCAAGGGCTTCGTAAGAAGTGCCTTCGGTTTTGTTCGAGCCCGGAACAGACTTGTATGGATTGTATGTCTGACATTACAAATTGAGATATAAAGCAGATTTCATTCAAATATATTTCTGTTGGTGGCGGAGAATTTATTCTTTTAGCTTAACACCCTTCTCTGAGACGTACGAGCTCAGAAGTTATGTAGTTGAAGGTTATCAGTGATATATTCCCAATTTGGCAATGTGACATGCTGAGTGATGCTGTAAATGATCATTGTGTTGATTATTTGTGATAGGATCGTTTATTTGATCGTCTATCTAGGTGATCATTTCTATGATCATTTGTTGACCCAAAGCATGACTTTTGTATAAAGAATGTTTTTGTGGACGTGACTTCGTCGAGCCTCACACCCCATGAATGGTCAAAACAGGAAAGAAGCAGCAAGGTTATAAGGGGTAGCGCCCTTTAGGATGTGTGCATTTACTTCTGGAAAAGGGTGGTATCATGGTATGGAGCCCAGATACTTACTATGTTGAAAACACTTTGTTATGATTGTGTGAATTGATTGCGAGCGCTCGGTGAAAGGTCCCAAAGGACCGGGGGATGGCATATTCGGTCAGTTGTTACTCAGTTAGGGGTAACCCGGCCTTATGTTGGTAGAGATCCGGTTTGGTTCTCAGGGATGTCCATCCAGAGGCATTCTCATGTGGCAATGGGAAGTTCCTTGGCCTGATCATTCGTTGGAAATCCAAAGAAACAATACGAGACTTGTACGGTTTTAGTTGTATAACCTGCTATGGAATGTGGCGGTAACCTGCTATTGAACATAGTTAGCTATAGTAGGCATACGATAATGGTCGTATGTTGGCTAAGATTTATATTCTACTTTCGAAATGAATTTTTCCTACACTATGCGCTAATAATAATATCAAATGTTCTTTTTAATGCGTATCAAGCATCTTTGACTATCATAAGGAGAAATCTCCTCCGATTCTGCGTTTGCATTGTGTGTGTGTGCGGGAGGCCTTATGGTAGTCTTATTTTTAAAAGCATTGCGAATTAAATTTAAAAATATTCCTCTATTTTGATTTTAAAGATAAATAAACTGTTTTGAGTTCTCACACCAGTCACATGACTGACTTGGAGTTTATTGTTTTCCTACCTAAACTCTGGGTGCCCACCAATTTCCACACTGGCAGTCAAGAGTTAGGTTTATCAGGATATTCTGGATATTCTGAAATTGCTGGAGGCAAGCTGGACGACATGGCGTATTACTAGTTATATAGTATTTCTTTTCCGCTGCACTGTTTGATGTTGTGTGATGTTGTACACTCTGATGATATGATGTAATGAAATGTAATGTATAAAATGTAATAACCGATATAGTTCTTTGTTTAAAGATTATTCATTTATTATTATATGTTGTTCCGCTGCGAATTGTGAAATTCTGATGTTGTTCTGTTGTTTTCTGTTCTGTTTCCTCCATATTCTCTTTTTCTTCTATTAAAAAATTTTCTATCTTCTTTTTTCTTTGTTACTTGTTTTATGTCCGTTCTATTTTCTATATTCTCCATTCTCTTTTCTCTCTATTTTTCTACCTTCTTATCTCTTCTTCTCTCTTTTCTTTTTCTTAAACCCATAACTATTCGGTTTTTCGGCAACGAAAAATCGCGATCGTTACATTAGTTAATAATTAAATTTTGAAATTATTTGATAATTTAATGAGATTGAATTATTTAATAATTAAATGAAATTGAATTCTTTATTAAGTGAAATTTAACCTCTTGAATATGTGAATCTAAGTTTCTTTATTAACTAAATAAATGAAATTGAATTTCTTTAAGTAAATAAATAAATGAAATTGAATTTCTTTAACAAGAAATAAAATGCGTTTTATTGAAATTAATGTAAGACTTGAAATTTAAAGAACGGTTTTGACAAATATAATTTAATTCAATTTAAAGTTTTGATATAATGAAGTTGAACTTAAGTAATTGATTTCATGAATTGGAAATTAAATAGAAATTGTTTTGAATGACAAATTTACTTAAGGAATATTGAATGAAATCGATAAATGAGTATACATTGATTTAAACGTTAAATTTAATTAATTTAAATGATTCCGGAATGAAACTTATATACGAACTTGAATCAATAATTGAATTGTTTAAATAAAAATTGAAATTGAATTATAAGATTTTGAAATGGTATTTTAGGAAGTTTTGAAACGTATATTATGAAATTTGATATAGAAAGACAAATGGAATGTTGGCTTACAAATTCTAATTGAAATTGAATTTGATTTGGTTTTGAAAAATATTAAATGACCAATCGGTGTAATAATTACGAAAGTTATTAAAGAGACCGGAATCGGTTATGGACATACTCTCTGTCTAATCCGAAAACCACTTTAAGAACTATACGCGGAGTGTGATCTAGAATGAAGTGGTTGGAATGGTGTACGTGATGACTGAAGAAAGAGAACGATAATGGATAGTCTTGACACTTGGGTCAAATTGAAAATGACTAAACAGGAGCCGTGCCGGGCCAAATGGGGTTAGCCACCTCGAGCGAACACACTTCTGCGTAAACTACTCATTACTTGTTATTGATTGGTGCACCCTCGAAATTTTGGGAGTGTTGTTTTGCGGTGTTGCGATCGTTGCGGCGATGCGTTTTCACCAGTCCAGGCAAACGGTAGTTTCACTACCTTGGGTATTACCTCATGTGCCTTGTCATACTTATATTCCTATACACGCGACCACTACGAATTTGTTTTGTGTTATACCTATGGAGTACTCCCTGATATCCCACTAGTTTACGGTGGAGATTACAGTGCTGTATAGACTATAACGCTTATATAAAATGTGTTAAGGGGGATAATGGTAACGCCTTAACACTATTTTGATACTTTATATTACTGATAGGCATTATCTATTTAGCATACACTACTACATATTAGATAGTTTAACGGATCCTTAAAGGATGGTTATTCCAACGTCCTTTGAGTTGCTTGTATTTCAGTTGTTATTTCACTTGAGTTAGATTTATTGATATAAGAAAGTTAATCCTTACTCGAGTGTTTTGTGTTTTGCTTTACGCTCGGGTCAGACTGAGTGTACCAGTATTTGAGACTCACCTTTGGAGTTAGAGCTTCGCTTGGAGATCCAACTATCTATCTAGCTTTCAGATATTCAGTTGATTCTAGAGATGTATTCAGATATTGTATTTGACTATTGTATTCGAGACTTCTGTTGTAACTTATTTAACTCTGTTATATATATAGTAGCTTCATGAACTACTATCTTTTGCTTCCGCTGCATTTATTACTCTGTGTGTTGTGATCTGTGATTATTTATTTACTGTGTATGCTCAGTTTTTCCAAATTTAAATTAACAATTTGGTATTTTGAATTATTTAAGTCCGACATGTGAGGATGCCAATAGTCCAAAATAGCGGGTCGTTATAGTTGGTATCAGAGCTTTGGTAGCTCTAGGCAAAACTTAGTATATATGGTAAATGTATTTACAGAATCACTCTCATTCGAGTTTCAATCTCTTCCTTTTGACTCAATTCCTTTGAATTTTGGAACGTTTCCTGCGGTTTCAAAATTCATTCATGTCCCTCACTATTCGTCTTCTTTCAATTCTTGAGCGTCCCATAACTCCACTTCGAATGACCCTTATAATGAATCGGTGGTCTTTCCAAACTTCGAATGATTTGTGAAGGGGTGAAACTCCTTTACAATAGGCATTGATTTACCGGAGATTTCCGTATCCTCGGTTTACGATGCTATCTATCTCCTGCTACGCTTGAATTCTATCTCTTGCGATCGAATGTCGATTTGCCTCGGAATTCTGCATCGATCTTATTCTTGAAGTCACGGTCAACCCGGTTAAGGTTGCCCGCGATTTATAGGAACTTATCCATCTCCCTATTTTGTTATCTAATTATTTTATCTTTGTTTCGAACCTATCTTCAAATCTCTATCCTTGCTTTGAAATCAATTCTTGTATCGTCGAGCGAGGAGGTGTATTTGTAAATTAATGTTCAAACTGTTTTATACATTGTGTTGTTTGGGTTGTTGATGTTGATTTGGATTTTCGATCGATTCGTCTGATCAACGCTATCGATAGGATTTCCAAAACACTAGAGCAGAGCAAACTGACACAATATTGTTTTCAAATGGATAAATTTAATAAAGTTGTATAATTATATTATAAATATATATATGAATTTTCTGTAACTAAACTGTTAATAAATTGATTGTTGAAATGATAATATTTTATTATCATTTATTGTTTTGTATACCATCGACTATTGCAATATAAATAAATGAATTTATAAAACTTGGGTATAATTTGACTAGAATTTGAAGTGAATTTAAGTTAGAATTTGATAATTTAATTTCCGGTAGTTTCAAACTTTGATTTGAAAGTATTAAAGTGTATAGTTTTAAAATATTTTCAAATTGAAATCATTTCAAAGAGTTAAAATGTTTAAATCAGTGCTCTTCTCTTTGTCGCTGGAAAATAATCTCGGTGATGACGGTCGCATCCTCGACATTTATTTTCGAGTTTCGAAGTGAAGAGACCATCAATAGCTTGCTACATTTTTGTTTTGAAATGAATCTGATTTAAAATTTCTAAAGTATGTTTTGATTTATAAAATATATTGATATATGGTTTAAATTTGATTTGACATTTATTTATCCCTAAATAGTTTGAAGAGAATCGGAAATTTTCATTCTTAAATTTTGTTGAGGATATCTCAGATATAAAATGAACCAAAAATTTTGAATAAATATGTAAGCTTGAAATAATTGAATTAGAAATTTACTTGTATAACACTCAATTGCATTATATATAACTTACCTAAATTTTCAAAAGTTAACTATGAAATTGAATATTATACAGTAGAAAATGATATCAAAGGAATTTTTTTTAATTAATTTGAGTAGTTATAATAAGAGTAAATATACATAATATATGTAATAAGATATATTAAGTGGAATAAATTAATAATAATTTGGAATAAAAAAAATTAACTTTGTTAAATAAAATATGATTATAATAAATGATTATTCAAATTTATAATTTTAGAAAATTATCAATAGAGGATAATTGGATAATAAAACAATGAATAAATGAGATAAATAAATAAAATTGGTTTGAAGGAATCTTTTGGAATCAAATATTAAGGAATTGAAATCAAATCAACTTTTTGAAATACCTTGAATTTTAAATCAAATCTTGAGTATTAATTAAGGTAAATTGAAATTTATATGATTTAATTAATTGTTTTACTCTATTTTCAGTCTATTATCTTTCTAGTTGTTTCTACTCTCCGCCTCCTTCCTTTTCGAGGACGAAAAGTTTTGAGTGGGGGAGAGGGTAACGACCCGTAAATTTAACTGGTTTTAATAACGTTATTAATTGAAATTTTATGAAATTTTAAACGATAAAATTTTGAAACAAGAATTTGATATTTGAAATGCGTCTAGTTAAACATAGCAACTGATAAATTTTCATCTGAAAATATGAAAGTTTATTTTGTGCGTAATTTATTTCAATTTAATCAGTTAAGAATTGATGAAAATAAAACATTTTCGAAACCTAAATATTTTTACATAGAAAAATTCTAAACCATCTTCTGAGCAAGGCGTCATTTTTTGTTTTTCCAAATTCGGACTTCTTTGGCTCCGTCGATCTTATTTTCACGCGTTTTTGTTGTATTTTTCGCTAGTAGAAAATTCGAATATCTATAATTCAATCGAACCACTGATATCTGTATACCGTTTTGATTGTCTCGCCGTGTAGATCTCCATAATATATTCATTTGAGTACTTTAGTGTCCGATACATGGTGAAACAGTGAATAGGTTAACCGTATCGGTACCCTTTGTGGAGTCTTTTGGATTTATTGTGATCATTCTGGTGAAACCAATGGACATTTATAATTACAGAATTCAATGCATTCCCTTCCAATTCCCTTCATTTCAATAACTTTACATGACCTTTTGTACCACTGGTTCACTTCATTTTGTTTGCATTTTGGTTCTTTGTTACCTTGAAGAACTATAAATATATAAGTATAGGTTTCTGTATCCAACTACTCACCTCCCTGGCCACGCTCTCTTTAATTCATCTGAGTTTGGCCTTTTATCTTCCATTCTTAATCACACCATCGCTCAAAAAAAAATGCCTCATACTAGCCATGTCGCACCTCACTCTGCCCAGATCTTGTCGACCCTATCTCCTCTCTCCCTCTCTCTCTTGACATGCATCACCCACCACCGAAAGCTTCAACCCCATCCAACACCCGACCCCCTGAGATCCACCAAGGTCCGCCCTCTCTTCCATCACCTTATCCACCTCCCATCGCCTCCTCCAACCTCATCTCCATCTGCCGCCTCCGACGACTTTTCACCTAACCGATCCGCCTACCCTTGCTTCGACTCCGAACTAGCCACCTGCGTGCGCCACTGCGGACTCACCTCTCCACCATCTTGGCCTTGCTCTTCTCTCCACCGACTGTTGTGCCACACTTCCCACAGCATGACCCGCCTATTCAGCCAATGCGACATTCACGTTCCCTTTGCCGAAACCCATGCAAGCGGCCGTCTTACCTAGGTATGTTTGCATGTCACCTTTTGCCGCGTGTGTATATAAATATTTATACAATGATTTATGTTGTAAATATTTTAAGAAATATATAATATGTGTATATATATATATATATATTAAGTTGTCATCAATACATATGTTATACATTTTTGGTGCGGTTTTCATATGTCCGTAGTTGAACAGCTAGTTGATTATGCATATGTTTTCTCATTAGATTTATATATGTTTTCAAGAGTTGACTATGAAGATTTATATATAATTGTTTATATATATGGCCGAGCATTTTACTTCGTTTGCCGCCTTATATTGTTACAATATAAATGCATATGCTCTGTTTATGAAGGGATTTATATAAGATTGTCTATTTTCGGTTGTATATATAAACTATATTATATTATGTAAGTTTTTGTGCATGTATGTGTTTTGATATATAGCATGTTATACGGGTATAGTGATAGTATACTATGGTTATTATTCAAACTTATATTAGCATTTTAATATAGATTTGTAGATATTATAAGTATATACACTTTTAAAGGTATGATTTAAAAAAAGTATGTTTGTCTTATATAGTGGCGATTTACGGGTTAAAATATTTTAGTATTTTTAATATACAAGTTTCAAGTGTTGTTTATAATATGTGAATCATATATATATATATATATATATATAACTTATACATTTTATTGCTGAAAGTTTAACTTGATGTGAGTGATATTCAAATGGATATATGTGCTGATGTGTTAATTCATGCTAACATTTAAAGACGGTAAGTACATGTATTATTGAATGATGGTATATAGCCTGATATAACATGAACGGCGTTTATATATATAGCGTGTACTGTGTATTGTTATATCATAAGATATATATATATTGTCTTTATACGTTGCGAGTTATTCACATATTAGTTTATTTATAAGTAATGTGTAAATATATTATCTGTTGTATAAAGTGTATGTTTATGTGAAAAGAGATATATGCTATAGTGTTATTTCAATAATGTTATAAAATATAAGGTTTACATATATTAGTCTATGTATATACTATGCTAGGTTTTACAATTTTTGATATTGTTTAAATATAAACAATAATCTTTAATTAAGTATATATATATATATTATTTTAATATTTGTCTTAAATTTAATATTGATTTCACAGGATATAATAATATATATTCTGTCTCCATCTAGATGATTCTGATTCGTTCCATCAATTCAAACTGTCGGCTTTGTCCATCGAATTCATGCCAATCTAGCGTACTTTGTAATTCGTAGCTCATTTCTTTGTCAAATCAATCTAACTTCGAAAGGTAAGCAATCACTCACGATTAATGTTCTTTTATTTATTGAATTTGATTTCAACTGAAACGAGAATTGGAATATGCCGCTGTTAGTGATTCACACTGTTATATATATGATATTACCTGTATCAGTTCACTTGTGACATCTGACACCATTATCTGTTAACTATACGATGATATCCTGTTTGGTTGATAATTGATTGATTGTTTGTTGTTTATATTGGATGTTAAATTGTGATCTATAAAGTGATAAATATTATGCAATTGAATTTGACGTAGGATAGTTAAAAATTTGAAACGAAATATGTGTTGAATTTAATTAGTTAAATTTGTAAATATGACCCCGTTTAATGTTTAAATAAACTGACACACAGAAATATGGTTAATTACACCTTGAACCATTGAATGTATGTTGTGTAAGCTGTTGTAGTATGAAATTGAATAATAGATATTAAGTGAAAGAACCATAAAAATATTGGTGTAATAATCTTTAATCTACATGAAATGATAGTGTAGATTCTATAAATAATTATATTAATTTGCACAAACAACAATGTGAATTAATGCGATTATTTCAGGATTATTTAAATAAACTATTGGATTGTTGTTGATTGTTATTATTGCTTGTTTATTTACTTTGACACCATCCCAGTTATCACATTGCAAGTTCCCTTTTTGCTTTGCTTTGATTTTTGAATTGAAATGGAATCGGGTTGAAATGATAAATACCCAGATGAACTTGACCTAGGATAGAGAATTAAATAAAAACCTGATTCATCAATAATTTGATTTAAAAATAAAATAAAGATTTTATTTGAATAAATAATAAGTGTAACAACCCGGGGTTTGCCCAATTTATAATCGCCATTAAACGATTTATCTGCTAGCTAATTGTTTATTGGAGTTTTGATTCGAGTTGAAATTCTTTTCAAAAATTTGGTTATGAGTTTATGGGCTTTAAAAATTTTATCTCAGCCCAATCTTTCTTTAACAAATTTTTAAATGTCGTTCCCTTAATTCAATTCGACCCGATCCTCCTTTATCATTTTCGATTCGTAACCCTAAAACCATAAAACAAACGAAAATGGCTGCCGTTCCTCTTTCAAGTGAATCAGGGCTTTGTTCTTCGTCTTTGCAACTGAGGGTTTTCATGAATGCGAAGGTGGAGACTTTGAAATGCTCGGTTGAATAATTGATTCGGCTAGGGTTTCTTCAATCGACATCGTGTTTCTGGCTTTGTCTCTGAGTTCGTCTTCGCTTCAAATTAAGGTGAGTGAATTATCACTCACATCTGGTTCTTTCTCATTATTGTGTATCTCAGCAGTTCTATTTTGTTTTGATGTGACGATTTCTTGTTTTCTGGTTGTCGCGGTATCGTTGTATCTCACGGCCACCACGGCTTCATTTGACTTCGATCAGATGTATTTTGTGTATCGTTTTGTTTGATTTTGGGGTTATTATGATGTTGATTTAGACACAGTTTGATTTGAATTGCATTTTTGGGTTGGCATCGGCTTTGAGTTGTTTTGTTATTCCATTACTTTGCATGGTTACTCTGTGGCATAGTTGACTTCGGCTTGATACTGAATTTGTTTGACGAGGCTGATTTCTTGTGACCTTGATTTCTGTTGATAATGGCTTCGATTTGTTACCATTTGAACTTCGGCATTGGCTATTTAAACTTGATTTAGCCTCGGCTTGTAATTTAGCATTTTATACACTTCGTGTATTGGCCTTGGACATTATGGTTCTGACCTTGGTTTTACTTTGAGCTACAGCTGTAATCTCCTCTGTTTCATTGCGTAGATATGTATGCATGTACCTATTTATGCATACATGTACACTTGCGTTAAATGTTAATCTTGGTTTACTGGTGCATCCCCTGTCTTGTTTGGCTTATTGGATTCATTGCTACAGATATGAATTGTAGCCTGTTTCACATGAACACCCTGTTCATGTCATTTTGATATCTGGTCGATACTTGCAGTTCACTGAACTATTGTATCACTTATGTTTACCATTATCATGAGTTTATATTGTAGAGTCCTTGAGTCTGGGCACTTGTGCTTCATGTAGTCTTTACTTTTACCTTTTGACTTCATGTAGCATTTTCGGTTATCTGTAGGCATTGGGTCTGGAAGTTGTACTTCACTGTTTTGATCTTTGTCTTTAAGAATTTGTGAGAATGTTGCCCATAATTTCTGATGTTGTCACCTTGAATAATCGTGGTACTGCCTCTCTGTGATGTTTGTCACTGCACTGTGCCTTTTTCCTTCTTGCAACTGAACTTGTACTGGGAAAATCCTATGATTTACTTGTACATTTATATGTGTTTGTCTTGAGTTTTGGCCTTTGCTGGTCCATCTTGAAGGCTGGTTCATTGTTTTAATTATTGCCAGTTGCCTTTGGTTTCATTTGTTTCAGCCCTTCCTATAGAGACTGCACTTGTTCATGTCACTGGTTTCACTAATACATCACTTGATTTGTACATTGTCTTTGTTCGCGCTCGAGTCTGATACATTGCATTGATGCATTGTATTCATTTGCATTTGGTCAATTGCATTCAATTGTTATGTGCTGTGGTGCCGTATTTTTGGTGCTCCCACCTTCACTCTACTCTTGTAGTTTGTATCACTACCTATTCACAACGATGTTAACACTGCCGCATTCCCCTGACCTGTTGCAGTGTATTCATGCGAGCCATTGTGCTTTGCATTTGAGTTGAGTTGCCTTTTGTTTCCAGAAGTTTGATTTATCATATCCTGTTGTCTTCATTTAGTTGTACCACTGCCTTGTGCACTTGGTCATTTGAGTTGAGGTGCTTTGCCGATGTGTTGAGTCCATTACTTGACCGCTGCAGTTTCGATCTACTGTCATAACTGGATCTGCACTTGGATATTGTGTAGCCACTTGATCAATTTATTGAGCTTGTACACTTTTATTTCACCTGAGTTGAATCCAGTTTTAAAACTCGGATTTGACCTTGTGCTAATTCCTATTTCATCACTATAGTGGCAAGGCAGTGCACGCAAGCGTGTACTGCAGCCACACGGTATTTATTGGGTACATCATAACTGTAGTGGCAAGGCAGTGCACGCAAGCGTGAACTGCAGCCACACGGTATTGGTTTTATTGTTATTTCTTTTGCTTTTGATTTATGGAAATATTTCGTATTCCATATGTTGTAGTGGCGTGGCAGTACACGCGTGCGTGTACTGCAGCCCTACCTGAATTAATGTTTTAATTGATATTTCAATGGTTTGAACTGTTTTGTTATTTCAATTCAATATTCTGAATTGTATTCTGATTTGGTTTAATTTGCTGATTTGTTGTTTAACACTATTACATGTTATATTTATCGTTATCCGATTTCTTTATTTAAGGATCGGATAGACGAGATTTATTGTGATTGTCGTCTATTCATTATTTAATTATTATTGCTTCTGTGCACTAATAACTGAGTTTGAATTAGACTGACCCGTGTATTATTTTCTTTTGAATGTAATACTCGGGTCAGACCGAGTATTTACAGGTTGTTAATATCTTACTTTGGGTTGCTGTTAGAGCTATGAAGTCTCTTCATATCTTTTGGAGTTTCGGTTGTTATTTAGTAGTCAGTGTATTTGTATAGGTTGATATGTATTCATGTATATTAATGATATTAATGTACTTGTATATGTAACATCCTATATCGACAGTTGTAGTTGTATCATATGTACTGTAGCACATGTATTGTAACTGACATCAGTTATATATATATATATATATATATATATATATATATATATATGAGATTTTGTTTATCAGTGTTCCGCGTTTAAATTATCTGTGTTATTATCATATCTATTGTCCTAAACTATTATGAACCATCGTAGTTCGTTTTACACTGGAATTGGATATGTTGATGGGAGTAATCAAATAAGAGATGAAAATTAAAAATATATATCACTCCTATCGAGATAACCAATACTAGTGTAAGGTCTAACTACGGATGGCCGCTCCTATCCATCCTTATTCTTCGTAATAACGGACAGTATTTCTTTTAATACTCTTTGTTATTATGAGCATAGAGGTAGGGCGTCACAGTTGGTATCAGAGCTTGGGGTTTATGGACATAATATAAACCATAACTTAGATGGAACATGTGTTACAACTATATGTCGATGTTTTATTATGTTTTGAGTCAAAACAAAAGTTTTGAAATTAGGATGGAATTTTTAAATATCTTTATTTAAAAGTAAAAGTGAAACTGTGTTTTGATGATTGATTGAGTGTGTTCTGTTTATCAGAGTGCGCAGCGGAAACAGTGACTGTCTTCGCTGAGTACAGCTGATAATTATTTTGATTTAAAAATCGAAATATGAAAATGAATTTAATTTCATTATGCTGTTTAACCAGTGGTTTGATTTGTTGAAAATTCTTGCTGGTTTCCTTTGGTGCTAATCATATCTGATTAGATTTTTGCTGTTTTGAATTATCTTCATTGAAGATATATTTGAATGATTTCTTTTTTCATTTTGCGGTATAATTGCAAATTTATGTTGCACGTTACTACACTAATTTTACGTTGAACCGATGCTTGGTTATGAAACGTATATTGTTGCTGTTATTCTTGTAACGGGATTTTTACACCAATGCTATATTTTGAAGTAAGGTGTTTTGTTGACATTTTTAATGAATGAAAATTCACTGATATTGTATTTTGATGTGAATTATTTTGATGAGATTTTGACGTTTAAAAATTACTGTTGCTTTGACTTCAGTACCCGTCATATTTTAAAGTGGATTTTCAAGCGGTTATCCCATAATGCTGATTTTGAGATCCGTTTCTACGGTGTTTTGAGAAGTACAATTTTCTTATTGAAATTGTCACTAATGTTGCTGTTTTTATCACGGATTTGCAAATCGTTTTAAAAATAAAATTGTTTTTCAAAATTTTTATAGTTTATGCTTTCAAAAGAATGAGAAAGCGATTTAAACGATTCAGAAAAATCGAGGACTATGAACCCTTTCTTTTACTGATTCGCTTAATTCCGGACTTGTTCGTTTGAGAATGTAGATTATTTACTTTTATAAAATAAATGAAATTGTTTTCAAAAATTTTACAGTTTGCGTTTTCAGAAGAATGAGAAAGTGACTTAAACGTTTCAGAAAAATCGAGGATTATGACTCCTTTCTTTTACTGATTCGCTTAATTCCGGACTTGTCCGTTTGAGAATGTGAAATGTTATTTTTGGAATACACAATTTGCACTTTCAAGGAAACGATGAAGAGATTTAAACGATGTAGCGAAAGTGTGGAGTGTGGAACCACACTTTTACTATTTCGGTTAATTCCGGACTCGTTAATTGAAACATTTGCTGTTTGATGATTTTGATGATTTTACACGTTCAAGGAAACGATGAAGAGAATCAAACGATTTAGTAAAACATGTGGTATGGGACATGTGCGTTTGCTATTTCGGTTAATTTCGGACTCGTTAATTGAATATATGATGATTTTCGTGTGCTTTCGACCCACTATGAGGACCTTCGGGTCATATGATGGACCTTCGGGTCAAATACCAGTACCAGACCTTCGGGTCATATGTTGGACCTTCGGGTCATATGATGGGCGCCAAAATTATGATGGGTACTTGGTAGGCTTCGGCCATATGAGATGCACGTGCGGCGTAGCTAAAACTCGCCATCTGATGGGATCGATCCAACCTTTTATGTTGATTTTCTAGAGTATCTTAATTGATTTCTAGATATTTGTTGAATCTAATTAACTGCAGATAATTAGATATTTGATGTTATGAGTTCTGATTATCGTTTTTGATAATCGGATAATTGTTGTTTCTGCTTATCGCTTGTGATAATTAGATATTTGATGTTATGAGTTCTGATTATCGTTTTTGATAATCGGATAATTGTTGTTTCTGATTATCGCTTGTGATAATTAGATATTTGATGTTATGAGTTCTGATTATCGTTTTTGATAATCGGATAATTGTTGTTTCTGATTATCGCTTGTGATAATTAGATATTTGATGTTATGAGTTCTGATTATCGTTTTTGATAATCGGATAATTGTTGTTTCTGATTATCGCTTGTGATAATTAGATATTTGATGTTATGAGTTCTGATTATCGTTTTTGATAATCGGATAATTGTTGTTTCTGATTATCGCTTGTGATAATTAGATATTTGATGTTATGAGTTCTGATTATCGTTTTTGATAATCGAATAATTGTTGTTTCTGATTATCGCTTGTGATAATTAGATATTTGATGTTATGAGTTCTGATTATCGTTTTTGATAATCGGATAATTGTTGTTTCTGCTTACCGCTTGTGATAATTAGATATTTGATGTTATGAGTTCTGATTATCGTTTTTGATAATCGGATAATTGTTTTTTCTGATTATCGCTTGTGATAATTAGATATTTGATGTTATGAGTTCTGATTATCTTTTTTGATAATCGGATAATTGTTGTTTCTGATTATCGCTTATGATAATTAGATATTTGATGTTATGAGTTCTGATTATCGTTTTTGATAATCGAATAATTGTTGTTTCTGATTATCGCTTGTGATAATTGGATATTTGATGTTATGAGTTCTGATTATCGTTTTTGATAATCGAATAATTGTTGTTTCTGATTATTGCTTGTGATAAATAGATATTTGATGTTATGAGTTCTGATTATCGTTTTTGATAATCGGATAATTGTTGTTTCTGCTTATCGCTTGTGATAATTAGATATTTGATGTTATGAGTTCTGATTATCGTTTTTGATAATCGGATAATTGTTGTTTCTGATTATCGCTTGTGATAATTAGATATTTGATGTTATGAGTTCTGATTATCGTTTTTGATAATCGAATATTTATTGATTTGATTATCGTTTTTGATAATCGAATATTTGTTGATTTGATTATCGTTTTTGATAATCGAATATTTGTTGATTTGAGATTTGATTATCGTTTTTGATAATCGAATATTTGTTGATTTGATTATCGTTTTTGATAATCGAATAATTGTTGATTTGAGATTTGATTATCGTTTTGATAATCGAATGTTTGTTGATTTGAGAATTTATTTTGATAATCGAATAATTGTTGATTTGAGATTTGATTATCGTTTTTGATAATCGAATATTTGTTGATTTGAGATTTGATTATCGTTTTTGATAATCGAATATTTGTTGATTTGATTATCGTTTTTGATAATCGAATATTTGTTGATTTGATTATCGTTTTTGATAATCGAATATTTATTGATTTGATTATCATTTTTGACAATCGAATATTCGTTGATTTGAGATTTTATTATCGTTTTTGATAATTGAATATTGCTAATAATTGCATTTATTCAACTTTGTTGTTTTCTGATTATCTACTTGATAATTAGATTTTGTGAGAATTTGTGAAATTCTTTTATGAAATTAAAAGATTCCTTTGACGGTTGTATTCCCGACTTTACTTTTCTAGCTTAACCAGTTTATGTTAGAAAAATAATTGCTATTGACGACTTTATTTATGAAAATTGTGGGGACGCAATTTTTATAAGGAGGGGAGTCTGTAAAAACCTGGGGTTTTGCCCAATTTATAATCTCCATTAAACGATTTATCTGCTAGCTAATTGTTTATTGGAGTTTTGATTCGAGTTGAAATTCTTTTCAAAAATTTGGTTATGAGTTTGTGGGCTTTAAAATTTTTATCTCAGCCCAATCTTTCTTTAACAAATTTTTAAATGTCGTTCCCTTAATTCAATTCGACCCGGTCCTCCTTTATCATTTTCGATTCGTAACCCTAAAACCATAAAACAAACGAAAATGGCTGTCGTTCCTCTTTCAAGTGAATCAGGGCTTTGTTCTTCGTCTTTGCAACTGAGGGTTTTCATGAATGCGAAGGTGGCGACTTTGAAATGCTCGGTTGAATAATTGATTCGGCTAGGGTTTCTTCAATCGACATCGTGTTTCTGGCTTTGTCTCTGAGTTCGTCTTCGCTTCAAATTAAGGTGAGTGAATTATCACTCACATCTGGTTCTTTCTCATTATTGTGTATCTCAGCAGTTCTATTTTGTTTTGATGTGATGATTTCTTGTTTTCTGGTTGTCGCGGTATCGTTGTATCTCACGGCCACCACGGCTTCATTTGACTTCGATCAGATGTATTTTGTGTATCGTTTTGTTTGATTTTGGGGTTATTATGATGTTGATTTAGACACAGTTTGATTTGAATTGCATTTTTGGGTTGGCATCGGCTTTGAGTTGTTTTGTTATTCCATTACTTTGCATGGTTACTCTGTGGCATAGTTGACTTCGGCTTGATACTGAATTTGTTTGACGAGGCTGATTTCTTGTGACCTTGATTTCTGTTGATAATGGCTTCGATTTGTTACCATTTGAACTTCGGCATTGGCTATTTAAACTTGATTTAGCCTCGGCTTGTAATTTAGCATTTTATACACTTCGTGTATTGGCCTTGGACATTATGGTTCTGACCTTGGTTTTACTTTGAGCTACAGCTGTAATCTCCTCTGTTTCATTGCGTAGATATGTATGCATGTACCTATTTATGCATACATGTACACTTGCGTTAAATGTTAATCTTGGTTTACTGGTGCATCCCCTGTCTTGTTTGGCTTATTGGATTCATTGCTACAGATATGAATTGTAGCCTGTTTCACATGAACACCCTGTTCATGTCATTTTGATATCTGGTCGATACTTGCAGTTCACTGAACTGTTGTATCACTTATGTTTTCCATTATCATGAGTTTATATTGTAGAGTCCTTGAGTCTGGGCACTTGTGCTTCATGTAGTCTTTACTTTTACCTTTTGACTTCATGTAGCATTTTCGGTTATCTGTAGGCATTGGGTCTGGAAGTTGTACTTCACTGTTTTGATCTTTGTCTTTAAGAATTTGTGAGAATGTTGCCCATAATTTCTGATGTTGTCACCTTGAATAATCGTGGTACTGCCTCTCTGTGATGTTTGTCACTGCACTGTGCCTTTTTCCTTCTTGCAACTGAACTTGTACTGGGAAAATCCTATGATTTACTTGTACATTTATATGTGTTTGTCTTGAGTTTTGGCCTTTGCTGGTCCATCTTGCAGGCTGGTTCATTGTTTTAATTATTTCCAGTTGCCTTTGGTTTCATTTGTTTCAGCCCTTCCTATAGAGACTGCACTTGTTCATGTCACTGGTTTCACTAATACATCACTTGATTTGTACATTGTCTTTGTTTGCGCTCGAGTCTGATACATTGCATTGATGCATTGTATTCATTTGCATTTGGTCAATTGCATTCAATTGTTGTGTGCTGTGGTGCCGTATTTTTGGTGCTCCCACCTTCACTCTACTCTTGTAGTTTGTATCACTACCTATTCACAGCGATGTTAACACTGCCGCATTCCCCTGACCTGTTGCAGTGTATTCATGCGAGCCATTGTGCTTTGCATTTGAGTTGAGTCGCCTTTTGTTTCCAGAAGTTTGATTTATCATATCATGTTGTCTTCATTTAGTTGTACCACTGTCTTGTGCACTTGGTCATTTGAGTTGAGGTGCTTTGCCGTTGTGTTGAGTCCATTACTTGACCGCTGCAGTTTCGATCTACTGTCATAACTGGATCTGCACTTGGATATTGTGTAGCCACTTGATCAATTTATTGAGCTTGTACACTTTATTTCACCTGAGTTGAATCCAGTTTTAAAACTTGGATTTGACCTTGTGCTAATTCCTATTTCATCACTGTAGTGGCAAGGCAGTGCACGCAAGCGTGAACTGCAGCCACACGGTATTCATTGGGTACATCATAACTGTAGTGGCAAGGCAGTGCACGCAAGCGTGAACTGCAGCCACACGGTATTGGTTTTATTGTTATTTCTTTTGCTTTTGATTTATGGAAATATTTCGTGTTCCATATGTTGTAGTGGCGTGGCAGTACACGCGTGCGTGTACTGCAGCCCAACCCGAATTAATGTTTTAATTGATATTTCAATGGTTTGAACTGTTTTGTTATTTCAATTCAATATTCTGAATTATATTCTGATTTGGTTTAATTTGCTGATTTGTTGTTTAACACTGTTACATGTTATATTTATCGTTATCCGATTTCTTTATTTAAGGATCGGATAGACGAGATTTATTGTAATTGTCGTCTATTCATTATTTAATTATTATTGCTTCTGTGCACTAATAACTGAGTTTGAATTAGACTGACCCGTGTATTATTTTCTTTTGAATGTAATACTCGGGTCAGACCGAGTATTTACAGGTTGTTGATATATTACTTTGGGTTGCTGTTAGAGCTATGAAGTCTCTTCATATCTTTTGGAGTTTCCGTTGTTATTTAGTAGTCAGTGTATTTGTATAGGTTGATATGTATTCATGTATATTAATGATATTAATGTACTTGTATATGTAACATCCTGTATCGACAGTTGTAGTTGTATCATATGTACTGTAGCACATGTATTGTAACTGACATCAGTTATATATATATATATATATATATATATATATATATATATATATATGAGATTTTGTTTATCAGTGTTCCGCGTTTAAATTATCTGTGTTATTATCATATCTATTGTCCTAAACTATTATGAACCATCGTAGTTCGTTTTACACTGGAATTGGATATGTTGATGGGAGTAATCAAATAAGAGATGAAAATTAAAAATATATATCACTCCTATCGAGATAACCAATACTAGTGTAAGGTCTAACTACGAATGGCCGCTCCTATCCAGCCTTATTCTTCGTAATAACGGACAGTATTTCTTTTAATACTCTTTGTTATTATGAGCATAGAGGTGGGGCGTCACAATAAGGTTTTGAAATGAAGTTAGAATTTGAATTTTTATGAAAGGAAAATGTCAATATTTAATAATCTGAATCGAAACGTTAACATAGTAGTGGATGAAAGAACGTTGTTTTAAATTAATTATTTAGTAATTAAATTTGGAATAATTAATAATTAAGTTTTGAAATTAGTTAATAACTAAGTTTTGAAATTAGTTAATAATTAAGTTTTGAAATTAGTTAATAATTAAATTTTGAAATTATTTGATAATTAAATGAGATTGAATTAAATTAAATTGAATTCTTTATTAAGTGAAATTTAACCTCTTGAATAAGTGAATCTAAGTTTCTTTATTAAGTGAGTTTTGGAATTGTAACTAAGTAAATAAATAAATGAAATTGAATTTCTTTAACAAGAAATAAAATGCGTTTTATTGAAATTAATGTAAGACTTCAAATTTAAAGAATGGTTTTGACAAATCTAATTTAATTCAATTTGAAGTTTTGATATAATGAAGTTGAACTTTAAGTAATTGATTAATGAATTGGAAATTAAATAGAAATTGTTTTGAATGACAAATTTACTTAACGAATATTGAATGAAATCGATAAATGAGTATAAGTTGCTTTGAACGTTAAATTTAATTAATTTAAATGATTTCGGAATGAAACTTATATACGAACTGGAATCAATAATTGAACTGTTAAAATAAAAATTGAAATTGAATTATAAGATTTTGAAATGGTATTTTGGGAAGTTTTGAAACGTAAATTATGAAATTTGATATAGAAAGACAAATGGAATGTTGGCTTACAAATTCTAATTGAAATTGAAATTGATTTGGTTTTAAAATATATTAAATGACCAATCGATGTAATAATTACGAAAGTTATTAAAGAGACCGAAATCGGTTATGGACATACTCTATATCTAAAAACACTTTAATAACTATACGCGGAGTGTGATCTAGAATGAAGTGGTTGGAATGGTGTACGTGATGACTGAAGAAAGAGAACGATATGGATAGCCTTGGCACTTGTGTCAAATTGGAAATGACTAAAACAGGAGCCGTGCCAGGCCAAATGGGGATAGCCACCTCGAGCGAACACACTTCTTCGTAAACTACTCATTACTTGTTATTGATTGATGCACCCTCGAAATTTTAGGAGTATTATTTCACGGTGTTGCGATCGTTGGGGCGATGCATTTTCACCAGTTCGGATCAGGCAAACGGTAGTTTCACTACCTTGGTTGTTGCCTCATGTGACTTGTCATACTTATATCCCTATATACACGACCAGTAAGAATTTGTTTTGTGTTATACCTATGGAGTACTCCCTGATATCCCACTAGTTTACGGTGGAGTTTACAGTGGTGTATAGACTATAACGCTTATATAAAATGTGTTAAGGGGGATAATGGTAACACCTTAACACTATTTTGATATTTTAAATTGCTAATAGGCATTATCTATTTAGCGTACACTACTACATATTAGATAGTTTAACGGATCCTTAAAGGATGGTTATTCCAACGTCCTTTGAGTTACTTGTATTTCAGTTGTTATTTCACTTGAGTTGGATTTATTGATATAAGAATGTTAATCCTGACTCGAGTGTTTTGTTTTTTTGCTTTACACTCGGGTCAGACTGAGTGTACCAGTATTTGAGACTCACCTTTCGATTTGGAGCTTCGCTTGGAGATCCAGCTATCTATCCAGCTTTCAGATATTCTGTTGATTCTAGAGATGTATTCCGATTTTGTGTTTGACTATTGTATTCGAGACTTCTATTGTAACTTATTTAACCCTGTTATATATATAGTAGCTTCATGAACTACTATCTTTTGCTTCTGCTGCATTTATTACTCTTTGTCTGTGATCTGTGATCTGTGATTATTTATTTACTATATATGCTCAGTTTTGCCAAATTTAAATTAACAATTCGGTATTTTTAATTATTAAAGTCAGACATGTGCGGATGCGAATAGTCCAAAATAGCGGGTCATTACAGTCGGTGTTTAACTAGCAATTAATTTAAATGTCAATTTAATTCAATATAAAATTCAATTTAAACTACCAAACAACAACTAATAAAATTCTTATCACTTCATAAGTTTAATTCAACTAATATAAGAAGATTTAGTATTGCGTCGGTATGTTTAATCACTCACCATTGATTTAAAGCCCATTAAAAATCCAATAAAAGCCCAAAATCTGAACAGTCTCCAAATTCAACCAAACTAGTTTCATATTGGTCAAAATTTCGATACGAACCCGACGGAAAAAAAAAGCAGGTCGATTCTAGATCGTATGCAAAATTTATTGATGTTTGAAGGTTGAAATTTAAATTCTAAATTAAAATAAATCAAGGGGAAAATACGTAATTTTCTTATCACGTGCAAACACTACCCATCGTTCAACCCATCAGCCGCCGCCGTACATCATCGGCTCACTTCCGGTCACGATTCGACCATCAGACTTCATCGCTAACTGCACTGCGCCTGGCTGCTCCCATCACCTCACGATCATCTTCGATCGCCTCGAGAAGCCAGCGTCGCCATCGTGTCTGACGCCAATTTTAGAAGATTTTGTGGCCCACTCACTCTCCATCCATGGACGGCCAAGGTGGGTAAGGGAAAGGTTTTCAAATTGAATTTAAGAAGGCAAGAAATTAATTGGAAGGAAGAAGAAAAATCTATAGCATTGATTCTCCTTTTATTACTTTCTTAAAAGTAGAAAATTCATTTACTCTTTTCTAACTTTCCTCTTCTCTTCCTTCGTCAAATTTTCAAGACAAAAAAAATAAATATATATTCATTACTAATACTTTTAAATTCTGAAAATAGATTCTATTGATCAGCCTTGGAGCTTTTGGTTTGAGTGATTTACAGGCAACATTTAAGGTAATCTACAATTAATTTATTTATATGTTTCATCATTAATATGTTTGGATTTCTTAAGATTCATTGTGTGTTTAATTGATCATCTTGTAATATATAAATCAAAATCCATTTCCATCTCAATTGAACATATAACAGTTGAATTATTTTATTTTTGACCTACATATGTTATTCCCCCTTCTAATACTTGCTCATCTCAAATTGATATGTTTAGGTCATTTATCACCTTTTTAACTTATTGTTATTCTATATAATGTTTAAGTTTGTTTGTTCTTATCATCAATTTACACATGCCTAACTCGTTCAATTTCCTTTTCTTTTGTTTTGGTGTTTTTATCTTTTAAAAAGGGAAATTTGAAAGTTAATTTTGATTTGGATATATTTTTTACTTTCATAAAACTTACATACATAATTTAAATGAATTTTTTATGCTAATTTTTTATTACTTTTTGAAAGTTGATTTCTATAATTACATGGTTAATTTTGGATACAAACATTTAAATATCATTCATGTAAAAATAAAAAAATTATTTCTGACTACATTATAAATGGACTTTCGTGTGAATTATATTTGTCTCCTTTTTTAAGTTTCATAGTTTAAAAAATACCTAAAATCGAGCTTCCTTTTTAATTAAAAGTTAACCAAGATTGTTTACATTTAAATATTATTTATACACAGACACACACACATATTGTAAAATACTTTGTTCACAATATTTGTTCTTCTAATTCTAAAATATTAAATTGTACTTATATATACATGGTAATATACATGTGTCACTTTAGTTCAAATTTATAAGAGAGGGACTTAGGAATAAGGACAAACTTTGAAAAAAAATTAAGCTGAATGACACCAAGTTTCATTTTTAGGCTGAAGGACAATGCTAGTTATAACTAGTATTATATTCTGTTTTTACACTATACAAAACGCTACTTATATTTAGCATTGTACTTTAGCCTAATTTTTTTTCAAAGCTTGTCCTTCAGCCTAAAAATGAAACTTGTTGTCCTTTAGCCTATTTTTTTTCAAAGTTTATCATTGTGCCTATTTTCCACTTATAAAATATATTTTATTCAATTGTATAATTTTTAGTGTCAAATCTTTCTTTTATTGAAATCAAATTCATTAATATTAATTTTGGATTTGGTTACATGAAATTATCTAATGTGATTTTAATACATACACACATACATTAAATCAATATCATGGAAGGCAAAGGCATATCTAAATGAGAAATGGGTCCGTTGTAGTGTAAGTCCCAACAGCTACATATGTTCCCATTAACTATGTACACTTCTTATCTATAGCACATGCACTTTAGATAAACAAGTATATTTAATATACTTGTAAACTAAAATAATAATAATAAACATTCTAAACATAACAGAATAAAATAAAAGAATTTATTTAGAACATATTTTAGATTGGATCTAAAATCCATTTAGGCTTCATAGACTTAACAAAGATAAAGAAAGGAAAAAATTGAAATTCATCCTGCATTTGATTGACATGATTCACACGATGTTTTATGATAGTAATTATAATATATTGTACTCATGGGAATTTTGTTAATTACTCATGGCTACTAAGGGCACCAATATGTTACATACCGATATTCTTCGGATAATTATGGAATGACTCAGTTGAAATTTTTCTCTTAGTCAATATAACCAAGGTCAAATAAAGAATTTCGAAGTGACGATATTAAGCAGTTCTCTCGACTTGAGAATATCGTTAAACATCATTGTTGATACCCCACTTTGAGTATAGTTAAATCATGGCATAACGTTTATTGAACGACTATAGTTGGGTCTGAGTTAAAGCATTAGAAGTGAATCATTATTCAGTAGAGAATTAGTCTCCTTGATTATATGAGGTAAGTAAAATGGTCAACCATAGTTAATTCAAAGTCGTAGTCTCTGGCCAGAGCAATACGGTTAATAATAATTGTTATTATTGACTCAAGGATTTTGTATTTGGACTAATCAAGTTGAATGCGGAAAATGTTGATTTTTGACCAAAACCAAATTCAATAATTCCTAATGTGATATTGTGTTGATGAAGAGAATTGGTGTAAATAATCGTTACTACGAAGTAATGCTTATAATAGTAAATCTGTATTTTCTAAAAAAGACAAATAATGATTATATATTCAGTCAAAGTATCACATCACTACTAATATGACGTCCGAACATTAATTTTCGAATTGTTTGATATTAACCACTAACAAAATTTTCACCTTTGAGTCGCATAATGTAATGGAAAATACTTCAAAAACACACTATTTAATTAATTTGTAATAATTGTAAACTAATCGGAATAATTAGTATTTATGAAATATTAATTATTATTTTTATTTAATGTTTGGGTGCTATTAGTATTTAATGAAGTGTGTATATATAAAAATTAAGTATGTGCATATCGATATATGATATCAGTAAAATATTTGAAGTTGATTTAATCAATTAAATACTAATTGGATATGGAAGTTATTGAAGGCACATGATGCCTCCATTATGACCAGCCCAAGAGGGAAGGAGGGGAGAAGTTTCAAATGTGATTTGAAAGACAAAGGAGTAATTAAAGAAAGGAATTAATCACCATTACTCTTCTTTATGACCAACTTAAAATAATTTATGAAATTGTTTTCAGTCCTTTTTCTTTATTTTAGTTACTACCAAAAATATGAAGAGGGTGGATTTGGTTGAGTTTTAATGAAGAATTAGAGATGGAAGTTTTTAAGGAAGGAATGAGAAATTTTTTCATTGTTTCTTTAAAACAAAATTTTCTTGATTCATTTATTCTATTCTCCTGACAATTCATTTTTTCTCCCCTGATTTCCAATTTCTTCCTTCAAGGCCAATGAACCATGTCTTCATGAAAGGAAAAATTCCAAAAAATCTATTGAAACAAAATCAGATAAATAAATACAAAAGTGATGCTTCAGATCGTTGCAATTTCCGAAGGTGATTTAGTCGGATCTAGGAGTTTTTCTTCTTTCTAGCTACATCATAAGGTAATTAACCAATCTCCTTTTATGTAACGAACCGAGAATTTTAACGATTTTATAATGAAATTAACTAAAATTATGTTAAAAATAAATAATAAATTTTTTGAAATGGAAATTTAATATTTGAAGTATGTCTATTTAAATATAACAAATGGTGAATTTTTATTGGAAAATTTGAAAGTTTGTTTATTTGTGAAATTTCAAAATTAAAGATTTAAATCAGTTAAATTATGGAAATTAAATATTTTTGAAAGCCGAATATTTTTATATAATAAAAATTAAAATCATTTTCTAAGTGAGACGTAATTCGTTTCGCCAAATTTGGACTGCTTTAGCCCTGTTTATCTTATTTTCGGCGTTTAGCAGCATTTTCGGCAGTGAAAAATTGAGTTTGTTAGGATAGTCGTATCGCTGATATCTGTATACCATTTTGTTCGTCTTGTCGTGTTGATCCCCGTAGTATATTCATTTCTGCATTTCGATGTCCACTACGAGACGAAATCAACAAAACGATTTGCTGTATCGGTTCCTTATTCGAGCTTTTTTTCCTTCTTCTTTCCAATTGCCGACCGTATAATACCTATAGCCCGTTTCTTTTATAATCTTAGAAATCAAGTGTTTGACCTTTTCTATTCCTTGATTTTGGTATCTATTGCCGTGTCCTTTCATTGTTCCATTTTCTTCGTTCTAAAAAAGAAAAATAAAGTGTAGTATTGTTTCATATTGGCTTCGAGATCCAAACTATCTTCCTCCATGTCATATTTATTTTTCTTTAAGAATTCTTTTGTTTTTATGATATAAGTTTTATAATCTTTGTGCTTCATTTTCCCGAAGCTAACCCATGCTCGTGTAGCCCTTCCTCAAAACCCGAAGCAGCTCCACAAGCCTATACCTCCAACCAAGATCTGCTGCATGCTGTAAGGACCCACTTTTTTGGATAGTTTAAATCAACAATAAATCACACATGTCTAATTCAAACCATTCAAAAGGGAGGATTGCTAATGGGGTAAATAAGAAAATAAAAGAAAAGAAGGAAAAATGAAACATAGAATCTCGCAGTAGAATGACAAAATATAATAATCAAATAAACAGTTCATGAGGCTGTTTTACAAATAATATGTGATTAAACTTTTACAATTCAAATCAAAGTTATACATACAGCAAGAATAAACAAATAATGCAGTGGAATAATTATAATAAATAGTAATATACTGAATCTTCGTCTTCGTCCTTCAAAAAATAGTCTTCAATACACTGAAAAGCTCAAATTGACCCGAGCGTAATGAAAGCAAAACACTCGAGTCAGAACTAAAAGATCTTATGTAAGTCAAATTAATATAAAATGTGAGTGCAATGGCTTCAGTGATGTTACAGAATTTTCCATCTCCTATCAAGGGTACGACATGAATATAATTATTAAAAGATTTCAAATAATTTGAGGTATCAATTTTAACCACTTTAATTAAAAGAATTCCAAGTTTAACTTAAACTTTTACATAATTCAATTCCAATACATAATCCAAATTCAAGAAATTATATGGATGTATATATCATTTAAACCAGTATCTAAAATTAAAATTTTCAAATCAATGAAAACCACTCGAGTTTATCGTCTCAACCCAAAACGATTTCCCTAGTCTACAAGATCATTTGGGTATATATCATTTCAACCCATAATGATAACAGAGATATAGGCACAAATAAATATCTAATCATCCAAAATTTCAACCAATAACATCCATCATAATCAACATCCAAATTAGCAAATAAATCAAAACAATTAATTGCTTATCATTATTAGTTGTTTAACTAGAAATTATATTCAATATTAATCTCATGGCTATAAAATTCAATATCAATTCAAATTAAATCTAAATGAAAAAATAAAACACCAAACAGTAATTAATAAACTTCTAATCACATCATAAATCTTATTTAACCAACATAAGATAATTTAGTAGTTGTGAGTGGGTTAAAACACACACCTTTAATTTGTCGACGAATAAAAATCCAATTAAATGCCTAAATTTGAACAGCGGACAAACTAGAAAATATTTTCATCTTTAAGAAAATATACAGACTAGCATATTACTGAATCTATAAAATTGACTAACTAGAAAGTTATTGCAAATTCTTCTTTCTCCACTTTCAAAAATTACCACTTAAAAAGCTTCTGTCTTGAGGAAGTTTTGGTCAAAACAAACAGGGGTGTTTTCTGAGTTGAAAATCCGAGTTCAAATATACTTCAAAAAGATTTGAGTTTTTGGCATAGAAAATTAGTGAAATTGAAGAACTGATCTGAACGAAAGTCGAAGCCACTGGAAAAATAAATGTTTTGAAAAAAGAATCACATAATTTGTTTCATTCGTGAAGAAGATATGATTAATACAATATGGGGTATTTTCGTCCAAAACTGGACCCGAGAAGGGACTTGAAAATGGAGGTTTTGATATAGAAATATTCAAAATGGGAAGAAGGTTTCAACAATAAATTTGTTTCCATTGAAATTATATACGGTTTCAGCAAAAAAATTGATTTGGAGTAGTTTAGTGGAATATAGAAGCCATGGAAATAAGAGGAAGGAAGAGTGAAAAGGGAAGGGGAAAAGAAGGGAAAAAAGAGAAAAAAGAGTGGAGGAAAGGTGGGGCTTTGGCCATGGGTTACTGCTGTGGGTTGTGGGTGGTGATGGAGGTGGATGGCGGTAAGAAGAGAGAGGTAGGCTAGGGTTTTAAAGGAGGAAGGATGTAATTTGATTTAGAGATTTAGGAGTTTTGGGGTTTGGAGTTTTATGTAGATTTGAGGAAGAAGAAGAGTACGCAGAAAGTTTCTCAAATGTGGAATTTTTGTACGTACTTGGATTTAGTCAGATAGGAAAATAGAAGGTCAGTATGCAAGAAAAGTAAGAATCCAAAGTCTCATAGGGTTCCTAGGATCTCTTGGTTTACTAATGAGCCCATTAGTTTAAAACAAACCCAATAAGACTTAGCAAGAAATCGACTGCCGATTATTTAATAATTAGGAAATTAACGTGGAGAGAGAAAAATAAATGTCACGTTTTAATTTGAAAGCTTCAGGCATTAATTATGTATAAAGAAATGTTTGTAGAAATGGAAAAGTTTGCAAACCAAAGGAAAGTGAAATTTTGTATATGCGAAAATGAGGTGGCAAGAATTAAATACAACTTAAAGGTCTAGGCTAAGGTATTAAACAGAATGAGAAATGAATGGATCAAGTATTAATAATGAGATAACTATTTTAAAACGTACATGCAACAATTAATAACAAAAGAAATGAAGGGACATGTACACCGGACAACCTTTTTTGAAATCCAATTTGTGAAACGTAACCAAATTAACTTCATTAACTCAAATAATATTCAAATTTACACGCAATTAGTGTTTTTAATCCATGCATAATAAATATAATTATTTACCATAAAAATAAAAAAAATTCAATTTGGTTATCCTAAAATAATCTTTATTTCCGTTAAGACATCCTTTCTGTTTAACACAAAAGATGCGTTTCTTCTATTAAATCTATCGATTGTAATCAACGTTTTCTTCCCTTCTAATTGAAATATTTCAATTAGATTAATTACAGTTACTTACACAGTTAAATTTCAAAACAGACAACTAAAATGGATGAAAAATAGAATAATTGTTTCCTTTAGTCATTTGAACACATTTATAAATTTGTTGTTTGTACAGCAGAGCAATAAATGACTTGCTTAAATAAATTATTTTTCTACTCTTGTAATCCATCTATATGCTAAAACACAGTTCAAATATACATATATTTCTTCCTCTAAATCAATCATTCTATTCTTTATTTTAATGAAATTAAACCTACATTCATAAATGAAACATTCATTTTATTTGATATAAACGTTCTTTTCATTAAAACAACTTTCCTTATATTTTCACAAGTCATAAGCTACGTTTAATTACACCTATTAACTTGCAATTTGGTGTCCTCTCTATTATTAATTGAAATTATCCAATTACATTAATTTCAATTATGTATAAAGGTGAATTTCAAAATGGAAAAACTAAATTTAATGAGAAATCGAACAATTATTTCCTATTAAATAGTGATTTAAACATATTTATGCACAATTAGATACAAACAGGAATTATACATTTCTCACCAAATAATAGTTTCTCATCTCTACAATCAATCTTTCAGCTACCAAACATTTCGAATAAATAAACAATCATTTCTTTTTTAATAAAGAAACATTTATTATTCCTTATTAACGTTTATTATTCCAATCAATTAGAAATTTACATTCAGACAATTGTTCATATCATTCAAACCAATGTTATTAAAATACACACTAACATTTGTTATCATCCTTATATTATTGCAAACATTTGTCATTAATAGAAATTTTAATTAAGCTCATAACTTGTATTATAATTTAATTTGTATCAAAAAAATCATAATTTTTTTCCTGCCTATTTTATTCAAAAATCTTATTTAATTTAATACTTTATATGTTTAAAAATATGGGTCGTTACAATCTCCCCCACTCAAAACTTTGCACCCCAAAAAAGGAACAAGAAGGAATACAAAAATCTATTATATTTTATTTAAATAATTAAACCTATGTATTTAAGTTTAATAAAATTTGAAAATAACTCAAATTTTAAAAAAAAACTCTAAGTCTTAAATTTTCGAAAAATTTCGGCAGAGTCTCCTTTGCGTGGATACGTCCAGATAATAGTGATATTAATCATTACAATATATATATATATATATATATATATATATATCATATTTCAATAATAAAACATTCCAAACCATGAAAAAACAATATAATATCGCTATAAAACCATAATCCCAGAAGGTACCTACTTGTCGGACAAACAACATTTAATTTACGAAACCAAAAGCAGTAGCTATTGCTTCTGTAAACTTGTACCTCACTTATATAATCCAAAATAGTGAGAACTATGTACAAGAGAAATATTTAAGTTGTTGCAATCAATAGCAAACCAAATCAACGCAACATAACAATACTCACTTGCAAACAAAACCATACTATCATCACATGCAACTAAAGTAATCAATCTTACATCCATAGCAACCAAAACCAATGGTTTGTTTAGTTTAGAAACTTTTAATCATGTAAGGTGATAAATATACTATCAAGTGTACCCTACGCTCAACAGCCTTGGGTAATTACTTAATAGATTATCCACACAATCTTAAACACTTAGAAGTATCATTCCCAAACATCCCATAAGCTAAAGCAACCAAGAATTTCATATATTATTTACGTTTATTCAATTGATTTCTTTTCACATCATTATTTACCTTTTATTAATTTTCATTCATTCATACAATGTCTTTTTGTTTCTTTCATGTACTTATATAAATTATTTCACAATATCAACTTATGTTCGTAACATTTCTTGTACATCAAAATTCTTATTTATAGAAATAATTCCATTGAACGCTTCATTTACTCAAGTTTTACTCGTATAATATTCCATTACATGTTCCTAACATTACAACTTTTAAACATTTCTGGTAAGTTATACAGATGTTTATATAATGTAATTAAATGTTATACAAGTTTATCTTATTCATTTAGTCAATAAAATTTTCAATATCTCATATCTTTCGATTTACAAATTACAAATTTCCCCTTTTTTTATATTTCATTAATCACTTAGCATCTAATTTTCTTATTTATTATTTTAGAAGTTTCCTATTATTAATATAGTCAAGATTTTATTCATTACCATAATTGAATTTTATAATTTATAGAAATTTAAGAATTAAATTCCGAGTTTATTTTAAATCATATGAAATAATATATACTCATAGCTTTATATGTCCAATCAACATTTTTAACTAAAAATAAAATTTGTTTATCAAAACAAAGGTGTAGTAAAATTACTATAGTGGCCTTCCCACTTTGAAACTTGAAAATGAATGTCGATGATGCGTGCACTCATCACCGAAATTGTTTTCTGGCGATAAAATAGGGAAGTATAAAACTTATTTCCTTTTACAAATTCTTTTAAAACATTTTTTCCCAAAATCACATTTAAGAACATTTATCCAAAATACTTCCATGTAATACTAGTATTATATTCTAATAATCACTTGAAAACAAATTTCAACCCCGAAACTTAAGTTCTCAAATTTCCAATTAAATTCATTTTATTTATAAATCTTATTTTGAAATCAATTATTTGTAAAATTTCACTTCTATCAAACAAATATATCACATACGACTATTTGCGCTTCGAAATCAAGTAAATATTCCAGAACATACTTCCAAATAGCAATTCCAATTTATTTCCAAGCATATTACTAAAATAAATTTCTCAAATCATTTAATATCTTTAAATTATACATTCAAAGAAATTTACAAAATTTTTACTTGAAATATTCATTTGAAAACTTCATTTGCAAATCAATCATCTTTAATACTTTAACACTTTTCAAAAGTTTCATCCGTAAAATTCCTTGCTTCATTTATAAATACAATTTTTATAAACCTTAGATAACATCTTTATAAATATATGTAAACTATTTGAAAATAATTGTTTATACCGTTACTTATATCCCAAAAAGGTTATTGAAAACCTTAAACCCATTACTTACAAATTTTATTAGTTTTAAATCTAATATTCATTTCAAACATTATTTATAAATCAATAATCATTAACTTAAATATGTTTTGTTGAATTAATAACTTTTCATAATATTTACAACATTAATGATTAACTATTAAACCAAGTTTTATATAAATAAACAATATTTTAAACAATTAAAAGTATTGATAAAAGAAGCAAAAAAATGACCAAAATACCCTTTATATTTATCAAAATACTTTTATAACTCGATGTTTTAACATGTTTATCCTCGTTCTTGCAAACTCTAGCCTTGAATCGATCAGGCGCAAGGCTAGACTTCTCCAAGTACTTAGTAGACATATTTCAACTACTAGTGAAAATACTCAAAACATTAAAATAGATATGGAAAGTACATTCCTCCATGGATCGCAGTTACGCAATGGTTACGCCGATATCCCAATGGAATCCCTTGTAACTGCAGGCATCTCGCCCCTCGACTTACGCCATGGTTGATAGACTGCAGCTATGCAATGGTTACGCTGCTATCCCAGTGGAATCACTTGTAGCTGTAAGCATCCCGTTCCTTGATTTACGCTATCCAACAATATCAAATGAATATAATAAGTGACCCACCAAAGGGATCCGATAAATGACCCACCGAAGGGATCCGACAAATGACCCACCAAAGGGGTCTGATGAAAGTTACTTTCCATATTATTTATTTCAAAATATATCATACCATATATAGTAGCCTTTCAGAATCATATCTTCAAATATCGCACTTATATACATTCCATTATATATATGATTACATTTTCAGATATAGTATTTTCCAAAATCAATAGTCTCGAATATATCAAATTATTCTTACATAAGTTCCGTTATATATAAGATTTATCTCTTTAGATCAAAAACCTTCCAAAATCAACAGTTTTCAAAATCACCTTATACTTATATAAAGTCCGTCTTTTACAAGAATCAAAAAATTTCCAAATCAATTACGCTGCATGAAGAGCCATATGGGATTGAATACCTTTACTTTATAAAAGGTTTTGAATTTAGAATAGTTTTGTGCATAAAATTGTTTTGTGAAATTATTTTTTATATAAAATAGTTTTGTAAAATAGTTTATAAATAAAATAGTTTGTAAAATAATTTTGTAAATAAAATAGGTTGTAGAATAGTTTTGTAAATAAAATAGTTTGTCAAATAGTTTTGTAACGACCCGAAATTTTCGAACCCGAAAATCCCAGATAGTTATGGAAATGAAGAAAGAGATAGAAGAAGAAGAACAGAAACATCAACAACTCACATCCGCAGCGGATAAAATATAATAATAAATAATAACAGTTTACAAAAGAATACTATATTTGTCGATTACATTTAATATACATCAGAGTTTTCACATATATACAGTCCCTGAATATATACAATTATCATGTCTCACATACACAGTAATATAATACAGCGGAAAATTTTTTATACGCTATAGCCATCCAGCTCGTCTCCTGAGCTCCAGAACGTACCTTCCTGAAAATCTGTAATACTCGGTCTGATCCGAGCATTACACCAAAGTAACACCCAGGTCAGGCTGGAAATCAGCGTGAGTAAACCCAACTAACATGAAATACAAAAGTCTACAACTTGTATAAACCCGGGTAACTTATATCAATTTACAACTACACAAGTTGCTATAGACATCACTTATTTCCCAAGCACTTTTCTAAGTACCAAACTTATTTAAAATAATCCAATTTGCGTAAATCATTTCATTCCAGTTTATTGATTTCACAAATCAACTTATAAAAATTCGAAGTGGTTTCGGGAATTTCCTAATACCCGACCCGACCTCTTCATAACTCATGTTGTCCCATCCTAAATTATTCAAAAGAAATACAAAACATTTCATAACAGAGATATCAACCCATTCAAAACATCCAATACCATTCGATTATCCACAACAAAGATTAATCACATATAAATCAATTCAATTGATTCTAATTGAATTTCAAACCTCAATCACTTAGATTCTTTTATCAATTAATTTCAAATCAGTTAATCAATCAACCATTCCATATCCATTCATCTTAATTAATCACCCTAGATTAATTATCTTTCAATTTCATTCAAGAAATTATCCTCGATTAGTTTCACGATATTAATTATTCTTAACCAAATTCAATAAGAAATCTTAATTACTTCATCAATTATTTAAAAATATTAGTTACACTAATTCTCAATTACTTTTCTTACTTAATTTCTGATAAATCACTTATTATGGATAAATTAGTCTTAATTAATCCAGTCTTTAATTACATCACCTTTTATATAAATTATTAATTTCCAATTATATTTCAACTTATCTTAATCTGAATTAATTATATTAATTAAACTACATTATTAACCAAACTTGATTTATCTCCACCTGAAATTATCTTCCCTTCTATTTACTTCATTAAATAGATTAATTCTCCTTAATTAATTATCTTGATTTATCTCTTGATTAATTACACAAAGTAATTATATTTTATTAATTGCATGAAGTAATTACGTATTAAACCACCCAGTTAATTTAAACTTAATTAATTATCTCAAATCATTAAATAATTTAATTAATCAATTATCCATTTAAATTGTCCTACCCATCCAATAAATCACTAATTCATTACAGCCTTATTAATTTTAAAATAAACCATTTCCTTATTTATGATTTAAGTTTTAAACAATTTAAAATCCAAATGCTTTGAGTCAATCAACACTTAACTCGAAAACCAACTAAAACAAAAATCACTGAATCATCAGTACACATCCAAACAATTCAATCAATCATCCAATTATCTAAATTTAACCATTTAAATTTAAATAAAAGCCCAACAAAGTGATGTTTACTCACCTTCGATTTTTGGCTTTGAAATCCCCTTCAATCCCGGCTATTTTCTTCACAGTAAATGGACCTTGTAAAGACATTAGGTGATTATTAATACTTGAATTATCCAAAAAAAAATCAATTTCCCTTATATAAATTTTATTAACCCAAAAATTCATTCAAACCAATTTTGTTTTCCTTTAATAAATAAATTTAGGTTCCAAAATTTCGAACAAATATATTATCTTAAAATTAAACTAGTAAATAAATAAAATATGTATGTGTAAATATACTTCTCTTATTTTCAAAATAAATTATATGGGTTTAAAAATCCATTTTTTTAAGTAAATCTCAAACTCTGTGTTATATATATTTCACTGCAGCAAAATAAATTCCCTTCTTTGTATAAACATATATATATTATTAAAATTAAATCAAAATCCTATACCTTCAAGATCTCGACTTCCCAGGCGATAGGACCTCACCGAAATCCTGCCACGCACAACCCATGGTGACTCGAAACCCCCCCCCCCTCCCTGAGCTGCCGCGCATCCAAGCCGAACGCGCCGAATTCCCCTAGCCAGCCCACTCCCCCCTTCGAAACGCGCGAGCACGAGATGACACCACAGCATTCGAAACCCTAACACGACCCTACCTTCGATCGAGGCGATCGTGTTCAAGCTCGCGACCTGCGTCGCCACATTCCTTCGACGCTTCGGTCATTAATTCGTTTTTTTTATATAACGAATCGATTTGGAAATGGAGGTAAGGGGCTCGGTTCGATTTCCGTTGAAAGGAGAAGGAGAGGACGGGAATACAAATAGATTTGGGGTAGCTTCCAGCGTACGAGTTGATTATTTTATAATTGAATATTGAAAGGTATCTCGTGTAGCATAACGCGAAGTTCCGAACTCCAAATTAGACATGCAGACAGCCGTTTATAAAGTTTTACCCGCATTCCGAACACAATGAAACGTGTTTCGGAGGCTGATTTGAACATATGTGCGAGTTACGGAATTAAATTATCTATATTAAATTAAATCGATTAAAATAAATCTAAGCGTTTCGAGCTGCCAGGGTCAAACGACAACTCCAATGGCTAAGAAAATTGAAAGCCGATAATAACTAGCTATTACGGATTCAACGGAACTGGTTCCGTTGAATTCCGAGACTGTGCCTCGGAAGGCTATTTTAAATTCAATTTAAACGATATAATTTCAAAACCGAACAAATTATCTTTAAATTAAATTCCAATCATTCTATTATCTTCAGTATTATCATTATAAATTTTATAAGCCTTCAAATTATTTAATCAGGCTTAGAAATATCAGATTCACCAATTTACCCAATCTTCGATTATAAAAATCAATATTTAAACTATACAATTCAATGATTTCATTATCAAGTAAATATTGATATCAGGAATTCAAGCTAAAAATTACCTTCAAATATTTAAAATCGATTAATTATTCCAATTGAATTCGTTAAAATT
This sequence comes from Allium cepa, assembly GCA_030765085.1. NCBI lineage: Eukaryota > Viridiplantae > Streptophyta > Magnoliopsida > Asparagales > Amaryllidaceae > Allium > Allium cepa. The sequence continues at coordinate 73,653,514 of CM060946.1, read as the reverse complement.
TTCGGGTCGTCACATTCCTTCCCCCTTAGAAGAATTTCGTCCCCGAAATTACTACTTATGAAGAATGGACCAATACCCTTTTACTCTTTCCGAAACTCACAATTCAACTTCTTACCGACTATCTTTTATTAACGACCCACTATCACCTTACCCAATTTTCCCAAAACCTTCTATAGTTTCAAACAATACTCCTTTGCTCAATTATCTAAATTTTGATTTTAAAATCAAATTTGAATTATCAAAATTTTCTCAAAAATTTTCTAACTCTCTAAATTTCCGAAATTTTTTGCCAGCGTCTCCTTTGTGCGGCTAGTTCGGTACAACTACAAAAGGCCTCTACGGGCTCCCAAATTCCAAAAAGAAAATAGAAAGTCAAGTGGCTAGATCAAAAACCCAATCCAATTCATACAGAAATTAAAATACATACCTTTTTGTCGGGCACTTCACATTTATCTTTTGGAATCAAATCAAAATTTCTTTTCCCTTTATAATACCTGCATATCTTTCCTAGCAATTATATCCAATCATGATTTTCCAATCATTTTATACATTTCTTACAGAAATTTTCACATCCACTTCTATTCAATTTAGTTTTTTTTTTGTTTTCATAAGAAGTCTATTTACTTTCAATTCTGAATTATTGAATTTATCTCCCATTTATAACTGATTCATATTAATTTCATCTTCTAATTTACATTAGTCTTTAATTTGGAATCGTTTTTTCGTTAACCAAATTTTTCTCAAAATTTTCAAAAATTTTCTAATCCCCTAAAATTTTTGGCAGAGTCTCCTTGGTACGAAGGAGCTTTTGCAATTTGACAAGAGATATAAATATGTATACATCGACCCACCCGGTCGAAAAAAGCAAAAACAATTTATATTCCCTATTTTTATTGCGTAGGCGTACCTTATTTAGCATTTTAAGCAAGCAGCTTATTTATATTAGCAATAAGCGCAAGCCAAACCAACCAAACAGCTCCCCGGTACCTGTACTTTCTCAATTTAAATATGTAAGTGCCATATATTGAAAATTTATTAGCTTTTCACTTACTTTCAATAGCTAAACACATGTATATCATAAGCAACAAGCACCAAAACCTTCCCATAAGAGATTTATATAATCTTAAAGCTGATTCAATTGCTTTCAACCAATTCATATGCCATTTCATCCAATTTAAGGGTTTACAATGCAATTGCTTGCACTCAATCTATTTTTAAGCAAAACAAACTCGTATTCGTAACAATTGATTCAAAAATCAATTATATTTTCTTTTACTAATTCATAGAATTTAATTAAATCTCGTTTACCTTAAACGACAATCATTTCTACGCAATTTGATAATATCCATGTGAATCAGTAATTACTTAAGTTTTATAACCAATTAAAATTGATTTCAACTCAATTTTATTTAATTCCAATCCATTTTAATTTATTCACACCCATTTATTTAATTCGCCACATTCTATTCTTGTATACTACTAGCCATTCCCAAATTAACTCAATCCAAGCTTTAATTAATGGGCTTTCATCCTTATTCGAAGCCAAGTTTCCAAAATTTTAAGCTTAAATTAATTTACTTTAATTTATTCCAACATCAAACTTAAGTTTACCCTTATTTGACTCTCATTTAATCAAATTCCATTCAATTTTAATTTTACTTCACCTTCTCCATTTATTAAAATAACATTCAAGCACATATGCCACCGAATTTAAGCTTAGTCTGATAATCCAATTCCAATTACAACTTTGATTTAGTTTTTATTCAATCAGACTTCATCCCTTTATTATTTAACTCCATAAGCCCATTTAAAATTTTCGTTTACTTACTTAATTCGTTATCGAATTTATTTTATTAATACAAGGTGCTTCTCAATTTATTTCTATTCACTTGAATTTTGTTTGTGGCAATTCAAACCATTTTTATTATAATCACTTCCATTTCATATGACAACACTTTCCAAGTCTAATTTACTTGCAAATTTCATTAAATATTATTTATATCTCACTTGAATTTTATTTTTACAACATCTCCACTTATTTAGTAATAAATCTAGGTTGAATTCTATTTAAAATTCGAATTCATTTTCAAACCCATTATCACTTACAACCCATTTATTTACCCAAGTTAAATTTTATTAACATACACTATTAAATAATTTATTTAGCTGATTGGTTTACTTCCACCTTTAATTTAATATTCAATTTCCTTTAATTATAAAGAATCACTTCATTAAATCTTCCCGAGATTCAATCTTATTTTACAATTTCAGTTTGGATTTTCCTTGAATTTCCAAAATCCCAACATCTTTATTTCAAAATTTTAGAAAAGCTTTTAAAGTTACATAATACTATTAAAATAAATCTTTTTTAAAAAAAATACTTTTTATAACTCGATGTCTCAACCAATCCATCCTTGTTCTTACAGAATTTCAATCATACGTTGATCAGGCGTAGGACTGAAAATCTATAAGTACTTGGTAAACTCGTTTTCAACACCCAGTGCAAATACTTGGAAAATAATTTTATTGAAATGTAGAAAACAGTTTTGTTGAAATTAGAAGAAATATCTTTGGTGACAATGCTCTGAAAATCATCACCCCTATCGATGGTCACAGTTACATCCCAGGGTTACGTTGCCATCACAGCAAAAGTCCATGTAACTGCAGGCTCTTCACGGCCTCTCGATTACGCCATGGATCCCACACAACAGATCATAGTTACATCCAGGGTTACGTTGCCGTCACAGCAAAAGTCCATGTAACTGTAGGCTCTCCGCGGCCTCTGATTTTCGCTGACGAAATGAAACATCTCCACTCCTACATAGGTCGCAGTCTACCGATATAAAATCAAACGCAGACTGTTGGCTCTCAGCGGCACACACGACTTTCGCTATGTTATACCACAGGTCGCAGTCTACCGATATAAAATCAAACGCAGACTGTTGGTTCTCAGCGGCACACACGACTTTCGCTATGGTATACACTACTCATAATCCTCAAGAACTAGTTTTGTCCGGACTCCTCACAGGATCAACTTTAGAACTCTCCCCTTGGGGCTCAAGGCAGCACCAACCGGTGGCACCCCTGAGAAGTTCATTTCAAGGGAGTGCCTTTTTCCCCAGAGCCATCATCAAACACTTTATACTATACACATATAGTATCTTTCAAATCATACACCTAGTATGATTTCGTACAAAGCTCCTTTACACGAAATCGATTATCCCAAAGTCGATAGTTCTCAAAATAGGCTTTCCAAATTTCAATATTGATTTTACCCAAAAATCAAAAGCCTTTCCAAATCCAAAGGTTCCCAAAACCTTTTCTAAAATCCTCATAAGATCCTTTATATATAGATATTCAAAAATATATGATTTTAAACTTTGGATCATTCAAACTTGTATAAAATCCCTTTATACTTCAAATATTTCAAAACAATTTTTCTTCCAGTAATAAGTTTAACAAGGGGAGATTTATCTCATATAACAAAGATATACAACTTTGTTCATTCAAAACCAAATATCCCAATTTAATTTCTCTTTCAAAGATCAATTTCATTCAAATCCGTACGATGTACACTCATCATCCGTATGCTATACAAATCTGATCGCTCACTCGATCACACAATTTCTCTTCCGAACTAGTATCGTCCACCCGACTTCCTAGTGCGGACTCAGATCTGGTTTCTTGATTAGAAACCGCTATTCTCCTTGCATAGCCATAACTATGATAGAGAATGTCCAGAACCAATCAACAATCCATATCCAGGTTCGCCTCGAAAATCGAGTGAAAAAAAATCCCAACTCGGACCGATAAATTATCTCAAAATTCTGTGCCCGAATCTGGATCAAACCACTACGCGAATAGAATAATATTCGTACATCCTACATATTTATTTTCATTGATTATCAGCCAAATCAATTTCCTTTCTATCCACATTTCTATTAATTCCCTTTTCACTTCTTTACAATTGCCTTAATTCTCATTGAATTATCGCTTCAATTGTTATCTCAGTTGGGTATTTAAATCAATAACAGTTTGAACTCCGACCAGTTTAGAAAATAGCTTAAAAATTTTAAAAATAGATAAGTAGTTGAAAAATAATTATCAGTTTGCAAAATAACTATAAAATAGTTGACTACTTGTAAAATGGTTAGAAAATAATTAAATAGTTATAAAATCTTAGATAATTGCAAAATAGTTGTAAATTAGTAATTAATTTGTAACATAGTTAAAGTATAGTAATGAGTTTAGAAAATAGTTGAAAAATGATTAAATAGCTCCAAAATAATTGTAAAACAAGTATAAAATAATTTGGCTTTAAGAAAGAAAGGTTATATAGCTTGGAAAAATAAGTTCATATCAAAACAAATTATATTAAAAATAGTCCAGAGTCTAAACTGTTCACTTCCCCCAACAATTCAATTTAAATTTCCACTCCCATTTAAATTGACCCGATTCCAATAACTCCAATTTCCATTGGACTTAATTCATTCCCAACTCAATTGAATTAATTTTCAATTTCTTTCCAACTTCAAAACAAATTCCATTTGATCTTAAACCAATTCCACTTTAATTTTAATTCCAAGTTAGTCACATAAATCTGGACTAATATCAATTGAACTCTCTTCAAGTTCAATACCCTTTTCAAGTTAATCCAATACAAATTTCCCCTTTGAATTTTAAACTTGTACAACTTTAATTATAATTTATTTTTTTTCAACTTCTATTTATAATCTATTACATTCACATTTTGCTTTTAACTTGGAGTTATACATTTTATTTATCCAATATATTTTTATTATTCCATAAACATTTTAATCAAGATCCCAGAGTTTAAACAAATTTCCAAAATTCTTTGGCAAATTCAATCATCCCTTTGAATTTCAAAACCAAACCCGGTTCACAAACAATTCTAATTTAAAATAATTTGGTAGCAATTTCTCTTCTAGAAACTCGAAAATAAACATCGATAATGCTGCAGTCATCACCGATGTTATTTTCCAGTTACCGAAAGAGTTCAATGCTTTTATCTCTTTTAAAAACACTTCCAAATATATTTTTTTCAAATCTCCCAGGTTTCAAATTCAACACAAAAAATATTTTTGAAATAATACTATTATTTTTTCCAAAACCTTTGGAAACCACTTTCAAATCCAAAGGAATTTTAAATTTCCCAAAAATTTCCAATCCATCCAATTCATGTTTAAACATTACTCTGGAATTTCCATCTTACTTTATTTTCATATATTCTCTGGAATTCTGTTTCAAATTATAATCTCATTTATTTATGAAGTTTATTTCAATTTATAAATTACATTTACAACCTATATTTCAAATCCCATTTTGTTATATAAGTTTATTCTTCAACTTTGGTTATAAGTTTCAATTTAGTCGTATTTTATATTACTTCTTAACTTAATTCCAATGATTCAATAACCAATCGCCTAAATATTTATTAGAAGGAAATATTGCCTTATATATCAAAATATATTTTTATATAAAATCAAATCTTTATAAGCAATAACAAGTACGCTCCCATACGTATATATACTCAACTCATTCTAGAGTACTACGGACTCTATTCAATGAGTAATTCCCACTAGAGCCAAGGTTCTCGCTTAACCTTTCAGCTCTGATACCAACTGTAACGACCCGAAATTTTCGAACCCGAGAATCCCAGATAGTTATGGAAAAGAAGAAACAGATAGAAGAAGAAGAACAGAAACATCAATAACTCACATTCGCAGCGGATAAAATATGATAATAAATAATAACAGTTTACAAAAGAATACTATGTTTGTCGATTACATTAAATATACATCAGAGTTTTCACATATATACAGTCCCTGAATATATACAATTAACATGTCTCACATACACAGCAATATAATACAGCGGAAAAATTTTTATACGCTATAGCCATCCAGCTCGTCTCCTGAGCTCCAGAACGTACCTTCCTGAAAATCTGTAATACTCGGTCTGACCCGAGCATTACACCAAAGTAACACCCGGGTCAGGCTGGAAACCAGCGTGAGTAAACCCAACTAACATGAAATACAAAAGTCTACAACTTGTTTAAACCCGGGTAACTTATATCAATTTACAACTACACAAGTTGCTATAGACATCACTTATTTCCCAAGCACTTTCCTAAGTACCAAACTTATTTAAAATAATCCAATTTGCTTAAATCATTTCATTCCAGTTTATTGATTTCACAAATCAACTTATAAAAATTCGAAGTGGTTTCGGGTATTTCCTAATACCCGACCCGACCTCTTCATAACTCATGTTGTCCCGTCCCAAATTATTCAAATGAAATACACAACATTTCATAACAAAGATATCAACCCATTCAAAACATCCAATACCATTCGATTATCCATAACAAAGATTAATCACATACAAATCAATTCAATTGATTCTAATTGAATTTCAAACCTCAATCACTTAGATTCTTTTATCAATTAATTTCAAATCAGTTAATCAATCAACCATTCCGTATCCATTCATCTTAATTAATCACCCTGGATTAATTATCTTTCAATTTCATTCAAGAAATTATCCTTGATTAGTTTCACGATATTAATTATTCTTAACCAAAATCAATAAGAAATCTTAATTACTTCATCAATTATTTAACTATATTAGTTACACTAATTCTCAATTACTTTTCTTACTTAATTTCTGATAAATCACTTATTATGGATAAATTAGTCTTGATTAATCCAGTCTTTACCTTTTATATAAATTATTAATTTCCAATTATATTTTAACTTATCTTAATCTGAATTAATTATATTAATTAAACTACATTATTAACCAAACTTGATTTATCTCCGCCTGAAATTATCTTCCCTTCTATTTACTTCATTAAATAGATTAATTCTCCTTAATTAATTATCTTGATTTATCTCTTGATTAATTACACAAAGTAATTATATTTTATTAATTGCATTAAGTAATTACGTATTAAACCACCTAGTTAATTTAAACTTAATTAATTATATCAAATCATTAAATAATTTAATTAATCAATTATCCATTTAAATTGTCCTACCCATCTAATAAATCACTAATTCATTACAGCCTTATTCATTTTAAAATAAACCATTTCCTTATTTATGATTTAAGTTTTAAACAATTAAAAATCCAAATGCTTCGAGTCATGTAACGACCCTAGATTTTAATTTAATTTAAATTGATAATTAAATGAAATTTTGAATAAAAAATTATAAAATTAAATATAAATGGAAGCGAGTTTCCCCGATTCAAATAGAAATTATATTAAGTCGTATGAATTTGAAAATTTGTATATATGTGAATATATATGTATATATTGAATTTTAAATAAATTCTTAAATAAATGATTTTGAAAAATAAATAATATACTTTAGACACAAGTATAGAAATAAATAAATAAATTGATTTAAAAATTTATAAATGATGATAATTTGAGTTATATAAAATATATATATAATAAATACAAGACAATAAAAATAGAAGTAAATTTAAAATGCAAGAATAAAGCAAATACATTTAAGTAAGCAAAATAAAAGTATATATTTTTACATAAATAAACAAATGCATAAATGAGAAACAAAACAAAGTAAGATATATAAACAAAGTAAAATAAGTATTAGCAATAAATGTTTCAAATAAATATATGGTTATAAAAAAATGACCTAGACATACATATAAACTTATATGGAACTTTTATAAAACACGAAAATAATATATATGTCAAAAACAATATTCATCACAACCTTACATAAACAAAAGTATGCAATACAAAATAATACAAACAAATACAAATATAAGCATAAACAAATACAAGAGCTTGTAAATTAAATCAAGCAAGTTATGTTATATAAAATAGAAATTTATTTAAGTTATTAAAAGCAAAGTAAAAGAAAAGAAAATACAAGATACATTCAAGTATTCAAACAAAAGAAATAACATACAAAAGAAGATTCTCAGCCGAGCAAATGGAAAACAAAACAAAGTGTGAACAAACAAATTAAAATATACATATGCATAGATAAGTACAACCAAAACATAACTAAAAAAATAAAATAAAAACAAAAGTAAAAATACAGTACAATAATATATCAGTATAACATCACTGCAGCCTTTCTTTATAAAGTAACCTTTGATATGAATATGACAGGAAAGTATATATGCATGCACACTTGCAAAATGATGAAGACTAACCAAAGTACATACGAATAGGGGTTAAAATTTGTCTTCAGCCATGACTGTTGTACAATATAAACATCACCCTATACACTACAACATCACCTATAACTTCATTTTTATATACATCACCTTCTCATCTCAGTTTTGTTCACCATTATAAACTGAAGTATAAAGGCCATTCTTTAACTCAAACAATCATTCAACATAAAACAATAATCAACCTGTACAACTCCTCTTTTATATATATATATCAACTTATAAACTTGCTTTCCTATATATTTTCATCAGCTCGTTCCTTGAAGCTAAAATCTGAAGTAGATACTACTTCATACTTAAACAAGGATTCAAAATTTAGATAACAATACAATCAACTTCAAACCAGAGGATCAAATTAAAAGCTTTAGCTTGAAAATGCAAATCTGTTTCCAAATTGAAGAAACTTATTCATTTCCTGGAAATCAGGTGAGTAACACCCTTTTTAAAAGCTTAAACATATGAACCTGATTATAGAGTTGAAATCTGGATTATGTATATTGTTACATATGTATCTCTCTGTGTATACATATGGATATCTGAATGATTTTATATGCTGTTCTTCTCTACTTTAAGTTGTAAAGTCTAAATTAAATTCAAATTGCATTTTCTTCACCTCTGATCTCTAATAGGCATTAGTTTTCATGCCAATTCAGTTTGTTTAAACATGAAAGAGGATCCAGATTTAGTTTTAAACATGTATATATTTATATAGGTCCTGGAAATCCAGATTTACTGTAAACTTTTATAAACATGTTAAAAATCAATTTATACAATTCTCTGATTCAAATACATAAATTGATTTGGCCTGGAAAGTTATGATTTTTGAAATCAAAATCACGATTTAAAGTGAGGCATTGGATGTGAATTTGGGGATTGCCTGGAATTTGAGTTTTGGCCGAACTCTGATGATCTATGGAGTCGTGGTGGTCGAGCTTCCTCCTGGAGGTGGAGGAATGATCAGTGGCCCTAGGAAAAATATTGGTTGGGGTTGCAAGTGAACGCGGTGGCAACGGTGATGGGTTCCAGTTCGTAACCCTGGGTTGGTCGAGGGTAAATATTTTTGATTCGTTCTCGGTCTAGAGGTGATCGAGTTCAACGTGCATTGGGGTAATGGTGGAGGAAGGGTTGACGCGTGCGTGGCCGGAGTTGCACGAACTCCGGTGGTTGAGGCGTCGAACACGAGACGTTGACAGGCTTCGAGTGGGAGTCCTGTGCTTGTTCCAGGTTTTAGCATTGAGCTCGATTTCGATTTTCGTGTGAAGGAGGGAGATTTGGTGGGTTGGAGTGTATGAATGGATGATCGTGGTCGTGTAGATGATCGTGGTGATGGTCAGAACGTCGCACGGCGACCGTGCAAGTGCACGGTGCATCTTCTTGTACCTGGTGGTGTTGTTGGGTAGAAGCAGCGTTCCAGTGGGTTTTTATCCGAAGTGGTACTCGAGTAAATCGAGTAAGTGATCGAAGCATTAGCAGGGGGGTCTCGGGCCGAATTCCTGTTTCAATTTTTAACCTGAAACCTGAAGCTGTTTTGGTTTGAAAAGTTTAAAACCCAAATTAAATTTTAAACCAAGATTTTTTAAAACTTAGTTCAAATTGAAATATTAATATAAATTCAAGTTGAATGTAGAGTTTAGTTTGAACATAAATAAGTTTTAAATTTAAATTGTTTTAATAACTTAAAAACAATTCAAAATATATTAAAGAAATTTGAAATGAAGTTGAAATTTTAAATGAAAAATTTAAGCAAGTTGAAATTAAAAGTTTAAAACTAAATTTAAATTTGAATTAAAGATAATTTGAATCCTAGTCTGAAATCAAAGAAGTTTTAATATTTAAATTGTTTAAATTTGATTTGTGATGATAATTAAAACATTAGTTAGAAAAGGCTTTAAAATTGAATTAGTAAAGATAAAATGATATGCACTCATTAAATTAGTTCAAGTGAATAATTGATTTAATTTATTTAAATCAAGAAATTAAGATTTGAGTTAAATAAATTAAGGTAAATAAATTTGTAAATAAGATTTATTAAATTAATAAAGAGTTTTCTTTTAAACAAATGATTAAGGTTATTTAATCAAGTAATTAAGATTTATTAAGTTACAGTTTAGAACTTAATAATTAAATAATCAGTGATTAAATATATGATTTTAAAGGTTAATTAAATGATAATTAACGATAGTTAAATTGAGTTTAATTACTTAAGAATAGTAATTAAATAATTATGAATAGTTAATGAGAATCATTTACTTGAAATTTATTTGATAATAAATGTGAAAAGAATTATTCATAGAAATTTAATCTGATTTAAATTAATCAAATAATTAAATTAATCCTATCTATGGATGCTTGGATTATACTGGATGGTAAACTGTTTGATATCCCTGTTATATGATGCTTTATGATTATCCTGATTTGTGTTGTGATCTATGATGAAATTTATTATCTGTGATATATATATATGTCTGCGAATCTGTGTATAAAAGATAAGCGTTATAAGTTTATATCGCTTATCAATTATATTCCTGTATTCTGATCTGTGATAATTGTATGATGTTGCACTACTGTGTATAGCCCCTGGAGTATAGCCCCTGGACCACACCATACACACACAAATATGGATTTCACGAAGAAATCGATTAAGTCGCAGATTTTTGAAATAGTTATATTTGAATTTTTAAATTCAAATGTTTTGGAAATGGAATTGGAATAAATGTGAAAAGCTTTTAGAATGAAATTTCAAAATAAAATTTATTATTTTTAAATTACTTGATTAAGTTTTGGAATTTAAATAATTTGATTTAAATTTAAATTCAATACTTGAAATTGAATTCTATGATTTGAAATTAGGGATTAAAGATGTTATATTGGTTATATAAGGATTAAACCACTTTTAAGTATTGTTTTTGGGAATTTGAATTTAACCCAAGGATTTCAACTCGTATAAATGAATCAGATTTCCTAAATGAAAACTGTTGTTTTCAAATGATAAACACTTTTAGATAAGAACTGAGATTCCAGTTAATTAGAGGAATTTCAAGATTAAATAGAGAAATGATTTTCCAAGTTATGAATGAATTCTTTTTGAAAGCTATGAATTAAATCTGTTTATTTTTAACAGATTTAAATTGATGATTTGTTTAAATCAAGTTGAAATGAAATTGTTTTGAAGGCTATAAGTTAAATCTTTGATTTAGAGATTTAACGAGTTAATCAGATTGAAATGAAAATTGATTTGGAAAATCCGTGAATGAATCTTTTGTTTAAAAGATTAAAATGTGAAAATTGTTTAAACCGTTAAAGGTTGTGAAAAAGAATCTTTTTGTTTAAAAGATTTAAAATGGTAATTTGTTAAGCCATTTGAAGAAAAGTTTTGGGTAATAAGTTGTGACTTAATTGAAATCCCATATCCAAATGTTTTGAAAATATTTTCGCTCACTATTCGGTTTAGCCGGGAAAGGACCTTTGTGTCGTATAACCCATTCCGAATATGTGATACGTCGTTGTGAATTGCATTGATGACCGGTGTTGAGGACCGGGTATTTGCAAGAGTGATAGGATGACTTATCGATTGTCTCTGCACTGGGTAGCTCCTGGTATAGAGATTCCTTAAGTGATGGGAAATTCGATCGGGATTGTGAATACCCGGATTGCAAGGGCTTCGTAAGAAGTGCCTTCGGTTTTGTTCGAGCCCGGAACAGACTTGTATGGATTGTATGTCTGACATTACAAATTGAGATATAAAGCCGATTTCTTTCAAATATATTTCTGTTGGTGGCGAAGAATTTATTCTTTTAGCTTAACACCCTTCTCTGAGACGTACGAGCTCAGAGGTTATGTAGTTGAAGGTTATCAGCGATATATTCCCAATTTGGTAATGTGACATGCTGAGTGTTGCTGTGAAATGATCATTGTGTTGATTATTTGTGATAGGATCATTTATTTGATCGTCTATCTTGGTGATCATTTCTATGATCATTTGTTGACCCAAAGCATGGCTTTTGTATAAAGTATGTTTTTGTGGACGAGACTTCGTCGAGCCTCACACCCCGGAAATGGTCAAAACAGGAAAGATGCAGCATGGTTATGAGGGGTAGCTCCCTTTAGGGTATGTGCATTTCCTTCTGGATAGAGGTGGTATCATGGTATGGAGCCCAGATATTTAACCTATGTGGTTACTGCGAATTTATTACTTTGTGGTTGTTGGTTATCGGGATCCCGTGAGAAAGGTCGTTTACGATCGGGGAATGGCGTGCTCGTGTAGTAGTTACCCAGTTAGGGGTAACCCGGCCTTGTGTTGGCAGAGTTCCGGTTTGGTTCTCGGGAATGTCCTTCCAGAGGCGTTCTCATGTGGCAATGGGAAGTTCCTTAGCCTGATCATTTGTTGGAAATCCAAAGAAACAATACGATCTTATAAGGATTTAGTTGTAGAACCTATCATTCACTTATGGTGGCGCCCCACTGTTTGGATGGTAGCTATAGTAGGCATAGTTCGAAATGTTTATGTTGGCTAAGATTTATATCTTTACTTTCGAAATGATTTTTACTACACTATGCACTAGTAATAATATCAAATGTTCTTTTTAATGCGTATCAAGCATCTTTGACTATCATAAGGAGAAATCTCCTCCGATTCTGCGTTTGCATTGTGTGTGTGTGCGGGAGGCCTTATGGTAGTCTCATTTTTCAAAAGCATTGCGAATTGACTTTAAAATCTTTTGTTGATTGTTTAAAGATAAACTGTTTTTGTTGCTCACACCAGTCCCACGACTGATCCGGAGTTTATTGTTTTCTTTCCTAAACTCTGGGTGCTCATTATATTTCTACACGAGCAGTCTAGAGTTTGGTTTTTCAGATAGTTAGATATAGTGGATTATCTGGAGTTAGTTCAGTCTTTGGATCGGACCAGTCTTGCTTATGCTAGGTGAATCGTTATTGGGGGTTCGAGCTATTGCTGGATTGATTCTTGGAAATGGAGTTGCAGTTCTCGGAGTTCTCTTTTGAAGACTATTTTAGAGTTATTTGTTCTGCTGCTAGATGTTATCTATTTTCTTTCCGCTGCTATTTTATTGTATAATATCTCTGATGTATATTGATATCTATTGGATCATCTGTTGTATCAGATATTGTATCAAAGCTGTATATCAATGTATTATTCTTTTATTCCGCTGTGTTGTTTACTTAATGATTGTTATAAGCTCCGGCGAATCGGATGTGAACGGTCGAATCTATGGCATTCAAATACGATTTGAAGTATGGATGTCGATTTTCGAGCGGGCAAAATCCGAGTCGTTACAAGTCAACCAACACTTAACTCGAAAACCAACCAAAACAAAAATCACTGAATCATCAGTGCACATCCAAACAATTCAATCAATCATCCAATTATCTAAATTTAACCATTTAAATTTAAATAAAAGCCCAACAAAGTGATGTTTACTCACCTTCGATTTTTGGCTTTGAAATCCCCTTCAATCCCGACTATTTTCTTCACAGTAAATGGACCTTGTAAAGACATTAGGTGATTATTAATACTTGAATTATCCAAAAAAAATCAATTTCCCTTATATAAATTTTATTAACCCAATAATTCATTCAAACCAATTTTGTTTTCCTTTAATAAATAAATTTAGGTTCCAAAATTTCGAACAAATGTATTATCTTAAAATTAAACTTGTAAATAAATAAAATATGTATGTGTAAATATACTTCTCTTATTTTCAAAATAAATTATATGGGTTTAAAAATCCATTTTTTTAAGTAAATCTCAAACTCTGTGTTATATATATTTCACTGCAGCAAAATAAATTCCCTTCTTTGTATAAACGTATATATATTATTAAAATTAAATCAAAATCCTATACCTTCAAGATCTTGACTTCCCAGGCGATAACACCTCACCGAAATCCTGCCACGCACAACCCACGGTTACTCGAAACCCCCCCTGAGCTGCCGCGCATCCAAGCCGAACGAGCCGACTTCCCCTAGCCAGCCCACTCCCCCCTTCGAAACGCGCGAGCACGAGATGACACCACAGCATTCGAAACCCTAACACGACCCTCCCTTCGATCGAGGCGATCGTGTTCAAGCTCGTGACCTGCGTCGTCACATTCCTTCGACGCTTCGGTCATTAATTCGTTTTTTTTTATAACGAATCGATTTGGAAATGGAGGTAAGGGGCTCGGTTCGATTTCTGTTGAAAGGAGAAGGAGAGGACGGGAATACAAATAGATTTAGGGTAGCTTCCAACGTACGAGTTGATTATTTTATAATTGAATATTGAAAGGTATCTCGTGTTGCATAACGCGAAGTTCCGAACTCCAAATTAGACATGCCGACAGGCGTTTATAAAGTTTTACCCGCATTCCGAACACAATGAAACGTGTTTCGTAGGCTGATTTGAACGTATGTGCGAGTTACGGAATTAAATTATCTATATTAAATTAAATCGATTAAAATAAATCTAAGCGTTTCGAGCTGCCAGGGTCAAACGACAACTCCGATGGCTAAGAAAATTGAAATCCGATAATAACTAGCTATTACGGATTCAATGGAACTGGTTCCGTCGAATTCCGAGACTGTGCCTCGGAAGGCTATTTTAAATTCAATTTAAACGATATAATTTCAAAACCGAACAGATTATCTTTAAATTAAATTCCAATCATTCTATTATCTCCAGTATTATCATTATAAATTTTATAAGCCTTCAAATTATTTAAACAGGGTTAGAAATATCAGATTCACCAATTTACCCAATCTTCGATCATAAAAATTAATATTTAAACTATACAATTCAATGATTTCATTATCAAGTAAATATTGATATCAGGAATTCAAGCTAAAAATTACCTTTAAATATTTAAAATTGATTAATTATTCCAATTGAATTCGTTAAAATTTTCGGGTCGTCACAAGTTTTGTATATAAAATAGAATAAAATAGTTTAGTATAGGAAATATAAAAGAAAATAGTTTTATAAGAAAAATAAAAGAAAATAGTTTCCTAGAATGATTTTAAATTAATAGTAGTTTTGCATAAAAGAAAATTTCCAATTTAAATTATAAAGATATCCAACCCAACAAATTTCAATTTCAGCGTCAAAGCATATCAATAATGTTAGAACTTAAGATGTACATATGCCATCATTTCGCCAAATCACATTTGATCGCTCGCTCGATCACACAAGTTTGCTTTCAAACTAATATTGTTCATTCGACTACCCAAATGTAGACTTCGATATGGTTTCTTGACTAGGAACCATCATTCCCATTGTATAGCTATATACAATGATAGAGAATTCTAGAAGCAAACTAAAAATCCATATCAAATATTCGCCTTCAAGTATCAAATGAAAAGTCCTAACACGAAGTGGTGTAATTCACATAAAACTTGTGTACTCAAATCCGGATAAAATTAATTTTTGCGAATAAAATAATATACATACAACTTATGTAATTAATCCAATTTGTTTCATCACAATTACATTTCAATTAAACTCCTTTCTAATCTCATTGATTAACACAAATATCACTTCATATTTTAATATTTGTTTCATAGAATTTCTCCATTTAATATAAAAAATTAATATATTCATTCTCATAATATTGCTTATATTTCTCTTCAATATAAATTACATTCATTTCGTCTGTAATATTTCTCATTTAATGCTACACTTATTTGCAAATCATTTCATAAGGAATTTTCTTAATTTCATAACCAATTTCTAAAAGCTTAATTCCTTGTTATAAGACATTGTTTCTTTTCATTAAACCAAATTTCCTTATATTTTCACAAAACATAAGTTATGTTTAATTACACGTTTAATTACACCTAATCCAATTACATTAAAGTTTACAAAGGTCAATTTGAAAATGGACGAACTAAATAATGAGAAATAGAACAATTATTTCTTATCAAATAGTGATTTAAACATATTTATGCACTATTGGATACAAACAGGAATTATCCATTTCTTATCAAATAATAATTTCTCATCTACTTTCGAGCTAAATCTACTTCCATGATTGTCCCAACTCTTTGACATGTCGTGCCTGTATCCATAGCCACGAAAGGTGAGCGATCACTCAAGATTGACATTCATATGCTTGTAAATTGATTTCACTTGAAATGATGACTTGAATATGTTGTTAAAACTGAATGGTTAGTTACTTAATTATTGAATATGATACGTTATTATTTCAATTGTTCACTTATGTAAATTGACACCATAACACGTTGAATAAATATCTGATTGTTAATGATTATATATGCTTGTAATTATTTTATTGTTCTCACTCTGTAAGTTCCCTATAGTTTAGAAATCCCTATGGATTGAAATGATACATACCCGAAAGATCTTTTAGATTAGGGAAAATCGTTATGGGTTGAAATGGTAAACCCAAGAGATTTTATTGATATGAATTTTGGGATTGCGGTTTAAAATGATATAAACCCATAAATTTAAATTATTGCAGATTGAAATGATAAATATCTGTATTAGTTGACCATAGGATAGAGAATTATATACGGACACCGTTAGAATTTTTTTAAATGATTTCTAAACTTTTGAGAAAAGAAATATATGTGTTTTGATTTTAAATTATAACATAAAGGTTTTATTTTAATTTTAGGATGTGTATAAATTTATATCTTTAAAATTATATGTTTGGAAATTTTAAATTATAAGTTAAGTTTTGGAAAATGTAATTTTTGGTATTTTACTTATAATTTTATTATTTTTATATACATATAAAATAAAATTAAAATAGATTTAATAATAATGTTTAATCTGAATTTAATTTAGTAAAGATTTAAATTAACTAATATATATAAAATATATTTTAGAATATTTGTTTAAAATTTATATAAATATTTTAGAAATAGATTTTTGTAATAACTTTAATAAATAAAGGTTGGAAAGATAAATTAAGTTAATTTGTAATTTAGTTTATTTAAGAATTGAATATAAATAGGAATTGATTTGGAAACTTATTGATTTGGAAATTCTTAAGGTATGATTTTATAACTTGATTTAATTAAAGATGACCAAATGAATATTTTCAAATTTAAATAAAATTAAAATCGAATATTTAAATTTGATTAAAATTTGTAAATTGAGATTTTCTTTAAATGTTATAAAAAGTGATTAAGTGAATATTTTAAATTGAATAAATTTGAAGTGGATATTTAATTTTGATTTAGATTGTTTATTTGAGGTATAGTTTAGGAATGTTTATAAAGTGATTTTATTAAATGGCCACTGTGTGAAATAAGTGTTTGGTTGTTAAAAAGACCAGAATCGGATATTATCATACTCTCTCTCTGCCAAAACGGAAAACCACTTAAATAACTGTGTACGTGGTGGAGATTCTAGAATGAAGTAGGGTGGTTTGGCAAATGTCTGTATAAGGTATGACCGCAACACTGATTCCCTCGAATCAGCTTGATGTGGCTAAAATAGGAGCAATACCGGGACATGTTTGGTCGCTACCCCTGTCGGGCACATTTCTTCGAAACTATATCCATTGCTTTTGTGATTCAATTTGGTGTGCACACCTATGATTGGGAGTGTGTTTGGAGGTAGGCAGTAGTAGCTGCTATGCGTTACCACCCGTCCGGGAGTGCAAAATGGTAGTATCCTACCCTGGGCATTGCCTCACGCGTCTTGTCACATGCCTTATCATGCCTCTATGAGTTTGGAGTGGATCGTACCTATGAAGTGCCCCGTGATAGCCCTCTAGTTTATGGTGGAATTATGGTATTGTATAGACTACGAGAATATATATATATATATATATATATATATATATATATAAATGTGTTAAGGGGGATATGAGTAATGCCTTAACGCTATTTTAATAGTTTATTTTACTGTAGACATTATATATGTAGCGTATTGTACTATGTATATAGATAGTTTATTAGATCCTTAAAGGATGGAATCCTAACATCCTTTAAGTTATACTGCATTTCACTTGATATTTCACTTGAGTTTCATTTACTTTCATAAGAATGTTAATCCTGACTCGAGTGTTTTGTGTTTTGCTTTATGCTCGGGGTCAACTTGTGTGTCACAACCTTTGAGACCCACCTTTGGACTTGGAGTTTACTTGGGGATCTATCATTATCTATTTCATCTTTTAAGTTATTTTTTTATTTCCAGTTGTATGTTTTAGGATTGTCATTTGCTTTTGTATTAGAGACTTTTGTGTGTTTAGACTTCTGTTGTATATGTTTTGGACTATATTATTTCTGTAATGTCTTCATGAACTACTATTTATCTATTCCACTGCTTATTGTTGTAAAACTCTATGTATGTGATTCTGTGATTGAATTATTTACTTTATATGCTAAGTTTTTCTAATTATAAATTAACTATCTATTATTTTGAGCAATTAAAGTCTGACATGTGTGGATTATTGTCGATATGAATGGTTCGAAATAGTGGGTCATTACAGTTGGTATCAGAGCTAGGTCTAGGCAAAACCTAGCCTATGGAATAAAAAATCATTATAGATAGCATAGTAATACCCCAGAATGAGTTGAATTAATTATGGAATCATATTTGTTTGTGCTTGAAATTCTTAGCTAAAATTCTCTTTGACTCAGATTTCCTTTGAATTTTTGAATTATACCTTTGTTCTAATGACTTTTCCAGATGAGTAGCTATAGGAATGTTCATGTTAAGGGTCGTGGAAATTCCCCTGCATCACCTGTTACTGATCCCGTTCCACCTGTTTAGCCTGTTAGGTTCATCCAGATTTGTAAGGAGTACTCTCAGCTTGGAGGTACCAAGTTCATTGGAGTAGAGAGTATTATCGAGGCTCAGTAGTGGCTGAAGAGTTTAGAGAGGATTTTCATTGGACTTAAGATCACCGATGCTCAGATGCGTCAGTTAGCTACTTGGCAGTTGTAGGAGTCCGTCTTTGGTAGGAATCTGTTACCGCTCAGACTGTTGAGGCTAATAACACTTGGCAGCAGTTCAAGTGAGATCCTTAGTTGCCCCTTTTGCTAAGTCATTTCTTTTGAATTTATCTCTATTGAATCTATCTATTTGAATCTTATCTTTATCTTGGACCCTTTTTCTAGGGATGCTTTTGTGGTTAAGTGGATGCCCGAGGCTGGGGAATTTATGTTGTATAGGGCATTCATGGACCTTGAGTAAGCGGATATGACTTTTGCAGAGTATGAGAGGAAGTTTAATGAGCTATCTAAGTTGGGTCCTAGCTTGATACACACCCCGCTTAAGAAGAATGAGAATTTTATTCACGGTGCTCACCTAGAGTATTATGACCATCTGATTAGTCATGTCTATGGCACCTTTACTTCTCATATGGATGTGGCCACCAAATTTGAGAATCCTAATTCTAAGGGAAAGTAGGCAGTTTCAGCATCTCAGGGTCATTCCAGTGGTTCAAAGAAGAGGAAGCCCAATTTTCAGCAGCAGAAGAAGAATTGACAGAATGCTCATGGTATTAGGTATGCTTCTCAATAGCGATCTCTTGACCTATCTTCCATCACTTGTTTCAAGTGCGATCAAAAGGGTCATTATGCCAATAGTTGCCCATCTTCTGCCGGAGCTGCTATTCCTCCTCCAGCCCAGGTAACCAGAAACAACCTTTGTCTGCAGCCTAGCCATTTCAAGAGAGATTGTCCCACTCAACAGAGAGGCAAGACATTTGGAGTCTTTTCCATGACCTCTTCCACTCCTCCTCCTCCTGCCAGTGATAACCAAGGTACTCTTCAGAGCTCCTTTACTTTGCATGGTTTTCCTGTTCTTGTTTTATTTGACACTGGTGCATCCCATAATTTTATATTCGTTGATCTCTGTAATAAATTTGAGCATATTTTGCAACCTCAAGTGGCGACTTCATCATTGCGTGTGACTAATCCATTGGCGGTCCCGCTAAATTTAGTGTGATTTGTAATGGGGTGAAATTCCTTCCCAATTTGTACAGATTCACCATAGATTTCTATGTCCTCGGTTTTGATGCATTTCACATCTTACTTGGGGGTGATTGGTTAAAGCGATATGATGTGGTTATTTATTGCAAAGCCTGAGCCGTTTCTTTAGTAGACGAACAGGAAAATTCTCTTGTGATCAAATGTCGAATGCCTTAGGATATTACAGGCAGTTTTGTCTTTTCTCTGGACTCTTAGCCTAGTGATCTAGATCCACCTCGACAATGAGGGATTATCCTGATGTGTTTGGTAAAGTCATTTCTCTTCCTCCTAAGTGGGAAATTGAATTTTGTATTGATCTTATTCCTAGAGCTCGATCTGTTGTTCTTCCTAATAAACGGATGGCACCCAGAGAGAAATTTGAGCTAAGGAAGCAGATTGAAGGTTTGTTCTCTAAGGATTTGATTAGGCAAAGTTTTTCTGAATGAGGAGCAGTTGTGGTCTTTGTTACCAAATCTGATGGTTCTTTAAGCACGTGTGTTGATTATGGAGAGCTGAACAAACTTACTCTTAAGAATCAATATTCTATGCCTCGTATCAATGATATGTTCGATCAGCTCGACGGAGCTAAAGTATTCTCTCAGCTTGATCTTGCTACCGATTTCCACCAGCCTCGTGTAGTCGAGGAGAGCATTCCCATGACTGCTTTTCGAACAAAGAATGGCTTCTATAAATGGATATTCATGCCCTTTGGATTAACTAATGCTCTAGCTTTCTTTGTCATTCTCATGACTCTTATTTTCCATGATGTATTCAACAAATTTGTTCTGATTTTCGTTGATGATATTCTTGTCTTTTCTAAGTTATATAAGAAGCATGAGTCACAATTGAGCTATATCCTGCAGACTCTTGGGAAATATTGGTTGAAAGCCAAATTTTCTAAATGCCAAGTATAAAGAGATGAAGTTCGATTCCTTGGGCATATTATCTCTGAACATGGAGTCTCGGTGACCCGGTTAAGGTTGCCACAATTAATGTAAGTCTATCCGTATTTCATCTTTTGAAATTCAATTATCTTGTCTTTCTTTGAGCTTATCCATCTTATTCTATTCCAGGATTGGAAGCACCTAAGACTCCTTTTATATTCATAGCATTTTCGGCCAAGCCGGTTATTATCATAGATTTATCGAGACTTTTTCCCATATAGCTGCACCTCTTACTGCTTTGACTCGTAAGAATTCTAAGTATGTTTGGAGTGATAAGTGTGAAGCAACATTTGATGAGTTGAAGAAAAAGCCTACTTCTGCTCATGTTCTCACTGTTCCAAATAGGAGTGTATGATTATCGGTTTATATTAATGCTAGTCGAGAAGGTTTGGGAGCTGTATTAATGCAGGATGGGAAGGTCGTTGCTTATGCTAGTCGTCAGTTAAAGCCTACGAAGCTAACTACGCCACCCGTGATTTAGAATTTCTTGCTGTTGTGTTTGCTTAGAAGTTATGGAGGCATCATCTTTTGAGAACCAAGTTTGAGCTTTTCGTCGATCATCGGTCTCTTAAGTATATCTTCGCCCATAAGGATTTGAAGCAGAGGTACGTTAGATGGCTTGAGTTCTTAGCATCTTATGACCTCGACATCAGCTACACTCCTAGGAAATCCAATGTTGTTGTTGATGCCTTAAGTCGTAAGAGAGCCATGTTGTTTCAGATTATAGCTTCTCCATCTCTTATGGATCGCATTGCAGCCAAGCAGGATGAGGATGAGATGCTTAAGCTCATGAAGGAGAATATTCGAAATAAGGAAGATGATAATCAGAATGACTTTAGAGCACAGATTGATCAGAATGGAGTTTTGAGGATTAATAAATGGATTTGTGTTTCGAATGTCGATGGTTTGAGACAAGAGGTTCTTAGAAAGAATCATCAGTCTAGGCTCTCTATCCATCTAGGTGCCATGAAGATGTTTCAAAATGTGAAGATATTGTATTGGTGGAGTGGTATAAAGCAAGACATCTCTATTTTTGTCAGCAGATGTGCTACTTGTCAAAAAGTTAAGGCTGATCACCAGAAGACCACTAGATTGTTACAAACCCTTGAGATTCCCATTTGGAAATGGGATTAGGTTTCAATGGATTTTGTTGATGGTTACCGAGGATTAGAAGGGGTAACGAGGGTATATGGGTAGTTATCGATCGATTGACCAAATCTGCTCATTTTATTCCAGTCAAGTCGAATCGAACTGCTTCGAGCTCAGCTGAGATTTATATGAGGGAGATTGTCCATCTCTATGGTGTTCGTTCTAGCATTGTTTGTGATCCTGACCATATCTTTATCAGCAAGTTCGAAAAAGCTTTTCAGGAAATTTTGGGCACTAATTTGAACCTTAGTACTGCTTACCATCCTCAGACTGATGGTCAGATGGAAATGATGAATCAGATTTTGGAAGATCTCCTTCGTGCCTGTGTTCTTGATTATGGAGAATCATGGGAAGATCACCTCCATCTCCTTGAATTCACCTATAGTAACACTTATCAGGCATAAATTTTCAATCATCTTAAGCTTCAATCAATTAATCCCGTTCTTTTGAATTCTAGAAAGTATCAAGATGTCTCCGTTTGCCGCTCTCTATGGACGATTTTGCAAATCTTCATCTTGCTGGATTGAATCTAATGATCGCTTAGTTCTTGGGCCTGATATGATTCTGGAAGCATCTAAGAAAGTCGAGGAGATTAGGAGGAAGATGAGGATTGCTTAGGACAGGAAGAAGAAGTATGCTGATAGATGGAGAAGGGATTTGGAATTCTCAGTGGGTGATCAGGTCTTTCTTAAGATCTCGCCGCTTTGTTAAAGACTTTGGACATCGAGCCAAATCTCACTATCGAGAGGAAGCCACTACGTATTTTCGATAAAGGTACGACGCAGCTTAGGAGGAAATCTATCGGTCTAGTCAAGGTACAGTGGAGTACAGATGATGAGGATTGCAGTTGGAAAACTAAGGAATCCATGCGTGCTTTGAATCCTGAATTGTTTGTCTCTGGTACAATTCGTTCGAACTTATCTTCTCTTACTATTGTTTCTGTTTTCTATCTCATTCCTTTTCGGGGACGAAAAGTTTTGAGTGGGAGAGAGTGTAACGACCCAGGAATTTCAATGATTTTATAATGAAATTAACTAAAATTCTCTAGAAAATAAATAATAAAATTTTTGAAATGAAAATTTAATATTTGAATTACCTCTATTTAAACATAGCAAATGGTAAATTTTTGTTCGAAAATTTGAAAGTTTGTTTATTTGTGAATTTCAAAATTTTGGATTTAAATCAGTTAAATTGTGGAAATTAAATATTTTTGAAACTTGAATATTTTTATATAATAAAAATGAAAATCATTTCCTGAGTGATATGTTGTAATTCGTTTTGCCAAATTTGGATTGCTCTAGCCCCATTTATCTTATTTTTGGCGTTTTAGCAACATTTTCGGCAGCGAATAATCAAGTTTAATAGGAATGTCGTATCACTGGTATATGCATACCATTCTATTCATCTAATCATGCCGATCTCCGCAGTATATTCATTTCTGCATTTTGATGTGCGGTACGCGATGAAATCGACAAAACGATTTGCCGTATCGGTTCTGTATTTGAGCCTTTTGTTTCCTTTGTCTTTGCAATTGCTAGCCGTATAATACCTATAGCCTGTTGCTTTAATAATCTCAGAAATCAAGCGCTTAACCTTTTCTATTTCTTGATTTTGGTATATATTGTCGTGTCCGTTCATTATTCCATCATCTTTATTCTGAAAAAGAAAAATAAAGCACTGTATCGTTTCATATCGGCTTCGAGATCCAGACTATCTTCCTCCAGTTCATATTTCTTTTGCTTCGAGAATTTTTTCTATTTTTATAATATAAGTCTTATAATCTCTGTGCTTTATTTTCTCGAAGCTAACCCATGCTTGTACATCCCTTCCTCAAAACCCAAAGTAGCTCCCAAGCCTATCCCTCCGACCTAGATCCGCCTGCATGCCATCAAACTCCATAGCCTTGCCATCCTTTCCAACCTCCGAACCCACTCCGACCGTCACCCAAACCCATCCCTTACACCTTGACAGCCATCCTACCTGTGCCGAATCCATGCAATACCATTCCCTTCCATCTATCAGTGCCTACCACATCCGCCTTGCTTGCTCCAAAACCCACGCCCCTGGACGAGCGCTGCTCCCAGTCCTCCACGCCTTGGCCTTCCTTTCTTGAATGCCCACAGCCCATATTTGACCTATCCACTTCATATCCCAGGCCGAGCCTTCCATTGAAACCATCCGGAGCCTACCTGACCCAAGCAACTTCGCTACTTTCTTCTACCGACAGCCTATGCTTATCACCACAGTACATATTCACTTATATGTTCACTTTTATATATGTGCTATATATATATATATATATATATATATATATATATATATGAAGGCTCATATATGTTATATATACATTGCATATATATGTTTTGGTCGTCAGAAAGTTATATTCCTTCATTAAATCTAAGCTTATACATGTTATATATATTGCATATACATATACATATATATATATATATATATATATATCGACTGGAAGTTATATATTGCATTTATATTTTTCGACAGAAGTTATATATGTTGCATATATATAGTTGTTCCTTCAATATTTATCAATATATATATATATCATATATGTATATATATTTGTTTTCGTCAAATTCTCGAGCTAAATCTGCTTTTATACTTATCGCAGCTCTTTGACGTGTCATGCCTGTATCCATGTGTGTGTCATCTTCTTGTTTCCATAGCCACATAAGGTGAGCGATCACTCATGGTTGACATTCATATGCTAGTTAATTGATTTCACACGAAATGACAATTTAAATATGTTTTTAAAAGTAAATGGTTAGTTATTTAATTATTGAATAATGATATGTTATTATTTTAATCGTTCATTTATGTAAATTGACACCATAACACCTTGAATAAATATCAGATCGTTAATGATTATACATGCTTGTAATTATTTTATTGTTCTCACTTTGCAAGTTTCTTGTAATTTAGAAATCCCTATAGGTTGAAATGATAAATACCCGAACGACATTTTAGATTAGGGAAAATCATTATGGATTGAAATGGTAAACCCAAGCGATTTTATTGATGTGAATTTCGGGATTGCGGGTTGAAATGATACATGCCCGAACGATATTTTAGATTAGGGAAAATCATTATGGGTTGAAATGATAAACCCAAGCGATTTTATTGATATGAATTTTGGGATTGCGGGCTGAAATGATATAAACCCGTAAATTTAAATTATTATCGATTGAAATGATAAATATCCTTAACACTTGACCATAGGGTAGAGAATTATACTCGGACGCCGTTAGTCTATTTTTAAATGATTTTCAAATTTTTTGAGAAAAGAAATATTTGTGTTTTGATTTTAAATTATAATATAAAGGTTTATTTTAATTTTAAGATGTGTATAAATGTAGATTTTTAAAATTATATGTCTGAAAATTTTAAATCATAAGTTTAGTTTTGAAAAATGTAAATCTTATTATTTTACTTATAATTTTATTATTTTTAAATACATATAAAATAAGATTTAAATAGATTTAATAATACTTTGCCAAAAAAATAGATTTAATAATAAGGTTTAATTTAATTTAATAAAGATTTAGTTTAACTAATATATATAACATATTTTAAAATATTTATTTAAAATTTATAATAATATTTTAAAAATAGATTTTTATAATAACTTTAATAAATAAAGGTTGGAAAGATATATGAAGTTAATTTGTAATTTAGTCTGTTTCAAAATTAAATATAAATCGGAATTGATTTGGAAACATATTGATTTTGAGATTCTTGATATATGATTTTATAACTTTTTTTTAGCAAAGGCTAGCGGGGTTAGCAGGGACCCTACCTGATTTTATTGCAACAACACAATAAAATACAGAAGCTTGTTCAAAGAAATGACATAAGCAAACAAAAACAGACAGTGATAAACAAGGAAAGAAAAGAAAAAAAACAAGCGAACCAAGAAAAATACACTGACAACCAACTAACTCCACACATCTCTGAAACCAGTGGGAATTGTTGGTAAGATCATCAATGCCTGATAGATATCCTTCTTCAAAACTTCCCATAACACATTCCCATCCCTCCTCTTTTTTTCAGAACAAATCAAATTTCTCTCCAGCCACACAATTGACATGTATTTTTTCAAATTATATGATTTTATAACTTGATTTAATTAAAGATGACTAAATGAATATTTTCAAATTTAAATAAAACTAAAATTGAATATTTAATTTTGATTAAAATTTGTAATTTGAGATTTCTTTAAATGTTGTAAAAAGTGATTAAGTGAATATTTTAAATTGAATAAATTTGAAGTGGATATTTAATTTTGATTTAAATTGTTTATTTGAGATTTCGTTTAGAAATGTTTATAAAGTGTTTTATAAAATGACCATGGTGTGAAATAATCGTTTGGTTGTTAAAGAGACCGGGATTAGATATTGACATACTCTCTGTCAATACCGAAAACCACTTTATCAACTATGTATGTAGTGGAGATTCCAGAATAACGTAGGATGGTTTGGCGAACATCTGTATGAGGTATATATGCAACCCTGTCTCCCTCGAGTCAACTTGATGTAGCTTAAACAGGAGCTATACCAGGCCAAGTGGGGTCACTCCCCCTATCGGGCACATTTCTTCGAAACCATATCTATTGATTTTGTGATTCGATTTGGTGTGCATACCTTTGATTGGAAGTGTGTTCGAGGTGGACGGTAGTAGCTGCTATGCGTTACCACTAGTCTAGGTGTGCAAAACGGTAGTATCCTACCTTGGGCATTCCCTCGCGTGCTTTGTCACATGCCTTATCGTGCCCTCTACGAGTTTGGTTTGGACCGTACCTATGAAGTGCCCTCTAATAGCCCTCCAGTTTACGGTGGATTTAATGTACTATGTAGACTACGGGAATATATATATATATATATATATATATATATATATATATGTATGTATGTATGTATGTATGTATGTATGTATGTATGTATGTATGTATGTATGTATGTATGTATGTATGTATGTATGTATGTATGTATGTATGTATGTATGTGTGTGTGTGTGTGTTAACTGGGATATGGGTAACGGCTTAACACTATTTTAATAGTTTATTTTACTGTAGATATTATATATGTAGCGTATTGTGCTATGTATTTAGATAGTTTATCAGATCATTAATGGATGGAATCCCAATATCCTTTTAGTAATACTGCATGTCACTTGATATTTCACTTAAGTTTGATTTACTTGCGTAAGAATGTTAATCCTGACTCGAGTGTTTTGTGTTTTGCTTTATGCCTGGGCCATCATGAGTATCTCAGCCTTTGAGACTCACCATTGGAGCTTAAAGTTTACTTGGGGATCTGTCATTATCTATTTCAGCTTTTCAGTTATTTCCGGTTGTATGTTTCAGGATTGTCATTTGCTTTTGTTTTAGAGATTTCTGTGTGTTTAGACTTCTATTGTATTTGTTTTGGATTCTGTTGTTTCTGTAGTAGCTTCATGAACTACTATTTATTTATTCCGTTGCTTATTGTTGTAAAACTCTCTGTGATTTTTGATTAATTTATTTAATATATATGCTAAATCTTTAAAAATTATAAATTAACTATTTGTTGTTTTGAGCAATTCAAGTCTGACATGTATGGATTATTGTCGATTTGAATGGTTCGAAATAGCGGGTCGTTACATTTTAATATTTGCTACATCTTGTTATTATTGTTCAAATCTCATATCTTATCCAACAAATTTTTATATGCTTATGTTGTCTAATCTTCTACTTGCTACTATTTTATAAATTAAAAGTTTAATGGAAAAATTAGAGGTTTTCTTATTTGAAACTAACTTTAGTGTTTGATATAATATTGTTAAATATTTATAAAACCAATTCAAATTTACAAAAATGCACTTTTGTGTAAATCATAGACCTAATGTTGATTTCTTTCCTAACTCAAAAACCGAATTCAAATTGTAAATTTTAAATTGCAAAACGTACAAGATTACAAATGTGTGCGTATGTATGTTATATTTTAGTTTATAACATATTTTGTTTTTATATATGTGTGTGTTATTTTTATTCCAATATATAAAAGAACTTCTGTGAAAATTTCAGATAAAATAGTGATTTCCTTCCCTAGTCAAAAATAGATTTCAAATTGCAAACGTATAAGATTACAAGTTATATGTATAGAATTTTTATTTTGAATTTTATTGTAGATTTTTATTGTTTGTATATGTGTATATATAGACATAATTATTTAAATTTAAAATTTATATAGGGGCTTCTATATAAAACTAAAATCTAATGCTGAACAACTTCTTAAGTCAATACTAAATTTCAAATTGTTAATTCTAGATTTCAATATATATATAACAGTCCAAATGAAATCTAAATATGTATTCACGCGCGCATATACATATATAATATACATACACAATTATTATTTTAAATAATAAAAAAAGGAAAAAAATCATGGACAACAAAGGTATATATAAAGGAGCAAATGCATCCATTGCGCAGTAAATCCCATCATTTATATGCGGTCACACTAGACATGTGCACTTCACATTAGTTGCACGTGCACTACACACATATAAATGTATTTGTTACGCTTATAAATTATAACTCACATAAACTAAATCGGATCTTTTATAAACAGATTAAAGAAAATAAACATTTTATTCACAATATTGTAGATTGGATCTAAAATATTTTGAATTTGCAGGCCCAATAGATCCAAAAATAGGAATATTTTTTTAGTTTACCTATTTCATCCGCTTTTGACTAAGCCGGTTCCTTCACATGCACTATGCCCATCTACAACTTCAACGAAGCTAGGATTGTTCCTATAGAGTCGACCTCACATATAGGCACCTTAGGTGAGAAACTCCTCCCTAACAAGATATTGGTAAATTTTGTTGAATTAGACTTCTCCTTTGCCTACAATATTCTTATAAATAGGCCAACTTTGGCCGATCTGTAACGATCTATCTTTGTTACACCTAGAGTCGACACTTAACACATCCATGAAATTCGTATGCCGATTATTTAAGTATCCGAAAGTCAAGTCATTAGGGGAAAAGAAGAAGCTAGAAGAAACAAAGAGAGTAAACAATCCAGAATCTTACAACGCAATGGAACAATATATATTACTCAATGTAATATATTATAAAGTCATTTCAAAAATGTTACATCATAGTCATCCAAATAAAATTCTATCCTGGACAGTTATAACTGCCTGTCCCTACATATCAGATATAGGATACATATAATACAGCTGAAATAAAGAAAATAACTAGCTATCGATGACCCCTCCCGCTCCAAGCTCCTCTAAAATGCATACGTGGGAAACTTGAACTACTTGGCTGTCCATATAAATTTGAGCACCTAAGAGATTTAGGAAAAGAAAATAAAACTCCAAGTCAGACATGGGTTTTGTGTGAGTAAACTCAAAAAAACAAACTATTTCTTTTAAAACACTTTTAAAATCAACGGGTCTCTCGTAAGACCATGCAACACATAAATACAGATGGGTTTTTACCTTAAGGTAACCAAAACACTTTTATCGAAAACCCAGTGATATTATAATAATGTCTAACGATTCAAGTAAAATATGAATATAGCTGAAATGCTTGCATATCACATTTCAACATAGTTGGATACATCTAAAACTATAAAGGCACGTGTTAGAGAATGGATTCCAACTATGACAAGGTAAGGTACAACCTTCTGATGGTACATCTCTAGGTAAAATGCATCGAGTTCTGACAAGAACATCTTGTACTCTTGCCATATAGGACTGGCCTACCACTTGACTAGTAGTACTGAATATGATCACCCTAGCTTGGGCCCCAAAGCATACATGAGTCGATAGTAATCGATTTAGATGTTTGGATGACTTTACCCTGATGGGAGCGAACGACATGGCCCTGCTGCATGCCTAGTTTTCGTCATTTCCCGGCTGGTGAGGCTTGAGGCTACGTTTTACCTTTATATAACACTTTCCACTTGGAATGCTACATTGCCCTTCAGGCATCATTGAAGTGCCAGCGTTCACCCATACAGTTCATTATGGGACTGAATGAAACCGAAGGCACCACTTCTATTACATCCTTTTCTGGAATCCCTTCCAGGATTAATAATAAATAGCCTTTACAGTTCAAAGCTCTATCCTCGATTCCATATTCTTTGAGAAGTCTTCAATTCGAAACGGTTGAGTTGGATCGAAGTGGTTTTCAGATAACATATCTGATCTCGGTCTCTTCGAAACAACTTTTGGTAATTTTTGGCAAACTCAACCCTAGTTCTTTAGGAAATAAATGGACAAAGATAAGAGCGAAGATCACCTCCTAACGATTAGTGGACGGATTTTCTTATCATTTATCCTAGAAGAACGAAATGAGATTTATACGCACAATACGACATTACTGGGGATGACTGTGCCAAATAACTCACGTATTTCTCCTAGATATTTCTAGAGTTATATTTTAGCCCGGGTTTGATAGTCGGTTAATTAACTATAAAATAAAAAATCATTCAAACATTGATTTGATTCCATATAGGATCCTTTAAGCCTTATTTAATTAATCTTTAATTAATAATATCACTTTATAAAACTTGATCAAAATATCTTTACACAACACTATTTCCAGAACCCTTACTTCCCCTTTTCACTTGAAAAATATTTATTCTTATCTTTGGGGTATAAGTATATTATCAAAACATTTGAAAAATTCTCTCATTTCAAATTCCTTTATAAAATATTACTTACTATAAATCAATCCACTTATCCTTTAAAAAGTTCCCTTTTAAAAGCTTACTTTACATTCAAATACCTTTATAAATTTCCAAAATCATATTATAAAACACTTCTATAAATTTTGTAACGACCCATAAAATTCGGTAATTAAATTTCTTAATTTAAGAAGATTTTGGTAACTTAATGTTGAAGGAAATAAAAATTTAGTGAATTATTAAGGGAAGTAATAACTTGGATAAGATTGGTAAGTAAATTTTTAATAACTTAAATGTAACAATATAAATGTAAGTTAATTGTTAATAACTTGGATGTAATTCTAATAAGTGAAACAATGTAAATGTTAATTATATTCTTATTATAATAAAAGAATGTTACTAAAATGAAATGATTAATTTGATTTAAAATCGTAATTAATGTGTGCATTAATTCATAATGGGATATAAAAGGTAAATAAAATAAGATAATTAAAATGTATGACTTAGTTATAAGTGGAATATGAGAAAGAAAATGTAAATATTGAATTTATTATTGAATATAACTGCCAGTTAAATACCTGTTATATACATATTTTCAGTTACCTATTGGTATTGATTGATTATTCTGGATGATGATTGTGATGGATATGCGATCTGTTGATGGATGAATGGATGTTGTATTTTATATTATTTTAAACTGCAAGTTGCTATGCATTTATTTCATTCGCGATTGTGGTTTGAAATGATATATAAACGTAATTTTATTTTAAATTATGGATTGCGATGATAAATATCTGTATCACTTGACCATAGGATAGAAAATTATATACAGGCACCGCGGTCCATATATAAAAATATTTTGAAATGATTTTTCTATGGTTTGTAAAGAAATATACAGTTTTATGAAGTAGGATTTGGATATTGTATAAATGTATTTTATATATATTAAATTCTTGGGTTTAAGCTATGAATAAGATTTGCTTAAAGTATAAATAAGTTAAATAATAAGTTGGATTTTATTAAAATATAATATGGTTAAGTATTTACTTAAAGTATATTTTTTTTATAGAGTTTATATTGATTTTTTTATAAATCAAGGTTGAAAAGATAGTTTTGAAATTGATTGGAGATTTTATTTAATTAAAGAATTATATTCGATAAGAATCCTTTGGAACTTATTGCAATTGAGATTTTAAAAGAATATGGTTTTATAACTTAATTCGGATATAAGGTGATTTGTGTGAACAAACTGAGGAATATCTCGTTATTGAAAATTGAAGTTTTATTTAAAGGATATTGGATTCAGCAAGCAAATATTTCAAAACTAAGTAATAGAAAAAGCGAAATTGGTATACACACACACACACACACACACACATATATATATATATATATATGAATTATAAAATTTAGTTTTGAAATAATAAATATTTAAGCTTTGAAATATATTGAATTTGAAATGGTTTATTTGGAGGTTCAAATTGGTACTTGGAATTTATTTGTGAAATTAAAGAAGCCTTTTTATTTGATAAAGTAATTAAATATTTAAACCATTTAAGTGGTGTAGTTATATTTCAAAGTTATGAAATTCAAAGTTTTATGTTTTGGAAGGCTATATTCAAGAGTTTGGTTTCGAAATTTTATAACTTTGAAAATGTTATGGTTTTAGAAAAGGATATATTTAAAAATGATATCATATTGATTTGGTTTCGTAATTATATGGTTTGAAATGGTTATTATATTCTGGTTTTGAAGTATAAATTGTTTTGAAATGACCGCGGTGTTATAATAACGTTTGGTTGTTGAAGAAACCGTGATCGGAAGTTGTCATACTCTTTGCCAACTCCAAAAACCACTTTAACAACCGTGTACGCGGTGGAGACTCCAGAATGAATTAGGATGGTGGCGGCGTTTCCTTTGAGGTAAATACGTGGACCCGACTCCTGTGAGTTGGCATAAGGTGGCTAAAACAGGTGCGATCGACGGGCTAATGAGGTAGCACCTTTGATTGGACACATCCCTTCGATATTATACTTTGACTTTTGGATTTATTCGATTGCCACTTTGATTTTTTTATTTGAAGGTGTGGCTCGAGGTTGGCGGTAGCTGCGGCTATGCTTTACCACCGGCCCAGAAGCGTAATTTGTATATCTACCCTGGCATTGCCTAATTATGCCGTGTCACCTACCCTATCGCGTCTTGTACGAGTTTGGTTTTCTCCCGTAGCCCGTGTGGTATCCTCTGGTGGCTTCCCAATCAGGAGGGACTATGATATTGGATGGACTACTGGGACTATTACGTGTTAAAGGGAATATTGGTTCACTCCTTAATGCTATTTGAAAGTAAGTTTATTTTTCTACAGACATTATTATAATAGCGAAATATTGCTATATAGTAAATAGTTTAACGGATGCTTAGGAGATGTGAATCCCGAGCATCTCTTAAGTTACTGCACTCACGTTAGACACTGGATAGGAGATTTCAAATCCCGTAAACATCTCTGACGCCATTACACTCATATTTTATTGTTGATTTAACTTACATAAGATCTTTTAGTTCTGACTCGAGTGTTTTGTCTTTTCAATTCGCTCGGGTCAGTCCGAGCATTTCAGGATTTGAAGATTTTATTCTGGAGGACGAAGACGAAGATTTGTATTAATATTATCTATTTTATTATTCCACTACACTATTGTATTCCGCTGCATTATTAATATTCTCTGGTATGTGTAACTCTGATATGTATTATATAAGTAAATCAAATGTTTTTGTAAAACAGCTTCCTGAACTGTATATTTGATTATTATATTTTATCATTCCGCTACCAGTCTATTTTGTTTTTTTTTCTTTCTCTATTTTCTTATTTACCCCATAATAATCTGCCCTTCTGTATGGTTTAAGTCTGACGTGTGCGGTTTATCGTCGATTTAAAACATACTAAAAGGCGGGACGTTACAAATTTACAAGTCAATTTACAAAACTTCTTTACAAACCTATAAAATCATTTATGAAACATTTCCTCATTTAAAACTCCTTTGATATACTTTCTCTAAGAAAAATCCTTTACAAAATATCTTTTGCAACTCACCCTTTTAATTCACTTTAAATGTTTTTACTTAGTAAAACCCATTTTTATAAACATATTATTATTTATAAATACCTTTATTAAATAATTATATGGCTTAAAAAATCATTTATAAACCTTAACCCTAAATTAATTAAAGAATAGAAATTAATTCAAAACCATACTTAATAATTTCAAAAAAAGACTTAGCAATCCCCATAGTTGTAATTTAAGTTACCATTTAACATCAATTTTACTTTTAAGTCACTCAATCATCCATCTACGTAAGTCAACATACATGTAAATGCAATTCACGTCCAAACTAGGGAATAACATGTCAATACAACTCAACTATCATATACATGTCCAAATAACATAATAGCAGGATGGTGATTTGTCCTACTAAATAGATATCCAAACAATTCATTACTTACTGCAAAATGGGAATTTATTCTACTAAACATATGTCCACATAATAAAAAACTACATTATAGCAAAATGGGGATTTGTTCTGCTATCAAATTTCTAAATAATCAAAAAATCAACTGATAGTCAAATGCACATTTATTCTACTAACACATATCCATACAATCAAACCATTTATATGATCCATTCATAATTTTTTAACTACGTAGTGGTATCGACATTTGAATCACTTGTGTTCGAAACCATCTTTGAAAAAGAAGTACATTTAAAATAATTTGATTCTTGAAATAGAGAATCTAAAACTTAAAACACCTTTTTAAAATGGTTAATTACAAATTAAACTCTTTATTAAATCATATTTAATTCTTGTTAAATTTGAACTTAATTATAAACTAATAATAATTAAACATTTAACAATAATTTATTTATAAATTAAACCCTTAATTAATCCTTTATAAATTATTAAATAATAATTTAAAAACTTAATTAATAATTAACTATTAATTAATCTCGATTAATTAATTAAACAATCTCTTAATTAAAACTAAAATAATAAATTAAACCTTCAATAAATAATTATTACAAGTTAGAACCTTAATTAAATTTATAATTAAAAATAATTTAAACACTTGATTAATTAAATAAATAAAACTGACATTATAATTGATAAAAAATAATTTTTCTTAATTAATAATTACTTAAAATTAATCTTATCTTTAAAAGGCAATTAATTAGAAACTAATTCCTAATTTATTAAGGTTAATAAACCTTTTTTATTGCTTAATTAATTGTTAATTAGCAAAACTTAATTAATTAATAATTAATTTATAAAACTTTAATTAACCCTTTTAAACATCATTATTAAGTTCCAAAACATTTCCAAACCACCATTGAATATTAAAACTTTAAATTTCCAAAATTTGAACTTTTATGGAAACTGCATCCATAACGATTATCGCCATACTTAAAAATGTTTTTAACTTCTCCTTTTTGAAAACTTAACATTTAGATACTTACTAACTTTTCAAACACAAATTAAATGTTTTATAAAACTAAAACAAAAATTTAAGACTCAAAACACCTTGAATTTCAAAACCCATATACTTTGTTTACCATAAGAGTTTCATGTTGTCAGTACCAACAAAAGTTCTAACTTCCATAGCATTCACATCACATATCTAAATCTATGCATAACGAAAATATCCAAAATACATTACGCACTAAACATAAGGAAGATGTAACTTCAAACCATTTACACAAGTTTATACTCCAAATTCAAATCTAAATCAATATCGTATACACATTTATTAACATATTCAATCCAATACCATATTTATGCAACACGTGATCTAATTATGTAACAATTATTATGAAGTTACAAACTTTAAAACAAACAAAAAAGCTTACTCACCAAAAATTTCCAAAACCTTTTCTAGAAGTTGCATTTTGAAAACAGTCTTCGCGTTTTAACAACAAAAGCACAAATAGGCTTGGTCATAGCAACTTAGGGCTCGGCCTAGGTGCAGTTGGCCATGACATGGCATGGCTCAGCCATGGGTCTACAAGAGCATGA
Source organism: Allium cepa (assembly GCA_030765085.1). Taxonomy (NCBI): domain Eukaryota; kingdom Viridiplantae; phylum Streptophyta; class Magnoliopsida; order Asparagales; family Amaryllidaceae; genus Allium; species Allium cepa. Next base: position 73,617,482 of record CM060946.1, on the reverse strand, counting down.
CCAAGCTTTTAGGGGGTGGTGTAGGCTTGGATTTGAAGAATGAGGAGGTAGAAATGGAAAAGGAGATGTTTATAAGCATTTTTGAAAACATTTTAAAACTAAACATTGGATTTTTAGAACCTAAAAACTTTTAAAACAAGCCATTAAAATATTTGGAGCTTGGAACAAGAATGTGTTTTTAGAAATGACAATAAAAATGAAATGAGAATGAAGAAGAACTAGGAATTAAGTTCTTATAAAATATACTTCATACATTACCACAATGCCCTACTACTTCACCTTTTTTGTCCCCTTAAACCTCATGAATCTCATGAAAATTGTCCCCTCACACTTTTCCTAGCTCCAACATGAATTTAGTGCACTTATACTTCATGACTATGTATGTTTCATAAGGCATTTTTCATGCTTATACTTTATATCTTATTTTGTCTTCATAAAATGTTATATCCATTTATATACTAATTTAAGTATATATATTTATATGTATAACATACTAACTTAATTGTAAATGTATGTATTTACACTAAAGAGTTCGTAATATATCTGATAACTTTTAGACGACAAAAAACCGAAAATTATGAAAATGAATTCAAGTCACATTTTCGATCTTTCTTTAAACTAAATATTTTTTCAAAGAAATATGGAACTCTATTTCACCATCATTATTTATCAATTAAAAGAGTTTTATTTTAATTATAAAATTCATATATTGAAAATTTAAAATTAATTAAATACTCACAAATCAAAGAGTGAAATTTCGAGTCGTTACATTCTTTCCCCCAAAAGAATTTCATCCCCGGAATTTTGCCTCAACCTAACCCAGAAATCACTTAATACTATACATCAATTCGTATGATGTACACAAATCATTCTCATGTAAAAATATGATTCGATTACTACACGAATACATAACTATCCTTCTGAACTAGTATCGCTCACTTGATTTTCTAGTACGGATTCTGATCGAGCTTCTTGATTAAGAACCTATGTTCTCCTCGCATAGCTCTCACTATGATAGAAAACACTGGTTCATACCAAAAATCCTCATCATGAGCTTGTTATTAAAATCGAGTAATGGTTCTTATTTGTAATGATGTGGAACACCTTAAAGCCTTGTACTCAAATCTTAGATCATGACTATATGAAACGAGAAATTATCTACATCCAACTTACACACTTATTTAATTGTTTCACTCTAATATCAATTTTATTCCCACCAAACTATTTATGAAAACATTTCATAGAACTAAAATTAGATTCAACTTATATAATCCTCCAGTATATCCTAAGAGTATATACAATTATTTGATTCAACTATCCATTTTGCATTTATTTTCCCTAAGAAAACTAAAGATCCAAATACCCGTTCTTATTTCAAAAGCTTTTTTGAGTCAAAACAATACATTTAATTATAGAAAATATATATAGCTTGAGTAACTCAAAAATGATACTAAGGAACTGGATACTATCAAATAGTATCATATACTCCCTTACCAAGAAGGTAATACTCAAGAGAAGTGTTTACCATTCGAACACATATCTTTACCAAATTTTAAGTTATTTTTGAGCCACTCGAACTAGTTAACTTAAGAAAATTACTTTTATCTTAAAATTCCATTTTTGAAACAATACTTCTCATATTTCCAATAAAACATTTATCACCAACTTGCTTGGGGTTCGTTCAAATTTGAACTCGTTTCAATTGTACAATGATAAAGAGAATAATTTACTAAGTAACCTTCAGCTTTCGCCTAGGCATACATCTGATTGTCACTTAGAAGATTATCGAGATTATCACAAAACAATCAAGACTCATTTTCCCACATTAGTCCAAAGAAAAAAATTACTAAAAAATTTCATTCCAAAAATTTCCATAACCCAATTTTTTCAAATAATACTATTACTATCTTTCAAAACCTTAAAATTCATTATTTTTAAAAGCATCGAGCTTTTAGTCCTCAAGTTTTTAACTTAAATTCTTTTTAATTAAAAGATATCTTCTTATAAATTCATTTTATAAGATCTTATAAAACCATTTTTTCCAAAAATATTTATTTAAAAATATTCTAACTTTTTATAAAAATCTTTTATTAAGTCAATTTGAATTCAATATTTACATCGAACGCCTTATAGTCAAATTGAGGAACTTAATTCATATATGGTGTTAGTTTCAATGTTTTCTTTGTTTCTATTTACCTACCCTAGATCTTAAAAAAGGAAGCTACCTACATAGACTAACAATAGTCAATGCTCAACTGGATAAGCATGACTAACAAAATCCTAATTGATAATAATAGAATATTATTATCTCTTAACAAACAACACCTCAACTAAAGATTACATAATATACCATACTATACTATTTTGAAAATCATTCTTTGTATATAAAATATATTTTGGGTAAAATTATTGCATTTTTCCCAATTTCAGAACAATACTGTGTTCGTTGGTCTTGTTTAAGTGTTTAGGAATCCGGATCGATAACATTGATCAAGCGCATTGACCAAAATTCACAAGCCGCTCAACAGATCAAACAACTCAATATAAAACATTTTATATCACTACCAAATACGTGCTCTTATATATAACACACTCATACTCATTCTAGGGTCACACTTGCCCAATCTCAAATGAGTTTACCCACCAGAGACATGGTTCTCACTTAACCTTGCGCTCTAATAAATGTAACGATATGTCTTTCTTACACCTAGAGACGACACTTAGTACATCCGTGGTATTCGTGTGCCAATCATTTAAGTGTTCTAAAGTTAGGTTATTGGTGGAAAAAAAGAAGGTAGAAGAAACAAAGTGACAAAACAATCCAGAATCTCACAACGCAATAAAACAATAATTACAAAGTCATTTCAAAAATGTTACATAAGGTTTATACTTATACAACTCTATCCTGGATAGTTATAACTACCTATCTTCACATATCTGATATATAATACATATAATGCAGTAGAAAACAAGAAAACAACTAGCTATCGATGAAGTCTCCTGCTCTAAGCTCCTTCGAAATGCATCTGTGGGACACCTGAACTACTTGGTCGTCCATACAAATTTGAGCACCCAAGAGGTTTAAGGAAACAAAATAAAACTCTGGGTTAAATATAGGTCTAGTGTGAGTAAATTCAAACAATTAAATTATTTCTTTTAAAACACTTCTAAAATCAAGTGGTATCTCGTAAGACCACATCTGTAATGGATGAGATTTTTCAACCCTTGAAAATCGACACCAATACGTCCACTGTATTGCATGCCTTGCAATTGAATGTTAGAAAACCTGATTGTTAGGGAAAAAGAAAGAAGGAAGAAGATAATAAGAAAACTAAACAATATAGAATCTCACAGCGGAACGAATAATCTATAATATACAACAAATCTTTACATAAAAGTATAACTGCAATACGTATATATAGAAATCAATCAGGGTATACTAACCTATTTCAGCCTGGATAGTTATAATAGTTCATCCTTACAATTGTTGATGGATAAAACAATGAACACAGCGGAAATAAAAAACATCTATGTGAATATGTCTCTGGGGCCCCAACTCATCTCCTAAAGCTCCAAAGCATCCAAACTGATCTGTAATTTGCTCGGTCTGACCCGAGCATTATAGTAAAATAACATTCGAGTCGGTTTGGAAAACTAGCGTGAGAAAATACACCAATTGGGTTTTAAAGTTATAGAAAATGTTTGAAAATCAAGAGTATCTCGTAAGACCATGCCACACATAAATACGGACGGGTTTTTATCCTACGATGACCAAACCATTCCATATGAAATTCTCTGATATTATAATAGTATCTAAGATACAAAGACTTATTAATCTTAGCTGAAATTGTTACATTAATTAAATTCCAGCACAATAGGTATACAGCTAAAATGTAAAGGCTCGTATTGGAAAATGGATTACATACGATGACTAGGCTATCGGGGTACCGCCCATTATGGTGCATCTCAAGATAAAATGACACTGAGGTCAAACCTATTGACCCTAGACAACACAAGACCGACCTACCCTTTACTGGATAGTACCGGATATGACTACCCCTCCGTTAATGATCCCCGAAGCATACAAATGAGAGATAGTAGCGAATTTAGATAGGGATGATCATACCATACTTAGGAGCAACCCACTTAGCCCTGCTGCATCTCCCCTATTTTAGTCATTCCTGGTTGATGAGACTTGAGGCTACGTTTTACCTTTTATATATGAGACGACCCGACTTTCCACTCCCGGAAAATCGCATCATCTTAAAAAAAGAAAGGGATAGAAAAGAGAATAGAAAGAAGAGAAGAGAGAAACATCATCAGAATCTACACAGCAGAATGAATAAATTATATTAATAACATAATACTTTACATAGTTTACAACAAATATCAGAGTACACAGATATACAACACATACTAGACAGTTATAAACACCTGTCTAGTTATACAATCTCAATACAACTCAAAGACTACAACTCAGAGAACACATAGCGGAATACTATATATATATATATATATATATATATATATATATATATCTACACGTAGAAGCCTCCTGATCCATTGCTCCTCCACAATTCATCAAAGCTAACCTGAATTCCCTTGGCTACTCGTAAAAATTTGAGTACCCAAGAGTTTATGGAAAACAAAAATAAACTCCGGGTCAGACATGGGTCTGGTGTGAGTAACAGGTTAAAGTTGCTTAACTTTCAAAAACCTTTTGAAAAGAAAGGTATCACGTAAGATTTCCCACACATAAACATGGAAAAGTTTTTACCTTGCGCTAACCAAAACATTTGATAGGAAATCCGATGATATTATAATAGTGTCTAGGGTTTTAAAATAAATAAGAAATAGCCGAAATTGTTACATTCATTAAATTCCAGCTACTAGCCACAAAAGTGGGTAATACAATCAAAACCGTTGGCACTTATTGGATTTTGGATTCCATACAATGACAGGGCTACTGGGGTACCGCCCGTCACAGTACGTGGCCTAGATCAACGTATCGAGGATCACTCCCGACCCCCTGCATCACAAAGCCGGACCCATTCCTTACTGAATAGTTTCGAACAAGACAACCCCGTGGCTGTAGCTAGCAACCACCCACACAGCCGAATATAAAGGGACTTCTAGACAGGGATCAATCTTGCTCTCTAGTGGGCGCGACCCACAAAGCTTTGCTGCACCTCCCCTGTTTTAGCCATTCCCGGTTGATGAGGCTTGAGGGTACGATTACCTTTATAGGACATATCACTTAGAATGCTCATCGTCCACCTAACGATGTTCTGAATGCATTCAATCCATACAAGTTCGTTCCGGGTTCGAACGAAACCGAAGGCATTATCTCGTTACACTCATTTTGGAATCACCCTCAGAGTTAACGACAATAACCCTTGCACTCTAAACCACCATCTCGAATCTATAAGAATTAATTCCGACAAACTCATTACGGAATCACCTACAGAGTTATACTGACTCATAGTCCTTACACCTCGAGTCTTCACAAAGCTCCACTTTGATACACGACCTAACGTTATTTGGAATTGATGTGGTTTTCGGTTATCCAAATATGGAAACCCGATCCCGGTCTCATCGAAAACCAAAGCGTGTCTTTTAAGGTCCAAATTGTTTTAAGTTTAAAATAATTTAATGCAGTATCTATATATACACAGATAGATAACTCATAAATCACTATTGATAATCAACAATATCAAATAACAGGTAATTCAGATCATCAATATCACATAGATATTCCATATATCACCATCACAATAGATGACCTATGTTATCATCACCATACAATCAAACATCCATACCACACAATATTATTTATCTCATTACTGATATCACAAAGCATCCAAGACAATCAATGACATCCATTCATACATAAGCAAAGATTTACTCATACCATAATATAATTAATTTAAAATGAATTAAATTAACTATCTCCAATTCTAATTAATTTAAAATGAATTAAATTAATTACTTCATCTATAATCAATTTAAAATAAATTAAATTAATTACTTTACCAATATAAATCTTGCTTACTCAATCATTTAATTGATTACAATCAATTAATCAATCATTCAAAATAAATTACCTTAATTAATCACTCTTGATTAATTACCCTTAATTACATTCAAGCAATTATCCTTAATTAATTTCACAAATTAATTATCCTCAAACAAAACAGTAGTTAACCTTTAATTACTTCAATTAATTAATTAATCATAATTAATTACATTAATCCTTAATTAATTAATTAATTAATTACCTTAATTACTTATTATTGATTAATTAATCATAATTAATCAACTTTAATTTCATCATTAATTAAAATAATTAATGATCCTTAATTATTCCTTAATTTAATTACTTTAAGTAATTAACTAACTTAATTACTATATTAAACCAAATTAATTATCCTTAAATTAATTTCTTAATTAATTATTTGATTAATTACTAAATAATTAATCCAAATTATTTCATACATAAACATCTTCACTTAATTACAATCTGTAATTATTAAACAATTACTTAACTAAGTAATTTCCAATTCATTAATTACATAAAGTAATTATTTATAAACCCAAGTTTTTAAAATTAATTAAACTTAATTAATTAAAATAAACAATTTCATTAAATTAAATTAATTACATTAAGTAATTAATTCCTTAATTACTTTACTAAGTAATTATACTCAAACCATTTACAATTGATTATTATTAAATTAATTAATCTAATTAATTATAAAATTAACTATATTAATTAATTGTTAAATAATCCTGGTTAATGTCCTCATTAACCATCCTCAAATTATTTTATAAGGTAATTAACTTGATTTAGTTACCATTTAAATTATCTTTAATCATTCATTAATTAAAGATAATTATTAAATTAATTAACCTAAATTTAAAACTTAATTACATAATTAATATTCATTTATCATTAATTAATAATTTAATTAATGATTTAATTCCAAATTGATTAATCATTAATCAATTATTAATTCCCAATTTAATTAATTAATTAAATTAATCTTAATCACCTTATTAATTAATTCTAAAACATAAATATTAATCAAATTTTCAAAATAAAACATAACTTAATTATGTTTAAAACAATATTATTCAAAACAAGATGCTTTTTGAACTCCTTTTAAATTTCCATTTTAAATACAATTTTAAATTAAAAATAATTTTAAACTTATCAGGTTTGAAAGATTTTAAACTTATTTAAATTTCAAATCAAACAAATGCCATGAAAAATTTAAAGTTAAATTCATTTCAAAATTTTGATAACTTCCATTCATTCTTAGTTTATAACTTTTAAATTTAAATCTTCTTTTGAATTTAAACTGAACTTCATTTCTAAAACTTAGAATTTCCAGATTTAAATAAATCTGTAAATCCTTACATTTTAAAAACCTTAGTATTTAAAGTTTAAACCATTTCCCAAAATGAAATAGTTAATTAAGATAAATTTTGAAACTTTTATTTTATTTTAAAAACTGGGTTTTGAATTTAAATTAGAAATTCAAACTTGAATTGAATTTAAACCTAAACTTTGCTTTAAATCCTAAAACTACAGATTTTAAAAATTTAAAACCCAGATTTTCAAACAAAACAGTTTCTTTCTGAAACCTGGAAACTACAGAGTTCAACCCGAGACCCCCCTAATTTTACTTCGAATTTCAAACTGCTCTACTTCGAGTTGTTTTACTACTTACTTCGAGCCAACTTCCCCTTTCCCCTCATCTCCCCTGAAACAATCCCAAACCCAACAGTTTGCCAGAAAACATGTCGCCGCCACCTCTGCCGATCATCTCAGATGATCCAATCAACTCTAGAAGCCCACCACTACTCCAACATCAACCCAGATCAAGAAATTAATCAAAGAATCTAAAATTCCCCTAATTCAAACCTGTACAACAGAAAACAGGTTTCACTGTCAAAACCTGTCAATGATAATTTCTTGTCGTTCCGACCATCAGGAAGTCAACCTCTCCGGCCATGAAACAACCCACACATCTACTACACCTCCACCAAAAACCAGAACACTCGATCACCCTAACACTACACACTGACCAAATTCTTAACCCCTGTTCAAAACTAGGGTTCAAACCAAAAATTTCAACTGCAACCAATCTAGTAATCATTATACACTTCTCTGATTTTTCCAAGGATCTATGATCCTTACTTAATAACTTAAAAGAAATTTGAGTTATCTTATACTACAGATTGCAAAAAGTTTCACAAATTTATATTTTTGTTCCAGACCAAACTGTAAATGAACAATACTCTAAAATTCCTAGTACTTGATTTAAAAATCAAGTTCCGGTTTATAAATTTGATTTGTATTACTGAATTATCATATTAATTAGATTGAGTTTGAACAAAATTAAACATACATGATGATATTACCTATGTTTACAGAAATGACACCCTATATTAACTCACCTAAAAATTTAAATCTTAACTTAAGAAGTTAAAACACATTACTTTATAAACTGAATTCTAATCTCTGATAAACAAACTTCTTTTATTTATTCTAAAACACAGATATAAATCTCCGATTAAATCAATTTGTAAAGATTTTTCTAAACAGTGTGTGAATCTGGGAACATTACACAACACAATCAACATGCATAAACAATTATAATTACAACAGACATTTTATAAGCACACAAACATAATTTTTATCTCAAACACTTAATCAAGCAACCTAATATAGTTTAAGGTTTTAAATGTTACTCACCAGACAATGCAGACCCCTGTTGTTCTTTATGAATTTTGCAGAAACACCAAAAATGCAGCAGCTAATCCCCCCCCCCCAAAGACATGCAGATGCTATCACTTCCCAGTTTTTAACAGAGTGTAGAGAATAAACAGTGTGCAGGCTTCATTTGAGATTTTGAGGAAATGCATAATTTGAAACTTGCAGACTTCTTTTGATTTTGAGATATGCAGGTTCATTTGATTTTGAAGAGGTGAAATTTGTACAGGGTTTGACAGGGTTTTGAATATGAAGATTTTTGGATTTGCAGATGTTTGGATTGTGGATATGAAAAATGAATTTTTGGTCTTCATTTGATTAAGGAAATGGAAATGAAATGAAGATGTAAACTTAACTAAATGTATTTTCATATTTTAATTAAAAGAAAAGAAAAACTAAATCTTACACTTGTCAATTTGTATATTAATTTTTGAACACTTGTTTAAATCATTGCTTATGAATGCAACACATGTTATTTTTTAAAGGTAGTTAGTATTTATTTACAAGTTAATGCATGTATTAGCTTAGTTTAAATTGTTAGTTTATATTTAAAATATGTGTATAAATTTATAAATGGAATAAGAACAAATCATGTTTATAAATAAACTTATACATATTAAAGATTAAAACAATTAAAATTTATCCTTTGGAATTTAAATTCAAACTAAATTCAGAACCAAACAATTTCAAATTAAGTTATAAATAAAAATTCAATTTGAAATAAAAATTACAAATCTTATTCAAAACTTATTTATAAAGACAATACAATATCAATATTGTTTTACAAAAGTCATTTTACAAGAAATTATATTTTTATAAGTAAAATATCTATTTTATTAAGTCATAAAATCATTTGTTAAATTTATTCTAAATTTAAAACTCAAGCTAATTTAATTTAAACACTTTAATATTTTTCTTATCAATTTTAAAATCACATATTTTTTTGAAATAGTTTTTGAAAAATCAATACTAATTTGTATTAAAATTTCCAAATTAAAATGTATATATTAGAATTTTTAAAACATGATTCAATTATTAAATTTAACCAAAATCATTTATTTAACTTTAAAAAACTTAAATATTAAATAAAACAAAATTTTCAAAATTGCTACAATTATTAAACTAGAAAAAATGCTTTATTTATTAAAACTAAAACAAAACCAATCTATTTAAAACATAAACCATATATTTATTTATATATAGAAATTAATTTATATCATTTAAAAGATCAAATAACCAATTTAAATAATTATTGAAGAAGATTATTAAATTTATTTGAATAATTATCAACAGATTGTCAATGTAAAGACCCGTAAGTCCGTATTCCTTGAATAGACACTAATCTCCTTTGTTTAATTCAAGATGAACGAAAATACGAACCCTTAGGGGTTTTAAAAAGATTTTAAGAAAAGAAAAAGTAGAAAAGAAGGTAGAAAGAAGATGGAGGGAAAAGGAAATAGAAAATAGAAATTAGGGAGGAGAGAAAACAGAAAAGAAGATAGAACATTTTAAAATAGAAGAAAAAGAGAATAGAGGAAAAAGAAAAACAGAAGAAAATAGGACGGAACAGAAAACAACAGAACAACATCAGAATCTCACAATTTGCAGCGGAACAACATATAATAATAAATGAATAATCTTTAAACAAAGAACTATATCAGTTATTACATTTTATACATTACATTACATCATATCATCAGAGTGTACAACATCATACAACAACAACAGTGCAGTGGAAAAAGAAATACTATATACTAATAATACGCCATGCCATCCAGCTTGCCTCTAGCAACTCCAGAATATCCTGATAAACCTTAACTCTTGACTGCCCGTGTGGAAATTGGTGGGCACCCAGAGTTTAGGAAGGAAAACAATAAACTCCAAGTCAGTCATGTGACTGGTGTGAGAACTCAAAACAGTTTATTTAACTTTAAAATCAAAATAGAGAGATATTTTTATTTCAATTCGCAATGCTTTTAAAAATGAGACTACCATAAGGCCTCCCGCACACACACACATGCAAACGCAGAATCGGGGGAGATTTCTCCTTATGATAGTCAAAGATGCTTGATACGCATTTAAAATAACATTTGATATTATTACTAGTGCATAGTGTAGGGGAAAAATTCATTTTGAAAGTAGAATATAAATCTTAGCCAACATACGACCATTATCGTATGCCTACTATAGCTACCATCCAAACAGTGTTGCGACACCATAAGTGAATGATAGGTTCTACAACTAAAACCGTACAAGTTTCGTATTATTTCTTTGGATTTCCAACAAATGGTCAGGCCAAGAAACTTCCCATTGCCACATGAGAATGCCTCTGGAAAGACATCCCCGAGAACCAAACCGGAACTCTGCCAACACAAGGCCGGGTTACCCCTAACTGGGTAACTACTGACACGAGCACGCCATTCCCCGATCGTAAACGACCTTTCTCACGGGATCCCGAAAACCAACAACCACAAAGTAATAAATTCGTAGTAACCACATAGGTTAAATATCTGGGCTCCATACCATGATACCACCTCTATCCAGAAGGAAATGTACATACCCTAAAGGGTGCTACCCCTCATAACCTTGCTGCATCTTTCCTGTTTTGACCATTTCCGGGGTGTGAGGTTCGACGAAGTCACGTCCACAAAAACATACTTTATACAAAAGCCATGCTTTGGGTCAACAAATGATCAACACAATGATCACTAAGATAGACGATCAAATAAACGATCTTATCACAATAATCAACACAATGATCATTTCAGCATCACTCAGCATATCACATTACCAAATTGGGAATATATCGCTGATAACTTCAACTATATAACCTCTGAGCTCGTACGTCTCAGAGAAGGGTGTTAAGCTAAAAGAATAAATTCTTCGCCACCAACAGAAATATATTTGAAAGAAATCGGCTTTATATCTCAACTTGTAATGTCAGACATACAATCCATACAAGTCTGTTCCGGGCTCGAACAAAACCGAAGGCACTTACAAAGAAGTCCTTGCAATCCGGATATTCACAATCCTGATCGGATTCACCATCACATATGGAGAACTCTATACCGGAGCAACTCGGTGCAGAGTAAATCGACAGGTCATCCTATCGCTCTCGCAAATACCGGGTCTTCAACACCGATCTTCAATGCAATTATAACGACGTATCACATATTCGGAATGGGTTATACGACCCCATGGTCCTTTCCCGGTTAACCCGAATAGTGAGCGCTTAGTCAAAAATAAGTGTGGCATTCAAATTCAAACAAATCACATCAATTACCCATTCAAAGGGAAATATTGATAGTCGGTTATTGAACTATCAATGGATATGCACACATCACCAGTTTCCAAATAATTTTCCAAATTATTTATTTTCCAAAATATCTTCACTAGATATATAATTTCAATACTTCAAAAATAAATCAATATTTATTTTTAAACAAATTCCACTTTTCATTTATAAATTCCTTAGTGAATTTATATTCCAAAATATTCATGCATATACGATTTCAACTATCCATTTTCAATTTATCTTCAAAAAGATAAATTCTAAATATTCACTTCATATTGGAAAACATTTCCATACTTATTAAAAATAAGTAATTCACAAATATTTTTATTTTCAACCTTGGAAAATATTTAATATACTTAAATCGAATTAAGTATATATTTCATTCTTTAAGGAAATCATTCACTTAAACATATTTATTTGGGCCAAAACGAATGTTGCGTAAAACATCGTTACAACAACCCAAAATCACTAGTATAGGGATTCGAAATTAAAATAGATATATAAATCCCAATACTATACAAAACATTTCCTTTCGGAAATCATTTACTATAACAACAGTGTTATAGTCCACCATTCCCTTTTATTTCTCGAAACATCTATTTCAACAATAAATGTTGAAATCTATGGTTTCGAATCACAACACATTTTAAAACATTGTTAGATCGTTTTAATTCAATTTAAACATCTCATTCAAAACAATTTCTTTAACATCTTATTCACTATTCAAAAACGTGAATATACTACGTTAACACATTTCATCCTTTTATACATTTTAATTCAAAGGATTATTCACTATTCAAAAACGTGAATATAACTCCATTAATAGGTTTCAACAATTTTCTTATCAAAATAAGTCATTTGCGAATTTATAAAACCACGTTTATAAATTCCATTTCTATTTATTTATAAAAACTTCCTTTTTATAAATTCCTTTATTAACCTATTCCAGTTTATAACTCAATTATAAACTAAAAGTTCATATTATAAGTTAATTTCTTATAAAACGATTATTTTACAAAATCGTTCTTTTTAAGACTTTCCAAATTATAAATCTTATAACTTATAAGATCCATTTATTTAACCAATCTATTCTTCAAATAATTTCACCAAATTTATAAATCTTACTATTTATAAATTTCATTTATAACTTCACCGTTTATAATTCTATAAATTTCATTCTTTAATGAAATTCATTTTCACTTCATTCAAACACTTATAAAAACTCGTTTTATAATTTCCATATCTCAATTTATAAATATCCATTTATAAATCTCTTAATATAAATCAATTTATATTATTCTTTTTAAACGTCTTTAAATTCCTTTAAAAACTTCTTCCTTTTGATTCATAAAATAATTAAATTTTATAAATCCTATATTTCAACTTTTCATAATAAATTCAAAAATTCCGATTTAACTATTTTATAAAATCATTAGCATCATATTCTCAAAAATCAGTTTTTAACTATATTTCTCAAAAATCATAATTTTTATAACTTTAAAAATTATAACGTTTATTTATTTAAAATGGATCAATTCCAAAATTATTTTATATTTTTCAAAAATCACTTTAAAATCATTTTAAAATTCTAAATTTGGTCCAATGATGCTACACACCAAATAGTCAATCACGACTACAACGCTATCATATATCAATATGATAATCCATCAAATATCAAAATATCTGAAATCAAATAAATACTGTTGAGGAATCCAGCTGGATCCCTCCAACCTGTTTTCCTGCATCCACAAACATTAGCACAATACCAATTTCGCTCCAGTACGAAATTATCGCGGTATATGTTCTTATTAAATATTATCCGCTTAATAACGGCGCAATAGGGTCTCATCCGCTAAATAAAAAATGCGGGAAATCAATCAACTCCAATATATACATATGCCAATATATATATATATTGATATTATTTATAATACCAATTTCACTGTTTATGAAATATTCGCGGTATATGTTTTTAATAAATAACATCCGCTTACTAACGGCGTATAATGTCTATTTTAACAATCAATAGATATTAATCAACATTCAAACATGCATTCAAATATTTTAAATCTAACTATTTAAAATAAAATCGAAACTGATTCGATTGAGTGAGAAATTCTCACCTTGATTTTAATTTCCGTTTTAGCGATTTATTTCGAATAAAATTAAACGGACGTTTAATTTTACCCAAAATTCTCACTAACTCCAAACGACTCCAAACCAACTCCATCGCGTAGTGCTCGTCCATACAATTCCAACGCAACTGGTTTCGCGCGTTTTCGACCTCGTATGAAAAAGATATTGATTTTTGAAGTTTAAACACGATTTAACTTAATAATTACAACATAATTTTAATTAATTTCAACATACCCACATCCTCACCCTTGGATCTCTCCCCCCCCCCCCCCCCTGCATCATGGTCGTGTTTCCTTTCTTCCCTACTCACGTTACCACCCAGTAACCAAGCTGACCAATATGAACCCATACTTAGAAACTAGGGTTAAATTTATCGATCACTCCATACACCTAGAACTCGATCAGGGAGTTGCAACTCGAAGCTCACCCCCTCCTCCACCTTCGGCCCCAAGGACACTGAGCTCGGCCTTGTCTGGCTCCTCGAAATGCGTGCGTGAACTTGCACGGTCGGCCCCCTATTTCTCCCCCTCCGATGCTCCAAACACGATCAACTCCGTATGAATCTGAAGCCCTCTCCATCCTCTACAACCTTGCAGTTGAACACTTCGCCTAATTGTCGATGGATTGTGAGTGATTGAGGGAGAAGCGTGGGTGTTTTCTGGCCGTTGTTTATGGGGGTGGCGGCTAGGGTTTGTTATTTCTTTTTCTTTTTTTTTTTATAAATGAAGGGTTAGGGTGTATATTTATAGGAAAATCAAGCGTAAACACTATTCATTTCGGAAATTCCGAACTCCGATTTACGCGCCGAAACTGACATACCTAGGGTTTATCCCGCGTTCTGGACACAATGGAACAGGTTTCGGAAGCTAATTCGGAAGTATGTGCGAGTTATGGCTGTAAACGCTCAATTTAAATTAAACCGATTTAAATCGATTTCTAGGCGTTTTAATTTGTACAGGACAAACGGTAAATCCAATCGACTTGAAATTTGAAACCTTACAATAATATCACATTACGGATCCGATGAAACTGGTTTCGTCGAAATCCGAGACTTTTTGAAAAATGGCTATTTTAGCTCGTCAAATTTAAATTAAAAATAAATCGATGCGTTTCGAGCTGCCACGATCAAACGACAACTCCGATTGACACGAAAATTGAAATCCGGTAATAACTAACTATTACGGATCCAATGGAACTGGTTTCGTTCAATTCTGAGACTGTTCAAAAATTGGCTATTTTACAGTCGATTATTAAATATTAAAATATTCAATTTTCACAAATTAACTTTTAATTCGATTTTAAAAGTTCTAAAATATCATTCTAACTTCCATATGATAAAATAAAATTTTACAAATCATTTTAAATCATATTTAACTCAATTTTCAATTATTTCCATAATTTAACATATTAAATTATCGATTTAATTATTCAATTAAATCCAATAATTCAAATTAAATTTATTTGACTTATAAATTCACTTATTAATATTTAAAATTAATTAAAAAAATAAATTTTAATTTCTAAAAATTCTGGGTCGTTACAATCTTCCCCACTTAAAAGAATTTCGTCCTCGAAATTACAAGTAAGAAAAATTACAGAATTTATTAACTTTCTAAAATTCATAATTAAACTTCTTACAATACTTTACTAAGTTTTCCAAGTCATACTTACTTATCTTTTCAAAAACAACTACTATTGTTTAACTTTCAATTCCAAAATCAAAGTTAAAGTTTTCAACATTTTCCAATTTTCTCAAAAATTTTCTAACGCCTTAAATTTTCGGAAAAATTCGCCATAGTCTCCTTTGCGCGGCTCGATCCGAAAAAAAAATGACAGTATATATATCACAAATATACATCTCATCAAGTAATGAGGCATCCCGCAGGGAAAAAAGTGTAAAAGTACGGTATGTAATCCGAGATATGTACCTTATATTTTTATTAGCAAGCATATACGGCTAATATAGCGCAAAAGCGAGCTCCAAATGCGAAGCAAACGCGATCCGCACCTACTAATCACTCAACAAACAACATGAGAACATGTATGTATGAAAATAATCTCAATATACAACATATAGTAACATAATAACTATATATGTCAACATAGCAAATGTATGAAAAGCAATATATTCAACCATCAACCAACTAACATCCATAACCAATATATATTCATTCATATTCTCATTAATATTCAATGAATTGGTTTTCAAATTTAATCACATTCGATTCATTAACATTGGATCTTATCAACATTCATTTTCAATTAGTTTATATTCACTAATTCATATTCAAGTTGGTTCACTTCCAATTCAAATTCAATTTTATTTAAAATTCATTTAACTTCCAATTGGATTTCAATTAATTTAGCTTCCAATAACTTTAGATTTTAATGAATTATATACAATCAACTAACAATCAAGTAACAATCAATGTATATTAATTACAACCAAATTTCCTTTGCTTTTTAATTGGTTTAATTTAATTGATTTTCATTCAATTATTCAACTTTCTAATATCATTAGATTTTTAATGAATTAACACTTACATTCATAATTTCATATCAATTATTCACATTTAATTGATTAATATTCAATCCATTCATTCAATTCTATTACAAAATCGAATTTCATTTACATATATAACTCAAGTTTATATCTATTTAACTTTAAATTCATTTTTTATTTACAACTTATATTCATAAATATATTCATATAGTTTCACTTCTTATATATATAAGTTTTATTTCACAATTGTAAATCACATTAATTATAATTCAATTCTCATAATTATTTTTACTTATACAATTTTTCTTTTATTTAGATTATTCAAACAATCAAACAATCAACTTATCTAACCTAATAATTTTGAAAAATTATTTCTTCATATATAAAATATAATCAAGGTAAAATTATTTCATTTACCCAATTTAAAACAATATTATGTCGAATTGTTCTATTCAAGTGTTTAGAAACTCCTTCGGCATAGTCTTGCGGACCACGCTGACGAAAGTTCATATACCACTCAATAAATCAATCATCACAATATAAAACAATTTTATATTCACTAACAAATACGCTCTCATAGCTATTATTACACTCAAACTCATTCTAGAGTACTATTGACTCCATCTCTAATGAATTATACCCAACAGAACCATGGTTGTCGCTTAACCATAAGCTCTGATACCAACTGTAAAGACCCGTAAGTCCGTACTCCTTGAATAGACACTAATCTCCTTTGTTTAATTCAAGATGAACGAAAATACGAACCCTTAGGGGTTTTAAAAAGATTTTAAGAAAAGAAAAAGTAGAAAAGAAGGTAGAAAGAAGATGGAGGGAAAAGGAAATAGAAAATAGAAATTAGGGAGGAGAGAAAACAGAAAAGAAGATAGAACATTTTAAAATAGAAGAAAAAGAGAATAGAGGAAAAAGAAAAACAGAAGAAAATAGGACGGAACAGAAAACAACAGAACAACATCAGAATCTCACAATTCGCAGCGGAACAACATATAATAATAAATGAATAATCTTTAAACAAAGAACTATATCAGTTATTACATTTTATACATTACATTACATCATATCATCAGAGTGTACAACATCATACAACAACAACAGTGCAGCGGAAAAAGAAATACTATATACTAATAATACGCCATGCCATCCAGCTTGCCTCCAACAACTCCAGAATATCCAGAATATCCTGATAAACCTTAACTCTTGACTGCCCGTGTGGAAATTGGTGGGCACCCAGAGTTTAGGAAGGAAAACAATAAACTCCAAGTCAGTCATGTGACTGGTGTGAGAACTCAAAATAGTTTATTTAACTTTAAAATCAAAATAGAGAGATATTTTTATTTCAATTCGCAATGCTTTTAAAAATGAGACTACCATAAGGCCTCCCGCACACACACACATGCAAACGCAGAATCGGGGGAGATTTCTCCTTATGATAGTCAAAGATGCTTGATACGCATTTAAAATAACATTTGATATTATTACTAGTGCATAGTGTAGGGGGAAAATTCATTTTGAAAGTAGAATATAAATCTTAGCCAACATACGACCATTATCGTATGCCTACTATAGCTACCATCCAAACAGTGTTGCGACACCATAAGTGAATGATAGGTTCTACAACTAAAACCGTACAAGTTTCGTATTGTTTCTTTGGATTTCCAACAAATGGTCAGGCCAAGGAACTTCCCATTGCCACATGAGAATGCCTCTGGAAAGACATCCCCGAGAACCAAACCGGAACTCTGCCAACACAAGGCCGGGTTACCCCTAACTGGGTAACTACTGACACGAGCACGCCATTCCCCGATCGTAAACGACCTTTCTCACGGGATCCCGAAAACCAACAACCACAAAGTAATAAATTCGTAGTAACCACATAGGTTAAATATCTGGGCTCCATACCATGATACCACCTCTATCCAGAAGGAAATGTACATACCCTAAAGGGTGCTACCCCTCATAACCTTGCTGCATCTTTCCTGTTTTGACCATTTCCGGGGTGTGAGGTTCGACGAAGTCACGTCCACAAAAACATACTTTATACAAAAGCCATGCTTTGGGTCAACAAATGATCAACACAATGATCACTAAGATAGACAATCAAATAAACGATCCTATCACAATAATCAACACAATGATCATTTCAGCATCACTCAGCATATCACATTACCAAATTGGGAATATATTGCTGATAACTTCAACTATATAACCTCTGAGCTCGTACGTCTCAGAGAAGGGTGTTAAGCTAAAAGAATAAATTCTTCGCCACCAACAGAAATATATTTGAAAGAAATCGGCTTTATATCTCAACTTGTAATGTCAGACATACAATCCATACAAGTCTGTTCCGGGCTCGAACAAAACCGAAGGCACTTACAAAGAAGTCCTTGCAATCCGGATATTCACAATCCTGATCGGATTCACCATCACATATGGAGAACTCTATACCGGAGCAACTCGGTGCAGAGTAAATCGACAGGTCATCCTATCGCTCTCGCAAATACCGGGTCTTCAACACCGATCTTCAATGCAATTATAACGACGTATCACATATTCGGAATGGGTTATACGACCCCATGGTCCTTTCCCGGTTAACCCGAATAGTGAGCGCTTAGTCAAAAATAAGTGTGGCATTCAAATTCAAACAAATCACATCAATTACCCATTCAAAGGGAAATATTGATAGTCGGTTATTGAACTATCAATGGATATGCACACATCACCAGTTTCCAAATAATTTTCCAAATTATTTATTTTCCAAAATATCTTCACTAGATATATAATTTCAATACTTCAAAAATAAATCAATATTTATTTTTAAACAAATTCCACTTTTCATTTATAAATTCCTTAGTGAATTTATATTCCAAAATATTCATGCATATACGATTTCAACTATCCATTTTCAATTTATCTTCAAAAAGATAAATTCTAAATATTCACTTCATATTGGAAAACATTTCCATACTTATTAAAAATAAGTAATTCACAAATCTTTTTATTTTCAACCTTGGAAAATATTTAATATACTTAAATCGAATTAAGTATATATTTCATTCTTTAAGGAAATCATTCACTTAAACATATTTATTTGGGCCAAAACGAATGTTGCGTAAAACATCGTTACAACAACCCAAAATCACTAGTATAGGGATTCGAAATTAAAATAGATATATAAATCCCAATACTATACAAAACATTTCCTTTCGGAAATCATTTACTATAACAACAGTGTTATAGTCCACCATTCCCTTTTATTTCTCGAAACATCTATTTCAACAATAAATGTTGAAATCTATGGTTTCGAATCACAACACATTTTAAAACATTGTTAGATCGTTTTAATTCAATTTAAACATCTCATTCAAAACAATTTCTTTAACATCTTATTCACTATTCAAAAACGTGAATATACTACGTTAACACATTTCATCCTTTTATACATTTTAATTCAAAGGATTATTCACTATTCAAAAACGTGAATATAACTCCATTAATAGGTTTCAACAATTTTCTTATCAAAATAAGTCATTTGCGAATTTATAAAACCACGTTTATAAATTCCATTTCTATTTATTTATAAAAACTTCCTTTTTATAAATTCCTTTATTAACCTATTCCAGTTTATAACTCAATTATAAACTAAAAGTTCATATTATAAGTTAATTTCTTATAAAACGATTATTTTACAAAATCGTTCTTTTTAAGACTTTCCAAATTATAAATCTTATAACTTATAAGATCCATTTATTTAACCAATCTATTCTTCAAATAATTTCACCAAATTTATAAATCTTACTATTTATAAATTTCATTTATAACTTCACCGTTTATAATTCTATAAATTTCATTCTTTAATGAAATTCATTTTCACTTCATTCAAACACTTATAAAAACTCGTTTTATAATTTCCATATCTCAATTTATAAATATCCATTTATAAATCTCTTAATATAAATCAATTTATATTATTCTTTTTAAACGTCTTTAAATTCCTTTAAAAACTTCTTCCTTTTGATTCATAAAATAATTAAATTTTATAAATCCTATATTTCAACTTTTCATAATAAATTCAAAAATTCCGATTTAACTATTTTATAAAATCATTAGCATCATATTCTCAAAAATCAGTTTTTAACTATATTTCTCAAAAATCATAATTTTTATAACTTTAAAAATTATAACGTTTATTTATTTAAAATGGATCAATTCCAAAATTATTTTATATTTTTCAAAAATCACTTTAAAATCATTTTAAAATTCCAAATTTGGTCCAATGATGCTACACACCAAATAGTCAATCACGACTACAACGATATCATATATCAATATGATAATCCATCAAATATCAAAATATCTGAAATCAAATAAATACTGTTGAGGAATCCAGCTGGATCCCTCCAACCTGTTTTCCTGCATCCACAAACATTAGCACAATACCAATTTCGCTCCAGTACGAAATTATCGCGGTATATGTTCTTATTAAATATTATCCGCTTAATAACGGCGCAATAGGGTCTCATCCGCTAAACAAAAAATGCGGGAAATCAATCAACTCCAATATATACATATGCCAATATATATATATATTGATATTATTTATAATACCAATTTCACTGTTTATGAAATATTCGCGGTATATGTTTTTAATAAATAACATCCGCTTACTAACGGCGTATAATGTCTATTTTAACAATCAATAGATATTAATCAACATTCAAACATGCATTCAAATATTTTAAATCTAACTATTTAAAATAAAATCGAAACTGATTCGATTGAGTGAGAAATTCTCACCTTGATTTTAATTTCCGTTTTAGCGATTTATTTCGAATAAAATTAAACGGACGTTTAATTTTACCCAAAATTCTCACTAACTCCAAACGACTCCAAACCAACTCCATCGCATAGTGCTCGTCCATACGATTCCAACGCAACTAGTTTCGCGCGTTTTCGACCTCGTATGAAAAAGATATTGATTTTTGAAGTTTAAACACGATTTAACTTAATAATTACAACATAATTTTAATTAATTTCAACATACCCACATCCTCACCCTTGGATCTCTCCCCCCCTGCATCATGGCCGTGTTTCCTTTCTTCCCTACTCACGTTACCACCCAGTAACCAAGCCGACCAATATGAACCCATACTTAGAAACTAGGGTTAAATTTATCGATCACTCCATACACCTAGAACTCGATTAGGGAGTTGCAACTCGAAGCTCACCCCCTCCTCCACCTTCGGCCCCAAGGACACTGAGCTCGGCCTTGTCTGGCTCCTCGAAATGCGTGCGTGAACTTGCACGGTCGGCCCCCTATTTCTCCCCCTCCGATGCTCCAAACACGATCAACTCCGTATGGATCTGAAGCCCTCTCCATCCTCTACAACCTTGCAGTTGAACACTTCGCCTAATTGTCGATGGATTGTGAGTGATTGAGGGAGAAGCGTGGGTGTTTTCTGGCCGTTGTTTATGGGGGTGGCGGCTAGGGTTTGTTATTTCTTTTTTTTTTTTTATAAATGAAGGGTTAGGGTGTATATTTATAGGAAAATCAAGCGTAAACACTATTCATTTCGGAAATTCCGAACTTCGATTTACGCGCCGAAACTGACATACCTAGGGTTTATCCCGCGTTCCGGACACAACGGAACAGGTTTCGGAAGCTAATTCGGAAGTATGTGCGAGTTATGGCTGTAAACGCTCAATTTAAATTAAACCGATTTAAATCGATTTCTAGGCGTTTTAATTCGTACAGGACAAACGGTAAATCCAATCGACTTGAAATTTGAAACCTTACAATAATATCACATTACGGATCCGATGAAACTGGTTTCGTCGAAATCCGAGGCTTTTTGAAAAATGGCTATTTTAGCTCGTCAAATTTAAATTAAAAATAAATCGATGCGTTTCGAGCTGCCACGATCAAACGACAACTCCGATTGACACGAAAATTGAAATCCGGTAATAACTAACTATTACGGATCCAATGGAACTGGTTTCGTTCAATTCTGAGACTGTTCAAAAATTGGCTATTTTACAATCGATTATTAAATATTAAAATATTCAATTTTCACAAATTAACTTTTAATTCGATTTTAAAAGTTCTAAAATATCATTCTAACTTCCATATGATAAAATAAAATTTTACAAATCATTTTAAATCATATTTAACTCAATTTTCAATTATTTCCATAATTTAACATATTAAATTATCGATTTAATTATTCAATTAAATCCAATAATTCAAATTAAATTTATTTGACTTATAAATTCACTTATTAATATTTAAAATTAATTAAACAAATAAATTTTAATTTCTAAAAATTCTGGGTCGTTACAATCTTCCCCACTTAAAAGAATTTCATCCTCGAAATTACAAGTAAGAAAAATTACAAAATTTATTAACTTTCTAAAATTCATAATTAAACTTCTTACAATACTTTACTAAGTTTTCCAAATCATACTTACTTATCTTTTCAAAAACAACTACTATTGTTTAACTTTCAATTCCAAAATCAAAGTTAAAGTTTTCAACATTTTCCAATTTTCTCAAAAATTTTCTAACGCCTTAAATTTTCGGAAAAATTCGCCATAGTCTCCTTTGCGCGGCTCGATCCGAAAAAAAATGACAGTATATATATCACAAATATACATCTCATCAAGTAATGAGGCATCCTGCAGGGAAAAAAGTGTAAAAGTACGGTATGTAAACCGAGATATGTACCTTATATTTTTATTAGCAAGCATATACGGCTAATATAGCGCAAAAGCGAGCTCCAAATGCGAAGCAAACGCGATCCGCACCTACTAATCACTCAACAAACAACATGAGAACATGTATGTATGAAAATAATCTCAATATACAACATATAGTAACATAATAACTATATATGTCAACATAGCAAATGTATGAAAAGCAATATATTCAACCATCAACCAACTAACATCCATAACCAATATATATTCATTCATATTCTCATTAATATTCAATGAATTGGTTTTCAAATTTAATCACATTCGATTCATTAACATTGGATCTTATCAACATTCATTTTCAATTAGTTTATATTCACTAATTCATATTCAAGTTGGTTCACTTCCAATTCAAATTCAATTTTATTTAAAATTCATTTAACTTCCAATTGGATTTCAATTAATTTAGCTTCCAATAACTTTAGATTTTAATGAATTATATACAATCAACTAACAATCAAGTAACAATCAATGTATATTAATTACAACCAAATTTCCTTTGCTTTTCAATTGGTTTAATTTAATTGATTTTCATTCAATTATTCAACTTTCTAATATCATTAGATTTTTAATGAATTAACACTTACATTCATTATTTCATATCAATTATTCACATTTAATTGATTAATATTCAATCCATTCATTCAATTCTATTACAAAATCGAATTTCATTTACATATATAACTCAAGTTTATATCTATTTAACTTTAAATTCATTTTTTATTTACAACTTATATTCATAAATATATTCATATAGTTTCACTTCTTATATATATAAGTTTTATTTCACAATTGTAAATCACATTAATTATAATTCAATTCTCATAATTATTTTTACTTATACAATTTTTCTTTTATTTAGATTATTCAAACAATCAAACAATCAACTTATCTAACCTAATAATTTTGAAAAATTATTTCTTCATATATAAAATATAATCAAGGTAAAATTATTTCATTTACCCAATTTAAAACAATATTATGTCGAATTGTTCTATTCAAGTGTTTAGAAACTCCTTCGGCATAGTCTTGCGGACCACGCTGACGAAAGTTCATATACCACTCAATAAATCAATCATCACAATATAAAACAATTTTATATTCACTAACAAATACGCTCTCATAGCTATTATTATACTCAAACTCATTCTAGAGTACTACTGACTCCATCTCTAATGAATTATACCCAACAGAACCATGGTTGTCGCTTAACCATAAG
This sequence comes from Allium cepa, assembly GCA_030765085.1. Classification (NCBI taxonomy): domain Eukaryota; kingdom Viridiplantae; phylum Streptophyta; class Magnoliopsida; order Asparagales; family Amaryllidaceae; genus Allium; species Allium cepa. Next base: position 73,592,782 of record CM060946.1, on the reverse strand, counting down.
CTCTGATACCAACTGTAAAGACCCATAACTCCGTACTCCTTGAATAGACACTAATCTCCTTTGTTTAATTCAAGATGAACGAAAATATGAACCCTTAGGGGTTTTAAAAAGATTTTAAGAAAAGAAAAAGTAGAAAAGAAGGTAGAAAGAAGATGGAGGGAAAAGGAAATAGAAAATAGAAATTAGGGAGGAGAGAAAACAGAAAAGAAGATAGAACATTTTAAAATAGAAGAAAAAGAGAATAGAGGAAAAAGAAAAACAGAAGAAAATAGGACGGAACAGAAAACAACAGAACAACATCAGAATCTCACAATTCGCAGCGGAACAACATATAATAATAAATGAATAATCTTTAAACAAAGAACTATATCAGTTATTACATTTTATACATTACATTACATCATATCATCAGAGTGTACAACATCATACAACAACAACAGTGCAGCGGAAAAAGAAATACTATATAAACTAGTAATACGCCATGCCATCCAGCTTGCCTCCAGCAACTCCAGAATATCCAGAATATCCTGATAAACCTTAACTCTTGACTGCCCGTGTGGAAATTGGTGGGCACCCAGAGTTTAGGAAGGAAAACAATAAACTCCAAGTCAGTCATGTGACTGGTGTGAGAACTCAAAACAGTTTATTTAACTTTAAAATCAAAATAGAGAGATATTTTTATTTCAATTCGCAATGCTTTTAAAAATGAGACTACCATAAGGCCTCCCGCACACACACACATGCAAACGCAGAATCGGGGGAGATTTCTCCTTATGATAGTCAAAGATGCTTGATACGCATTTAAAATAACATTTGATATTATTACTAGTGCATAGTGTAGGGGAAAAATTCATTTTGAAAGTAGAATATAAATCTTAGCCAACATACGACCATTATCGTATGCCTACTATAGCTACGATCCAAACAGTGTTGCGACACCATAAGTGAATGATAGGTTCTACAACTAAAACCGTACAAGTTTCGTATTGTTTCTTTGGATTTCCAACAAATGGTCAGGCCAAGGAACTTCCCATTGCCACATGAGAATGCCTCTGGAAAGACATCCCCGAGAACCAAACCGGAACTCTGCCAACACAAGGCCGGGTTACCCCTAACTGGGTAACTACTGACACGAGCACGCCATTCCCCGATCGTAAACGACCTTTCTCACGGGATCCCGAAAACCAACAACCACAAAGTAATAAATTCGTAGTAACCACATAGGTTAAATATCTGGGCTCCATACCATGATACCACCTCTATCCAGAAGGAAATGTACATACCCTAAAGGGTGCTACCCCTCATAACCTTGCTGCATCTTTCCTGTTTTGACCATTTCCGGGGTGTGAGGCTCGACGAAGTCACGTCCACAAAAACATACTTTATACAAAAGCCATGCTTTGGGTCAACAAATGATCAACACAATGATCACTAAGATAGACGATCAAATAAACGATCTTATCACAATAATCAACACAATGATCATTTCAGCATCACTCAGCATATCACATTACCAAATTGGGAATATATCGCTGATAACATCAACTATATAACCTCTGAGCTCGTACGTCTCAGAGAAGGGTGTTAAGCTAAAAGAATAAATTCTTCGCCACCAACAGAAATATATTTGAAAGAAATCGGCTTTATATCTCAACTTGTAATGTCAGACATACAATCCATACAAGTCTGTTCCGGGCTCGAACAAAACCGAAGGCACTTACAAAGAAGTCCTTGCAATCCGGATATTCACAATCCTGATCGGATTCACCATCACATATGGAGAACTCTATACCGGAGCAACTCGGTGCAGAGTAAATCGACAGGTCATCCTATCGCTCTCGCAAATACCGGGTCTTCAACACCGATCTTCAATGCAATTATAACGACGTATCACATATTCGGAATGGGTTATACGACCCCATGGTCCTTTCCCGGTTAACCCGAATAGTGAGCGCTTAGTCAAAAATAAGTGTGGCATTCAAATTCAAACAAATCACATCAATTACCCATTCAAAGGGAAATATTGATAGTCGGTTATTGAACTATCAATGGATATGCACACATCACCAGTTCCCAAATAATTTTCCAAATTATTTATTTTCCAAAATATCTTCACTAGATATATAATTTCAATACTTCAAAAATAAATCAATATTTATTTTTAAACAAATTCCACTTTTCATTTATAAATTCCTTAGTGAATTTATATTCCAAAATATTCATGCATATACGATTTCAACTATCCATTTTCAATTTATCTTCAAAAAGATAAATTCTAAATATTCACTTCATATTGGAAAACATTTCCATACTTATTAAAAATAAGTAATTCACAAATCTTTTTATTTTCAACCTTGGAAAATATTTAATATACTTAAATCGAATTAAGTATATATTTCATTCTTTAAGGAAATCATTCACTTAAACATATTTATTTGGGCCAAAACGAATGTTGCGTAAAACATCGTTACAACAACCCAAAATCACTAGTATAGGGATTCGAAATTAAAATAGATATATAAATCCCAATACTATACAAAACATTTCCTTTCGGAAATCATTTACTATAACAACAGTGTTATAGTCCACCATTCCCTTTTATTTCTCGAAACATCTATTTCAACAATAAATGTTGAAATCTATGGTTTCGAATTACAACACATTTTAAAACATCGTTAGATCGTTTTAATTCAATTTAAACATCTCATTCAAAACAATTTCTTTAACATCTTATTCACTATTCAAAAACGTGAATATACTACGTTAACACATTTCATCCTTTTATACATTTTAATTCAAAGGATTATTCACTATTCAAAAACGTGAATATAACTCCATTAATAGGTTTCAACAATTTTCTTATCAAAATAAGTCATTTGTGAATTTATAAAACCACGTTTATAAATTCCATTTCTATTTATTTATAAAAACTTCCTTTTTATAAATTCCTTTATTAACCTATTCCAGTTTATAACTCAATTATAAACTAAAAGTTCATATTATAAGTTAATTTCTTATAAAACGATTATTTTACAAAATCGTTCTTTTTAAGACTTTCCAAATTATAAATCTTATAACTTATAAGATCCATTTATTTAACCAATCTATTCTTCAAATAATTTCACCAAATTTATAAATCTTACTATTTATAAATTTCATTTATAACTTCACCGTTTATAATTCTATAAATTTCATTCTTTAATGAAATTCATTTTCACTTCATTCAAACACTTATAAAAACTCGTTTTATAATTTCCATATCTCAATTTATAAATATCCATTTATAAATCTCTTAATATAAATCAATTTATATTATTCTTTTTAAACGTCTTTAAATTCCTTTAAAAACTTCTTCCTTTTGATTCATAAAATAATTAAATTTTATAAATCCTATATTTCAACTTTTCATAATAAATTCAAAAATTCCGATTTAACTATTTTATAAAATCATTAGCATCATATTCTCAAAAATCAGTTTTTAACTATATTTCTCAAAAATCATAATTTTTATAACTTTAAAAATTATAACGTTTATTTATTTAAAATGGATCAATTCCAAAATTATTTTATATTTTTCAAAAATCACTTTAAAATCATTTTAAAATTCTAAATTTGGTCCAATGATGCTACACACCAAATAGTCAATCACGACTACAACGATATCATATATCAATATGATAATCCATCAAATATCAAAATATCTGAAATCAAATAAATACTGTTGAGGAATCCAGCTGGATCCCTCCAACCTGTTTTCCTGCATCCACAAACATTAGCACAATACCAATTTCGCTCCAGTACGAAATTATCGTGGTATATGTTCTTATTAAATATTATCCGCTTAATAACGGCGCAATAGGGTCTCATCCGCTAAACAAAAAATGCGGGAAATCAATCGATGCGTTTTGAGCTGCCACGATCAAACGACAACTCCGATTGACACGAAAATTGAAATCCGGTAATAACTAACTATTACGGATCCAATGGAACTGGTTTCGTTCAATTCTGAGACTGTTCAAAAATTGGCTATTTTACAGTCGATTATTAAATATTAAAATATTCAATTTTCACAAATTAACTTTTAATTCGATTTTAAAAGTTCTAAAATATCATTCTAACTTCCATATGATAAAATAAAATTTTACAAATCATTTTAAATCATATTTAACTCAATTTTCAATTATTTCCATAATTTAACATATTAAATTATCGATTTAATTATTCAATTAAATCCAATAATTCAAATTAAATTTATTTGACTTATAAATTCACTTATCAATATTTAAAATTAATTAAACAAATAAATTTTAATTTCTAAAAATTCTGGGTCGTTACAGTCAATATCAATTTAATTTTAACTACAGATTATTAAATTGATATTGTTAAAAATTCCGAGATGTTACAATATAGCACTTCCCTCTTGGAATGCTAATACTTCCTTCTGAGGAGCAATGCAATAGGAGCATTCGTCCATAGAAGTCCATTCCGAGACTGATCGAAACACTTGAGAGCTCCATCTCAAAATCCACCATCTTCAAGATGTCTTCGCTTTGAAAGGCATTCGTTGGATCGAAGTGGTTTTCAGATAACATACCCGATCCCGGTCTCTTTGAATAACTTTGATAATTTTTGGTAAACTCAATCTCGGTTCTTTAGGAAATAAACAGTCAAAGATAAGGTCGGAGATCATCTCCAAACCTTTAGTGAACGAATTTCCTTATCATTGTTCTAGAAGAACAAAAAGAGATTTATACGCACATTACAACATTATCTGAGACTACTGTGCTACATGACTCACGTGTTTCTCCTAGATATTTTCAAAGTTAGGTTTGGGTCTAAATTCGGTAGTCAGTTATTTAGCTATTGAATAGCAACCATTCAATCAAGAATTTAATTCCATAAGGAAAACCAACATTGGTTAAGCACATAAGCAACCACTTACCTCTTTTAATAAATATTTCATTTATAAAGAAAACTTTATAAATTACTTGTATAAAAATACTTTTACAAAGGTATAGTGGCAAATCCCTATATTTTCACTACTAAGAAAATATCCATATATTTATTTATGGTATAAGTATATCCACAAAATTGAGAAATTTTTTCTTTTTATTTGATTCAAAAATATTTTATAAAACTTCCTTATAATTCTCTAAACATTTATAATCCGTTTTATAAATCTTCAAGACCATTTATAAAATTCTTTTATACATTTCAATCGCTAATAAATTCTTTTTGTACATTACTAAAATCATCTATAAAGCCTTTATAAATCCATAAACATTTACAAAACTCATTTTATAAATTTGCAAACTCGTTTCTAAAATTCATTTATAATATCTAACCATTATAAACTCATCACCTCTTAAGTAACCTTCCTTTAAGTCTTCAAACTATTTTATATACTCTTTTATAAAATCCAAATCTTTCAACTCTATTCATGGGTCTTGGGAACAATTATAAATAGCCAAAAATCTTTTACTTCAGAACACCATTATATAATAATAATTATTAGCAATTACCATTATAAATAAATGAAAATTCTTAACTTTAATACAACTTAAAAATATTATTTAATAATTTCAAAATATTGTTAAATAAACAATAACAATTAGTCTTTACCATTTTTATAAATAATAATAATAATTTTGTTTTCAAAACCATATTAATAATCCTCATTATTAATTTCAAACTATAGTTATTCTTGAAATTATTTACCTTTCCAAATATTAACATTTTGATAATTTCTTAAAATAATAACAATTATAACTAAATAACATTAAAACAATACTAATATAATTAAATAACCTTAAAATAATATTAATTTAATTTAATAACTTTAAAATAATATTAATATAATTTAATAACTTTAAAATAATATTAATATAATTAAATAACTTTATAATAATATTAATATAATTAAATAACATTAAAATAACATTAATATAATTAGACAACTGTAAAGTTATAAAATTAAATAACTTTAAAATAATGTTATAATTAAATAACTTTAAAATAATATTAATATAATTAAATAACCTTCAAAAAATATTAATATAATTAAATAGCTTTGAAATAATATTAATGTAAATAAATCTTCTTTTAAAAATAATATATTTCGGAAACCCATAGTCACGACCCTGTTTTTTGACCTCCGAAAATCGACATAAATACGTCCACAATATTAAATGTCGAGCAATCGAATGCCCATAATTCTAGTTCTTAAGGGAAATAAGAAAGAGGTAGAAGAAAAAAATAAGAACAACATCAGAATCTCACAATCGCAACGGAACAATATATAATAGATAACCATTGACCTTTATACAAAAAGAACTATAACTATTTTTGTACATTACATCATCAGAGTACACACAAACAGTAACATGATACTGGAAAGTAATAATAACTTGTCCTCACACAGCTGAATATACATCATACCATGCACACCGGAATATAAGTCAGATAATTATTAAATAACCATCCTCAAATTATTTTATAAGGTAATTAACTTAAATTAATTACCATTTAAATTATGTTTAATCATTCATTAATTAAAGATAATTATTAAATTAATTAACCTAAATTTAAAACTTAATTACATAATTAATATTCATTTATCATTAATTAATAATTTAATTAATGATCTTAATTCCAAATTGATTAATCATTAATCAATTATTAATTCCCAATTTAATTAATTAATTAAATTAATGTTAATCACCTTATTAATTAATTCTAAAACATAAATCTTAATCAAATTTTCAAAATAAAACATAACTTCACTATGTTTAAAACAATATTATTCAAAACAATGTGCTTTTTGAACTCCTTTTAAATTTCCATTTTAAATACAATTTTAAATTAAAAATAATTTTAAACTTATCACGTTTGAAAGATTTAAAAATTATTTAAATTTCAAATCAAACAAATGCCATGAAAAATTTAAAGTTAAATTCATTTCAAAATTTTGATAACTTCCATTCATTCTTAGTTCATAACTTTTAAATTTAAATCTTCTTTTGAATTTAAACTGAACTTCATTTCTAAAACTTAGAATTTCCAGATTTAAATAAATCTGTAAATCCTTACATTTTAAAAACCTTAGTATTTAAAGTTTTAAACCATTTCCCAAAATGAAATAGTTAATTAAGATAAATTTTGAAACTTTTATTTTATTTTAAAAACTGGGTTTTGAATTTAAATTAGAAATTCAAACTTGAATTGAATTTAAACCTAAACTTTGCTTTAAATCCTAAAACTACAGATTTTAAAAATTTAAAACCCAGATTTTCAAACAAAACAGTTTCTTTCTGAAACCTGGAAACTACAGAGTTCAACCCGAGACCCCCTTAATTTTACTTCGAGTTTCAAACCGCTCTACTTCGAGTTGTTTTACTACTTACTTCGAGCCAACTTCCCCTTTCCCCTCATCTCCCCTGAAACAATCCCAAACCCAACAGTTTGCCAGAAAACATGTCGCCGCCACCTCTGCCGATCATCTCAAATGATCCAATCAACTCCAGAAGCCCACCACTACTCCAACATCAACCCATATCAAGAAATTAATCAAAGAATCTAAAATGCCCCTAATTCAAACCTGTACAACAGAAAACAGGTTTCGCTGTCAAAACCTGTCAACGGCAATTTCTTGTCGTTCCGACCATCAGGAAGTCCACCTCTCCAGCCATGAAACAACCCACACATCTACTACACCTCCACCAAAAACCAGAACACTCGATCACCCCAACACTACACACTGACCAAATTCTTAACCCCTGTTCAAAACTAGGGTTCCAACCAAAAATTTCAACTGCAACCAATCTAGTAATCATTATACACTTCTCTGATTTTTCCAAGGATCTATGATCCTTACTTAATAACTCAAAAGAAATTTGAGTTATCTTATACTACAGATTGCAAAAAAATTCACAAATTTATATTTTTGTTCCAGACCAAACTGTAAATGAACAATACTCTAAAATTCCTAGTACTTGATTTAAAATTCAAGTTCCGGTTTATAAATTTGATTTGTATTACTGAATTATCATATTAATTAGATTGAGTTTGAACAAAATTAAATATACATGATGACATTACCTGTGTTTACAGAAATGACACCCTGTATTAACTCACCTAAAAGTTTAAATCTTAACTTAAGAAGTTAAAACACATTACTTTATAAACTGAATTCTAATCTCTGATAAACAAACTTCTTTTATTTATTCTAAAACACAGATATAAATCTCAGATTAAATCAATTTGTAAAGATTTTTCTAAACAGTGTGTGAATCTGGGAACATTACACAACACAATCAACATGCATAAACAATTATAATTACAACAGACATTTTATAAGCACACAAACATAATTTTTATCTCAAACACTTAATCAAGCAACCTAATATAGTTTAAGGTTTTAAATGTTACTCACCAGACAATGCAGACCCCTGTTGTTCTTTATGAATTTTGCAGAAACACCAAAAATGCAGCAGCTAATCCCCCCCTCCAAAGACATGCAGATGCTATCACTTCCCAGTTTTAAACAGAGTGCAGAGAATAAACAGTGTGCAGGCTTCATTTGAGATTTTGAGGAAATGCATAATTTGAAACTTGCAGACTTATTTTGATTTTGAGATATGCAGGTTCATTTGATTTTGAAGAGGTGAAATTTGTATAGGGTTTGTACAGGGTTTTGAATATGCAGATTTTTGGATTTGCAGATGTTTGGATTGTGGATATGAAAATGAATTTTTGGTCTTCATTTGATTAAGGAAATGGAAATGAAATGAAGATGTAAACTTAACTAAATGTATTTTCATATTTTAATTAAAAGAAAAGAAAAACTAAATCTTACACTTGTCAATTTGTATATTATTTTTTGAACACTTATTTAAATCATTGCTTATGAATGCAACACATGTTATTTTTTAAAGGTAATTAGTATTTATTTACAAGTTAATGCATGTATTAGCTTAGTTTAAATAGTTAGTTTATATTTAAAATATGTGCATAAATTTATAAATGGAATAAGAACAAATCATGTTTATAAATAAACTTATACATATTAAAGATTAAAACAATTAAAATTTATATTTTGGAATTTAAATTCAAACTAAATTCAAAACCAAACAATTTCAAATTAAGTTATAAATAAAAATTCAATTTGAAATAAAAATTATAAATCTTATTCAAAACTTATTTATAAAGACAATACAATATCAATATTGTTTTACAGAAGTCATTTTACAAGAAATTATATTTTTATAAGTAAAATATCTATTTTATTAAGTCATAAAATAATTTGTTAAATTTATTCTAAATTTAAAACTCAAGCTAATTTAATTTAAACACTTTAATATTTTTCTTATCAATTTTAAAATCATTTTTTTTTTGAAATAGTTTATGAAAACTCAATACTAATTTGTATTAAAATTTCCAAATTAAAATGTATATATTAGAATTTTTAAAACATGATTCAATTATTAAATTTAACCAAAATTATTTATTTAACTTTAAAAAACTTAAATATTAAATAAAACAAAATTTTCAAAATTGCTACAATTATTGAACTAGAAAAAATGCTTTATTTATTAAAATTAAAACAAAACCAATCTATTTAAAACATAAATCATATATTTATTTATATATAGAAATTAATTTATATCATTTAAAAGATAAAATAACCAATTTAAATAATTATTGAAGAAGATTATTAAATTTATTTGAATAATTATCAACAGAATGTCAATATCAATTTAATTTTAACAACAGATTATTAAATTGATATTGTTAAAAATTCCGGGATGCTACAATCCTTCCCCCTTAAAAGAATTTCGTCCTCGAAATTTAAAACAAAAGTAATTTAATAATCTTATTAAATTTTAATTTTAAAACACAAGCATATATCAAACATATGCTAACAACCAAAAATAACCAATCAAACAAATCTAATTATCCAGACAAATTCTGGATAGAATTTTATCGAGTTTTCCCCAAGTATATATATACCGAGATACTCGCTCTAGAGAATGCAAACAATCAATACTATGAAGCTACAAAGCTCCTATATAACTATATCTATAACACTAGACAAGATATCAGACTGCAAACGAGTCTGACTCAACAACCTAAACTCCAGAACTGCTGGTTCCACAAGCAGAGATAGATCATACACGTACTCCCTCAGAGATATGTGAAACTCATAGAATCCCAGTTATCCAAACTGGCAATTCAATCCTATAGATCAATCACTTATTCTCCTAGACACAGAAACGATCCAAAACACTTCAGAGCTAACTTCTCAGACTTACCCAAACTTATAGCTCACTTATGATCGGAGACAACTTATCCAAAATTAAATCTCCGACTTCACAATCCAAATTCCTTCGATTCTTATTCACAAAACTCTTCGAACGATCCTGGGCTGCCCACAACCTTACTGATCAGCTCAACCTTCGTTGATGCTCTAGAAACAAACTAGACCAATCAACACAATAAAATGATCTCCTCAAGATCTATCAAGATCAAGATCTCAAACTCAACTCCTCAACATCAGAAAACAACAACTTCTCCTATCCGGGAAAAGAAAAGCAGATACACTTCCAAACTGCTTCCGCTGCACAACTCTGATTCAAAGTAGAAGAAAATGCTGAAGAAGAACACAAGCACAAATAGGACAACTCACCCCAGAGATAGGGTTCAACAAATCCATAAGAAACTTTCAGAAGTTCCTCCAAAACTTCGAGTTGCTACACCAACTCAACTCTTGGAACCATTCTTCTATAAAGCTGAACTACCGGTTCCACTCCTGGAATTCCGGTCGATAAGAAAACTCAATCTCCAAATGCGGACAAAACTCTGACTTCCTGAAAACATTCAGAAAAACTCACATAACCCAGGAAAACACTCAAACAATCGCAAGTCACTTTTACGAACCACCCAAACCAAATCCAAGTAAAATCATTCTCCCTTAACCAAACAGAACAGCTTACACTTCACTAGTTAACCCATCGAAGAAATGGGTCCACTCAACTGCTTTTGAACTCTACTTCAGAAAACTGCTAAGCCAAAAGATCTCTTGCCAACCCCAAGAACACTCCAAACTGCACTGCTGCCACAGATGCCAAAGAATTCCAAAACAAAGCTCTCCGAGAAACTCGGACTTCAAAGCAAACAGAAACCCCGGCTGAACACAGCCACAACACTGAAGCAGACTCACTTCTTAAACTTGTTCCAAAGGAAACATCTTCGGGAACATCCATAATCACTGCATCTCATCACGCAGCTACTACTTCTTGAGGTATTCAAAATACCATCACTTGCTTCTGCCAGCCAACAGATCCAAACACTACTCATCCAATCTCAAAAATAAACTCCAAACCTTAACAGGTTTCCTTCAGAGATTAATGAAGTTCTTCATCACTACAGAACTCACTCGAGACGGTATTAGGTCTACAGTCTCAACAAAACACCTCCAACCTCAAACATTCAAACTTCAACCAATGGTAGTTGTGTTACACACACTACTACCCCATCTACCTTTATAACTTATATTGGAAAACCTGAATAGGTAACCCAACAGATAGGTAGAAATATATATATATATATATATATATATATATATAATTATATAAAAATTACAAGTACGCTCTCTTAAGAAAGACACCTCTACAGAGCCTAGGTATTCACTCAACCTAACGCTCTGATACCAAGCTGAGACGACCCGACTTTCCACTCCCAGAAAATCGCATCATCTTAAAGAAAGAAAGGGATAGAAAAGAGAATAGAAAGAAGAGAAGAGAGAAACAACATCAGAATCTACACAGCGGAACGAATAAATTATATTAATAACATAATACTTTACATAGTTTACAACAAATATCAGAGTACACAGATATACAACACATACTAGACAGTTATAAACACCTGTCTAGTTATACAATCTCAATACAACTCAAAGACTACAACTCAGAGAACACATAGCGGAATACTATATATATATATATATATATATATATATATATATATCTACACGTAGAAGCCTCCTGATCCATTGCTCCTCCACAATTCATCAAAGCTAACATGAATTCCCTTGGCTACTCGTAAAAATTTGAGTACCCAAGAGTTTATGGAAAACAAAAATAAACTCCGGGTCAGACATGGGTCTGGTGTGAGTAACAGGTTAAAGTTGCTTAACTTTCAAAAATCTTTTGAAAAGAAAGGTATCACGTAAGACTTCCCACACATAAACATGAAAAAGTTTTTACCTTACGCAAACCAAAACATTTGACAGGAAATCCGATGATATTATAAAAGTGTCTAGGGTTTTAAAATAAATAAGAAATAGCCGAAATTGTTACATTCATTAAATTCCAGCTACTAGCCACAAAAGTGGGTAATACAATCAAAACCGTTGGCACTTATTGGATTTTGGATTCCATACAATGGCAGGGCTACTGGGGTACCGCCCGTCACAGTACGTGGCCTAGATCAACGTACCGAGGATCACTCCCGACCCTCTGCATCACAAAGCCGGACCCATTCCTTACTGAATAGTTCCGAACAAGACAACCCCGTGATTGTAGCTAGCAACCACCCACACAGCAGAATATAAAGGGACTTCTAGACAGTGATCAATCTTGCTCTTCAGTGGGCACGACCCACGAAGCTTTGCTGCACCTCCCCTGTTTTAGCCATTTCCGGTTGATGAGACTTGAGGCTACGATTACCTTTATAGGACATATCACTTAGAATGCTCATCGTCCACCTGACGATGTTTTGAAAGCATTCAATCCATATAAGTTCGTTCCGGGTTCGAACGAAACCTAAGGCATTATCTCGTTACACTCATTTTGGAATCACCCTCAGAGTTAACGACAATAACCCTTGCACTCTAAACCACCATCTCGAATCTATAAGAACTAATTCCTTCAAACTCATTACGGAATCACCCACAGAGTTATACTGACTCATAGTCCTTACACCTCGAGTCTTCACAAAGCTCCACTTTGATACACGACCTAACGTTATTTGGAATTGATGTGGTTTTCGGATATCCAAATATGGAAACCCGATCCCGGTTTCATCGAAAACCAAAGCGTGTCTTTTAAGGTCCAAGTTGTTTTAAGTTTAAAACAATTTAATGCAGCATCTATATATACACAGATAGATAACTCATAAATCACTATTGATAATCAACAATATCAAATAACAGGTAATTCAGATCATCAATATCACATAGATATTCCATATATCACCATCACAATAGATAACCTATGTTATCATCACCATACAATCAAACATCCATACCACACAATATTATTTATCTCATTACTGAGATCACAAAGCATCCAAGACAATCAATGACATCCATTCATACATAAGCAAAGGTTTACTCATACCATAATATAATTAATTTAAAATGAATTAAATTAACTATCTCCAATTCTAATTAATTTAAAATGAATTAAATTAATTACTTCATCTATAATCAATTTAAATTAAATTAAATAAATTAATTTACCAATATAAATCTTGCTTACTCAATCATTTAATTGATTACAATCAATTAATCGATCATTCAAAATAAATTACCTTAATTAATCACTCTTGATTAATTACCCTTAATTACATTCAAGCAATTATCCTTAATTAATTTCAAAAATTAATATCCTCAAACAAAACAGTAATTAACCTTTAATTACTTCAATTAATTAATTAATCATAATTAATTACATCAATCCTTAATTAATTAATTAATTACCTTAATTATTTATTATTGATTAATTAATCATAATTTATCAACTTTAATTTCATCATTAATTAAAATAATTAATGATCCTTAATTATTCCTTAATTTAATTACTTTAAGTAATTAACTAACTTAATTACTATATTAAACCAAATTAATTATCCTTAAATTATTTTCTTAATTAATTATTTCATACTTAAACATCTTCACTTAATTACAATCTGTAATTATTAAACAATTACTTAACTAAGTAATTTCCAATTCATTAATTACATAAAGTAATTATTTATAAAACCCAAGTGTTTAAAATTAATTAAACTTAATTAATTAAAATAAACAATTTCATTAAATTAAATTAATTACATTAAGTAATTAATTCCTTAATTACTTTACTAAGTAATTATACTCAAACCATTTACAATTGATTATTATTAAATTAATTAATCTAATTAATTATAAAAATTAACTATATTAATTAATTGTTAAATAATCCTGGTTAATGTCCTCATTAACCATCCTCAAATTATTTTATAAGGTAATTAACTTAAATTAATTACCATTTAAATTATGTTTAATCATTCATTAATTAAAGATAATTATTAAATTAATTAACCTAAATTTAAAAATTAATTACATAATTAATATTCATTTATCATTAATTAATAATTTAATTAATGATCTTAATTCCAAATTGATTAATCATTAATCAATTATTAATTCCCAATTTAATTAATTAATTAAATTAATGTTAATCACCTTATTAATTAATTCTAAAACATAAATCTTAATCAAATTTTCAAAATAAAACATAACTTAACTATGTTTAAAACAATATTATTCAAAACAAGGTGCTTTTTGAACTCCTTTTAAATTTCCATTTTAAATACAATTTTAAATTAAAAATAATTTTAAACTTATCACGTTTGAAAGATTTAAAAATTATTTAAATTTCAAATCAAACAAACGCCATGAAAAATTTAAAGTTAAATTCATTTCAAAATTTTGATAACTTCCATTCATTCTTAGTTTATAACTTTTAAATTTAAATCTTCTTTTGAATTTAAACTGAACTTCATTTCTAAAACTTAGAATTTCCAGATTTAAATAAATCTGTAAATCCTTATATTTTAAAAACCTTAGTATTTAAAGTTTTAAACCATTTCCCAAAATGAAATAGTTAATTAAGATAAATTTTGAAACTTTTATTTTATTTTAAAAACTGGGTTTTGAATTTAAATTAGAAATTCAAACTTGAATTGAATTTAAACCTAAACTTTGCTTTAAATCCTAAAACTACAGATTTTAAAAATTTAAAACCCAGATTTTCAAACAAAACAGTTTCTTTCTGAAACCTGGAAACTACAAAGTTCAACCCGAGACCCCCTTAATTTTACTTTGAGTTTCAAACTGCTCTACTTCGAGTTGTTTTACTACTTACTTCGAGCCAACTTCCCCTTTCCCCTCATCTCCCCTGAAACAATCCCAAACCCAACAGTTTGCCAGAAAACATGTCGCCGCCACCTCTGCCGATCATCTCAGATGATCCAATCAACTCCAGAAGCCCACCACTACTCCAACATCAACCCATATCAAGAAATTAATCAAAGAATCTAAAATGCCCCTAATTCAAACCTGTACAACAGAAAACAGGTTTCACTGTCAAAACCTGTCAACGACAATTTCTTGTCGTTCCGACCATCAGGAAGTCCACCTCTCCAGCCATGAAACAACCCACACATCTACTACACCTCCACCAAAAACCAGAACACTCGATCACCCCAACACTACACACTGACCAAATTCTTAACCCCTGTTCAAAACTAGGGTTCCAACCAAAAATTTCAACTGCAACCAATCTAGTAATCATTATACACTTCTCTGATTTTTCCAAGGATCTATGATCCTTACTTAATAACTCAAAAGAAATTTGAGTTATCTTATAGTACAGATTGCAGAAAAATTCACAAATTTATATTTTTGTTCCAGACCAAACTGTAAATGAACAATACTCTAAAATTCCTAGTACTTGATTTAAAAATCAAGTTCCGGTTTATAAATTTGATTTGTATTACTGAATTATCATATTAATTAGATTGAGTTTGAACAAAATTAAACATACATGATGACATTACCTGTGTTTACAGAAATGACACCCTGTATTAACTCACCTAAAAATTTAAATCTTAACTTAATAAGTTAAAACATATTACTTTATAAACTGAATTCTAATCTCTGATAAACAAACTTCTTTTATTTATTCTAAAACACAGATATAAATCTCAGATTAAATCAATTTGTAAAGATTTTTCTAAACAGTGTGTGAATCTGGGAACATTACACAACACAATCAACATGCATAAACAATTATAATTACAACAGACATTTTATAAGCACACAAACATAATTTTTATCTTAAACACTTAATCAAGCAACCTAATATAGTTTAAGGTTTTAAATGTTACTCACCAGACAATGCAGACCCCTGTTGTTCTTTATGAATTTTGCAGAAACACCAAAAATGCAGCAGCTAATCCCCCCCTCCAAAGACATGCAGATGCTATCACTTCCCAGTTTTAAACAGAGTGCAGAGAATAAACAGTGTGCAGGCTTCATTTGGGATTTTGAGGAAATGCATAATTTGAAACTTGCAGACTTATTTTGATTTTGAGATATGCAGGTTCATTTGATTTTGAAGAGGTGAAATTTGTATAGGGTTTGTACAGGGTTTTGAATATGCAAATTTTTGGATTTGCAGATGTTTGGATTGTGGATATGAAAATGAATTTTTGGTCTTCATTTGATTAAGGAAATGGAAATGAAATGAAGATGTAAACTTAACTAAATGTATTTTCATATTTTAATTAAAAGAAAAGAAAAACTAAATCTTACACTTGTCAATTTGTATACTATTTTTTGAACACTTGTTTAAATCATTGCTTATGAATGCAACACATGTTATTTTTTAAAGGTAATTAGTATTTATTTACAAGTTAATGCATGTATTAGCTTAGTTTAAATAGTTAGTTTATATTTAAAATATGTGCATAAATTTATAAATGGAATAAGAACAAATCATGTTTATAAATAAACTTATACATATTAAAGATTAAAACAATTAAAATTTATATTTTGGAATTTCAATTCAAACTAAATTCAAAACCAAACAATTTCAAATTAAGTTATAAATAAAAATTCAATTTGAAATAAAAATTATAAATCTTATTCAAAACTTATTTATAAAGACAATACAATATCAATATTGTTTTACAGAAGTCATTTTACAAGAAATTATATTTTTATAAGTAAAATATCTATTTTATTAAGTCATAAAATAATTTGTTAAATTTATTCTAAATTTAAAACACAAGCTAATTTAATTTAAACACTTTAATATTTTTCTTATCAATTTTAAAATCATATTTTTTTTTGAAATAGTTTATGAAAACTCAATACTAATTTGTATTAAAATTTCCAAATTAAAATGTATATATTAGAATTTTTAAAACATGATTCAATTATTAAATTTAACCAAAATTATTTATTTAACTTTAAAAAACTTAAATATTAAATAAAACAACATTTTCAAAATTGCTACAATTATTGAACTAGAAAAATGCTTTATTTATTAAAATTAAAACAAAACCAATCTATTTAAAACATAAATCATATATTTATTTATATATAGAAATTAATTTATATCATTTAAAAGATAAAATAACCAATTTAAATAATTATTGAAGAAGATTATTAAATTTATTTGAATAATTATCAACAGAATGTCAATATCAATTTAATTTTAACTACAGATTATTAAATTGATATTGTTAAAAATTCCGGGATGCTACAATCCTTCACCCTTAAAAGAATTTCGTCCTCAAAATTTAAAACAAAAGTAATTTAATAATCTTATTAAATTTTAATTTTAAAACACAAGCATATATCAAACATATGCTAACAACCAAAAATAACCAATCAAACAAATCTAATTATCCAGACAAATTCTGGATAGAATTTTATCGAGTTTTCCCCAAGTATATATATACCGGGATACTCGCTCTAGAGAATGCAAACAATCAATACTATGAAGCTACAAAGCTCCTATATAACTATATCTATAACACTAGACAAGATATCAGACTGCAAACGAGTCTGACTCAACAACCTAAACTCCAGAACTGCTGGTTCCACAAGCAGAGATAGATCATACACGTACTCCCTCAGAGATATGTGAAACTCATAGAATCCCAGTTATCCAAACTGGCAATTCAATCCTATAGATCAATCACTTATTCTCCTAGATACAGAAACGATCCAAAACACTTCAGAGCTAACTTCTCAGACTTACCCAAACTTATAGCTCACTTATGATCGGAGACAACTTATCCAAAATTAAATCTCCGACTTCACAATCCAAATTCCTTCGATTCTTATTCACAAAACTCTTCGAACGATCCTGGGCTGCCCACAACCTTACTGATCAGCTCAACCTTCGTTGATGCTCTAGAAACAAACTAGACCAATCAACACAATAAAATGATCTCCTCAAGATCTATCAAGATCAAGATCTCAAACTCAACTCCTCAACATCAGAAAACAACAACTTCTCCTATCCGGGAAAAGAAAAGCAGATACACTTCCAAACTGCTTCCGCTGCACAACTCTGATTCAAAGTAGAAGAAAATGCTGAAGAAGAACACAAGCACAAATAGGACAACTCACCCCAGAGATAGGGTTCAACAAATCCATAAGAAACTTTCAGAAGTTCCTCCAAAACTTCGAGTTGCTACACCAACTCAACTCTTGGAACCATTCTTCTATAAAGCTGAACTACCGGTTCCACTCCTGGAATTCCGGTCGATAAGAAAACTCAATCTCCAAATGCGGACAAAACTCTGACTTCCTGAAAACATTCATAAAAACTCACATAACCCAGGAAAACACTCAAACAATCGCAAGTCACTTTTACGAACCACCCAAACCAAATCCAAGTAAAATCATTCTCCCTTAACCAAACAGAACAGCTTACACTTCACTAGTTAACCCATCGAAGAAATGGGTCCACTCAACTGCTTTTGAACTCTACTTCAGAAAACTGCTAAGCCAAAAGATCTCTTGCCAACCCCAAGAACACTCCAAACTGCACTGCTGCCACAGATGCCAAAGAATTCCAAAACAAAGCTCTCCGAGAAACTCGGACTTCAAAGCAAACAGAAACCCCGGCTGAACACAGCCACAACACTGAAGCAGACTCACTTCTTAAACTTGTTCCAAAGGAAACATCTTCGGGAACATCCATAATCACTGCATCTCATCACGCAGCTACTACTTCTTGAGGTATTCAAAATACCATCACTTGCTTCTGCCAGCCAACAGATCCAAACACTACTCATCCAATCTCAAAAATAAACTCCAAACCTTAACAGGTTTCCTTCAGAGATTAATGAAGTTCTTCATCACTACAGAACTCACTCGAGACGGTATTAGGTCTACAGTCTCAACAAAACACCTCCAACCTCAAACATTCAAACTTCAACCAATGGTAGTTGTGTTACACACACTACTACCCCATCTACCTTTATAACTTATATTGGAAAACCTGAATAGGTAACCCAACAGATAGGTAGAAATATATATATATATATATATATATATATATATATATAATTATATAAAAATTACAAGTACGCTCTCTTAAGAAAGACACCTCTACAGAGCCTAGGTATTCACTCAACCTAACGCTCTGATACCAAGCTGAGACGACCCGACTTTCCACTCCCAGAAAATCGCATCATCTTAAAGAAAGAAAGGGATAGAAAAGAGAATAGAAAGAAGAGAAGAGAGAAACAACATCAGAATCTACACAGCGGAACGAATAAATTATATTAATAACATAATACTTTACATAGTTTACAACAAATATCAGAGTACACAGATATACAACACATACTAGACAGTTATAAACACCTGTCTAGTTATACAATCTCAATACAACTCAAAGACTACAACTCAGAGAACACACAGCGTAATACTATATATATATATATATATATCTACACGTAGAAGCCTCCTGCTCCACTGCTCCTCCACAATTCATCAAAGCTAACATGAATTCCCTTGGCTACTCGTAAAAATTTGAGTACCCAAGAGTTTATGGAAAACAAAAATAAACTCCGGGTCAGACATGGGTCTGGTGTGAGTAACAGGTTAAAGTTGCTTAACTTTCAAAAACCTTTTGAAAAGAAAGGTATCACGTAAGACTTCCCACACATAAACATGAAAAAGTTTTTACCTTACGCTAACCAAAACATTTGATAGGAAATCCGATGATATTATTAAAGTGTCTAGGGTTTTCAAATAAATAAGAAATAGCCGAAATTGTTACATTCATTAAATTCCAGCTACTAGCCACAAAAGTGGGTAATACAATCAAAACCGTTGGCACTTATTGGATTTTGGATTCCATACAATGGCAGGGCTACTAGAGTACCGCCCGTCACAGTACGTGGCCTAGATCAACGTACCGAGGATCACTCCCGACCCTCTGCATCACAAAGCCGGACCCATTCCTTACTGAATAGTTCCGAACAAGACAACCCCGTGATTGTAGCTAGCAACCACCCACATAGCAGAATATAAAGGGACTTCTAGACAGTGATCAATCTTGCTCTTCAGTGGGCACGACCCACGAAGCTTTGCTGCACCTCCCCTGTTTTAGCCATTCCCGGTTGATGAGGCTTGAGGCTACGATTACCTTTATAGGACATATCACTTAGAATGCTCATCGTCCACCTGACGATGTTTTGAAAGCATTCAATCCATATAAGTTCGTTCCGGGTTCGAACGAAACCTAAGGCATTATCTCGTTACACTCATTTTGGAATCACCCTCAGAGTTAACGACAATAACCCTTGCACTCTAAACCACCATCTCGAATCTATAAGAACTAATTCCTTCAAACTCATTACGGAATCACCCAAAGAGTTATACTGACTCATAGTCCTTACACCTCGAGTCTTCACAAAGCTCCACTTTGATACACGACCTAACGTTATTTGGAATTGATGTGGTTTTCGGATATCCAAATATGGAAACCCGATCCCGGTTTCATCGAAAACCAAAGCGTGTCTTTTAAGGTCCAAGTTGTTTTAAGTTTAAAACAATTTAATGCAGCATCTATGTATACACAAATAGATAACTCATAAATCACTATTGATAATCAACAATATCAAATAACAGGTAATTCAGATCATCAATATCACATAGATATTCCATATATCACCATCACAATAGATAACCTATGTTATCATCACCATACAATCAAACATCCATACCACACAATATTATTTATCTCATTACTGAGATCACAAAGCATCCAAGACAATCAATGACATCCATTCATACATAAGCAAAGGTTTACTCATACCATAATATAATTAATTTAAAATGAATTAAATTAACTATCTCCAATTCTAATTAATTTAAAATGAATTAAATTAATTACTTCATCTATAATCAATTTAAATTAAATTAAATAAATTAATTTACCAATATAAATCTTGCTTACTCAATCATTTAATTGATTACAATCAATTAATCGATCATTCAAAATAAATTACCTTAATTAATCACTCTTTATTAATTACCCTTAATTACATTCAAGCAATTATCCTTAATTAATTTCAAAAATTAATATCCTCAAACAAAACAGTAATTAACCTTTAATTACTTCAATTAATTAATTAATCATAATTAATTACATCAATCCTTAATTAATTAATTAATTACCTTAATTACTTATTATTGATTAATTAATCATAATTTATCAACTTTAATTTCATCATTAATTAAAATAATTAATGATCCTTAATTATTCCTTAATTTAATTACTTTAAGTAATTAACTAACTTAATTACTATATTAAACCAAATTAATTATCCTTAAATTATTTTCTTAATTAATTATTTGATTAATTACTAAATAATTAATCCAAATTATTTCATACTTAAACATCTTCACTTAATTACAATCTGTAATTATTAAACAATTACTTAACTAAGTAATTTCCAATTCATTAATTACATAAAGTAATTATTTATAAAACCCAAGTGTTTAAAATTAATTAAACTTAATTAATTAAAATAAACAATTTCATTAAATTAAATTAATTACATTAAGTAATTAACTCCTTAATTACTTTACTAAGTAATTATACTCAAACCATTTACAATTGATTATTATTAAATTAATTAATCTAATTAATTATAAAAATTAACTATATTAATTAATTGTTAAATAATCCTGGTTAATGTCCTCATTAACCATCCTCAAATTATTTTATAAGGTAATTAACTTAAATTAATTACCATTTAAATTATGTTTAATCATTCATTAATTAAAGATAATTATTAAATTAATTAACCTAAATTTAAAACTAAATTACATAATTAATATTCATTTATCATTAATTAATAATTTAATTAATGATCTTAATTCCAAATTGATTAATCATTAATCAATTATTAATTCCCAATTTAATTACTTAATTAAATTAATGTTAATCACCTTATTAATTAATTCTAAAACATAAATCTTAATCAAATTTTTAAAATAAAACATAACTTAACTATGTTTAAAACAATATTATTCAAAACAAGGTGCTTTTTGAACTCCTTTTAAATTTCCATTTTAAATACAATTTTAAATTAAAAATAATTTTAAACTTATCACGTTTGAAAGATTTAAAAATTATTTAAATTTCAAATCAAACAAATGCCATGAAAAATTTAAAGTTAAATTCATTTCAAAATTTTGATAACTTCCATTCATTCTTAGTTTATAACTTTTAAATTTAAATCTTCTTTTGAATTTAAACTGAACTTCATTTCTAAAACTTAGAATTTCCAGATTTAAATAAATCTGTAAATCCTTATATTTTAAAAACCTTAGTATTTAAAGTTTTAAACCATTTCCCAAAATGAAATAGTTAATTAAGATAAATTTTGAAACTTTTATTTTATTTTAAAAACTGGGTTTTGAATTTAAATTAGAAATTCAAACTTGAATTGAATTTAAACCTAAACTTTGCTTTAAATCCTAAAAATACATATTTTAAAAATTTAAAACCCAGATTTTCAAACAAAACAGTTTCTTTCTGAAACCTGGAAACTACAGAGTTCAACCCGAGACCCCCCTAATTTTACTTCGAATTTCAAACTGCTCTACTTCGAGTTGTTTTACTACTTACTTCGAGCCAACTTCCCCTTTCCCCTCATCTCCCCTGAAACAATCCCAAACCCAACAGTTTGCCAGAAAACATGTCGCCGCCACCTCTGCCGATCATCTCAGATGATCCAATCAACTCCAGAAGCCCACCACTACTCCAACATCAACCCAGATCAAGAAATTAATCAAATAATCTAAAATTCCCCTAATTCAAACCTGTACAACAGAAAACAGGTTTCACTGTCAAAACCTGTCAACGACAATTTCTTGTCGTTCCGACCATCAGGAAGTCAACCTCTCCGGCCATGAAACAACCCACACATCTACTACACCTCCACCAAAAACCAGAACACTCGATCACCCCAACACTACACACTGACCAAATTCTTAACCCCTGTTCAAAACTAGGGTTCAAACCAAAAATTTCAACTGCAACCAATCTATTAATCATTATACACTTCTCTGATTTTTCCAAGGATCTATGATCCTTACTTAATAACTCAAAAGAAATTTGAGTTATCTTATACTACAGATTGCAAAAAATTTCACAAATTTATATTTTTGTTCCAGACCAAACTGTAAATGAACAATACTCTAAAATTCCTAGTACTTGATTTAAAAATCAAGTTCCGGTTTATAAATTTGATTTGTATTACTGAATTATCATATTAATTAGATTGAGTTTGAACAAAATTAAACATACATGATGATATTACCTATGTTTACAGAAATGACACCCTATATTAACTCACCTAAAAATTTAAATCTTAACTTAAGAAGTTAAAACACATTACTTTATAAACTGAATTCTAATCTCTGATAAACAAACTTCTTTTATTTATTCTAAAACACAGATATAAATCTCAGATTAAATCAATTTGTAAAGATTTTTCTAAACAGTGTGTGAATCTGGGAACATTACACAACACAATCAACATGCATAAACAATTATAATTACAACAGACATTTTATAAGCACACAAACATAATTTTTATCTCAAACACTTAATCAAGCAACCTAATATAGTTTAAGGTTTTAAATGTTACTCACCAGACAATGCAGACCCCTGTTGTTCTTTATGAATTTTGCAGAAACACCAAAAATGCAGCAGCTAATCCCCTCCCCCCAAAGACATGCAGATGCTATCACTTCCAAATTTTAAACAGAGTGCAGAGAATAAACAGTGTGCAGGCTTCATTTGAGATTTTGAGGAAATGCATAATTTGAAACTTGCAGACTTCTTTTCATTTTGAGATATGCAAGTTTATTTGATTTTGAAGAGGTGAAATTTGTACAGGGTTTGTACAGGGTTTTGAATATGAAGATTTTTGGATTTGCAGATGTTTGGATTGTGGATATGAAAAATGAATTTTTGGTCTTCATTTGATTAAGGAAATGGAAATGAAATGAAGATGTAAATTAACTAAATGTATTTTCAGATTTTAATTAAAAGAAAAGAAAAACTAAATCTTACACTTGTCAATTTGTATATTAATTTTTGAACACTTGTTTAAATCATTGCTTATGAATGCAACACATGTTATTTTTTAAAGGTAATTAGTATTTATTTACAAGTTAATGCATGTATTAGCTTAGTTTAAATTGTTAGTTTATATTTAAAATATGTGTATAAATTTATAAATGGAATAAGAACAAATCATGTTTATAAATAAACTTATACATATTAAAGATTAAAACAATTAAAATTTATCCTTTGGAATTTAAATTCAAACTAAATTCAGAACCAAACAATTTCAAATTAAGTTATAAATAAAAATTCAATTTGAAATAAAAATTACAAATCTTATTCAAAACTTATTTATAAAGACAATACAATATCAATATTGTTTTACAAAAGTCATTTTACAAGAAATTATATTTTTATAAGTAAAATATCTATTTTATTAAGTCATAAAATCATTTGTTAAATTTATTCTAAATTTAAAACTCAAGCTAATTTAATTTAAACACTTTAATATTTTTCTTATCAATTTTAAAATCACATATTTTTTTGAAGTAATTTTTAAAAAATCAATACTAATTTGTATTAAAATTTCCAAATTAAAATGTATATATTAGAATTTTTAAAAAATGATTCAATTATTAAATTTAACCAAAATCATTTATTTAACTTTAAAAAACTTAAATATTAAATAAAACAAATTTTTCAAAATTGCTACAATTATTAAACTAGAAAAAATGCTTTATTTATTAAAACTAAAACAAAACCAATCTATTTAAAACATAAACCATATATTTATTTATATATAGAAATTAATTTGTATCATTTAAAAGATCAAATAACCAATTTAAATAATTATTGAAGAAGATTATTAAATTTATTTGAATAATTATCAACAGATTGTCAATATCAATTTAATTTTAACTACAGATTATTAAATTGATATTGTTAAAAATTCCGGGATGTTACAATATAGCACTTGCCTCTTGGAATGCTAATACTTCCTTCTGAGGAGCAATGCAATAGGAGCATTCGTCCATAGAAGTCCATTCCGAGACTGATCGAAACACTTGAGAGCTCCATCTCAAAATCCACCATCTTCAAGATGTCTTCGCTTTGAAAGGCATTCGTTGGATCGAAGTGGTTTTCAGATAACATACCCGATCCCGGTCTCTTTGAATAACTTTGATAATTTTTGGTAAACTCAATCTCGGTTCTTTAGGAAATAAACAGTCAAAGATAAGATCGGAGATCATCTCCAAACCTTTAGTGAACGAATTTCCTTATCATTGTTCCAGAAGAACAAAAAGAGATTTATACGCACATTACAACATTATCTGAGACGACTGTGCTACATGACTCACGTGTTTCTCCTAGATATTTTCAAAGTTAGGTTTAGGCCTAAATTCGGTAGTCAGTTATTTAGCTATTGAATAGCAACCATTCAATCAAGAATTTAATTCCATAAGGAAAACCAACATTGGTTAAGCACATAAGCAACCACTTACCTCTTTTAATAAATATTTCATTTATAAAGAAAACTTTATAAATTACTTGTATAAAAATACTTTTACAAAGGTATAGTGGCAAATCCCTATATTTTCACTACTAAGAAAATATCCATATATTTATTTATGGTATAAGTATATCCACAAAATTGAGAAATTTTTTCTTTTTATTTGATTCAAAAATATTTTATAAAACTTCGTTATAATTCTCTAAACATTTATAATCCATTTTATAAATCTTCAAGACCATTTATAAAATTCTTTTATACATTTCAATCGCTAATAAATTCTTTTTGTACATTACTAAAATCATCTATAAAGCCTTTATAAATCCATAAACATTTACAAAACTCATTTTATAAATCTGCAAACTCGTTTCTAAAATTCATTTATAATATCTAACCATTATAAACTCATCACCTCTTAAGTAACCTTCCTTTAAGTCTTCAAACTATTTTATATACTCTTTTATAAAATCCAAATCTTTCAACTCTATTCATGGGTCTTGGGAACAATTATAAATAGCCAAAAATCTTTTACTTCAGAACACCATTATATAATAATAATTATTAGCAATTACCATTATAAATAAATGAAAATTCTTAACTTTAAAAAAACTTAAAAATATTATTTAATAATTTCAAAATATTGTTAAATAAACAATAATAATTAGTCTTTACCATTTTTATAAATAATAATAATAATTTTGTTTTCAAAACCATATTAATAATCCTCATTATTAATTTCAAACTATAGTTATTCTTGAAATTATTTACCTTTCCAAATATTAACATTTTGATAATTTCTTAAAATAATAACAATTATAACTAAATAACATTAAAACAATACTAATATAATTAAATAACCTTAAAATAATATTAATTTAATTTAATAACTTTAAAATAATATTAATATAATTTAATAACTTTAAAATAATATTAATATAATTAAATAACTTTATAATAATATTAATATAATTAAATAACATTAAAATAACATTAATATAATTAGACAACTGTAAAGTTATAAAATTAAATAACTTTAAAATAATGTTATAATTAAATAACTTTAAAATAATATTAATATAATTAAATAACCTTCAAAAAATATTAATATAATTAAATAGCTTTGAAATAATATTAATGTAAATAAATCTTCTTTTAAAAATAATATATTTCGGAAACCCATTGTCACGACCCGGTTTTTTGACCTCCGAAAATCGACATAAATACGTCCACAATATTAAATGTCGAGCAATCGAATGCCCATAATTCTAGTTCTTAAGGGAAATAAGAAAGAGGTAGAAGAAAAAAATAAGAACAACATCAGAATCTCACAATCGCAACGGAACAATATATAATAGATAACCATTGACCTTTATACAAAAAGAACTATAACTATTTTTGTACATTACATCATCAGAGTACACACAAACAGTAACATGATACTGGAAAGTAATAATAACTTGTCCTCACACAGCTGAATATACATCATACCATGCACACCGGAATATAAGTCAGATACGTGATATATGTCTCCGTCATCCAGCTCGTCTCCTGAGCTCTATAGCATCCATTCCTGAATTTGTTGATGAGGCTTGAGCACAAGCGTTACTTTTTAAGAACGAATTTCACTTAGAATGCTCATCGTCCTCCAATGACGATGATCTGATAGCATTCATCCATACAAGTTGCCATGGGTCTGGACAAGCCGAATCACCATCTTCATCATCTTCACGGTATTCATTCGCTATGTTCAAACCGGATCGAAGTGGTTTTCGGATAATTAAATCCAATCCTAGTCTTTTCGAAGCGATCAGCGCATCAGCCAATATTGTTAGTCGGTTATTTAACTATCAAACTAAACAATCATTCAACCAATTTTTTATTTCCACTGAAAAAACCAAAGTCTTATAAAATTTAAATTTTAAATAAATTAAATCACTTTTTCAAAAAATATACACGTAACAACCTGCATATTTTACGATTGAATATTTAAATACTTTATTTAAAATAATTCATCGTAGGTCGGATTAGTGTCCGAAAAGTTACTTTTTGCAAACAGTCGAATTAGGACTCGAGACCACCTACATTGAGTTTAAAATGACGTTTGCGACCTTTTTGAGTATAAACTTTGATATGTTTGGAGTTAGTGGAATTTTGCTACTTTTTCACTTAGGGCTTTGGTTTTGTTTCAGCCCATTAGACCCAAGCTTCACCCCTCTTCTCCTTATTATTTCATTTCTATTTCCAAATACTCAAGCTTTAGAAACAATGGAGAGAGGAATGGGAAATTAAAACTCCAAGCCATAGTTTCCATTTGCAAATCAAGTTCTAGCTCCAAATTTATAGAAGAAGCTTTGGTAAGCCTCCTCTTCTTCTTCTCCAACTCATTCTCTTACCAATTTCAGAAATTCCTAAACCTAATTTAGGAAATGTTTCTCTTTTAAGCTTAGATTCAAGCTCTTTGGGTTGGAATAGAAGAGTGATTATCCTTGCCATTGCTTTATAGCTTCTTATTCATAGTTTTGGGTTCAAAGGTGAGATTTTTATCTCACATCTTAGTCAATAATTATCTTCGATTGTTAGGTATGAATTCCTAACACATATTCTTGTGCAATTGATTTTGGTTTAGACTGATTTGGTGTATATTCCAATTTTTGGTGTTTTGAAATCAAAATCTATGAAAATCCTATTATGGATATTTGGACATTGGCATTTGAGGCGTATCGAAGAGCCGTTAAGGCTGGGTTGTCGCGTGGCGTAAATCCTTAGTCGTCATTTGCTCGTCCGATCGCTTCCGATATTCATTTGGCCATTTTTGGTCAAGGTTTAGGAAATGCTCTGAATTCCAGTTTTAAATGTCTGCATCTGGAATTTCTGACGTCAGAATTGGCTCGATTTCAAACAGAAAGGAAATAGGCTAAAAACGCCTATTTCAGACGTCTGAATTACGTTTTGGAAAACTTCTAATTTTCCAGATTAAGACGTCTGAACCACCTATTTCAGACGTCTGAATCTGCTGTGTTTTGCCTGCTTACCTATTTTGTTCAAGAATTCCAATTTTATCGATTCGTGTTGATTTCGATTTGTTGCGATCATTTATTGTCGACTTTGATGACATTTTCTTCGAGATTTTTGAATATCCAATTTGATGGATTCAGTATCGATTTCTTTGGATTTTATTCACATCTTTGAATGTAAATTTTAGTGATTGATTGTCTCTATAATCATTTTTGTGATTTGTCACTTTAAAAATATAAAGGTTTTTTTATACTAGTAGTAAATATCAAAACTCTTTGATTAAAGCGATTTCAACACTATTTTATTACAAAGCTCGTTTCTTAAACAGTTTTCCAATCTATTAGTATATATAAACCTTTACCTCACTCGTACGAGAAATCTAATTAAACAACTTAGTAAAACAAGTGGTATGAAACGCTTGCGTTTACTTCATTGGTTAATTCTTAGACTTGTTCGATTGAATCTCTTGTGACAATTTTCTAGTGGAGATCTACAATTTGTTCGTAAGTATTTAAGTTAAGCTAGTGGTTATGGGACATGAAGCTAAGCTCATATATTTACTAGCTTAGTGTAATTGACACTTCTTGATGATCGATGATGATCAGTTTGTGACTTAGACTAGCGATATGCTATGTTTCTTTGTCCACGTAGGGGACGGCACCTCGTTTTATTGAGTATCGTCTCATTTCTTTTATAGGCTAACGACCTATGTATTATTTGGAGTTTCGACTCAATTTTTGTAGGCTAGCGACCATACCTTTGTACTACGTTTTTGTACCAACTTATCAGGATCATCGGGCGTACCGTTGTACTACGCCGTTGTTTCGAATTATTCGAGTTTCAGGTTCCTCGGGCGTACCGATATTGCACTACGTCGTTGAACCGGCTCTATGGTTAGCGACCACGGAATAGCATCCCGTTTGTGATACACGTGTTAGTGAGTTTTCATGCTCCCGTTTTGTGATAGGCCTCCCCCTTTTTGTGATTTCTGGATTTCTATTGGTGATTTCTAGAATTTGTGATCTACTAGCTTATATGATTGGCATCGATATGATGTCGATATTTGTGACTTGGTGAATAAAACTAAAGAGTATGACATTCTCTTGATCTTTGAGAAGATTCTTGTGATATTGATTAATCTCTGGTTGATTTTCAATTACATACTTATCATAGTATGGCTTTATGGTTATCATACGTTTTTGTCGTATCTCTTATTCTATATCATTTTATCTGATATTTATAGTTAGACTGATCCGTTTATTATCTTCTTATTAAATAATACTTGGGTCAGACCGAGATGTTACAGGTGCTTCTGCTTGACTTCTCATCTTGGATTATTATCCTGACTTTTGGCTAACTACTTAGATTAGTAGTTTTTGGTTGTATACATTTGAGATATAAACTCATTGATGTATACTTATTCTTTTGTGTAGCACTTGTAGCTATTCTTTTGTGATATTGTGGGTCTTGTTTGACCACTACTCTGATATACACTTTCATGTGTAGTATTCATATATGTTTCCGCCTTTGAGATATGAACTTCTGTGACTGATTTGTGTTATGATATTTCTATATTTGTTTCCGAAGATATTATAGCCACTGTGTAGTAGCTTTGAGTTTGCATCGGTATGTCGGATTCCCTCTTGAAATGCAAGTTATATTTTTATGTGGCATATCGGTACTCGCACAAAGCAATTACACGAATGGTCGCTCCTCAACAGCCTTATTCTCCGCGCTAGTTGACGGCATTACCCTGTAGTGTCCTTGGCTAGCGTGGGTATAGAGGTGGGTCGTCACAATACATATAAAACATTTAAAATAAAGCAACTTAAATCACTTTATTCAAAATAATAGTTATGAAATTCTATAATAATTTTACAAGTAACACTATAGGGAAAAAATACCTTTTTAATTAATAATTATCCTTTTAAATCATAATACCAGTTTAACCTTTAAAAATAATTAACTACTATGATTGAGTTAAATAAATATTTACTTTAACAAATTTTAAATAGCTAAATAATAACTTTTCTAAAACATTCTTTTCAAACACCTTTAAAACTTCCAATTTATACTTAAAGATCTTTCTTTGACAATATAGTTAGTTTTCAGGAAAATACACTTTCCATTCTAATAAAACCGGTCTTATCATTTATAAATCCTCCTCGATTTATCACCAGTTTAAATTTACGTCCAACTCCGTAAATTCCTTTCTCACATTTTAAAAATTAAAACCACTATTTATTTTTAAAACGAATTACCATCTCCATATAAATTCCCATCGTGAATTTAAAGTCTCAAATATCCACTGATAAATATTTCACTTTAGTAATAAACCTAGTTTATAACTCCCATAGTCTCATTTCCCTTTTTAGTCACTGTTTCAAAACACTTAGTCGATTTTCAAATCGATTTTATGAATTAATTTGATTTAAAAATTCATTTCTCAATTTATCCAAATTACCCGAAGTCCATTAATTTTAGATTCACTTCTTTATTATGATTTCAAACCTTATTTAAATCTGAAATACCAATCTCGTACTTTACTTCAAAACTCTCCTTCTATTTCTTCCCAAACGTTTTAAATCTTGAATTTTAAAAATAAAAATCCTTTCATTCTTAAACAATATCGCTTAAGTCCTCAAAACTCCATTATTTTCCATTTATTTAAAATCTCTATTTTTTGCCCATACTCCGAATTTTATTTAATAGGATTTTAAAATCAAACTTTTAAGCCTTTTCCAAATTCATTCTTTCAATTTATCAAAATTTACTATAATTATTTTACCTAAAATTCTCTTTTTATTTTCCTTCAAAAATCCAATCTTTATATTTTTGACATCTTAAAATATCAAAATATATTCAGCAAACATATCATTCAACAAATTTCAATTTTAAATATAATCTATTACAGATTATCAAATAAATCATATCACTGATTATGAAAATAAATTTCAATATTTTTGAGGAATCCAGTTGGATCCCTCCAACCTGTTTCTCTACATCCATAAATGTTAGCACTATATAAAAACACCATTCCCACTTCGAGGGGGATATTGTGGTATATAGGGTCATCCGCTATAATGCGGGGAGCATAGGGTCTCATCCGCTATATATTGCGGGAATATCAATCACTCCAATACTAATACATACTACTATTTATACAAATAATCATCCAATAGATAATTATAGATCTATATATCCAATCAACATCCAATAATTTTAAATTTAAGCATTTAAATTTAAACAGCAATCCAAATGAGTGAGAGATTCTCACCTTTGATTTTGTTTGCAACCCATTTTCATCTCGACTTGTTTTCTTCACGATTTTAGACCTTGTATAAACATTATATGGTTTATTATCATTTAAAATAATCGAACAGTCAAATAAAATTTGTAAATTTAATTTAAACCAATAGTTTAATTTTAAACTAATTTCCCTATGATATGTAAGTTTTAGCAAGTAAAATACTTTAATAAATTAAATTGAACAAGTTAATCACCTTAATACATATTATTTTAAAATTAAACAATAGGTTCACAATGTGTATATGTATATTTTTTTATTTTTGAAACTACATATATACTTATAAAAATCTATATAGATTTAAAAATCTATTTTTATATCAACTCAAACATTTAAAATTCCTACGTTTTTCCAGAATCTTATCAATATATATGTATATTTTCTGTTTAATGTTATTTTACTTTCAAATCAGAACTTAATTTAAACTTTATTCAAATTAACAGTTTATAAACTAAATTAAACATCTTGATCTGCTTTCACCCTTATATTTTTTTCAAATTAAAATTAAAAGAAAAAAAGAAAATCATACCAATAGAGAAGGAACCCAACCCACCTCGCATCCCTCCTCCTTCTTCAAAGTTGTGACCACCATCACATAGCCGCACGCCACCAGAAACTAACCCACGTGCTAACCCCCCCCTCCCCCACTGCAAACTCAAAAATCAAAATCGACACCCATCTCGATGCCCGTGGTCATCAAGACCCAACCATAAAGATCAAATCAAATGCACCCCCTTCCATGCCGCCCTGACACTATCGCAAACCTCACGTACGCGACGTGAAACCCAACCTTGTGATGACGCCGAGCACACCCTTTAGTTGCAAACGCAATCGATCTATTTACTTTTGCATCGGTTCTACTTTGTGAATGAAGAAAAAAGGGGAAAAGGATACTCGGTGTGGAAATTTGGTTTGGGTGCGCGATGCAGTCGCCATTTTTTTTCAACTGCTGTCGATTTTATTTGAATGGGAAGGAGAAGAACGCGGCTGTTTGAAAAAGAAAGAAGGAGACACGATTTGATGTTAATGTGTAAGAAGAAAGAAGCGTGTATTACACGATAGGGGACAATGATTTGAGTGGAGCTGAAAAGTTCTGACATGAATATAATTGTCCATCGGCTATATATATATACATATATATATATATACATATATATATATATATATTAAAATTTTAAACTGTCTCGATATCGCAACTTAAAATCTCGACCTCCTATCGAGGCATGTCGCTAGGCATTCATAATGTCATACCCCTATTTCGAACGCAATGAAAATGGTTTTGAGTCCTAACTCGATCGTATGGAGAAGAAAGCTTTTTGGACCCAGTTATTACACTGAATTTTCGATACAGATTCAACGCGTTCATACTTCGTACGGCTAAACGATAACTCTAATCACTATGAAATTTAAAATCTGATAATAATATTCTATTACGGATCCATTGGAACAGGTTTCGTTGAATTCCGAGACTGTGCCTCCGTAGGCGATTTTTAAATATCAATTTAAATGATATATTTTTAAAACTAAACAAATCACCTTTAAATTCACTTTTAACATTTTAATTACCTTCTGTATTATCAATATTAATTTTATAAGCCTTCGAAATATTTTCAAAAAGCTTAAAACTCCAGATTCAATACTTTCTCTAATTTTTAATTATTAAATTAAATAATTAAATCATCCAATGAATAGTGATATTTGAAATTCAAGTTAAAAGCTAACTTTTAAATATTTAAAATCAATTAAATATTCCAATTTCAAATATCCAAAATTATGGGTAGTTACAATCCTCCCCCTTGTAAGAATTTCATCCCCGAAATTGCTAGTTAAGAAGAATAATCCAATACCGGTTTACTATTTTCCCAAAGCCAAACAGTTTTTAACAACTCCCCAAAATGATCTTTTTATTAAAGTTACACTATCACTCTTACTAACTTTCCAAACTCATTCATAGGTTCCAACCAATATTACTTAATCAACCATTCAAATTATAATTTAAAACCAAATTTTAAATTATCAAAATTTTCTTCAAAATTTTTCTAACTCCTCAAATTTTCGAAAAATTCGCCAGCGTCTCTTTTGTGTGGCTAGATCGAAACAACTACGAAACTGCCTCTACGAGCCCAAATTTCCAAAAGAAAACAAAAGGCCAAGTGGCTAGATCAGAAAATCATCAAATTTCATATGGTAATTTAAACACATACCTTTTTGTTTGGCAATTCAAATTTATCTTCCGAAATCAAAAATACAATTTTTCTTTTGCTTTATATACATGTATCCTACTTAGCAATAATATCCAATCACAGAATTCAAAATCATTTTGTTCGCTTCCTTTACAAAGTTTCAGTATTTTCTTTACTTAAGCCCATACGATGCACATATATCATCCGTATGCAATATCAAATTCGATCGCTCACTCGATCACATAATTTCACTTTCGAACTAATATCGTCCACTCGGCTACCTAGTTGGGACTCAGATCTGGTTTCTTGATCAGAAACCATCATTCTCCTTACATGGCCATATACTATGATAGAGAATTTCTAGAATCAATCAAAAATTCATATCCAGGGTTCGCCGTTGAAAATCGAGTGAAAAATCCCAACTCGGATGATATAACTATCTCGAAATTATGTGCTCGAATCTGGATCAAATCGTTATGCGAATAAAATAATATACGTAAAACCTATGTATTTATCTCAATTGATTATTAGCTATGTCAATTCTTTTTAACTCACATTTATTTTGATTTCCATTCACTTATCATTTCACATGCCTTTAACAAATCTGCATTCATTAACTAACTTAGCATATCTCTCAATTCCTCATATACTTAAGAATTTAACCATCCATTTCTTAAGTTCAATATAAATATTTTATACAACCTCTTATATTTATTTCCTCTTTATAACTTTAGTTTTATGTCCATTTTTATTCATTTTGCATTTCCAATTCCATTCGAATTCAATTTGCTTCAATTTACTAATTAATTTCAAATCTCAATAATTTTATCTCTAAACTTTATTTTATTCAACATGATTCAAGTCAAATCCCATTCCACTATTCAATTCCAATTCATTTGCTTACCAACTTAAATCAAATAGTTCATGCACTACCTTTTATTTCCAATTCCAATAAATTTTAATTCCCCAAACTTTGTTCTTTTGGTCCAAGTCGAACTAATTTTTCAATTTCACTTTACTTAACATAATTCAAGTTAAATATTCCATTTCGATATTCAATTTAAATTCCATTTACCCACAATCTAAATTTAGTTTGTTCATTCACAAATTTATTTCAACTTAATAAATTTTATTTC
The DNA here is from genome assembly GCA_030765085.1 of Allium cepa. Taxonomy (NCBI): domain Eukaryota; kingdom Viridiplantae; phylum Streptophyta; class Magnoliopsida; order Asparagales; family Amaryllidaceae; genus Allium; species Allium cepa. The sequence goes on along the minus strand of CM060946.1, from coordinate 73,557,191 downwards.
AATGACCATCCCATTTAGCTCAGTTAGATTTATTTCCTCAAAATTCACTTTTATTTAACTTAATTCTGTTAAATTCCATTTCCATTTAGAATTTTAAACTTCCATAAATTTTCCAACCTATTTAAATTCCATTCACCGCTCCCTTCCAGTTCACTTCATCTAATTGGCTTACTTTTCTAATTTATTTCATTTTAATGCTTATTTTAATCTAACTCTTCTTCAAGTTAAATTTTATGCTAACGAATTTCAAATTTTATAAGTTTCCAAACATGTTCATATTCCATAAACATTTTAAATAAGATTCCAGAGTTTAAACAATTTCTCAACATTTCAAAATAACCTTTTAAATCAACTATATCCAAAATCCCTTGGTATATCAAATTATCCCCTTGAATTTCGAAACCAAACCTACTTTTGCAAACAAATTCCAATTCAAAACATTCAGTTAGCAATCCCTCTCTAGGAAACTCGAAAATGAACACCGATGATGTTACGATCATCATCGGAATTAGTTTCCAGTAACCGTAGTGAGTTCTGTGCTTTTATTCTTTCCAAAAACATTTCAATTTTTTTTTCCAAATCTCACCAGATTTCATATCCAATTCAAAAATATTTCCAAATATTATCGCTATTGTTCCTTCAAAACCTTTGGAAATCATTTTCAAACTCAAAGGGGACTAAATTTTCCCACATTTTCGAATTTCAAATCCTTTCAATCTGTATTCGTATATTACTCTGGAATTTTTCCCATTTCAATTATAAATCACATTTTACAAATTCCATTCTGTCATATGAATTAATTTACTTAGCTTTTGGTTATAATTTCAATTCCTTATTCAATTTCCACACAACAATGTTAATAATTTAATATTATCATTCCCTAACAACCAAGCAACCATACATAACTATAATAATTTATGAAAATTATTCCTTTTATACATAAAAATAATTTGGGTAAAATTGTTTCATTCAACCCATTTAAACAACACTATGTCGAATTGTTCTATTCAAGTGTTTAGAGATCCCTCTCAATAACGTTAATTACTCATATTGACCAGAATCCATAAGCCAATTAACAAACCAATCAACACGATATTGGTTAATTTTATATTCACTAACAATACGCTCTCATATCTATTAATACACTCAAACTCATTCTAGGGTGCTACTGACCCTATCTGTAATGAGTAATCCCCACTAGAGTCAAGGTTCTCGCTTAACCTTCGGCTCTGATACCACAATGCCACGACCCGGTTTTTCGTCCTTTGAAAATGGACATAAATATGTCCATAGTATTAAATGTTGAACAATCGAATGCCGAAAAGTCCAGTTAGTAAGGGAAAGAAGAAAGAGGTAGAAGAAAAAAAATAGGGAACAACATCAGAATCTCACAATCGCAGCGGAACAATATATAAAAGATAACCATTGATCTTTACACAAAAGAACTATAACTGTTTTATACATTACAACATTAAAGTACACACAATCAGTAACACAATACTGGACTGTTATAATAACTTGTCCTCACACAGCTGAATATGCCGCACACCATACATAGCGGAATATAAGTCAGATACGTGATATACGTCTCCGTCATCCAGCTCGTCTCTTGAGCTCCATAGTATCCTATTCCGCATTTGTAATACTCGGTCTGATCTGAGCATTATAATAAAATAACACCCGAGTCAGTATGGAAAGCCAGCATGAGAAAACACACTCAATTGAATTATTAAAATTTTCAACCATGCCACAAATAAACATGCCAGGTTTTTACCTTATGATGAACAAAACAGTTTTATCAAATCCGTTTGATATTATAATAGTGTCTATAGAAAGTAAAATAGAATATAGCTAAAATGGTCGCATCTCACGTTCTAGCATAGTTGGGCACAATCAAAACCGTACGGGTGATTATTGGACAATGGTTTCCATACAATGGCAGGGCTATTGGGGTACCACCCGTTACAGTACCTGGTTAAGATCAGCGTATCGAGGACCCCTCCCGGTCTCCTACAACATAAGACTGGACTACTCCTAACCTGGATAGTCCGAATAAGATCACCCCGCTATTGGGATTAGCAACCGCCACACAACCGAGATCAAGGGACTCTTGACAAGGATGACCTTATCCTAATTGGGTGCTACCCACTTAGCCTTGCTGCACCTCCCCTGTTTTAGTTTTTCCCAGTTGATGAGGCTTGATGCTAAGCGTTACCTTTTAAGAACGAATTTCACTTACAATGCTCATCGTCCTCCAATGACGATGGTCAGATAGCATTCGTCCATACAAGTTACCTTGGGTCTAGACAAACCAAATAACCGTCTTCATCATCTTCATGATATTCATTCGCTACGTTCAAACAGAATCGAAGTGGTTTTTGGATAATTAAATCTGATCCCGGTTTCTTCGAAACGATCAACGCATTGGCCAATATTGATAGTCGGTTATTTAACTATCAAATTAAACAATCATTCAACCAATTATTTTATTTCCACTGAAAAACCCAAAGTCTTATAAATTCAGATTTTTAAATAAATTAAATCACTTTATCCAAAAACATGCACTTAAAACATTTAAAATAAAGCTACTTAAATCACTTTATTCAAAAATAGTTATGAAATTCTATAATAATTTTCCAAGTAACACTTTAGCCAAAAACTACCTTTTTAAAATAAAACTATTATATAAAGCATAAATATTTAATAATTATCCTTTTAAATCATAATACCGCTTTAATCTTTAAAAATAATTAACTACTATGATTGACTTAAATAAATATTTACGTTAACAATTTTTAAACAGCTAAATAATAACTTTTCTAAAACATTCTTTTCAAACACTTTTAAAACTTCCAATTTATAATTAAAGATCTTTCTTTGAAAATATACTTGGATTTTCAGAAAAATACACTTTCCATTCCAATAAAAACGGTCTTTTCATTTATAAATCCTTCTCGATTTATCTCCAATTTAAATTTACGCTCCAACTCCATAAATACCTTTCTCGCATTTTGAAAATTAAAATCACTATTTATTTTTAAAACGAATTACCATCTCCATATAATCCCATCCTGAATTTAAAACCTCAAATATCCACTGACATATATTTCACTTTATTTATAAGCCTGGTTGATAACTCCCATAGTCTCATTTCCCTTTTTAATCAGTGTTTCAAAAAAATTAGTCGATTTTCAAATCGATTTTATGAATTAATTCCACTTAAAAATTCATTTCTTAATTTTTCCAAATTACCCGAAATCCATTAATTTCATATTCACTGCTTTATTATGATTTAAAACCTCATCTAAATCCGAAATATCAATTTCGTACTCTCCTTTAAAATTATCCTTTTATTTCTTCCCAAACATTTTAAATCTTGAATATTAAAAATAAAAAACCTAAAATTCTTAAACAATATCGCTTAAGTCCTCAAAACTCGTTTATTTTCCATTTGTTTAAAATCACTATTTTTTGCCCATGCTTGGAATTTTATTTAATAGGAATTTAAAATCAAACTTTTTATCTTTTTCCAAATTCATTCTTTCAATTTATCCAAATTCACTATAATTATTTTACTTAAAATTATCATTTATTTTCCTTCAAAAATTCGATCTTTATGTTTTTGACATCTTAAAATATCAAAATACATTCAACAAACCATATCATTCAACAAATTTCGATTCTAAATATAATCTATCACAGATTATCAAACAAATCATATCACTGAATATGAAAGTAAATTTCAATATCTTTGAGGAATCCAGTTGGATCCCTCCGACCTGTTTCCCTGCATCCATACATGTTAGCACAATATAAAAATACCAATCCCACTTCGAGGGGGATATCGTGGTATATAAGGTTATCCGCTATTATGCGGGGCACATAGGGTCTTATCCACTATATAATGCAGGAATATCAATCACACCAATACTAATATATACTACTATATATATACATGTAATCATCCAACAGATAATTATAGATCTATCAATCCAATCAACATCCAATAATTTGAAATTTAAGCATTTAAATTTAAACGACAATCCCAATGAGTGAGAGATTCTCACCTTTGATTTTGTTCACAACCCATTTCCATCTCGACTTGTTTTCTTCACGATTTTAGACCTTGTATACACATTATATGGTTTATTATCATTTGAAATAATCGAACACTCAAATACCATTTATTAATTTAATTTTAAATTAATTTCCCTATGATACATAAGTTTTAGCAACTAAAATATTTTAATAAGTTAAATTGAACAAGTTAATCACTTTAATAAATATTATTTTAAAATTGAATAGTAGGTTCACAATGTGTATATGTATTTTTTTTATTTTTTTGAAACTACATATATACTTATAAAAATCTATATAGATTTAAAAATATATTTTTATATCAACTCAAACGTTTAAAATTTATATTTTTTTCCAGAATCTTATCAATATATATATATATATATATATATATATATATATATATCTCATGTTTACTGTTATTCTACTTACAAATCAGAACTTAATTTATACTTTGTTCAAATTATAGTTTATAAACTAAATTAAACATCTTGCTCTGCTTTCACCCTCGTATTTTTTTTCAAATTAAAATTAAAAGTAAAAAAGAAACTCATACTAACAGAGAAGGAATCCAGCCACCTTGCACCCCCTCTTCCTTCTTTAAAGCCACACGCCACCACCATATAGCCACACGCCACCAGAAACTACCCCAAGTGCTAATCCCCCCACTGCATACTCGAAAATCAAAACCGACACCCACCTCGACACCCGCGGTCGTGAAGACCCAACCCCAAAGATTAAATCGAACGCGCCCCCTTCCATGCCGCCCCGACGCTGTCGCCAACCTCACGTATGCGACGTGAAACCCAACCTTGCGATGACGCCGAGCCCACCCTTCAATTGCAAACGCGATCGATCTATTTGCTCTATGCGTCGGTTCTACTTCGTGAATGAAGAAAAAGAGGCGTAAAGGATACTCGGTGCGACGATTCGATTTGCGTGCGCGAAGCAGTTGCCCTTTTTTTTAAAACTACTGTTGATTTTATTTGAATGGGAAGGAGAAGAATTCGACTGTTTGAAAAAGAAAGAGAGAGACACGATTTGATGTTAACGTGTAAGAAGAAAGAAGCGTGTATTACACGGTAGGGGACAATGATTTGAGGGGAGCTGAAAAGTTTTGATGTGAATATAATTGTCCATCGGCTATAAATATATATATATATAATTTAAAATTTTAAATCGTCTCGATATCGTAAATTAAAATATCGACCTCCTATCGAGGCATGCCTCTAAGCGTTCATAATGTTATACCCCTATTCTGAACGCAAGGGAAAAGGTTTCGAGTTATAACTCGATCACATGGAGAAGATAGATTTTGGACCCAATTATTACACTGAATTTTCAGATTCAGTGCATTTATATTTCGTACAGCCAAATGATAACTCCAATCACTACGAAATTTTAAATTCCATAATAATTTACTATTACGGATTCAATGGGACTAGTTTCCTCGAATTCCAAGACTGCCTCGGAAGGCTATTTTTAAATGTCAATTTAAACAATAAATTTTTAAAACTGAAAAATCACCTTTAAATTCACTTTTAACATTTTTATTATCTTCAGTGTTATCAATATTAATTTTATAAGCCTTTGAACTTTTTTAAAAAGTTTGAAAACCCAGATTCAATACTTTATCCAATTTCCAGTTATTAAATTAAATAATTAAATCATTCAATGAATAGTGATATTTGAAATTTAAGTTAAAAGCTAACTTTTAAATATTAAAAATCAATTAAATATTCCAATTTCAAATATTCAAAGTTCCGGGCCATTACACCCATTTTCGAATTTAAAAATTATTTCCTATCTTAAACCCAATTTCAATTCAATTGGCAATTTTTAGTATTTCAAAATACTAATTTCATGCCACTAGCCGCTAAATTCTCCACCAATATTGATATTGATTTCTGTAATCACTAGATTTTTGTTTTTAAATATAAACAATGTTATAACCATAATTCAACAATTAGGTTCATTGTTCAATAATCCATATAAAAGGAATATTATCGAAACATTTCAAAAATAGCGAGGAATCCTATTAGATCCCTTCAACCTGTCTCCTCCCTGCATCACAAACGTTATATAATCATAAAATATAAATCAACCACTTTGAGGCAGGATTCATATACAAAGGGTCATCCGCTCTTACATGGGATTGTAACAGGGTCTCATCCGCTCGAATAGGTGGGAATATTCAATCCAACTAGTATAAATATAGTAATTCATTCAAAAATCATCTAACAATTTTTATCAACCTATATATCATACTAGTTAACCAAAACGATGAGTTTAACTCACGGATATTTCTATCACGGCTAAGGCATTTTGGTTTGGAACTAAAATCGAACAGCGCCCAATTTTAGCCCAAATTTCAGTAGTCTCCGTATTCGTCCAAACTAGCTCCACTATTAGGCTTTTGCTGTTATGAGTGCAATGCAAAAATTCATGTCTTAATTAGATCTCGCATGCAAAAGTTATACAAATTTTAATTTATCAACTATGATGCACGGGGGACCTATCCCTCTCTCTTTCATTCGCTCTCTCTTTCACGCTTACATCAGGTCCCCCGTGCATAAGTTCAAAATCGATGCTGCCTCCCACTCTGGCCACGGGACGCCGCCATTTGATTGTCCAAGCAAGCTTCAACCTTGTCCTTGCCTTCGTCCTTTGCCTCGGCCACCCTTACGCCACTGCCTCTATTTTCTAAAAAAAAGAATACCTTTCAACTAAAAATTCCTCCACCACCACACGATGCCACTCTCCTAAACTCTGGCTGTAGCTTGTTCTCTTCCTTCCCCATATTATTCCTTCAGGGCCCATCACCTACAAGTTCGCTAATTCGTCGAAAAATATCAAAACCCATAATGCTGATCATCTCCAAATTCTGGCCATCTCACAACGAATTAGCCAAATACAACAGTTGATTAAGTTTATTTTGATGTCAACAACAACATCTCAGTTGAGAGTCTTTCATGAAAATGCTTAGATTGATCCCTATTGTTGTGGGACATTGGATGAGTCTATGTTTTGAATTTGAAAACTTTAAAAAGAAAACCCCCCGTTCTCTTATTTGGAGCATGATTTATAGGAGGGGGAAATATGGGCTTGAATAATTCGAGGCTTGGTTAGGTGTATGAGGAAGTATGGGTATAATATGGTTATACATACATACATACACACACACTCACACACACACACACAGATATATATATATGTATATATAATTTTCGATTTAAAATATTGAATTGCAAAATGTCCGAATATTCCAAACTCCAAGTAAGGCAAGCTGCCAGGTGTTTCTATACGTTATACCCCTGTTTCAAATGCAATGGAACTTGTATTGAATCTTAATACGATCATATGCAGAAGATAGCTTTTTGAACCTAATTATTATATTAAATGTTCGATGTTAAATTCTACATGTTTTGATCTCGCACGACCAAAAGATTCATCTGATCGCCATGAAATTTGACGGCGTGTTATAATTCATTATTATGGTTCCAATGAAACCGTTTTCGTCAAAATCTGATATGGAGCCCAGAAGGCTATTTTTATATGTTAATTAAAACGAGTTATTTTCAAAATAAGTTAAATCACTTTTAAATCCAATTTAAAAGTTTTATATCTTCATTCTTATTAAATAGAATTTAAATAAGCTTTGAAATTATTTTTATCCAGCTTAAAACCCAAGATACAATTATTTAAAAAAAATTAATTATTAAATTCAACAATTAAATTATCAAATAAATCGATATATTTGAAATTCGAGTTATTTAACTTATAAAATTTTCTTTTCAATGTTTAAAATTAATTAAATATTTCAAAATCAATTTACTGAAATTCTGGGCCGTTACAACATTGCACATAAATACGAAAGGGTACCTTACGATGACCAAAATACTTTTATAGAAAACCCAGTGATATTATAATAATGTCTAACGGTTCAAGTAAAATATAATTATAGCTAAAATACTTGCATCTCACATTTCAACATAGTTAGGTACATCTAAAACTGTAAAGTCATGTGTTGGAGAATAATTCCATAGTATAACAACGTAAGGAACTACCTTTCGATGGTACATCTCTAGATAAAATGCACAGGGGTCTGACAAGAACAAATTGTACCCCTACCACACAGGACTGGCCTACCACTTGAGTAGTAGTACCAAATATGATCACCCCACTTTAGGCCTCGAAGCATACATAAGTAGATAATAATGGATCTAGAGTTTTACATTAACATACCCAGATGGAAGCGACCCACATGGCCCGGTAGCATGCTCAATTTTTTTCATTTCTCGGTTGATGAAGCTTGAGGCTAAGTTTTACCTTTATGTAGCAGTTCCTACTTGGAATGCTACATTGCCCTTCAGGCATCAACGTAATGTTAGAATTTATCTACACAAGTTTATTCTGGGATCGAAGGAAATCGAAGGCACTACTTCTATTGTATCCTTTTCGAGAATCCCTTCCTAGATTAATAGCAAATAATCCTTGCACTTCAAAGCTCTATCCTTGATTTCATATTCTTCAAGATGTCTTTATGCCGAAATGCTTGAGTTGGATTGAAGTTCTTTTTGGATAACATCTTTGATCCCGATCTCTTCGAAACAACTTTTGATAATTTCAAGTAAACTTTACCTCTGTTCTTTAGGAAATAAATGGACAAAGATAAGAGCTTTGACGACCACCGGAGATGCTCCAACTGCGTCCTCACTTCGCCAACCCCATATTCTTCCATTCCCCTGAAGCTCGTGCAACTCGATGCATCAGAGGTGACGAAATCACCTTGTTTCCAGACCACATCAAAACTCGAGAAAAAACCCTAATCTGGCCTCGACCCATCAATTCGTGCAATAGAAAAATTATTTGGCAATTTTCTTGAAATCTTTAATCAACAAGCTAGCTTCAAACAAAAATTCAGCAACCAAAATTTGTTGGATCATCCAAAACTGATTAAAACGTGATTTCTGATCAACTAAGAACTGCTCGTTGAATACTTAACTAAAAATCACCATTTTTGTTTTATAAATCTTATTTTTCCATGTGGATTCAAGTTATGAAATTGAATTAGCATTTTACAACAATCGAATTTATCAAAATATTACATGTTTCCCTGTGAAACAAGATTCCAGTGGTGATACCTCACCAACATGTTTTAAACAGCTTTTAAAATCTTGATTTAGGTTTAAACCTTCTTGTTTTTTTGAAAACTCTAAGCTTTACAATGATTAGATGAAACTGTTTTGAGTTTGAATAAATATTCAACTCTGTAATAATAAACAATGAAGTACAGTGTATTCAATATTTCATAGAACAACCTATATATAAGCATGGAACTATATTCAAAAATAAAACATATACAACACCATATTATCAATGAATCACCTGTACTTTTTTTAATTAAACTTAAAACTTTAAAATTTGTGTTTACTCACCTGAAAAGTTTGTGAACAGAGAACACTTCCTGTTTTGAAAACTGCAGTTTTGATCTGCCTTTGAATCCTGTTTTGTTTTTGTTGAATTGAATTTGAGTTTTGTAAGAATGGCAATGTTTACTTCTTTTTTTTCTTTTCTTTTTGGCTTTGCTATGTTATCACTGAACGAACTAGAATAGAGTAGATGCATATATAAAGAAAACGGTTTGTACAGGGTAGGCTTTAACTAGTTTAGTTTTCTTCCTTTTGTTTTCATCAGATTTTTTTTCCTTTGACTGAACAGGATTTTTTCTAAAATGAAAAGATTTCTAAATATTTGAAATGACTTTATTTTGGCTGAGATGATAGTATTAAATGCATATGCTTCCTGTTTTGTTTACATACTTATCTCATTTGGTTTTTGTATGAAGATATTTTGTTTTATTATCTTCTTGCTTGCATAATTCATATACATACATTTGTCTAGTTTTACTTTATACTTTTGTCCTTGCAATTTTTAACTTATGTTGCATGCACACCGTAATCACTTAATCCTTGTTTTTATTTCTATTTTAACTATCAATATTTAATTTATATTTATATGTTTTATACTTATATTTTATACTTATATTTAATATTGATAGGATTGATTTTATTTTAAACATTTTTAAAGGACTTTATTTCATTTTAAATATTATTATCTATATTATCATATGCATAGATTTAGATTAAATGTTAATAATGTAGAGCTTTTAATTAAATTCAATAAGATAGATTTTATTTTAATTATTTTTGAAAGGCTCTATTTTAAATTTTCAAATCAAAGTTTCCTTTTCAAAATACATATGTATATAAATAAATGGCAAATATTCCAAAAGTCCTATCTTTTTAAAATGATAAGTTTACATTTTATTTAATTGGATTAAATATTAATTAAAATAATAGGGCCAAAATCCCAGGTCGTTACATTCCTTCCCCCTTAAAAGAATTTCATCCCCGAAATTTAAAACAAAAGATAATTCAAAAGCTTTTATATCAACCATTCAAACATACATATCATTCATACATTAGCAAACAACCAAACAATTTATCCTAACAAACATTACTAGCTATCCGAACACAAATCCGGATAGGCTTTCCTAAAACTATCCGGAGTTTCCCAGGTACAATCTCTGGAATCCTCGCTCCGCTGCACTTTGACGAGCTTCACTACTTTGGTCCTGAGTTGCCTCTCGTCTTGATCAACAATCCGAACTGGATTCCTGACCACAGTCAAATTTGGCTCGACCTCCAAATCTTCCTGGACTAATGGTTCTACAACTAATGATGGATCATAAACAAACTTCCTTAGATGGGATACATGAAATACATTATGAATTCCAGACATCTGTTTTGGCAATTCAATTCTGTAAGCTACCGCACCAATTCTTTCCAGCACCCGGAATGGTCCAATTATCTCGGGGCAAGTTTTCCTATCTTTTCGAATCTAATAGATCCTTTGATCGGGGAAACTTTGACAAAGACTAAATCTCTGATCTTAAATTCCAATTGTCTCCTTCTCTTATCTGCGTACTCCTTTTGACGGTCCTGAGCAGCTCTCATTCTTTTCTTGAGAAGCTCAACTTTAGAAGAAGCTTCATGGATTAAATCTAGTCCATGCTCAAGATGATCTCTCGACTCTATCCAACAAGATGGGGATCTACACGGTCTTCCATATAAAGCTTCATAAGAAGCTATCTTAATACTCGCTTGGTAACTGTTATTATAGGAGAATTCTACCAGATGACGATGGTCTTCTCACGATCCACCAAAATCCATAACACAAGCTCGCAGCATATCCTCTAGAATTCGGTTCAGCCTCTCCGTTTGTCCATCTGTCTGAGGATGATAGGCTGTACTCAATCTCAAACTCGTTCCCATTGCTGATTACAAAGCCTTCCAGAATTTGCTGGTGAAGATAGGATCTCGATCACTTACTATGCTGACAAGAACACCATGCAATCTAACTATCTCCCTCAAGAAAATCTTTGCTAAAGAAGTTGCAGTACGAGTTGCCTTAACTGATATAAAATGGACGCTCTTAGTTAAACGGTCCACAATAACCCATATTCCTTCGTTTCCTTTCTTGTTTCTAGGAAAACCGTCGATGATATCCATCGAAATCATCTCCCATTTCCATTTTGGAACTTCTAAAGGCTGCAACAATCCGACTGACTTCTGCTGATCTCCTTTAACGTGCTGACAGATAGCATAACTGTTAACGAAAGCAGCTACATCCCTCTTTATGCTCGGCCACCAGAAAACTATTCTCATATCTTTATACATCTTAGAAATTCCTGGATGGATATTCAGTCTAGAGCGATGAAACTCAGCTAAGACTTCTTGCCTCAATCCATCTATATTAGGCACACACAAATGACCATTAATCCTCAAAGCACCTTGATCGTCTACCCTGAAATCCGAATATCGACCATCCTTGGTTCCGAGAATCAGTTCTTCAGAAGATCTATCCTCCATTTTCTTACTTATGATTCTTTCCCGGAGAGATGGAACAACTTCCAAAAGAGATAGAACTGCATTCCTGCTAAGAGCATCAGCCATAACATTCGCCTTTCCTGTGGTATACAGCATATCCAAATCATAGGATGTCCGAAACTTGACCCATCGCTGCTGCCTCAGATTAAGATCCTTTTAAGAGAAAAGATATTTCAACGATTTGTGATCCGTGAATAACTCGAACTTCTCTCCCAAAAGATAGTGCGATCATATCTTCAAAGCAAAAACAATGGCTAACAACTCAAGATCGTGCGTAGCATAGTTTCTCTCACGTGGCTTTAATTGCCGACTCGCATACGCAATAACTCTACCATTCTACATCAAAACTACTCCCAGTCCAACTATACAGGCATCTGTATAAACTTCAAATTTTCCTTTTCCCATCTGGAATAGCTAGCACAGGTGCACTGGTTAGCCTCGTCTTCAACTCCTGAAAAGCTTCTTCACACTGGGGTGTCCACTTAAACTTAGCTCCTTTCCTTGTCAATTTAGTTAGATGCGAAGAAATCTTGGAATAGTCCTTGATAAACTTCCTGTAGTAGCCAGCTAATCCTAGAAAACTACGAACTTCAGTCGATGTCTTCGACTGCTTCCATTCCAGAATAGTCTCAACCTTCGCTAGATCTACAGAAATACCTTCTCTAGAAATTATGTGCCCTAAAAATTTGACTTCCAATTTCCAAAAATGGCACTTAGAGAACTTCACCTTCAAAACATGCCTCCTCAGTGTCTCTAACACTATTTTCAAATGCTGCTTGTGCCCTTCTTCGGACTTAAAACAGACCAGAATATCATCGATGAATACCAAAACAAACTTATTCAATACATCTTGAAAGACTTGGTTCATCAGATCGACAGAGTAAGCAGGAGCGTTGGTTAACCTGAAAGGCATAACCAACCACTCATAGAAACAATTTGGTCCCCTAAATGCAGTTAAAGGGATACTGCCTCAGCTACCCTTAACTGATGGAAACCTGAAGCTAAATCCAGTTGAGAAAAGACAGAAGCTCCATGCAGCTGGTCAAAAAGATCATCAATACGAGGAAGAGGATATTTATTACGGACAGTCACTTTGTTCAATTCTCGACAATCTACACAGAACCTTAACAATCCATCCGACTTAGTGACAAACACCGCAGCAGAACCCCAATAAGAAAAACTGGGCCTAATCAATCCCTTCTCCAAAGGATCCTGAGTCTGCTTAACTAACTCCTCCCTCTCCCAAGGAGCTATCCTCCTACTAGGCTGAATCACTAGTACTGCTCCTAGAATCAAATCAATGCGAAACTCTATCTCTCAATGCGGAGGCAAACACTTGACTTCCTCGAATACATCAGGGAAATCTTGGACCACATCGATATCTTCAACCTTCTCTTAAGAAGTCTCAACTCCATGTAAAAGACTACTCAAGTGAATTCCAGAATTATCACATGTCACTCTAGCAATTCTACCCAGATCAGTTTCCAACGAAACTGTTCTCTCATCACAATTCAGAACAGCCTTATACTTATCCAGCCAATCCATCCCCAATATATGGTCAAACCCCTTAAAATTCAACACGTAAGGGTCACAAGAAAAACTATGGGAAGGATAGGAGATCCTCAAGTCCTTATATATCATATCTAATTTGGTTACCCCTCCTATAGGATTAGATACAAAGATGGGACAATCTACTGTACTAGGGTTAAGAAAGAACTTTTCTATAGATTCCAAACAAATAAAACTTAAAGAAGCACCCAAATCAAACAAAACTTTAATATACTTGCCATCTAAAAGTAATGTACCTTCCAATACTCCCTTTCCTTTAGATGAAGTAGATGGTCCACCCTCCAAATCAAATACCTTATTCTGCTGAGCTTTATAAAGAAGCGGGCAATCCTTGATCATTTGACCTCGTTGGTGGCAATTAAAACATAGAGATCTCTGAACCAAAGCCGAACCCGGTCCACTTTGATGCGACTGCTGCTGCTATTGCTGAAATCCTTTCCTGGGACACTTATTTGCCAAGTGACCTTCTTGTTGACATATATAGCATTTGCGAGGTCTGTTGCTACTTCCATCCTTCTTCTTGTTCTGCTTCCTCCAATTAGGATTGAACATCCGCTTAATTGGACAAGCAAAATTCCCTCCCGATGCTGCTACTGGTGCCACTGTTCTCTTATTCATCAAATCCTCATATCTCAAACCCATATCATTGAACTCCACAAAAGATCCTTTCAAATGCGATGTCATCTATTCATGAAATTCTGGCCTCAATCCTTGCACAAACATTTCGTTCTTTTTGAGTGGAGTATCAATGAGTCCTAGTCCTTACCAAGAAAGTTCATTGAATTTGGTCTCATACTCCACTATAGTCATGCTTCCCTGCCTCAGATTCAAAAAATCCCGGTACAGACGAGTTTTCCCTGCTGTTGGCATGAATTTCTCCTCAAACAACTCTTTAAATCTTTCCCAAGAAATGTCGTCCTCAGAGATATTTGCTATCGCTGCATCCCACCAGGCTGTAGCGCCTTCCTGTAATTGCCATGAAGCCATTTCCCTTTTTCGCTCATCAGAAAACTTCATACTCTTAAAGATGCGCTCATAAGAGCGTAGCCAGGCTTGGACCTCAATTACAGTCTTTGACTCTTTAAATGGTTTACCTCCAAGGTTGATGAAGTCCTTGCATAACGCAGCAAAACTAACCTGTGGCGGTACTGGATCTACAGCCTCACTAGCAGTTTGACTTCGTCCATTATCGGTCGAGGTACTACCCCTACCTCTGCCTCTCCTTCCAGAACACATGTTGGCCACTTGAAAAGGTAACTCAACAAATTTAGATAGGTATATAGTTATATAACAATACAAATACGCACTCTCAAGATAGATACTATCCCAGAGCCTAGGTATTATCTCAACTTATGCTCTAATACCAATTGTGACGACCACCGGAGATGCTCCAACTCCATCCTCACTTCGCCAACCCCATATTCTTCCATTCCCCTAGAGCTCGTGCAACTCGATGCATCAGAGGTGACGAAATCACCTCGTTTCCAGACCACATCAAAACTCGAGCAAAAGCCCTAATCTGGCCTAGACCTATCAATTCGTGTAATAGAAAAATTATTTGACAATTTTCCTGAAATCTTTAATCAACAATCTAGCTTCAAACAAAAATTCAACAACCAAATTTTTTTGGATCTTCCGAAACTGATTAAAACGTGATTTCTGATCAACTAAGAACTGCTCGTTGAATACTTAACTAAAAATCACCATTTTGTTTTAAAAATCTTATTTTTCTGTGTGGATTCAAGTTATGAAATTGAATTAGCATTTTACAACAATCGAATTTATCAAAATATTACATGTTTCCCTGTAAAACAAGATTCCAGTGGTTATACCTCACCAACATGTTTTAAACAACTTTTAAAATCTTGATTTAGGTTTAAACCTTCTTGTTTTGATTGAAAACTCTAAGCTTTACAATGATTAGATGAAAATATTTTGAGTTTGAATAAATATTCAACTCTGTAACAATAAACAGAGAAGTACAGTATATTCAATATTTTATAGAACAACCTATATATAAACACAGAACTATATTCAAAAATAAAATATATACAACACCATATTATCAATGAATCACCTGTACTGTTTTTAATTAAACTTTAAAATCTGTGTTTACTCATCTGAAAAGTTTGTGAACAGAGAACACTTCCTGTTTTGAAAATTGCAGTTTTGATTTGCCTTTGAATCCTGTTTTGTTTTTGTTGAATTGATTTTGAGTTTTGTAAGAATGGTGATGTTTACTTCTTTTTTTTCTTTCCTTTCTGGCTTTGCTATGTTATCACTGAACGAACTGGAATAGAGTAGATGTATATATAAAGAAAACAGTTTGTACATGGTAGGCTTTAACTGGTTTAGTTTTCTTCTTTTTGTTTTGATTAGATTTTTTTTCCTTTGACTAAACAGGATTTTTTCTGAAATGAAAAGATCTCTAAATATTTGAAATGACTTTATTTTGGCTGAGATGATAGTATTAAATTCATATGCTTCCCATTTTGTTTACATACTTATCTCATTTGGTTTTTGTATGAAGATATTTTGTTTTATTATCTTCTTGCTTGCATAATTCATATACATACATTTGTCTGGTTTTACTTTATATTTTTGTGCTTACAATTTTTAACTTATGTTGCATGCACACCATAATCACTTAATCCTTGTTTTTATTTCTATTTTAACTATCAACATTTAATTTATATTCATATGTTTAATACTTATATTTTATACTTATATTTAATATTGATAGGATTGATTTTATTTTAAACATTTTTAAAAGACTTTATTTCATTTTAAACATTATTATCTATATTACATTCATATGCATAGATTTAGATTAAATGTTAATAATGTAGAGCTTTTAATTAAATTCAATAAGATAGATTTTATTTTAATTATTTTTGAAAGGCTCTATTTTAAATTTTCAAATCAATGTTTCCTTTACAAAATACATATGTATATAAATAAATGGCAAATATTCCAAAAGTCCTATCTTTTTAAAATGATAAGTTTACATTTTATTTAATTGGATTAAATATTTATTAAAATAACATGGCCAAAATCCCAGGTCGTTACAAGAGCGGAGTTCACCTCCTAACCGCTAGTGGATGAATTTCCTTATCATTTATCCTAGAAGTACGAAATGAGATATATATAAACAACACACCTCCTAACTGTGCTATATATCTCACGTGTTTCTCCTAAATATTTCCAAACTTATATTTTGGTTCAGGTTTGATAGTCAGTTATTTAATTATCAAATAAACAATCATTCATGCATTGACTTAATTTCATATGGGGTCCTCTATGCTTAATTAATCTTTTATTAATAATATCATTTTGTGAAACTTGATCAGTAGATCTTTACACTACGCTATTTCCAAAAACCTTACTTCCCTTTTTTACTTGGAAAATATTTGTACTTATCTATGGAGTATAAGTATATTATCAAAACATCTAAAAATTCTCTCTTTTCAAATTCCTTTTGAAAAAATTACTTACGATAATTCAAACCACTTATCCTTTATAAAAATTTACCTTTTAAAAGCTCATATTTAAATAAATTTATAAATTTCCAAAATCAATTTATATAACACTTTTATAAGTTTACAAGTCAATTCACAAAACCTATTTCCAAACCTCTGAAATCTTTTATAAAGCAGTTTCCCATTTAAAACTCCTTTGATAATTATTTTTTAAGAAAAATCCTTTAGAAATATCATTTGCAACTCATCCTTTTAAATCACTTTAAATAAATCTTTTTGCTTAGTAAAACCCATTTTTATAAACAAGTTAATATTTACAAATACCTTTATAAAATGATTATATATCTTAAAAAAACTTTCATAAATCTTAACCGTAAATTAATTAAAGAATTAAAATTAATTCAAAACCATACTTTATAATTTCAAAAGGAGACTTAGCAATCTCAATGGTAGTATAAGTTACCATTTAGCATTAATTTCACTTTCAAGTCACTTAATCATCCATTTACATAAGCCAATATATATATATATATATATATATATATGCAAATGCAATTCATATCCAAATCAGCTAATAACATGTCAATAAATGTCCAAAAATTTCATTACTTAGAGCAAAGTGGGAATTTATTCTACTAAACATATGTCCATACAATAAATAATTACATTATAGTAGAATAGGGATATATTCTGCTATCAGATGTCCGAATAATCAAACGATCAACTTATAACAGAACGGGGATTTATTTGCTAACACATGTCCACATAATCAAGCCACTTACATAACTCATTCACAATTTTTTGTCTACTTAATGGTATCGACATTTGATTTCTTGTGTTCAAAACCATCTTTGAAAAAGAAGTACCTTTAAAACAATTTGATTTTTGAAACAAAGGATCTGAAACTCAAAACTTCCTTTTAAAATGATTAATTACAAGTTAAACTCTTTGTCAAATCATAATTAATCTTTATTAAATTTGAACTTAATTTAATTATAAATTAATAAATAATAAACCAGCAATAAATAATTTATTTACAAAATTAAACCCTTAATTAATCCTTTATTAATTATTAAATAATAATTTAAAACCTTTATTAATAATTAATTATTAATTAATCTTGATTGATTCATTAAAAAATCTTTTAATTAAAACTTAAATAACAAATTAAACCTTTAATAAATAATTATTTTAAGTTAGAACCTTAATTAATTTATAATTAAAAATAATTTAAATGCTTGATTAATTAAATAAAAAATAATTGACCTTATATTTAATTTAAAAAATAATAATTTTTACTTCATTCATAATTAATTAAAATTAAATTTATCTTTAAAAGGTAATTAATTAAAAAATAATTCCTAATTTATTAAGGTTAGTAAACCTTGTTTATTTCATAATTGATTATTAATTAGAAAATCTTAATTAATTAATAATTAATTAATAAAACTTTAATTAACCCTTTTAAACATCATTATTAAGTTCTAAAACATTTCCAAACCACCTTTAAGTATAAAAACTTTAAATTTCCAGAATTCGAACTTTTATCGAAACTGCATCTATAACAATTATTGTTATGGATGCCATAACATGAAAATGTTTTAACTTCTTCTTTTTGAAAAGTTAACATATAAAATCTTACTAATTAACACAAAATAAATGTTTTATAAAACCTAAGGAAAAATCCAAGACTTAAAACACTTTGAATTTCAAAACCTATATACTTGGTTTACCATTAGAGTTTAAGTCGTCAATACCAACAAAAGTTCTAATTTCCTTAGCATTCACATCATATAATCAAATCTATACATAACAAAATATCCAAATTCACATTACATACTAAACCTAAGGAAGATCTAACTTCAAACCATTTACACAAGTTTGTACTCCAAATTCAAATCTAAATCCATATCGTATACACATTCATAAGCATATTCAAATCAATACCATATTTACCCAACAAGCAATCTAATTAAGTAATAGTTATTATAAAGTTACAAACTTTAGAAAAAACAAAAGAGCTTACTCACTAAAACATTCCAAAATCTTTTCTAGAACTTGCATTTTGAAAATAATCTTTACTTTTTAACAACATAAGCACACATAGGCTTGGTCATTGCCACTTAGGGCTCAGTCTAGGTGCTTTTTGGCTTGGCCATGGGTCTACAAGAAAATGGCCAAGCTATTAGGGGGTAGTGTAGGCTTGGATTTGTAGAAGGAGGAGATAGAAATGGAAAAGGAGACGTTTTTAAGCATTTTAAAAAAAAAAATTAAAGTTAAACTTTGGATTTTTAAAACTTAAAAACTATAAAACTAAGCCATTAAAATATTTGAAGCTTGGAACAAGAATCAGTTTTTAGAAATGAAAATAAAAATGAAATGACAATGAAGAAGAAGTAAAAATTAAGTTTTTATATGAAATATACTTCCTAAATTACCAAAATACCCACCGTACCTTACCCTTCGTATCATGCATGCCACCTTACCTTATTTGTCCCCCTAAACCCCATGCAACTCACCAAAATTGCCCCGCCCACACTTTTCCTTACTCCAACGTGAATTTAATGCACTTGTACTTCATATCTATATATGTTTCATAAGGCATTTTTCATGTTTACATTTTATATCTTATTGTTTTCATAAAATGTTATATCCATCTATATACTAACTTAAGTGTATATATATATATATATATATGTATAACATACTAACGTTTTTATAAATGTATATGCATTTACACTGACGATTTCACAATATATCCAACAACGACTTTTAGACAATGAAAAATTCAAAAATTCAAAAAACGAATTCTGGTCACATTTTTGATCTTTCATCGAACTAAATATTTCTGTAAACAAATTTGAAAAATTATTTCACCATCATTATTTTTCATTTAAAGAATTTATTTTAATTATAAAACTTATGTATTGAATATTTTAAATTAATTAAATTTTCGCAAATCAAAGTAGTGAAACTTTGGGTCGTTACATGATCTATAAGTAGTTGTTGAATACCAACGACGCATAATAAAATTCCTCATAAACTGGGAATCTGCTATTCCTGTAGCAATCAGTAGGCCGCTAGAGACGGCTATAACATCTCTCTTCAATATTCTAATAAAAGAATGCTTATGCTTCAACAGAAGGTGACAACACTAAGAAATGACCACACCAAGAGGGTATGAGGGCGTTCAATTTCCCCTGCCTATATTAGGGTCGTGCCTAGCACAACAACTTCCCCCGAGAGAGCTCGATTGATTTTGGAAGCTCCTGCTTATGCCGAGGACCTCGATCATTGTGGCATTTTTGAGAAATCACGTGAACCCTCAAGGTTACTTCTCATGCTAGATCCGAGAAAAATTAACAATTTCAAGTGGATGCAAGATTGGTCCCGTGCCCTCGTCTGTGTCGGTAATATAAATCAAATCCAAGCATCCAAGAGTGTGCACGAAGCCCTCAAAGTATCTGATTGTGCTGGACCCAATCAAACCAACAACCCTAAGTGGATAGGAGACTAGACCAATGGTCACGTCTGTTCTAGAACCCTTGACCAACCTAAGGCAAATAGACCACATGTGTGTAGTGATTGAGTTAGGGGTATGCCCTAGGGATAATTCCATAATTTATTGTAAGTTATTAACTTTGTAGTCAATTCTCGTTTGTGATAAAAGGTGTTATTCTTCCTATTATATGCTTATTATAATATGTTATAATTAATTAATTATTTAATTGAAGTATATTTAACAGGAAATTCATAAATGGTGTGTTTTTGATAGTAATTATAAATAGTTGTAATCAAAGTATTTTATCATAATATAATAAATACGTCATTTTAAATATTCCTAGTCAAGATGTATTAAGACAAGATTTCGATGCATCCATTGAGACTAGAGTACATAACGCTGTTAAAATGTTAGGTAGTGTATTACTCATGATTGCTGGGGGGCTCCAAGTGGTTACGTACTAATAGTTATTATATAACCATAGAATGACTTACTTGATAGTTTTATGTTGGTAAATATAACTAAGGTTAAATAGAAATATCGATATGACAATATTACACAATTCTCTTGACTTGAGAATGTCGGTTGATTTTTAATATGAAAACTCCACTTTGATTATAGTTAAATCATGGCACAACATCCATTAAACGAATAAAGTTGGGTCGTACGGAAGTATTGGATGTGAAATACTACTCAATAGAGGTCCACCTCTTTAGTTATATGTGGTTAGTATCGCGGTCAATTTAACTTAGCTCAAAGTCAAAATCTCTAACCATAGTAGTTTGATTAATAATAATTTCCATTATTGACCCAAGGACTTTGCGTTTAAGACTACAAAGTTAAATATGGACGATATAGGAATTTTTACCATTACCAATTCCATATGTCCCATTGTTATAGTTTTGATAAAGATAATTGTTGTAAATAATTGTCACTGTTGTATAATGCTTAAATAAGTAAAACAAATTTGGACATAATGTCACACCACCTACTATGTGACGTATAAATGTTAATATTCAAATTGTTCGACATAATTGTTTGTTGAATTTACACTTAAGAGTCACATAACCAAAACATTGAATACTCCTGTTACATTTGATTTAATTAATTGTAAATTGTTATAAGTTAATTTTTATTAATTACTTAATTTGTATTGATCAATATTAAATAGTGTGTATAAATAGTTATAAATACACTTATAGATATACGACATCGATATACATTTAAATTTTATTTAAAATGAGTTATTTACCGATCTGGTTTGAAATGATTCTACCATATAGGGACCTACCATAGGCGGCTATGAATATTCCAGGGAGTTTGGCGATATGATGGCTAAGGAGGGTTCGAATTTAGAATTCAAAGAGTTGAATCCGTAAGAGTTGACGGTGGATGTAGATCCTCTTTTTACTCCTCAAGTCTCTACTATATATTCATCTTCAACCCCTCTTTTCATTTCACAACTTTTAGCACTCCTATAGTCCTGTAAGGCCAGCCTCAAAATCCCCAACTTCTCTAAATATTCGAACCCTAAAACACCAAATTAAATACAATTCAAACACCGATGGTAGCTGCATTTAGTCTAGTAGCATTTTCTGGATTATGGATTCGATCAATGGGTGATTAGATTCAACATTTCTAGATGTATCAATTAGGCTTTGGTGAAAGGCAATAGTCAATTATATATCGTATATTAATGCATATAGTGTTTATTATATCATATATGTGTTAGATAGCTGTTGATTATATCATAAATTTGTATAACATTGTGATGCCCTCATGTGATGGAACATATACATGCATATGTTTATAAAAAAATCATTTTTTGTACAAGATGCTCAAGACCAGAGAATAAAAATTTATTTTTGAATGTACTAATAATACAAAATTGTTTTAATTTAAAGATAATTTAAATGCAAAGAATGTTGTATAAACATGGATTTTATTTTCTTAATATTTATTTATGTACTTAATGGTTTCAGAAATAAAAAAGGTTATATATATAATTCGTATATATATACACCATATGTACTTACCAATTATTTTAATATTGAATATTAGTGTATGTGTGTGTACATCATAAAATGTCAAGTATGAATATTAATTTGTGTGTGTATCATAGGTTATATCTCATAAAATGTTAGGTATAAAATATTTAATGAAAAAAGGCAAATTTAAAATTATTTTTGAAATGGTAAATTTATTAATATATGTATTACTTCCGCATAGATATTTAAAAAATTTAAATTAAATAGTTTTAAAGCCAAAATAACTTTATGGCCGAGAGTATATTAATATACATATATATATTTTTACTATAATTATTTTACTGCATTATATCACATTTATATATACATAATTACACACATATATATAATTTAAAGATTATATATATGTTTCAGTACTTTAGATTTCGAAATATGTAATAAATATATTTATATAAAATTTATTTATTAAAATGAATTTGAAATGATTTTGAATCATAAATTATTCTTTTTTTTGAAATTTTTTATTACCACCTCATTAAAAACCTGCACAATGCCTGAGTAGTATTGTACAGGGAAAAGGAGTGCAGTTTCTTTATTCTAATCAAAAGAATTTACAATTAGTGTGTAGCAATAAAATATACAAAAGCAAGCAAATACATGATAGCATAAATCAAAAGGGAAATAAAAAAATTCATGTTGCAGTTTCAAAAGAAATCTTCTCTATCTCTTTTCCAAAGCTTGTATCATCGCCGCCAAAATCTCCAATCACGTACACTTATCAACTATAGTTTAAAATTCACCACTCTCATAGTTAATAAATACAAGATTGACGCACCGACTAGTATTGCTTTGGAATTACACAATTTTCATCAATATCAGACAGTTCAGAGTTTGCAGTGAAAGACTAACCAATCATCCGTCATCTTTCAAATCGATACCCCAACCTATTTAAGATTTTATAGCTGAAAACATTATTTACTGTTCTTCTAATAGAGGCCATAACTTGACAATTAACATCAACAGTAACTCTTTTAGTAAGCTCCAATTTATCGTGTTTACAACTGTTAAAGATACATGAATTTCTTTCTTGCAAAATATAATAAATAGAAGTAAAATAATTGCATCTAGCTAAATCTTGGATTTGATCATTTTGTTTGAAATGACTGCTTATCTCATTCAATTCTTGCAACATATTCAGAGAGCTATGTAAAGGAAATTTCAGTTTAATGCGGATTGATATCCAAATGAAAGCATTAAAATTAAATTTAAAAAGGGTGTGCTCTATGCTTTATTTATCTAAATCACAAAGAACACATTTAGGATCAATAGAATAATACCATATAGGTATTTTTTTAGTGTCAAGCCTGCCCATAAAAGCCTGATAAGCCCAGAAAACCATTTTACGGCTATTACTATTTTGCAATACAACATTCGCCTAGGATTGCAAATTATTTCCCTATCATCTTTAAATGAGAATTTTCCATCCCATTCCTAGTAATCCTCGCTTCTATTAGTACATATATTGATTTGTTTAATTGAAGCCTCAAGTTCTCTAGTTTCAGAAAAAGTTGATGGGTCCAATTGATCATTCCTTATAATACTACTCTATTATCTACTAATCTACCGGTTTCAACCCTATCCCACTCCATTAAATCAACCATCAGTTTTTAATTAGTCCAAGAGTCAAACAATAATTACGTTATCTCTCCATTCAAAATAATTCTTCTGATGTAAAGCATACCTTTATCTCTAGCTTGAGAATAGTTTTCCAAGGGGAAGAGCTATTATTATCAATATTTATAGCCTAATTTTTTTAATTCAAGCAGTATTTGTATGAAGCCATTTTGACCATATATTACTTTTAGTTAAGAAATGCCATAAAATTCTGTATCGGTAGCTTTTCTAATTTCAGTAAGATTTTGTAGACCCTTATCGCCCTCATTCTTTGGTCTACATATCACATCCATGCTATTTTATGATGTTTCCCTCCCCAGAAAATATATACACACATTTTTTGGTCTAATTGAAGTCATAGATATTTGATATGTCATCAACCAATATAAAATCATGGGAATAATGACTACGTGAATAAGTTTCGCTTTCCCAGCAATCGAAAATAATTTGTTATCCTAGTTATCAATTCTTTCTTTTATTATGTATAGGAGATTCCTAAAAATTAACGTAGTGTAAATAATTAGAAGATAAAGGAACTCCTAAGTATTTAATTGGAAAAGAATCTTCTTCTACTCTCAACATACCTTTAATCAGAATTCTATTCCTACAAGAATTCTGAAATACAATTTGAATTAATTCTAATTAATACTCAATCCTACTTTAGATTTTAGGTGATTTAAAATATCTAGTAAACTGTATGAACGTTTATTGTTTACTTTAAAAAAATTATCAAATCATCTACATAAAGTAAATGAGATATAGAAGGGGAGATTTTATTTTTCGAAATTATTTTTCCATCATTAATATACTTGTCTATGAGAATAGAAAAGTATTTCATAGCTATGTAGAGAAGGTATGTAGAGAGAGGAAGAGAGTCTCCTTATCTGATCCCACAATTGCTACTAATGAAACACTTAGTTATTCCTTGAATAAGGATAAAGAAGGATGGGGCAGTGATATATTCTTTGATAATATTAATCAATTTTAAGGGAAAACCCAAAATTTTAAGCATACGACGAATGAAAAATATGTTAATTCGGTCTTTTTTTTGTAAATCAATTTTTATGCAAAGCTAATTCAATCCCTTTCCCTTGATGCTCTTGAGAAGTTCATGTGCCGGCAAAATATTTTCTACAATGTATCTTCCTGGTATGAAAGATGATTGTTTTTCTGAAATTAATAAAGGAAGCTAACATTCAATTCTATTACTAATTTTTTAGAAATAATTTCAAACATGTTACAACAAGGTGTCAGGTGATAATCGGAAATAGAAATAGACTTACCTTTCTTTGGAACAAGTGTTATGAAAGCTTGTTAACTCCCTTAGACAATTTGAAGATTTAAACATATATTTAATGGCCTCATATAGAATGTCTTTGATTTCTTCCCTTTAAATTTGAAAAATTTAGCTGTAAAACCATTAAAAATTATGCTCTTATCGTTTGATGAAGAGAAAATTGCTTCAATAATTTCTTCCATAGATACAGCTTCAAAAGAAATTTTCTACCTTTTTCATTTATCTTTCATCTACACTGCATAATTGGAAAATGACGATTGCTCTTTTTTAATGTTATAGAGAACAGAATAAAATTTAATGGCAGCCTTTTTATTATCTTCAGCATTATAGATTAGTTTCCTGTAACGACCCAGAATTTTAGGCAATATCGATTTATTAATCTGCATTTATAATTAAATTGATTTGATAATTTTTCTTTATAATTTTAATTTTAATTGGTAAGTTTAATCTTTTAAAGGTTAATAAATATTTAATCTGGCAATAAAGATTAATATCATTTTAACAATTTAAATTTGATAAGAATTATTTTCAAAGTTAATAAAATTATATTCATATTCGATATATATTGTGAATACAAAATCTTTTGTTTTAAATAAAAGATGAATTTTCAAATTGTAATATATATGTATGTATATGTTATAATTCGAAGTTGTTTTGAAATTTAATATAATCTATTGATAATATATATATGTATGAATATATTATGATTTGAAGCTTTGTTTTAAATTCAATATTTTTCAAAAGTTAATTTAAGATTAATTCAATTATTTTCAAAGTATAAGATAATTATTTATTTTAAAAAATATGATAGTTTAAATAAAATTTAATCAAAGTTTTATTTTGTTTTCTTTAGAATGCTTAAATTAAAATGGTCATAAATATATATATATAAAGTTATAAATAAACTTTCTTTTTAAATGTCTCTTGAACTAGAATTGTTTATAAACATAAGTGATATGTACATAAATTACTAGATTCATGTTTATATAAATATAAATACAAATTCATATTTCACAATTTAAAGGAAACATATAATACATTTATTTATTTTGAAACATAAGTTGTTTATAAACAAATGTTTGCAAGATTTCATACCTATATATTTATTAAAAATTCAAAAGCTTATTTACATAAAAACATAAGTGAGTATAAATACAAATGTCCATATTACACAAATATAAAATATAATTATTTTTATAATAATGTTTTAAACACAATTATGCAAGGATTTTAACACTTGTAGGTTAGCTTTTGACATTTGTTCAAATTTATCAACATGTGGCAACATTTTTATTTGTTTTATTTTAATTTTTAAATAGATGTTTAAAGAAGAAAACTAGTTTTTACAAAACACATTCATTCTTTTGTCTTCTTATCTTAACTCAAACCTGAAATTGAAACTGAAAAGCAAAAGTAAATCTGAAATTAAAACTGCAACCTTTAAATCTACTGCAACTCAAATGGAATCAAGATCAACTGCAAGTTTCAACACTTTAAATCAACAATTTGAAGGCATGCAACGGTTTTCATCAGCAAAGCCTGGGAAAAGAAATTAAAAAAAAAACTGCTCAGCCTCTTCAAAGAAAGTGGTGAGTAAACTTTCTAGAAATAATTTTAATCATATTGTAGTTGAATTCTTTATGCATGGAATGAATTTTTCTATGTTAATGAATATTTTTTTTCATGAATACTGTCATGTATGTATGTTGTAGGTTAGGAATGCCTGAGAATAGAAAACCTGTATAAATTCATCTCTGTTCTTTTTTTTTCAAGAGTTGATTTCTTGAGAAAATTCAAAAATCTTCCAATCTAAACTATATTAGATCTTAGCATATGAATGAAAGTTGTAAATTAATGTATGATGGTAATTTTAAAAATGGTTTCCGAAATTTTTAATTCACAAATAATTTTTAAAATGGAAAATGCAGTAAAATACTGTTGCATGTCAAAAATCAATAAACTTAATTTAAAGTTTGGATTGTATGAATGAATTCGTGGTGGGAAATAACGAATTTTAACACTAATTTCGTGATTTTTAAATTCTATAATCTGTTGAGAATTTGGAGATGAATGGTTTTGGCAATTTGGCGAATTGCCGAAGATCAATTCGATGTTTGAAGCTGGATTCGTGGTCGAAGCTGGCTACGGTATCGTGGATGAGGGGAAAAATGTTCACGAATTTTTCCTATGGCGGTGATGATCAAATTTGATCAGACTAGGGTTTTACCTTGTTTTTGGTCCGGCTTGGCTGTCGAGACGATTGCGACATGGGAAGTGGACCGGAGTCGATCGCGTGTTGAGGAAGAGTAGCGCGGTGATGCGGCGGTGCTTTGGAAGAGATCCTGGAGTTTTCGGTGCTGGCGATCATCAGAGGAGATGGGTTTAGTGGATCGTGTTGCTGCAGTTTTTCAAGCTAAGGGGTCGATTTTGATTCTCGAGCTTTTTATCCGATCTGGGTGCTCGGTCGAGGTCGCATGGGTTCGTATGATTGTCGTTGATGGTCGCGATGACCTACAGTGGCCGGAGCTACCGGTACACGTGCACCATGCACGGTTTTGGTCAGGTGAAGGTTTCATTTTGGAAGATGGTGTTTGCTCATTGTGGAGCTCGTGTTTTCCTCATGCTTGTCTCGAAGTAGTTGAGACCGGGTTTTTTTCAAAGCAGGGTAGGGGTAACTTTGGGGTTTGTCTCGAGTTATAGGTGATGCTTATCTGGTTAGTACTAATGATATAAGTTAACAGATTAAACTTATTGTTGAAATAAATAAAATTAAGCTTCAAATTATAAAACAAGTTTACAAAAGAAAATAGATTTATAAAAGTTAAAAGCTTGTTCTTTGAAGTAAAAGTTAATCAAACTTTTATAATATTAATTGAATTTATTTTAAATTTAAATTGTTTAAGATGTTCGTTTTTTAAAGTAATTATCTTAATTAAATTTTGAATTTTAATTTAAAGAGGAATGTTTTGAATTTGAATATTAAACCAAAGTTTTAAGTAAATTTTAAGTAGTGCTTTAAAAACTAAGTTTTCAAATTTATATTGAAAATGAATAAGTTTAAATTAGATGATTAAATTGTTTTAAATTTTAAAATTGATTTCTAAATGCTTTATTTTCAAATAAGGTTAAGGTTATAATTTGTAAACCAATAAAATAATTTGTCTTTAAGTTATGAAAATTTGATTAATCCAAATAATTAATTTGTGAGGATAATTAAGGTTAATTTATTATTGTTATGAACTTAAGAGTACTTAATCAATATGATTTATTAATAAGTAAAAGTTTAATTAAGATAAATGATTTTATTATTTAATTTAGGAAGTTAACTAATTATTTAATTAATTTTAAATGATTAGTTAATTGTTTATTTAATGTTAAATAATCACTTAATTATTAATTAATTAAGTGTAATTACTTAATGAAGTAATTAATGATGAATTTCTGAATGTAATTAAGTAAAGGAAATTACTTATGGAAGTAATTTCTTATAGAATAAATTGAGTGAAGTGATTAAGGGTAAATCACTTGATGTTATGAATCTAAGGATCAATTAAGTTAATTGATTTGAAGTTAATTAATTATGGAGTAATTAATTAATTTAAGAATTAAGGATTATTTAATGATGGGATTAATTGCTGGTTAAGGTAATTAATTTAGAGAGTAATTAACAAATGAAAGTATTTAGAAGATAATTACTCATAGAGGTAGTTAAAGGTCAATTACTTAGTTAATTTTAGTTAATTAATTAATGTGATTAATTAATTTATGAATGTGATTAATTTAAGGTTAATTACTAAATGTAATTAATTAAAAATGTAATTAATTAATAAAGTAATTAATTAAGGTTTATTAATTTAATTGATTAATAATTACTTAATGAAGTAATTAAAGATTAATTAATTAGTATAATTAATTAAAGAATTAATATAATTAATTAAGAAGTTAATTAATTAAGATAAGTAATTACAAGTTGTTAATTACTGTTTATGATTAATTAATACTAATTAATGAGATGGTTAATTATAAATTAATTATTTAATTAATCAAAGGGTTAATTAATTAAAAAGAATCATGTTAATATAATTAATGAAATCAATCAAGGTTGATTAATAAAAGTGATTAATTTAATTGTGATTAATTGAGGATTAACGCAAATAATTATAGTTAATTAATTAATGGAAGCAAATGAAGGATCATTAATTATTGTAATTAATGATAGTAATTAAAGGTTAATTACTGTATATAGTTAAGGATAATTAATTCGTGAAATTAATTAAGAATTAAAGGCTAATTACTTGAGTGTAATTAAAGAATAATTAATCAAGGAAGATTAATTAAGGAAGATCATTAAGAGATGATTAATAAATTGATTTGTAATAAAATAATGAAGCAGGATTAAGATAATCCAAGTGATTAAAGGATAGTAATTAATTTAATTAAAGGATAATTAAATTGATTAAGAGTTAATCAAACCTGCTTATGGATGATTGATTGATATTGGATGATTGATTGATATTGGATGTTTGAATGATGTTGGATGATTTGAATATGATATCTCTGATATGTGATATGCTGTTTTGTGAGATGAATGGTTGATATGAATTATCTTTTGTGATAATGTGATTCATCTATCTATTATATCATCTTAAATATAACTTTAAATTGTTTAAAACCATTAAACAACTTGGACATTAAAATAGCGTTTGGATTTCGGTGAGACCGGGATCGGGTTTCCATATTTGGATATCCGAAAACCACATCGATCCAAATTAAACGTTAGGTCGTGTATCCAAGTGGTGCTTAGTGAAGACTCGAAGTGTAAGAACTATTCGTCAGTATAACTCTGAGGGTGGTTCCGTGATGAATTTTACGGAAATAGCACTTTCAGGTTCGAGATGATGATTCAGAGTGCAAGGGCTGTGGTTGTTGACTCTGAGGGTGATTCCAAAATGAGTGCAACAAGATACTGCCTTCGGTTTCGTTCGAACCCGGAACGAACTTGTATGTATTGAATGCTTTCAGAACATCGTCAGGTGGACGATGAGCATTCTAAGATAGATGTGTTCTATAAAGGTAATTGCAGCCTCAAGCCTCATCAACCGAGAATGGCTAAAACAGGGGAGGTGCAGCAAGGCTAGGTGGGTAGCACCCATTTCAGGGTGAGGTCATCCCTATCTAGATGTCCCTTTCTATTTCGGTTTAGTGCGTGGTTGGTCACGCCAACCACTGGGTGATCTTACTCGGGACTGTCTAGTAAGGGATGGTCCCGGTCTTGTGTTACAGGAGAGTTAGGGTGGCTCCTCGGTACGGTGATCTAGGCCACGTACTGTGACGGGCGGTACCTCGGTAGCCCTGCCATTGATGGAAACTCATTCTTTCCTACGAGACCCTACGGTTTTGATTGTATTACCCACTTTCGTGGCTAGTAGCTGGAATTTAATAGATGTAACAATTTTGGCTATTTCTTATTTACTTGAAAACCCTAGACAATATTATAATATCACTGGATTTCCTATCAAATGTTTTGGTTAGCGTAAGGTAAAAACTTTTCCATGTTTATGTGTGGGAAGTCTTACGTGATACCTCTTCTTTTCAAAGGATTTTCTAAAGTTAAGCAATTTTAACCGGTTTACTCACACCAGACCCCTGTCTGACCTGAGTGTTTATTTTCTGTTTTATTAAACTCTTGGGTACTCATATTATGTATGAGTAGTCAAGGGATTCAGGTTAACTTGACGAATTCTGAAGGAGATATGGAGCAGGAGGCTTCCGCGTGTAGATATATTATGGTTCAGATGTGTTTGTGTGATATCTGTATCTTGTGATATCTTGAGTTATATAGTTAGGCAGATGTTCATAACTGTCTAATATGTGTTGTATAAGTTGTGTACTCTGATGTAATATGATACTATGTAATATTTTATATGATATATTATATTTCATTCATTCCATTGTGAGTTGTCTAATGTTGTTGAGTTTCTTCTTTCTTATCTTTTTTTCTTCTATCCCTTTCTTTCTTAAATCATGATACGTTTTTCTGGAGATAGAAAGACGGGTCGTGACAGCTGGTATCAGAGCATTAGGTTGAGCAAATACCTAGGCTCTGAGGTAGTGTCTTTCTTGAGAGAGCGTACTTGTAATTTTTGTATATATAACTATATATGCATATCTACCTAAATCTGTTGAGTTATTTGTTCGGATTTTCCAACATAAGTTTTAGAGGTAGATGGAGCAGTGGTGTGTGTGTAACACGATTACCATTAATGGAAGAGGTCCATATGTTTGAGGTTGGAAGTATATTTGTCGAAACTGTAGGTCTAATACCGTCTCAAGAGATATTTGCAGCTTGGAGTAAGGATTTCTCTGATCTTCGAAGGAAATCTTTTAAAGATTCGGAGTTCATCTTTGAAGTGTAAGTTTGGATTTCGCTCGGGTGAGTGAATTTTTCTAGAGTTTGGATATGTAGGAAGTGTAGAAGTAAGTGATGGTATCTTGATAGCTGCGTGATGAGATGCAGTACCCGTGGATATTTCCGAAGGTGTTTTCTCTTGAAGCGGTTTTAGAAGTGGTTGATGAGCAGTCTTTACCTGGCGCAGGGAAGATTCGTCTGTGTAGAAGTTATCTGGATCTTCAGCAAGGAGGTTAGCTGTTTTGGAATATGAGACTAAGGTCTATAAGTTGTTTCGCTTCGGCATGGTCTCATTGTCATCCCTTAAGGAGAGCAAGATGTTGATGCTTGATTTGGGGCCCGAATTTCTTGAGAGGATGTCTGCCTTCTCGAAGGTCTTTTGTGTGGTTTGTTGATCATTTTAGGGTTCGAGGAACCTTGGGATTAGAAGTCTTTGGTTAGCTATGGCAGCAGAGCGGCTCTAAGTGTTCGGTGTGCCGACAAGAGGGTCTCTTGGCTTAGTAGTGTCCTAGAGGTAGAGTTTGGAAGCAGCAGTGTGGCCCGTTTCTCCGATGGTTCAGGAATTTTTATGGTTCTTATATCAGCAGTCCGAGCAGATGGTGAATGTTTTCTTCAAAGGTTAACCTTGTTTGGAGAAGCTTAAGGCTGTTCTAATTGGTAAAGAGAGGACAATTTATTTGGAATCTGAACTAGTTAGGATGGCAAAAGTGACTTGGGATTAGTTTAGGAATTTATCTTGGGTAATCTTTTGTTTGAGACTGAGAGTTCTCATGTGGAAGTAGGAGCTACTGAAGTAATCAGAGGTTTGTCTACATCTGATTTGAGTTCCATATTGAATTGGTTCCAGGAGCGATACTGGTGGTTAGCCTGGTAGTAGGATGGTTCTTGGAAAAGGAAGAATTGGTATAGCAGCTCAGGAACTTTTGGAATTTGGATTGGTCAGATCTAGTTTTTGAGTTGGATTCTGCTATAAGGATGTGTGACCGAGTCAGATGGGTCACTAAGATTTTATGGATTTTATGAATATAGTTTCCCGGATATATTGGATAAGTTTGTACTCATGTTCATCAGTGGTATTCTCATCTACTTCAGAATCAGAGTTGTGCAGCGGAAGCGAGGTAGCAGTTGTGCGAGGAAGGAAGCAAGTTCAGTTTGCTATTGCTTGGGAAGTAGAGCTTGTGTTTTGGATTTCGACGGATCTTGGAAGACCATTTTGATGAATATGATCCAGAAACTAGTTTGATTTGGTCTAGTTATTTCTGGAAGCATCAGCATAGGTTGAGATGATCAAGAAGATGGGAAGCCCAGGATTGTCTGTTGAGTTATGCATATATGAGATAAGGAGTTTGGAATTCGAAGTTGGAGTCTTTATTGTTGTTAAGGTTTCTCTGGTTAAGAGAACTGTAATTGTGTAAGATTGGAAAGCTAGTTCTGAGGTATTTAGGATTTCTTATCGGTGTTTTTGATAGGATAAGTTCTTTTGTCTATAAGATTGAATTGCCAGTTTGGATAGCTGGAATTCATTGTATTTCACGTATCTCTGAGGGAGTACGTTTATGATTCATCATTGGTTGTAGAATCTGCAGTTCAGTTGGATTTGGAAGTTGAGCTAGACTTGAGCAGGTTCTGATGTTCTGTTCAGATTGGTGGATCTAGGAATGAGAGGAGCTCTGGATTATAGTAGTGTAGTTAATTTAGCTTCTGTAGAGCGAGTCTTCCAGTAATTTATACTTCGGAAACTCTAGATGGTATTAGAAGATCTATTCTTATTTATGTCAGGATGATTAGTTAGGTTAGTTTGTTTGATTGATTGCTATGATTGTTAGTAACTGGATGATAGGTATGCTTTGCTGTTGAGATTAAAATCTTTGCTGGGTTATTAAATTACCTTTGCTTTTAAATTTCGAGGACGAAATCCTTTTAAGGGGGGAGGAATGTGACGACCCGGAATTTTAGGCAATGTCAATTTAATAATCTGCATTTATAATTAAATTAATTTGATAATTTTTCTTCATAATTTTAATTTAAATTCGTAAATTTAATCTTTTAAAGGTTAATAGATATTTAATCTGGCAATATAGATCAATATCTTTTAAACAGTTTAAATTTAATAAGAATTATTTTTCAAAGTTAATAAAATTATATTCTATTTTTAACATATATATTTGACAAATATTGTGAATAGAAAATCTTTTGTTTTAAATAAAAGATGAATTTTCAAATTGTAATATATATATGTACAGTTATGTTATAATTTGGAGTTGTTCTGAAATTTAATATAATCTATTGATAATATATATATATATATATATATATATATATATATATATATGAATATATTGTGATTTGAAGCTTTGTTTTAAATTCAATATTTTTCAAAAGTTAATTTAAGATTAATTCAATTATTTTCAAAGTATAAGATAATTATTTATTTTTAAAAATATGATAGTTTAAATATAATTTAATCAAAGTTTTATTTTGTTTTCTTTAAAATGCTTAAATTAAAATGGTTATAAATATATATTTATATAAAGTTATAAATAAACTTTCTTTTTAAATATCTCTTGAACTGGAATTGTCTGTAAACATAACTGATATGTACATAAATTACTAGATTCATATTTATATAAATATAAATACAAATTCATATTTCACAATTTAAAGGAAACATATAATACATTTATTTGTTTTAAAACATAAGCTATTTATAAACAAATGTTTGCAAGATTTCATACTTATATATTTATTAAAAATTCAAAAGCTTATTTACATAAAAACATAAGTAAGTATAAATACAAATGTCCATATTACATAAATATAAAAAATAATTATTTTTATAATAAGGTTTTAGACACAATTATGCAAGGATTTTAACAATTGTAAGTTAGCTTTTGTCATTTGTTCAAATTTATCAACATGTGGCAACATTTTTATTTTATTTATTTTAATTTTTAAATAAATGTTTAAAGAAGAAAACTAGTTTTTACAAAACACTTTCATTCTTTTGTCTTCTTTTCTAAACTCAAACATGAAATTGAAACTGAAAAGCAAAAGTAAATCTGAAATTAAAACTACAACCTTCAAATCTACTGCAACTCAAATGGAATCAAGATCAACTGCAAGTTTCAATACTTTAAATCAACAATTTGAAGGCATGGAAAGGTTTTCATCAGCAAAGCCTGGGAAAAGAATTTTTTTTTTAAAACTGCTCTGCCTCGTCAAAGAAAGTGGTGAGTAAACTTTTTAAAAATAGTTTTAATCATATTGTAGTTGAATTCTTTATGCATGGAATGAATTTTGCTATGTTAATGAATATTTGTTTTCATGAATACTGTCATGTATGTATGTTGTAGGGAGGGAATTCCTAAGAATAGAAAACCTGTATAAATTCATCTCTGTTCTTTTTTTTTCAGGTGTTGATTTCTTAAGAAAATTCAAAAATCTTCCAATCTAAACTATATTAGATCTTAGCATATGAATGAAAGTTGTGAATTAATATATGATGGTAATTTTAAAAATGGTTTCTGAAATTTTAATTCACAAATAAGTTTTAAAATGGAAAATACAGTAAAATACTGTTGCATGTCAAAAATCAATAAAGTCAATTTAAAGTTTGGATTGTATGAATGAATTCGTGGTGGGAAATCACGAATTTTAACACTAATTTCATGATTTTTAATTCTATAATCTGTTGGGAATTTGGAGATGAATGGTTTCGGCAATTTGACGAATTGCCGAAGATCAATTCGATGCTTGATGCTGGATTCGTGGTCGAAGCTAGCTATGGTATCTTGGATGAGGGGGAAATGTTCACGAATTTTTCCTATGGCAGTGATGATCAGATTAGATCGAACTAGGGTTTTACTTGTTTTTGGTACGGCTTGGCTGTCGAGATGATTGCGACGTGGGAGGTGGACCGGAGTCGATCGCGTGTTGAGGGTGAGTAGCGCGTCAATGCGGCGTTGCTTTGGAAGAGATTCTGGAGTTTTCGGTGGTGGAGATCATCAGAGGCGATGGGTTTAATGGATCGTGTTGCTGTAGTTTTTCGAGCTAAGGGGTCGATTTTGATTCTCGAGTTTTTTTTCAATTTGGGTGCTCGTTCGAGGTCGCAGGGGTTCGTATGATTATCGTTGATGGTCGCGATGGCCTATGGTGGCCGAAGCTATCGGTACACATGCACCGTGCACGGTTTTGGGTCAGGTGAAGGTTTCGTTTTGGAAGATTGTGTTTGCTCAGTGTGGAGCTCGCGTTTTCCTCGCTTGTCTCGAAGTAGTTGAGACTGGGTTTGTTTCGAAGCAGGGTCGGGGTAACTTTGAGGTTTGTCTCGGGTTATAGGTGATGCTTATCTGGTTAGTAGTAATGATATAAGTTTACAGATTAAACTTATTGTTGAAATAAATAAAATTAAGCTTCAAATTATAAGACAAGTTTATAAAAGGAAACAGATTTATAAAAGTTAAAAACTTGTTCTATGAAGTAAAAGTTAATCAAACTTTTAAAGTATTAATTGAATATATTTTAAATTTAAATTGTTTAAGATGTTTGTTTTTGAAAGTAATTATCTTAATTAAATTTTGAATTTTAATTTAAAGAGGAATGTTCTGAATTTGAATATTAAACCAAAGTTTTAAGTAAATTTTAAGTAATGTTTTAAAAACTAAGTTTTCGAATTTATATTGAAAATGAATAAGTTTAAATTAGATGATTAAATTGTTTTAAATTTTAAAATTGATTTCTAAATGCTTTATTTTCAAATAAGGTTAAGGTTATAATTTGTAAACCAATAAAATAATTTGTCTTTAAGTTATTAAAATTTGATTAATTCAAATAATTAATTTGTGAGGATAATTAAGGTTAATTTATTATGTTATGAACTTAAGAGTACTTAATCAATATGATTTATTAATAAGTAAAAGTTTAATTAAGATAAATGATTTTCTTATTTAATTTAGGAAGTTTACTAATTATTTAATTAATTTTAAATGATTAGTTAATTGTTTATTTAATTTTAAATAATCACTTAATTATGAATTAATTAAGTGTAATTACTTAATGAAGTAATTAATGATGAATTTCTGAATATAATTAAGTAAAGGAAATTACTTTTGGAAGTAATTTCTTATGGAAGAAATTGAGTGAAGTGATTAAGGGTAAATCATTTGATGTATTAATCTAAGGATTAATTAAGTTAATTGATTTGAAGTTAATTAATTATGGAGTAACTAAATAATTTAATAATTAAGGATTATTTAATAATGGGATTAATTACTTGTTAAGGTAATTAATTTAGAGAGTAATTAACTAATGAAAGTATTTCAAAGATAATTACTTATAGAAGTAACTAAAGGTTAATTTATTTTGGACTTCTTCTTGGCACTATCATGAAAGACTTTCAAATATGATTTCGTGTTACTATTAGCATGAAAAAGGTTATCAAATAAGGTCAAATTTGGTTGGTCATCATCTGACTCTTCAATGCCAGTTAAAATTTCAATGCCAGTTAAAATTTCAATTCACTATTACTTAGAATACGGTTCTCCTTCTCTCTAATTCCATTCCTTTTTAAGCTCTTTCTTGACATGTTGCAACTTATGAATCAAATTATGTTGCATAGAAGCCTAAAATTTGGTATTCAATTCTAGTGTCGAAACACTTTAAATAGTCATCTAAAAGGTGCTGCGAGTTAAATATCTAAAAGGTGAGCTCTTAATGTTTCTATTATAAGGTTAAAATTTAACTAAAATAGGATTGTGGTCACCGAAAAAATTCGGAAGAGCAATCGAAATTAAACGGGAGAAAAGATTAAGGAATAAATCATTCGTTATAACTCTATCTACCTATCTTGCAATTCCTTTTTCTCCATGTGATTTTAAATCCCTGTAGTTTCATATATACTAAACCAGATGCTGTTGAAAAATTATTAAAACCTATTAGATGACTAAAAGGAATAGCAAGACCCTATTTTTATCATTAGCATGTAAGGCATTATTTAAGTTACCTATAAGAATAATAGGTTTATCAGTCAAATTATCTCTTTGCTTAACATTCCCATAATGTTTCTATATCTTATAGAAAATTGCTTGCACAAATAAACGGAATAAAAAATTTGCACCATCCCTTATTAGACACAGTGCAACTAATATGTTGTTTACTTTTTGAATGAATTTGAAATTCCCACACAAGAGAGTCCCAACAAATCAAGATTCTACCTTTTTCTCCAATATCATTATTATGTATTAATCTCCAATTAGCTAGTAGTCGGAGCTTTTCTATACCCTTTATAGCTATTTATTTTATAATAAACTAATTATATTGGGTTTACGATACTTAAGAGTTTTATAACATCATTATATCTATTATCTGAGTTGATACCCCTACGTTCTAGCTTAGAATACGTAACACCTCATAAAAATTAGAAAGAAATTAACTAATAAGAAAAGAATTAGTTAATAAATATAATAAGACTAAGTAAGTAAAATTTGAAGATGTCAAAATTTAGCCATGAAATCTGTGGCATTGCATTCATAGTAATTTTCTGATCCATTTGCATATATAAAGTTTTGAAATCGAAGCTCAAACGAAAAAGTTATTGCCGTTTGAAGTTTTTGAATTTGAATTAATATAATGGAATCCAAATTTAAACAAATAATTAATGCCAAAGTTTGAAATTCAAAATGTAATTACGCTTGTGGGTTAAAAATGCTAAAATAAAAGTTAACGTCAAACATTAACTATGAAAATAAATAATCAAATAACAGCAAACAAATATATGTTCCCAAATCAACGCCATCTTTCGATCGCCTATTAGGAGCCGTTAAAGGTATTGTTGTGGCAGCTAGGGCTAAGGAAGACCATGAATGGTCCAGATTTTTTTTATTTTACACTAACTTATTCCAAGGGTTCTAGTGTCTTCTAATTACTATAAATGAGAACCTAGCCCCTTCACTTTTATTCACAAACTATCTAAGAACATAGCTGAGCTCTGCTAGTTTCCTTCTTCCTCGAGATTCAAAAATTCTCTTGAATTTCTATCAGTTTAATATTCAATTTCTAATTATATTCTTCTCTAGTCCCTAAAATTCTGAATCTAATCTATATACTACCCACTTGTTGTATAATCCTAAAGGAGTAGATCTGGAAAGAGATTTAATCTAGGTGTAAACAAATCAAGAGGAAGAGCTAAGGACCTTTTGTGAGTGGAAATCTTAGTTTTTTCTTACTTCAGTAATTGTATAGTATAACTTGGATTTGATATATGCCTTTGGGAATTTTTTTCATGAAAACATCAAAACTAAAATCCCAAAATTCCCCTAAGGGAAATATCAATTCTTATGTTAGAATCTTAATTATTCTACTTTAAATAGTGGAATTACATTTGTAACATCCCGCCTTTTCGCACGTTTACGCAGACATACATGTCG
This sequence comes from Allium cepa, assembly GCA_030765085.1. NCBI lineage: Eukaryota > Viridiplantae > Streptophyta > Magnoliopsida > Asparagales > Amaryllidaceae > Allium > Allium cepa. The sequence goes on along the minus strand of CM060946.1, from coordinate 73,517,823 downwards.
ACTCAAACCATACAGAAGGGCTGATTGTAATTGGGGTGAATAAGAAAAACGGAGAAAGAAAGAAAACAAAACAGAATCTCGCAGCGGAATGAAAAAAATATAATAATCAAATAACAGTTCATGAAGCTGTTTTACAAAAACATTTGATTATACTTATACAACACAGATCAGAGTTACACATACTAGAGAATAATAAATAATGCAGCGGAATACATGATGCGGTGAAATATAATAAATAATGATACGATCTTCGTCTTCTCCCTCCAGCAATAGGGTCTTCAAATCCTAAAATGCTCAGGCTGACCCGAGCGAATTGAAAAGACAAAACACACGAGTCAGAATTAAAAGATCTTATGTAAGTTTAATCAATGGTAAAATATGAGTGGAACGGCGTCGAATATGTTTACCGGGTTTGACATCTCCTATCTAGTGTCTAACGTGAGTGTAGTGACTTAAGAGATGTTCGGGATTTATATCTCCTAAGGATCCGTTAAACTATTTAACATGTAGTAATATACGTTATTATAATAGTGTCTAGAAGTAAAAATAAACTTGATTTAAAATAGCGTTAAGGCGTCACCCATATCCATCTTAACACATAAATAGTCCCAAAAGTCTATCCAGTTTCATAGCCCCTCTTGATCGGGAAACCACCAGAGGATACTCCACAGGCTACGGCACAAAAACAAAAACGTACAAGGCGTGTTAGGGTAGGTGACATTACATAACTAGGCAATGCCAGGGTAGATATACCAATAATGCATCCGGACTGGTGGTAACGCGTAGCAGCCACTACCGCCCACCTCGAGCCACACTCCCAAAAAAAATCCGAAAGTGCACCCAATTAATGACGAAGTAATAGAGTGGTATCGAAGGAATGTATCTGATAATAGGAGCTACCTCATTGGCCCGGAATCGCTCTTGTTTTAGCCACCTTATGCCAACTCACGAGAGTCGGGTCCACTTATATACCTCAATAGAACGTCGCCACCATCCTACTTCATTTTGGAATCTCCACCGCGTACACGGTTGTTAAAGTGGTTTTCGGAGTTGGCAGAGAGTATGACAACTTCCGATCCCGATCTCTTTGACAACCAAAGTTATTATAACACTGCGGTCATTTCAAAATAGTTTATACTTCAAACCAAAATATTATTGTCATTTCAAAAACCATATCAATACGATATCATTTCCATTTCAAAACCAAATACAATATCATTTCCGTTTCAAAACCAAATCAATATGATATCATTTCAATTTAAATATATCATTTTCCAAAATCACAACACTTTCAAAGTTATAACACTTCGAAACCAAAACATTTGAAATTATAACACTTTCAAATCATAATACTTTGAAACTCATAACTTTAAAAACCTAACTTCCACCACTTAAACGATTTAGATATTAAAATAATATATAATAAAATAGTTTTAAATTTAAAATTACTTTATAAAATAAAATAATTTCCTCAAACTTCATGAATTGATTCAAATCAACTTGAATCCGAAATTCAATTTAAATCAAATCTAAATTCATAAATTTCAACTAGATTCAGTTTTCACTAAACTATTTCAATTTATATCGATTTCAAATATAGATTTGAACCTCAAATAAACCATTTCAATTTCCGTATATTTCAAAGCTTTAAATATTCCACCGTTTCAAACTAAATTTGATAACTTCATATATACCTTAATTTAACTTCATTATTATTCAGTTTTGAAATATTTACTTAACAAATCCAATATCTTTTAAATAAACCCCAAATTCCAAATCGTTAAATATTCCTTCGATTAATTGAAACTTGAAATATTTATTTTAAATCATTATAAACAAAATCAAGTTATAAAAATCGTATCTTAAAAATTTTCAAATTTAATAAATTTCAAATCAAATTTATTTGAGTTTAATTCTTAAATAAATTCAATTTCAAATAAATTTCAAATTTATCTTCCAACCTTAATTTATTTAGATCATTATAAACTCTATATAAAATATAATTTAAATTGTTAACCATATTATCTTCAATAAAATCAAACTTTATTATTAAACTTATTCTATATTAAAACAAATTTAAACATAGTTTAAAATCAAGAATAAAATAACATTTATATAATATCTAAAATCAATATTTATATAAAACCATATATTTCTTTACAAAACCATAGAAATTATTTCAAAAATATTTTTATATATAGACCACGGTGTCTGTACATAATTTTCTATCCTATGGTCAAGTAATACGAATATTTATCATTTCAATCCGTAATTTAATATTTTACGGTTGCATAACATTTTAAACTGCAATCCCGAATTAATAATAATCCATAACGAACTTGCAGTTTATAAAAATATTAACTAAACATCCATCGCAATCATCATCCAAAACAATCCATAAATATCAACATAGAAACTGACAATAAATAAAGGTATTTAACTGGCAGTTTATATGCAATAACAAATTAAATAACAATTTAATTCAAATAAATTCAATTTAACTGAGATGATGATTAAAAATATACCAAACAATCGAATCACGTCATGAATTAAATTTAACAAACATAAGAAATTTTAGAAGTTTCGAGTGGGTTAAAACAATCACCTTTGAATTTAAATTGAATTTAAATCCAATTTAAACCCGAAATTTGAATAGTAGTCCAAACCAGCATCAAAATATCCAGAATTTTGATATGATCCTAACAAAATAAACCGCGTATGAATCCGAGCTTGTATGAAAAAGTTATGAAAATTAGAAGATTGGAAAATTCTGGTCCTGTGTCGACTTCGAGTTCAACTTCGGTCCGCCACCTCAAATCCCGGGTGCTTGCTCTTAGTTTTTGCCCAAATGACCCGGAGCGACCCGAGTCATTTTCTTCTTGACCTGAAGTTGTTGCAGGATATTTTCCTCCGAAACCCGAAGCGCGACCCGAAGTTGTTGCAGATCCGTAATTTTTTTTTTTTGAAATTGAAATTAATTTTTGGAATTAGGTTTTGTCTGCCATTGGAATGAGGAGTTGAGAAGGAGATGTAGGTACAGACAAATGAAAACAAGGAGTGACTTGGTTTATAACAGACTATTTATAGGCAAAGCTGAAAATAGAATGAACGGACAAGATTTGATTGAAAGATAACGACTCGAAAAGCCCATTTTGCCTCCGGAACGAAAATGGGTCAACCTATATATCAAAATAGATATTTTTAAATATTTAAATTCAATGGAACAGGTTTCAAGTCCTAGTTTCATCGTATGAAGAAGTTATGTTAAAATCCGCTTATTTCAAATTGATTTCAATTAAATTGATTTATAGATGTTTCGAGTCTGTACGATCAAACAATAATTCTGATCGTTACGGAACTTAAAATCCTATATAATTCACCATTACGGATACGATGAAACTGGTTTCGTCAAAATCCGAGCCAGTGGCCAAAATGGCTATTTTTCAGTCAATTAAATAAAATATTAAATTAAGTTAAGTCACTTTTCATTCAAATTTTAAAATTTATAATTTTTATCATCTTTGATTACTCTAGTAATTTATAATCCTTTATAATAAATTTCTATATCAATTTAAAGTTAATTTATTAACCAATTACAATATCAAATTTCAATTTCAGTAAATTCAGTAATTATCAATTGAAATTCCAACAAATCCATTTATTTGATTTTAAACCTTGTTATTCAGCCAATTATTATCTTATGCGTATAATTACCTTTGGTTTATTTTTATTACATTAATATTTCTTATTTTGTTCTAATTTCAATTAACATGGTATTTAATTTCATTTGCTTACCATTAATTTATTTGTTATAGATTGAATTCCAATTGATAAATTCCAAATAAACTGATTCGATCCAATTTTTAATCTATATATTAAGTCTATTATTACTCTATAACCTAGTTAATATTTGCTTCTTTTTCATTACATTGATATAGTAAAATTTACATATTTCCTTTGTATTAACCATTATTTTCAATTATATTAAAATTTTCAAATATATATATTTATTATAATTAAAATCTCAATTAATCTGTTCAACTAGGTTTCATTCCTTTATTTTATCTTATGAAAAAAATATACATTTCCCTTTATTTTGTTACATTCACACTTTACAATTTCCTAACTCACATTAATGAAAATTACTCACAATTAAACGTAATTGATTTCCAATCTTAAATTTAGCAGCCCAAATAAAAGGTAACTTGCAATAAATGTTATCGTTATTTTTATATTACGTTCAAGTCTATTATTTTCACTAATTATCATAATTTCTTACATACTGTTGAATTCATTCAATTACCATAAATTATTTATAAATTCATTTATTTATACAACACTTACCATTGTTTACTTATATTCCATTTTATACCCAAATGTAACATTTACAACTAGATTAATAGACCAATTAAACAACAACTGACCACCGTTACTACAACTTTAAATCATACTTTTGAATTCATTGTTACATTTCATGTTAGCATTCCTTTCATTATTAAATTACAAAGTTTTTTTTTCTTCCATATTAAATTACTCAAACTTATTAATTTAACAAATTTAATTTTTGAAATTGACAGGTCGTTACACTCTCCCCCACTCAAAATTTTTCGTCCCCGAAAAGGAAAAAGGAGGGAAAGAAAGAATTAAGAAGTCAATATATATCTTATTCAAAAATATTAAATTTATAAAGAAATAAACTTACAAAATTTAATGATTCAAATAAAATATATCAATTTATAACCATTAAATCAATTTATATTCAAGTAGCAAAATCTTTGGAAAATGTTTCATAAAATTTTCAAGTCCAAAATTCACGAAAAATTTCGGCAGAGTCTCCTTTGTACGGAGAGGCTTGGGAGAAAATATAATATCAAATATAACAATATATATCACAATATAATAATATAATATTGCTAGAAAACCGTAACCCGAGAACGTACCTATTTGTGGGGCAAACAACGTTTAATTTTATGAAACCAAATGCAATAGCAATTGCTTCCATAACCTGTATTTCACTTATATAATCCAAAAAAGTTAATAATTATATAAAATGAAACATTTAAAATTGTTTCAACTACTAACAAACAAATCAATATAAACAACAATCACTTGCAACCAATATACAATCATCATACAAAATCAACACAAATCAATTATCCATTCATATCAAACAAAACAAATAGTCGTTCGGGTTCAAAAACTTTAAATTGTACAGAATGAAAAATAAACTACTAAGTACACCATTTACTCAACAGTCTTAGATGAAACTAGATAGATTATTCATACATCCAAACAATTTTAAAGTATCCTTCCCCAAACAACCATAAACCAAACAAACAATAACCCCAAGCATAAATTAAGTCCATACTTATCAATTTCATTTCATAACATTTATTGTTTCGCTTCCTTTTCATTCATATAATAATTTATCTTTTTAATTTACATTTTATTTCTTACAGTTTTCATTTCCATTCTTTTATTTTCAAACGTTATATTCTTTTCTTACATATGTTACTCATATACAATTTAATTTAAACATATGTAAGCATATTCTTAGAGTAATGTATAAGCTTCTTTGTAAATAATTTCACATTCATTCATTCAATCTTATTTTCATTTATTTCTATCCACTACTTACAAATTCATTTTCATTTATCATGTAATGCAAATTTCTTTTATTTGCATTACATTCATTTATTCATTATTTAATTTCATTTATTTACAGTATTCATGTGTAATTCAATTATTTAACATTTCAATATGTTTACTTAAATTTCTAATTACTCATTTACAATACTTACTTTCTATCTCATTTTATTATAGTAACACTTTAATTATAACTTAAGTTTATAACAGCTATAACACTAAATTTCTTATTTGTAAAAGTAGTTCACTGAACAATTTCATTACATAAGTTTACTTGTACAATTTCCATTACATTTTCTTATTAAACATGACAGCCTTTAATATTTTGGTAAGTTATATATATATATATATATATATATATATATTAAAGAATGCAAATTGAAAAATTATACAAGTTTATCTCATTTTTTTAAAATTAATTTAATGTTCAATAATTATCTCTTTTTTTATAAGTTACAAATTTCAACTTGCTTGTAATTTTATTCATAACCTAGCATTAAATTTCTTATTTCATTAGAGGTTACAATTATTAATTGGTTACATTCCATTTCACTACCATAATTGAAACTTTTAATCAATGGAAACTTAAGAACTAAAACCGGGTTAAATTTCAAATCATTTTAAAAATAATAGACAAATGCATATACTTACATTTTATATACCCAATTATATTTAAAAAAATTGAAATTTATGTTTGTTTAACAAAACAAATCTGCAGTAAAACTACTACAGTGGCCTTCCCACTTAGAAACTCGAAAATGAATGTCGATGATGCTCCAACGACAGAGAAGGAAGTACAGAACTTATTTCTTTTCCAAATTTCTTTAAAGCAATTCTTTCAAATCATATTGAAATATTTATATCAGAAACTACTTCTAAATATTATTATTATTATATCCCAAAATCGTTTGAAAGAAATTTTCAAATACCCCAGAACTCAAATTCTAAATTTCCAAATTTAATTTATCTTATTTTTAAGTATTATTTCCAACCTATATTCATAAATTTCACTACATAACAAACAATATAGTACAACCAAATATATCCTTTATAAATCATTATTTTGTATACAAAAATATACAATAGGCAAAATTATTCCATTCACCTATATTTCAAAAAAATATTATGCCGATCTATCATATTAAGTGTTTAGAAATCCATATCGATGTCATAGCGTCCTATACACCAACTGGAATTTATAAATACAAAACGGAACAAATTAACACAATATCAAAAACTTTTTATAGCACTAACAAATACGCTCTCTCATATATTGCACTCAACGACTCATCATAAGGTATTATGTGACGCCCCACCACTATACCCACGCTAGCCAAGAACATTACTGAGAATGCTGTCAACTAGCACGGAGAATATGCCTGTTGAGGAGCGACCATCTGTATAATTGCTTTGTGCGAGTACCGATATACCGGATAAAAATATAACTTTTCACCTCAAGAGGAAATCCGACATACCGACATAAACTCAAAGCTACTACACAGTGGCTATAAAGGTCTTCGGAAACAAATATAGAAATAAACATAACACAAATCAGTCACAGACAATTCATATCACAAAGGCGGAAATAGATATGAATATTACACATGAAAGTGTATATCAGAGTAGTGGTCTAAAACGATCCACAATATCACAAAAGAATAGTTACATGAACTACACAAAAGAATAAGTATACATTATGGAGTCTATATCACAAATGTATACAACAAAAACTACTAATCTAAGTAGTTAACCAAAAGTCAGAGGAATCAATCCCAAGAGAGAAGTCAAGCAGAAGCACCTGTAACATTTCGGTCTGACCCGAGTATTATTTAATAACAAAATAATAAACGGATCAGTCTAGCTATAAATATCAGGCGAAACGATATAGAATAAGAGATATGACTAAAGACATAATAATCACTATGCCAAGCTGTGATATATATAAGTAATTGAAAATCAACAAGATATTAATCAATATCACCAAATCTACGTAAGAATCAAAGAAATGTCATACTCCATATTTCTTTCACCAAACCACAAATATTGACGATAATATCAACGTCAATCACAAAAGTCAATGACACACAAATTCACCAATGCACAAATATTGATAAAACTTATCAATGGAAATCACAAAAATTGGTGAAACACAAATTCTAGAAATCATCTCAAGAAATCCAGAAATCACAAAGGGGGGAGGTCTATCACAAACGGGAGCATAAAGCTCACCAACACGTGTATCACAAACGGAACGCTAATTCCATGGTCGCTAACCATCACAAATTGAGCCGAAGCTCCACAAACGGTCCGAAGACCATGGGTTGCTATCCCACCAAATTGAGTCGAAACTCCACAAAACGGGGTTTAGTCTCCCACGCAGACAAAGAGACATCGCACATTACTAGTCTAAATCACAAAGATGATCGTCATGATCAACGAGAAGTGTCAATTACACTAAGCTAGTAAATATATGAGTTTAGCATCATGTCCCATAACCACTAGCTTAACTTAAATATTTACGAACAAATTGTAAGTTTCCACTAGAAAATTGTCACAAGAGATTCAATCGAACAAGTCCAAGAATTAACCGAACAAGTAAACGCAAGCGTTTCATACCACTTGTTTTACTAAGCCGTTTAATTAGATTTCTCATACGAGTGAGGTAAAGGTATGTATATACTAGTAGATTGGAAATCGGTTTGAGAAAAAACAAGCTTTGTAAATAAAATAGTGTTGGAATCGTTTTGATGAAAGAGTTTTGATATTTAATACTAGTATTGAAACCCTTATATTTTTAAAGTGACAAATCACAAAAATGATTGTAGGACAATCAATCACCAAAATTCACATACGAAAATGTGAATAAAAATCCAACGAAACCGATAAAGAATCCATCGAAATGGATATTCAAAAATCCCTAAAAAGGAGTCATCAAAGTCATAATAAATGATAAAAACAAATAGGATCATGACGAATCGATTTAAATTGGAAATTCAATCCAAAAAGGCAAAATGGACTCAAACAGCAGGTTCAGTCGACTGAACAGAGTTTTCAGTCGACTGACCCTGTACCTGAAAATTTTCCAGGTTCAGGAAACTTTCTGTTTACAGGTTCAGTCGACTGAACAGAGGATTCAGCCGACTGAATCATGCCTGGAAACTTGGTTCCAGGTTCAGTCGACTGAACAGAGTATTCAGTCGACTGAATCATGCCTGGGCTGTTTTTCAGCCTTATTCAAATGAAGAGCAAACTCTTCCAAAATGCAACCGGACGAACATTGGCTCTAAGGGTTTATGCCAATCGACAACCCGGCCCTATATGCTCCTCGATGCATCACCAAAAGCATGATCAAACATCCATAAAAGGATTTCACACAAATTTGACTTAAAAACCCCAAAAATTGGAATATTCACAAAACCAATACAAATCAAGAGCAAATTCTCATGAAGAAGTGTTAGGAATTCAAACCTAACAACCAAAGACAATTATAGTCATAGATGTGAGATAAAAATCTCATCTTTTCACAAAATCAAACAAGAAGAAGCTTGAAAGCAAATGGAGAATCAACCTCTCTTCAACCCAACCCAAATGAGCTTGAATCTATGCTCAAAAACAAGAACATTCCCAAAATTAGGTTTAGGAATTTCTGAAATTGGTAAGAGAATAAGTTGGAGAAGAAGAAGAGAAGCTTACCAATGGGTTCTTCTTGAGTTTGGAGCTAGGAATTTGATTTGCAAGAGAAACTAGGGTTTTGGAGTTTTAATTTCCAATCTCTCCCACCATTAATGCTAAGAAAACTGAAATGAGAAGAGAATGAGGGTGAGTGGGGAAGAGTGGCTCAGATTTGAGCATAAGTTAACATATGGCTGAGCCCAAACCAAACCCAAAGTGAAAAGTAGCAAAAATCAACTTTCTCCAAACTTATCGAAGCTTATACTCAAAAAGGTCGCAAACGGCATTTTAAACTCAATGGGAGTGGTCCCGAGTCCTAATTCGACCGTATGCAAAAAGTAGCTTTTCGGACTAAAATCCGACTAATGATGAAATATTTAAATAAAATATTTAAATATAAAATCGATAAATATGCGGGTTGTTACATATTACTACCCTATAAATAAAGATTCAGACACCACAAAGCTAAGATTTATTGCTAAACCAAAGCTCTGATACCAAATGTAACATCCCACCTTTTCGTACGTTTAAGCAGACACATATATCGATTCAAACCATACAGAAGGGCAAATTGTTGTTGGGGTGAATAGGAAAAACAGAGAAAGAAAGAAAATAAAACAGAATCTTGCAGTGGAATGACAAAATATAATAATCAAATAACAGTTCATGAAGCTGTTTTACAAAAACATTTGATTAAACTTATACAACACAGATCAGGGTTACACATACCAGAGAATAATAAATAATGTAGCGGAATACATGATGTAGTGAAATATAATAAATAATAATAATACAATCTTCGTCTTCGTCCTCCAACAATAGGGTCTTCAAATCCTAAAATGCTCAGGCTGACCCGAGCGAATTGAAAAGACAAAACACTCGAGTCAGAACTAAAAGATCTTGTGTAATTTAAATCAAAGGTAAAATATGAGTGGAATGGCATCGGAGATGTTTACGGGGTTTGACATCTCCTATCCAGTGTTTAACATGAGTGCAGTAACTTAAGAGATGTTTGGGATATACATCTCCTAAGGATCCGTTAAACTATTTACTATGTAGTAATATACGCTATTATAATAGTGTCTAAAAGTAAAATAAACTTACTTTAAAATAGCATTAAGGCGTTCCTATATCCCCCTTAACACATAAATTGTCCCAGTGGTCTATCCAGTATCATAGTCCCTCCTGATCGGGAAGCCATCAGAGACTGCACCGGCTACGACACAAAACCAAAATTGTACAAGGCTCGTTAGGGTAGGTGACATGGCACAACTAGGCAATGCCAGGGTAGATATACCAATTACGCATCCGGACTGGTGGTAACGCATAGCAGCCACTACCGCCGATCTCGAGCCACACTCCCAAAAAAATCTGAAGGTGCACCCAATCAATGACAAAGTAATAAAATGGTATCGTAGGAATGTGTCCGATAAGAGGGGCTGCCTCATTGGCCCGGAATCGCTCTTGTTTTAGCCACCTTATGCCAACTCACGGGAGTCGGGTCCACTTATATACCTCATTAGAACGCTGCCACCATCCTACTTCATTCTGGAATCTCTATCGCTTACACGGTTGTTAAAGTGGTTTTCGAAGTTGGCAGAGAGTATGACAAACTTCCGATCCCGGTCTCTTTAACAACCAAACATTATTATAACACAGCGGTCATTTCAAAATAGTTTATACTTCAAAACAAAAATATCCTTGCCATTTCAAAAACCATATCAATACGATATCATTTCCATTCCAAAACCAAATAAAATACCATTTCCATTTTGAAACCAAATCAATATGATATCATTTTCAATTTAAGCATATCCTTTTCCAAAATCATAGCACTTTCAAAATTATATCACTTCGAAACCAAAACACTTGAAATTATAACACTTTCAAATCATAATACTTTAAAACTCATAACTTTGAAAACCTAACTACCACCACTTAAACGATTTAGATATTAAAATAATATATATAATAAAATAGTTTTAAATTTAAAATTACTTTATAAAAAAAATTACTCAAACTTTATGAATTGATTCAAATCAACTTGAATCCAAAGTTCAATTTAAATCAAATCTAAATTCGTAAATTTCAAATCAATTCAGTTTTCAATAAACCATTTCAATTTATATCGATTTCAAATATAGATTTGAACCTCAAATAAACCATTTCGATTTCCATATATTTCAAAGCTTTAAATATTCCACCATTTCAAAACTAAATTTGATAACTTCATATATACCTTAATTTAACTTCATTATTATTCAGTTTTGAAATATTTACCTAACAAATCCAATATCTTTTAAATAAACCTCAAATTCCAAATCACTAAATGTTCCTTCAATTAGTTTAAACTTGAAATATTCAAAATCATCATAAACAAAATCAAGTTATAAAAATCAAATCTTTAAAATTTTCAAATTCAATAAATTTCAAATCAAACTTATTTGAGTTCAATTCTTAAATAAATTCAATTTCAAATAAATTTCAAATTGATCTTCCAACCTTATTTTATTTAAATCATTATGAACTCTATATAAAATATAATTTAAATACTTGACCATATTATCTTCAATAAAATCAAACTTTATTATTAAACTTATTATATATTAAAACAAATTTATACATAGTTTAAAATCAAGAATAAAATAACATTCATATAATATCTAAAATCAATATTTATACAAAACCATATGTTTCTTTACAAAGCCATAGAAATAATTTCAAAAATATTTTTATATATAGACCATGGTGCTTGTATATAATTTTCTATTCTATGGTCAAGTGATACAGATATTTATCATTTCAATCCGCAATTTAATATTTTACGTTTGTATATCATTTCAAACCACAATCCTGAATTAATAATAATCCATAACGAACTTGCAGTTTATAACAATACAAACTAAACATCCATTCAACCAATATCAACAATCAACATCCATTCAACCAATATCAACAATCAACATCCATCGCAATCATCATCCAAGACAATCAATAAATATCAACATAGAAACTGATAATAAATAACAGGTATTTAACTGGCAGTTTATATGCAATAATAAATTAAATAAAAATTTAATTCAAATAAATTCAATTTAACTGAGATGATGATTAAAAATATACCAAACAATCATAAATAAATTTCTAATCACATTATGAATTAAATTTAACAAACATAAGAAATTTTAGAAGTTGTGAGTGGGTTAAATACTCACCTTTGAATTTAAATTTAATTTAAATCCAATTAAAACCCAAAATTTGAACAGTCTCAGACTTGGTCCAAACTTGCGTCAAAATGTCTAGAATTCCGATACAATCCCAACAAAATAAACCGCGCATGAATCCGAGCTCATATGAAAAGGTTATGAAAATTAGAATATTGAAAAATTATGGTCCAGGGTCGACTTCGAGTTCAACTTCGGTCCGCCGCCTCAAATCCTCGGTGCTTACTCTGAGTTTATGCCAAAATGACTTGGAGCAACTCGAGTCATTTTCTTCCTGACCTGAAGTTGTTGCAGGGTTTTTGCCTCCGAAACCCGAAGCGCGACCCGAAGTTGTTGCAGATCCACAATTTTATTTTGAAATTGAAATTAATTTTTGGAATTTAGGAATTAGGTTTTGTCTTCCATTAGAATGAGGAGTTGAGAAGGAGATGTACGTACTGACAAATGAAAATAAGGAGTGGCTAGGGTTTATAACGGATTATTTATTGGCAAAGTTGAAAATAGAATGAATGGATAAGATTTGATTGAACGATAAACGACCCGAAAAGCCCGTTCTGCCTCCGGAACAAAAATGGGGCAACCTATATATCAAAATAGATGTTTAAATATTTTAAATTCAATGGAACAGGTTTCAAGTCCTAATTTCATTGTATGAAGATGTTATGTTAAAATCTGCTTATTTCGAATTGATTTCAGTTGATTTCAATTAAATTAATTTATAGACATTTCGAGTCCATTCGATCAAACGATAAATTCGAGCATTACGAAACTTGAAATCCTACAATAATTCACCATTACGGATCCGATGAAACTGGTTTCGTTGAAATTTGAGTATTTGGCCAAAATGACTATTTTTCAGTCAAATAAATAAATATTAAATTAAATTAAATCACTTTTCATTCAAATTTTAAAATTTACAATTTTTACTCTAGTAATTTATAATCCATTATAATAAATTTCTATATCATTTTAAAGTTAATTCATTAACCAATTACAATATCGAATTTCAATTTCAGTAAATTCATTAATTATGAATTGAAATTCCAACAAATCCATTTATTTGATTCTAAATCTTGTTATTCAGCCAATTATTATATTATGGGTATAATTACCTTTTGTTTATTTTTATTACATTAATATTTCCTATTTTATCCTAATCTCAATTAATATTGTATTCAATTTCATTTACTTACATTAATCTATTTGTTATAGATTGAATTCCAATCGATAAATTCCAAATAAAATGATTCGATCCAATTCTAGTCTTTTTATTAAGTCTATTATTACTCTATAAACTAGTTAATATTTGCTTGTCTTTTATTACGTATATTCAAATTTACATCTTTCCTATGTATTAACCATTATTTTCAATTATATTAAATTTGTTAAATATATATATATATATATGTATGTATGTATGTATATTATAATTAAAATCTCAATTAATCTATTCAACTAGGTTTCATTCCTTTATTTTAGGGGCATTTCACTAGAAGGACAAACTTTGCAGTCAAATTAGTTTCAAGGACACACATCCATAGAAATTAATTTCAAGGCCAAAGTCAGCAGAATAATTACTTTTAAGGACAAAGTCAACAGTCTAATTACTTTAAAGGATATAATTTCATAGGTTTTTAGACCTTAGAAACTAATTATTTTGCATTTTGTCCTTAAAAGTAATTATTTCAGTTGTATGTCCTAAAAACTAATTGCCCTTGGTAAAGAGGCCCTTGTGGCTAATTTCCACTTTATTTTATTTTATGAACAAAATATACATTTCCCTTTATTTTATTACATTCACATTTTACAATTACCTAATTCACATTAATGAACATTTACTCACAGTTAAACGTAATTGATTTCCAATCTTAAATTTAGCAGCCTAAATAAAAAGGTAACTTGCAATAAATGTTATCATTATTTTTATATTACGCTCAAGTCTATTATTTCCACTATAATTGCTTACATACTATTGAATTCATTCAATTACCATAAATTATATACAAATTCATTTATTTATACAACACTTACCCTTATTTACTTATATTCCATTTTATACCCAAATGTGACATTTATAACTAGATTAATAGACCAATTAAACATCAAATTACCTCATCATTATAACTTTAAATCATACTTTTGAATTCATGTTACATTTCATTTTAGCAATCCTTTCATTATTAAATTACAAAGTTTTTTTTCTTCCATATTAAATTACTAAAACTTATTAATTTAACAAATTTAATTATTGAAATTGACGGGTCGTTACAGTGTTGGTATTGCAATTTTAATGTTTTATATTCTATTCCACTTCTCATCTTTTTCTTTGGATTTGATTATGGTTTTTGAAAACAAATAAGTTAGGAAATGGTGTGTAAGGTACGAATTCTCTTAATTCGTAGTTTGCACTGCCTATTACTGTAATCCAAATGAAAATCCTCATTTTCATATAAATATGTATAAATTGAATAGAGTGTAAAAAGACTTGAAATGTAAATTCTGTTAATGCTAGTTTTACTTTTTTTGTATCAAATAAGTTTGGTATGGATTCTATTTTTATTCAAATCTGCTGTTTAATTGAGAATGTTAGATATATGGTATGTATATTGATTTATTGGACTTTTATAAATTTAAAAATTTTGAAATTTAAATGATTTGTATAAGGCGTAATCTTCGCACGATTATAAATATTTTAGGTATGTATACACACACACACATACATATGTACTAGCGTATAAATAACGTATAATTAATAGTGTATTAATTGTGTAGTAAGTAGGTTATTAACTAATATTAAATCCCCCTTTGGAATGAAGTGAGATAATTATGGATAGTAATTTTATGAAATGCAGTATGGTTTATGATAATATGTTAGGTGAGCGAAAATTATAACTAAGTTATGGGGATGCGGGGTCATTCAAAAAGCATAAAGAAGTCTGCCCAGCTATTTTGGCTACCAGCAGTATTACTTTTGGATTGGTGTAAGGCATCACCTATATTAAGTACCCATGGATGATGCAAGGTTATTTCCAAATTCTATAGGGTAAACCTATCTAGCTAATCTGGCTACCAGTACCTACGAATAATCAGACTAATGTGAGACGCCATATTTGGGTTATAATTCATAATACGTAGGACCTACTTTGGATTTGAAGGTAGTAAGTGGCCGACTGAAGGCTCGCCTCTTTCCTATTTATGAAGTATTAGATGGTCAAGTTTACCGAGTAGGCATGATAGTGGATATCTCAGGAAAGGTCCACTACAGGTTTGAGGTATTAAGTAGCTATTATAGAGTCCGCCTCTTCCATAAAGTAGTACTAAGTGGCCCAGTGAGATTCCACGTGATGTCAGCTAGATAGCATCGAAGAGGAGTCCTCCTTGGATAGGTAGTAACTGACGGGGACCTGCCTAAAATAAGATACTAATTTGTCAAACCCTACCTAGTTCCCATTATAAAGGTATTAAGTGACTTGGGTACTATATCTTACATTCTTAGGGCATTATTGGCGATAGATGCACGGGACTAGGTGGCCTACGGTTAAAGATGGGTTAGTGAGTTGGATTGGAAAGGGTATAGGTTATAGAATTGGACTTGTAGTTGGAGAAATTTACGTAGAATATAGTTAGGATGCACAAGACATATTCTTGTTTAAATCATACCAACTATGTAGTAAAAAGACTCAAAATATTATTGATTAGACATTGTTGTTCTGACTTCCTCCTTATTACAACACATGTTAAAGAGGATGATGCAAATTTCGGAGATGGTAGCGAAGATGAAGACGTGAAGTAGTTATTTACCTATCTACTTATGTTGTTTTTATATCTTTGACGTACCTATTTAGATATGATGACATATTTGAGATATTGCACTATGAATATTTGGTGTTATATTATGTTATTATGTTGTAGGTTTCTGACATTTGAGTTTTTAGTAAAATGGGTACTATTTGTAATATTATATTTTATCCTTCAGCTGTAAAAAAAATAGCTTTGTGTATTGTTTTTTGTATAAATTTTACCAACCAATAGCCAACTGTGGAATGGGTCTAAATTCCTTAGGACTTTTCTGGATTGAAAATTAGGCCTGTTTCAAAGCAGGTAGTTACATTTTGTATAAGAGCTTAGGTTGCCTGATCAATGGGTATAGGTATACGTATGAGTGCATACTTATTATTTTTCAAAAACCATATATATATTCTACGTCGAACCCTATAAATTTCAACTATAGAAGTAGTAGTGACCATATTCCAAAAGGAAAGACGAAAAATTATGAGTTAGGCCAATAAATAGAGATAAATATATTCGCCTACCCCGATTATCCCATAGAGTGTAGGTCATACCGCAAGCTATTGATCAAGAAGAGCATGACATACTAAAGAATTCCAAAGGCCGGATGGTACTGGACTCCTTTATTGGGCTTAGGTTGCTCTATTATTGTGGATTTTAGTGGATTGCTGATAGAATATGCATATTTCATTTAGACAAACGGGAAGTAAGAAACTATATATTGCAAGCATTTGTAATTAAGGTGTAAAGAAGGAGTGGAGAAAGTACCTGCAAGAAGGTGTGTACTAATAACCACTAGAAGATAACCGAACTTTTGACGAAGAAGATTTAAGGAGTAGGAAGAAGGAAAGTCCAAAAGAAAGGACAATAAGAGCCCATTTTCGAGTCTGACCCCAAGTGAAAGAATTTAACAAGAAGATTTTAAAACTTTCTTAAAATGTATTGAATGGGCTTTTCATAGGATTTATTGGAATGTCGTTTCTAAAAAGCAGGAAATTTGAAATTCATAATGCTAAATTTTGTTGAGTTCAAAGACTGTGATTAAAAGGTTTTTAGTAAGAATGGTTTTTCATTTTTGGAATTCTTATTTTAAAATTGGTTGATTCAAAAAATTTTGGATTAAAGATTTTTTATAAAGGGATCTTTGTTTTTGAAATAAATGGAAAATAGAGCGTAGGTTTGGCTCGATGATGTTTTCAAATTTTTTATGAATTTGGTAGTCTCATTGAAAAATGGAAATTCTTTTTAAGGGGTGGATAAGTGAAAATGATAATTTAATAAAATGGAAAAATGCTTGATAACCAAGATAGTTTTATGTAAGGAAAATATGAAGAATAAAAGCTGTGTAGAAGCCATTTATGTAGGAGAAATATAAATAGTTGCAATACTCGAAATAGCATTAGAAATTTATGTAAAATAGGATTAGGAATCTAGTTAGAAATAATATAGGAGAGAAGCACTAGAAATTAAAGAGGAAGAATGGATAAATTTCATATAAATGTAGTGATTGCACACATATTTTAGGTAGACGCTTAGATAGATGCAGGAGTTACACGTATCTTTTGGAAGTTCCCCTCATATGCTATTAAAATCTTCAATAGGTAGTAGCGGAGATAACATGAGTAATAGGAAAATAATAGGGTGAAATTTATCATTGTCTACTCCATTTTTCATTGTTTAAAGTTAGTGAAGATGTTTTCTTTAAAAAGGTTTGATTTAATAATTAAATTTTAAATGTTTTGAGTTGAAAATCCTAACTTTAAAAGAAGTAAATATCTATTGTATAAAGCCCTTAAAAAGGGAAAAACATTCATGGCTCCTTTTTGGAGACCAAACAATTTTTGAATTTGATAAAAAGGTTTCTAAGTTTATATTTTTTTAAATAAAAATGTTTCGATTAGGTATTTCATGATTATGAAGTTTTAGCTTTATAAAAAATGGTGAAACCCAAACAAAATTTTGATATAGAGTAGATAGGGATGACTGGTTAAGACGAGGGAAAGGTTTACGCTATGAATAAAATAAGTGGATGCTCATAGGGTAGCAATAAGGAATCCCTGTTGAATATAAGGAATATTATTGTGAACCTAGGAAGGTTGATGGGAGATGTGTGAAATCCATAAGGTGAACTCTCAAAGGAATAGGGAACAGTATCAGCATATATTGACAATCCTAGGGTATACCAGCATGAAAGATCAATGGTAGTGAGGAAGTAAATACCAAAATTTGGAGATACTGTCAAGAAATTATGATTTAGAGAAGGTTGTAGTATGATTGGAAAAGTGAGCAATAAGATGACGAACAAACATAAAGGGTGTTGGTTGACTCATGGTGAGATAGGTGGTAGGAAAATCATTTCACCAAACCAATTTTCTGATGAGTTATTGTAAATGTACATAGTTTATATTTCTTATCCACTACAGTATAAGAACGCAAAATTTATTCCATGGTCGGGTGTAATAATTAAAGTAATGGATGGATCTTATTTATTGGGAGCCAAAGAGGTAAATCAAGACATGGGGAATATAGTTGAATGGCATAATAGAAATATCCATCTTAATTTAGTAAGGACTGTTAGGGCCACAACCTCATTAATACTAGTTGATGATGAATGGAAACTTCCATCAAAATTTTCTTTTAGGGTTTTTGGATTGGAATTGCTAAGTCTCTCTCTTAGATTATTGAAAAAGCATATAGGTTATGAGATATGTTCTAGTCTTATTACTATGTTGATGCTTTGGATGAGCTTTGATTGCTATAGATATATTGGAAAAAAATGTTGTAACGTCCCGCCTTTTCGCACGCTTTAAATCGACACACGTGCCAATTCAAACCATACGGAATGGCGGATTGTTATGGGGTAAATAAGAAAACAATAGAGAAATAAAAAAAACAGAATCTCGCAGCGGAAGGATAAAATATAATAATAAAATATACAGTTCATAAAACTGTTTACAAAACATTTGATTCTTCTTTATACAATTAAATATCAGAGTTCACATACCAATAATATCAATGCAGCGGAATACAGTGTAGTGGAATCATATAATATATAATAATAATAATAATAATAGTAGTAATGAAATCATCGTCTTCTTCCTCCAGAAATAAAGTCTTCAAATCCTGAAATGCTCGGACTGACCCGAGCGAATTGAAAGACAAAATACTGGAGTCAGAACTAAAAGTCTTATGTAAGTTAAATTAACTGAAATAAATATGAATGCAGTAATTCAAAAGATGCTCGGGATTGACATCTCTTAAGGATCCGTTAAACTATTTACTATGTAGTATACTTCGCTATTATAATAGTGTCTAATTGTAAAATAAACTTACTTTTTAATAGCGTAAGGGGTTACCCATATAGCCCTTAACACAAATAATGCCAATAGTCTATATAGTACCGTAATACCTCCTGATCGGGAGGCTACCAGAGGATACTCCATAGGTACAACACAAATAGAAACTTGTACAAGGCTCGATATGGTAGGTGACACGGCACAACTAGGCAATGCCAGGGTAGATATACCAATTACGCATCCGGGCTGGTGGAAACGCGTAGTGCGTAGCTACCTCCCACCTCGAGCAAACTCCCCCAAAATCAAAAATAAAGGTGGCCACCGAATCAATCCAAAGTCAAAGTATAGTATCGAAGAGGAGTGTCTGATCAGAGGAATGACCTCATTGGTCCGAGAATCGCTCCAGTTTTAGCCACCTTATGCCAACTCACGGGAGTCAGTCCATGTATTTACCTCAAAGGAAACGCCGCCACCATCCTACTTCATTCTGGAATCTCCCCCGCGTACACGGTTGTTAAAGTGATTTTCGGAGTTGGCAGAGAGTATGACAACTTCTGATCCCGGTCACTTCAATAACCAAACGTTATTATAACACCGCGGTCTTACAAATAGTTTGTACTTTAAAAACCAGAATAAAATTTACCATTTCAAACCCATAAATACGATATCATTTCCATTTCCAAAACAAATTCATTTTGATATTATTCTTATAAAACCCAAATCAATGATATCATTTATTTCAAATATATTTCTCCTCCAAAATCATACTTCTTTAAAAAAATTAATATCTGGAAACCAAACATTTGAATTATAGCTTTCAAAACATAATACTGCGAAATACCTAGCTTTAAAATCATAATTTCTAAAAACTTGCATGGTTTGGATATTCAACGGTAAATAGAATAAAATGGTTTAATTTTAGATTTACTTTGTAAAATAAAATAATTTCCATGACTTTACAAATATATTTTCTTTAGATAAAGTCTAAACCATAAATTTAAATTTCACCTTCAGTTTCCAAAACCACTTCAATTTCAATATATATCAAATTTGAGTATTAATAAATTTCAAAACTAAGGTTGGAATTTTATTCTTTCAACAAATTCACCGTTCTATTATTTAGTCTTGAACATTTGCATGATAAATCCATAATCATTTATATAAAACTCAAATTTCCTATAAGTAAATGTTCCCTTCCATTTATTTATACTAGAAATATTCATTTAATTTATCTTGAAACAAAATTTCAGTTATAAATATCATACCTTTAAAATTTCCAATTTTAATAAGTTAACATCAATTTATGGAGTTAAATTTTTATATAAGCTCAATTCCAATTAAATTTCAAATTTATCTTGCAATCTTAATTGATTGGACCATTAAAAACTCTATATAGATATACAAGATGTTAAACCCGTACTTAATCATAAAATATAAATTATCAAATTCCATTTTTCAACCTATTCATTTTTATTTAACAGATTTATGATAGCTTAAATTCAACAATTTTACTATATATGTGTATATAAAATATATTTATATCATATCCAAATTTAATATTTATTAAACCGTATCAAATCCAAACCAAAAATCATTTCAAAATCAATTTTATATATATACCGCGGTGCCTGTATATAATTTTCTATCCTATGGTCAAGTGATACGGATATTTATCATTTCAATCTGCAGTTTAAAAATAAAAAATGCGATTGTATATCATTTCAAACCGCAATCCCGAATGAAATGAAATGCATGATAACTTGTAGTTTATCTAAATAGACATCCATTCATCCAAATATCAATCATCAACCATTTATTATAATCATCATCCAATTTGAACAAAACATCAATATACAGCATATAAAATATAACAGGTAATAAATAATAGGTATTAACTCACAGTTTATATTCAATAATAAATTTAATAACTGTTTAACTAGCATTTTATATGCAAATAAATAAATTTTAACTATCAATTTTTATGCAATAATAAAATTAAATAACAATTTAATTTAAGTAAATGCAATCTAACTGAGATGATGAATAAAATATGCCAAACAGTCATAAATGAATTTCTACTCATATCATAAATCAATTTAACAAACATAAGAAATCTTAGAAGTTGTGAGTAGGTTAAAACACTCACCTTTTAAATTTAAATTGAATTTAAATCCAATTTAAACTCAAAAATTGGACAGTCTCCAAATCCGTCCCAACCATCGTCAAAGTGTCTGGAATTTCAATACGATCCTAACAAAAAAAATCTCGCGTAAAACAGAGTTCGTAGGAGAAAGTTATATGCATTAATGGTGATTGAAATTTAAATAAAAAAAAAGAATAGAAATAAAAGAACACCTTCAAGCGCCACGTCGTCCCCCTTTCTTTCCCTCTCTCCCTCACGCGTTTTGCTTCCAGATTTTTCTAAGGAGTTTGAATTTTAGCATTTGATTTGGTTTGGAATTTTTATTTGGATCTATGATTTGTTTGTCTGCCATTAAGGAGGTGAGAGTTGAGATGTGCGTATAGAACAAATGAGACTTAG
Organism: Allium cepa; assembly: GCA_030765085.1. Taxonomy (NCBI): domain Eukaryota; kingdom Viridiplantae; phylum Streptophyta; class Magnoliopsida; order Asparagales; family Amaryllidaceae; genus Allium; species Allium cepa. Next base: position 73,495,654 of record CM060946.1, on the reverse strand, counting down.
GGAGGCTAGGGTTTATAGCAGGATATTTATAGAGAAAGTTGAAACGAAAGAAGAAAGTTTGAACTAGAATAAAATTTGAAGAAGAAGAATATTTTAAGAGGAAGGAAAATTAAAATGAGAGGTAATAAGGAGATTTAAAGAATAATTAAGGATGTGGGAATGAAGATAGAAATAAATGAAAAGCTAACAAAGTATATATAAACCAAGTAAGAATTGAAATATAAGTAAAAATATGAACAGCCTTAGAAAACGGTAGTGTTGAAAGAGGTAAAGTAAAGGAATAAGTAAATAAATGAAGATGAAAATAAATCTTCCGTTTTCAAATATGAAGCTTCAGGAGAATGAATTGCCAATAAAAGAAAGCTACAAGAATTTATAATGTGTAAACAAAATGAAGTTTAGAAATAAAGAATATTAAGTGCTAATGACGTGGCATGAATAGTAATTTGGATGTCATTAAAAAAACTTCAGGAAAACTACTTGTAATGGAGCAAACAAAAAAGAAACAAATGAAAAGAATAAGGCAGTTATTAATTAGAAATCAAGCATACGAGGTTACTATAAATTAATAAGAATGAGTAGTTTAACAAATTGATGCTCAAGTGGAACCTACATGGATGACTTGGAACGAAAGAAAAAAAGAAAGAAAAAGAATGCGGATATGATAATAAATATTAAGCAAATGAAGGGCCACTTATATACTATAAACAAACCTTTGGGGTCCAAATTTTGAATCTTACGTCGGTTAATTCATTCCCATAAATTCAAATATGCACATATTTATATCATTAAATTCTTTACTAACACGTTCATTTTATGGTAATATATGCATCCTCCATTAATGCAATCAATTAAACAATCAATTTAACAATCAATTAATGATATTACTCAATCGATAAAAAAATCAATCAATTATACAATCAATCAATCAATTACCAAACCAATCTACCTATATATTTATTTATATTACTCAAACCAATTTTATTAATATACAACTTTTAATAAAAGGTAATTTCTAATTGATTCCAAAACATTTACACAACCATGAACCCTATGATATATTTTAAAATATGAATACTAATAAGTGCGTTTGTATACATTATTCGAAAATTCAATTTTTTCGTTATATAAAATTATACTTATTCAAAATGAAAATTTTTCTTTATACATCTCAAAATAGGCAATTATTTTAATTGAAATGTTCATTCCATTTTGACAAAAAAATGCAAGTTCTTATATTAACTCATTGATTACAATTTAATTTATGTTTCCTTCAAATTGAGACATTTATATTAACCTAATTCCAGTTTATTTCATTACTAATTTCAACGAATTATAATTATATAGCACTGTTTTCTTTTCATTTATACCAATTCAAACATAGAATTTCATATACAACAAAATTTATACAATATTTACAATGTAAATGTTTTATCTTATTGAAAATCAACTTCTCCAAATCCATTTCAAATAACAACTTAAGTTATTCTTTCATTAAAACTTTCATTTAATTCGTTTATTTAATGTAACAACACTAGATTTTTGTATATTGTTTAAATTGGACTTTCTTTTATTTTTAAATTATTTTAAATTTTTTTTATTTCAAACATTTTGTTTTTAAATATAAATGATGATTATTAAATGATTTATAGTTCAAACCAGTATAATTTGAATATTTTACTGTAAAGTGGATTTCTGGTCAACCTGTTCAAACTGTAACTTTTAAACTTCAAATTTAAATTATTTAAAATATTAAATTTTATATTTTATTACGAAAATAGATGTAATAACTTGAACACTGCTTTTCGTTTCGTTGAAAACTGAGTTAAACTGTAAAAGTTATGCACATTTCAGTTTTGAGTGTAATTTGATTTATTTAACAATTTTGTCTATTATAAATTATAAATTATATTAAAAAAATTCTTTGTCATATTTGTTTTAATATGTTATTGCATGTATATTTTTGTATTATAATAATTTTAAAATGTAGTAAACAATTTTTCAAAGTCAATGGTGATTTATTTGTAATTTCTTGACACTGTTTTGGATTTTTTAAGCAATTTCTTTAAATCTTTTTCTATTTTCTTTAAATTTAATATTTTTTTATGTGTTAATATGTTATTTTGGTATATTTTATCTTTTAAATGTTTTTAAAGTGATGTTTGAATTTTTCCAAAGTTTTTGAATCTATATCCAAATTTTAAAGCCTAGTTTCCATTTTTCTGCTATTTTCTTTATTTAAATTATATTTAAATTTAAAATTTATATATTTATTTGTGAATTCATTTTATTTTATGTTCTTATCTTTGTTATAAATATTTTTACAAGTCCATATAAATTTTCCAAAGCTCATTCTGTTTATTTTCCATTTTTCTAGACTAGTTTGCAAATTTGTGCTATTTTCTTATTTTAACCTTATATAATTAATAAATATTTATATATATTTTATATTTGGTTATATTTTCGAAATTTTGACTGGAATTATTATTACTTTCAGTAATGTAAACTAATATGAATAAATTAAGGAAATTTGAAAGGTTTTAAAAGCTTTTGAAACGTAAAATCGTTTCACCTCCTAAGTCGTTTCTTTTACCGTTTCTTCATTTACTCTTTGGCAGTTTTTTTATTTATTAGCCACATCTTTCAGATACATACTCTATTTCCTATTCACGTACATTCATTTTTATTTCTGAAACAAAAAAATTTGGGTCGTGGCTATTGAGAAGAGTTTGGGTAATGATTTTTCAACTTTTCTTATTCTTCTTCCTTGTTTACATTGATTTTTGCACTTGTTCTCATCTAGATTTGATTGGCTCCTCCTCCTCCAGCTCTGACCTGACCTCCATAACCCCCTTCCTCTGACTATCACCCATCCTACTACCTCTCCATTTCAGGCCGAGCCAATCCAAGGTGAAGATCATCACCGAAATCCACAAATACATCACCTATTCACACAAACCGAGCCTAGTTTGCTAGCACCACCTTCACCTTCCTTTAGCCGCCACTTCCACTACCACCAGCCCAGATCTGACCACCACACTATGCCACATCACCCATCACCATCTGGACACCTGGCCATGCCCTTATAGCTTGAGGGCGGAACCCTATGGTGCAACAAAAGCCACCATTTGCCTTAGAACCCATTGTATTCCATTGCCTTCTCTACTTGTAACTCCCACTCACCATTCAAACCCATGTGTAGGCCGACCCTATAGGGACCCAAACTAGACCTACATCCATGCCTTAGCTGTTCTATTTCAGTTTATAACTGAAGTATGTGAAGTTGAGAACAAGTGCAGTTCATTCGATGTTGTTTTGGGTTTTGAATTCTAATGTTATTTGATGTTTAAATCGTGTTGAAACTTACATATATTTGTATTGTTTTGTGTAAATTTTTGAACAAGGCTACTAGCTTTGGCTCTCCACTCTCTTGTCGTATCCGTGTTGTCGTGCCTTCGTAGTGTCGGTATGTGTGCTTTGGCAGCAATCTCCAGCTTTGAACATGTGAGTTATTCTCACCGGACAATATGTACATATAAAACTAGTAAATTGACCCCTTTTGAATCTGTAAAATGCATTATCATGTTACACCTGCTATATTATGATTTTATGATGTTCACCCATGCTTAAACACCTGTTATAACATCTGTTACTGTTATATTATGTTGTTCTGCTATTTTTATCAGTTTATCACACTGCAAGTTCCCTTTAGATTAGAATCACCATGGGTTGAAATGATACATACCCGAACGGACTTTAGAATAGGGGAAAATCGTTATAGGCTGAAATGATAGGCCCGAACGATTTTCAACTCATTTTATTTACTTGGTACTGTGGGTTTGAAATGATAAAACCTGGATTTTTCTTTGTAAATTACGGGTTGAAATGATATATTACCCGTATCACTTTACCTAGCGTAGAAAATTATATACATGCCCGTAGTTAAATATGTTTTCTAAAAAATTTAAAATATTTTAGAAATTTAATTATTATAAAATTTTGATTTAAAATTAAATAAAAATATAATTTTTGTAAAGTATTATTGATTTTCTGGAAATCTATAAGTTAAATAAATTATGGAAAAGTTAGAAAATCTGAATGTAAGTTATTTTGAAAATTTTGATTTAATTTTTAATGGAATTTAAATTAACTTTGAAAATATGATAAATTTATGATACTTTGAATTTTAAATTAATTTAAAATGATTTTTATAACATATTAATGATTTTTGAATAAAGTTAAAATGTTAATGAGTGAATATTGAGTTGAATTTGGAAATATAACTTAAATTGGAATTTATGAATTTGGTTTAAAAGTGAAATTTTAAGTTAAGTTAAATAAAATGGAATTAAGTTATATTTGAAATTTTAAACTTAAGTGTTAAGTTGAAATTTAATGTAACGAATTTAAATTTGAATGTTGAAATGTAATAAGTGAATTATTAATAAATATTGATTTTTGGAAGGAAACTTAACTTTATAAAATCATGAATTTAACGAAAACTGCTTATAAATGTGAAAATATATGATTTTATAAGTTAAAAATGATTTAAATAAAAGTATAAGTGTTTGTGAAATTCTATTTAATATTTGAAGTTAATTAACAGCATTTTTAATACTGTCTTTTGTTAAATTTAATTGTTTTTTTAATGTAACTTTCTATAGCATTTTCTAAATGCCGCGAAACTTGAATTTTCATTGTTTTAATAAATTTAAGTGCATAAATGAACATTGAAAAGTTTAAACTTTTGGAATTTAATAATTTAATTATTAAATGTAATAACTTCATTTTTAAGATTTAATAATGAAGTAATTTGTTTTGAAATATAACCATTTGATATATTAAAATGATTGAAATGTGGTTTTGAAAGATATGATATTTTGATATATTAAAATGATTGAAATGTGATTTCGAAAGATATGATATTTTGATATATTAAAATGATTGAAATGCGGTTTCGAAAAGATATGATATTTTGATATATTAAAATGATTTGAAACGAAGTTTTGAAAGATATGATATTTTGATATTAAATGATTTGAAAAATGGAGTTTTGAAAGATATAATATTTTGATATTAAATGATTTGAAAAATGGAGTTTTGAAAGATATGATATTTTGATATTAAAATGATTTGAAAAGAAGTTCTGAAAGATATGATATTTTGGAAATGAAGCTTTGAAAGGTTATGATATTTTGATATATTAAAATGATTTGAAAGGATGCTTTGAAAGGATATGATAATTTAATATATTGAAATGGTTAGAAATGACTTGATATTTATTTTGATACATATTTGAACTGAAAGATATGGTATGATGATATATTGAAATGGTTTGGCAATGATTTAATCTTTATTTTGATAAAGATTTGGGTTGAAATGATATTTTATTTTGAAGTATATAATATTGTTTTAAAGTTATAACTACGGGTTATAATATGGATTGTTGTTAAAGAGACCGGGATCGGATATTGTCTTATAGCCGGCCAATACCGAAAACTACTTTAACAACCATGCACGCGATGGAGATTCCAGAATGAAGTAGGATGCTGGTGGCGTTTCCTTTAAGGTAAATGCGTGGACCTGACTCCCATGAGTTGGCATAAGGTGGCTAAAACAGGAGCGATTGACGGGTTAATAAGGTAGCACCTTTGATTGGACACATCCCTTCGATATTATACTTTGACTTTTGGATTGTTTCGGTGGCCACTTTTGATTTTTATTTGGGGGCGTGGCTCGAGGTGGGCGGTAGCAGCGCGCTACACGTTACCACTGACCCGGAAGCGTAATTGGTATATCTACCCTGGCATTGCCTTGTTGTGCCGTATCACCTACCATGTCGCGCCTTGTACGAGTTTGGTTTTCTCCCGTAGCCTGTGTGGTATCCTCTAGTGGCTTCCCGATCAGGAGGGACATGATATTGGATGGATTACTGGGACTATTACGTGTTAAGGGCTATATGGGTAACCCCTTAATGCTATGAAAAAGTAAGTTTATTTTACTATAGACAATATTATAATAGAGAAATATTACTACATAGTAAATAGTTTAACGGATCCTTCGAGGATGGGCGGTCCCAAGCATCCTTTAAGTTACTTGTACCTTATATTACAGTTCACTTGAGTTGGTTTACATTGTATAAGTATGTATGTCCTGACTCGAGTGTTTTGTGTCTTCACGCTCGGGTCAGACTGAGTGATACAGCATTTGAGACTCACCTTCGAAGTTGGAAGCTTTGTTTGAAGATCCAGCTATCTATTTCACTTTTGGTTATCCGGTTAATTCCAGTTATCTGGTTGGTTCCAGTGATGTATTATGATTCATACCTGGTTATCATGTTGACACCTCCGTTGTATCTTGTTATCTCTGTTGTATCTTGTTTGACTCTGATGTATTTATATAGTAGCTTCATGAACTACTATTTTTTTACTTCCGCTGCATTTATTACTCTGTGTCTGTGATCTATGATTTATTTATTTACTATTTATGCTGTGTTTTGCCAAATTTATTTTTCAATTCGGTATTTTGAGCAATTCAAGTCCGACATGTGAGGATGCGAATGGTTGAAAATATCGGGTCGTTACATAATGGTAGAAAATCCACATCGATCTTATTATTTAAGTCACGGTTGACCTGGTTAAGGTTGCCCGCGATTTATTTAAGCTTACCCACCTCCCTACTCTGTTATTTAATCATCTTGTCTTTTGTTTCCAATCTATTCTTCCAAACATTTTGAATTGTACTTGTATATCTATGTTTTGTTTTATATATTGTGTTGTTTGGGTTGTTGATGTTGATTTGGGTTTCCGATCGATTTGTCTGATCAACGCTACCGATAGGATTTCTAAAACACATTGACAGAACAAACTGACACAGTATTATTTTAAATTTTGGTTAATGAAATTAAATTTTGATATATAAGTAAATTTATGGAACTTAATAAATTGATTTAAAATTGATTATTTGAAATGATAATACTTAATTTATCATTTATTGTTCTATAAATGAATTTATAGATGGTTGTTTATAAATCTATTTGGGAACTGAAATGAATTTAAAACAAGAAATTTGAGGATTTAAATTCCGATGGTTTTAAACCTTGTGTTTAAAGTCTTAAAGGGTTATATTATTTAAAGTATTTTCGAATAGAAATTTGTTTTCAAAGAACTTGAAAGTTTAAAAATTAGTGCTCTTCTCTTTGTCGCTGGAAAATAACTTCGGTGATGACTGCCGCATCATCGACATTCATTTTCGAGTCTCGTAGTGAAGAGACCGCTCTGTAGTCTTGCTATAGCTTTATTTTGGCAATCAATTTGATTTGAATTTCTAAAATATGACTTGATCTATAATATATATAGACATATGATTTAAATTTGATTTGATAAACTATGTACATACCTTTAGTTATCTCTAAATGGTTTAAAGAAATCGGAAATTTAATTCTTAAATTTTATTTTTAAGAATAATTTCAATTATAAAAAGAAAATAAAATTTTTGGATGAATATTCAAGCATGAAATGATTTAATTGTATAATACAATTGCATTCAAAACAACTTACCTTAATTTTTCAAATGTTAACAATGTAATTGGATAATATACAATATAAAAAGATTTTATAAATAAAATTTGAGTGGTTATAATAAATTTTATACACTTAATTTTTAATTATAAAATGATTAAAAGAGGAAAATAGAATGAATGGGTAATTGAATAATTTACAATATAAAATAATATTAAAAGAACTAAGAATAAAAGAAAGCAGTCATAATAAGTGTAAGTATATTTAACATAAGTGATAAATATATTGAGCGGAATAAATTTAATTTTAATTAGGAATAAATAAGAATAAGATTTATTAAGTACGTTGTGAGTGTAATAAATGATTATTTTTCAAACCCATGGTTTAAAAAATTGATAAATTAAGATGATTGGATAATAAGATAATGAAATTTGAGATAGTTAATGATTTATTTTAACTTATGAAAAAAAAGGGAAAAAAAATTTTAAGTTGAAATTTCCATGCTTTCAAATCTATTTCCTTATTTTGTTTTTCAAACTATCTTTTGGTTGTCCTTATCATCCTTATCTTGCTATAGACTGGTATAGGCATCTTTCTATAATCTTTCTGTTTAGAAATCTTTCTATAATCTTTGATAATTTGCACCTGGCGAAACTTACCTATAACAACAGTTATCAGGTATAATTTTCAATCTTCTTATCATCTTATCTTAATCCTATTTCACTCTATCTTTTTCTGTGCTTTTCCGTACCTCATCTCTTTTCGAGGACGAAAAGTTTTGAGTGGGGGAGAGTGCAACAACCCTAAATTTTTGTACATTATTTAAATTGGACTTTGTTTTATTTTTAAATTATTTTAAATTTGTTTTATTTCAAACATTTCATTTTTAAATATAAATGATGATTATTAAATGATTTATAGTTCAAACCAGTATAATTTGAATATTTTACTGTAAGTGGATTTCTGGTCAAGCTATTCAAACTGTGACTTTTAAACTTCAAATTTAAATTATTTAAAATATGAAATTTTATCTTTTATTATGAAAATAGATGTAATAACTTGAACACTGCTTTTCGTTTCGTTGAAAACGGAGTTAAACTGTAAAAGTTATGCACATTTCAATTTTGAGTGTAATTTGATTTATTTAACAATTTTGTCTATTATAAATTATAAATTATATAAAAAATTCTTTTTCATATTTATTTTAATATGTTATTGTATGTATATTTTTGTATTATAATAATTTTAAAATGTAGTAAACAATTTTTCAAAGTCAATGGTGATTTATTTGTAATTTCTTGACACTGTTTTGGATTTTTTAAGCAATTTCTTTAAATCTTTTTCTATTTTCTTTAAATTTAATATTTTTTATGTGTTAATATGTTATTTCGGTATATTTTATCTTTTAAATGTTTTTAAATTGATGTTTGAATTTTTCCAAAGCTTATTGAATCTATTTCCAAATTTTAAAGCCTAGTTTCCATTTTTCTTCTATTTTCTTTATTTAAATTATATTTAAATTTAAAATTTATATATTTATTTGTGAATGCATTTTATTTTATTTTATTATCTTTTTATAAATATTTTTACAATTCCATATAAATTTTCCAAAGCTCCTTCTGTTTATTTTCCATTTTCTAGACTAGTTTGCAAATTTGTGTTATTTTCTTATTTTAACCTTATATAATTAATAAATATTTATATATATTTTATATTTGGTTATATTTTCGAAATTTTTACTGGAATCATTATTACTTTCAGTAATGTAAACTTATATGAATAAACTAAGGAAATTTGAAAGGTTTTAAAAGCTTTTGAAACGTAAAATCGTTTCACCTCCTAAGTCGTTTCTTTTACCGTTTCTTCATTTACTCTTTGGCAGTTTTTTTATTTATTAGCCACATCTTTCAGCTACATACTCTATTTATTATTCACGTACATTCATTTTCATTTCTGAAACAAAAAAATTTCGGCCATGGCTATTGAGAAGTGTTTGGGTAAAGATTTTTCAACTTTTCTTATTCTTCTTCCTTGTTTGCATTGATTTTTGCACTTATTCTCGTCTAGATTTGATTGGCTCCTCCTCCTCCTCCAGCTCTGACCTGACCTCCACCACCCCCTTCCTCTGATCATCACCCATCCTACTACCTTTTCACTTCAGGCTGAGCCAATCCAAGTTGAAGATCATCACCATAATCCACAAATACATCACTTATTCACACAAACCGAGCCTAGTTTTCTAGCACCACCTTCACCTTTCTTTAGCCGCCACTTCCACCACCACCACCAGCCCAGATCTGACCACCACCCTCTGCCACATCACTCATTGCCATCTAGACACCAGGCCATGCCCCTATAGTTTGAGGGCCGAACCCTATGGTGCAAAAAAAGCCACCATTTGCCTTAGAACCCTTTATATTCCATTGCCTTCTCTACTTGAAACTCCCACCCACCATTCAAACCTATGTGTAGGCCGACCCTATAGGGACCCAAACTAGACCTAAATCCATGCCTTGGCTGTGCTATTTCAGTTCATAACTGAAGTATGTGAAGTTGAGAACAAGTGCAATTCATTCGATGTTGTTTTGGGCTTTGAATTTTAATGTTATTTGATGTTTAAATCATGTTGAAACTTACATATTTTGTATTATTTTGTGTAAATGTTTGAACAAGGCTATTAGCTTTGGCTCGCCACTCTCTTTTCGTATTCGTGTTGTCGTGCCTTCGTAGTGTCGGTATGTGTGCTTTGGCAACAATCTCCAGCATTGAACATGTGAGTTATTCTCACCAGACAATATGTACATATATAACTAGTAAATTGACACCTTTTGAATCTGTAAAATCCATTATCATGTTACACCTGCTATATTATGATTTTATGATGTTCACCCATGCTTAAACACCTGTTATAACATATGTTACTGTTATATTATGTTGTTCTGCTATTCTTATCAGTTTATCACACTACAAGTTCCCTTTAGATTAGAATCACTATGGGTTGAAATGATACATACCCGAACGGACTTTGGAATAGGGGAAAATCGTTATGGGCTGAAATGATAGGCCTGAACGATTTTCAACTTATTTTATTTACTTGGGACTGCGGGTTTGAAATGATAAAACCCGGATTTTTCTTTGTAAATTACGGGTTGAAATGATATATTACCCGTATCGCTTTACCTAGCGTAGAAAATTATATACAGGCCCGTAGTTAAATATGTTTTCTAAAAATTTTAAAATATTTTAGAAATTTAATTATTATAAAATTTTGATTTAAATTAAATAAAAATATAATTTTTGTAAAGTATTATTGATTTTCTGGAAATCTATAAGTTAAATAAATTATGGAAAAGTTAGAAAATCTGAATGTAAGTTATTTTGGAAATTTTGATTTAATTTTTAATGGAATTTAAATTAACTTTGAAAATATGATAAATTTATGATATTTTGAATTTTAAATTAATTTAAAATGATTTGTATAACATATTAATGATTTTTGAATAAAGTTAAAATGTTAATGAATGAATATTGAGTTGAATTTGGAAATATAACTTAAATTGGAATTTATGAATTTGGTTTAAAAGTGAAATTTTAAGTTAAGTTAAATAAAATGGAATTAAGTTATATTTGAAATTTTAAACTTAAGTGTTAAGTTGAAATTTAATGTAATGAATTTAAATTTGAATGTTGAAATGTAATAAGTGAATTATTAATAAATATTGATTTTTGGAAGGAAACTTAACTTTATAAAATCATGAATTTAAGGAAAATTAAATGATGCTTATAAATGTGAAAATGTATGATTTTATAAGTTAAAAATGATTTAAATAAAAATATAAGTGTTTGTGAAATTCTATTGAATATTTGAAGTTAATTAACAGCATTTTTAATACTGTCTTTTGTTAAATTTAATTTTTTTTTTGAATGTAACTTTCTGTAGCATTTTCTAAATGCTGCGAAACTTGAATTTTCATTGTTTTAATAAATTTAAGTACATAAATGAACATTGAAAAGTTTAAACTTTTGGCATTTAATAATTTAATTATTAAATGTAATAACTTCATTATTATGATTTAATAATGAAGTAATTTGTTTTGAAATATAACTATTTGATATATTAAAATGATTGAAATGTGGTTTCGAAAGATAGGGTATTTTGATATATTAAAATGATTGAAATGTGGTTTCGAAATATATGATATTTTGATATATTAAAATGATTGAAATGTGGTTTCGAAAAGATATGATATGATATATTAAAATGATTTGAAACGAAGTTTTGAAAGATATGATATTTTGATATTAAATGATTTGAAAAATGGAGTTTTGAAAGATATGATATTTTGATATTAAAATGATTTGAAAAGAAGTTCTGAAAGATATGATATTTTGGAAATAAAGCTTTGAAAGGTTATGATATTTTGATATATTAAAATGATTTGAAATGAAGTTTTGAAAGAATATAATAATTTAATATATAGAAATGGTTAGAAATGACTTGATATTTATTTCGATACATATTTGAATTGAAAGATATGGTATGATGATATATTGAAATGGTTTGGAAATGATTTAATCTTTATTTTGATAAAGATTTAGGTTGAAATGATATTTTATTTTAAGTATATAACATTGTTTTAAAGTTATAACTACGGGTTATAATATGGATTGGTTGTTAAAGAGACCGGGATCGGATATTGTCTTATAGTCGGCCAATACCGAAAACCACTTTAACAACCATGTACGTGATGGAGATTCCAGAATGAAGTAGGATGGTGGTGGCGTTTCCTTTAAAGTAAATACGTGGACCCGACTCCCGTGAGTTGGCATAAGGTGGCTAAAACAGGAGCGATTGACGGGTTAGTAAGGTAGCACCTTTGATCGGACACATCCCTTCAATATTATACTTTGACTTTTGGATTGTTTCGGTGGCCACTTTTGATTTTTATTTGGGGGTGTGGCTCGAGGTGGGCGGTAGCTGCGCGCTACGCGTTACCACCGACCCGGAAGCATAATTGGTATATCTACCCAGGCATTGCCTAGTTGTGCCGTGTCACCTACCCTATCGCGCCTTGTATGAGTTTGGTTTTCTCCCGTAGCCCGTGTGGTATCCTCTGGTGGCTTCCCGATCAGGAGGGGCTATGATATTGGATGGACTACTGGGACTATTACGTGTTAAGAGCTATATGGGTAACCCCTCAATGCTATGAAAAAGTAAGTTTATTTTACTATAGACATTATTATAATACCGAAATATTACTACATAGTAAATAGTTTAATGGATCCTTAGAGGATGGGCGATCCCAAGCATCCTTTAAGTTACATGTACCTTATATTACAGTTCACTTGAGTTGGTTTACATTGTATAAGTATGTATGTCCTGACTCGAGTGTTTTGTGTTTCTTCACGCTCGGGTCAGACTGAATGATACAGCATTTGAGACTCACCTTCGAAGTTGGAAGCTTTGCTTAAAGATCCAGCTATTTATTTCACTTTCGGTTATCCAGTTGATTCCAGTTATCCGGTTGGTTCCAGTGATGTATTATGATTCATACCTGGTTATCATGTTGACACCTCCGCTGTATCTTGTTATCTCTGTTGTATCTAGTTTGACTCTGATGTATTTATATAGTAGCTTCATGAACTACTATTTCTTTACTTCCGCTGCATTTATTACTCTGTGTCTGTGATCTGTGATTTATTTATTTACTATTTATGCTGTGTTTTGCCAAATTTATTTTTCAATTCGGTATTTTGAGCAATTCAAGTCCGACATGTGCGGATGCGAATGGTTGAAAATATCGGGTCGTTACATAATGGTAGAAAATCCACATTGATCTTATTATTTAAGTCACGGTTGACCCGGATAAGGTTGCCCGCGATTTATTTAAACTTACTTCGGTTAGTTCATTCCCATAAATCCAAATATGCACATATTTATATTAAATTCTTTCTTGACACATTCATTTTATGGTAATATATGCATCCTCCATTAACACAATCAATTTAACAATCAATTAATGATATTACTCAATCGATAAAAAAATCAATCATTTATACAATCAATCCATCAATTACCAAACCAATCTACCTATATATTTATTTATATTACTCAAACCAATTTTATTAATGTACAACTTTTAATACAAGGTAATTTCTAATTGATTCCAAAACATTTACACAACCATTAACCCTATGATATATTTTAAAATATGAATACTAATAAGTGTGTTTGTATACATTATTCGAAAATTTAGTTTTTCCATTATATAAAATTATACTTATTCAAAATGAAAAATTTTCTTTATACATCTCAAAATAGACAATTATTTTAATTGAAATGTTCGTTCCATTTTGACAAAAAAAATGCAAGTTCTTATATTAACTCATTGATTACAATTTAATTTATGTTTCCTTCAAATTGAGACATTTAAATTAATCTAATTCCAGTACATTTCATTACTAATTTCAATAAATTTTAATTATATAACACTGTTTTCTTTTCATTTATACCTATTCAAACATATTATATAGAATTTCATATACAACAAAATTTATACAATATTTACAATGTAAATGTTTTATCTTATTGAAAATCAACTTCTCCAAGATCCATTTCAAATAACAACTTATGTTATTCTTTCATTAAAACTTTTATTTAATTCGTTTCAACATTTGTTGTTCGATTAGAGATAAACATTCATTTTATTCTTTTTCAAATGTTCAATCGATTAGTGATAAACTTTTAAATTGTTTTTCTTTGAAATCATATTTTCCATGTTAAACCCAATATTTATATGCTAAAATAATTCCAACGTTTAATTACAATTGTAATAAAACCCATTCATTATATATTTAAATTTCAAACAAATCCTTTATTTATTGACTATCATATTTCCATCTCAAATTTTAAATGTAAATTATTTCACCAATTATAGTATTTATTTCAATTTCTTAAAATAGTCCCTTCATTACACTTTGAATCCAATTTATTTTAATAAGTTTCCGATTAAACGGATTAGATTCAATTTCAACCTTACACATAAGTTTAGATTATAATCAATTTATAACGTATTCCTTTCTTAGTTATTACTTTACATACTTCTCGTATTAATTTCACAATTAATCATAATTATTAAAGTAACGCTTATAATAAATAGGGCCCTATAATTACTCAACATTTAAATGAACGTTATTTCATTTTCCATTAGTGTAACATTCATTTATTTTATTATCACTTATTACAAATTCTAATTCCATTAACAAATAAGCAGGTAATTTATAATATATGTTATAAATTTTCAATTAATCACTATTCATTATCATTGACTTTAATTTAGCATTACTTTCCTTGCATTAACATTGTTACTTAAAATCTCTATCCAATTGCAATTAATTTTCTAATGAATACGTTTGCTCTTTCCGTTATGTTATTAGTTATCATCAAGGCACATCTGATTATCTTTATTGGTAAATGAGTGAATTTACTAGTGTCCGCTATTTTACCTTTAATATACTTGTATACTTATTCTTCACAACAACTACTACCTATCAATATTATTTCGCCCCTGAATACAAAATTTGCGATTGGTCTTATTATCATATTCCGTTTACTAAGTCATAACATTTAAAGTAATTTATTTAAATTGAAATGTACATTTAAGTTTATAAATTTATTAACTTGAAATAACGTGTCCCAAAATTAAAATCAATTACTGTAACAATGTGTCCTTACACTTACTAATTTAATGCCTACCCTATATTTTCCACATTCACATTATATCCAGGTACAATACTTACACCATTTTATTTATTGAAATTTTATTCATATTACAAATAAATAGGCTTAATTACCATTCATATATTTTATTTTAGCCTTCATTTTGATATTAATTTACCCCCTTTTATTATTTCTACTAAAAATTAATTACAAAATCCTATTAAATTAACAAATTAAATTGTCGAAATTTACGGTTCGTTACACTCTCCCCCACTCAAAACTTTTCGTCCCCAAAAAGGAAAAGAAGGGAAACGAAGAACTAAGATATCAATATACCTTATTCAAACATTAACTTTATAAACAAATAAATTTATAAAATTAATTACTTTAGATAAAATATCTCAATTTATAACCATTAAATCCTTTCATACTTAAATTACTAAAGTTCGAAAAACATTTTCAAAATATTTCTAAGTTCAGAATTTACGGAAAATTTTGGCAGAGTCTCCTTCGTACGGAGAGGCTCGGGAGAAAATATAATATTTAAATATAACAATATACAACATATTTTTTTTCAAATTAATATATCCCCACACGGGAACATATATAAAATAGCGCTGTAAACCATAATCTGAAACGTACCTATTTGTCGGGCAATTTATGCTTAATTTATGGAACCAAAAGCAGTAGCAATTGCTTCCATAACCCGCATTTCACTTATAAAATTCAAAGGGTTAACTATTTATATAAAGTGAAATATTTAAGCGGTTTCAATCACTAACAACAAATCAATATAACAACCATCAATTTCACATCCAGCATACATAACAAATACAAAACAACCATTCAATCAAACAAACAAATAGTTGTTCGGGTTCAAAACTTTTACATTGTACGGAATGAAAAATAAACTACTAGCACATCATTTACTCAACAGTCTTAGATAAAACTAAATAGATTATTCACTCACCCAAACCCAAATTTTAAAGTATCTTACCCAAACAACTATAACCAATCAACAATACAAATCAAATTTACTTATTATTAATTTTATTTCATACATTAGTTGTTTGATTTCCTTTCTTTCATTCATTCAGTGGTTACTTAAATTTTTTTCATTTATTACTTACAATATTCAATTTTTTCCATTTTAATATCATGTAAGTTTCTTCTTTTTATTCATTTATTTATTTCATTCCTATTCAATCGAATTCTTAGTAGGTAAATTCATTAACCTAAGTTTATAGTCAAATTTTTTCTCATTTTATTCAGAATTAACCACAACCTATTCACTTAAGTTTATAATTTCTTACTTACAATACCTACTTTCTATTTCCTTTATAAATTAGCCTTAAATCTCTTACTTAAATTAGAGGTTTCAATTATTAATTACTTACCTTTCATTTCACTACAATAATTGAAACAATTGATTAATGGAAACTTAAGAATTTAATACCGCCTTAATTTCAATTTATTTTAAATAATAGATAAATATATGCTTACACTTATATATCTCTAATTATATTTAAAACAATTCAAAATTTATATATTTTCAAAAATGAATCTGCAGTAGAACTACTACAGTGGCCTTCCCCCTTCGAAACTCGAAAATGAAAGTCGATGATGCGGCCGCCATCACCGAAATTATTTTCCAGCGATGGAGAGGAAAGTACAAAACTTATTTTCTCTAAAATCTTCTTTAAAAAATTCTTCTGAATTATAATAAATATTTATATCAGAAAGTACTTATAAACAATATTATTGTATTCTAACATTTATTCGAAAGAAATTTCAAAACCTCGGATCTTAAGTTCTAAATTTCCCAAATTTCGTTTATTTTGTTTTTCAATCTTATTTCTATTATTATTTATACACTTTATTACCTAACAACCAATTTATTGCAGCCAAATACAGATATCATTTGAAATTTTTATTTTATATAGAAAATATAATAGGCAAAATTATTTCATTCACCTATATTAAAACAAAAATTATGTCGGTTTGTCCTATTAAGTGTTTAGAAATCCCTATTGATGTCATAGCATCCAATGCACCAACCAGAATTTATAAATACAAAACGGAACAAATTAACACAATATTAAAACCTTATATAACACTAACAAATACGCTCTCTCATATATACACTCAGCGACTCCCATAAGGTATTACTACCCTATTAATAAAGAGTCAGACCCCACAAAGCTAAGGTTTATCGCTAAACCAAAGCTCTGATACCAGCTGTAACGTCCTGCCTTTTCGCACGCTTTAAATCGACACACGTGCCAATTCAAACCATACAGAAGGGTGGATTGTTATGGGGTAAATAAGAAAACAAGAGAGAAGTAAAAAGAAAACAGAATCTCACAGCGGAAGGATAAAATATAATAATAATAAAATATACAGTTCATAAAACTGTTTACAAAACATTTGATTCTTCTTTATACAATTAAATATCAGAGTTCACATACCAATAATATCAATGCAGCGGAATACAGTGTAGTGGAATCATATAATATATAATAATAATAGTAATGAAATCTTCGTCTTCTTCCTCCAGAAATAAATACTTCAAATCCTGAAATGCTCAGACTGACCTGAGCGAATTGAAAGACAAAACACTCGAAGTCAGAACCAAAAGATCTTATGTAAGTTAAATTAACTGAAATAAATATGAGTGCAGTAACTCAAAAGATGCTCGGAATTTACATATCTTAAGGATCCGTTAAACTATTTACCATGTAGTATATTTCGCTATTTATAATAGTGTCTAATTGTAAAATAAACTTACTTTTTAATAGCGTTAAGGGTTTACCCATATAGCCCTTAACATAAATAATGCCAATGGTCTATACAGTACCGTAATACCGCCTGATCGGGAGGCTACCAGAGGATACTCCATAGGTACGACACAAATAGAAACTAGTACAAGGCTCGATATGGTAGGTGACACGGCACAACTAGGCAATGCCAGGGTAGATATATCAATTACGCATCCGGGCTGGTGGAAATGCGCAGCGCGCAACTACCGCCCACCTCGAACAAACTCCTCCAAAATCAAAAATAAAGGTGGCCACCGAATCAATCCAAAGTCAAAGTATAGTATTGAAGAGGAGAGTCCGATCAGAGGAATGACCTCATTGGCCCGAGAATCGCTCCTGTTTTAGCCACCTTATGCCAACTCACGGGAGTCGGGTCCACGTATTTACCTCAAAGGAAACGCCGCCACCATCCTACTTCATTCAGGAATCTCCACCACGTACACGATTGTTAAAGTGGTTTTCGGAGTTGGCAGAGAGTATGACAACTTACGATCCCGGTCTCTTCAACAACGAAACGTTGTTGTAACACCGCGGTCTTAAAAATAGTTTATACTTCAAAAACCAGAACAAAATTTACCATTTCAAACCCATAAATACGATATCATTTCCATTTTCAAAACAAATTCATTTTGATATTATTCTTATAAAACCCAAATCAATGATATCAATTATTTTAAATATATTTCTCTTCCAAAATCATATTGCTTTAAAAAATTTAATATCTGGAAACCAAACATTTGAATTATAGCTTTCAAAACATAATACTGCGAAATTCATAGCTTTAAAATCATAATTTCTAAAAACTTGCATGGTTTGGATATTCAACAGTATATAGAATAAAATGGTTTAATTTTAGATTTACTTTGTAAAGTAAAATAATTTCTATGACTTTACAAATATATTTTCTTTAGATAAAGTCTAAACCATAAATTTAAATTTCACCTTCAGTTTCCAAAACCACTTCAATTTTAATATATATCAAATTTGAGTATTAATAAATTTCAAAACTAAAGTTGGAATTTTATTCTTTCAACAAATTCACCGTTCTATTATTTAGTCTTGAACATTTGCATGATAAATCCATAATCATTTACATAAAAGTCAAATTTCCTATAACTAAATATTTCCTTCCATTTATTTATACTAGAAATATTCATTTAATTTATCTTGAAATAAAATTTCAGTTATAAATATCATACCTTCAAAATTTCCAATTTTAATAAGTTAACATCAACTTATGGAGTTAAATTTTTATATAAGCTCAATTCCAATTAAATTTCAAATTTATCTTGCAATCTTAATTGATTTGAATCATTAAAAACTCTATATAGATATACAAGATGTTAAACCTATACTTAATCATAAAAAATAAATTATCAAATTCCATTTTTTAACTTATTCATTTTTATTTAACAGATTTATGCATAGCTTAAATTCAACAATTTAACTATATATGTGTATATAAAATATATTTATATCATATCCAAATTTAATATTTATTAAACCGTATCATATGCAAACCAAAAATCATTTCAAAAACAATTTTATATATATACCGCGGTGCCTGTATATAATTTTCTATCCTATGGTCAAGTGATACGGATATTTATCATTTCAATCCGCGGTTTAAAAATAAAAAATGTGGTTGTATATCATTTCAAACCGCAATCCCGAATGAAATGAAATGCATGATAACTTGCAGTTTGTCTAAATAAACATGCATTCATCCAAATATCAATCATCAACCATTTATTATAATCATCATCCAATTTGAACAAAACATCAATATACAGCATATAAAATATAACAGGTAATAAATAACAGGTATTAACTCACAGTTTATATTCAATAATAAATTTAATAACTGTTTAACTAGCAGTTTATATGCAAATAAATAAATTTTAACTGTCAATTTTTATGCAATAATAAAATTGAATAACAATTTAATTTAAATAAATGCAATCTAACTGAGATGATGAATAAAATATGCCAAACAGTCATAAATGAATTTCTACTCATATCATAAATCAATTTAACAAACATTAGAAATCTTAGAAGTTGTGAATGGGTTAAAACACTCACCATTTGAATTTAAATTGAATTTAAATCCAATTTAAACTCAAAAATTGGACAGTCTCCAAATCCTTCCAAACCATCGTCAAAGAGTCCGGAATTTCAATACGATCCAAACAAAAAAAATCTCGCGTGAAACGGAGTTCGTAGGAGAAAGTTATACGCATTAATGGTGATTGAAATTTTAAAAAAAAAGAATAGAAATAAAAGAACACCTTCAGCGCCACGTCATCCCCCTTTCTTTCCCTCTCTCCCTCACGCATTTTGCTTCCAGATTTTTCTGAGGAGTTTGAATTTTAGCATTTGATTTGGTTTGGAATTTTTATTTGGATCTAAGATTTGTTTGTCTGCCATTGAGGAGAAGTGAGTTGAGATGTACGTACAGAACAAATGGGAATTAGGGAGACTAGGGTTTATAGCAGGATATTTATAGAGAAAGTTGAAAAGAAAGAAGAATGTTTGAACTCGAATAAAATTTGAAGAAGAAGAATATTTTAAGAGGAAGGAAAAATTAAAATGAGAGATAATAAGGAGATTTGAAGAATAAATTAAGGCTGCAGGAATGAAGATAGAAATAAATGAAAAGTTAACAAAGTATATATAAACCAAGTAAGAATTGAAATATAAGTAAAAAAGTGAACAGCCTTAGAAAACGGTAGTGTTGAAAGAGGTAAAGTAAAGGAATAAGTATATAAATGAAGATGAAAATAAATCTTCTGTTTTCAAATATGAAGCTTCAGGAGAATGAATTGCAAATAAAAGAAAGCTACAAGAACTTATAATGTGTAAACAAAATGAAGTTTAGAAATAAAGAATATTAAATGCTAATGACGTGGCATGAATAGTAATTTGGATGTCATTAAAAAAAACTTCAGGAAAAGTACTTGTAATGGAGCACAAAAAAGAAACAAATGAAAAGAATGAGGCAATTATTAATTAGAAATCAATCATACGAGGTTACTATAAATTAATAAGAATGAGTAGTTTAACAAATGGATGCTCAAGTGGAACCTACATGGATGACTTGGAACGAAAGAAAAAACAGAAAGAAAAAGAATGCGGATATGATAATAAATATTAAGCAAATGAAGGGCCACTTATATACTATAAACAAATCTTTGGGGTCCAAATTTTGAATCTTACTTCGGTTAGTTCATTCCCATAAATCCAAATATGCACATATTTATATCATTAAATTCTTTATTAACACATTCATTTTATGGTAATATATGCATCCTCCATTAACACAATCAATTTAACAATCAATTAATGATATTACTCAATCGATAAAAAAATCAATCAATTATACAATCAATCAATTACCAAACCAATCTACCTATATATTTATTTATATTACTCAAACCAATTTTATTAATGTACAACTTTTAATACAAGGTAATTTCTAATTGATTCCAAAACATTTACACAACCATGAACCCTATGATATATTTTAAAATATGAATACTAATAAGTGCGTTTGTATACATTATTCGAAAATTCAATTTTTCCGTTATATAAAATTATACTTATTCAAAATGAAAATTTTTCTTTATACATCTCAAAATAGACAATTATTTTAATTGAAATGTTCATTCCATTTTGACAAAAAAAAAATGCAAGTTCTTATATTAACTCGTTGATTACAATTTAATTTATGTTTCCTTCAAATTGAGACATTTAAATTAATCTAATTCCAGTTCATTTCATTACTAATTCTAATTATATAACAATGTTTTCTTTTCATTTGTACCAATTCAAACATATTTTATAGAATTTCATATACAACAAAATTTATACAATATTTACAATGTAAATGTTTTATCTTATTGAAAATCAACTTCTCTAAGATCCATTTCAAATAACAACTTATGTTATTCTTTCGTTAAAACTTTTATTTAATTCGTTTATTTAACTTCAACATTTGTTGTTTGATTAGAGATAAACATTCATTTTATTCTTTTTCAAATGTTCAATCGATTAGTGATAAACTTTTAAATTGTTTTTCTTTGAAATCATATTTTCCATGTTAAACCCAATATCTATATGCTAAAATAATTCCAACGTTTAATTACAATTGTAATAAAACCCATTCATTATATATTTAAATTTCAAACAAATCCTTTATTTATTGACTATCATATTTCCATCTCAAATTTTAAATGTAAATTATTTCACCAATTATAGTATTTATTTCAATTTCTTAAAATAATCCCTTTATTACACTTTGAATCCAATTTATTTTAATAAGTTTCCAATTAAACGGATTAGATTCAATTTCAACCTTACACATAAGTTTAGATTATAATCAATTTATAATGTATTCCTTTCTCAGTTATTACTTTACATACTTCTCGTATTAATTTCACAATTAATCATAATTATTAAAGTAACGCTTATAATAAATACGACACTGTAATTACTCAACATTTAAACGAACGTTATTTCATTTTCCATTAGTGTAACATTCATTTATTTTATTATCACTTATTACTAATTCTATTTCCATTAACAAATAAGCTGGTAATTTATAATATATGTTACAAATTTTCAATTAATCACTATTCATTATCATTGACTTTAATTTAGCATTACTTTCCTTGCACTAACATTGTTACTTAAAATCTCTATCCAATTGACATTAATATTCTAATGAATACGTTTGCTCTTTCCGTTATGTTATTAGTTATCATCAAGGCACATCTGATTATCTTTATTGGTAAATGAGTGAATTTACTAGTGTCCACTATTTTACCTTTAATATACTTGTATACTTATTCTTCACAACAACTACTACCTATCAATATTTTTTCGCCCCTAAATACAAAATTTGCGATTGTTCTTATTATCATATTCCGTTTACTAAGTCATAACATTTAAAGTAATTTATTAAATTGAAATGTACATTCAAGTTTATAAATTTATTAACTTGAAATAACGTGTCCCAAAATTAAAATCAATTACTGTAACAATGTGTCCTTACACTTACTAATTTAATGCCTACCCTATATTTTCCATATTCACATTATATCCAGGTACAATATTTACACCATTTTATTTATTGAAATTTTATTCATATTACAAATAAATAGGCTTAATTACCATTCATATATTTTATTTTAGCCTTCATTTTGATATTAATTTACCCCCTTTTATTATTTCTACTAAAAATTAATTACAAAATCCTATTAAATTAACAAATTGAATTGTCAAAATTTACGGTTCATTACAAATGTAAATAAGAAGATATCATAAGAAAACCTAATTAGCAATAATAGGAGTTCCTATTAAATTTCAATTTCTAACCGCCAATCAAACCCATTCTAGGTTATTTGGTGAAAATAGAGGTTAGGCCAACATTAATTGACTGTATTGGGCTAGAGCCAAAGAAGGACATGGAGAAAGTAGATATTTTGGGCAAGTTAAACAGAGGAGAGAATTTTTCCCATGTTGGTAGATATGCAATTGATGAAAAAGGATGTTGAGGAAAGATGTGTTTTTGTCCCTATAGTTGAGAACGTTTTAAAATAGTGTTAGTAAAGTGTCACTATTCTAGGACTAGGATGAGCATTAACCCTGGAGGAGATAAGATATATAAAGATATGAAGGGAATTTTCTATTGGCTAGGGATGGCGAAGTGGTTAGCTGAATTTGTCTCCAAGTGTTTGTTATGCCAAAGTATAAAGGCTGAACAAGGATAGCCTGAAAGACTGTAATCCCATTGGAGGTGCCAATTTGGAAATGTGAGCTTATATCAATGGACTTTGCAGGTAGGTTGCCTAGAGTCGATAGGGTAATGAAGTTATTTGGGTTCTAGTGGAT
Organism: Allium cepa; assembly: GCA_030765085.1. Classification (NCBI taxonomy): domain Eukaryota; kingdom Viridiplantae; phylum Streptophyta; class Magnoliopsida; order Asparagales; family Amaryllidaceae; genus Allium; species Allium cepa. The sequence goes on along the minus strand of CM060946.1, from coordinate 73,471,703 downwards.
AGACTCACTAAAAGCGGTTATTTTATTCTCGTTAGAAGTAATAGGACCGCATCATCTTTAATGCAAATTTACATTAAGGAGTTGGTTCAATTTCATGGAATTCAGGTTAGCAATGTTAGGGATAGGGACCCCTTGTTCACTAGCGAATTCTGTAAGAGTTTGCAATCAGCTTTAGAAACTTCATTAAATCTTAACACTGCTTACTATGTACAAACTGATGGTCGGACTAAACAGATTAATAGGTTTTTGGAGGACTTGTTGACAGCTTGCATCATAGATTTTGGAGGATATTGGAAGCAACACTTACCTTTAGTCGAATTCAATATAATTATAATCACAACTGATGATTGGCATGGCACCCTTTGAAGAGTTGTATGGGAGGACATGCATTTATCCCAATTGTTGGTGGAAAGCCACTAATTTTTTTTTTACTTAGATAAGATTTAATTCGCGAGACCTCGAAAAAGATAGAGTTGATTAGGCAGCGAATAAATACCGCACATGATCGTCAGAAGTTATATGTGGAAAAGCAAAGGAAGGGATTAGAGTTTGAGATAGGATACATGATACTCATTAGAGTTTCTCCTCTTAGGAAGGTTGTGAGATTTAGAAAGTCAGTGAAATTAGAACCAAGATTTGTTGGGCGTTTCCTAATTTTGGAAAGGATAGAAAGACTTACTTATTGAGTAGGAGTTTCAGAAAAGTTGATAAGAGTCCATGAGGTTTTTCATGTTTCACACTTGAGGAGATACCTTTATAGCACAACCACCATGGTACTGATAGTTGAGAGACATAAAGACGGAGCCCATAACATCCCATGCCACCGTAAGTATTATGTACCATGTATCTAAGAAGCTCCACGGCAAAAAAAAGAATGGTTCAAGTATGAGGAGGAGATAATCTGGTGGAAAGCTCTTGGGAACTTGAAGAGAAGATGAGGACTTCTTATCCAAACTTTTCTTTGGTAAACTTTCTCTCTTATTAGGTTTTGGTTGCATCTTGGTTGCAAGATTGGATGATAGGGGATGGCTGTCACACTTTTTACTATCATTTTTACATTTGTGTAGAACTTTTTGCATGTTTAGGATGTTTGCAACATGCCTATATGTCATGACACTTGCATTCATGCTAGGATTTAGCTCACTTATAGTATGTCTGGATATGTAATAACATTGCACTTTTTGGTTGAGTAAATGATTGTGTAGCTAACATGATTGTATAACTTGAATGCTTGGTGCGAGGTACGTTGCCAATCCTGGGATTTAAAGGACAAAATCCTTTTAAGGGGAGAATGTAATACCCTGTCATAATTAATAAAAAATTAACTAATAAGAAAATAGTTAGTTAATAAATTAATAATAAGGCTAAAAAATATTCTAAGATGTTGGAATTTGGCAATGAAAGTTGTGACGTTGCGTTCGTGATAATTTTGGTCGATTTTCATATATAAAATTTTGAAATCGAAACTAAAAAGGAAAGTTATCGACATTTGAAGTTTTCAGATTCAGATTAATTTAAATGGAATTCAAATTTAAATAAGTAACCAGTGCCAACGTTTGAAAATAAAAAAATTAACGGCAGTTAGAATTGGGGGTTAAGTAAATGTTAAAATAATACAAACATTAAATATTAATTAAGTAATTAAATAATCAAATAATGGCAAACAATTATACTTTCCAAAATTAACATCACCAGTTGAGCGCCTAGGTAGGAGCGGTCGACATATGCTATTGTCGTGGCTAGGGTTAAGGAAGATCATGAATGATCTGGATTATGTTATTTTACACCGACTTAAATCCGATGGTTCTGATGCTTTCTAACCATTATAAATAAGAGCCCAGCTTCTTCATTTTTATTCACAAATTATTTGTGATAGCATATCTGTCAATTTCTTTCTTTCTCAATATTCAAAAATTCTCTAGGATTTTAGGTAAGGGATTATGTATTTAATATTCAATTTCTAATTCTATTCTTTTCCAACCCCTAAAATTATGAATCTAATCTATATACATCCCATTTGTTGTATATTCCTAAAGGAAGAGATTTGGAAAGAGATTTAAAGCGAGCATAAACAAATCCAATAGGAAGAGCTAAAGATATTTTGTAAATGAAAATCTTAGTTTTTCTTATGTTTAACAATTGTATAGTATAACTTGGATTTGATATATGCCTTGGGGAATTTTGTTCACGAAAATATCAAACTAAAACCCCAAAATTACCCTAAGCGGAATGTTAATCTTAAATTAGGATCTCAATTATTCTATATTAAAATAGTGGGATAGTATAAATATTACAATTTTAATGATTTACATTCTATTCCACTTCTCATCTTTTTCTTTGGATCTAATTAAAAGTTTCGAAAAAGAAATAAGTTAGAAAATGTTGTATAAGGTATGAATTGTCTTTATACATAATCTGCACTGCCAATTTCCGTAATTTAAATGAAAATCCTCCTTTTCATTTGTTTATATAGAAGATGAATGGAGCATAAAAGGACTTGAGCTGTAAATTGTATTAATGTTCATTCTACTTATGTGTATGTATCTAGTAGCAAATAAATAACGTATTAATTGTGTAGCAAATAGGTTATTAATTAATATTAAATCCCCCTTAGGAAAGAAGTGAGATAATTATGGATAGTAATATTATGGAATGTGGTGAGGAATGGTAATAAGTTAGGTGATTGAAAATTATGACTAAGTTATCGAGATGTAAGGTCAGTCAAAAAGCACATTGAAGTCTTTCCAGCTAATTTGGCTACAAGTAGTATGACTTTGGGGCTTATGTAAGCATCGCCTATAATAATTACCCACGGAGAAGCGAGGTTAGTCCCAAATTATATAGGGTAAACCAACCTAGCTAATCTGGCTAATGGAACCTACGTCGAACTAATATGAAACATCATAGTTTGGGTTATAGGTTAGGACCTGGTTTGTGGTCAAAGGTAGTAAGTGGTTGATTGAGGATCCACTTTCTCCATATATAAGAAGTATTAAATGGTCAAGGTTAGCAGTTAGGCATGGTATTAGATATCTCGGAAAGGATATGCTTTGGATTTGAGGTATTAAGTAGCTATTATAGGGTCCGTCTCTTCCATAAAGAAGTATTAATTGGCCAGATGAGATTCTGTGCGATATCGGCCGGATAATATTAGAGAGGAGTTCTCTTTAAGATAGGTGTTAAATGACCGAGACTGCCTAAAATGAGGTATTAAATAGTCAGAGCCTGCCGAGCTCCCATTGAAAATGTATTAAGTGACTTGGTTAATGTCTCTTACGTTGTTAGGACAATTGACTATGCATGGAACTGGGAATAGCCTTTGACCTACAATTGAAGATGGGCTAGTGAGTTGGATCGGAAAGGGATAGGTTATAGAGTTGGACTTGCAGTTGGAGGAATTTACATAAAATATAGTTAGGATGTGTAAGATGTATTCTTATTTAAATTATACTGTCCAATTACTGTTGTAGATAGGCTCAAAATTTTAATCACCAGACATTGTTGTTCTAATTCTCTCCTCATTACAACACTGGTTAGAGAAGATGATACAAATTTTAGAGATGGTAGTGGAGACGGAGACTTGTGGCAGTTATTTACCCGTATACTTATGTTGTTTTTATGTTTCCGATGTACCCATTTAGATACGAAGATGTACTTTGAGATATTGTGCTACGTATAATTGGCGTTATATTGTTGGTATTATGCCATAGCTAGGTTTCTGATATTTGAATTTTTAATAAAATGTGCAATGTTTCTGATATTTTTTTTTCACTGTGAGATTCTAGATGTGTAGATAAATAGCTCTGTGTATTGTTCATTGTACCAATTTTACCAACCCAATAGCACGCTTTGGAATGAGACTAAGCATTGATGGGCTTTTTATGAGTCGAAAATTAGACCCATTTTGAGGATCGTTGTGATAGAATAGTCATTTAATTTTATTGCTACTCCTTGAGTTGTCTCTTTTAGGAGGAGCAATAACAACAGTTTTTTCTTTCTCCCACTTTTTTGATTTTCTAATTCTTTAATCTGGATATCACTAACGTACCCTAAAATATCCTTGACTGGCTCTTTGACTAAGGGATTATATATCTTCAATTACATTAGCAATATTTTCAATAAATATACTACCATCGTTACTAGTCTCATCATCGGATTCATCAAAACTATGCGATGAAACAGAGTCGTCAGAAAACAGACCTTTGCTTTTATCTATTTTACCACCTTCAGCTGAAAAAGATTTCTCAACTTCGACTTTGCAGAAATCTTGGGATTTACTACTATCATGTCTGCAAACCACCAAAAACATTATCTTCAGCATCACTAGCATTTACAACATCCCTTATCACCATAAAGTTCCTCTGGGACTTCAGAGAAAATTATTTCAATTTTTGAATCTGTCTCTATAGACATCAGTTCAATAAACTAATATTTGCATTATGTCAAATCACCAACTCCGGAATTTGTCCCTTTGTTGTTTAGGAGTTTATTATCTTCACTAATTTTGTCAATCATTATTCTTTGAACACAATCCAGGAGAATATCATCAATTGTTTCTGTGATATCCTTATATGAGCTATTTTCTTACCATTATTAGTAGTGTTTAATTTTGGTTGCCAAACTTCAATTTCTTTCCTCTTGCATTGAGAATTAACATGCCTAGAAACATCATACGCATTGTATCTTCTGGGTTTGAACTTATATTTTACTTTAATTGAAATCTCCTCACCGTTGAACAAGACTACCTCTATTTCATTGGGAAAATCGAATGAAACATTCATCCCTACTAAAACACGAGCAAACAAGAGCCTTGATTCTTTTGATGTAATCTCGTCTAGTTCAATAGGGTTCCCTAGAGCACTAGCAATGATACTAAGCACCTCAACATCCCAAAATTCAAGATTTAAATGTAACAATTTTACCTACATAAGAATCATAGTAAGAATATCACTATCAAATTTAGGACCAGGACCCTATTTTATTATATTATAATTCTATAGTCAAATAAATATGGACCTTCATCCAAAATTCTTTCGCGATCATTTATGTCTTCAAAACACAATAAAAAGAAGCCATTCTGTCTACAATTCATAACTACCTTTTGGTTTCTAAACACGGTCTATATATACTCTAAAGTGCAGATAATACTGCGTTTTCCTAAAAACATCCACTACTATAGATTTACCCTATTTCTATTCTGATCTATTAAAGATCCGATCTTGAATTAATGGCTTCTAGATGTTATCCCATTTATATGATGGCTTGACATAAACTAATTTTTACATTCTTTATCTCCCCCATGTGACCCTTTTGGGTATTCGTTTTTGTCCCTTTAGCCGCATCAACCTAAGTCCTCTTTATTCAAGTCAATATTAGTACTAATTAAACTATTTTCTTTGTTCTTCTTGATGAATCTTGTACTATTCAAATTCTATGAAGTATTAGGAGATTGAATAACTGTCACATCTAATTTCTATTTACTTTATCTGACTATCTTTGAAATCCATGCTCCTACACATGTGAATCAACACAAGGATTAATTCTAGTGGGATACACTCTTTTTAGAAGGAGTATTTTGGACCAAAGACCCATCAGCACAAGTGGTGGAGCGGGAAGGAACAACGCATTGACTAGAAATCGCATTGTAAACAATAATGTCTAGAGTAGGGATGCACGAGAAGAACACCCCTTTCGATTCACTGGCCGAATTATCAGGTGGGGCAGGATTTGACGGTCATTTATTAAGAATGGAATCTTCAGTCGCCATTAGGGTTTTTTTACGTAAATCCTTCATAAATTATTCATGTAACTAAACAAATACATATGTATACATACACATGGTTGTTTTATATTAACTATTACGTTTTACAAATAACGATGTATGACATATAATCTATATATTTATGTTTATTTACGCATGTATATTGATAGCACACATGTATACATAGTGACTAATATGTCCGTTGCGATATAAATTTTAACACTTATACATGGGCATGTCAAACCGTCTATACCATTCCCGTTGCACGTGCACGTACACACATATGTGTATATGACACTATTATACCGCCTTTTGACCAGGTAGTATGTCATAAAATTTAGCAAAATTGCTTGTGATCATCAAGGCAGAGTCCAAAGAGACAGTTATTAGGCTCGGAAATCGATTATATTTGAACTATGGACAATAGTTGGGCGGATTCGGACTTCACAATCAAGGTGTAATTAATATGAAGTGACAAAGAAGGCCTTATAAGGCCACATTTCAGATTTCAAGTCAATTGGAGTTCGTACGTTTGAGTTATTGGCAAATGAAGAATTTATATGGATCAATCGGGAACGATCCATAAAACAACGTAAATCGACAAAAGATCAATCAATATCTCAAAATCTACAAAGCCAATGCATTTGAAACTTTCAAAGCATCACTATAGTGAAGAGTGGAGCCTAGAAAAATGATTGCATGACAAAACTCTCAAAACTTTTAGAAAAAGGCCGATCTTTATTGGAATGTTCTTACAAATTAGCCATAACGATCCACTGTTTTATGGAAAATGCAATTTCTCACAAACGGTATGTCGGAATTACATGAAATTTTGACAGTATTTATCTTACATCATGAAGCACCCCATGATTGATCTCAACTCAAAAGGATAAAATCATGCAAAAAAAGGCAGATCGTTACTGGAACAATCATACAAATCTGCATAACGATCCGTAGTTTTATGCAAATTGCGATGTCCCACAAATGGTAGGTCAAAATTGTATGAAATTTAGGGAACAAGTATTGTGCATCATCGGGATCTCATTTGATCGAATGCAGCTTGAAAGGACGAAATCTTGAAAAATAGGCCGATGTTATTGGAAGGATCGTGTATATCAGCATAACGATCCATATTTTTACGGAAAACACGATATCTCATAAACGATATGTCAGAATTGCACGAAATTTGGCAAGAAAGTATTTACATCATGGAGAAGCTTCATGATTTATCGTACCTCAAAAGGATGAAATCTTAAAAAATAGGTCGATCGTTATTGGAACGATCGTACAAATCAGCGTAACGATCCACAGTTTTGCAGAAAATGCGATATCTCACAAACGGCATGTCACAATTGCACAAAATTTAAAGAGAAAGTATCCTACATCATGGAGCACCCCATGATCGATTGCAGCTTAAAAGGATGAAATTCTATAAAATAGGTCGGTCGTTATTGGAACGATCGTACAAATCAGCATAACGATCCATAGTTTTATGGAATTCGCGATATCTCACAAATAGAAGTCTGAATTGCACAAAATTTGAAAAGCCAATAGCTAACATCATGGAGAACCCTCATAATCGATCGCAACTCGAAAAGATGAAGCATGGAATGATCTCCTATGATCTAATTTCTAGTCAAAACAATGAATTTTTATTGATACCTCACAAATGGTAAGTCGAAATGGCGTGAAACTTTGGGAGCATGTACTAAAGGCATATGGGACCCAATAAAAATGATCGTATCCCCATTGGAGTTAGTATGGAATGATTGGCCTAATTTATTTTTGGTGTCTAATTGATCTCAATATTTGTTGGCCGGGTTGTATGGGCCTGGAGGTTCTTCCGTCGAAACTTCAGGCCGATCCATGCATGTCTTCAAGTATAAATATGGTAGACTTGGCTCATTGCAAAGGACTTTTCGGCTGGCTGTCCTTCATCACTTCTTATCTCTTCCTCCACTAATTTTCTATGATAAAAGTAATTATACTTGTAATTTACAGTATAAATAAAATATTATTAAAGTGGACGTAGACCGAAATTTGCCGAGCCACTATAAAACTCATGTATTCCTTTAGTTTTTTCTGCTATTTATTCTATGATCTATGTGCTTATATTTCAATTTGGATATTGTTTTTGAAAATTGGTGCTTTCACATACAACTAGGTGTTTGTGACCATTTTTGGCGAAAAGATTTTGGTGCTTTCATTACAGGGACTTGCGCCCACCAATTTGGAAGTTAGGATCTTGGATTTGGAAGCTTGGATACTTAGATCAAGGAAGTAATGACTAGGAAATCAACAAGGAAACCATTAAACGATAAGAACCATCATAGAGGGAGTCAAGAGGCTTCTTCTGGAGTTGGAGAAAATCAGACATCTATCTACATCACCAAGAATGAAATGGGAACAATGATGGATGCTATGTAGGAGAGGATGCTAAAGAGACATGAGGAGATGATGTAGAATCTACTCCGACAGATTGGATAAGCTAGAGCACAAAACCAATGAAATGGAGTAGCAGGAAATGCTATAAATATGGATCATAGAGTTGGACTACCAGGAGCTAAGGAAAACCAAAATCATGGCCAAGGAATCAAAGGTCACATGATGTAGGATGCAGTAGAACAGCTGGGAGTGGGCCCTAACCAATACGATTGGGGTCGATCATTCCAGACTGATCGGTGCCGATCGATCCATACTTGGGGGCACGCCCCTTGGTCACATTAGATGGATCCCAGGCAGGATATTGGTCGGTGCTGTGTAGTTTGGCATTGATAAGAATGCGCATGCTCATCCAAAAGAGCAGATTTCAGGATTCCCAAGAGGACATGGGGGGCAGGTTGGAGACAATGATCGAGGACTACCACTAGATGACAACAACAGGTTGATGGAAATGATCAGACAGGCTATGAGAGGAGGATTGGTAAATATGGATCTAGAAGGTGTAAATAGGAGTCCCAACGCTCCTAATGTTAAGCAAGATAGGAATCCACCGAAGTTCAAACTACCAACGCTTGAGACATATGATGGAAAAACGAATCCTGTTGTTCATCTGACGAGATATATAAGACATATGGAAGTACTGAGGGAATCAGAGGAAGTCATGGCATGGTGCTTCCCCTTGAACTTAATGGATATAGCTGCACTACGATTCAGATAGTTGAAAAGCGGCTCTATTAGCATATGGACGGAATTGATCTATAGGTTTATGAGGCAATTTCATGTCCACATCATGAGACCCAGTAGTGTGATGACTTTAACATCGATGAAGCAATGAAAAGGAGAATCACTTAGGGATTTCTTAACCAAGTTTAATGCGATAATAACTTCGTTGGATCGACCAGATCCATCGATTGTTTTGATGGCAGTAGTGTCAGGGATTGTGGATAACTCGAATTTCAAGATATCATTGGAACGGGATCCACCAATGGATCTCGAGGAAATTCACCATGAAATAGAAAGGTTTCCACGATAGAAAGATGCGAAAGCTGATAGAGAGGGAAGAGAGGAAATGGAAGGTTATGCGGTTAAAGATAGAGGTCCACCCGATGAAGGTTCAAATAAGGGAAAAGAAAAACGAAAAGCAGAGGATGGTGTTAGGAACTGAGTTGATTATGTTTTGATGACAACAACCTTATATAGCTATTATACTTTACTTTATAAAATATATACTAACATTTCCATATATATATATATATATATATATATATATATGTATGTATATAGGTAGTATATGCAGGTATCATCGAAGACTGATCAGTACAAAGACTCAAGCATCAAGATGAAAATTAGAGATTCAAGATTCAAGACTCTAGAGAATCAAGATTTCAAGATCTCAAGATAAGTGTCTAGTATTTTGTTAAAACTTCATAATAGCACTCTCATCTTTCTTCCAATTTTCTTTTGGGATGGAACCCAATTTCTATCGAAACAAGTGGCTTACAAACCCACGACAAGTAGCTTACAAACCTACGATAAGTGGCTTACAAACCCATGACAAGTAGCTTACAAACCTACGACAAGTGGCTTACAAACCCACGAAAATCAAAATCATTTAAACTACTTTGTACAAGTTCTCGAGTCCTATGGAGGAGCTCTGTAGGAAAGTTCTTGCAATTTCAGTTTGAATAGATTTTTCAAAATGTTTTAGCTTTCAAAATCATGTTTTCAAAAATATTTTCAAACTTTGTTTTAGCCTTGAAATATTCCTCTATTCTGATTTTAAAAACTTCTATTTTTAAAACATCAAAACTTATTCTGATTTTAAATATTACTTATATAATTGATGGTCTATATCAATTATATATATATATATATCTATATCTATATATATATATATATATATATATCTATATATATATATATATATTTAAAATAATGTTTTATATTCATTCTCTATCTCAAAATATTGTTTAAACACTTTACTTTGCTCCAGAAAAGTTTCAACTTGTTTTAAATTCAATTGTCTTTACAAAACAACATTTCTATAATTTTGAACCGAGGGATGTCGACATATGGGGATACCCCATGTCGACATGGTGACAGTTGGATTCAAAATTCAAATTTCAAAAGAAGTGTCCATTCGTTCGAAAACCTTTCTCCAATGGTTATGACTGTTGTGCATCTATATAAAGGCTTCCAAAACGAATTTTTTTAACAACTACTTTCTTATTTTCCTCACTCTTTCTTCTCCACCATTCCATATCCATAAAACTTCATATTTTCAAGATCGTGCCATCATTCTGCCAAATTCTCAATAGGAAATCATTTAGATACTCTCTCTATTTGATTCTCCATCATTCTACTAAAGATCAAAGTGCTATTCAGAGTTATAGGATTAATTTGTATTCAAAAAGTCCATAGAGTCTATCCATTCAAAAGGATTGTTATTAAGAAGTATTAGGGTGGTCTTGTGTCCCGTAAATCAAGAGAGATTACCCCAGACTCGGAGATAGGAGGGTTCCTCAAGGACTTAGAAATTGAGGGTTGTAATTTGGATATTGGCTTATAAAAATCTGTACAAGGATATTGCCTTGGTGCAGGACTGGATGTAGGAGGATTCCGAACCAGTATAAAATCCGGTGTGTTCTTTCCTTTTACTTGCTTTACTTTACTATTTGCATTTGCTATATGTTCTGTGATCATTCTATGTTAGAATTCTGTTTAGATTTGTGTTGAAAGTTTTAATTTAGTCATATAGTTCATCTATTCTTTAAAACACTATTCACCCCCCCCTCTAGTGTTATTTCCGCCTTAAGATCCTTAATCCGCATCCCCAACAATTGGTATCGGAGCATTGGTTTTCATTATTTTCATAATCTGAAATTTTGAAAAGTTTTAATGGCACAACACACTAATAATGTCACTCCTGTCACCACTACTTCTATCAACACAAGCACTAACACTAGTTCATTTGTAGAAGGTCAGTCTACTGTTAGACCACCACTTTTTAATGGCAGTAATTATGCATATTGGGCATGTAGGATGAAAATTTATTTACAATCCATAAGTTTAGATACTTGGAATATGACACAAATTGAATATGTTGAACCAACTACTAATTTTGCCCTGTGGACTACTGAGCAAAAGACGGTTGCACAAAACAATTCTAAGGCTATGAATATACTATTTTGTTCACTAGATAGGAATGAGTTTAATAGATTCTCTGTTTGTAAGTCTGCATTTGAAATCTGAAAAACTTTGCAAGTAACTCATGAAGGAACAAGCAAAGTTAAACAGACTAAAATTTCCATATTAACTAACCAGTTTCAATTGTTTAAAATGCATGAAAATGAGTCCATTTCTGACATATATTGTCGGTTTCAAGATATTGTACATTCATTAATTGCTTTAGGAAAGGGTTTCTCAGAAGAAGATCAAGTCAGAAAAATACTCAATTCACTCACTCCAGAATGGGATCAAAAGACACTTACTATTGAAGAGGCAAATGATGTTAGTCAAATGAAGATTGAAGAGTTAATCGGTAATCTAATGTCTTATGAAGTTCAACTACAAGGGAGAAAAGAATCTAAGGCAACGGAAAAGAAATCGATCGCATTCAAAGTAACAACTGGAGATTCAGAACAAGATAGTGATGAAGAAATTGCTTTCATGACCAGAAATTTCAGAAAGTTTCTGAAGTATAGAAAGATGAATAACTTTAAAAGAAATGATCAAAGGAATTCCAGAAATACTTCGGAGAACAACAATAATTATAACAACAACAACAAAAATGGTGATGGACGCTACAACTGCAACAAAACAGGGCACTACAAGATAGATTGTCTATATCCAGACAAACAGACATTTCAACCAAACAACGAGCAACTAAGGAAAAGAAAGAAGGCATATGCAGCAACTCTTGACGATTCAGATTCATCCAGTGATGACGAGAAGAAAACTGATAATTCAAATCTGTGCTTCACTGCTATTCTCGAATCAGAAGACGATCGGAGTTTGGATCTAAAAATAGGGACACATTTATTTTAATTTTATTGGATGCTTGTTTGTTTTGATTTTGTTTGCAATTCCTTGAATTTTTAATTCAAAATCACCCTTTGAAATTTGAATTTTTAAATTCAAAATAATATTATTTTAATAATATTTTAAATATTAAAATATTTTAATATTATTATATTTAATATTATTACTGGAATTATATATAGATATAGAATATAGATTAGTTTTCTTAAGATTTTAGGAATTTCTTAGATTTTAGAAATAGACACCCCTTTTCAAATTCAACAGGCACATGTCGACATGCCAGGATACCCCATGTCGACATGTCTCTCAGAAATTTGATTTCAAAATTTGAATTCAAACTTTTGAATTTCCCTCCACCTTTTCACTTACTTCAAATTCTGAAAAGATGTCTCTTGACCAGAGAACATGACTTTAGAGAATCTATTTAATATACTTCTCTTATCATCTCTTTTCACTTTATTCTCATAATTCAAACTTTCTTCATTATCTTCTACTCCTCTCAAACACTTATCAATGGCTTCCTCAAGTACCCCATCAACTATGAGGCTGACCAAATCCATCAGAAATGATCTTTTTAATGACCCGGAGGCTATCAAAGCTTACATAAGTTATGTAAACTATGGTAAAGTCAATACGGGAAAATTTGCTATTTTTGATGATTTTCCTTCTTATGAAATCGATCAACTTTTTGAAGAAAACTCCATTCTTAGCTTGATTGATAACAAGCAAAATGTTTTCGTTTGTTATCCAAACCTTGTCAAAATGTTTTATGCAAACCTAAACCGTGAATTTTATAATGGAAATGAAGATCAAATTTGGAGTAGTGTTAAAGGAACACTTATTGTTTTGGATTCCGATATTTTGGGTACTATTGGGTTGCAAATCTACCGGTATGAATCTCTCGCAATTTCAAATCAATGAAACCGATCGAGAGACTTTTCATCACATTTTTGAAAGCGATGACCACATGGATTTTAAGAATCGCTTTTTCCGCCCAAAAGCAAGAATTGTCAACCTTCTTATTCAACACACCATTATTCCTAGGTCGGGAAACTACAATAATCCCACCTCAAAAGTGTGTAAAGCTCATTTTGCTATATTTGGAAAATATGATATTAATTGGGCACAAACTATTTTGGATGAGTTAAGACCCAAAAATTTTACTATGGGAGAAAACACTCTTTATCATGGAATTTATCTTACTCGGATTTTCAATTATTTTGGTGTGGATGTTAAAAAAGAAGAGTTTGTAAGTAGGAAAGTGTTCAATCATGGGAACATTTCCCTTATGAAAATCCCAATTATGTTTCAACCATATGAAACACTTACCGAAAAGGAAGAGAGACTTGCTCATGAAGAGATGGAAGAAGAGGGAGAAGAAGAGGAAGAAGAAGGGAAAGGAATGGAAATTGAAGAAGAAGAGGAAGATGAAGAAACCTCTTTGGAAAGTATAGAGTATCCACATACACCCGCCAATCCGTTCAACAAAACCATACTCAAGAACCAAAAGATACTTGCTCAAAACCAAAAGGTTCTTAAGAGATCTATTAGCAAGAAAATGGATAAAATCTCTACCAAGATCAATAAGTTCTTTGGGAAGATAGGCAGGAAACTTGGCTTGTCCTCATCATCTTCTTCATCAAACTAATCCTAGCCATTATTTCTCTAGCTATCGTTTATCTATCTTTGTATTTTCTATTTTTTTGGTTAATATTATGTAATGTTAACTAATATAAGTAATGCTATCTTATTCTATTTTCCATCTTTATATATCTCTGTTAGTTATTTATTTTAAGTTTATATAGGTTCACTAGTATAAAAATAAACTTAGAAATCAAAAATAACTCAACTTGGTCATTCTGTCTAGACCATGTCGACATATAACAGTCAGGAAGTAGTTACAATTTCTAACTTCAAATTCTTGTAACTACCAAGTGACAATTCATTTTGAACGGCCAATAACTCCTATAAATACCTATTTCTTCCAGAAAAACTTCTCTACCTCCATTTCTATTCATCTCCTCTCATACTTCAACTTATTTCTTAAATTATGGCTTCTCCAATTAAGAATTTAAGTGAAAATCTCGAAAAAACTCTTACTTCTTTCAAGAATATTCTCTCTTTTATACTTAGAAATCAAAGACACTTAGAATTAAGCCAAATGAAGATGATCAAAGAGCAAGAGAAACACTTCGACGCACTTCATTGGATGATCTCAAGCCTTAGCAAAGACGAACCCGAAGCAAATAATCCAGTCACTCTCGACAAAGATAATTGGGATGTTATCAAAACTGATCCTATCTTTGGAGAAGATGGATGGTTGGAAGTCCCAAGGAATGTCTGATCATTATGTATGTATGTTTGTTTGTTTGATTTGATTTGATTTAGATTTGATTAGGATTTGATTGAATTGTTTACTTAAGTTTGATTTGGATTTGCTTTGTATGTAACTTCATATACTATACATGATTGGTTTGCTATGTATGATATTGATTTGATTGTCAAGTTACACTTATATATATGCTCACACACTTGATCACTTACACGTTCACTTTACACTTTTATTCTATATATACTTGATTATCTTAGAACAGGTGAATCTTTTATTCCTTTTTGCTGATGTCAAAGGGGGAGAAAGTTATAAAAATATATGTGCTTGGTGTAAGGGGGAGTCATAGAGTAAGGGGGAGTTGTAGTTTAAGAAGAAATCATGGAGTAAGGGGGAGTTATGGTATGGTAAGAATATTTTATAAATAAAGGTTGTCATCATCAAAAATGGGGAGATTGTTAGGAACTGAGTTGATGATGTTTTGATGACAACAACCTTATATAGATATTATACTTTACTTTATAAAATATATACTAACATTTCCATATAGATATATATATATATATATATATATATATGTATATAGGAAGTATATGCAGGTATCATCGAAGACTGATCAGTATAAAGACTCAAGCATCAAGATGAAGATTAGAGATTCAAGATTCAAGACTCTAGAGAATCAAGATTTCAAGATCTCAAGATAAGTGTCTAGTATTTTGTTAAAACTTCATAATAGCACTCTCATCTTTCTTCCAATTTTCTTTTGGGATGGAACCCAATTTCTATCGAAACCAGTGGCTTACAAACCCACGACAAGTAGCTTACAAACCTACGACAAGTGGCTTACAAACCCACGAAAATCAAAATCATTTAAACTACTTTGTACAAGTTCTCGAGTCCTATGGAGGAGCTCTGTAGGAAGGTTCTTGCAATTTCAGTTTGAATAGATTTTTCAAAATGTTTTTAAATCTGTTTTCAAAATGTTTTAGCTTTCAAAATCATGTTTTCAAAAATATTTTCAAACTTTGTTTTAGCCTTGAAATATTCCTCTATTCTGATTTTAAAAACTTCTATTTTTAAAACATCAAAACTTATTCTGATTTTAAATATTACTTACATAATTGATGGTCTATATCAATTATATATATATATATTTAAAATAATGTTTTATATTCATTCCCTATCTCAAAATATTGTTTAAACACTTTACTTTGCTCCAGAAAAGTTTCAGCTTGTTTTAAATTCAATTGTCTTTACAAAACAACATTTCTATAATTTTGAACTGAGGGATATCGACATATGGGGATACCCCATGTCGACATGGTGACAGTTGGATTCAAAATTCAAATTTCAAAAGAAGTGTCCATTCGTTCGAAAACCTTTCGCCAATGGTTATGACTGTTGTGCATCTATATAAAGGCTTCCAAAACGAATTTTTTTAATGACTACTTTGTTATTTTCTTCACTCTTTCTTCTCCACCATTCCATATC
This sequence comes from Allium cepa, assembly GCA_030765085.1. Taxonomy (NCBI): domain Eukaryota; kingdom Viridiplantae; phylum Streptophyta; class Magnoliopsida; order Asparagales; family Amaryllidaceae; genus Allium; species Allium cepa. The sequence continues at coordinate 73,455,639 of CM060946.1, read as the reverse complement.
CATAAAACTTCATATTTTCAAGATCGTGCCATCATTTTGCCAAATTCTCAATAGGAAATCATTTAGATACTCTCTCTATTTGATTCTCCATCATTCTACTAAAGATCAAAGTGCTATTCAGAGTTATAGGATTAATTTATATTCAAAAAGTCCATAGAGTCTATCCGTTCAAAAGGATTGTTATTAAGAAGTATTAGGGTGATCTTGTGTCCCGTAAATCAAGAGAGTTTACCCAAGACTCGAAGATAGGAGGGTTCCTCAAGGCCTTAGAAATTGAGGGTTGTAATTTAGATATTGGCTTATAAAAATCTGTACAAGGATATTGCCTTGGTGCAGGACTGGATGTAGGAGGATTCCGAACCAGTAGAAAATCCCGTGTGTTCTTTCCTTTTACTTGCTTTACTTTACTATTTGCATTTGTTATATGTTCTGTGATCATTCTGTGTTAGAATTCTGTTTAGATTTGTGTTGAAAGTTTTAATTTAGTCATATAGTTCATACATTCTTTAAAACACTATTCATCCCCCTCTAGTGTTATTTCCGCCTTAAGATCCTTAATCCGCATCCCCAACAGATGGCTCTGATGGACCGAAGCGACCACGAAGGGAACCGAGAGTCACCTTTTATGTGGAATTGACTAAGACATTAGAACATATACATCCGGATACTAGGGAGCAGATCTACTATTAATGGCCAATGAGGAGAGAGCCTACAACTAATGAAAAGAAATTAGAAAAATATCGTCTATCAAAGTGATGGACTGGCATAGTACAAACGACTGCAGGCACTTAAACGATGAGATTAAGGAACATGTGTGGAATGGTAGGTTGTTACAATACATAAGAACTCAAGCAGTGGTAGTGGAACCGTAGCAACCGCCATCCGCATCAAACAGGAACTGCCTTGGATGGAGGCATCAACTTGTCATCATTTGATCGAAATGGAAGGAATAATTAATAAACTCCACAATAAAATAGCTAAGTCACTTTCACATATACGGGATCGAGAATAGTCCCTAGGCATGCTCCGAGATGACGATCAACCAACACACCTGAAGAGGAAGCATTGTAGTGTTTAGTTTAGTTTTTGCTTTTCTTTTAGTACTTGGACTTAATCTTATTAGTTGAATATTTTGATTACAAATCTCACTCGAAAGTGAAATCTGACATTAATAATTTTGAGTCACATCCGGACAATTGCATTTCACCTCGAACGACACTCGATCTTGAACGATTACATTTTGCCTCGAATCGGCATTCTATCATGAATGATCACATTACACCTCGAACATGCACTCGATCTTGAACAATCGCTTTTCGCCTTGAATATGCATTTGATCTCGAATGATCACATTTTATCTCAAACAGACAATCGATCTTGTATGAACATCATCAGCCTAGAACAGCTACGAATTTGATTAGCAGTCGCGAACGACCATTACTAACAATTAGACAAGAACACAGATTTGTTCATAGGTCATCAACGGGTTTCGAGCATTGGACTTATGGCAATTCAAAACATGCCTTCCTGCCTCAAGGCATGTTTTAGGGGGATAGCCGCCTTTTAACCAGGTAGTATATCATAAAAGTTGGCTATATGGCTTCCGTGATTATCAAGGCAGGAAGCTCGCACGGAAGCCCAGAGAGACGGTTATCAGGCTCGAAAATCGATTATATTTGGAACTACGGACAACAGTTGAGTGGATTCGGACCTAGTCCCACTAAGGGTGCAATCAAACTGAAGTGACAAGGAAGGCCTCATGAGGCCACGTTTCAAATTTCAAGTCAATCAGAGTCTGTATGCTCGAGTTATGGGCAAAGGAAGAATTTATATAGATCGATCGGGAACGATCCAGAAAACAACAAAAATCAATGAAGATCGACCAATATCTCAAAATCTAGAAAGCTAATGCACTTGAAACTTTTAAATCATCGTATTGAAGAGTGGAGCCTATAAAAATGATCACATGACAAAACTCCCAAATCTTGTAAAAAGAGGCCGATCGTTGTTGGAACGATTGTACAAATCAACCATAATAATCCATAGTTTCACGAAAAATGTGATATATCACCAAAAGTACACCAGAATTTTATAAAATTTTAAGAGCATGTATCGTACATCATGGAGAACCTCCACAATCTATTGTAGCTCAAAAGGTTGAAATTTTGAAAAATAACCTGATCGTTATTGGAACAATCGTACAAATCAGCATAACGATCCATAGTTTCATAGAAAATGCGATGTTTCATAAACGGTATGTCAGAATTGCACAAAATTTTGGGAATAAGTATCTTACATCATGCGAAACCCACATGAATGATCGCATCTTAAAAGGATGAAACCATGGAAAATAGGCCGATCGTTATTAGAAGGATCACACAAATCAGCTTAACGATCCACAGTTTTATGGAAAACACGATATCTCACAAAAGATATGTCGAAATTGCACAAAATTTTAAGGGAAAGTTTCTTACATCATAGTGCATTCCAATGTTTGATCATAGCTCAAAAGGATGAAATTTTGAAAAATAGGCTGATTGTTATTGGAACGATCGTATAAATCAGCATAACAATCCATAGTTTTATGGGAAACACGATATCTCACAAACGATATGTTGGAATGTTGGCATGAAATTTGGAGAGCAAGTATCTTACATTATGGAGCACACTCATGATCAATCGCAAATCATATAGATGAAATCTTGGAAAATAGGCTGATTGTTATTGGAACAATCGTACAAATCAGCATAACGATTCATAGTTTTACAGAAAATGCGATATCTCACAAACGGTAGGTCAGAGTTGCACAAAATTTGGAGAAAAAGTAGCTAAATTCATAAGAAACAAAAATGATCGATCATAGCTCAAATGGATGTAGTATGGAATGATCTCTTATGATCCAATTTCTAGTCAAAAGAACGAAGATCGATCGATATCTCAAAAACAGTAAGTCGGAATGTCGTGAAACATTTGGAACATGGACTTAAGGCACGAGGGACCTCATAAAAATGATCGTAGCCCTACTAGAGTTAGTATGGAATGATCAGCCTAAATTATTTTTGGCGTCTGATCGATTTCAAATTTTGTAGGTCGGGTCGTGTGGGTATGGAGGTTCTTCTGTTGAAATTTCAGCCCAATCCATGCACGTCTCCATCTATAAATAGAGCGGGCTTGGTTCATTGCAAAGAAATTTTTTGGATGGCTCTCCTTCATTGCTTATTATCCCTTCCTCCACTAATTCTCTAAGGCAAAAACAACTATATCTGTAAACTTATAGTATAAATAAAAGATTATTAGAGTGGACATAGGCCGAAGTTTTCCAAACTACTATAAAACTCGTGCGTTTCTTTACTTTTTCTACTATTTATTCTATTATCTACATGATTATATTTCTACTTGCATATTGTTTTTGGAAATTGATGCTTTCATATACAAGTGGGTGTTTGTGACCATTTTTGGCGCAAACAGATACATATTATATTATATGATATAAGCTTAATAATGAATAAAACTTTATTATAAATTAAATCAAAAATATCAGTTTTATTTCAAATAAATTTAGAATTCGTAGGCTCAATAAGATCCAAATGGAATAATTTCTTTGAAATTTACCCACTTACACCGCTGCATGCTGGCCCAGTTCAAAACGTTATTGAAGCCTATGCGGTCTAAATTAGTAATGTTTAGGTTGATTGAGCTTACAATACATTTAGTAGGGTGTCCAGATTATGTCTAGGCCCGGGTTTGGTTGAATAATTACCCTAGCCAACTTGGCTAACGGCATGGCCCGAAAAATTATATAAGCCAAAGGTTGCCCATAATCGAAAAGACCTAATTTAAATCAAGCCTTGGTCTAATTTTCAAAAATTATAATAAAACATTTTAAATTTAAAAGTTAAATTTAAAATAAGAAATGTATTATAAAATGTTATAACATAGTTTTTTTTAAATGTTTGAAAACAATATAAAATTAACTTCGCAAATTTTAATTGTTAATAAAATTAATAAAGTAAATTAATTAATTAAATATTTATTTAATTAAAAATAAATATACATATACGATATATATAAGATATGTGATATATCGTCTTGGATTGTATAAGATAATTTAAGTATATATATGTATATAATAGAACTTTTGAAATTAACAACTTTTAATTACATAAATAAATTAAAAGTTAACTAACAAATAAAATAAATATATAAAGATATATTTCCATAACTATAAAGGTTATAATACACATATTCAACATAAAATGTTATAACCGAATAATTCAATAACTAATTAAGATATTAATTATTTAAAGTTAAATGAATATGATTTAATTAATGTATTGTTGTACATATGATTATTATATAAGCAAATTAAAGCATAAAATTTATATAATAATACATTAATATAATATGAATGTATAAACTAATGGTGGAACAGTAAAGAAAGCCTAATTAGGCTTAAGGAATAAATATATATGTAGTTTACATATACCATGATTCTGATGTGTCGGACACTTGAATCGTGAGAGTATTTCTTAAGAAATACATTATTCTATGAGTCGATATCATATAATATGATATGTTAAAGATTATGAATCTTTAATATAAATTTGACCTCTACCATATCTATATATATATATATATATATATATATATATATATTAATAAATTACTTGGATACCCTATAGTTGTTGAGCTTTTCACACGCTAGAGATGCTATGTGTAGTTTTATTAATATATAGACTAGACGATGTAAGATACTTGTATATATTTGTTAACCTTTCCTAAAGGTATGTACAATACTCATGAAACGGTAGGTACAAGTGAGTAATCCAACGTATGTGTAAGTATGATTGGTTGAGCTTTCCTCAAGGTTGTATAATATACTCATGAAATTATAGGTATGAGTGAGTAATTCATCGTATGTGTGAGTATGATTTGTTGAGATTTCCTCAAGGTATGTAAAATACACTTATGAAATGGTAGGTACAAGCGAGCAATCCATCATATATGTGAGTATGATTTGTTGAGCTATCATCATGGTTAGAATCCCAAGACATACGAGTCCCAACACTCACTAGTGAAGTCGAAAGACTTCTATGTATCATCTTAGGGATAAGAGAAACATAAAAGACTAATGGGAGCTTATTAGTAGGATGAAATATAAATTTTAACCTTACTAATATTATAAAAACATCTACTACGAAATTGTCATAATTTACCATTTTAAAACTTGTAGAAAATGTTTACACCCAAATTGTTTTCTTAAAGTGATAAGCTAGCCAGACCTAACTATATTGATTGGATAAGAACGATTAAGATAATGTTGAGTTATGAGCGTCTTTTGTTGTTATTACCTTAGGGATTAGAGAAACATAAAAGACTAATGGGAGCTTATTAGTAAAATGAAGTGATAAGCTAGCCAGACCTAGCTATATCGATTGGATAAGAATGATTAAGATAGTGTTGAGTTGTGAGCGTCTTTTGTTGTTATTACCTGCGATCTTAAAGAATAACCCATCAATAGTGCAAACCCAAAACTTAGGCTTGCTTATGAGAAATGGGTCATAGACCTAGAGATCACCCATGTTTTATGCCATCTATGTTAGGCAAACCATTACAAAGGCAATGCAAAAACATTTTTGTCCATGAGATATGTGGTAGTCTTAAGGCCGGTGAATAGTCATGTTCCGCAAGGTATAAGCTATGAAGAAGTTGTTCGATACCAAAATGACTAAAGGACAGAAAGTTGATGATTACGTTGTGATGACGAAAGCTATATTGATAGGTTTCACAAGTGGACATAGTGGTAAGCAATGAGTTGCAGTTTTATTTGATCCTTGGTTCTCTTATGCTTCAGTACGAGCCATTTATATTGAGTTATCATATGAACCAGTTAAATGTGAATCTAGCAGTGCTCCTCAATATGTTGAGGTCAGCCGAGTCCATATCCATAGGTCAAAGGACCGTACATGTAGTAAATGGTGGTGTATCATCTTCAAAAGGTTCGAAGAAGAAGAAGAGGGTTACCATGAAAAGTAAAAAGACTACTGCTTTTAACAAGGGTGAGTGCCATCGTTGTCATAAGAAAGGTCATTGGAAATTGAACTGTCTGAAGTATTTGAAGACTATTAAAGAAAAGAAATAGAATAATTCTATCGCTCCATCAAGTACAATTATTATTCCAAATTATTTGGCAATCAATAATTATCTTAGATTTTGGATATTGGATCTAGAATTCACATTTGTAATTCTTTATAGAGGCTTAGGAACTGACATCACATGGAAAAGGAAGAAATGAGGATTTAGGTTGTTGATGGATCTATTGTAGATGCAACAAAAGTTAAAGAATTTCATTTGAGTTTTTCAAGTGGATTTTTGTTGATATTAAATAATTTCTATTTTTAAAGACCTTATTTGTGGAATTATGTATCTGGATTGTATGAAACTAGTCATATTTTTTACGGTATTAATAATGTTATGAACATTATTTTAAATGATAATAAAGTCTGTGATGGTATTTTAGGACATGACATTTATATGATCGGTATAAATTATGTTTGTTCTATGAGTAATTCTTTGAATAATAGTATAAATAATAGTTAGCTTTGATATTGTAGGTAAGGTCATATATGTGAGTAACGACTACACATGTTAAAAACCAAAGGTTTTCTCCCATACTTAATTTTGAACCATTTGACATGTGTGAGTCATGTCTCAATGGAAAGATGACGAAGCACCCTTCAGTGTGAGTACTGAAAGAGTTGATGAAAACTCTTCGGTCTTGCACATAGTGACGTATGTGGCCCGATTCCTATAATCATTAAGGATAATAGGTCTTACTTTTTACCCTTCACTAATGATTTCTCAAGACTAGGATATGTGTATCTTATGAAGAACACATCTGATGTCTATGAGAAATTTATTGAATATAAGAATGAGGAAGAAAACCAGACAAATCAAAACGATTCTTCAATCCAATCGAGGAGGTGAGTTTGTTGGAGAAGAACTCCAGCAGTACTTAAAAGATATTATGATTATTTCTCAGTTTAATGCACCCTATACTCTGCAATACAATGGTATTTTAGAGTGAAGGAACCAAACCCTATTAGATATAGTTCATTCCACGATGAGTAAGGCTGAATTACCTCTATCTTATTTGGGATATGCACTGGAAACCATAACTAAATTGTGACCAACTAAATCTATGCCTAGGGTGCCATATGAGGTGTGGCATGGGAAGAAACCCCACGTCAATTACTTAAAGGTATGGGGTTGTCCCTCTTACGTTAAGGAATCACTACAAGAAAAACCATTTATAGTTGCAAAAATTGGTGGCGTTTCTTTCTAAATGCAACCAAAAAGTATTTCCCTAAAAAATAAAAACGCGGCTAAAGATTTCACGTTCCCGCTTTGCACCCGCGTAAAGTAAAAAATATTTCACGAAATTTTTTATTTAGTGTCACGTTTCCCTTTAGAATTTCTTCCGCTTTACATTTCCCCTTTCACTCTTTTATTCTCAATTTCCACCCGCTTCTCAAACCCTAGTTCTTTTACCAATCACTCTCAAATGCTAAAACTCGTTCTCTGCTCGCACGATTCTCCTACTTTGAAAATGAGGTGCTCCTTCGCTCGTAAGCTTATTCCCCTCCGATGAGGTCCTCCCCTCTCCTCCCTAAAACATTCTCCATTGATAGTCTCTTTGCCTCTAAATGTTGTCTTCCTGGATGAAGCTGTCGATGAAGCAAGTGGGAAAGGCAGAGGAAGTGGGTACTATGAGTATGATCTGTACTAGAAAGAGCATGCTACAGGCAGGTATATCACATTTTATTATAGATTTTAATTTCAAGGGTTTCATTTTGAATCATTTTAGGTGTATACTTAGGATCTGTCCATTGTTATTTTGATATTTACATGCAAAAGCTGACAGGCATTTTGAAGCTGGAAATTTGTTTAAATTTGAAGATGGATGCTACACCGAGCTTGCTTTATTAAGCTACTTAACATCTGTCCATCAAATGTGAGAGATCTTCTTCAATAATATTTGATTTCCAGTATAATTCTCGTTTAACTGGAACATGTCGATGCGTCCAACTTCTCCTGCGTGGATTGCTGCGTAGAACCGAAACCTTGGAGGAAGAATCATAATGTTCCAGATGAGGGTAAGATCACTTCTTGATTAGGGTTTGGTATGTGCTATATGTTGTTCGGTGGATTGCTTGCTTGAAACGAGTTATGTAGATGAACGATTTGGTTCCACTTGGTTTTGTTTTGTTGATGAGTGGGCTTGATGTTGATTGGTAATTGTTTTGTTTACTATCTACTGCATATGATTTGGGTATTTTGATAATGGTTGAAAGAAGTTTTTTTTATCAAAATTCGAATTTGAAGTTTTCTTGGGAATTTGTTCCATTTCTTGGTCATTTATATTGCAACTAATAGCTGTAAGAAGAGATTATAAAGAACGGAAGATAGATATCATGGAAGGGCGAAGCCATAATTTTAGCCAGTGAATAGGATTTTGTTGAAATAGCTGTAGTTTCGTTTTGATTGTAATAAGTTCTTTTTGAGAAATGTAAGAAATGCATATTGCATTGCTTTGAAAATCTGAATATGTTTATTTATTTATTTTTAATTCTTTTCATTCTTATATGAAAAGGGCATTTAAGCAATGTTGAACACCTGAGTCAGAGGTAAACTTCCTCCTGATTCAGATTTAACAAACTATTGATGCTTAAAAAATATTTTGAGAAATTTTTTAACAAGCAATTGGGTTTTTTCTAAAGAAATATTCTCAGAAAAATTAAGTCTTAAACTTATACTGCATCTATTGCTTAGTGCACCTCCATTTTTATTTTATTTTTACGAGTTAAACAATATTTATCTAGTGTTCTTTTATCATCATCTTTTTTTATGGAGGAATTTTTTAACCGTACATCAAGTTTTTCTTACTGGATATTAGTTTTCTTATAAAGTGAAATTTGAAATTGTATTTTCAAAGGTGATAGGAAAAGAAGGCCTTCAGTTTTATAGTGTAAGTTTATCTACATTTTTTTGATGTGGTCCTATGATGTATATTTGGAAATATATTTTGAGTTTGTGAATCTTTGAAATTCGTACATGAAGGGTTGTTACATGTGCAGTATTAGTATAATAACAACGGCCATAATTGTGAAGAGACCCAAACCTTTGTGTAACAGTGATAATTTACACGGGTCTTCACACACTTTCAAGCCTACTAAGTTTTATCAATGGTTACTTAGTTTTAGCAATTTAGACGAGATACTCATCTTAGCAAGATAATTATATTTATTCCTTATCAAGATGTCTCAAACCTAAAAAAAATCTTGATTTCTGCTTATATGGACAGGCCTGTGGAAATGCTATAGCTTTGGATTTTTCAACTGTTAGTAGCTGCCCTACATAACTAAAAGCAAGGACTTTCTCAATATATCAAAAAGGAAAGCAAAAGAAACTCTAGAAGAATTATCAAGGTGTCTTTCTTTGATCAGTGCTTTTGCTTATAATTGTTTTCTTCACATGTATAATATTAAATTTAGGCAAGTCTAATTTTAAAAAAGATGATATCATAAGTGTTTAAACGATCAATGCAAGAAAATTGATTGTATAAGAAGGAATTTCTTTAGCATGGTGGTAAAGAGGGTAGCTCTTTGAGTGTTTAATTTCTTGGGATCAAGTTTGCAAATCGATTTATCAAGGGTGATTAGGAGTCTTAAATATCGCTGAAATGAACAACGATTTTTTATGTTGATGGATTTGAGATTTAATTCGCTATATAGATGTGATGTGGAGGAAATGGGTGATGAAGCTGTACTTCAAGGATTGTTTTCAATGGAAAAAGGAGATTAAGGATTATTCAGTTTTTTGAAAAAATATTTGGATGCTTTCTCCTTTATTCAAATTAAGTATAAGGTGTGATTTGAAGAGTGGGAGAAATATTTGTTTTGGCATGATTGTTGGATCCTACCGTCTTAGCTATTGATTTTGCTAAACTATATGAATTGTCTCTTAATAAATTCATTTCTATGCGTGAGGTATTTAGAGGCAGGGAGTGTGATTTTAAGTAGGATTTAAATTTTTCTAGAGTTTTAGAAGAAAGGGTTTTGTTTCAATTTATTGAGTTGAACAATATAATTGATAGTGCAGTGATTAAGGTGGAGGTTGATGATAAGTTTTTTTGGGGATAGAGATAATAAAGGTTTTTCTATTAAATCAATATACATGTTGTTCAACTTTTCTGGTAGGAAATTAGTAAATATCGTTGGGCGGTTGATACACTAGTGAAGGTGAAAATTCATATGTGTATTTGTTGTAAGGTAAACTTCATACCATTTCTATGTTGAGAACAAAGCATATGGTACTTCAAAGCAAGTGTTTTTTCTACAATCGTGATGTGAAGATTACAAGCATTTATTTTTCAATCGTGAATTCAGCTTTTATGTCTTGACAAAGTGCCTAGTTCATTTTAATATAGACGTTCAGGGGGGCTTCTTGGTTGATCAGTTTGATTATTAGAATTACAAAAGATTTTTGCTGAAAGATCAAGAGAAGAGAAGCACGTTTGAACTATTGAATCTTGCTTACTGTTAGGTCTTGTGGAGTGAGAGGAATAGGAAATGTTTTCTTAATCAATATAAGGGTTCTAATGCTATTCTTTTCACTATTTTGAGATATGTATACATGTAGGTCAGTGTGAAGAGGTGAAGTCATGTTGATTTACTGGATAAAGACTTGGCATATGCAGTACCCTATAACAAAATAAAATATAGTAAATAATATGAATAACGATGATAATTACTCACAGTTGTAAATAAAACAAACAATAAAGAAAGTGACATCTGTTATAGGTTTGAAGATGGTATACTTGTTTGTGTCCAAAGCCAATGTTTGAATGTGTATCGTTTGAGTATATTCTAAATAATTTGAATATTTATATTAATTCAGATTATTAATCCTCATCTGAGTCTTTTGCTTGAACTGATACTTCAGGTCACTACGGCTTAAATTCTTACTTTTATGATGCGGAATTTGTGAATAACATCTTGCAGAAACTAGTCATCAAATGGTATTGTTTGAATTTAAATTTTACACAGGTACGTCTTTACCGTTTAATTCTTATTTGGACGACGGTAGAAAGAAAAACCTAGGTACGTCCAATTTGCTGTGAATCATAGTACTGATCGTGATTGAATAATGGGAACAATAATTGTTCTACTGGGTGGTATGAATAAGATTCTGAAAGTAATTGAAAAATCATGCTGGGCATAACATAATGTCTGAGCAATGGTACACGTACACAAAAATTAACTTAAGCTATATGGAAGTATGAAACACAAGTGGTTTGTACATCCTCCCCACAAGACACACGGCAGGTTCAAAAGCCTTGACAAAATAATAGTACTATTAAATAGGAAATTAGATTGAAAGGGACTAGCCAATTGCTGAAAAATTATTTGACAGGTCATTTTCTATTCATAGCTTTACTTAATTGAATTTGTTATTCATGTTTTGCACCACTACAAAGTGCTTTTATCACTACTTTTTTTTCCTAACGTCAAAAGGTAAAATAAAATTCAAGTATTTTTTTTCTGATATATATAATAGATATTGCAAATTGGGGCAAGTCTTAAAATACTATAACTACAAGCTCTAACCACTCGTCCATATTGGCTTTTATTGCTATGGTGCCTACTTCCACCTTTGGAGTCCTCTTCGACTTCTGGCAAAAAAAAACAAAAAATATTAAAAAAGTTGTTTATATTGGCATGCATTCCGTAATATAGGCTCATTCCTTGTAGTTATGTCTAATTTCTTAGTGATGTGATCTTTTTCTTTGCAGAAAAGGGATGATGGAAACTGGATATAACATACAGTGGGGTCAGTATTATTTTTTGTTCTATTTTAGTGCTTCATTACACTTGCAACAAATGATGTATACCGACAGAGATTATGATAGTCGATTGATCACAGAAGATTATAGGTGACACCTCCGTTATTTTTTTTTCTATTCAGAATTGGAATTAGAGATGTTATTCTGTTGTGCGTGTACAATGTAAGGGCAGATTCAATTTGTTATCTGATGTTGTATAGGGGATTACTGATTTGGGTTATGCTGTCATTCATGGAACTATTGATGCTTGAAATGATCAAGCAAATTTGGTATTTACTTTTATCTTTCATTTTTTTTGTTCTATAATTTGAGTATTTTTAATGTTTTCTTGTGTTGTGCTCTTTTCTTTCTTTCTATCAGGACTTCTATATGAAGCATTTGGATGGAAACCCAATTAGTTCAGAGGCAGAGAGTGGTTTAGCTTTTACAAGTAGCTATTGAGAGGAGAGCAGCAGAGAGGTATGTTTTAAAACTATTTCTTCTCAATTGTTTTGTCCTTAGATGCTCCTTAATGCTTTACTTAAAATTACATTTACAACTCTATCTGCAATAATTTAATATTATACTTGTTTCAGTTTATTTGACTAAAATAAGTATGATTTTATTATATAACTCTAGTTTCATTAAGTTTCGTTAAATTCAGTTTATAAATAATGTATGGTTCATTATATAACTTCAGTTTCATTCATTAAGTTAACACGTAAGTGTTTGCAGGTAGCTGTTGAGAGAAGAGCAATAGAGGTCAGTTTCGTTCATTAAGTTTATGTTATAAATGCATAGGATGTATGGTTTTGTGTGCATGTAGATGGTTAATTGAAACTGCAATTTTTGGTTTTGAAGTGGATGGGCAGTTTTTGGTTTTGAAATGGACGGGCAGAGGCATATTTGTTTGAAGTATTATAGTCTAAGGACTTCTATATTTGTCCATTTTTGATATTTGATACCTTCACCTCACAAATATTTAGTAACATGATTATTATTGTTTACAGGTAGATAAACGTTTGTGAAGAATTCAAGCAGTAGCACTGGTTTTTGGTATGGTAGCAGCACATGTATGTAGTTAGGTTGATTAAAACTGTTATGAAACTATTATGAAACTAGTATGTACGGTAGCAGCACTACTTTACTGCATGTACTATTATGAAACTGTTTATGGTAGTTTGGTTGTGTAAACGTATGGTTAACATTTTGTCTTGACATTAATGTTATGATATAGTGATGATTATGTAATTGCTTTTGTTTGTTTTATTGTGGTTCATTGAATGTGTTATTTTTGAATGTGTACGTGTTTATATATTACGTTATTGCATAAGTTTTAAAGTACTTGAATTGGAGGCGAAATCAAATGTAGTCGTGGAACAGCAGGCAATAAAATCGAAACATATGGTGGCATTCAAAAAACGCTGCAAAAAATAATAATAAGTGCAACAAAAAATAAGATAGTAAACGACACCTTTTCGGTGGCGTTTCTTAAACGCTGTAAAAAAAGATCTTTAGTAACGTTAAAAAAACGCTATCAAAAATTTATTTATAGTGGCATTAAAATAAATGCAACAAAAAATCATGGAATTTTAGTCGCATGTTTTCTAGCGGCGTTTATCAAAACGCCACCAAAACTTTTTGTAGCGTTTTTTGAGCGCTACTAAAAATCAAATTTCTTGTAGTGAATTTGACCTTGATAAGCTTTAGGCGAAATCAGCCTTGTATACGTTTACAGGACATCCCAAGAATTATACGGGATATATTTTCTACAACATCGAGAAACAAAAGGTGATTGTTTTCATACATGTCGTCTTTTTTGGAAAGGAGTTTCTATCAAAAGAAACTAACAGTGAAGTTGTAAATTTGGATGAGATCCGATAAGCTAACATTGAGACTGAACTAGTTTGGGAACCAAGTTCAGCTATATATGAGAACACAAAACCTATTAGAAGGTCTAGTAGGGAATCTCATGTACCAAAGAGATACTATGGTTTTCTCATGGATACCCAGGAATAGTACCATGTCTTAGATGATGACACTCTATTATCATTTCAATAAGCACTACAGAGTGAAGACCATACACTATGCCTTAGAGCGATGAAATCTAAGATGGTTTCCATGTATGAAGAAAAAGTATGGACTTTATCTGACATACTTGATGGGATAAAATCCATCGGTTATAAATGGATTTTTAAGAAAGAGTTAAATGCAAATAGACAAGTAAAAACTTACAAGGCTAAAATAGTAGAAAAGGGTTTCATATAATTCAAGGTATTGATTATGATGAGACCTTTTTGTCTCTAGCAATGCTTAATTCCACTTAGATTATGCTAGCTACTGCTACATTTTATTACTAAGAAATATGATAGATGGATGTAAAGACAGCATTGAATAGTGACTTTGAAGAGACCGTCTTTATGCCGCAGTCCAAGGGTTTTATGGTAGTGGAAGTAAGGGCAAGGCTTGCAGGTTGTTAAAGTCCATTTATGGACTTCAAAAAGATTCGTGAATTTGAAACAAGTGTTTTCATAAAGTAATCAAATGGTTTAATTTTTATCAGAACATAGAAGAAGCATGCATGTACCAAAATGTTCTGTTGATTGGCAATAAAATTTTATTATTATAATCAGTGAAAGCTTGGTTTTCCAATAACTTCTTTATGAAGGATTTAGGAGAAGAAGCCTAAGTACTAGGCACAAAGATCTATAGAGATAGGTCTAAAAGGTAGTTGGGATTGTTCATATCCCTGTACATTGGTATTATACTAGAAAGGTTTGGTATAGAGAATTCCAAGCGTGGAAATGTTCCAATATAGTCTAGAATCATTCTTTCTAACTGAAGGACGCTCCTCATACTGATGAGGGAAAAGAGTGTGTGTTAAGAGGACTCCGTATGCTTCAGCCATAAGATTCACAATGTATAATATTCTACATACTAGATTGAATGTGGCATATGCATTAGGATACATAAGTCGATACCAATCTAAACCTAAAGAAAAACATCAGATAACTATAAAATGCATACTGAAGTATTTAGTAAATACTCGGGACTTATTCCTAGTATACGAGAATGAAGACCTCCTTATGATGGGGTATACCGACTCTAGATTTCAAAGCGATGTCGATGATAGTAAGTTAGTGTCAGGTTATATTTTTACGCTTAATGGTGGATCCATCTATTAGAAAAGGGACAAACTGGAAATACTAGCTGATTTCATAATGGAAGCCAAGTATATCATCCTCAATGAAGATGCTAAGGAAACGGTATGGACGCGTAGGTATTTAAGTGAGCTCAGGGTGATTCTTGATATAGAGAATCCAATGGCATTGTTCTATGACAACAATGCGGTGATACAGATCGAAAAAGAGCCAGAGCACGTAAGAAGTCACGACATGTTCTTTGAAAGTTTCAGCTTATCAGAAAATTTGTTGAGAAGAAAGAGGTTATCATACAAAAGGTAGATACCATGGACAACATAGTGGATCCATTCGCTAAAGTTCTAACTCAGTCAGTTCTCAAGAAGCTGATCAAAGAATGGGATTTAGATTATGGGTTGTGAAATATGGATCTTAAAGCTGATTAAACACTAAAGGGCGTGAATGGTGTTTTATGATTTATGTGAATATTTTTAGGTTCTTTCATGATTAATATTGCACAATGCAGAACCTACAATCATAGATGCAAACATAGATAAATATAATTGCAATAAAGTAAAAAAGTAGAGAATCAGAGATATCACACCAGGGATTTCATACTAGTTCAAAGTTACGGTACATCTAGTCCCATACGATTGCTTGTACAAATTTATTTTCAAAAGCCAAACTTTCAATAGGTAGAAAGGAAACCCAATACAATTTCGATTTCAAGGCTACAAGACACATCCTCTATATTTTTCGAGCTTTGGATACGCTCACTTGATTCAGAAGGGACATAAGCACACCCATTTGGATTTCTGGGACACCAAGCACACCCAATTTATTTGAATCGGGGCACAATCACACCCAATCAACTATAACCAAGTTTGATAGGTTTTCCAAAGATAATGTTTTATCTTTGAACACAATTGATCCTATAGCCTCTTAGACAACACTTTGATATTTGATAGTGTGAGAGAGATGACTAAAATTAGAGAGTAAATAGTAGAGAATCAATACAATGAAGATTGAATTGATTTTTGTTTGAATTTGAGAAAATTTAATTAAATTTTCAATAGAAATTTTGGTAGAGTAAGAGGAGAGATGATAATAAGAAAGTTGTTAAAAATGTGTTTGAAAACCGCCTGTATATAGAGAATAGACAGACATGTCCATTCATGAAGAATTACGATGAATAGACACTTCATTTTAAAATCTCGGCACATATGCTAACATACTTCACATGATTATGTTGGCATGTCCCTTTGAATTTTGAGAAACTCTTTTTTTTAATGTTTTGAAAATATTATGCTTTGTAAAATATTTTGATATTTTGTAAAATAGTTTAAACATAGTTTATAAGCATTTCAAACTTTAAAAACCTTCTATAAAACATATTTTGATATATTAAAAATATATTTTGATTTAAAGATTAAAAATGTAAAAGAAAGAGAGATAGCTATCAAAGATTGCAACCAGGGACTTTAGCAATGTAGATGACTCTATATACTATACTATACTATAGTATCGAAATCTTCATATCTTGATCTTTATTCTCATGCGTCTTCATGTCTGTTTCTTTAGTCTATATACTGTGAGTCTGTAATTTAATACCTGCACAATATCCTGCACTATACACTATATAATACTATATATCTATATCAAAGCATTAGTAACTATATTTTTATTTGAATGTATTGTTATCACTAAGGTTGTTTTCATCAAAATCAATAACTAAGGTATTAAGAATTTCCCTTCTTTTGACAATGACAACTATTATAAAATATGATATAACCCCCTTGAGTTAGATAACTCCTCATTGATATATGCATGTGTATATTTTATACTTTTCTCTCCTTTTGTCATCAACAAAAATAGAAGCAAAACTAAGAAAAATTTATGTAAAAACTCCCCCTAACTAAAATATAAAATGATATATCATTCAAAATCAATTATCTAACTTAAAAATGACTAATAAGATGAATGTATGATAAATAGTATATAGTATATTAACATGATGATGTATAGTAATGAAGATAGTTTTTATTTATGTAAACCAAACTATACATAATTAAACAAATCCACATGTACACACCTACCAAATTACACAAATCCAAAATAAACACTAAAATGAATACAAAATCAAATCCAATCATATGAGCCAAACTAGTATGTACTTAAATCTAAGGTTTTCTTTTTATTATAGAGGACTTTTGAAGAGACAAAAGGGGTAGTGAAGACAGAAGTTCTTTTTCATTCTACAAGATTTCCATCTCGATCGAAGAAAACTTCTCCAAGGAATTTGACTTCGTTTTCATCTTTATCCTCTTCTTCCTCTTCTTCCTTTTCCTCAATATTCATCGGACGGTGAATGACATGGTCAGGAGTGTCCACCTTAATTACTATTGGATTTGATGGATTATCCAATACATATTTCTGAAGATTTCGTAGAATTCAGCCTTACTTCTCTTGTTCTTTCAAGAAACGAAGCTGAACCACTTCTTCTTTAGTAAGCATATGTAGTGCATGCTTTATGTCATCCTATATTTTGGTTACTTTGGCTATGCTGATGCTCTAGAGCTTGCATGGGGGTTGGTGGAAATGGGTGGATTATCTTCTCTTGGGTATTTGAAATTTGACGTGG
The DNA here is from genome assembly GCA_030765085.1 of Allium cepa. NCBI lineage: Eukaryota > Viridiplantae > Streptophyta > Magnoliopsida > Asparagales > Amaryllidaceae > Allium > Allium cepa. The sequence goes on along the minus strand of CM060946.1, from coordinate 73,437,974 downwards.
CCATGAGTTTATTTTTATTCAGAAATTAGAGAAGGAAGAATACAAGAAAATAAGTCTAATTTTGAAATTTTAGTGGTTATATTTGTGTAATTTGAGTTTTGAATTTAGAAGGAAAATATATTTCCATATTTCACCAGCATATGTTGAGATATGCAGTTCAGTTTTGAAAATTTTATTTTTCTTTCAAATTTCTAATTTTTATTATGTTATATCTATATCGCGGAGAGCGAACATATTCCTAACTCTCTTTTAAGCTTAATAAAAGGTGCTTGAGGTAATGGTTTTGTTAAAATATTGACGATTTGATTTTCAGTATTTATAAACTCGAGTGAAATTGCTTGCTTATTTACGTTATCTCTAAGAAAATGATGCCTTATATTTATATGCCTGGTTCTAGCATGATATGTTGGATTTTTAGATAGATTTATTGCACTATTATTATCATAATATATTGATGATTTATTAAAATTTAAACCAAAATCTTTTGAAGTTTTTTGCATATAGATAACCTTTGAACAGGCTAGTGCGGTTGAGATATATTTTGCTTCTATTGTTGACAGAGATGCATAATTTTGCTTTTTGCTAAACCAGAAAACAAGAGAATGGCGTAAAAAGCAACAAGTTCCACTTGTACTTTTTCGGTCAGATTTGCATCCAGCGTAGTCAGCATCACTATATGAAATTAAAACAAAAGAATCTTCTTTTGGGTAAAACAATCCATAGTCTAGTGTGTTATTTACATATCTTAATATTCATTTTATGGATTTTAGATGAGTTTCCTTAGGATGAGACTGATATCTTGCACATAGACAAAAACTATGCATAATATCTGGTCTATTAGCTGTTATATAGAGCAATGATCCTATCATAATATTATTTAATTCTTGATCTACATCTTTTGAAATTTCTTCTTTATTTAGTTTCTAATTTGTGGCCATGGAAGTGTATTTCCACTAGTATTTTACTTATCAAATTTCTTAATTAATTATTTAGCATATGTCTCTTGATTTATGAAAATTCCAGTACTTGGTTGTCTTATTTGTAATCCTAAAAAGAATGTTAATTCTCTAACATGACTCATTTCAAATTCCTTAATCGTTATACATGAAAATTCTTCGTTTGATTCTTCATTTGGTGATCCAAAAATAATATCGTCTACATATATTTGTATAAGTTGAATATCATTATCATTCTTTTTAATAAAAGGGTACTACTTACTTTTCTTATTTCAAAATTAGATGTGATAAATATGATTTTAGTCTATCATACCATGCCCCAAGAGCTTGTTTTAAGCCGTATAAAGTTTTCTTTACATTATGAACGTGATTAGGTAGTTTTTCATCTTCAAAAAGTGTGGTTGTTCTACGTATACATCTTCTTTAATAAATCCATTTAAAAAGATGCTTTTGACATCTATTTGGAATAATTTAAAGTTATTATGGTTTGCAGAAGTAAGTAAAATTTTGATAGCCTTTAATCTTGCCACAGAAGCAAAAGTTTTATCAAAATCTGTACCATCTTCTTGACAATAACCTTAAGTAACTAAACATGCTTTATTTCTAACAACTTCTCCCTTTTTATTCATTTTATTTCTATATACCCATTTAATTCCTATTATAGATTTATCTTTAGGTCTTGGGACTAATTCCCAAGCACTATTTTTGGTGGACTGATTCAATTCTTCTTGCAAAAGCAAGTAAAATTTTGGTAGCCTTTAATCTTGCTACAGGAGAAAAAGTTTTATCAAAATCTATACATCTTCTTGATAATAACCTTGAGCAACCAAACGTATTTCTAACGAATTCTCCTTGTTCATTCATTTTATTTCTATACACCCATTTAGTTCCTATTATAGATTTATCGTTAGGTCTTACGGCTAATTTCCAACCATTATTTCTGGTGGACTGATTCAATTCTTCTTGCGTAATAAGAATCCAAGAATCATTTAATGATTCTTCCTTTGAAGTTTTGGGTTCAGTAGTTGAGATAAAAGCAACATTTCTCATTTTATTTAATTGATTTCTTATTTTTATTACAGATTCAATGATTTTTTAAAATATTTTCCACAGGATGATCTCTTAGATATTTTATTCTTTTATTTAGAAGCAGATTTTTGGGATTATTATTTTCGTTGTTAGTGAACTCATTATTTGTAATTTCATTGTTATCATTTAAAATTTCTTCTTCATCAAATCTTGAATTATTAAATTTGAAATTCTCATCTAATGAAACATGTAATGTTTCTTCAATGTTGTTAGTTCTAGTATTGAAAACTCTATGAGCTTTACTTCTATTTGAATAGCTAATGAAAATTCCTTTGTCTGATTTAGTATCAAATTTTTGTAAATTATCCTTTGTATTTAATACAAAACATTTACTACCGAAGACTCTTAAATATGATACTTTAGGCTTTTTACTATAAAACAATCCACAAGGAATTTTCTTAGTTAATGGTCGAATTAAAATTCTATTTAAAATATAATATGCTGTTGCAACTACTTCAACTCAAAAAAATAAGTAAATTACTATTATTTAACATTGTTCTATCGCATTCTTGTATATTGCTATTTTTACGTCATACTACTCCATTTTGTTGGGGTGTCTTGGAAAAGAAAAAGTATGAGCTATTCCTTTCTTATTACAAAAGGTTTCAAAATTATTATTTTTGAATTCTCCTCCATGATCGCTCTTAATCGCTTTAATTTTGGTTGACATTTGATTTTGAATTCTTTTTGTACAAATTTTAAATATTTCAAAAGATTCACTAAGTTTCAAGAAAATTGTCCATGTATATCTAGAGAAATCGTCTACAATTACAAAGAAACATTTATTATGGTTTTTGATTGTATTTGCGACGGTCCAAAACGATCTAGATGAAGAAGTTCGAGGGGATAAGATGTAGAAATCATATCTTTGGATTTAAAAGAACTTTAACGAAGTTTTCCTAATTGACAGGCATCATATAAATTATTGACTTTAAATTTCATTTTAAGAAGACCCCTAAAAAGTTCATATCTTGCCATTTTAGAAAGGTGTTTAAAATTCAAATGAGCAAATCTTTTATGCAAAATCCAAGGGTCATTAGATTCATCCAGAAGACATAAATTACCATTGGACACTTCATACTTAAGATATAGATGTTATGTTTCCTAATACTTTCAAAGTAAATGTTTGAATCATTATCTTAGATATGGCAGTTATCCTTTTCAAACTTAATTATAAAACCCTCATCGTAATTGACTAATACTAAACAAATTATGTTTTAGATTCCTAACTAGAAAAACATTAGAAATAGGAGTTTTAGAGTTACCAACATTACCAATGCCAATCACATATCCATTTGATTTGTCTCTAAAGTTTACCAATCCACCATCTTTATAGACTGTATGTTTCAAAATCTCTGGATTTCTAATCATGTATCTCAAACATCCACTATCCAATATCCACTTCTCCTTCTTGATTTATGATATTTGATTATAAAGTGTTCATTCGCCATCAGCCATATAATAGAATTGTTCTTGCAATTCAAAATCATATCTTACCACGAAATCATATGACTTTTCAAAACATTTAGTTAAAAACATATTGGTTTCTCAAAGCTATTTTATGCAAAATTATTAAAACTATATTAGTCATTTAAACTTTTCAAAAATCAAATTATGATTTTTTTGAAAACCAGATGCTCTGATACCAAATGTAGGTTGTAGAATTTTGGATCTAAAGTTCGATTAAATACTAAAGGGGGCGAATACTTTTTTATGATTTACGTGAATCTTTTTTAAAATTCATTTAAGATTAATATTACACAACGTAGAATCAACAATCATATATGCAAACGTAGACAAATATAAATGCAGTAAAGTAAAAAGTAGAGAATCAAAGAGATCGCACCAGAAATTTTATACTAGTCCGGAGTCAACGTATAAGTTATGTACAATTGCTTATACAGAATTTTTTTGCAATGGAAAACTTTCAATAGGCAGGAAGCAAACCTTGGAAAATCTCGATTTCAAGGCTAGGAGACATACCCTTCAAATTTTTTGACCTTTGGATACACTCACATGATTCAGATAGGACACAAGCACACCGATTTGGATTTTTGAGACACTAAGCACACCAAATTGATTTGAATCGGGTCACAAACTCACCCAAGCAAGTATAACTAGAATTTGATGGTTTTTCCAATAATAATGTTTGATCTTTGGATATAATTGATCCTATAGCCTCTTGGACATCACTGTAGGATCTAGATTAACCCTAGAGGGGGGGGGGTGAATAGGGTTATAGCAAATTTTCTCGAGTTAAACACAAAAACAAACTGCAGAGAAATAAATATGCTGAAAAGTAAATCACACACAAAATTTACCCAGCTTCGGCAACCCCTGCTTACTGCTGCATTCCCAAATTTCTATTAGGATTAAACAGTCTCCCGCTTACAAACACTCTAACAGACTCGCACACCTTGCTACCGCCTATAGAGTTTTGCAAACTCGCACACACTGCTCACTGAACTAATCCTAACTAGACAATCTGACACTACCTAAAACCTAGGTGGTGATTTACCAAGATTTGAACCTTGAAAGAAAAATTAAAACAAACTTAAAAACATTTTAAAACTAAAACCCTATTTGAAATAAAATAAATAAACTAAAGTCCCCTTTATAAAACAAAGCCGGCCCTATTGTTTTGCCCGTTCCTTTTTCTTTTGGCTTGTGAAGAAAATGGCGGCTCTGTTTGATCTGAATTAGGGCTTTATTCCCTTGCAAAAATTAGGGCTTTTTTCAAATTCGATTCTCTGGTTTGTGTTGCTCTTGCTCGCGGCTTCTCTGATGATCAATTCTCTGGTTGCTTTTGCTTGCGCTCGTTCGCAGCTGCTCCTTTGATTGAGTTCGATAGATTGTGGTATGTATTCTCTTTCGTTGCTGGTTTAATGCTTGCTTGACTCGATGCCGATGATGAATTTGGGGTTTGGTATTTATATGAATACCGAGACACTTGAATTTGTTCATATTCATTCAATACTTTCCTAATTCTTCCTTTCCTGATATTTGCGACTTGATGCGCACGACTTTGATTTTCAAACGTTCGATTTTCCTTGAATAATACGGCAAAAACTTTCCTATTTTATTTTTGACTTTTTCAATGATACGCGCTTGAATTTTTACACATGAATTTCCTTGTTGATACGGCAGAAACTTTCCTCTTTTATTTTAACTTTGATTTTTGACTTTTCAAATTGTACACACACTTGATTACTTCTGCTTTGACTTCGAACTTGTCATCTGATCTTTGGTACATTGTTTCTCGGCTTCAATTACTGTCTTCATTGAATTTCCTTGTTGACTTCTGTATGCTTCCACATGATTTCGACTTCACTATGTATTATGACTTTGAATTGTAGACTTGAGTCTGTTGTACTTCATGCCAACATTCTTGTTTTCATATGCATTGAGTTTTGATCCTTTGCTGTTCATCTGCATGTAGCTTTTGGCCTAGTTTCTGCTGGTCGACTATTACTCTTAATATCTCTGGCATGTTTTACTTTGCCTGCTCACTGAAGTCAATGCTTGAATTATTGTAGTCGAGTTGCTTCACTATACTTTAGTTTGAGCCTTGTCGTCCTGTGTCTGATCATGTATCAATGTGCATAGAGTTGTTCAGTCTGGATTGTATAATTCGAAATCTGGCTGGATTTGTGGTATTTGCATTTCAGTTATTGCTCCCTGTACTTGTAGTTGTGTAGTTTCACTGCACTGTTGCCTTGAATAGTTGTTGACTGCATAACCATGTTGCATTGTTGTTCACCTCTCTTTTGTCATTGGTATTTCTATGTTCATGCTTGTTCATTGTTTCATTTGGTATCTTTGCATCCATTCTGGTTGATTGATCTTCATGTGCCCAGTTGATGTTCTGTTGCTCCCAGTTGATGTTCTGTTGCACTTGTGTTGCTCACCATGTTGCATGCATTGAGTAACTGATTTTGGTCGAGACTTGATTCTTTGATGTTGTTTATGTTTGCATCCATTACTGCAATACGCATTGTCACTGCTTCTTTTGTTGGTTGCTGTTCTTTGAATGCATCTGTGCATGTCACCGTTGCATTACTGCTGGAGTTTCACTTGAGTTGTAGCTTGAAGGCTTGGAGTCTTTGTGCTTCATGGAATTCGTTCGAATTTATTTGCATTATGCAGTTGGTCTTGATGTTTGGTCTGACCATCTTGCACTGTTTCATGTGTGCTTAATATCACTGCGTTAGTGAATATTTTTGCAAATTTCTCAGATGCTGGATTATAACTGGAATGAAATTGAAGATAAACTACGAGTGTGAGTGATATGTAGTGAGGCATTTATGTAAATTGAATTGTGATGTAATTACAATCAAAATTGTATATGTATAGTGAGAGCTTGAATTTGTACTATTCAAAATTGTAAAAAATATTTGTTTGAATAAAATTTTTGTTTGAATTCAAATTCTGTGTAATTTATTTTATTCAACAAATATTTATTTAATCTATGAAAAATAAAATAGTACATTAACAAATACATTTAAACGAATATATATATGTTTATTATCATCAAACAAAAATCATATAAGCGCATATTCAACAATCTCCCCCTTTTGATGATAACAAACATATATTTAAGATTTCGTACATGTGTTAAATGTATTTGATCAATGATATACTCTAGTTGCTCCCCCTATTTAAATGCTTCCTCTCTACACGATGCTCCCCCTACATATATGCATACAAAAAATGTGCAAATGAGCCTAGATGCAAATGGAAAATTATTTGACCTTTTCTTGATTTTATTTGACAAAATCTTAACTTTTCTCTCCCCCTTTTGTTATCAGCAAAAGAATAATAGTGTTAGAGAAAATAGAGCTAAAGTGATCGATATTAATCCAACATTAAAACTCAATTGAATATACATATTAAACTTCAATAAAAATCAAACAAAAATCATAACTACCCCTGTTAAGCGCATATTCCACTTTTAGAATGAATGGAAATGATGTTCTAATAAAATCATACAGTTGTATCTACTTGTGGTACATTTATATCAGGAATTTGAATATCTACTAATCGTGCATAACCGTTAGGACTTTTAAATGAGATTAGTAGTATTCCAATTTAATTTTTAAAAATGAATTCAAGTATCTTCTAACCACGCATGACCGTGAGGACTTTTAAATGGGATTAGAATCAACTTGTCTATTTAATCAATCAAATTTGATATTCCTTCCATACATGCATAACCGTGAGGACTTTTAAATGAGCATGGAAGCACATAATCAAAAATCCAAGTAATTCACCTATGCATAACCGTGGACTTTTAAATGAGAGTGAATACTTTTGTATTTATTTATTTTTACAAAAAAATGTGAAATGAAAAACAAATGATCCCAGATTATAGTACCACATATCGACAAACTATATTTAAGATTTTATAAACAATGGTCGATAGAAATATGATAGATATAGAAATGGTCATGGGATCTTTACCCAACAAAAAGTTTTATAACTCTTGTTTGAATTCCTAAAGAAATTTTCCAAATATACTGTCTTGAGTAATGTATGTTAAATATCAACACTTATCACCTTTTCAATCACTATTTATCTTTTTGATAATTAGTAAGGAGTCGGATTAGTCAAAATTTGTCATTTAAAATCAAATAAAAATAACTAATCTGAAAATATGGTCAAAAAATGATTTTTTCGAGGGGGATATATGAGAAAATTTTCTGCTATTTGAAAATTATTTAAAATGAAAAATATGCAGATATTTTCTTTGGAAAACGATGCAGTTACTAAATGTCTCAAAAATCACGTTCAACTAGTAATTTTTCTATCAACTAGATTACCAGTGTAATCTGCATCTGAATCTCTTTTTCACTTCAAAACATCACTAATTAAATTTGATAGACCATACCATGAAGTGTGCATAGAAAAATTTCAAACTCAATTTTAACAACAATTTAAATGACATTCTTTGAATTTGAATTGAAGCCATGTAAATAATCAGAAACTGTGAATATAGAGTTAGCCATATTATATCCTAATGTTTAATCATCCAACAAAACACTATGTTTAATCCAAACGTGTATGTATGAAGTAATTCAAAGAATAGTGTTTTCGGCATAAATGTAATTGGCCAACTATGTTGAACAAGTCAGAATCAAAAACATCATCTTTACAGCATCTCAATATTGGCTGATTTCATTCAGAATACGGTGCAGATTAATATACCTTCACCTGTTTTACCTTTACAATAATTTTTCGTGGTTGCCCATTGTGATTCTGTCACCTTTGTACTAGGCTAAGGAACTTTTGCTTTGTTGCCCGTTGTGTTTCTGGAACAGCCAAAATCTAGAGAACACTGTTGTTGTTCCTTAGCCTGCCACCATACCTACATAATGAAAGATTTTTGTGACCTATTTATAGGTCCATGATTGTTAGTGGCTGAAGCTTTGTGAATAAATAATCCCTTTGAAACCCAAACTTGTTTAGTCCTTTTATTCTTGTTCCAATAGACATGAAATTTCTTTATAGAATTCTTAGGAACCCAAACTTGTATAAATTTTGTGTTCTTGTTCCTATGACTACAATTTTCAACACGATGTCCAATTATTTCACATCTATCAAAGACACTTTTACCTTTTGCATTATCCTCAACTTGTGTTTTCCCAAAGCCTAGTCCTTTTCTGTTGTTAGCAAAAATTTGATTTCCCAATAGCATGTTGAAAGATTTTTCGCCTCTTGAAAAGTCATTCAGAGATTTCTCAAGATTTTGGACTTTGGTTTTTAGTGTTGTGTTTTCAGTTACAAGTGAGGTGCATCTATTTATAAAATCCTTTTTCCTAGTGACAATGATTTCCTTAAGACTTAAGTTTTCTTTTTCAAGATTCTCAGAGCTATTCTTAAGTCTTGATAATTCTGAATCTAAAATTTTACATTTTTTACATTCTAGGTTTTGAATATTTTCAAGTTCAGTTTCTAACCTAAAATTTTCATGAGCAAGTACTCTCCTATCAGATTTCAGTTTCTCAATTTTAGATTCAAGAGCATCAATTGTTTTAGTAAGATCAAGACACATAAAAACAAGTTCTTTATAAGAATAGTCACCTACCTCACTAGATTCCTCTGAGCTTGCTTGCTTCTGAATCTGATCTTGCCATAAGACACAAGTTAGCCTCCTCTGAGCTACTATTCGAAACTTCCTCTCCTTCTTCATCATCCCAAGTCGCTGCAAGGGCCTTCTTCTTCTTTTTCTTTCCTTTGTTGTTTTTGAGAAGTGGGCATTGTTGTTTGAAGTGGCCAGGCTTGTTGCAGTTAAAGCATGTCAGTTCATTATCGGAATTGTCAGAATCTTTTGGCCTATGACCACTTGTTTTCTTCTTGCGTGGATTGAATCTTGACCATTTTCTAAGATTATTGACAGTCATTACAAGCTCTTCAAATGGATCTTCTTCTTCTTCGTCGCTCTCTTCTTTTCTCTTTAAGGCAATCGTCTTCTTCTTTGATTCGGAGTTGTTGCGTTCCTCCTTTGCTTTTAGCTCAAGCTCATATGTCATCAAGTTACCGATCAACTCCTCCATGATTAGTTTAGTCAGATCTTTCGATTCTTGTGTTGCCGTGACTTTTGCCTCAAAGCTCATTGGTAAGACTCGTAGCACCTTCCTCACAAGCTCTACCTTAGTGAATACCTTCCCAAGCGCTCTAGCGTTGTACACCAAAGTTGAAAAGCGTCCAAACATGTCCTTTATGATCTCGCCTTTGTCCATCACAAAGTTCTCGTATTCATTGCTGAATAGGGCTAGAGGAGACTCCTTGACTTGAGAAGTTCCTTCATGTGTCACCTCCAAGGTATGCCAAATTTCCTATGCAGTTTTACAATGAGAAATTCTATTAAATTCAGTCTTATCAAGAGCATAGATCAAAGCATTCATGGCTTTAGCATTTGTAGTTTTTAATTTCTTATCGTTAGCATGCCACCTATCCTTAGGTTTAGGTATCTCAGTATCACCAAAAGTTATAGTGGGAGATTTATAGCCAGTTTCAATAATGTCCCAAACATGATAATCAACAGAACTAAGATAAATACCCATCCTAACTTTCCAATAAGATAATCATTCCCATTGAACATGGGTGGCCTAACACTAGATTGCCCCTCAGAAAAAGCATTATTTGGTGGATTCATGACTCTAGAGTTAAAGAAAAATACCGTGCTCTGATACCACTTGTAGGATCTAGATTAACCCTAGAGGGGGGTGAATAGGGTTATAGCAAATTTTCTCGAGTTAAACACAAAAACAAACTGCAGAGAAATAAATATGCTGAAAAGTAAATCACACACAAAATTTACCTAGCTTCGGCAACCCCTGCCTACTGCTGCATTCCCAGATTTCTATTACGATTAAACAGTCTCCCGCTTACAAACACTCTAACAGACTCGCACACCTTGCTACCGCCTATAGAGTTTTGCGAACTCGCACACCCTGCTCACTGAACTAATCCTAACTAGACAATCTGACACTACCTAAAACCTAGGTGGTGATTTACCAAGATTTGAACCTTAAAAGAAAAATTAAAAAAAAACTTAAAAACAATTTAAAACTACAACCCTATTTGAAATAAAATAAACTAAAGCCCCCTTTATAAAACAAAGCCGCCCCAATTTTTTTGTCTGTTCCTTTTTCTTTTGGCTTGTGAAGAAAATGGCGGCTCTGTTCGATCTGAATTAGGGCTTTGTTCCCTTGCAAAAATTAGGGCTTTTTTCAAATTCGATTCTCTGGTTTGTGTTGCTCTTGCTCACGGCTTCTTTGATGATCAATTCTCTGGTTGCTTTTGCTTGCGCTCGTTCGCAGCTGCTCCTTTGATCGAGTTCGATAGATTGTGGTATGTATTCTCTTTCGTTGCTGGTTTAATGCTTGCTTGACTCGATGCCTATGATGAATTTGGGGTTTGGTATTTATATGAATACCGAGACACTTGAATTTGTTCGTACTCATTCAACACTTTCCTAATTCTTCCTTTCCTGATATTTGCGACTTGATGCGCACGACTTTGGTTTTCAAACGTTCGATTTTCCTTGAATAATACAGCAAAAACTTTCCTATTTTATTTTTGACTTTTTCAATGATACGCGCTTGAATTTTTACACATGAATTTCCTTGTTGATATGGCAGAAACTTTCCTCTTTTATTTTAACTTTGATTTTTGACTTTTTCAAATTGTACACACACTTGATTACTTCTGCTTTGACTTCAAACTTGTCATCTGATCTTTGGTACATTGTTTCTCGGCTTCAATTACCGTCTTCATTGAATTTCCTTATTGACTACTGTATGCTTCCATGATTTCGACTTCACTGTGTATTATGACTTTGAATTGTAGACTTGAGTCTGTTATACTTCATGCTAGCGTTCTTGTTTTCATATGCATTGAGTTTTGATCCTTTGCTGTTCATCTGCATGTAGCTGTTGGTCTAGTTTCTGTTGGTCAACTATTACTCTTAATATCTCTGGCAGGTTTTACTTTGCCTGCTCACTGAAGTCAATGCTTGAATTATTGTAGTCGAGTTGCTTCACTATACTTTAGTTTGAGCCTTGTTGTCCTGTGTCTGATCATGTATCAATGTGCATAGAGTTGTTCAGTCTGGATTGTATAATTCGAAATTTGGTCTGGATTTGTGGTATTTGCATTTGAGTCGTTGCTCCCTGTACTTGTAGTTGTGTAGTTTCACTGCACTATTGCCTTGAGTAGTTGTTGACTGCATCACCATGTTGCATTGTTGTTCACCTCTCTTGTATCATTGGTGTTTTTGTGTTCATGCTTGTTCATTGTTTCATTTGGTATCTTTGCATCCATTCTGGTTGATTGATCTTCATGTGCCCAGTTGATGTTCTGTTGCTCCCAGTTGATGTTCTGTTGCACTTGTGTTACTCACCATGTTGCATGTATTGAGTAACTGATTTTGGTCGAGACTTGATTCTATGATGTTGTTTATGTCTGCATCCTTTGCTGCAATACTCATTGTCACTGCTTCTTTTGTTGGTTGCTATTCTTTGAATGCATCTGTGCATGTCACTGTTGCATTACTGCTAGAGTTTCACTTGAGTTGTAGCTTGAAGGCTTGGAGTCTTTGTGCTTCATGGACTTGGTTCGAATTTATTTGCATTATGTAGTTGGTCTTGATGTTTGGTCTGACCATCTTGCACTGTTTCATGTGTGCTTAATATCACCGCGTTAGTGAATATTTTTGCAGATTTCTCAAATGCTGGATTATAACTGGAATGAAATTGAAGATAAACTACGAGTGTGAGTGATATGTGGTGAGGCATTTATGTAAATTGAATTGTGATGTAATTACAATCAAAATTGTATATGTATAGTGAGAGCTTGAATTTGTACTATTCAAAATTGTAATAAATATTTGTTTGAATAAAATTTCTGTTTGAATTCAAATTCTGTGTAATTTATTTTATTCAACAAATATTTATTTAATCTATGAAAAATAAAATAGTACATTAACAAATACATTTAAACGAATATATACATATATATGTTTATTATCATCAAACAAAAATCATATAAGCGCATATTCAACAATCACATTAATCTTTAATTGAGAGATAGATGATTGAAATCAGAGAGTAAATTGTAAAGAATCAATATAATGTAACGACTCAAAATTTACCAATTAGAAATATTAAATTTAATATTTATATTGAAAAAATGGTTAAAAACAAAGTTTATGATTTTTGTTATGAAAATATATTGAAAGTAAGTTATAATATCAATTGAATTCTAAATGACAACCAATTGCAATAAGATAAAAGTTGTAACTTATATGAGAGTATAAATTTATAATATTAGTGTATATTAAATTAATTTGGGATAACAAATGTTGAATTTAAATTAAGAATTGAGTGAATGTTTTAATGAAAAAATAACCTAAGTTGTTATTTGATATGTACTTGGAGAAGTTGATTTTCAATAAGATAAAACATTTACTTTGTAAATAGTGTATAAATTTTGTTGTATATGAAATTATATAAAACATGTTTGAATTAGTATAAATGAAAAGTAAATCATTTTTTATAATTAGAATTCATTTGAAATTAGTAATGAAATTAATTGGAGTTATATCAATTGAAATGTTTCAATTAAAAGGAAATAAGAATGAAATTGCAATGAATGAGTTAAATGGTAACTTGCATTTTTGTGTCAAAATGGTTGAACATTTTAATTAAAATAATTGCATGTTTTGTGATGTATAAAATAAAAAAATTATTTTGAATAAGTATGAATTTGGAAAAAGAAAAATTGAAGTATGGAGTAATATATATATAAACATACTTATTAGTATTCAAATTCTAAAATATATTAAAGGGTTCATGGTTGTGTAAATATTGCGGAATCAGTTAGAAATTACCTTGTATTAACAATTGTACAATAATTACATAGTTCACGTATATTTATTTTTCCATTTTATATATGGCTAAAACTTAAATTGGTTGCATTAATATGACTGTAACAATAATTAAAAAGTATAGTGAATCATTTTTATAATGCATAGATAGATATATACTAATGAATTAATAAAATTGATTTGAGTAACATAAATAAATATATAGATTGATTGGCTGATTGATTAATTAATTTAATGGAATGTGCATGTATATTAACATAAAAAATTGTTTTAATAAAGAATTAAATGATATAAATATGTGTATATCTGGGTTTATTGAAATTAATTAATTAGAGTAATTTTGGAATTTGGACGTACGTGGTCCTTTCATTTACATTATATTTATTATCACATCCACATTCTCTTTCTTTTCATATCCAAGTTCTTCATGCAGATTCCACTTGAGCAACCATTTCATTATTAGACTGCTCATTTGTTTCTTATTAATTAATAATAGTCTCATTTGATTTATTTCTAATTAAAAATTGCTGCATTCTTTTCATTTATTCCTCATTATTTTTCATTTGCTCCCTTCCAAGTATTTTAACTGAAGTTTTTTTTTTCATTTTTGATGTAAACATCCAAATTAATAATCATGCCACCTCATTAGCATTTAGTATTCTTCATTTCTGAAGTTTATTTTATTTATGCATTATTACTTCTTTTGCTTCCTTTCATTGGCAATTTATTCTCCTGAAGCTTCGTATTTTAAAGCAGAAGATTTTTTTTATTCATTCATATTTTTATTCCTTTACTTCACCTCTTTTAATACCTACCATTTTTTTAGGCTGTTCATGTTTTTACTTTATTTCACTCCTAGTTTGTTTATACTTACTTTATTAGCTTTTCATTTGTTTCCATCTTCATTCATGTAGCCTCATTTTATTTTTCAAATCATATCTTCTGTAGCTTCATTTTTCCAAACAAAACTTCCATCTCATTTTTTTTCTTTCTACACCTCCTCCTTCCTTCTTTTTCATTTTCTTCTTCAAATCTCCTTCTTCTTTTTCTTAAAGCTTCCTTTTTCTTCTTTTTATTCTTATTCTCCAAATCTTCTTCTTCTTTTTCAAAGCTTCCTTTTCTTTTTGGATTCTTCTTCTTCTTTAAATTTTCTTCCACTTTTCCAAACTTTCTTCTCCTTTCCAAATCTTTTTCTTCAAATCTAGATCTATAGAAACTTCTCTGTCTCTTCCAAAACGTTCTAAAAAAATATTAATATAACAAGGAAACAAATCTAAAGGAGAAAGTAGTAGCGGATCCAAACCTAACTAGAAAAGAGAAAGCCAAAACGTGAGTGTTAAACTTACTCACGAAATATTGAAAAAATCAAGTCATATAGTGATAAAATTATTGATTGTTGGTTGGAAATTTTAACTGACATTTAATTTAAATACCTAAACTCCAATATGTGTTAACTAATAATTATTGTGACATGCTATTGAATTGGTCAATTTGTTGAATTGGTGGATTTGAATGTAAATTGTATGTTGTGATGGAAGCTATTATGATTTAATGTGTGTTTGTTCTTGTATTTTGATATACCCCTATTATCATCCTATATTTTATTGTAATCATATAGATTTTCATATTTACTATTTGAACACTGAATAAGGATAAAAAAATCATTGGATTTCTTATATTAACATGTGAAAAAAATAGTATGTTTAGATTTACTGTTTGAACCATAAAAATGATTTTTGAGAAATAAACAGCCTTTACCTTATTTGGAAGTTTTCAAAATCAAATTTTGAAGCCCTAGGATGTTTTCTTAAATAGAATTTTGAAACTTTTAAAAAATTTCATAAATCAAATCTCTTGAACTCTAAAATTAAATTTTAATTTTTTTAAATTTGTAAGTTACTAAAATGAATTTATTGTGAAATCTGTTGCATTTTGAATATCAAAATAATAACATTTCTAAAAAATTCGAAACTTTAAGAGTATAGTTTTCTACATTCCATATTTAATTTGATTTTGATTCAATATGCATAACTGACTCGAGTGTTTTATTTTCCCTTGCTCGTGTCAACCTAAGTATTTCAGTGTTTCCAATATATTATTTCTTGAAGATGATGATGGAGTTTGAAGACCGTATTTATTAATACTAGAATTGGTCCGTGCTTCGCACACGGGTTGTTCATATTATTGTAAACGAAAGCAAGGGCATTTTCGGAATTCCAAAACGACGCCTAGTAAATTAATTCAATGAATTTTCTTTATTAGTAGTAGAGATTAATCTATTGCATTATTTTGTTATATCTGTTAAATGTATAACTCTAATGATATTGTAAAGTGAAATTACTGCACATTTTCAAACCGCTTCATGAACTATTTATACAATTATTATATTTTTGTCATTCCAATGTGAGATATGTGTATTATCCTTCTTCGTTTTCTTATTTCCATAAAATAAAACCCAATGATAATCTATCTTTTAGATGGTTTATTATCGACTTGAACGGTCCAAAAAAGTGGGTCATTACATACAATGAAGATTGAATTGTTTCTAGTATGAATTGGAGAAAATTTGAAAATATTTTTGATAAAAATTGCAGCAGAGTAAGTGGAGAGAAGATAATAAAAAAGTTGTCAAAAATTCATTTGAAAACCCCTATATGTAGAGAATAAACAGGATGTCCATTCATGAAGAGCTAAAACGAATAGACACTTCATTTCAAAATTTGAATTTCAAAATATCATCATGCATGTCGACATACTTCATACGGATATGTCGTCATCCCTTTGAATTTTGAAATATTCTTTTGTTTAAAATTGTTTTGAAAATCTTATGCTTTGTAAAGTATTTTGATACTTTGTAAAATAGTTTAAACATAGTTTATAAGCATTTTTAACTTTAAAAAAATTTATAATCTTTTTAAATATATTTTGATTTAAAGAATAAAAGAATAAAAGAAAGAGTGACAGTGATCAATGATTGCTACCAGGGACTTTAACAATAACATATGACTCTATATAATATACTATAGTCTTGAAATCTTTATATCTTGATCATTATGCTTATGAGTCTTCAAGTCCATTTCATGAATCTTTATATTGTACAGTCTTCGGTTTAATATCTGTATAATATCCTAGACTATACACTATATACTACCATATATCTATACAAAAGCATTAGTAACCATATTTTCATATGAATGTATTATCATTAGGATTGTCATAACTAGAATCAATAATCGACGTATTAATAGGGATTCCATAATTATCCCTAAGTCAAATAGGATATGATAGAGTTAGGGATATTCCTTAGGGGCAATTCTATAATTTATTTTAAGTTATTGACTCTATAATCAATTGTTTTTTGTAATAAAAGGGTTTTTATTTCTATTTTTTTTTTTATAATATGTTATAATTAATTAATTATTTAATTTAGGTATATTAATAAAGAAAATACATAAATGGTGTGTTTGTGATAGTAAATACAAATATTTACAATCATGAGTATTTTATCATAGTAATAAACGCCACATTTTAAATATTCCTAGTCCAGATATATTGAGACTAGATATCGATGCATACGTTGAGACTAGACTATGTAAAACTCTTCAAATGTTAGGCAATATATTACTTGTAAGTCATAACTACCGAGGCCACCAAGGTGTTACGTACTAATGATTATTGGATAACGATGGAATGACCCACTCGATACTTTTCTGTTGGTTAACATAACTAAGGTCAATCAGAAAATATCGATGTAAAAATATTACAAAGTTCTCTTAACTTGAGAATGCTATTGAACTTCAATATGAAAGCATCGCTTTGATTATAGTAAAATCATGGCACAACAACCATCGAATGATTATATTTAGGTCGAGTAGAAGTATTAGAAGAAAAACACTATTAAAGAGAGGACTTATGTCTTAGTTATATGAGGTTAGTATCACAGTCAACTAAAGTTAACTCATTGTCAAAATCTTTAACCAAAATAGTTCGGTTAATAATAATTATTATTATTGAATTAATGACTTTGTGTTTAGGCTATAAAGTTGAATGTGGAAGACATTGGGAATTTGACCATTACAAAATTCCATAAGTCCTAATGTGATATAATTTTGATGAAGAGAATCAGTATAGCTAATTATTACTACTAGGTAACTCTTAAACAAAGTAAAATTGTATTTTTACTGAAGCCATGGAAGCGATAAATTTTATCATAATGTCACACCGTCTACTAAGTGATGTATGAACATTAATATTAGAATTGTTTGATATTAATCGCTGGCCGAATTTACTCCTTAGAGTCACACAACTGAAATGTTGAATACTTCTATTACCACCTGATTTAATTACTTATAAGTTGGTATAAACTAATTAATTAATATTTATGAAATAATAATCATAAAATTTTATTTAATTTTTGTCAATTAATATTAAAAGTGTGTATATAATAGTTGTATATACACTTATTGACGTACGATATTGATATGCATTTAAATTGGACCTGAGTGTTATATGTCGATTGGGCTTGAAGTGATTTTCAGGCCCATATTGGGACCTATTATAGGTGGCTATGAATAACTTAGGGAGGCTGGCCATATGATGGCTAGGAAGATCAAAATTTTGAAATCAAAGAGTTGAGATGAAGGTGAATCCATATCCCCTTTTTACTTCTTAGATCTCTACTATATATTAATATCCAACCCGTTCTTTGAATTTTTTACTTTTAGCACTCCTATAAACCAGCAAAGCTAGCCTCAAACTTCCTTGCTCCTCCAAATATCCAAGCTTCAAACACTAAATCAGATATAATTTAAACATCAGTGGTATCTGCATTTTATGTAGTAGCATTTCCTAGATTTAGGATCTGACCAAGAGGTCATTGGATTAAATATTTAAGCTTTGGAGAAAGGTAATAATTCATTTAATATCATATATTACTATATATAGTGTTTATTTTATCATATATGATTAAACCGCTATTAAATATATCATGAATCTGTATAACATTGTGATGTCTTCGTGTGGTGGAATATATGCATGCATAAGTTTATGGAAATGAAAAATCAATTTTTTAATAGACGCCAACGACCAGAGATTAAATTATTTTCGAATATAATAATAATAACTTTTTTAATTTAAAAATTAATTTCAATGCAAAATGTTACATAAACATGAATTAGATTTTACTAATATTTATTTTTGTACTTAATGTTTTTGAAAAAAAGTTCATATATATATCTATATGTATGTATCTATACTTAATTCGTATATGTATATATACACTATATATGTATTAATTACCTTAAAATTAAATATTTTTATATATATATATATCTTAAATGTTAGTATATAATATTTAAGGAAGTATAAATTAAAATTATTTTTGAAATAATAAAGTTATTATATATATATATATATATATATATATTATTTCAGCATGGAATTTTTGAAAAAACTTCAAATTAAATAATTTTAAAACCAAAAAAAACTTCATGGCCAAGAGTGTGTGTATATTATTCTATTTATTTTATTACATTATATCTTATTTATATACACTTAATTGCATTATATATATATTAAACATTATTATTATATATGTATATATCTATATGTGTATGTGTATTTTATATATACGCATATAAAAAGAATTATTTTTATACTTTAGATTTAGAATAATGTAATCAATATATTAATATAAAATTTATTTATTAAAATAAATTTGAAATTATAAATTATTCAAGTAATTAAATATATATATATATCTGTATGTATGTGTATGTATGTACGCATGTATATATGTATTTATATAAGTGCTTTATATTAACTCCTACGCTTTATAAATAATTATGTAAGACATACAATTTATATATTTATATTTATATGTGAATGTATATTAAATGCAGTTGTGTATATAGAGTGGCTAACGTATCCATTGCGGTGTAAAGCCTAGCATTTATACATGGGTGTGCTAAACCATATATACCGTTCATTTCGCACATGCAGGTACACACCAATTTTTATATGATACGCATATTATAAGTTATATAATATAAACTTAACAATAAATAAAACTTGATTATAAATTAAATAATTTGCAATTTTATTTAAAATAAACTTAGATAAGATTTAAACAAATTTAGACCTCATATGCCCAATAAGATCCGAATGGAATAATTTTTTTGAAATTTACCCATTTCCCTCGTTGCGTGCTAGGAAAGTTCTACATGTAGTAGGTCAACCCATAAGACAAAACAAGAGCTACTCAATGCTCATGTCTATGCCGAGATTGACGGTATCAAAATCACATCTCTCTGGCTAGTAAAGCTAGGATCCGAGGGTTCATTGCCACTTGGAATGAACAATTCCACCCTTACCATATAGGGTGAACAATTCCACCCTTGCTCGAAAACGGGAACAACCGATAGAGTAGAAATCTCCTCTTAACGCCGAAGAACTAATATGTAAGAGTCAGGGGGAATAGCCCCCTTACAATCCTGCCTACATGTCTATCCCAACTGGTGACTTTATAGAACATATAATCTATGCATTGGACCAGTGCGAAAAAAAGCTCATTGTGAGAAGTTCTAATGATGACCCCCTAAATTTATGCATGGGTGACACTGACCCAGAAGGTGACCTAACCACAAAGTTGAGACAATCATATTAGACAGCAACGACTTAACCAGAACCGTCCTGATCAGCTTAGAGTTGGATTCGGCAATGAAAATAGTATTAATAGGCTTCCTTAGACAAAGTACAAATGTGTTCACTTGGGCATGTAGATATGTCTGGCATAAATCCCCCAGTCATGAGGTATGCTTTAAGCATCAACTACAAAACCCGCCCAAATCTATCGAAAAAGGATAAAACTCATTCTCAAGAGGTATAAGGCATTGGAAGAAATGGAGAAGCTCCTTAGAAATGGCATCATAAGAGAATCTAAATATCTGGTGTAGGTGGACAACCCTGTACTAGTCTGTGATCCCAACAAAACTTGGAGACATGCATTGGTTTCTCTAACCTTAACAAAGCATGTTAGAAAGATAGCTTCCTCTTGCCACACATCGACTATCTTATGGATGCAACCCGTGGATACGAGCCAAGGGCCATCATGGATGCCTTCTCAGGCTATAATCATATTGTCATGCATAGTCTTGATCATCAACGTACTTCATTCATAATCAATGTAGGACTATACTATTATTAGGTTATTCCCTTTGGTTTTCAAAACATAGAAGCAACTTATCAAAAGTTCTTAAACTAGATGTTTGTCAGAGAGAATAAAAGGCTGATGGCAGTTCGACAAGCTGGTTGGAAGTTTATGCCGAGGGCATGCTGGTAAAGCATGAAAAGGTGGGGGTATATACAGAACTTAGCTGAAAAATTTAGCATCCTTCATAAATATAACATGAAGCTAAACCCAAAGAAACGCTCCTTCGTTATGCACTGTGGAAAATTCTTAGGGAACACAATAAGTTCAAAAGGGATCGAGGCCAACCCTGATAAATCCAAGCCATACAATGTACATTAATTCCTCACACCATCAAACAAGTATGAAATGGGATGGCGCCTTTCTTAATCGTTTCATATTCTAGGCAATGGAAAAGATGCATTCTTTATTTGATATAACAATGAAAGAAAAGTCCTTCTTACGGATGGATAAATACACTAAAGCATTTGAGGAATTGAAATATCATCTAGCAATATCACCAATCCTCTCAAAGACCATTGATAAGGAATGGACCTACCTCGTAGTCACTTACCTCACAATTAATGACGCTTTAATGTGAGATGAGGAATATCTATGACAACCAATATAATACATCAGCAAGAGATTGATGAGCCTACAGTGAGATATGCAAAATTGGAGATATTGGCATACTGTTTACTCATTGCTTCTCGTAAAATCTACCAATATTTCTAGGCCCACACCATTAAAGCCCTTACAAATCAACACCTGAAGTAAGTTCTAAGTTAACCAAACATAATGGGTCACCCTCTAAAGTGGGTGGTTAAGCCCGTTCACGACCACATCACCTTCCAACCCCATAACTCTACCAAAATATATGCTTTGACTAACTTTGTTAAAGAATGCTCTAGCCTTGGAAGTGGTGATGAAGAGTCACTGTCCTAATGATGCTCTTAGCAAATGTGTGTTGACAAAACATCCATCAAGAGGGGGCGTAAACCGATATAATCCACATTACCTCGAACGGACATGAAATTTTCTTTGGTATTGGATTGAATTTTAAATTAGTCAATAATGAATCTACATACAAATCCATCTAGATTAACCTATGAATGAAGAAAGAGCTCTAAATTGAGTTAATAAAATTATGCAATGGCTCCTTGCTAATAGTTACCTAATCAGCGAGCAATTTCTAGTAAAGGGTAAAGTACCAGGCCTTATAAGTCGCTATGCAAAGAAACTCATTAGCACCTTCTCTGACTTCAAGCTCAAACATATACTTCAAGCATAAACAAATACCAAGGGTGAAGAATATCAGGTTGACCAATAGGCCCAGAAGATAGAATGCAAGGACAAGCACAAATTAGTTGGTTGACTCTAATCTTGAAATACCTGGTGCATGGAGAGTTTCTTAGTGAAAAAAATGTTGCTGGTAAAAATGGATCAAAACCCAAGATTGAGTTATACAGATCCTATATGACCTAGATCTAGCAAATAGTATTGAAAGTACAAGAAAATATAACAAAGAGACATAAGATTTTATAATGGTTCGGAACTCTCCGACCTACATTCAATTTATAGTTTTATTAATTGTTAATTTGAGAGAGCTTGTATGAGATTACAGAGGATTAAAGAGAGTATAAGTCACTAGCACAGGGGTATGATAATTTCTAAATCCAAGAATTGCCAAGACTAGCTGCCTAGATGACTATTGTGTGGAGATTGGAGATGGAGAAGTGGCACAATTTCCATGCATGGAGTTAGCAAAAACTACATCCTTCTTTAGTTGTAGGCAGGTTGGTATTTATAGGGAAACCTAGGTAATGGGTAAGAAGCATGCTTGCATTTGAGTTTAGATGAAGGCTCGATGTTGCATAAGAGAAAGCATAACACCATGACCTAATAAGATAGGTTGGTACCGATCTATGTAGCCCTGTACCAAACTATTATTGTTTGTAAAAATCCAACTTCAACTCTTGCCCTGCTCTTCTATCTTCTAGGTGATAGGTTCCAAGCTTTTTCCATTGACTTTTGGTTGATTCTAGTAGTCTTCCACTATCACTTGAACTACCTTACTTTCTTGGTTTTCTTCTCATCAACCGTTGAATTGGTCGTCCATACTCTAGGAAAACCACTTGGTCACAAGCTACTGGAGAAGTGTACAAGAAGTATGGAGTTTGAGAGTTGATCCAAAGAGAATTTATAGGTCGGTACTGACCTATATAGCTCGACATCGAGCTATGTCCTTAGCTAGCTCAAATTCATCTTAAATTTCTCCAAGGTGTTTCTATTATTCGTCTAAGTCTGCTTCCATGTTTCTGAGTCGTTTCCTCTTCATCCTGATATTCTAACTTCTACTGACTCCTGGTTGGTTAAAAAACCTGTTAACACTTTCCCCTAGACAATGCTTTCGTTGGAAACAAAGCGTGCTTTGGATCGAAACAAGTTCTAGAATGTTATCCTGTAAACTTTGTTTGATTGCTCAAGTGCTGTCTCGAGATGCGGTTATCACTTGGTTGATTTTCCTTTAACTGTTTGGTTTAGATATATCTAGAACTTCATTCTTCTACTTTGAGAACGTGGTCTGCACTATGTAGATCGCTTCATGCTTTAGATTAGCATAATTTCTCTTTATCATGCCAGTTGAGAGATGTGTGGAGCAGAAGAAAAATAAACAACCGAGTTACATAGCTCGGTACCGAGCTATATGGTTTTCCCCTGACTTGTACAAATCAACACTTAGAAAAAATTTCTAAATTAATTTCATTTCTTAATAGCCTTACACCCGACCTATTTGCCTTCACCCGAGTTTTCCAACATTGATCTAACTGACCATTGATCCAACTTCATCGTTGATTAACTTCCAACTTTGATCTATCCCAGACCATCATCACTTGCTTATCGCCGCCACCCAGCAACACCGCCACCTATAGATCTATCGCCTACTTGGCTCGGGTTCGATCCACTTCAAAATCCTACCCCTGACTTAATTTGAAATCCAAGGTTGGTGATGGTTGGCTTCGTGAAGATGGCGATAGGGGTTTTGGTCAATTGAAATTGTAGGGAGATGGTTTAAATTTGAGTTGTACTTGATCGGTGGTAAAGCTAAGTTTTCCCTAGTCGAATGCGCGGTTTCGGAGACAACTCTTATTCTTTGGGCTCAATTGTCTCTCTTTAAAACTTAGCTAAGACCCAATCGCTAATTTAATTCCACTGCGATGATTTATTCCAAAATCAAACGTAATGGATGATCCCATGTATAACTATTCCCGTTTCTACACTTCCAGTGATCCTGAAAAAGAAAAACTTTCAACATCATTCTGGGAAGTGGCTCCATTATCGACTATTCATTGATAATAGGTATGTTTCAAAATATAATTTCAAAGTACAATGCGGTAAGTTTTTCTAGTACAAGCGAGATATCCATGCAGGATGGTCCATTCATGGTATACAGGACACTAGACTCACATTGCATAACTTAGCGCATTAAACTTACCTCGTTCAATGCTTAGAATCCAATTGGTCAACTTGTGTTGACATCCTTTGGATTCTAAGCATTGGTCGCATGGGTTTATTAGTCAAACATGCCTGACCATAACGAACGCCAAGTATTATTGTTTAGAATGACTCTTCGGTCACCTCGTCTTAAATCTAGCAAACGTATACTCCTCCCAAAGCTGGATCTTCTATAGCTTCCACTTCGCCAACTATTCCTGTTGGGCCAAGCCAGCCCAAAACTTCCGAACCTCAGAGTCTAATAGGTCCAGTGGAGTCAATAACTAGTCAACTACCTATGGGACTGAGAATTTTGAATAACCCACCGGAGCAGGTGCCTTCAATCATATCTACCAGGTCGCTCCGAAACAAATTCCTCCAATATGGCATCCTTGAGTATGATGTTCATCTGCCGATAAGTATTGAATTCACTCACACTCCTCCATTGAAATTTGCAGCATGCAATCGATACATGTGCTATCCCGCTATTCAATCCTTTTCTTATGATGGTACTGTAAGAACATGGACTGTCTCCATTCTAATTTCATCAAATTGGTTATTCTCTTTTGAGCGCCTAATTTGTCCTCTTCATGAGTAGATTTAGCCGAACCCCGAGATTCAATGAGTTTACATATCTCCTTCAACTCAGTAAAAGGCAGATTCCTCATCCTATTTGATAATCAAAGCCTGGAGGGTATGTAAAGTGATTAAGAAGATCCGCAATAAGGGTTCTCATTTCATCAGTGAGTATTTCTTCGTGCAATGCCTGATCGAATTCAATCGGATCTGGCTATATGGATGTATATTCCTTCTCTCCAATTTCACCCATATTGGAATTTCTAAGTTCTAAATTAATATATGTTTCCTCGTAGGCATCCCAATACATGACGAGAGTGATGAACAAGAGAAAACACTCAATGCTTTAAAGGCAGTCAAACCCAATCGATGCACCATTGCATTCCTTCTTACAAATGAAAATCAATGACGATTTGGTCTACTTTGCTAGGATAGATTTATCTTTGCTAATGAGGATGTTGTAGGTCCATGGGTCATACTCGTTTTTCGATCCCCACTCATAGCTTCGACGAGAATGTTCTAGGGGAAGTTGCGGGTCCTGTAACTCCCCTAATTTTGATTAACACTATTCAAAGGATTTAATTAGATAAATTAAATAAAATAATGTAGTAAGATAAGGAGGATGAGATTTGATAAATCAAAAGGTCGGGCCTTAACTAATTAATTGTTAAGAGTGATTTAGAATTTAAAACATAAAAGAATGTAGGAGAGGAGAAAGGTAGGAATAGATCCACCTTTCATCCCTTAAACCCTCCCTCACCCATATCATTCTCATTTTTCTGACATAAAAACAATCAAGGGAAAACTAAGGAGGCCAGCTATCTCACTTAGAAATGGAAAAATAAGGGTAAGTCAAAAGGAAAAAGCCAAGGAAACCATTCTTCATCAAATCTTAACCCCAAAATCCAAATCTAAGCTTAATAATAAGTGAACCATCTCTTTCATCTTTGTATTGAATTCGACTACAGGTAATACTCGAATTTATTTTGATTATTTATGCCATTTTTGGTTGTATGATCATTGTTTGGATAAAATAATGAATAATGGAATTTTAATGAAATTATTTGAATGATTTTTAAGAGTTAAATCTATGTTTTTAAACTTTAATCGATTAGATTTTCTGATATTTTAAGTAAACCATTATTTTGGAAATGTGTTTTCCATTTTACAGTTTTCTAAGTTAAATTGAATATTTTATGAATTTCCTAAGATGTAGGGTATATGTTGGGTTTTAATTATTAAAAATGATTACATAAGATTTTGGCATTGAAATTTTTATATGGTAAAGAATAAGGTATTTATGAATTTTTATGATTTTGGGAATTTTTTCCAAGTGTTTATGAATTATAATATATTAATTATGCTAGAGCATTCAAATTAATAATTAACTAAGGATGCAAGTTAATTAAAGTTGATATATGTTTTGGGAAAGAAAAAGCAGTTGTGGTAGTTTTCTAAAATGATTTGGACAAAGGTATATTGTTATCCGATGTAAATTTGATAAAGAATAAGATTTTGTGAAACAGAAATGCTTTTAAGAAAAATAAAACAGTTTTTATATTAACTACGGGATTGCTATCGTCGTCGTCGTCATTGATGTTGCAATCATCTATGTCGCATCTATGCTTTTCGACGTTACCTATAGTGGATTCATATAATATCAATCTCAGTTGGTATGGAATGAAACCACTTGGTTGAAATGAGAAGTACGAATAAGGCTAGCATTCATGCCTTCGATATCAATGATGCCACATGTCTCAATGCTGCCTATCAATGCCATAAGTTTTTTCCATAGCTTTAAATGATGTCATATACCATATATTGACACCAACTACATTAAGACGATGATGCCGCATATTTTTCGTATCGATGTCATAGTTTAAGGCAGTGATGCCACAAGCATTATTTTCGATGTTAATTGTTTTGTGGTAATGATGCTGTTATTACTTGGTTTCGGTATAAAAAAATCTATATCTTGATTTGTCAATGCCGACACCCTATGTTTTACGGCATAAAGCATAAGTACTATGTTTTACAGTATAGGGCCGAATTACTATGTTTTTCTGCATAAAGCTGAAGTATTATGTTTTATGATATAGGAACAAAGTACTATGTTTTATGTCAGAGCTGAAGATTTATGCTTTCGACATTATTGTAGTAGCGCCACAAGTGACTGATTTCGATGATAATGCCAAGCGGCACTGATGTCGCTACTCTTTATATTAATGTCGGCAAAGCTTGGTTTTGTGCTAACAAAAACTGTATTTTAAAGAGGCGAGATAGCCTATGTTTTTAAAAAGGTCGATAACCTTATAATTCCGGCAGTTAGCCATATGATTTATAAAAATCAAAGTTTTTGTTTTCTAACGTTGGACAGAGGTTCAACATTATATAGTGCGGCATGGATGCCACATATTTTCTATATTAATGGCAGTGAGCCATAAGTTTTACTTAACATTATTCATTGGGGATACCGATGTAGATTAACTTCAATATGTTATATGCTTTAGAAATTTGACATTGTTCATTAAGGATACAAACGTATATCATATTGACACCCATGTTTTATGAATTGACATTGATCATTGGGGATACCAATGTATTTCATTTTAAAGTTACAACTAGATCATTGGGGATAATAATGCATATCATTTAAAAATGTTATACTTTAAAGGGGTATACAACCTAATTGGGGACACTAATAGATATAGGTTGAACATTTGGGTCAACATGAAGTAAATTGATAAGTGATGGGTTCACAATTATCTAGAAAAATTATAGGATGTCTGATGGATGATCCACATCATGCCGGAGATGGATAGTCTCTATATGGTTGATGAAGGATTCATAGTCATCCTAGGAAACCCATAGGATGTGAGATGGACAGTCCAGAGATGGACAGTCCATATCATTTTAATTAAATGAAATATATGAGATGGATAGTCCACATGACTTTGATAATGAAACCATATGCAATGGTTAGTCCATATGTTAGGGAATTGGTAATCCAAATAATAATTACATGTGAGATGGGCAGTCAACAAAATATAAGATGGATAGTCATTTGAGATTAAGATAATAGACTTATGAAATTAAGATGGAAAGTAAAATAAATTGGGATGGGTAATTCAATACAAATTGCATGACTGCAAATATTTATCCATTATGTTTTAACTATTATGAATCCAAGAGCATAGTATATGCTTGATATGTTTTGGTTAAGATACTAATAAGAGGAAAAACCGTTCTGCTCAGCAGCGTGGTCTCACTAGATATCTATTTGGTTCGAAATAATATGTTATTATTCACCAGACTATTTGTCTGATCTAAAAATTTTCCCTTTAAACTATCGGGTACTCATTTGACTAGGTAGGAAGTAAGGGCTTTCAGGCTTCCAGTAAGACGAATAAGCTTTCGAAGACATGTAGGAAGTAATCTAGCTATTTAGGATTTCTTATCTAATACGATGTGTTGTTTGATTTTTTCTGTATGGATGTAATGGCTAGTAATATAACTGCCAGGTGTTAGACTCTAGTCAACCAATGGGGAATTTCCGTATATCAATCTTGGAGTATTTTATAATAATTTTATTTCCTCTGAACGTCGAATTACGAATGGGAATATGCATTGAATATGGAATATTATTTGTGAAATGAAATATGAAATTTTTATTTTTTCCATATTCATGTACTTATGCTTATTGATATGATTAACGTAGCCGCATTTTATCATTGAAAATTAATTACTATGGATGACTACAACATGTGTAGCGCTTAATTTTTAGCCTCCAGATGGAGGATGTTACAAGTTGATATCAGAGCATAGATTTATGCAAAATTTATAAGATTAAGAAATTTTTGAAAACATGATCCTATTGAATCAAAGAATAAGATTGAGATTTAGGATAATGCTATAGTAATATATTTGTATTTCTATATATATGTATGTATTCTCCCCTCTCTATTAGATTATTCTTCTGTATCTTATTAAGGTTCAGTTGCAAATTATGAGAAAGCAAGATATGGAAGGAGGAAACAAAAAGTGAATCTAGGTGGAGGAAGCACTATAACCAATGGAAGTGTTCGACCCAATACCAGAATTAACCAAGGTTGATAGGGAAATGCTAATCAAAATACAAATGCCAATGTAGGTGCCACGACCCCATGGTATATATGAAGACTATGTATAAGTTCTTTGTCAACATGATGCAAGCTGGAGCAGCTTTTGGTTAGCTAGAGGAAATGATGCTAATGCGGAAAGACTTAATCCCGTAGCACCGGTTAGTAATAACTGTGCTAAGTTGAACCAAAATTGTCCTAGTCTTGGAGGAAAAGCTTTTCTTGGAACTTAGGATGCTACTAAAGTAAAAAACTGGCCATTGCATTGTGAGAGGATTTTTGCTGATCTGGGATCGAATGATGATCAAAAGAGGAGGTTGCCATCAAGGCGGTTGCAAGGAGCCGCTTTGCACTAGTGGAACAGAATGACTATTGGAGTCGAAGAAGAGGAATTGACTTGGACAGAGTTTAGATGAAGGTTTGAGTAAAGGTTCTTATTTGAAGTAGCCAAATCAACTTGCTTATAAAATTTATGGTATTGAAGCAAGGGGAAGTGTAGGTGTTAGAATATGCTACAAAGTTTGATGAGCTGTCTTGGTATGGATATGCTACCATCAACATCGTGATTAAGTAGAATGAGAAGTTTATCCGGGGTTTGAAGCCGGTGATTACTGAAGTAACCATGCCACATCTCCATATACGAGTAATGTAGTTGTGGAGATGGCGATAAGGAATGAGGAGATGCTTGCGACTTTTGAGAAAGGAAAGTCGATGGAAATCTAGAGTTCTCAAAATAAGAAGAGGTAGTTATTTATAAAGAAAGGAGCTTAGAAGGGTGGAACTGCCAAGAAAGGGAAAGCTGATATTATCTATTATAAGTGTGATAAGAAGAGGAATTAAGCTAATGAGTGTCAACCTGGTGATGACAAGACAGTTGTGGAAGGAAGAATGTGAAGTCCTTTAACTGGGACTAAGTGCGACACTACAAGAAAAAATATCTAGAAGTAGCAAAGGATAATAAAGAAAAGGTGTTTGCTTTAGAGCCATCTACATCGAGTCTGACTACTGCTAAGAAAGGAAAGTTTGTAACAGAAGGTATGCTTTTGTTCATAGCATACTAAGTAGTGTATTATTGGATACTGGAGCATCGCATTCATTTATCTCTTAGTGTTTAATAGATATGTTAAATTTAGAACCATTATTCCTTATTACTTCCTTAAGGGTAGAAAATTCAATAGGAAGGTATGCAACTCTTGGGATGAGATGCAACTATCTAGAGTTAAAGTTGTTAGGTTATACATTTGCCTATAGTTTGTTTGTGTTTAATTTGTGTGCTTTGGGATTCTTTTAGATATGGATTAGTTGAGCAGATATGATGCTAGGATATTTTACCATGAGAAGAAAATATCAATGAGACACCCAGATAGAAGTGACCGAATCATATAAACTGTTGAGAATTCGAGTTCAGAAGTTTGTGCTTTGTTAGGTACCACAGAATTAGATAATGAGTTAAATTGGATTTATGTTGTAAAACAATTTGCAGATGTTTCTGAGCTAGTGACGGGACTACCGCCTAAATAAGCTATTGAGTTTTGAATAGATCTTGTACTCGGAGCTAAACCTGTAAGTAAGTAGAATGACACCTATCAAGATGAAGAAGTTAAAGGTGCAACAAGTGGACTTAGATGGAAAAAGCTTTATTAGACCAAGTAGTTCATGTTAGAGAGCAGCCGTGGTGTTCGTGAAGAAACTAGATGGGTCATTAAGATTGTGTATTGATTATCGTACTTGAATAATAAGATGATTAAGAATAGATATACTTTGCCGAGAAACGATGATTAGTTCGATCAGTTGAGTGGAGCAAAAGTCTTTTCTCGGTTGGATTTGTGACAAGGTTTCATCAATTGAGGGTGGCGGAGTGCATCATTCCTTAACGACATTTTGAACGAGATATGGTTCATACAAGTAGTTAGTGATGCCATTCTGATTGACTAATGCGCCTACTTTCTTGGTGGACTTGATGAACCAAATATTCCGAGGGCACTTGGATACGCTCGTTTTGGTGTTCATTGATGACTTTTTGATATAATCTAAGGATGAAACGGATCATGAGATTCATCTTCAAATGGTGCTTGAGACATTAAGACAGCATCAACTAAAAGCGAAGTTTACGAAATACCATTTCTAGAATAAATAAGTGAAGTTTCTTGGTCATGTAGTTCAGGAAAAGGGTTATTAGTGGATCCAGCTAAGATCGAAGTTTTAAATGGTTGGAGGAGACCCAAGATGGTGACCATGATAAGAAGTTTTCTTGTATTACGTGGCTATTACCAGAGATTAATCAAAAATTTCTCTCGAATAGTAGCACCCTTGACTAAACATACCTGAAAGGATGTAGAGTTTATTTAGCTCGATAAATGTGAGAAAACATTCCTTAAGTTAAAACATTTGTGGACCAATGCACCCATGTTAATTGCGCCAGATGGTAATGTGGACTTAATGGTGTACATAAATGCATGTGGAGCAGGGTTAGGAGTTGTGTTGATGCAAAGGGATGACAACGCTTTTGGACAGCTCTGACCACATAAAGTTAGATATCTAATTCATGATTTTGAGTTGGCAGCGGTGATTTTCACATTGAAAGTGTAAAGACACTACCTTTTAGAAGAAAGATTTGATTTGTATATAGATCATAAGTCTTTGATGTATTTATTCTTTTAGAAAGAGTTGAATAAGAGACAGCAGAGGTAGCTTGAGCTTTTAGCAGCTTATGATTTTGGTATTGAGTACGTGCTAGTGAAAGGAAACAAAGTGGTAGATGCACATAGTAGTAAATGTTAGAACGTGATGTTAGCTATATTGGCAGAATGGAAGGATTTAGAGGCATTGAATACTTGTAGTTTACAGTTAAGTTCGACTGCTAGTTCCAGTTAGAATACTACAATATTATCTTGTTTGGAAGTTCGACCAATATTGATCGAAAGGATCGCTTCTAAGCAAAGAGATGATCCATTACTAGCTGAAAGGATTAGAAGATTGGAAAGTGCAACTAAGATTGATGATCTAAAAAAATTTAGTCCTGACCAGAGAGAATGGTTAAGGAAGAAGGAATGATCATGTATTCCCGACGTTGGTGACCTGAGGAAGGAAGTTCTTAAAGAGTGTCATAAATTAAAATTTACTATACTTCATGTATGAAGTAAGATGTATTAGGATATGAAGAGAAGCTTCCTCTGGGAAAGTATGAAAAGGGATGTAGGCTTATGGGTGAAGCCATGTTTGAATTGCCAGCAAGTTAAAGCCGAGCAGATTGCTTCAACCTTTAGATATACTAGTTTGGAAGTAGGACTTGATATGTATGGATTTCGTTGAAAGGTTTCCAAGGTCATATAGGTGAAATGAAAGTATTTGGGTCATAGTGGATAGACAAACCAAGAGTGCACATTTCATTTCTGTTAAGTCAACCAGGATGGTGCTTGTATTGGTTAAGTTGTTCGTAAAGAATATTGTTAGACTGCATAGGATTCCTAGTAGTATGTTCAGTGATAGAGATGTCTTGTTCACTAGTGAATTCTAGAAGAGTCTATAGGAAGTGTTAGGCATCAAGCTTAAGATGAGTATCGCTTATCACCCACAGATGGATGGGTAGATAAAGAACGTCAATAAGGTATTGGAAGATTCATTGAGAGCTTGTGTACTAGATTTTGGTGCGTCATGGGAAGACCACTTGCACTTGGTTGAGATTTCCTATAATAATAGTTATCAGACTAGTACATGAATGACACCTTTTGAAGCTTTTTGTGGAAGGCTGTGCAAATCACCAGCGCGTTGGCTTGAGACTGGAGACAGATTAGTCCTTGGTCCAGATATGGTGAGAGAAGCTACATAAAAGATTGAGTTAATTCGAGTTAGCATGAGGGAAGCTCAGTCTAGGCAAAAAAGTTATGTAAATAAGAGCTGTAAAGATTTAAAGATTTAAAGTTCTCAATTGGAGATCGTATTTTCATTAAATTATCACAGATGAAGGGTATGGTATGGTTTGGAAAGTCAGGGAAACTGGCACCAAGATATGTTAGACCATTCCCTATTATAGAGAGGATCAGAAACTCACGTATCGAGTAGAGTTAACGTGTGGATTGTCAGGAGTCTGTAATATTTTTCATGTCTTTTATCTTAGAAACTATGTGCATGATCCATATATTATTATTGCTCTAACTGCATTGGAACATTTAGTTGAGAACCGAATATGACTTTCGTAAGACAACCCGTTAGTGTATAGCCAAAGATGTGAAGAGGTTAAGGAACAAAAAAATCGAGCTGGTGAAAGTCCAATGGAATGACAACAAGAAAGACTGTATTTAGGAGATAGAGGATAAAATTATAAATACTTATCTTGAGATGTTATCATGGTATATTCTATAATTGTTACATATTGACTTTGTAGCTAGTAGGATATACTAGCATTGTTTGCATGTTTAAGATGCTTGTTATGTAGTCCTTATTGAATTTCAGAATGAAATTCTTTTAAGGATGGGATCCTGTAACACCTCTAATTTTAATTAACATTATTCAAGAGATTTAATTAAATAAATGAAATAGAATAATGTGATGTGTAGTAAGATAATGAGGATGAGATTTGATAAATAACAAGATCGAGCCTTAAGTAATTAATTGTTAAGAGTGTTTTAGAATTTAAAACATAAAAGAATGTATGAGAGGGGAAAAGTAGGAATAGATCTACCTTTTATTCCTTAACCCTCGCCCTCCCATATCATTCTCATTTTTCTCACATAAAAACAATTAAGGGAAAATATAAGGAGGCTGTCCATAATCAAGCTTAGAAGTGGAAAACTAAGGGCAAATCAAAAGGAAAAAACTAAGGAAACCATTCTTTATCAAATCTCAACCCCAACATCCAAATCTAAGGTCAATAATAAGTGAACCATCTCTTTTATCTTTGTGTTGAGTTTGGCTAAGGGTAATATGCTTGAAATGAACCTATACTCAGGAAGTTTCATTTTAGGATGAGATCTCCCACTTCAAAGGTATAGTTGCGAACCTAGGCATTGAACTGGCGAGCCACTCTTTTTTAGTGAGCAGTGACCCTCAATTCAGATTCTTCTAGCTTCTCATCGATTTGGTCAAGGGACTCGAGCAGTAACTATTCATTCTCTCTCCGATTGAAATGTCTTTTGGGATGAGAGAGGACTTCTATTTCCACTGGGATCATTGCTTCTGAACCATATGCCAAGGTAAACGGTGAATGCCTTTCATAGAATTGTGGTTGTCCTATAATCATATTGTGCGAATGGAAACTCATCAACCCAATTGCCTTTAGTTTTTGTCAACTGCTTCTTTATGGCGTATTTGATGATTTTGTTTACTGCTTACGTTTTCCCACTTGCTTGTAGGTGCGCTACCACGAAAGAGCTCTTCTCGATATGGTAATGCATGCAAAAGTCCTTGAACTCAACGCTCTCAAGCGGAGTCTCATTGTTCGTGATAATTTTCTACAATACTCCAAACTTGCAAATAATATTTTTGTTACAAAATTAATTACTTTCTTAGTAGTAATTGTAGCAAGCGCTTCTGCTTAAACCCATTCACAAAGTAATTGACTACAATGATGATGTATTTGGCTCCTCCTTTTACTAATTATAGTATGTTGATTATATCGATTCCCCAAATATCTATCGGCCAGGTACTGTCCATTTACCTAAGTTCTAAAGATGGGCTCTTAGAGTCTTTGATAATCTCTGGCATCAGCCACACCCTCTGGTGTAATCCACTGCATCTCGATTTATTGTTGGCCAAAAATATCCATAATGGATCTTCTTTGCCAGTGTCTTCCCTACGGTATGGTCACCACCGCTGCCTTCATGAATTTACATGAGGATCTTCTTTGCTTCATATTTGGTTACACACTGAAGCAAGGGGGTAGAGAATCCTCTCATGTATAGCATTTCGTCCTGCATTTTGAATCATGGTGCCTTTTGTAGGAACTTTATTCATTTGTTCTGGTCTCTACGGAGTACTCCCTAGAGAAAGTAGTCCATTATCAGCATCATCCATGAATCTTCCTCTTCTATATTTTACAAAACCCAATCAACATCCATCTGATCTATGCTAGGAATAGTCAATACTTCTACTGGAACCAATCCCATTGGCTGCACTCTCATGAACTGGCTAGAATGGCAATGGAATCGGCTTTTAGATTCCCCTCTCTAGGAATTTGAGATACCATATAATGTTAAGTTTCATTAATAAACTTCCGTACTTTCGACAGATAAGGGGCAATTTTGTGCCCTTAGCTTTATACTCCCTTCTTACCTGGCAATAGACCAGTTGAGGTTCATTGTAATATGCAAGGTTTTTATTCCCAATTCCTTCACAATCTTTAGTCTTACTATCAATGCCCCATATTCTGTCTCATTGTTAGTTTAGGAAATTCTAGCTTGAGCATAACAAATTGATTGTCCTTTGGGAGTTTCTAGCATAATTCTCACTCCTAAGAAGAATTCATTAAATGCGCCATAGAAACAATTTCCAATATGATACCGTGATTGTTATGTCCTCCTCATCATTCCAAATAGTGAACTCGGCGATGAAGTTTGCCAGTGCCTATCCATTATTCACTCTCCAGGGATGATGGGACATGTAATATTGGCTCAGTTCGACGTTGCACTTTAGATGTCATCTTGAAGTTTCAGGTCGATACAGTACCTGCTTCAACAGTAGATCTGTCAACACCTTGATTGGGTAAGCCTAAAAGTACGATCATAGTATTAGATGCCATTAGCAAGAAGTATGCTAGTTTTTCCAACTTCAAGTAGTTCCGTTCAACTCCTGTGAATTAAGTTATAAACTCTTTTTGAAATTAAAGGTATCTCGGAAGATCACAATGTACATAAACACATATGGGTTTTTACCTTATGATAACCAAAACATTTTTATATAAAATTCCAGTGACATTATAATAATGTCTAATGGCTCGAGTAAAATATTAAAATTGCTGGAATGCTTGCACCTCACGTTCCAACATATTTGGTATACAACTAAAACCGTAAAGCTCATATTGGAGAATGGATTCCAACTAATGACTGGGCTACTGGGGTACCGCTCGTCACAGTACACCTCTAGAACAATGTATCGAGATCGTACCTAACGACCCCTGCCAACACAGGACTGACCTACCCCTTGCTGGATAGTTTCGAATATGTCATTATCTGGTTGCTCCCAACCTTTATGGGGCTCCCTCGTGCAGAATCTGAAAATTTGAATGGTCATCTAAAAAGGTGATAACATACCTTTGTGGGAGCTACCCATACCTAGCTCTGTTGCATCTCCCCTGTTTTAGTCATTTCTGTTTGATGAGGCTTGAGGCTACATTTTACCTTTCACATATTGCACTTCCCTCTTGGAATGCTAACACTACCCTCTTGGCATCAATGCAATGCTAGCGTTCATCCATACAAGTTCATTCTACGACAGAATGAAACCGAAGGCGCTACTCTTTTTACATCCATTACCGAGAATTCCTTCCAAGGATTAATAGAGAATGGCCCTTGCACTTCAAACTCCTTCTTCGATTCTACGCTCTTCAGATGTCTCCATCATGAAACTTTAAGTTGGATTGAAGTGGTTTTCGAATAACATATCTGATCCCGGTCTCTTCGAAATAACTTCGATGGTTTCCGTCAACCCCGGTTCTTTAGGAAATAAACAGACAAATGAATAAGTGTGGAGTTCACCTCCTAACTTTTTGAATGAACGGGTTTCCTTATCATTTTTCCTAGGAGGACGAGACAAGTTTATACGTACAGTATAGCACCACCGATGGTGGCTATACCATATAATTTTTGCGTTTCTCCTAGATGTTTCCAAAGTTATGTTTTGGGTCCAGATTTGATAGTCGGTTATTTAACTGTCACATAACAAACATCCAACCATGGTTTAATTTCAATATGGGATCTATTAAACTTTATTTATTAATCTTCATTTAATAAACGACTTTACAAAACTTGATCAAAAGATCCTTTCAAAACACTATTCTCAAACACCCTGCGTTTCCTTTACACTTGAAAATTTACACTTGAAAAATATTCATATACTTATCTCAATGGTATAAGTATATTTACAAACTTACAAAGTTTTCTTATTTTCAAATCCCATATTAAGTAACCAAAAAAGTTTCCTTTTCAAAAGCTCATCTCATATTTCAGTTAACTTATACCTTATAAAATAAAGTTATAGCCCACTTTTATAAATCTTTAAGTTAATTTATAAAGCCTCTTTTCAAATCTCTGAAATATTTTATAAATTTTCTTCCTATTTATAAACTTCGTATAAATCTTCTTAAAGAAATTCTTTGAAAAATATCCTTTGTAAAACATCATTTGTAATCACCTTTAAATAAACCTTATGTTTAGGTAAACTCCTTCTTATAGACAAGCTATCCTTTATGAATATCTTGATAAAATAATTATATAACTTGCAAAACCATTAATGAACCCTTAAACTGAAATTGATTAAAGAATTAAAATAAATTCATAATCATACTTTATAATTTCAATACGAGGCTTAGAACTCCCAATGGTACTAATTTAAGTTACCATTCAATTTCAATTCCAATTTACTTCACAGTTGTTTATATAGGTCAAGATATATGTAAATACAGCTCATATCCAAATCAAGAAATAATCATGTCAATATGAACTGACTAACATATACATGTCCAAATCATAATAGCAGGATGGTGATTCGTCATGC
This sequence comes from Allium cepa, assembly GCA_030765085.1. Taxonomy (NCBI): domain Eukaryota; kingdom Viridiplantae; phylum Streptophyta; class Magnoliopsida; order Asparagales; family Amaryllidaceae; genus Allium; species Allium cepa. The sequence goes on along the minus strand of CM060946.1, from coordinate 73,400,456 downwards.
TATATAGATGTCCAACCAAAATCATTACATATAGTAGAATGGTGATTTATTCTACTAACATATATCCACACAATCAACAATCAATTTATAATAAAATGGAAATTTATTCTATTATTCTATATCTACAACAATCGAACACTCTTGCTACAGCACAATGGTAATTTATTCGACTGTTACATATCCAAATAATACAATCAATGAATACTGTAGCTCGTCCATACTTATTGTCTACTTCATGGTATCAACACATGAATTTTTGTGTTCAAAACTATCCTTGGAACAGAAGTTCTTTTTAAACGATTTGATTCTTAGAAAACTAGGATTCTTAAAACTCCCTTTTAAAATAATTAAATTCAGGTTAAACTCTTTGTTAGTTCATAATTAAACTAAATTGAATCTTAATTTAACTTAATTAATTATTAAGAAATAATTAAACCTTTAAATAATTAATTAACCCCTAATTAACTATTAACTAAACCTAAATTAATAATTTACTAATTATTAAATAATTAATTAACCTACACTAATGATTAAATATTAATTAATCATAATTATTTAATAAAATAATAATAGCAAAATAATGTTTAATTAACCTTAAGTAATTAAGGGTTAAATAATAATTAAACTTTAACTAAATAAACGTTCACTTAAAATTAATCCTTAATTATGTAATAATTTAGTAAATAATCAACCTTTAATTAAATAATTTAAACTATAATTAAATAATAAATAAAATAATTAGAATTTATTAAATAAAATTAATTACCCTTTTTAGCCTAAGTAAGTCATTAATTAGAACTTCTTAATTAATAAATGATTAACTTACTTAATTAATATTAATATTAATACTAATTACTTAACCCGATTACTTAATTAATTAATAAATAACTATTACTAGTTAACCAATTAATTTTAATTAACAAACCTTCTTAATTAAGTTAATAATAACTTAAGTATCGTTAACTTATTTTGAAAAGGATTTATGAAAAAAACATAGAACTTGAAATTTTGAAAAATACGAACTGCATCCATAGCGACTATTGTCGTGGGTACAATGACCTCGGATTCATTTTTAAGCTACTATCCCAAAACTCAAACTTTTCACTCTCATTTACTAATGGAAGAAATTTTAAAACTTTAGTAAAGTTTGTAAACAAATTTAAGAAAAATAAATCAAATCTTTACTAAAACGAGTCCACTTCACTTTAAAGATACTACCTTCTATATAAACACAATCATATATCCAAAGTCACATACAACAACCTGATCCAATAACATAACCAAATCCCAGCCTATACCGACCATCACTTAAACATATTCATTTGAGTGATAATGTTAACCTCATACATTAGCACTAATCAACATATTTCAAACATACTAAGATCCAATCATATGTGACATACATATAGCTTTAAAATTAACATAACATATAAGATAAAGTTCTTTCCAAATAAATTAGGAATTTACTCACCTTAAAGCTAGACGAAATTCCATTTGAAACTTAGAAACTAAGCTCAAAAATACATCATTTTCCCATGGATTTTTAGACCTCTTACTCTCGGATTTCTAAAAGTGATCAAAAATAAAGTATTAGATTATTATTTTTTCTATCATTTAAGAAAATAATTACTCAAAAATGTTAAATTTTGAGGAAGTTATGGCCAAAACAGTGAGGGGTATTTTCGGACATCAAAATCTAGGTTCAAAAATACTCTTGCAAAAAATGAATTTTTGGAGCATCTATGCTCATAATTAGAAAAGGTGGTAAACCACAAAGTCGTAGCTATTGGAAATATATATGGTTTAAAAGAAAGAAAATTTGAATTTGGTGGAGTATATAAGAAGTTATAGTCGTATGTAATTGGTGTAAAAATAGAGGAATTTGAATGGCAAAGAAAGAGTTTGAAGCTAAGTTTAAAAAGTTTTAAAAACTTTAAAACTTAAAAATCTAAAAATTGAAAATATTAAAGGAAGCCATTAAAGAATTTTGAAGCTTTTGGAAAAAGAGACTTAGGAAAAAAATTGGAAAAAGAAATGAAAAATGGAAGAAAGAAATTAGAGAAATGATTTTATGTTTGTTTAGTTATCCATTTCCACTATATGATAATTATGTTTGTATATTTTGTATCATATAGTGTAAGGCAAATGTATGACTACGTAGTTGATAGTAGTAGTACTTTTGTTTAACTCTAATAAATCCATATTAGGAGTAACCTGATGTATTTTATTATTGTTGTATAAATGTGACCATTCCGATGTGAGACTTTTCTATTCTTTTCTATTCTATTTTGATCTGTTCTTTTATTTTACCCATGATAACTCATCTTTTGGATGCTTGGGCAATAACACATGAATACGATGTTGTGTTAAGTGTCATTCTCAAGTGTCTAAAAGGAAGGTCATCAAAAAAATCTCATTCTCCTTATCCGTCTACAATATTCTGTTTAATCTACCAACTAAATTTCCAAACTAATGTTCAACTAAAATTAAGGGTGTTACAAAAACTTTATAATCTTTACTTCTGTTAGAATAAGTAATAAAAATTCCTTTATCTGATTTAACATCAAATTTATCTCAATTGTCTTTTGTATTTAATAAAAAACATTTAGAAATAAAAACTCAAAGGTAAGATAATTTAGGCTTTTTATTATAAATAATTGATAAGGAGTTTCCTTAGTCAAAGGTCCTATTAAAATTCTATTTAAAATATAACAAGTTGTAGCAATTGCTTCAGCCCAAAAATTTTTAGCTAATTCACTGTCAATTAACATCGTTTTAGCATATTGTTGTATAGTTTAAATTTTGCGTTCTACGATTCCATTTTGTTGGAATGTTCTTGGAAAAGAAAAGTTATGTGTAATTCCTTTCTTATTACAAAAGTTTTTCAAAATTATCATTTTTGAACTCTCCTCAATGATCACTCCAAATGTTTTTAATTTTGATTGACATTTGATTCTGAATTCTTTTAGTAAAAATTCAAACATTTCAAAAGCTTCACTTTTAAGTTTTAAGAAAATTGTCCAGGTAAATTTAGAAAAAATCAAACATTTCAAAAGCAAACTCATTTTAGGAAGACCTCTAACAAGCTCACATCTAGCAACTTAATAGGTGTTTAAAATTCAAATGACGAATCATTTATGCAAAATCTAAGGGCCACTAAATTCTGCTGAAGGACATAGGCTGTTATTAGGCACTTTCGTACATAAAATATAAATGTTATGTTTCCCAATACCTTAAAAGATAATTTTTGTCTCGTTATCTTTGATTTGGCAATTATCTTTTCCCAACTTAGTTTAAAACCCTTATCACATAACTAATTAATACTAAGCAAGTTATATTTCAGGTTCCTAATTAGCAAAACATTTGAAGTAGAAAGAGTTTTACAGTTATTGACATTGACAATGCTAATCACATATCCTTTTGAGTGGTCTTCCTAAACTTAACCGATCCATCATCTTTGTAAACAGTATCTTTCAAGATTTTAAGATTTCTAGTCATATACCTTGAGTATCCATTGTCAAGTATCCATTTTTCCTTCTTGATTCATGATGAAATGAATATTAAGTGTCTATTCACCATTAATCATATAAAAATATTGTTCCTGCAATTCAAATTTATACCTCTTCGTAAAATCTAGTGACTTTGCAAAATGAATAGTTTCTAATCTACTTGAAAACAATATATTAGTTTCACAACGTTATTTTTCCATAAAAGTGTTAAAAGAGTACTAATAATACTACTAGCCGATTATATTTTTCAAAATCAAATTATGAGTTTTTGAAAACCTATTGCTTTGATACCAAATGTAAATTGCAAAATTACGGATCTTAAGGTTAATTAAACACTAGAGGGGGTGAATAATTTTTTTTGCTAATGTAAATCTTCTTAAATTTCCTTTAAGTTAAATATTAAATCACAGATTAACAACACATGATTATACTATCAAATAGTCATGGATGCAATTATAGATAAAAATAAAGCCGTAAAGCAAAGTAAAGTGTAAGAGTGATGACACTAGGGATTTTATACTAGTTAGGATTTCTCCTACGTCTAATACCATACAATTGCTTGCACAGATTTCTTTTCAATTGCCAATCTTTAACTGGGCAGAAGGCAAATCGAAATACAATCTCAATTTTGATGCTACGAGACACATCCTTTTGAATTTCTAAGCTCAAGGTAAAATGATTTGATTTGAATAGGCTAAAAGCACACCTACTAAATTTTCGGGTTACTAAGCACATCCACTTGATTTGGATGGGCTACAAGCAGACCCAGGCAAATATAAATAGAGTTGATAGTTTTTCCAAAGGCAATTTTTTGTACGTTAGACACAATGGATCCTATAGCCTCTTGAATATCACTTTGATCTTTGAATTAAGAGGGAGATTTCAAGACGGTAAAAAAGTAGTATTGAGTCAATATAAAGAAGTATGAATTGATTCTATATTATTTTGAAGGGATTTGACTATATTTTTCAATGGAATTTTCAAGAGAATAAGAGGAGGGAAAAATAAGTAAATAGTTATCAAAAAATGTGTTGCACTCTTTTTTATATAATAAATCAATAGATGTGTCCGTATGTGAAGACTTGCAACAAACATGCACTTCCTTTAAAAATTTGAAAAACCTCTTGGTGGCATGTATGTCGACGTACTTTATGCATCTATGTCGACCTATGCATGTATATTTTTAAAACTTATTTCTTTTAAAATGTTTTGAAAATTCTATACTTTGTAAATTAATTTGATACTTTGTAAAATAGCTTGAACATAGTATATAAACCTTGAAAAACTTTATAAAATATTTTGAAATATATTTTTAAAATTTATTCAGCTCAAAAATATAAATTATAGAAAAATTGGAGACAAAGATCAAAAGTTTCTATCAAGAACTTTAAAATATAAGTTATGACTCTATACATAATCTTAAGATCCTCGTATCTTAGTCGTTATACTCATAGGTCTTCATGTCTATCTTTTGAGTATTCATATTGTACAGTCGTTGATTCAATACCTGTTTAATTTTCCGCACTGTATACTATATAACTTGGAAAACATTAGTATCTATATATTATATGATTGTATATGGTTGTTGTCATCAAACCAATAACTAAGGTATTAACAATAAGATCTTCTTTGGATGCTAAATTTTGTAACAACGATGTTAAATCTGTTCAAGAAAGATTTCAATGACTCTTTGGTTCTTGTGGCAAGCCAGACAATGACATAACGTCCTTCGGTCGTGCCATGTGAGCCTAAAATACTCCAGAAACTTCTTCACTAACTCATCAAACGTCGATATGGATTTAGATGTGAGCTTGGTAAACCACATCGAAGCAGCTCCTTTCAAGAATATATGGAAGTACCTACAACGAGTTCTAGCTCCATTCATGTATTTGAGTAAGTGTTGTCTAGGATTAGTAGTTCCATTGTAGGATGGCATTGTTGTCATGGTGAACTTCCAGGGATATTCTTCTTTCAAAACATTTTTACTAATTGGAGTTTGGCTTGGTGCAGAACCTCGGTCTTCATTCTTCTTGCCACTTCATTCATCCACCAACCATTTTACTATGTTAGCGATGTATTCCTAGCTGGCGCGATAATTTATGGGTCAACTATCAGGGACTGCACCAAGTGTTTGGCTCAACAAATGATCTCGACTTACCGACTGAAGATTAGGTTCTCCATTCTCTGGGAGAACCACTCATGCAGAGTTCTGTTAGCATCCAACTGGTCTTGTCATGGTAGTTTGGACTCTAATTCCAGTGTTTTGCCTGTTAACACCATTATTCTATCTATCATCACCGTCATCCAGCTGCATGTCATCGTCAGAGTCTGAACCAGCAATGTATCTCCCTCCTACCCAATGTCAATTGGGATATTTGGGTCGCCACCGAGTTGATATGGCTTAGTACCTAGTTGTTTTCTTATGGGGGTGTGCTCTTGCTACCTTCTATAACAGCTCCTGCAACTCTAGCAGTCTCTTCCTTCAGCTTTTTCTTTCCATCTCTCATATTTAGGCCAAAAACCAAAGCGTTCTCTTGTTCTATTGTAGAAGAAGTTTCTCTCCCAATTCTCCTGGTAGTTCAGGGTTGAAGATTGAGCAAAGTGTCCATCTTTTCCATGAGAGCTTTTTGGTTATCTGTCGTCTTTTGGTTGAGTTCATGGATCATCTTATCAAACTCTCCTCTGGATACTGCTTCGTGTTGTGCCGAGAATCCTGGAATTGCCTATTGATTGTTTACTTCAATTTAGTAAGCATTTCCTACATTACCACCAGTCACATATCTGGAGGATCTATTGGATCTTCTTGCTGTCATGCCTTTTTGTCAATAACTCTTTGAGTTCTTCAAGCAAGTTTTTCAGATATAGCTTCCGAATCTGTCCAATCCAAAGTAAGGGGCTAGATCTAAGCCTAAGTTCAATTCTCAGTGAATGCATCAAAATGTTGATACTAAAAATGGATCAACACCAAAGATTGAGTTATAAGGAACCTGTATGACCTAGATCTAGTAGATAGTATTGAAAGTAAAAGAAAATAGAATGGGGAGACACAATATAGTGGTTTGGCAATCTCTAGCCTTCTCCTCTTTATAGTTTTATTGATTGTTGATTTGAGAGAGTTTGTATGAGATTACAAAGGATCAGAGAGAGTATAAATCACTAGTATAGGGGTTTGGTTTGACAAATTTTAAATCCTAGAATTGCCAAGAGTAGCTGCCTAGGTGACTATTATATGGGGCAGGAGATAAAGAAGTGGCATTTTTCTGTGTATGGAGCTAGCAGTAACCACATCCTTCATTAGTTGCAGTTAGGTTAGTATTCGTAGTGAAACAGAGGTAATGGGTCAGAAGCCAACTTGCACTGGAGCCTACATGAAGGCTTGATGTTTTACAAGAGAAACCAAAACACCATAATCCAATAAGATAAGCTGATATCAATCTATATAGCTCATTACCGAGCTATAGTTGTTCTTACAAATCCAACTTCAACACTTGCTTTACTCTTCAATCATCTAGTTAATGGTTTCCAAGCACTTTTCATCGACTTTTGGTAGATTCTAGTAGTCTTTCCTATATCAGTTGAGTTACTCTACTTTCTTGGCTTTCTTCTCATCAACCATGGAATTGGTCATCCATACTCTAGGAAAACCACTTGGTCATGAGCTACTGCAGAAGTTCATAAGAAGTATGTAGCTTGGAAGGTGATCCGGAGAAGATTTATTGGTCGATACTGACCTATGTAGCTCGGCATCGAGCTATGTCCTTTGCTCCAATACGTTTGAAATTTCTCTGAGGTGTTTCTCTATTCCTTCTAAGTATGCTTCCAAGTTTGCAATTTGTTTCGTCTTCATCACAATGTTCTAACTTCCATTGGCTTCTGCTTGTTTAAAAATCCGATTAACAACAAAGAAGATAAAAAGATTTTTATCGAGTACCAAACTATATAATAATGAATGGGAAATTATAGTAAAGTGACTACTCCACCTTACTCTAACATTGCATTATCTAGAATATGTTGAGAAAGTCCCTGGTGACCTACATAAAAGCTTCTGTAGAGATCATTCCCGAGGGAAAAGCCTTACTAAAAAGGATGTTAGGTAGGGGAATTATCGGCCAACCATGAAAAAAGACCTCATGAACTATGTCGAAAAGTACGACTGGCGTCAACGGTTCTTCAAAATCCCCAAAGGTTCCTTTAACTTATTAAAGTCAACGACTTTCCCATGGCTGTTCGACACATGGAAAATCGAACTGATCGGAAAGCTCCTAAATGCGATGCATGGATACAGTCATGTCATAGTCACTATTAACCACTTAACCAAATGGTTAGAGGTTGATTCTTTTACCAGGGTTACCATGCCTAGGTTCCTCAACCTCATCATAAAAAACATCGTTTGTCAATTAGGTCTTCCAAATAAGATCAGCATCAATAATGACACCCACTTTGAAAGTGGCCAGTTCCTTGAATTTTCTCAAAGAAACAAGAATGAGAAGTGCTTTTACTCTACCGGCCAGTCTATAGCAAACAAACAAGCGGAGGTGGTCAAGAAAATGATCAAATCAACTTTGAAGAAGGGCTAAAAAAAATTCTAAAGGAAACTGAATAGAGGATCTCCTGCTCATCCTTTAGTCGCACATAATCTATACCTGGCTATCAACAGAAATTCACCCTTTTCCTTATCCTATAGGTACAAAGTAATGTTTTGCATAAGGTGGATGTCCCCTCACCAAGGCATCTCACCCTTGTTGTCAAGAAAAAAGAAGAAGTATTGCGACAATGTCTCAATGCCCTAAATGAGCAGAAAATGGAAGAAGAGTTCCAGACTAAGTCCTAAAGAAGAAAGGCCATGAAACATTATAACCCAAGGCTAAGAAAAGGGACTTCATAGTGGTAACCTCGTCATGTGATGAGTATTTCCTAACACAAAGAACCCAATTAATGAGGATTTTAGACCTAATTGGGAGGGATTGTATGTGGTCAATGATGCTCTTACCAACGAAGCATACTACCTCATCCACCCAGGCATCATCATCATCTCCAAACCTAGAATTCGTAGCACTTTAGGACCTATTATGTGTAAATGCTTTTGTAAGCCGTAGCTACAAGGTTATTTTAAATATTTTTGTTGACCGATCTTATAAGAAGACAATAGTAGCGATCATTACTCAACTAATGAAAGGATTTCCCTCCAAGAATATGTCGCATACTACCGATGAAACCACCGACTAAACCATGCATGCTTAGCGCCCCTGGTTAAGAATGTATCAAAATGTGAGTGTTGCCTATAAGCGATCTCTTCCTAGTAACACTAGCGCATAGATGGTGCGACCACCAAGTTTAGTCCCAATTCGCTTGGTCGAAGATTATTTTTCTCATTCTCCGTAGAGCGGAATGGGCATCAATGAACTTATTATGCGATCACCTACGTTGTTTGCCTGATTCCTACATCCATTATATTATTTGTTTCCCTAAGAGTGAAATATGGAGCTATTACAAAAATGGGCACAATTTTCCTTACAGTTGTCCTCATTCTTTCTTTAATAATTTTGCCCACTCAATAAAACTGAGGTGGCCCCATAATGATGGGGTTAGGCCATGTAGAACTAACTTGCTCCTACCCAAGGAGTTGCCTCAACTGGGGCTCGACATAGAAGAACTTTCCACTACCTCTGACAAAGAGGTCCCACCATAAAAGGGATCGACATAAAAGAACCTATCTACATCCTTTAGTAAAGCGACCTCATCTTAATGGGGCTTGATCATGAAGAACCTTCCTGCTCCAACCAATGTAGCAGCCCCACCACGATAAGGGTTCGCATAAAAGAACTTATTCGCTTCCTTTAACGGAGAGGCCTACCAAGAGGGGATTGACACTAAACAAAAAATAATCCAGGTATGTAAACATATCAATTAAAAAATCCTAAGTACTTATGTAAAAAATAACAAGTGGTTGAACAACAAATTTCCTAATAACTAGGGGGCTTACATGTGAGCAGAAAAGTCAATATCCACCCTGCCAATGGTAGAGACGAACTACCAAGCTAAGTTTAAAACTATATTACTATTAACTTTTTACAAGGTTTAAAGACATCTTATACAAGCATTTACCTTAACTCTTTGTACATGATTTCAAATCACACAAAGATAACAATTAAAAATTTTACATAGACAAAGGCAGATATATAAATGAACGAACTTTACAATATGAATTACAATACGCATACAGTTAAGCAACAAAATACATTTTTATTAATAATAGATAAATTTTCTTAATAAAAAAAGGGTTGTGCCCATTACAAAAAATTACAAAATCTAACTAAAATGAGGACCTCACTATGTTGAAATCATCGCCATGTGTCATATATTTAGGAATGTCGAGGTTCGTGGCCTGATTGCCTACGACCTCCATGAGAGATGTTGTTTGCCCTAGCTTGATGATGGTAGGGTGATTTCCACCACCATTAATCATCTCCTCCACTACTCCTGGTGAACCTAAACAAAATTTGGCGTACGAATGAAGCCACAAATGGGCAACGGGTAGAAGTTGGCACTAACCAACCGCTTTAACACAACAGTCATTTTTGTGTTACGTAGCTCATTAGCCTTCTCCGCTTCTACCTTCACTAGCTTCTATGGTCAGGCATATTTATTCCTGGTAGAGGAAAAATTTAACTTGTCAAGTGTTATCTGGCTTCTTGAACAAACAAATCTAAATTGAATCTGGATGTCGAGATGAAGACAAAAAGGTTCAAGGACTTGGGAACATGCTTGGAAGAGCAATAGAAGTGGTCTCCAAAATTTAGAGAGAATTTGGAGCTAGGGAAAAGGTCTATATCAACCTCTTTCAAATCGGTACTAAGCACAATTTATGCACCCTACTGGCTTCTAAGGCTATGGCTTATGGACTATTAGTGAGAGTGATCATTCTGAAGTCCATTTCTAAGGGGTAGGTGAATATGTCTAAGAAAGCTCTAAGGGAGAGAAAACAATTGCTAGAGATATTGCAACTCTTGGAAACAATATGATTTCTAAGAAGAAGAGCTCGAGATTCCATGGATCGAAGATAGAAGACCGAAGGAAGGAAGATTCACACCTTGCCATCAAGATATAAGGTCGGTACCAATTACTTCTGATCGATACCGAGATGATTTTATTGGTTGGAGGTCTCCATCTCCCCTCCTACATTCTCTGGTCTTATGTTAAAACTGGTATTTCGTAGATCTACGACTTTGTAGTGCTGGTTCCTCTACAGGTACAAGACTTGAAGCATTTGGAAAATAACTTTTGGGGCTTCATCTTCTTCACTCTCTCTCTCTCTCCCGACCCTAGTCTTAAAGGCAATTACCATTTGTTGTTCTAGGCTGTTAGAACTTGAAATTCTTTTTACTTGTAACTAAAATCCATAAGCAATAGCATTATAGTGGGCATAAACCTCAGATTTCCAAACTACCATAAAAATTATCCGTGCATTCTACTTTATTTTTTTAACTCTTTTCATTCTAATTCATTTTGGGGGTGTTGTGTCTTTTTTGGTTCTTTGGTGCTTTTATTGAGAAATCCTTTTCTCAAACGCAGATCTAGCTATCTATTATGGATTAGAGTGTCCAAAGGTTAGATATAGAATTTTTCTATCAAAATTTTAAACAAATTTCAGATTGGATCAATGCACCATCAAGGAAGTCTGGTAGATCTGGAGTAGTAGCGTGTGCAGATGAAGGAGCATCTCATCATGCTGAAGTTAGCAACCAGCTGGCAGCAGTGTTAATAGGACCATCAGCCTCTTAAGTGATGATCATAAGAGTGGAGTTTGAATAGATATGATAGAGTTGAATCAGAAGATATAAATAGTTAGAAGGCTCTACTGAATATAATGGATGCTAGTATAGCCTTGCTGACCTAGTAGTTGCAGAGGATCATGAGAGGCAGTAGAGAGGCATCACTTGCTGGATCCGAAGAGGAGAACGCGTTGATTTTTGGTAAAAAAAAAGGATGGAAATAAAAAATCGAGGGAACGGGCTATTAGAGCAAAAGGAAGAAGTGCCGAAGAAATTAGAAGAGCCACTATTAAGGGAATTTAGATCGGTGCCGACCAGAATTAGGTTGGTACGGCCTAAATTTAAGGCCCTGGTAGGGGTAGGAGCTGAGGCCATCAATTTATCTGACTTTGAGGATGATTTGCAGCATGTTGGTGATGATACTGGATTGGATGATGTTTAAACAACTACTATGGAGTTAACTGGATGTCAAAAAAGAACTGAAGGTGTGGTTATCTCAGAGACTAGGGAACCTAGACGCCAACGAGAAAACCGAGACTTTTTGTGGAGTCAAACACTCGACGAAACTCTTGATGGTTGTCCTTTAGAGTTCAAAGCTAGCGAGGAGCATATATCTAACACGATTAAGTGATCGATGAAGGAAAATAAGTGAAGGAAGAATGAAAATTGGGGTTCTATGCCTAGTAGAACTCCATACATGGAGAATATTCTAAGGGAGAAGTATTCTAATAAGTTTACGATTCCGAAAAGTCACTGTAAAACGGGACTACCAATCTAAGGAAACATTTTTTCAAGTACGGATGACATATATATGTGGTGTCTGGGCAATGGATGTAGTTTGATGCATATGTTTCCCTAATTTTTGGATGCAGTTGCGTCAATGTGATTTACTTGGCTCCCATAAAAGTCTATATCGACCTTTGATGAATTAGCAAAGAAGATCCTAGAGTAGTTTAGACACCATACCGCTCGACCTAAGGACATGATATCCTTGTGAAGCCTTTCTCGGGGGCCTCAGGAGTCATGAAAGGGATTCTTGAGTAGCTATAACATATTAGTTACCAAAGTTAATAATCTGAATGAAAGCATGGTGTTGATGGTGTTGGTCTTGGGCATCCAACTGGACATGGACTTTATAAAATGGTTGAGAATAAAGCAGCCGACAAGTATGGAGAATTTTATCAGAAAGAAAATCAGTTCCTGCATTTGGAAGAAGCAAGTCAAGTAGTTGGAAAGACTGCTGGTGGGCAGTCAAGTCAAGGAAGTGATTCAGGTTCATGTGGCGATTAAACACATTAAGGAAAGTTCCAGTAACGTAACTGTGAATGTTAATAATTTTGGTAGTCAGAGGAAGAGGAACTAAGGTGTTTGAGGCAAGCAGAATGAAGCCAAGAGCACCCAAGGAATATGAGGCTAGATAAACATACGCCTTTGAATGATACACCTGAAAATATATACCTTGCTACTGAAGGCACAAAGAGGTATAAAAGCCGCCTAGGAGGGAGGAAACTGGGGAAGAAAGGCATTCTAGTAAATGGTAACTACCGTCAGTTCCTTGAACCTCTGGGAATAACACGAATAAATGCTGACATCTAAGAGATTTCATCAAGGAGTTAATAAGAAAGTAGAAATCATAGCAATACGCGTTGGAGCCACAGAATGGTGGACAAAGTGCTAGACCTCAATGGCTGAATGCCCAAGGGAACTAACTTGGATCTAATGGAGCATGGACCAGGAATACTGATTGAAGTATAGTCATTACAATCATAATTTGAGGACCTTGTCTAGTGGAGAAGAGCTAGAATAAGATAGAATGGAATACTAGTTCTTTAAAGAAATTTTTGTAGGAGAGTTGCTTTGCCATTGAGTATGGAGCTTTCGGCTAAGTGGCGAAGGATGATGACATATGACATTGTGTTTTAGAATAGGTATTCTAATAGGGTAGAAGCACCAACCTTCGACCCTATATGGATTATAGCTATTTTTGGCCTACTACGATACAATGGTCCTTAGTGGATAATGGAAGTTCAAGGAACATTTTATTCAAAAGAATGTTTAACTAGACGAGGATTAGTAGGAAGGATGTTATGTCTTGTAAATCTAAAGGATTTAGTGATGAGGCGAAACATCTTGTTGGGACAATTGATTTGTTAGTTGAACTAGGAGATAGAAACAGTAAAATAGTGTGGGTTTAGAAATCTATAATTATGGACGAATATTCAACGTACAATTCCTTTTTGGGTTGTCAGCCCCTTTCTAATTTCAGGATAGCACTAGCATCTTGGTGCTTGATAAAGAAGTACTTTACGGAGAATAAGGTTTGATCGATTAGAGGAGACCAGAGCGTTGGTCAGGAATGTTGTGTCTTTGACCTAAAGGAGGAAAAGTGATGGGAGAAAGGCAGGAGTGTAGAGAGAATTCTCTACATCAAGAACTCGAAAGCATAGAAATTGAAACCCAAGCCCTCGCTTGGGAACTATAGGTTCGATAAGTCTATGGATCCCAGAAGAAGAGGAAGGGAAGATGGCACAAGATGAGCTAACAGTAAACCTTTCAATTGATATGGACAATCCTACTCGGGCTCTTATAATCGGATATTAACTCGTGTAGGATTGAGGATGGAGTTGGTCGGTATTACGTAAACAAATTTGGATGTGTTTTCATGGGCACATTCAAATAAGTATAGGATATCACCGGAGATAACATGCTACACACTGAACGTGGACTTGAAATATCCACCAATAAACAGAAGTGACAAGGTCTAGGTCCAGATCGATGCACTACATTGAAGGAAGAAGTAGATAAGTTGAAAGTGAATGGCTTCATTCATGATGATTTGTACCCTGAATGGGTATCGAATACCGTGTTGTTCTAGAAAGAAAACGGAAGTGGCGGACATGTATTTAATTTTTGAACTTCAATAAGGTATTCCCAATAGATAGCTTCCCTTTGCCTAGGATTAACTGGCTGGTAGACGGGACGACAAGGCATGAGTTACTCTCTTTTATGAATGCTTATTTTGGTTATAACCAGATACCAATGCATGTTTCGAATTGGAAGAACACATGCCTTATAATGAATTTGGGATTGTACTTTTACCGAGTAATGCCATCCGGTCTAAAGAACTAGGAGCTACTTACCAAAGATTGGTAAATTCTATATTCATGAATTAGATTGGACAAATGATGGAAGTATATGTGAATGATATACTTATGAAGCCATGGCTATCGAGTAACTACATAGATGACCTAGCAGAGATGTTTGAATTACTATGAAAGTATAAAATGAAATTAGTCCATTAAAATGTTCTTTTGAAGTTGCATCAGGGAAGTTTCTAAGATTTATTATGAATTCAAGGTGCATTAACGATAATGCAAAGCAAATTAACGCTTTGAGGAACGTTGATTCCCCAACCATAAAGAAGGACTTGCAAAGCTTGAATGTGATGGTTCCCACGTTAAGTGATTCATCTCAAAGGCAACGAATAAATGAATACCATTTTTTAATGCCCATAAAAATGGAAAGAAGAATTTTGAATGGATAAAGGAATGTCAGGATGCCTTCGAGGAATTTCTGAGGCATATAGAAACACCACCAGTTCTATCTAAATCGTTGGATGGAGAAGATTTTTTTATTTGTCTCTAGGGTCTGCTCATGCACTAAGCATAATATTAGTAGTGAGGAGGTAAGGAATCTACTATATCAACAAGCGGTTAAGCATAGCTGAAAGTAATTATCCAAAGTTGGATAAACTTTCTTATTGCTCGCTAATTGCATCGAGAAAGCTGCTACCATATTTTTAGACTGATCCAATTAAGGTGCTTACGTATCAATCCTTAAAGTAGGTACTATACCGACCTAAGACTTCGGGAAAGTTATTGAAGTGGAATATTGAACTGAGTAAGTATGACATCACTTACTATCTAAGGAGGAAAATGAACGGACATGCCTTGGTGGATTTCATTGTCGAGTTTACTATATAAAATGGTGAAGAGGAAGAGGATATGATCATACTTTCTTATAGGAAACCGTTTGTAGTTGGAGCTTCTAATGAGTATAGTTCCGGGGCATGAGTAGTACTCGTGACCCTAGAAAGATAATCGATTTGTTATGCATTGAAGTTGGAGTTCCCTACGATGAATAATGAAGCCGGGTATGAAGCATTAATAGCAGGACTTATTAGCAATGTGCATATATTCAGTTACTCCCAGTTGGTGGTTTTCCAGATGAAATAGGAATTCCAAGCCAAGGGTGCAAGACTCATCCTCTACCTGATGATGTATTTGGAGGTATTGGATAATAAATAGCACTACATGATTACATACATCAGTAGAGAGTAGAGAGGACAATGCTAAAGCTGATTCACTGGCTAAGTTAGCTAATTCTTGAGATGCGTAACTACGGGATTAGTTTCAATGGTGGTTTTACCAAAGACAATCATCAACCAGATGGATGTCGACTAGATTTTAAAGGCCAGGGTGGAGGGGTCATGGATGACTCCAATCAAGAATTATTTACTTAAGGGAACTCTATCGAGAGGAAATAACGAATGATGGAAAGTCCTTCGCAAAATACCATGATTCATAATGCAAGGAGGAGTGCTTTATCGAAGAGGTTGAGACTTGAAAATCCTTATGGATATCCATGAGGGTTGATGTGGTGATCATACCAGGAGGCTGACGTTAGCGAAGAAGATCTTCAATATGGATACTTCTAGCCAATAATGAATTGCGATGCTGCTGAATACCCTAAATATGTGATCGATGCCAAAGGTTTGCAAAGATTCCAAGATCCATCCCTCTATAGAGCATACACAAATAGTTAGGCCATGGACATTTGCAATTTGAAAAATTGATATAATCGGTGTGCTACCGATGTCGAAAGAAGGAGCTAAATACACAATTGTTGCAGTGGATTACTTCATAAAGTAGGCTAAAGATAAACCGCTTACCACAATCACAAAGAAAAATGTAATAAACTTTGTGACAAGAAATATTATTTTTAGATTCAGAATACCTCAAAAATTAATAATGGATAATAGAAATTAGTTTGAAAGTATCGAGTTCAAGGATTTCTATAACCGATACAAGCTCAAGAAATGATTTTCGACAACAGAACACCTTCGGTCGAATGAATATGTAAAAGATGTAAATAAATCATTAAGTCCATTTTGAAGAAATAGTTAACTAAAACAAAGGGTGGCCGCGTTGATGAGCTTCCACAGGCATTATGGGTTTATAGGACGACCCATAAGTCTATAATTGGACATACACCATTCGCTTTGACCTACGGATTAAAGGATATAGTCCTATCGAACTAGAAGTCCCTTCTCATCGGAAAGGGCATTACAACCTTAAGGTCAATGATGAACTCTTGCTTTAATCCTTTGATTTGATTGATGAAAAATGAGAAGAGGCGGAATTAAGGGTAGTTGCTTACCAGAAAAGAGTAGAACAACACTTCAACAGCAAGGTCCAGAGTCGCAGCTTTAGGTAAGGGATCTCATTTGAAATGGGTTCTGCCGGGTATTGGGGCATTTAGTTCAAATTGGGAAGGTCCTAACATGATCAAACATAAGCTTGGAGATGGAATTTTCAAGCTAGCTACTTTTGATGAAATCCTAATTCTACAGGCATGGAATAGTGATTAGTTACAATGTTATTTTACTTTGTTTTGCCTATTTTATTTTTCGTAAATAAGCCACCCAAGGATTTTGAGGGCAATGTAATAATGAAGGAGTAGCCACATTTTTCGTTTATGAAAAATATTAGCCTCTTGAACCAATGGAAACGAGTTCTTATAAGAAAAACCCTATGTTGCGTAATTAAAAGTACAATCCAGTACTCGAAGATAGGTACCAAATCCTTTAGTCTAGGATTAGGATAAAGGAGTATAATCATATGGGTCGATTGATTAATTTGACCTTATCCCTCTGGTAGTGACTATTTCCCGAAAATAGGCAAGTTCGGTAAGGAATATTCGGAGTCAGTAGCTAAAATTGCCAGTTTTTAGAGATAGAAACTGGTGTGCGAATGGATATGCTTGCAACCATGCTTATGACTTTGTATGATAAGCTAGGGCAAGGATAAGCGAGGTTATCAACAAACACTCTCGATTAATATCCAAAGATGGGTAAGACTAAGAGCGGATGCCCAAAGATAGGCGTCTTAACCATTAGTCAATGGATATAGGAATTGATTTATGGTCGGAATTTTCACAATAGCACTTTTGGCTCAACAGAACATGCTTGGCTGAGGAAAAGTGAGAGTGGTTGGTGAATTCTTTAAATCAACATCTAGAAACAGGGGAGGTTGAATGTGATGACTTGGATTTTCGGACCAGTTAAAATTGCCGAAAAGTTCGCCCGTTCTAAAACTGCTAATGAAAATTACCAACTCAATACACCATATTTGATAAATATTCGATATTACTAAATGTATAGGATATAATTTCAATTATACAACTTATCAGAGTAAATAATTTATTTATTAATTCTACGAAGTGTGCTTTAATACATACCAAATACAATGACTACAAATCTACCACTGCACAACTCTATGAGAGAGACAACACTATCCTTACCTGCGAATTTATAAACAATGTAAATGTGGAATAAACTAGTAAGCGGAAAAGATACAATAACACAAGAAAAACAACAACCAATAACAGATAAACATGAAAGGGTTATATTATTTTAGGGGTTGCATCACTACCACTTGTGACTGCCTATGTACTCCTATCTAATTAGGTACCCAATTAGATACAGCATCAAGCAAACGTAGTTTTCCTACCGTAGAAAGGACTCATGGAGCCTATGATGCAGCAAACAATATGAAATTCCCAAAACTATCCATTTAGGCATAATTTTCAATTTTAAAATTTCAAATCTAAATACCTTTACGGAAATTATCTCTTTGGACTTTATTCTTGAATTCTTATTTCAAAACTTTTGAAATATATATCTTTTACATTCAAATTAAACTTTACTACGGGATCTTAAATCAAATCACTTTTGAAAATTTTATTTGGAAATCCCAAATACCATAATAAAAACATATCAAACCATATGCAACCAGATCGAGAGGTTTCTCCCGACAACAAGGCAACTGGGTTCCAGCTTCACACAATCAATAAATAAGTACATCCCTCTATTCTAAGTGCGGTAATGCCAAAAACATATGCCCACTTTTTAGTTACGGGCTATCCGAATCATCGGTAACATAACAAATCATTTTATATCCTGAAGCGATAAATCATTTCACACTAATATTCACAAGTACTTTCAAATCTATAATAATTTTCATTTTCCAAATCCGTTCAAAAATCATCTTAAAACCATCGGGTTTAGTCCTAGAAATTCTTTCTGTTTTATAAAACCATTCTTATATAAATCACTTTTATATAATATAACTTCAAAATATTTTTTTGTCAAGTATCTCTTTTATTCTCTTTTAAAGAAAAACATTTCATAGAATTTCAAATTTAAAATCGATCTTCAAAACAATTCATTAAATTGAAGGGAACCAAATATAACCCCTAAACAACTTATAGTCAAATCATGAAATAAATCACTAGGTGTTAGCATACAATTATTTTCTACCCAGTCCATGCATAAGGATAATTAATTGCTTATTAACTGGTCGAGCAAATTCAACAATTAATAAATGATAATCGATGCTCATAAACTGGTCGAGCAAAGTCAACAATCAATAAATAATAATCAATACTAATAAACTGGCCGAGCATAATCCAAACAACAAAACAATCCATTAATAAAATAAACACAACAATAAATGATAAATCAACGCTTCATTCTATCAAATATTTATAACACTTTTTATTTTATCTTTGGTTAAAACTGTTTGATATTTATTTTGGAGCATCCGGGCTTTCCCTTCGACATGTTCCATCCCTCTCCCAAGTCTCCTTGGATCTCATAGATGAAACATGTGTACTAGTTGTTTCTGTATACCCCATTAAGTATTTAACTTCGAAATTTTAAATTACTTAATTAAATATCCAAACATAATATCGAGCAAGGAAATCAAATCGTTGTTTTAGAAAACAAAGTAAACAAGCATTCAACATGGGTTTTCAAACAACACTTAACACTTAAAGTTCTTTCAACTTAGCAATGGCTTTAATGAACTTAAAATAAGAAGTAACTTACTTTGGATTCAACTCCGTCAAACATTAAGGCAAGGAACTTAAGATCTAATGCATGCTTCCTACCATGTTTCGAAACCAAATGAAAATAAGCCAAAATTCCTCCTTTCTAATGCTTAGCCAAGTCTAGATATGGAGACTGACCGAAAGTATAGAAAAGAAGTGGTAGAGCTTTGAACTTGAATTCTCAAAATTAGACCCAAAAAATAGGTCATCTTCTCTTGTTTTTGACTCTCTTACTCCAAAAATTTGAAACATTTATTAACTGAAAAGTTGTTGCAAATTCTTTTCTCTTGAATTTAGAAAAAAATCACTTGATTTTGATTAGTTTTGAGGAAAATATGGTAAAAAAAAAGAGCTATTCTCGGATTCACAAATATAAATCTCGAAAATGTACTTCAAAGAATTTAATTTCAGATATGAAAAACCTCAAAACTAGAAAAGGTGATCAACAAATAATTTGTAGCCATTGGAATTTCTTATGGTTTAACAAAAAGAATTTCTTAATTTGAATCTATTATGATCAAGTTACGATCAAAACAAAATGACATATTCTCTGGCTTAAAAACTGGGCCAGAGAATGCACTGGAAAGAAGTGGATTTTTGACTTGGTTAATTTTAGAATGGGACAAAGTGGTCAACATGAAAGTTTTAACCAGTGGAAAAATACAAGATTTAAAAAAATAATTTTGCATTTTGGTTTTTTTCTGAAGATTTTATGACCGAGAGAAAAAGAGGTAAAATATGGGGAAAAAAGGAGTTTGATTTTAAGAGGATGAACATTGATTTCTTTTGAACATTTTGTAAATATTTTGCCATAATTTCTTTCTAATTTTTTCCTTTGGCTTGGAAGCCATTAAAGAGAAGAGTAACAATATGAAGAAGCTTGAGAAAAGAAGAAGAAGAAATGTGAGTGGAAGTGAAGAAGGAAGTGGGTATTTATAGAAAAAGAAAGAAATGGTAAATTTACCAAAATAACCTCTTACCAAATTACCAAACCATCCTTACTTCAACCTAAAGAAACATCAACTTTTTCAATACTTAACATCATCCTTTCACTTCTTACTTGATGTCTTAGTCACTTAAATATTAAGCAAAGAAAAGTAATTATTTTGTTGGATTTTGATTGGATGTTTACTTTTCTTACTTTTGTTAATTCTTACTTGCTTTTACTAATGACTTCCACAAGTTTTCTAATCCTATTTTGTAAAAATAAATATGTTTAGTTATTAAATTGTGTAATATATATGTTAAAACATGTTAACAAAAGTGCGATAATGTTGCGGCAACTTATTTTGAACAAAATGTTGATTTTCGACAAAACGTTTTCTGGTCACATTTTGACGTTTTTGTTAAACTATTTATTCATGTAAACTAAAATTCAAAATAAATTTCTCATTAACTTTAAATAATTGAAAAAAGCATATTTGACTCATAAAATAATATAAAACAATATCCAAATCTTCTTATACAAATATGACATCGATTTATCAATATTCGACGAAATTTGTCAATTTTACAAAACAAGTTTTATATATTTATTGAACCATTATAAATTAAATAACTATTATTATCATATGATTTTAATATCAATTATATATATTTAAAAGGAATTATTTATCCTTTATACAAATTTCTCGAATATTTATCCTAATTTATCGAAATCCGACTTTTGTCAATTTTACAATGAGAATCCAAAATCTTTATTCAATATCAAAAATAAGTTTACCATTCTTATTTATCATATAAAATATGATTGTTTAATTTTGAAAATTCTACATTTGAATAATTAAAATAATTAAATATCCTACTTTCAAAGTGTAAAAATTACGAATCGTTACATCAAAACCCGAAAATAGGAACCGTTGGACTCCTCCGGTCGAGGATCAGAACTAGAGAGTATAATTGGATGGACGAAATCAGATAATTTACCCCATGCTATTAACCTTTGACCAATTTGCGAAGGTGAGCCAGGTCGAGGAATGATGTTCAGATCATAGCGTCAGGAATGCCAAGTGTTGGAGACAAGACTTGGTACGAAATAGAATTATAAATGGTAAGATCATACTCATGGCCTAGCGGAACATACTTGGTCAAGATTGAGTGGTTGAATCCTATGGATAATATTGATTGCATCCGTTATCAGCCAGATCGGAGACGTTAAGACATGAAAATCCAATTTGCTGCTCCAAAAAATAAGGAACAACATGGAAATCGGTTTATTTGTAACTGGTTATTGATCGAATGAAACTCGATGTAACGATCCCGTTTTTGAATCGAATTTAAATTGGTAATTTAAATAAATTTGGATTAGATTGTGAACTAAGTTGAATTTTTTTTCAAATTTAAATGGATATTTTATTAGTATAAATGGATATAAATATGATTTTTAAATAGAATTTCTAATTGGAAATTCTAAAATAAATATTTTGTATAATATTTTAATTACAAACTTAATTGTGGAGTAATTGGAAGATTTGGATAGATATATGTCAAAAGATTGTAAATAAAATTAATTGATTTGAAATCCAATAGATTATGAATAGAAATTTTGATTTGTGCATTCCAAAATAAGAACCTTTGAAAATAAATTTGAGTTTGAAAAACTCTATAATATAAAATTAATAAAAATCTATTTGGAGCTGTAATACATGTGTATATCTATATTTTGAAAGATATTTGAAAGTAAAACTCTATATTTTAATAATAGAAAAGAATTTATTTTATGATTATAATAATTATGATTTGAAAGTTATATTTTGAAATTGATATAAATAAATTACAAAAGCTATTTAAAAAGTTAAAATCAAACATATATACATATTATATACTTATTTATTAGACCTGATAACACATTTTCTTTTTAAATAACTAAACAATAGTTTGTATATTCATGAATTTAAAATGTAAAACATTTACATATATATAAATGTAATTAATTAAAGGATTTAAAATACAAATTTCAAATTTAATGAAATAAGGGTTTAAAACAAAATTTATAAATAAAATAAAGAAAGGGTTTTGGACATAAATTTACTTATTTTAACAACTGTAAGATTTTTAAACTCATGTGGTGACAAATGTTTGATAAGGAACATCATTAAATTACAAGTGTTAAATTAATATAGACAAGTGTCATGTTCTTAAAATTTTATTTTCATTTTGTAAAAAATAAAATAATAGATAGTGAAAAAAGGAAAAAATTTCTCTTCTCATTTTTGTTTCAGGAATTCAAAACTAAAACCTGCAAATTGAAAACAAGAAAAATTACTCAATATCAAAACAATTTGCAATTCATGGTCTCAAATCAAAACCTGAAAATAAATTCAAACAAACAATCTCACATCTGAAGCTAGCAAAGCAGTTCAAATTCTTCAAGATCAATCAGTAACCAGTTAATTAAAGCAAGCTTCAGATTTAGGTTCAAAGCTAAACAATTGAAGCAAATCTAAATTCTTGAAACAAAGATCAAACCTGAAACCAAAATTTAGGCCAGAGCAAAAGAAAATCATCAAAGGTGCAGATCAAAAGCTTAAGCCTGGTAATGAAGCAATCAGGTCAACAGATCAGAGCATCTCAGATCCAAAGCATCTTTAGGTTAAACATCAAGTCCAAGGTTCAGGCAACTAAATCAAGTTCCAGTTTTTTAAATTCCAGATCAATCAAAGCAAACCTGCCTCTACTCTGTCAAAATCCTGGTGGGCAAAATTTCCACCCATAATCTACTTCCATATCTTGATATTGTGGTTGATACTTGAATACATTATGAAATGTTATTTAGTTGTTAAATATGCCTGTATGTTTATATATATATATATATATATATATATATATATATATATATATATATATATATATATATATATATTTCGGTGTGTGTAGATATGGCGTGCATGTCTGTATCATATCTCTATTATAGGCAACAGGTTTCAAACCTGTTTAAAGTAAAATCAAAATCTCATTACGCAAACTCTTTTAGAACATGATCTTTGAAAGGAAAATAATTACAACAATACAATGTTATTTCTAAAAATAGTTTCAAAAGAAAATATGTAGTAAATATTAAGGTATAATTAATATTAAATGCTAATTACTTATTGTAATTAGAGATGGTTAATCAATAATGATTAAGTGAAAGAAATATTGAGATGATGATTATTTAGTTGATTTATAATCAATTGATGGTTAAGATAAGCAGAATTTTAATGATGAAGTGATTAATTTAATTTATTTTAAATTAATTAGAGTTTAGGTAATTAATTTAATTCATTTTAAATTAATTATAAATGGTGTGATCATTAGATCATTGCTTATGTTTGATGAATGGTATTGATTGCCATGTATGGTTTGTAATCTCAGTTATGAGATGAGTAATGATAATTGATATGGATGCATTGGTTGCTTTTGGATGATAATATGGATTATCTGATTATGATATGAATTATCTGTTGGTAATGATAATGTTGAATTATCTATTGTGTGGTGAATTATCTATCTGTGTATATTTAGATAATTAAATTGAATTGTTTTAAACTTAAAACAACTTGGACCTTAAAAGACACGCTTTGGATTTCGATGAGACCGGGATCGGGTTTCCATATTTGGATATCCGAAAACCACATCGATCCAAATTAAACGTTAGGTCGATAACCCAAGTGGAGCGAGTGAAGACTCGAGGTGTAAGGGCTATACGTCAGTATAACTCTGTGGGTGATTCCGTAATGAGTTTGACGGAATAGTACTTATAGATCTGAGATGGTGATTCAGAGTGCAAGGGTTATTATCGTTAACTCTGAGGGTGATTCCAATATGAGTGTAACGAGATAATGCCTTTGGTTTCGTTCGAACCCGGAACGAACTTGTATGGATTGAATGCTTTCAGAACATCGTCAGGTGGACGATGAGCATTCTAAGTGATATGTCCTATAAAGGTAATCGTAGCCTCAAGCCTCATCAACTGGGAATGGCTACAACAGGGGAGGTGCAGCAAAGCTTCGTGGGTAGCCTCCACTTGAGAGCAAGATTTATCCCTGTCTAGAGGTCCCTTTATTTTCGGCTTAGTGGTGCGGTTGCTGATCACAACTGCGGGGTAGTCTTGTTTGGAACTGTTCAGTAAGGAACGGGTCCGGTTTTGTGTTGCAGGGGAGTTAGGGTGGCTCCTCGGTACGGTGATCTAGGCCACGTACTGTGACGGGAGGTACCCCAGTAGCCCAGCCATTGATGGAATCCAAAATCCAATAAGTGCCAACGGTTTTGATTGTATTACCCACTTTTGTGGCTAGTAGCTGGAATTTAATCATGTAACAATTTCGGCTATTTCTTATTTACTTGAAAACCCTAGACACTATTATAATATCATCGGATTTCCTATCAAATGTTTTGGTTAGCGTAAGGTAAAAACTTTTCCATGTTTATGTGTGGGAAGTCTTACGTGATACATTTTCTTTTCAAAGGTTTTTCAAAGTTAAGCAACTTTAACCAGTTACTCACACTAGACCCATGTCTGACCCGGAGTTATTTCTGTTTTTCTATAACTCTTGGGTACTCAAATTTTTATGAGTAGCCAAGGGAATTCAGCTTAGAATTCAGGGTTAGCTTTGACGAATTGTGGACGAGCAAATGGAGCAGGAGGCTTCTGCGTATAATTATATAGTTTTCCGCTGTGTTGGTATCTCTGAGTGTCTCTGTATTGTGATTGAGTTGTAATAACTAGACAGGTGTTTATAACTGTCTAATATGTGTTGTATTGTCTGTGTAACTCTGATATTTGATGTATACTATGTAATACTTTGTTATTGATATAATTTATTCGTTCCGCTGTTGAGATTCTTGTGTTGTTTCTTCTTTCTCTTCTTTCTTTTCTCTTTTCTATCCCTTTCTTTCTTAAGGATGATGCGATTTTCCGGGAGTGGAAAGTCGGGTCGTCTCAGCTTCTTTGGAAGTGCCTTCGGTTCTGTTCGAACCCGGAACAGACTTGTATGGATGTGTGTCTAATATTACACTTTGAGATGTAAAGCCGGTTTCTATCGAATACATTTCTGTTTGGTGGCGGAGATTTATTCTCTTAGCTTAACACCCTTCTCTGAGACGTACGAGCTTAGAGGTTATGTAGTTGATGGTTTAGTGATACATTCCCAATTTGGTAATGTGGTATACGAAGTGCTGCTGATCATTTGTTGATCAAAGCATGACTTTGTGAAAAAGTGTCGCTTTGTGGACGTAACATCGTCGAGCCTCACAACTCAGTAATGGTTGAAACAGGAATCGTGGCAGCAAGGTTATCTGGGGGTAGCTCCCCCTAAGGGTATAGACATTTCCTTCTGTATAAAAAGTAGTATCATAGTATGGAGCCCAGATATTTACTTATGTCGATTTCGAAAGTGGTATCATGGTATGGAGCCAAGATATTTTACGATGTGGTTGTTGGTATCGAGGCCTCGGATAAAGGTCGGTAACGACCGGGAGATGGCACACTCGTGTCAGTTGTTACCTAGTTACAAAGGTAACCCAGCCTTGTACAGTAGAGATCTGGTTAGGTTCTCGAGGGCGTCCCTCCAGAGGCGTTCCATTTTGTGTGGGAAGTTCCTTTGCCTAACCATTTGTTGGAAATCCAATCATCCAATACGCATCCTTTACGATTGCAGTTGTATAACCTGCCACCTCATGTGGCAGGTATAGTAGGCATAGTATAATGGTACCTATGCTGGCTAAGATTAATATTATACTTTCGAAATGTTTTCCACTATGTACAAGTAATAATATCAAAAAGGATTTTTGCGTATCAAGCATTTTTGACTGTCATAAGGAGAAATCTCCTCCTAGTGTGCGCTTGCATTGTGTGTGTGGCGGGAGGCCTTATGGCAGTTTCATTTTCTAAAAAGCATTATGGTTTTCAATTTTTAAAATCTTAGTTGTTTGTTTTAAAATAAACTGTTTTTGTTTGCTTATACTAGTCCCATGACTGACCCGGAGTTTATTGTTCCCTTCCTAAACTCTGGGTGTCCACAATTTTCCACACGGGCGGTCTAGAGTTGGGTTTTTCAGATAGTAGATATCGATTCAGTAGCTTTCAGCTTTCTCTTTGAAATTCTTTGGAGACTTTGGATATAGAAGTCTTTGGTTAGGACTACTGACCTTGCTTAGCTTGGTACAACTTGATGGTGGTTCGAGCTATCTATGGAGATTGCTGATATTGGTGTTTCTTCTGGAGTTTCAAGTTCTGGTTGTTTCCGCTATTAGTTCATTGGTATTTCCGCTGTAGCATTTCATTGTATCTCTGATACTGATCATTGTTGTATATCATTGGATATTGCATTCATTGTTGTATCAATGATATTATTCATTTTCTTCCATTGTGTTGTTATACTTATGTGTTATAAGCTCCGGCGAACCAGATTCGACGTTTGGATCTGTGGCATTTGAATACGGGTGACGTATTCGGTGCCAATTTTCGAAGGTCGACTCTGGGTCGTTTCATTTTGTATCAGATCTAAAGGTTGAAACTTTAGCTCAGGAGTATAACCCATTAGGTAACTCATTAGAGATCGGGTGAAGTATTCCCTAGAATGAGTATATCCCTAAGATATCCGTCTGAGTGCCTCAGTAAATTCTCTTGCTATTCACTAATAGTGAGTATGAGTGCAAGAAGAAGAC
The DNA here is from genome assembly GCA_030765085.1 of Allium cepa. Taxonomy (NCBI): domain Eukaryota; kingdom Viridiplantae; phylum Streptophyta; class Magnoliopsida; order Asparagales; family Amaryllidaceae; genus Allium; species Allium cepa. Next base: position 73,373,356 of record CM060946.1, on the reverse strand, counting down.
GAGATAGGGGACAGGGAGTGCCAGTACAAATGGTCAATACCCTGCAACAGCGAAAACAACTTCTCTATCAATTTCTTTGATCATCAAATTCTTTGATGTCTTCGTGGCAGCCGCAAGGAGAAGCTTCGGTGTGATGGTGGCCTTGCGAATGGTGTAGATAAGTCTCTATTTCGTATTCTCTTCATCAATTCCTTATCAGCTTTTCATTTTAACTTTAATGAATTTAGAATTTTAAATTGGAATAAATTGATAAATAAAATATCAAGTTAAAATTGATTTGTATCGATAAAACGATTTTGATTAAAAACCAAATTTGAAATTTTTATTATGATTTCTTGTGAAGGACAAGTTAATATATACTTTGGGGTATTCCGACCTAAGTTTGGAATCCATACTAGCATTTGAGAATTATGGAAGATTAAATCCAATTATCTATTGTTTGGATCTCGATATATTCTACAAATGGTTAGTTATCCCTTCTAACTAACCAATGCCCCTTCATATTCCTAGATCTGGATGACCCAAATGTCTTGTGAGATATGGAATGAGTTTGTTCTCATAATTATTGGTGATATTCTGATTTGATAAGCCAAGTGCAGAATAGATGATCGGCTTGATAAATGAGTCGATTCTCTATCTTTGTGTATCTATATGTTCTTTGTTATCTCCCTAGCAAATTTCGAGGACGAAATTTTTTTAAGGAGGGGAAATCTGTAACAATCCCGTTTTTGAATCGAATTTAAATTGGTAATTTAAATAAATATGGATTAGATTGTGAACTAAGTTGAATTTTTTTCTAAATTTAAATGGATATTTTGTTTGTATAAATGGATATAAATATGATTTTTAAATAGAATTTCTAATTGGAAATTCTGAAATAAATATTTTGAATAATATTTTAATTAAAAATTTAATTATAGATTAATTGAAAGATTTGGATAGATATATGTCAAAAGATTATAAATAAAATTAATTGATTTGAAATCCAATAGATTATGAATAGAAATTTTGATTTGTGAATTCCAAAATAAGAACCTTTGAAAATAAACTTGAGTTTGAAAAACTCTATAATATAAAATTAATAAAAATCTGTTTGGAACTATAGTACATGTGTATATCTATATTTTGAAAGTAAAACTCTATATTTTAATAATAGAAAAGAATTTATTTTGTGATTATAATAATGATGATTTGAACGTTATATTTTGAAATTGATATAAATAAATTACAAAAGCTATTTAAAAAGTTAAAATCAAACATATACATATTATATACTTATTTATTAGACTTGAGAACACATTTCTTTTGAAATAACTAAACAATAGTTTGTATATTCATGAATTTAAAATGTAAAACATTTACATATATATATATATATATATATATATATATAAATGTAATTAATTAAGGATTTAAAATACAAATTTCAAATTTAATGAAATTAGGGTTTAAAACAAAATTTATAAATAAAATAAAGAAAAAAATTTGGACATAAATTTACTTATTTTAACAAGTGTAAGATTTTTAAAATCACGTGGTGACAAATGTTTGATAAGGAATATCATTAAATTACAAGTGTTAAATTAGTATAGACAAGTGTCGTGTTCTTAAAATTTTATTTTCATTTTGGAAAAAATAAAATAATAGATAATGAAAAGAGGAAAACTTTTTTATTCTCATTTTTGTTTCAGGAATTCAAAACTGAAACCTGCAAATTGAAAACAAGAAAATTTTCTCAATATCAAAACTAGTTGCAATTCATGGTCTCAAATCAAAACCTGAAAATAAATTCAAACAAACAATCTCACATCTGAAGCAAGCAAAGAAGTTCAAATTCTTGAAGATCAATCAGTAACCAGTTAGTTAAAGCAAGCTTTAGATTTAGGTTCAAAGCTAAACAATTGAAGCAAATCTAAATTCTTGAAACAAAGATCAGACCAGAAACCAGAATTTAGGCTAGAGCAAAAGCAAATCATCAAAGATGTAGATCAAAAGCTTTAAGCCCGGTAATGAAGCAATCAGGTCTATAGATCAGAGCATCTCAGATCCAAAGCATCTTTAAGTTAAACATCAAGTCCAAGGTTCAGGCAACTAAATCAAGTTCTAGTTTTTAAATTCCAGATCAATCAAAGCAAACCAGTCTCTGATCTATCAAAATCCCGGTGAGCAAAATTTCCACTCATAATCTACTTCTATATCTTGATGTTGTGGTTGATACTTGAATACATTATGAAATGTTTTTTAGTTGTTAAATATGCCTTTATGTTTATATACATATAGATTTATATATAAGTAGATATGGTGTGCATGTCTGTAACATATCTCTATTATAGGCAACAGGTTTCAAACCTGTTTAAAGTAAAATCAAAATCTCATAACCCAAACCCTTTTAGAACATGATCTTTGAAAGGAAAAGAATTACAACAATACAATGTTATTTCTAAAAATAGTTTCAAAAGAAAATATGTAGTAAATATTCAGGAAAAAAGAGATTATAGAAAAACCTTTTAAAAATATGATGAGTCAAAAATTTTGAATGTATGATTTTCAAAATTTAATGATAGGAACAGATTCGTAATTGGAAATAATGAATTTCAACATTAAGATTCTGACTTTTTGGAAACCTTGCGAAATGTTAAGTTGAACTGGAAACTTGTTTTTGTTAAATCCCGTGGATCGATGACGAATTGGATGACATGATTGCTGGTGAAGGAAGATGGTGTAGTGGGAATCATCAGGAAAATAAATGGAGAATTTATAATTCGCCATGGCGAACGTTTGGCGATGTAGTACGGTTTAAACTTCAGGTTTGGTCGATGGTATTATTTGAATTCGTGCGTTATCAAGGTAGTAGCAGAGGTGATCGGACCGGTGTAGGCTGGCTCGTGGGTCGTCGAAGAGATTCTAGTTGAAGTGGCGGGTGGTCTGGTGGTATGTAGTGACGGCGTGTGGCATTTTTAGGTGATCAGATCTAGTACCCGTAGATTAGCATATGCTCGATCTCGATTTTGAGTTAAATTCAAGTTGTTGGGTGGTCGTGGCGTTAGAGGGAATGGTTGTGGACTTGTCGACGATAGTGGTGATGGTTGGAGCCGTCGTGTTTGGATGTGCATGCGCACGCGACGTCACCAATGTCTGTTGATGTTGAATTGAGGGAAAGAAAAGAATACTCAGGGATGATGTCGAAAAAAATTGAATTTGGCTCGAGTTCATTTTGGGGAAGGCTCGAGTGAGTTTTGCAGCAGTTTTAAAATTTAAAACCAAAACAAAGTTTAAAAGAGAAAGAAAAAAAGAGGGGATTGACTCGGTAAATATGAAGTTTGTCTTGGGGATGAAGTGTTTTTGCTCAAGTTCTTCTTCGGGTACTTGTTTTTTAACAGTTTTGGAGAAAATTATAAATAGAGTTTTCTTTTAAGTTTTAAACTATTTCCTTTACATAATGAATGTTTTTTATTTCAAGCACCGGGTTTTTAAAATGTAAAACTGAAACCTGTTCCAGGTTTTGGAACTTTAATAAATCCAATTTTAAACCTTTTCTTAATTAACAATAATAAAAGTTTTATACTAGATATAGAATAAGTTAAAGTCTTTTATAAATTAAGTTAAAATGTTTAACGCCTTATTGTTTAAAATGAATTCTTAAGTTTATTTAATAAAAAAGATGGTGGTTTTAGTTAACTTAAGAATTTTAAGTTAGTTTATATGTTAATTTAAATTTTCAAGGATTATTTAAATAAGACTTTAAAAAGATAAATGGTTTATCTTAAACAATGTTTTGATTATGGATTAACTTAAAGGTTTTTAAAATTGAACTATTTGTTAATGAAAATTTATTTTCGTTAATGAGATTTAAATGTTGTAATTCAATGATCAGTTAAGATAAGGATTTATCTTGACTAATCAATGGTTGATTAAAGGTTGATTAACGATTGATAAATGGTTGATTTTAGTTTAATTAAGGATTAATTAATTTATTAACTAAAGGTTAATTAATAATTCAAGGTTAATTAATTTATTTATAAATGATTAAAGAATAATTAATTAATGTGGTTTGTAATTAATTAATTAACCAGGATTAGTGATTTATTTATAAATAAATAATCTAATTTAAATAATCAGATGATTAAATTTATCTTTCTCATGGATGTTTGGATTCTATTGAGTGCTTTAAATTGTTTGATGTCCCTGATCGGTGATGCTGTGTGACATGAATTATTCTGATTAAACTGTGAACTATGATGTAATTTATTTATCTGTGATGTAATTTATTCATCTGTGATGTAAATTATTATCTGTAATGAACTTATTTATTCATCTGCGATCTGTAAATAAAGATAAGTGTTATAGATTATACTGCTTATCGATATTTCTTTGTTTGAACCTGTGATGATTGATGATGTTGCTGCACTATTGTGCGTAAAACCCCTGGACCACACTATACACACATAAATATGGATTGCACGAGGAAATTGGTTAAGTCGCAGATTTTTAAAATGGTTTTTAAATTCAAATAGTTTTGGAAATGGATTTGGGTTAAATATAAAAAGTTTTGGAAAGGGATTTCAAAGATAAAAAAAGTCATTTTGAATAACTTAATAAAGTTTTAAAGTTTAAATAATTTGGTTTGGATTTTAATTCAAAGATTTGAAATTGAACTCTATACTTGGAAATTAAGGTGTAAAAAGGTTTTGTAAGTTATAAATGTGTTTATATGGGTTTTAAAACCATTTAAAAAGTACTGCTTTGGAATTTAAATTTAAATTTAAACCCAAGTTTTATACTTGGAGGGCTTTAACTTGTACAAATATAATCGGATTTTTCCGAAACAAAAACTATTTGTTTTCAATTAAAGATAGCTTTCATATAAGAGAAGGATTTCCAACTTGTATTGAAAAGATTTCAAATTTGAAACAGAACTGTTTTGGAAGCTATAAATTAGTCTTTGTGAAAGATGGTGGAACCTTGTTTTGAAATTGAAGAGGATTTTAAATGGTGTATCTTTTATATAAAAGAGATTTGAACTGAGAATTGTTTTTTAAAAATCTATGAATCTTTGGAAATGGGTTTGAAAGCGATAATAGAGTTTTTGATTTAATAATCGGATGAGTTAATCCAATTTGGAAAGGAAATTGTTTTGAAAAGCCATGAATGAACCTTTGTGGAATATTCGTGAACTTTGTGAAATGAATCTTTTTGTTTAAAAGATTTGAAATAGTAATTTGTTTTTAAACCATTTTTTTTGTAATAAATTGTGACTTAACTGAAATTCCATATCCATATGTTTTTAAATATTGCGCCCAATATTCGGTTTAGCCGGGAGAGGACCTTATGTCATATAACCCATTCCGAATAATGATACGACGTTATGGATAGCATTTGAAGACCGGTGGTGAAGGCCGGGTATTTCCAAGAAAGAAAGGATAACCCGTCGATTGTCTCTGCATTGAGTCGTGCCATTATAGAGATTCCCTAAGTGATGGGAAGTCCGATCGAGATTGTGAATACCCGGATTTGCAAGGGCTTCTTTGGAAGTGCTTTCGGTTCTGTTCGAACCCGAAACAGACTTGTATGGATGTGTGTCTGACATTACACTTTGAGATGTAAAGCTGGTTTCTATCGAATACATTTGGTGGCGGAGATTTATTCTCTTAGCTTAACACCCTTCTTTGAGATGTACGAGCTCAGAGGTTATGTAGTTGATGGTTACTAGTGATACATTCCCAATTTGGTAATGTGGCATACGAAGTGCTGCTGATCATTTGTTGATCAAAGCATGACTTTGTGAAAAAGTGTAGCTTTGTGGACGTGACTTCGTCGAGCCTCACAACCCGGTAATGGTCGAAACAGGAATCATGGCAACAAGGTTATTTGGGGGAAGCTCCCCCTGAGGGTATGACCATTTCCTTCTGGATAAAATGTAGTATCATGGTATGGAGCCCAGATATTTACTTACGTTGATTTCGAAAGTGGAATCATGGTATGGAGCCCAGATATTTTACCGTGTGGTTGTCGCTGTCGATGCCACGGATAAAGGTCGGTAACGACCGGGGGATGGCATACTCATGTAAGTTGTTACCTAGTTACAGAGGAAACCCGGCCTTGTGTAGCAAAGATCCAGTTAGGTTCTCGGAGGCGTCCCTCCAGACGTGTTCCATTTTGTGTGGGAAGTTCCTTTGCTTGACCATTTTTTGGAAATCCAATCATCCAATACGCACCCTTTACGATTGCAGTTGTATAACCTGCCACCTCAAGTGGTAGGTATGGTAGGCATGGTATAATGGTACCTATGCTGGATAAGGTTAATATTATACTTTCGAAATGTTTTCCACTATGCACTAATAATAATATCAAAAAGGATTTTTGCGTATCAAGCATTTTTGACTGTCATAAGGAGAAATCTCCTCCAAGTGTGCGCTTGCATTGTGTGTGTGGCAGGAGGCCTTATGGGAGTTTCATTTTCTAAAAAGCATTGTGGTTTTCGATTTTTAAAATCTTTGTTGTTTGTTTTAAAATAAACTGTTTTTGTTTGCTCATACCAGTCCCATGACTGACCCGGAGTTTATTGTTCCCTTCCTAAACTCTGGGTGCCCACAATTTTCCACACGGGCAGTCTAGAATTGGGTTTTTCAGAGAGTAGATATCAATTCAGTAGCTTTTAGCTTTCTCTTTGAAATTCTTTGGGGACTCTGGATATTGAAGTCTTTGGTTAGGACGACTGACCTTGCTTAGCTTGGTACAACTTGATGTTGGTTCGAGCTATCTATGGAGATTGCTAATATTGGTGTTTCTTCTGGAGTTTCAAGTTCTGGTTGTTTCCGCTGCTAGTTCATTGGTGTTTCCGCTGTAGCATTTCATTGTATCTCTGATATTGATCATTATTGTATATCATTGGATATTGTATTCATTGTTGTATCAATGATATTATTCATTTTCTTCCGCTATGTTGTTATACTTAATGTGTATAAGCTCTGGCAAACCAGACTCGACGTTGGGATCTGCGACATTTGAATACGGTGACGTATTCGGTGTCGATTTTCAAAGGTCGAGTCAGGGTCGTTTCACTCGAACTGGAATAAATAAGAATAACCACAGAGTTTGTTGAATAATAGTTTTGTTTTGCTAAACGAAAACTTTTTAGTGATGATAAAACAAAACTAAATAATGGGCTATAACTAAAGTAATTGTAGGAGTTTTACTTATGTGTACAGAGTTATAATAAGTAAAGGGATTGCATAGACACAAGCATATATGATATGGATAAATTATAGTACAAGAAGTTATATTATATATGCAAGCAGTCTTATATAGGCGGGAATAATTTATAAGAGCAGAAATATAAATGGAATAGAAATTAAAAAAGAAAAGTGGTCTTTCATTACAATCAAACTTTATATATAAATGATGTGAGGGTTGGTCCCACGCAAGCACGACTAATGTACAATGGAACAAAAGTACAACCCAAAAAGAGACCAAAATAAACCGTCTCGTCGTCACTGTAAGCTAACCAAAGAGCTTACTTCTTGTGGACCTTCATTTTGTTCACACCCTTGCCACCTCGGCCACACAAACCATCACGAAACCTCTTCTAACTCTACTCACTCTTTCAAGTGCTGCCTTTGGATGAAGTGGTTTCTCCTTCAATGATAATGGTGGCAAGATCTTTAGGATGGTCAATAGGAGGCTTAGAGGTCTCCGTGATGGCATCGATACCGCTCCCCTTTAAGGCCTTAATGTTGGTGGGAAGGACTCTTAGAGAAGACATTAGCTCCTTAGTTACGACAGGCTTTTCAAGTCCAGGCTCAGTCTTAACTTTGACTTTGGAAATATCATGCTTTAACTTCTTCACCATGGATTTGGATCTGGTCAGGCTCATGATGATGATGATGGTGATATCTTCCCCTAGGGACTAGGATGTGTTGTCCAATCCCTCCAAAGCTATTATTCTCTTTGAAATGGCACCAAGAATGGAGTTGGTGGAAAAGATTGGAATGAGTAGACCTGTGGTCATAGAGGTTAACTCGGTAGTAATTACAGTAGGGATCGAGCCTTGGACAATTGGTGCTTAAGGAGGTGGAAGAGAAGGATGACCTACGAGGTCACAAACAGAGTGGTAAAGATTAGAAATAGTCTTAGGCCATAACTGAAGGACATCAAATACTGGCGAGACAAGAGAACTACCTTCATCATAACTCAATTGTTGAGCAGGACCCTTAGTAATTTCCCATCTTCAAGTGCTGATTTGCATTGGTTGGTCAACAAAGTGGGGAAAATAAGCTTCAACAAGGGAAGTAGTTGTAGAACCTTAGATGATTTGGCTGGCCTCATAATTGGTCCCTTCAGACGATTGAATCTTTACTACAAGCTCTTGAGATTTTGAAGATGGAGATTCTAGGTAGTCTGATGGACTTGGACCAATAAGAGCTTCAGTAGTATCTTTAGCAATGGCATCCTTTGCAGCCCGGATCGCCCTTCCTTCTTCATGTTTCAAAATGTCCCTAATGTTAAGATATTAGTTTGAATCTCATCTTCGGTGAGGCCTTCACCGAATACCTCTACATGGTGAAGTGTCTCTTCCCAAGCATTAGCAAGAGTATTGACATATGTACTCCCCAACCACTTCAAGTTCATGCATTGGATGACATTGGTAAAGAACTATTGAAGAGTGGAGCTTAATTCTTCCTTTTCTTTTGCCCTTTGTTCCTTTTGCTTGTTTAGGTCATGTCACAGCTGTAGTATGTTCGATCTAATCCTCCAATCTTTCTGTTTTCACTAGGAGAAAATTCAAATTCGATCATCTCCATTTCAACACAAAGCTCTTGGATTTTGATTTCCTGGTCCTTAATGGTTTTATCTTTCTCTAGGAGGGCCAGGTCTTTGGACATTAGTTGCGTTTTGAGAGCAGCGTTCTCTTCTTGGGTAGTTTTCGTGGCATTCTTCATCATGATGCTGGCTTGGTTATGAGCTTTCTTCATTTTGCGACTAGGTTTTTGGATTCTTTTTTCTTGGATTATAAAGCTGTATTTCTCTCTTTGTCAACTTTCTCCAAGTCCCTCTTGTATCCTTCCATGAGGATATCATGGGTTATTTACTTAAATTCAAACAATTGGATGTTTATTTGATTAATGTTAAAAAGGGCAAAGCAAAGTTTAATTCACTCATAACCCTAGTCAATGAGCCCTTTAGATATCTCTAACCCAATGATTCGTCTCCTCTTTATAAATTTCTTTAATGTCATGATCGAACATAACCCTCGTCAAGCAAAGTTCATGGAAGGTAGCTTGCATGCAGCTCGACGGGGCTGGAAAAGGTGCCAGACGAACAAAAACATCTTTGGATTGAGGGGGAGTAGGAATGGTGGTACTTAGAGAGGATGATGCTAGAATTTTTTATTATGGAGAGAGCTGTGGTTAAGATCGAGGTGGATCAATAACAAAGGAGGAACGGTAGTGGCCATGTGAATCTTTATGCCTTTCTCATGATCATGTGATCATCATTCCTCTGTAGTGTTTTCTTTCTATCCCTCTTAGTCTGGCGATCTATTTCTACCTCTTGCTCTCTTTCTTTTCCTCATGGCCTCTCCTCATTCGTTTCTTGTTCCCTATGAGATCTGGAGTGAGAAGGATATGGTTCATGAGTTATACTTCTTTGCTTGGAAACCCCGTGGTGGAGATAGCTGAATCGGTCTTTATCCATTATACCTGAAATAAAAGAAAGGATTGTATTAGTTTGGAACATTAGAGCATGAGCGAATGCGAGGAATGTGTGTTTTTGATCCTAGAAGTGTATGCAATGATGGTTCCCTTCTAAGTGCTCTACAAATTGTGTTTGAAAGGAGTAAGGGTGGAGTCTATCCTCCTTCAGCTAGAATGCCCCCAAAGAAAAAGTTAGAGCCAGGATAGTACTCTTAAGGAGATCAGCAATCAAAATGTCAAAATCACTCACAAAGCTGAAAACGTCTTCTGAAGAACCAAGTAAAGGAGTCACCTTAACCATGAGCATCATGTTCAGTTTGCCAGGTTGTTGGTAGTTTTAATGATTATTCATTTCGAGTATGGTGAGGTAGGAATATCAGTGCTTACTAAAGATGTCATTCCACACGATTCGTCACCTCCTTGATCAAGATCCTCATCGTTATCATTTTCTTTATCTCCTCCTTATCCTTCTCTTGCTTTTCCTTCTTCTCTTCTTCTTCCTCCCTCTTCATGGATATTTCCATTTCAACATTTCCTTATCCTTCTACATGCAATTCACACGCGATGTGTGCTTCTGCAAGTCAATCTACAAATTCAACGATGTTTGTTGTGCTGGATGGACCTTCAATACCCCTTTAAATGTCATTGTCGAAACTACGAATGGGAGCATAGGAGCTGGTTGGCACTTTGGAACTACTTAGTGGAGTCTCGATGGGAAGGGAAAAATAGTGAAGATATAGAGGATTGCACCGACTTTCGATTCTCATTTATCGGGAGATAGGTAGTATATCGATATCAGACGAGGATATCCTTAATGGTTTGAAGAGTCTCAGAATGTTTGACGCTTATGTCTCGAGAAGGAATATCTGTAAAGAAAGGAGATAACAAGTTAAACTATCGGATGGTGAAATCCATGCATAAGGAAGAATGGAAAGGAATAAGTTTTGCTTCCAGAAAGCTAAAGCCTCCATGCATAAGGAAGAACGTAAAGGAATAGGTTTTACTTACAGAAAGCTAAAGCCTGTTAAAACCATGGGGAATCAAATGAAGAAATATTCCTCCTTGAAAAAACATTTTTTGTGGATTGCTTCGATGGCCTTACATTGGCATAGGCTACAATGATCATATAAAAAGACGTTCGGCTATTGCTTAATGCTCAGGATGTGAGTTAGCTCTCTAAAAGTTGGAGGTTTCTAGGACTAATTCATAAACAAGATGTACAAAAAGCTCAATAGGGCATAACCATTCGGAAGGACCTGAATAGGACCAAGCCCAAACTCCTGAAGGAACGTATGAAGTAATGGATTAACGAGCATACTGCACTGCTTAAGCAATATATTGGTAATAAACCGTATAACCCATTAGAGGATGATGCACCTGCTGGCCTTGAGTTGGATGCAGAACATCACCTTCAGGAATCCCATGCCGTCGATAGATGGTCTGAAGTGATTTAGTAGTTAAGACTGTTGGCATATGTTTGGAAGAATCATTCAAAACTCTTAAGGTGAATAGCTCATTTAAGGGACGAGGCTGATGTTGAGTTTGCTAGGGTGATAAAATCATTCTTTGTAACTAAGTAATGATCGAGTGCTTGGGTCTGACAAGTGTAGAAATCGAAGCCTAAGTTGTGGTAGAACTGGTTTCGGGAGGAGTTGATGGCACAACATTGACACGGACTCTAAAAGAGTGGTGTGCATTCTAGATAGGAAAACTTGATATTGAACATGGTCAGGTATGCTCTATTTTAGAATTCTATTTTAAATTTCATCCTATATGATCAACGTCCAGGATCCAACGGATGTCGATGTTTGTTGACCAATCGAATTCTTAACGTTGGCCGGGGCAATTGAAAATGTCAATCTATACAGCGTAAGTCCTGGGCCTCATACATGACAAACTGATCATTCTTTGTAGATTCCCATTCGCACTGGAAATTAGACTACGTCACATGATGAAGCTGTGCATCGGATTTTATCCGTTATCGTCAGATAATTGATAACGGAATCGCTACCCATAGCGTCGCTGAATGTTCTTTTATAAGAACATAGGAAGTATAGTGAATGGAAGTTCTAGGTAATGGATTTCTTCGAAAGCTGGAACATGTTAAATATGACCATCCTTTGGAAGAAAACCATCTCATTAGACTCCAAAATGGTAATTCATAATCAACCACATCCTATTAAGGTAAATGTACGAGGGACTCAAGGCCATTGCAAATAAGAAAACTTAGAGTTGATGTTAGGAATGCAAAGAATAAACGTGATTCATGAAGATGCAATGTTGGCTTCAAGGTCAAGCCAATGAATACCCGAGGGAGGCTTTCATATTTGCAATGACCAAGGGAAAGGTGTGGTCAGGTCACGGATTCCAATCCAAGATCATTTATCCACCAAAGATAAACCATAATGAGGCCGAAAGAGATCAGATAATCACCGCTACGCAAATAACATTAGGCAACCCACCTTAAAAGGATAGATCTAGATCTGAAGTCAAAGAAAGGTTGGAGATAGAGCTTTTTGAGGATGAGGTGGCATTAATGATGGAGATTTGGTAGCTACGGCGGCATGAAGGGAATAAATATGGTGTCTTAGAGATAATTCCGATGGATTTGGCTTAAGGAGGCGAAGTTTGCAAGAGCTCAATAGGAAAGTACTCGGGCATGAAAACTTAAAGGCAAAAAGATGATAGGTGGTTTAAAAATATTCTAAGTGTTTGGCATTTATAGTGCCGAGATCTCTGATAGGATCATATCCATACCAAATTGAATAGATCAGTATCAACAGAAAACATAAAAAAATTAGGAAAAGAAAAGAGAAGGACTTTTTACTCAGCTAGGGCATGAAATGATCTCTAGAGTTTAGATTCCTCGACAAGAAGAATGAAACTACAACTATATAAAGCAATCGAACAGATATTCGTGGAATAAAGGCAATGCTTTGAAGGAACTCTTGGATAATTAGCCGACATAGATAAATAATAGTATACGCTTATCTTATCTTATCTTATCTTATAGCCCACTTTGTTTCCAATAAAAGAATACTCTAGGGGAAAGGTATTATTTGGCTTCTTGACCAAACAAATTTAGATAAAATCTAGACATCAAGATGAAGACAAAATTGTTCAAGGACTTGGGAACATGCTTGGAAGAGCAATGTAAGTGTTCTCAAAAATTTGGAGATGAATTGGAGCCAGGGAAATAGGAAGGTATCGACTTCTTTCAAGTAGGTACCAAGCATAATTTATGCACCTTGTCGGCTTCTAAAGATATGGCTTATGGACAACTAGGGAGAGTGGTCATTCCTGGGTCCATTTCTAAAGGGGTAGGTGAAAAACTCCAAAAAGCTCTTAGGGAAAGCAGACTAGCAACAGAGATGTCGTAACCTCTCAGAAACACCATGCTTTATAAGGGAAGGTGCTCGGAGTTCGATGGATCGAAGATAGAAGACTGAAGGAATAAAGATGATTCACCTTTCCATCAAGAAATCAGGTTGGTACTAATCACTTCTGATTAGTACCGAGATGATTTTAAAGGCTGGAGGACTCCATCTCCGCTACTACATTCTTGGATTTGATGTTAGAACTAGTATTTCATATAACCGCGATATTGTAAGGGTGATTCCTCTATAAATACAAAATTTAGAGCATTTTAGAAAGGATTTTCGGCACTTCATCTTTTTCACTCTCTCTCTCTTTATGACCCTAGTTAAAAAGAAAGTTACCTTTTGTTATTCTAGGTTGTTAGAATTCAAAATTCTTAGTACTTGTGACCAAAATTCATAAGTAATACTATTACAATGGACATAAGCCTTAGACCTACCGAACTACTATGAAAATTCTCAAAGTTTTCTACTTCATTTTGTGTGATCTTTTCATTTCAGTTAATTTTGAGGTGTTGTATTATTTGTTGGTTTAATATCAATCTCGATTTCTTTTTCCCCAACCACTATACAAGCTGTTATACTTCCCTCACTTGCTTTAGATGGTGGGAGACTTCTTCCATTAGTTCCTTCTCCATCGCTTCCCTAGCCACCTTCTGATTGCTTTAGTTGCTGCCTTCTCCCTAGCTATTTCTGTGGTCATCCGCCTCCTTTCCTCTATGACCCATGCCTTGACCTCCTCTATGATCTGCTTCTTCTGCGAAGCCACTTCCTACTTGATGCAGAGAGCATGGGCATCGAGTTACAAAAGAAGCGGCTAGCAAACCACAAAAATACTACTCTAAAGAAAATTCCATATACATTTCTCATAAATTTTACCAAGAAATCTCTGCATAGGTTTGCATCAAGGATGGTTACTGTATCATTCCCAAGCCACCTCGTCTATGGTTGGTGTGACTGATCCACCATTTCCACCGTTGTCACGACCTCCAGTAGAACAACACATTTACCACATCCTTATTCATATCTTGGGGGAAGATAATGCCTGTGGGAGTCTTCTGACCATCTAGTAGCCCAGCCTCCGTTATAAACACGTAGGGATGAGGCTGACCCCCACTCAACTGTGCCTGGTCAATATCTGTTCTCTACCAATTGAGGACATGAATGATGGAGAACCCTGCGCTAAGAGAAGGCAAAAGGAGGGTCAAAATCTTGATGCACTACTTTGAAGGAAGAAGGGGGAGAATGACGATGGATGCCCGAGGAGTGATCGGGGTGGCACCATCCCATTTGGAAGCCAGTGCATCAATATCTTGCTACACTACTCTGGTCGGCCATGGCATTGTCCTAGGGAGCCCCATCTAATACATAGAAGACTTTTTGAACCACTCATAAATAAAGCAAGGAAAAGAAAGTGTAACATCCCATATCTGGAAGCCAAAAACTAAGCGTTGTGGATGCTATAGTCATCCATAGTATGAATTTATGGTGATGAAATATGGTAATGTTAATGGTATTCATAATATCAGAAGCACTTGAATATGAAAAAAATCACTGACATCAAAAAACAATAATTTCAATGATTACATTTCAAATAAAATCATATCCAAGTTACAAAAATCCCCAAACGTATTCCTAAGCAATGATCAAATATAAATTACAACAATATGCCAAGAGCGCCATATGAAGATGCCCCTTCAGATGGTCAAAGCAATATAGACTTAATTGTCTTAATACACAACGGAAACCAATAAAAACATAGTTCTTAAATTTAGCTATCCGTCAGCCACCTGCTCGTCTTCGGAAGCTTTTTCGCCAAAATATGCTAAAACCTAAAAACCTAAACCCTCGGCCTACTCAAATAAAATTTTGAGCTCCCAAGAGTTTAAGAGGAAACAAAAACTTTGAGTCAGACATAACGCCTAGTATGAATAATTTATGTTTCATCTCTGTTTATTGATACATAGTGAGACCACGCCACTTAGCGGAATGGGTTTCACCTCACCAATATAACTTTTCAAAAAGTATATTTTGCAAATCCTTTCCAGCAACTAAAATGGTGAATTAACTAATTATAATAATAACAAACCACGATCCATTATGTAAAACAAGAAATAAATGGACTATCTATCCATAATCTTAGCTAAGTGCACTTTTCTAGACTAACTATCCAAAATCTGATTATACCAAAATAGCAATATTCTTTATGCTAAATAATGGACTATCTGTCCATAAAACTGGTGAAAAGGATGGACTAACTATCCTTAAAAAGTACCAAGGTCGATTATTATAATAAATGAACTAATTGTTCATATTTGAGCTAACTGACCGTATCTGGACTAACTGTCCTCTGGGCTGACTGCCTTCAAAACGGACCAACTGTTCGAATTTAAATGAGCTAACCAGAATTTTCTTTGGGTTAACTACCCTTTAAATTTTCCTTGCAAACCTTTTCAAAATGATTTAGTCCATCAAGTCATATATATACAAGGAAAATATATATTTATCTTTGCTCTAAGTTATTTTGCCATGTTATATATACTTTACTCAAAATAATTTTGATGATGTTCAATAAGGATTATCTATCTTTTTTTTTAAATAAGTTAAATTCCTTTGTAACATAAACATTTAGGCTATCTTACTAGTCATTGCATTTGAAACCTTTATTTGAGACCATTAAAAAACCTTTCAAAAACATTGAAGGTAACCCCTTCAAAACCATTAATAAAATCCTTCAAAATCGTTGAAGGTAACTCCTTCAAAACCACAAAAAAGCCTTTCTTTTATAATCTTTAAAACATATGACATCCACCTTAAAATCCTTTAAACCTTTGCCGTCTAAAAGCATCGCAAAACCATACCTTTCGACCTTGTCGAAAGGTCTCACCTTTCGACCTTATCGGATGGTTTCTTTCCAACCTTCTTGAAAGGTCTGGTTTCAACTTGTAGAAATCTCTTACCTCACGAAAACATTAGAAATTAGACCTTTTCGAAATCATTGGGTATAATTTAAGACAAGTGGAAACCTTTTGAAACCTTTTTAAGCTGACTACCTCGAAACCTTTTAAACATTTCGGCTTAAAACATTAGGATTATGCCTTCAAGTTGAGAAAAAGGATCAGAAAAACATTGGAGTCGATAGCAGCTACTTTGAAACCTTAAAATAACTCTTTTAAAACCTTTTCATAAAAAATGAAGTGATGGTGTTGGAACCAGCCCTTCGAAAGAAATGGAGAGGTGCTAGTTTTAGAAAACAAAAGATTCCCCTCGAAGGCAACTGAATCGAAAGGTAGGAAGCGGTATCTATGCTCTTGTCGACCTCATTGAAAGGTTTGCCTTTCGACATCGTCAAAAGGTTTCAATTAAAACAAGAAAGCAACCGAAACTAAATCTTTTCTTTGAAACCATTTGACTTTGTCGAAAGCTCTTTGTTGAAAGTTATCAGGCATATTTTCTTTAAAACCAAAACAAAGTTTCATCACTTTCGGAAGCTCTTACCTTTCGACCTTTTCCAATTCACAATGTACTCGTTGCCTGGTACCTTGTGCATTGATTGTTGATCTAGTCAAAAGGTTTGATACCTATCGACCTTGTCGGAGGTTTGGAATAGAGGTGGAATTTCTTGCCGAACGAGTTGAAATAGTAAAAAGCCTACTTATTTGTACTATAAGGTTGTCCTTTTGTACCTAACCTACCTTATTTATCTAAATCCGATTGGTTAGTAGAATTTTATATTCAAAATTCCTGCCAAATTTTCTTATTTGGAAATTTGAACAATTTAGAAAAAGTCCCTTTCTCCTTTATAATTATGTATAATATTTAAGTTTCATTCCTTAAATAATTTTATATAACTATTAAATCACCTTGGATAAATCTACAAAATTCCAAAAAATCCATTACTATATGCTTTTCAACATATAAAACTTTCGGACCCAAATAATAAATTATTTTCCCATAAATAATTTTATAATCCAGAATACCATTTTCTTCATTAGAAAGTCCATAATAAATCCACGAAAATTTCGAAAAAATCTAAAAATTGAAATCATTTTAGATCATCATAAAAATTCGTAAGGCGATTAGATGTCATTTAGTAGGGTTTTCATCTCAAACTATGTCATAAAATCTATACGAACATTCATAAATCATCAACATATATATAACCATTTTATCATTCAAAAACATGGCAAATCTTTGGAAAATATTCGGATTTAACCTTAAAACTGGAACCAATAAAATTGTGGAGATGCAAATATTATGCACCATTGTTTTAAAGATTGAGGAGCTTGAGATTCGAGTAGGTTTGCTTTGAATTTGCTTTTCCTTTAGCTTTTCTCTTCTCCTTTCCTTGTTAATGGTGGTCGACCTTGATTTTAAAAAAATTTAAATGAAATAAATGTGTACATATTACACGGTAAGGGAGTGAATATAGGAATGGTCTCTTTCCCATAATACCCCTCCTCTGATTCATTTTTAAACTCTTCTTTTAGTTCATCTAAAAAAGCATGGCTACCATAATTAGAATCAAGTCTCAATCCCCTAATCAACACATTATCTAAATCTCCTAAATAATGTACCAAAAATCTGGGGCGTTAGAGACTCCCCTCCTTAAAGAATTTCGTCCTCGAAATTACAATAAGGTACACAAAACAAAAAAAGAAAGATAAAACATGCCATCGAATAAGTCAGGATAAGTATCTCTAATCCTGCTCTCAACCTCCCAAGTACAGTCTCTGTCATCGTCACTCTACTGAGCTTTAATTAATCTTATCGTCTTAGTTCTAAGCCTCTTCTCATCTCTTGCAACAATGCGAACTGGTT
The DNA here is from genome assembly GCA_030765085.1 of Allium cepa. Lineage (NCBI taxonomy): Eukaryota > Viridiplantae > Streptophyta > Magnoliopsida > Asparagales > Amaryllidaceae > Allium > Allium cepa. The sequence continues at coordinate 73,355,466 of CM060946.1, read as the reverse complement.
TCCTCACTATAATTAAGTCCAATTCTACCACTAAATCATCTAGCACTATCGGTGCAATAGCAGTCTACGGGTCTCTAACACACTTTCTGAGATGAGAAACATGAAAAACATCATGGGCACCAGCCAAACTGCTTAGTAGCTCAAGTCTATAAGTGAATTACTCGATCCTCCTAAGAATAGGAAAAGGTCCAATGAACCTAGAAGATAACTTTCCCGGCTTCCCAAATCTATGCACACCATTCATCGATGATAATTTAAGGAAAAGCTGGTCCCCAACTGAGAACTCCAAATCTTTTCTTCTCTTATCTGCATAACTCTTCTGCCTAAACTGAGCCTCCTTTATTCTAGCCCGAATGACCTTAATCTTTTTTGCAGCTTCTCTAACTAGATCTGGACCAAGAATCAACCTATCCCCGGTCTCTAACCAACAAATGGGAGATTTGCATGGCCTTCCATACAAAGCTTCAAACAGTATCACCCAATACTAGTCTGATAAATGTTGTTATACGAAAACTCGACTAGATGCAGATGGTCTTCCCATGATCCCCCGATATCCTGAACACAAGCTCTTAACAAATCTTCTAAGATTTTGTTAACTCTTTCCGTTTTCCCATCTGTCTGTTGATGGTAAGCGGTACTCATCTTAAGCTTGGTTCCCAAAAATTCCCGCGGACTCTTCCAGAACTCGCTGGTGAACAAAGGATCTCTATCACTAACTATACGGCTTGAAACTCCATGCAGTCTAACTACATTCTTCATGAACAACCTCGCAAAAACAAATGTTGTTCTGATTGACTTAACTGGAATGAAATGGGCACTTTTGGTCAATTGTCCATTATGACCCGTATACTTTCGTTACCTCTATTTGACCTTAGAAACCCATCTATGAAGTCCACAGAAATGGAATCCCACTCCCATACTGAATATCCAATGGTTGAAGCAAACTACTTGGCTTTTAGTGTTCGACCTTTGCTTGTTGGCAATTCAAGCACTGGCTTACACACAAACTAATAATCCGCTTCATTCTTTCCTAGAAGAAACTCCTCTTCATATCCTGATACATCTTGGTACCTTCGGGATGTATAGTGAACTTAGAACGATGGAATTCCTCTAAGACCTCCTTCCTTATGTTTCCTACATTCGGAACATATAATCTTCTTTCTTTCTCGACCATCCATTCTGGTCAAGGCTAAAATCTTTCAAGTCATCACTCTTAGTTCCTTCCTTAAGATTCTTGATCCATTTAGCTAAAACTGGGTCCTCCATATGCTTAGAAACAATATGTTCGATCAACAATGGTCAAACTTCCAAACAAGTCGATACAACTACATTCCCATTAGACCCAGCCTTGGATCTTCCCTACACTCTACAATCTACTAATGCTTCCAAGTCTTTCCATTCATCCATCATTACTAACACTGCATTATGATGCTTCCTGCTATATGATGCTTCCTGCTAAGTTCGTCTGCAACGTTGTTGCCTTTTCCTGATGTGTCTCAATCTCAAAATCATAAGCGGGTATGAACTCTAACACGTTTGTTGTCTCATGTTCAGCTCCTTCTAAGAGAATGTATATTTCAGCGACTTGTGATCTGTATACAATACAAACCTTTCTCCCAAAAGGTAATGTCTCCGCACCTTCAAAGCAAAAATCACAGCAGCCAATTCTAAATCATGAGTTGGATATCTAACCTCATGAGGGTTAAGTTGTCTAGAAGCATAGGCAATCACTTTACCTCTCGGCATTAGTACAGCTCCTAATCCTATCTATGCATCAGTATAGACTACTAAATCCTGATTCTTTCTGGAATAACCAATACATGTGCATGGGTCAATAAGTGTTTCAAACTTTGTAATGCTTCCTCACACTTATCGATCCACACAAACTTCACATCTTTACATATCATCCTGGTCACCAGTGTTGCTATCCACGAGAAATCCTTAATGAACCTCCAATAATAACCAACCAACCCAAGGAAACTCTTAATCTCGGTTACTATCTCGGGTCTCTTCCAACTATTAAATGCCTCAATCCTAGTCGGATCCACTGAAAACCCTTACTCTAAGACTACATGGCCAAGAAATTTCACCTCCTTCTTCGAGAAGTGACACTTCAAAAACTTCGATTTCAGCTGATGTTGCCTCAGCATCTCAAGCACCACTCTAAGATGAACTTCATGCTCTCTTTCATCCTTAGAGTAAATCAAGATATCATCTATGAAAACCAACATGAACCTATCCAAATGCTCTCGGAAAATCTATATCATCAAATTAACAAAGAAAGCTGGAGCATTCGTCAGTCTGAATGGCATAACCAATCATTCATACGATAAATACCTGGTCCAGAACACTATCAAAGGTATATTATCCCCTGCTAACCTGAGCTGATGGAAAACTGTTGCCAAATTCAATTGGGAAAATACCTTTGCTCCACTTAGCTAGTCGAGCAAATTGCAAATTCTAGACAATGGATATCGATTCTTTATTGTTCTCTCATTCAACTTACGATAATCGATACATAGCATCAATCATCCGTCTGGCTTCTTAGCAAACACTGCTGCTGCACCCTAAGGCGAATTGCTTGCGCTGATAAAACTCTTCCTCCAGATCCACCAACTACGCCTTCAACTCCCTTATTTCTTAAGGGGTCATCCTGCTTGTCGGCTTACTCACTCGGCTCAATTCATCATCAGAATCCAAAGAACCAAATAAAGCAAACATCTCACCACTAGAACCTTCTATGGTGAAAACAATCAGATCACTCACATCTTGGTGTCTAAGAGATATCTTCCTACTTTGGCAAAATATCTTAGCATCATACTCACTTAACCAATCCATACCAAGGATAATCCCAAATCCCACAAAATCAAACACATGCAAACTACACTCAAAAGTATGACCTAATAGGTTGAACCTAAACTGGTCGCACCTCAACCCAAGAGTTGCATACCATCCTATTGGGTTCGCAACCCGTAAGGAAGTAACTAAATATGTGGGTTCAAGATTAAGCTTATCTATCAAACATTCAAACATCTAGATATAAAAAAATGTGATGCACCGGTATTAAATAAAACGCTAACAGACATACCATGAATCTAAAGTGTTCCTAGAACTGCGTTTCCCTTCTCCTGAGCTTTTGGCTTAGAAGCAGCAGGCTCCAATGCATACACCTTGCCCTTACCATCTTTAATTGGCTCCTCGCACTGGTTCTTATAATGGCCAATCTGGTCACAGTTGAAGCAGTTGACATTCTTCCCCTTAGCCACATCCTTAGCCTTCCCTGAGCGACACTCATTAGCAAAGTGCCCTTTATTATCGCATTAGCAGCAAACAACCTCAGACTTTGCTTTCTTCCCTGCTTCACCCCTCTGAGCATCTTTATTGGGAAAGAACTTCCTCTTCTAGCCCTACCCAACCTGGAACCATTTTTCCATGTTCTTCTACAGAGACTCAAGGACTTCTTTCTGCCTCAATGTCATCTCCACAACAATATCAGAAGGATCTCTAAGAATTGACAAAGTAGCACTAGACAATTTTTGCTTCAATCCTCGGATTAACTTCTCGTTCCGCTTCAACACTGTATCTACAGAATCATACCCATATCAGACCAACTCTTCAAACTTTCCAGCATACTCAATGATAGATGTCTCACCCTGCACCTGCTCAGCAGATTGCCTAATCAAAGCTAACTGTGTGATCACATATATAAACCTCTCTTGGAATCTCCTATGGAAATCCTCCCAAGTTACTGTCTCCTCATCGTCTGTCGCAGTTACACTATTCCACCAAAACAGTGCGGCTCCCTAAAGCTGCCTAGACACCATCCTCCTCTTCTGCTCATCATTGAGCCCTAGATCTGCAAAAAATCGTTTTGCAGTGCAACAACCAGTTCTCAACTTCAATTGAATCTTCTGTTTCCATAAACGGCCTCCCTCTTAGCTTCACATAATTACCACTTATCTTAGCAAAACGGTTAACTATCGAAACTTTTGGAACCCCTGCTCTTACAGCATCTCCTCCTAACACTTTAGCTGCCACTCCAACCTGCATCATATTCGTGAAAAAACTGATACATGGATTCCATTCCAACCCGCAGCACCTCAGCACCAACATTCTCTACCGACCTTGGTTTCTCCTAGCATTGGGTCTGGCATTCCTTTCGATGCTTCCCTCTCCTGGGATAACTCTGCTTATTCTACAATCCATATCTGTATTCAAACCTTATGAGATACAGAAAGAAATCCTAATCAAAGATAGACGAATAGAGATAAGTGCATACTTGTATATATAAAATACAAGTACGTTAATACAACGTTATCCCAACCCAAATCTTACTCTAATTTCTTTGGATTTTATTTTCAAAACCATTTTAAATTAAAAAAATTCATAAACCTGTGCTTTGATACCATGTTGTAAAATCCCGTATCTAGAGGACAATAACTAAGCGCTATGGATGCTGCAGTCGTCCATGGTATTAATTTCTAGTGATGAAATAAGGTAATGTTAATGGTATCCATAACATCAGAAGCACTTCAATATGAAAAAAATCACAGACATCAAAAAACAATAATTTCAATGATTACGTTACAAATGAAATCATATCCAATTTACAAAAATCCCAAATGTATTCCCAAGCAATGATCAAATATAAATTACAACGATACGTCAAGAGCGGCATATAAAGATGCCCTCTTGGATGATCAAAGCAATAAAGACTTAATTGTCTTAAAACACAGCGGAAACTAATAAAAACAGATTTCGTAAATTTAGTTATCTGTCAGCCGCCTGCTCGTCTTCGGAAGCTTTTTCCCCAAAATCTACTAAAACCTAAACCCTCAGCTTGCTCAAATCAAATTTTGAGCACTTGAGAGTTTAATGGAAAACAAAAAAATCGAGCTAGATATAAAGCCTGGTATGAATAATTTCTTTTACATCCCTGTTTAGTGATATATAGTGAGACCACACAACTTAGCGGAACGGGTTTTCCCTCACTAATATCTCTTTTCAAAACATATATTATGCAAATCCTTTCCTGCAACCAAACTGGTTAATTAACTGATTATAATAATAAATCAAGATCCATTATGCTAAAACAGGAAATAAATGGACTGTCTGTCCTAATTCTGAGCTAACTACTCTTTTTTGGACTGTGTAACAACTCGATATTTTCAGCTATTCGCATCCACACATGTCGGACTTGAATTGCTCAAGATAACGCATTGTAAATAAATGTGGAGCAATGAAAAACAATCACGGAATCATAGACGCAGAATATCAAAATAACTCGTAGCAGAAATAAAATACCCTAGTAGTTCATGAAGCTACTATAACAAACTCTCAAAACAAAATACATAATATAAGTCTGAAAAAACATATACAATAGGAATCCAAATACATAGAAGTTTATAACTACCAGAGCTGAAATAGAACAACTAAACTGAAACAGAGGGATAACTAGTTAAGCAAAAAATCTCCAGCGACCCTAGCTCCAGAAAAGAAATCCAAAGCTAAGCTGTAAATACTCAGGCTGACCCGAGCGTAAAGTAAAACAAAAAACACTCGAGTAAGGACATACATACTTATTAATGTAAACCAACTCAAGTGAACTGTAGTAGAAATGCACAATAACTTAAAGGATGCTTGGGATCGCCCATCCTCTAAGGATCGGTTAAACCATAAATTAAATACATTCCATGGTTAAAATTCCAAAATGGTAATTTATACTTCAAATCAAATATCATTTAAAATTCAATATCATTTCAAATCCATTTCAAAATATCAAAATATCATATCTTTCCAAAACCACATTCATTTTTATTAAATTTAAATACCATTCCAAATCACATTTCAAAATGGTTTATATTTCAAATCAAATATTCCATTTAAAACCAGTAAAATGAAGTTATTATATTTAAAATCAAATATTCAATTCTCAAAATTTTACCATTTTCAGAATTCATTTATTCACTTCAATTTATTAAAACAGTGAAATTTTCAGTTTTCGCAGCATTTAGAAAATGCTACGTAAAGTTACATTTTAAAACAGTTCAATTTAACAAAGATAGCATTTTACAGAAATGTTGTAATAGTTCATGTTTCAAATAAAGCTTTAGTTCAATTCTGCAACTACAGCACTTTCAAAGTGCTGTAATGGCCCTTAGTTCATTTTTTGCCTTTTAGTACATTTGTATCAACTACAGCACTTAGAATTGCTGTAATATCCTTTACTTAGGAAATGATACATTTCAAAAATGTTGTAAATTAAATTCCAAATTTCAATACAATTTCATAACCAATTAATTTTTTTAATTAAACCATTTTTAACTTATAAAATCATGTTTTCTCACTTTAAAATGATCATTTAAATATCCTTTAATTTATGATTTTATAAAGTGAAATTTTATAACAAAATTAAATTTCTTTAATAATTCACTTATAAAAATTAATGTACAATTTTATAACATTTCATTTACTTTACATTTTAGACTAATTTACCATTTCATAAATTAAATTTAAATTCCATTTTATTTTTCTTCACTTAACTTTTATTTTAAAATACATTTCATATTTTCAAAGTTAAGTTATATTTCAAATTTCAGTTTAAAACATTTATTTATTTAATTATTTTTAATTTATAAAAAAATCAATAACACATTATAAAATCATTTTAAGTTTAAATTTAAATCAAATTATCATATTTTCTTACTTAACTTAAACTTCATTTATAAACAAAATCATAAATTCCAAAATTAACTTATATTTCACATTCTACTTTAGCATTTATTTATTTCACTTATTTAACTTGTAGAAAATCACTAATATCTCACAAAAGTCATTTTTAATTAAATTTAAATCAAAATATCAAAATATTTACATTTTTATAATATTTTAAAATTTTGAGAAAAATATATATTAACCACGATCTATATATAATTTTCTAGCCTAAGTCAAATGATACGGATAATATATCATTTCAATCCGTAATTTGCAAAGGAAAAATCCGGTTTTATCATTTCAAACCCACAATCCCAAGTTAAATGAAATAAAAATAGTTCAGGCGTATCATTTCAGCCCATAATGATTTTTTCCTGTTCTAAAGTCCGTTCGGGTATGTATCATTTCAACCCATAGTGATTCTAATCTACAGGGAACTTGCAATGTGATAAACTGACATAAATAAACAGTAAAGTATTATATAACAGTAACAGATGATATGACAGGTGAATAAACATGGGTGAACATCATATGATCATATCACAGGTAGTTATAACATAATAATATAATTTACAGATTCACATGATGTAAATCTACTAATTATATAAGTACAAATGTCTCGTGTGATATACTCACCTCTTAATGCTGGAGTTATCAATTCAAATGACACAACGAATTCCAAAAGGCATGATGACATGACAATAAATTCAAGTGGAAGAGAACCAAGCTAATGATCTTGTCACAACCCAAAAGCAAAACCAAATATAAATATAAATTCAATACACAATGAATTTGAAACAACTTTGAAATTAAAGCAAATTGAACACAATAGTTTTTGCCATGCTTTCGACATCTACTTTCTCGGCCTAGGGGGTGAATATGGTGGGGTTTGGTGTGGCTTTGGATCAGTTTTGAGTCTATGGAGGCACGACTACATGTACTAGAAGTGGCAAAGGAGTCACAACACATGAATGTGAGGAGGCAAGGCAACATAGTGGAGTTTTGGTCAACTTTTAGGCTCGGCTACATGGTCCTAGGGCTCGGCCATGACATGTTTCAGATCAGGAGAGAGGTAAGGCTGAGGGTAAATGGTCATATCATGGTGGTGGTGGAGCATGGGGAGGTGGCCAAGGCAATCCAAGGTGATGGTGATGAAGACTAGGCTCGGTTAGGCATGTTTTAAGGAGTTTGTAACATTTTTGTGGAGTTTTTGGTCATGGGGAAGATATGACCAGATCTGGTCAGAGGAAGAGGATGTATAGGTGGTTGATGGTGAGGAGGTGGAGGTGGTGGAGGTTATGGCCAAGGCACTAGAGTGGAGAGCATGCAAATATATGAATAAATCATGGCCAAACGAGACAAAAGGAAGAAGAAAAAGTAGAAAAAGGAGGAGAGGTCATTACAAAAACTTCTTAGTCATGGAAATAAGTGAGAAATGAAGTTTCTCATGTTGAATATTGATTGAGAAACTCACGGCTACAAAGAAATGCACGGCCAAAAAGAGCAAGCAAACGAAAAGTCAAGAAAATGAAGAGTTTGGTAAATGAAAAGTCTTAAGTTTTAAAGTCAAGTCTCCTCAAATTTCTTTTTTCTTAAAATCAAATAAAACCATTAAAATTCAGTAAATGAAATAGAAAAAAAAAAACTGAAATAAATAAATAAGTCTTAAGGAAAATAGAAAAAGAAATAAATAAATAGTTTAATAATTGGAAACAAGACTCAAAAATTTACAAACAAAATATCATTAATTTTGGAAAATTATTACTATACTTCTAAATTAACAAAAAGTCAAGTAAAATAAAATAAATGCTGAACAAATAAAGAAAAATGAAAATAAATAATTATTTTTAGGACAAATAGAAAAATAAATAAAGAATTGCTTTAATTAATTGAAACTAGAAATTAGAAATTGTAAACAAAATACAATTGACACTGGAAAATTTCAATTACACTTTTAAAATGTTTTAAAACTAAAATATATACATAACATGTTGTGTTAAACATATAAACATAAACTAAACATGAAATGAAAACAAAATATTATTTATATAAAATTAAAATAAACAAATTTTGTAAAATACAACAAAATTACATCCAATAGTGTAAAAGGCGTAACTTTCACAATATTAATCAGATTTCAACGAAACGAAAAGCAGTATTCTTAAAATTTTATTTACTTTCACACTAAACGGTAAAATTCAAAATTTTAAATTTTTAAACTTAAAAGTAAAAGTTTGACCATATCGACCAAAATTCAGCTTTTCTGGAAAATATTCTATTTAGTCATGTTTGGAATTCTAATTCACATCAAAATCAAAAATTTGTATTTAAAATAACAAAATTCACTCATTTTAAATAAATAAAATAAAGTTTTTAAATCAGGAGTTTCAATTTAAATAATTAAAATAAACAATTAAAATTATCACAAATACAGGGTTGTTACACTCTCCCCCACTCAAATCTTTTCGTCCTCGAAAAGAACGAACAAGGAAAAATAAGGAAAAGCAAGATAGAAAAAAACAAATAGTACCTAGAAAAACAAATTCTGGATTCGAAGCACAAATGCTCTCCTCGGTCTCCCAGGTACAAATCCGATCATCAGTACTCCATCGTACTTTGATCAGACTAACAGATTTCCTTCTTAGCTGCTCCGTACCTCTGCTGACAATACTAAGTGGCTTACTCTCGATAGTTAGATTAGGCTCAATATCCAACTATCAAGAGCAGAAGGCAAAACAAGATGGGTCATGAAGATACCAGAGAAGATATGAGACGTGGAATACATCATACACTCAAGAAAGTTTCTTGGCAAATCCAAACGATAAGCCAGAGAACCAACTCTTTCCATAATGTGGAAAGGACCCTCAAGGAGGAAGAAGGTAGAAATAGATAGAAGGGAAATTAGGTTGAAATACAAGGATGAACCATTATTTTAAAACTATATAATTTCAATTTGAATTCTTTTAATATTTATAACATTTTAAACATTTTATAATATGATGAATAGTCATTTGATTCAAATCCGATAGTTCGAAATAAACAATGTTATAACATTTTTAAATCATTTAGACAAGTAAAATAAATGATCAAAATATCCTTTACATATTGCTTTATCAAAATACTTTTATAACTCGATGTCTTAACAAGTTTACTTTCGTTCCTGCAGACTCTGGACATCCGTTGATCAGGCGCAAAGCTAGAATTCTCCAGGTACTTGTAGACTTGTTTCAACACCCAGTGAAAATACTTGAAAAACCATTAAAACAGATATGGAAAGTACAATCCAAACAAATCAACCAAACCAAACATTTGTCCAACCATGGACCGCAGATACACAATGGTTATGCCTAGATCCCCCAAGAAACATCCGTACCTGTAAGCTATCTCAGCCTGCAAATTACGCCATGATGACTAATAGACCGTAGATACACAATGGTTGCGCCTGGATCCCATAGGAAACATCCGTACCCTTAAGCTATCTCAGCCAGTGGATTTCGCTACTAATACGACCTACATAGACCGCATGATACACAATGGTTATGCCTGTATCCCCCAGGCCATCTCAGCCAGGCGAACTACGCTATGCAGTCGTGCTCATAAGACCATGGAGATCGCCATGGAATTCGATGGACATTCGAGTATCATATCCGGAAAAACCAAATCAAAGAGAATAATATCGATAGAATGAATCCACATTGTGGCCACAAAGTGGATATCAAGCAGAAGGCACTTTCCATACCTTTACTTTGAAAATATGTATCATATAGTACCTTTCAAATCACTTTCAAATATCATACTTATATAACCCGTCATATACAAGATTCCATTTTCAAATCAAATACTTTCCAAATCAATAGTATATCAAATCATACATATATAGACTTCGATTATATAAGATTTCTCTTTCTAAATTGAGTAGCTTATCAAATCAATAGTTTTCAGATCAACTTCATACTTATACAAATCAATTTTATATAAGTTCGATAACTCCAAAATCAAGTATTTAATAAAACAAGTCAAAATCAAGTATTTAATAAAACAAGGTTCTCAATTTCAATTCCTTTCAATATCAATTCAGTTTCAAAATCATATATGATTTTGCCAAATCATTTCTTCCAAATTACATATATTCAGTTTCAAAGTTTCTTAAAGCAATAGATTTAGGAAATAATCCTGGTTTCCAAATCAACAAAATTTAAGTAAAACAAATTCATTTCCAAAACATCATATAATACTGGGTTAAATTTCAATCTATTTTCAAAACCAAATATTTACCTCAAAATCAATTATACCCAAAATGATTTCCAAGTTTAATCCCTTTAAAACCTTTAAAACTATTTATTTTTATATATGGAAGATCCATTTTACCCTTTGAAAATTACTTAGCTCTAAAGATTTAAACCTTGATTTGGAAGTAGGCCCGTCAAATGGGTCGAGTCGGGTCATAATGGGTCGGGTCAAAATTGACCCGACTCGTTTTTTGACCCGACCCATTTAATATATTTATTAAAAGGGTCAATTGACCCGACCCTATTCATATACGGATCAACCCATTTAACCCATCCAAAATTCGAAACTGCATACAAAAGTGTTATGAAACTGCATACATAAAACATCCTAAATATAATAAAAACTGCATACACAAAACTACACACATAATAAAAACTGCATACACAAAACTGCACACATAATAAAAGCTACATACATAGAACTGCATAAACAAAACTGCACACATAGAACTGCATAAACAAAACTGTACACATACATAAAACTGCCCACGTAAAACACATTTGGAACATGAAAATGTTTAACATTGCAACACATAATAAAAACTAACATCAGTTGAAGCTAATAACACACCAAATTACATATTCTTCTCAAATATAATTAACAGTTAGACAAGAATATGGAAAGCTTTAAATGTGCATTGTACTCACAACAGCCAACTATGCCTCATGTTTAGGTATGAATTCAGTGTCGATCTTCCCATTTCTGAAGTCCTGCAACCCCAAAATACAAGAAATAGCATAAATCATTTACAGTGCATTTTGACAGTCATTCAAAAAGAGATCATTCTCTGATTATATTTGAAATCCAAACATCTAAGGCTTTGTTCAAACAAAAACCCTTTAGATATGACAGTGTTGGGAGTATGCAGGCATCTTATAAGGAAATAGTTGAATAGAATTTCCAAAAGCAATTTGTTGGCAGCTAACGGTTTAGCTTTATGCAGAAAATGAAGGCAGTAAATATGGCAATCAAAAGTTGGCAGAAATCCAAAATCAACTTAAACACATTATGCAATAATCCAAAATCAATTGTTTAGATATATATTAACTGCTCATTCAGGATTCAACAGAGAATCTTATTCACTGCATAAAATACAGACTCCATAATTATAAGTACAGACTCTGTGATTATGCATATTTGATTTATAACAAATCAAAAATGGCAAACATGATAAGTGACCTTAAGGAATTCGAAAACAAATGTAATAATGGCTGTGAGGGTGACAAGACCAGGAGAATTCTGTATATTATGAAGGCGAGTAGGGTCTCAATCCTAAACTTTAAGGACCAATAGCAAGTTCCTATCAAAGAACAGCAATTTCTCCTTTCATGACCCCGTATCTCTTCTAACTACTCCATAATTTGGGACAAACCGATGCATAGCATTTGTTTGCTAGTAAAATATTTTTACCATGCCTGTTCTATACATTTTTTTGGAGGGTTGGGGGGTTGTTATTATTATTATTTTTTTGGAGTGTGGTGCGTGGGAGTTTGTACTGGTATATTAGTTGAAGATGCAAAGCATTCGTTCTTATGACTTGACATTTCAGCCAATCAACGATTGTTGATAACTGTTAATTGTTAAATGAATGATGAATGTTACTGCATATCATACCTTTGTGCGTCACAAACAATAAAACTTAGGTTGAAGAATGATTGAAAGAGACTAATACAAATTGATGCTAATCCACTTACAATGTATTTGGGACCAACTTCTCTTAGTGAGATTGATGTTTGTTTCTGTTGGCATACGCTATTAATTAATAAACAAACAGTATCTGTTGTCATCCAAAATGAAGTTAAGAAACCATGACGGTACCAGGCGACTTTGTTTCAAGAAGAACAAGTTTTTAACTCTAAGTTGTGAACCGTGTTTGATATTAGTTACTGATTCATTTCTACATTTAACGACTCTAACTACTTTTCTCTAAAAAAGAAGGAAAAAAGAAAGGAAGACAGACAGACAGGACCATGTTTCTAATAAGAATTCAATAAAATTAATCAATGATGATAGAATACTATAGAAACATAAACTGTAGTGAATTAATGAACACAATTTAATCATTGCGCTTCCACAATCAGGAGATTGTGCGCGACCACTTTGGGGAAATTGCAAAAATTAAACAATCTTATTCACATGAAATTTGTGCAAAGTCTGTAGAAGAATAAATATAGATGGCACCCTCAAGGTGAAAAACCTACCAAATTCTTTCACTCCACATTTGCAGAATACTCCACAGGCTTTAAAACTACACAATTAGTTATTAAAAAAGTAATGCTTCAAAATCCACTGAAAATATCGCTACTAAAGCTATTACCTTCTACACCGACTTGTTTAATGGTGAAACAACTGATTGTAATTTTACTATAGTTACTTGCAAAAATATTATAACTGAAAATGCAAGAGTGGCAGCGGACATACCTTTACTCAATTAGTATGAGCTCAATCTTCTATTTGCTGAAGAGATTTGCCCTTGGTCTCCGTGCTGACAATACAATAATTTGAAGAGATTTGCCTTTAGAATAGTTCATGATTAAACTTGGAAGAATAAAGCAAAACTGAGTTATAAGCAAGCAAATGAACAACACAAAGTTACTTCTGTTATAAGCAAGCAAGTGAGAGTGAGAGTGAAGTGACTATAGTATGGCAAGTGGTGGTTTGATAGAGGGGAGTGCTGGAATGTGAAGTTGCACAGGATGTTGAGTGGAAGTGGATATGCAGCACTATGATGTATGTGAGTATGTGAGCTTCAGGTGGTATTGAGGGGAAGATGTTAGTAACAGTGAACTTGAAGGGATGATTCAAGGGAGAGTGATAGAAGTGTGGTTATGTTGATGAAAGAGAGAGAGGTAATGAAGAGTGTGGTTGAAAAGGAAGGGAAAGAAAAATGCAAGTGTCACAGTTTACTGTTGTGATGTGCAGTCAACGGTTGTTATGGTAATGTTGCAGTGAGGTTGCAGTAGTCAAGGAGGATGGCGGATGAGTTATGCACTTGCAGGTAGTGTAGTTGTAGTTGAGGAGGATGGTTAGTGTAGTTGTGCAGGATGGTGGCTATCAGGGGCGTCAGGCAAAGGGAATGTGCAGGTTGGTGAAGCACTGTGTATTGTTGAGGAGTAAAGGCAGTGAACAGTGAATGACTTGTAACAGTGAACAGAGAATAATGTGCAGGATATTATGTGTTAGAGTGTTATTTAATCATAATAGAATAAATGATATGTATGTGCATAAGACAAAGATGGTCACAACCAAGTTTAAATAAGAAAGTACCTCACACCATGGATTAATGCATCCTCTTCTTGAGAATGGAACTTTGTAATATCTTCGGTAAGATCTTCGAATGTTTGCATAATCGTACCACCATACAACCAATCTCTCGTACATAACAATGCTTCAACAACGTCCTCTTTTAGTGAACTACGATAGTCGTCGAGTACTCTACCACCAATGCTAAAAGCACTTTCTGAGGCCATGGTAGTTATCGGCACAGCCAATATATCTTTTGCCATAAGGGATAAAATAGGATACTTAAATTGTTGTGATTTCCAATATGAGAGTATGTCAAACTCTATTTTTCGATCAATCAACCCATCACTTAAATATGAATAAAGTTCCTACAGTAGAATTGCCAACAAATTCCGAATATTGATAAGAATCAAATTGTTCCAACATATCTTCACGTTCTTGTGAATAAGGACCCGTAAATGAATGTGAAGTTTCCGTGTCTTTTGTAGCATTTGTTTCAATAGGCGACTCTTCTTGCACTTTCCTTGAATATTCAAAGAACAACTCTTCCAATTTTTTTTTTACCTTTTCAAATTCTATGGTATTTCCATATAGCCTTTCATAAGAAAATCGGACAAAATTTACTTTGTAACTTGGATCAAAAATACAAGCAATCGAAAGAAACACACTAAACTCTTTCCAATATTTATCAAATTTTTTAAACATATCACGTGCCATTGAAGACATAAAATCATCACTATCCAAAGTCTTTTTTGAAGTTAAATGAACCATGACAATTTCTGGAAAAAACAAATTGCGGTTGGATAATTTGTTCCCGAAAACAAGCATTTGGCATTATAGAAAACTTCCAAAAAACGTGTAATTTTCTTTGCTTTCTCCCATTCTTCAAATGATGGATAAAAAGCATAACTAGAATCCACGTGTTTCAAGCGATAAAGAGCTTGTTCATAGTGTATTGCACTTTTAAGCATAATAAACGTGGAGTTCCATCTCGTGGGAACATCCTGACGTAATCCCTTCCTAGTTTTATCCAAAGAAAGACTGCATATGCATTCAACAAAACTTTTTTTCCTAGATTGAGAGCCTTTGATGTATTTTATGCTTTCTCGTATGTTGCTCAAACAAGTAGTGATGGATTGTAAACCATCTTGAACTATTAAATTCAAAATATGCGCCGCACATCTAACATGTAAATATTGGCCATCCGCAACTAATGATCGTCTATAATTGAGATGCGATCCTAATAATTCAATGAACATACAATTGGAAGATGCGTTATCCAATGTACATGAAAATATTTTATCAACTATTCCCCAACTAATTAACAAACTTGATATCTTCCCAAATATGGCCGAACCCGAATGAGGAGGTGGCAATAAACAAAAACTAAGCAATCTTTTTTGCAAATTCCATTCATTATCAATAAAATGTGTTGTCAAACTCATGTATCCATCTGTATTGATTGAAGTCCATAAATCTGAAGTAATACTTATTCTCCCACTACATGAATTCAGAAATTCTTTAAGTTTAACTTTCTCATTCTCATAAAGTTTTATAACATCAGAACGCGAAGTGTTTCTTGATAAATGTATCACTTCATCGTTTAAATAAGAAACCAATTCGCGGATACTTTCATATTGAACAAAATTAAACGGTAAGTTATGCCGAATAATTGCTTTAGTCATTAAATCTCTATACTTTGTTTGACTAAAATTTCCTCTATGAATGTCTTCCACATTTTGATCGTAGCATTTTTTTACATGTCTTCTCAAATTATTAGTCCCGTACTTGTCACCACATATATATTTCCTTTTACACTTTATACAAAAACATGTACGTTTTTCACCTTCAATGGTTTCATGTTTTTCAAAATATTTTCAAACATCGGAATATGTATTTCTTTTCCATTTACTTCCTAGGAACTACCCACCGAATCAAGATCAACCTCCAATCCTACCATGCCTCTTGTTTGGGTATCATCTTCACCAATATTCATATTCTACAAAAAATACGCAAAACTTTTTATGCATTGTTTAAGAACGATTAGATTTGAAAAGAGTCTAAGCTTGTATTATAGCAGAATCTGAAATAACTTTAAACAATCCATGATTACAAAAGAACTAGATGTTCACACTTCAATTTTTTTTCAAATTTATAATAGTTGATAGATATTTTAAATGCATGATTTCTGGAAAAAATGACACCGCAAAATTGAGATGCCTTCTAACACATAATATAGATATGCTCTAAATGTAGAGTTTAGGTGCAATTTTTTTGTTAAAGTCATGTTGTACATATGTGTGTATTTATTTTTGATGTATTTTTTAAATTATGATGTAACTAAAGTTGTTATCAACGAATTCTAAGTAGTTTTGAAAGTTATATGTGAAATTTCTTAGTACTTTACAGCATGAATGGATGACTTGAATTATGAGTGTTGAAGCCGATGAAATATTGTGCATGCTCATAAATGATTAAAACTGATCTCAATGGCAGTTTGAAGTCGACTATACCATTGCGGTGAGTAGAAATCAAACGAAGTCTATTGAATGGAAACATTTATAGAGTTATTCTATTTGGATGGAGTATACATTTGAGGAATTATTTATCATCTGTTTACATTCATCTCTTAAGGAAATTTGTTTTTTTTCAGTTACGTGGTGATGATCATAAAGCTCATATATGAATTTGCTATTCATTTTATAGAGAGAAGGAAGACAAACGTGAGATACCAGAACATACATGCACAGGTGTGTATAAAAGTTTGAACTTGCCTGTGAATGAGTTCCGAGGGTCGACAATGATGGACAAATGAATGAATTTGAATTCATCCAAAGAACTTTATTAGTTATACTTATGTATGAATTTTATTAGTTATACTTATGTTCGGGTACCTGAATCAAGTTTTGGAAGATATGCCCTAAATACTACTTAAAGAAACCAACTATGCATTTCTAGGAAGATAATACATGTCTGGGATTGAATCCAAACATAATACATGTCTGGGATTGAATCCAAACATTACAGGAACTGAAATTACACACAACTAAAGAAGAAGTTACATGCCCTCCATACTAAGGCTAAGTTTGTTTATAAGGGTATGCTGATTGATGATACATGTAGCTTATGCATGATACACAGAGAGGATTGCATTTATTTTTCCACAATGAGTTTTTTTTTCTATCTTTAGGAAAAATTCATGACTTAAATTGGAAGGTCTGATCATTGTACTAATAATGCAATGGAATGGAACATCATATACAAAGCTACAAGGTAGAGGAATAGCCATAATAATCAGTTGTTAATAATTCTAAAGAAATTTATTCAAGTGTTATAGAAGGAAAGAAATAGTCAGGTTTTTATGAACAAGGATAAGACTAGAATGAAAGTATTCAAACTGATGAAGTATGAGATTAAGGATGGTCTTAAAGGCTCTATGGATGTAGATGACCCTATCTTGCTTTAGTGGTGCTAATGGTTTGGCTTAGTATTTTTCTTGTTTTCGTTTTTTGTTTCCAGTTTCCTTGTGTGTTTATTTATTGCCTGCACTTTTGTACTCCCTTATTTTTATCTTTTGTTTTCTCTTTTATCTTATGGATCATAACATGTTACGATCTTATTTATCTTATATTGCGCAACAAATTCATTTATTCAAATCGTATTATAAATTCAAACATACAATTAAACCAAAAACATAAATAAAAAATTTCAAGTTAACATTAATTATAAGCCCGTTGTGATTTTTTTCAGGTTCTAATATTTTTGGGACAGAACCTATATGCTGCATTTATCACTGCGAGTATGTCAGTTTTTCATTGTGATCCTTGCAGGCACAAACATACCCTGAATTTTGTTCCACTAATTTACTTAATTATGCAACTGGCTACGGCAAAATCAGCAACTTACCAATGTGTAGTACATATGACAGTAAACTAAATGTTTCTCAAAATAAACATAGGGTAAATCTGTTTATGACTTTGTTCAACTTAGTCCCAAAATTTAAAAATTATTTCATTATTTTTGTAAAAATAAAAATTTGTACTGATTGTTTGTTTGCTTGCTAACACGAACTGTACAATCATTAAATCAAGAGTAAGCATGCTGTGTATTTTTTTTTACAACGTTCAACAAAAATTTTAAATCTTGTGTTTTACAATCAAAATGATTCGTTTGAATTCCAAAAATACCATATCTAAAGATATATTGGGTCAAACGAAAATAATAAGCCAAATTTGATGTTACCATCTGTATCTTACTAAAAAAATACCATATCTAAAGATACAGAATTCCAAAATCAAGCAAATCCCGACATATACAGCACTAACCATTCAAGGATATCACACAATTCCAGACTTTGATGCAATATATTTAAGATTTTAACTCTTGATTTATCCAGTTAGCAACCATAAATTAAATTTTCAAACAGAAATATCGTACCTTTGATTGTTTGGAGCTTTTAACTTTGAAAGCTAAATTGTGCGAGATTTGAAGAATCGAGAGAGAGAAGTCGCGATAATAGATGAGCACAAAGAATCGAGTGAGAGAGAACTCTTGATTGCAGCAGACCGATTAGGGATTTAGGAAGAGAGAGAGAGTCGCCCGTCGTTCTTTTTTTTTTAAGGAAACGAAAATGAAAATTAGGGTTTTGGAGTTGCAAAGGGTAAAAGGGTTAAACGGGTTTGTTTGTTGTTTTTGCTGAGCTAAGTGGGTATTGACCCAATTCAAAAATAATGTTATTAGCCTTGACCCAACCCTATTAAAATTGGGTTAAAAGGGTTGGGTTAGAGGGTCGGGTTGAATTTTAACAGCCCTATTTGGAAGTGCTCGAACTTTAAAATAGTCGAAGAAATCATTTTAAAAATCCAAAAGTTGGGAATCACCAACAAATTAGTAAATCAATTTCAATAGATAAGATTATACCAAACCAAATCTGAAACTCGAGGACTGAACACCGACTTACATTAAATCATTTCAAATATATATATATATATATATATATATATATATATATATATATATATATATATCTTTCGAACATCAAACAATACTTCAAAATTTGAAAATAAAATTCATTTCACAAAATTACTCGCAGAGAAAAGCTACTATAGTGGCCTCTACCCCACTTAGAAACTCGAAAATCAATGTCGATGATGTATGCATTCATCACCGAAATTATTTTCCAGCGACATAAGTGGATTCTGGACTTTTATTTTCTTGAAACTTCTTTGAAATCTCTTCAAAATCATTGGAATTCATTCGAATACATTTGAAACATTTCTTATTCGGAAAATATCGTTTAAATCATATTATTATTATTATATATTTTCCAAAATCTTAAGACCGATTTCAAAACACCGGAGTTCGATTCCTCGAAATTAAAATTCAAAACTCTTTATTTATAAATCATTTTTATATAAGTCAAATCCTTATAAAATTTCAAATTTCAAATCCTTTCAAAGCTTTAAATTTTCATTTTCAAAAGATATAAAATCCTTGTCGAGGACATTTTACTTTTATAAAATATGGTCATCCTTATCAAAATAATAATTTCGATGTATGCACAATTTCAAAATACAACCAAATACAAATTTCCAAAAATTGATTCAAGCTTAGATTTCAAACAAACAAAGATTCAAATTTAGAGGAATTCTAATCAAATAGAATTCTAGTTCAAAGATAAGCTCGAACAAAGATGAGATAATTTAATTACCAAATAGAAGATGGATAAACTTATATAAATCGTGGGAGACCTTAACCGGGTCAACCATGACTTTAGGAATATAATCAATTTGGAAATCTAGGGCAAATCGACATTCGATCGCCAGAGACAGAATCCAGATATAGCAGAAGGAGATAGATAGCATCATAAACTGAGGATACAAAAATCTCTGGTGAATCAATGCCAATTGTAAAGGAGTTTCACCCCTTTACAAATCATTCATAGATTTTCGGAATCACCGATCTTTATAGAGGTCCTTCAAAGTGGAGTTATGAAATACCCCAAAATCAAAAGGATAAAATAGGAAAGAAAAGACTAGATTTCAGAACAAGTAGGAACGTTCCAAAGTTCAAGGAATCCAAATCGATAAGAATCCTAACCAAGAGATTACTAACAAGGTGGATACAGAAGGGATGAAGTTTAGAAACTCTTGATTTCAAAATAAGGAAAATTTTATACCAATATAATCTTTAAAAATCCTTTAAAATCATTTGGAAATCATTTTATACTTCAAAAATACGTTCTCTCACAAAGAAAGGATTCTGAGATTGATTTCACTCATTCTAGGGTATTTCCACCCTATCTCTAATGAGTTTTTGCTCCGTAGGCTATGGTTTGCCTAAAACCAAGCTCTGATACCAACTGTAACGGGTTGCGCCAGTGGGGGAACGCCCACCGTAGCATACATTGGTACCTGTGTTCTGCCTTTACGGCCAGCCTCTCGACTGCACCACCAACCCCCGCGGGGACATGTAGGAGTAAGAGTCAATCGTTCGCTACCAAACCAGGAAGCGAGAACCCCCTATCATGCTGCACCCTCCAAGTGCAATAGCAGACACACATGTCGGACTTGAATTGCTCAAAATACCGCATTGTAAATAAATTTGGAGCAAATGAAAAACAATCACAGAATCACAGACACAGAATATCAGAATAACTCGCAGCAGTAATAAAATACCCTAGTAGTTCATGAAGCTACTATAACAAACTCCCAAAACAAAATACATAATATCAGTCTAAAAAAACATATACAATAGGAATCCAAATACATAGAATTTTATAACTACCAGAGCTGAAATAGAACAACTGAACTGAAACAGAGGGATAACTAGATGAGCAAAAAATCTCCAGCGATCCCTAGCTCCAGAAAAGAAATCCAAAGCTAAGCTGTAAATACTCAGGCTGACCCGAGCGTAAAGTAAAACACAAAACACTCGAGTCAGGACATACATACTTATTAATGTAAACCAACTCAAGTGAACTGTAGTAGAAATGCACAATAACTTAAAGGATGCTTGGGATCGCCCATCCTCTAAGGATCGGTTAAACCATAAATTAAATACATTCCATGGTTAAAATTCCAAAATGGTAATTTATACTTCAAATCAAATATCATTTAAAATTCAATATCATTTCAAATCCATTTCAAAATATCATAACTTTCCAAAACCACATTCATTTTTATTAAATTTAAATACCATTCCAAATCACAATTCAAAATGGTTTATATTTCAAATCAAATATTCCATTTAAAACCAATAAAATGAAGTTATTATATTTAAAATCAAATATTCAATTCTCAAAATTTTACCATTTTCAGAATTCATTTATTCACTTCAATTTATTAAAACGGTGAAATTTTCAGATTTCGTAGCATGTAGAAAATGCTACAGAAGGTTACATTTTAAAACAGTTCAATTTAACAAAGATAGCATTTTACAGAAATGCTGTAATAGTTCTTGTTTCAAATAAATCTTTAGTTCAATTCTGCAACTACATCACTTACAAAGTGCTGTAATAGCCCTTAGTTCATTTGTATTAACTACAGCACTTAGAATTGCTGTAATATCCTTTACTTAAGAAATGATAGCATTTCAAAAATGCTGTAAATTAAATTCCAAATTTCAATACAATTTCATAACCAATTAATTTTTTTGATTAAACCATTTTTAACTTATAAAAGTCATATTTTCTCACTTTAAAATGATCATTTAAATACCCTTTAATTTATGATTTTATAAAATGAAATTTTCATATAAAATCAAATTTCTTTAATAATTCACTTATAAAAATTAACGTACAATTTTATAATATTTCATTTACTTTAAATTTTAATTTAATTTAGCATTTCATAAATTAAATTTAAATTCCATTTTATTTTTCTTAACTTAACTTATATTTTAAAACACATTTCACATGTTCCAAGTTAAGTTATATTTCAAATTTCAATTTTAAACATTTATTTATTTAATTATTTCTAATTTACAGAAAAATCAATAACACTTTATAAAATCATTTTAAATTTAAATTTAAATCAAATTATCATATTTTCTTACTTAACTTAAACTTCATTTATAAACAAAATCATAAATTCCAAAATTAACTTATATTTCACATTCTACTTTACCATTTATTAATTTCACTTATTTAACTTGTAGAAAATCACTAATATTTCATAAAAATCATTTTTAATTAAATTTAAATAAAAATATCATAATATTTACTTTTTATAATATTTTAAAAAATTTAGAAAAATATATATTAACCACGATCTGTATATAATTTTCTAACTTAAGTCAAATGATACGGATAATATATCATTTCAATCCGTAATTTGCAAAGGAAAAATCTAGGTTTTATCATTTCAAACCCACAATCCCAAGTTAAATGAAATAAAATTCGTTCAGGCCTATCATTTCAGCCTATAATGATTTTTCCCTATTCTAAAGTCCGCTCGGGTATGTATCATTTCAACCCATAGTGATTCTAATCTACAGAGAACTTGCAGTGTGATAAACTGATATAAATAAACAGCATAGCATTATATAACAGTAACAGATGATATGACGGGTGAATAAACATGGGTGAACATCATATGATCATATCACATGTAGTTATAACATAATAATTTAATTTACAGATTCACATGATGTAAATTTACTAATTATATAAGTACAAATGTCTCATGAGATATACTCACCTCTTAATGCTGGAGTTATCATTTCAAATGACACAATGAATTCCAGAAGGCATGATGACATGACAATAAATTCAAGTGGAAGAGAAGCAAGCCAATGATCTTGTCACAACCCAAAAAAAAAACCAAATATAAATATAAATTCAATACACATTGAATTTGAAGCAACTTTGAAATTAAAGAAAATTGAATACAATAGTTTTTGCCATGCTTTCAACATCTACTTGCTCGGCCTAGGGGGTGGATATGGTCAGGTTTGGTGTGGCTTTGGATCAGGTTTGAGTCTATGGAGGAACGACTACATGTGCTAGAAGTGGCAAAGGAGTCGCAACACATGAATGTGAGGAGACAAGGCAACATAGTGGAGTTTTGGTCAACTTTTGGGCTCGGCTACATGGTCCTAGGGCTCAACCATGACACGTTTCAGATCTGGACAGAGGTAAGGCTGATGGTAAATGGTCATATCATGGTTGTGGTGGAGCATGGGGAGGTGGCCAAGGCAATCCAAGGTGATGGTGATGAAGACTAGGCATGTTTTATGGAGTTTGCAACATTTTTGTGGAGTTTTTGGTCATGGGGAAGGTATGGCCAGATCTAGTCAGAGGACGAGGATGTGATAGGTGGTTGATGGTGAGGAGGAGGAGGTGATGGCCAAGGCACTAGAGTGGAAAGCATGCATATATGTGAAGAAATCATGGCCAAAACGAGGCAAAAGGAAGAAGAAAGTAGAAAAAGGAGGAGAGGCCATTACCATAACTTCTTAGCCATGGAAATGAAGTGAGAAATGAAGTTTCTCATGTGAATATTGATTGAGAAACTCACGGCTATAAAGAAATGCACGGCCAAAAAGAGCAAGCAAGCGAAAAGTCAAGAAAATGATGGTAAATGAAAAGTCTTAAGTTTTAAAGTCAAGTCTCTTCAAATTTCCTTTTTCTTAAAATCAAATAAAACCATTAAAATTTAGTAAATGAAATAGAAAATGAAAACAAAACAAAATAAACTGAAATAAATAAATAAGTTTTAAGAAAAATAGAAAAAAAAATAGTTTAATAATTGGAAACAAGACTCAAAAATTTACAAATAAAATATCATTAACTTTGGAAAATTATTACTATACTTTTAAACCAATAAAAAGTCACGTAAAATAAAATAAATGCTGAACAAATAAAGAAAAATGAAAATAAATAATTATTTTTAGGAAAAATAGAAAAATAAATAAAGAATTGCTTTAATTAATTGAAACTAGAAATTAGAAATTGTAAACAAAATACAATTGACATTGGAAAATTTCAATTACACTTTTAAAATGTTTAAAACTAAAGTATATACATAACATGTTGTGTTGCACATATAAACATATACTAAACATGACATGACACAAAATATTATTTATATAAAATTAAAATAAACAAATTTTGTTAAATACAACAAAATTACATCCAATAGTGTAAAAGGCATAACTTTCACAATATTAATTAGATTTCAACGAAACGAAAAGCAATATTCTTAAAATTTTATTTACTTTCATAATAAAAGATAAAATTCAAAATTTTAAAAATTTTAAAATTTTAAAATTAAAAGTCAAATTTGACCATATCGACCAAAATTCACCTTTTTGGAAAATATTCTATTTAGTCATGTTCGGAATTTTAATTCACATCAAAATCAAAAATTTATATTTAAAATAATTTTTTTATCCATTTTAAATAAATAAAATAAAGTTTTTAAATCAGGAGTTTCAATTTAAATAATTAAAATAAACAATTAAAATTATCACAAATACATGGTTGTTACATACTAAATGTCCTAAATTTGATTATACCAAAATAGCAATATCCTTTATGCTAAATAGTGGCCTATCTGTCCATAGAATGGGTAAAAAGGGTGGAATAACTATCCTTAATAAGTACCAAGTTCCGTTAAGCTAATAAATGAACTAACTGTTCATATCTGGGCCAACTACCCGTATCTGGACTAACTATCCTCCAGGCCGACTACCCTTAAAATTGACTGGCTGTCCAAATTTAAATGAGCAAACTGTCTGAATTTTCTCTGGGTTAACTACCCTTTAAATTTTCCTTGAAAACCTTTACAAACTGATTTAGTCCATAAAGTCATATATTTACGAGGAAAATATGCCTTTAGCTGTGTTCTAGCTATTTTGCCATGTTATATATACTTTACTCAAAATAATTTTGATGATGTTCAATAAGGATTATTTATCCTTTTTTAAAATAAGTTAAATTCTTTTATAACTTAAACATTTAGGCTATCTACCTAGTCATTATATTTGAAACCTTTGTTTAAACCTTTAAACAACCTTTCGAAAACATTAAAGGTAACCCTTTCAAAACCATTAGTAAAACCCTTCGAAATCATTGAAGGTAGCTCCTTCAAAACCAATAAAAAGCCTTTATTTTATAAGCTTTAAAACATATAATACCCGCCTTTAAAATCCTTTAAACCTTTGCCTTCTGAAAACATAGCAAAATCATACATTTTGACCTTGTTGAAAGATCCCACCTTTCAACCTTGTTGGAAGGTCTCATCTTTCAACCTTGTCAGAAGGTTTCTTTTCAACCTTGTCAAAAGGTCTGCTTTTAAGCTTGTCAAAAGCATTTACCACTTGAAAACATTGGAACTTAGAACCTTTCAAAATCATTGGGTTTAATTTAAGACAAGTGAAAACCTTTCGAAACCATTTGAAGTTGACTATCCGAGAACTTTTAAATGTTTCGGCTTAAAACATTTGAATTATACCTTCAAGTTGAGAAAAAGGATCATAAAAATATTAGAGTCAAAAGAAATTGCTTCGAAACATTTAAAAGTAACCTTTTAAAAACTTTTTTATAAACAATGAAGCGATGGTGTTGGAACCAACCCTTCAAAATCAATGGAGAGGTGGAAAGTTTTAGAAAACAAAAGATTCCCTTCGAACGCAACTGAATCGAAAGGTAGGAAGCGGCAGCTATGCTCTTGTTAACCTCGTCGAAAGGTTTAGCTTTCGAATTTGTCGAAAGATTTCAATTAATCAAGAAAGCAACCCAATTTAATTTTTTCTTTCGAACCATTTGACATTGTTGAAAGCTAGCGGGCGTGTTTTCTTTAAAACCAAAACAAAGTTTCGTCTCTTTGGAAAGCTCTTACCTTTCGACCCTAAACCTTTCGATCTCTTCCAATTCACTACGTACTAGTTGCTTGATACAATGTGCATTGTTTGTTGACCTAGTCGAAAGGTTTGATATCTTTTGACCTTGTCGGAAGGATTGGAATAGAGGCAGAACTTCTTCGAAGGGATTGAAATAGTAAAAAGAATCTATTTATTTGTGTTATAAAGTTGTCCTTTTGTACCTAACCTGCCTTATTTGCCTAAATCCGATTGGTTGCCAGATTTTTATATTCAAAAGTGTTGTCGACTTTTCTTAATTGGAAATTTAAACAATTTGGAAAAAGCCACTTTCTCCTCTATAATTATATGTAACATTTAAGTATCATTCCTTAAATAATTTTATATAGCTATTAAATCACCTTGGAAAAATCTGGAAAAATTCTGGAAAATCCATTACTATATGTTTTTTAACATATAAAGTTTTCGGACTAAATAATAAATTATTTTCCCGTAAATAATTTTATAATCCAAAATATCATTTTCTTTCTTAGAAAATTCATAATAAATACACGAAAATTTCAGAAAACTCTAAAAATTGAACCCTATCTCTAAAATATCATCTTAGATCATCATAAAAATACATAAGGCAATTGGATGTCATTTAATAGGGTTTCATCTCAAAATATGTTATAAAATCTATATCAAAATTCATAAATCATCAACATGTATATATAATTATTTTATCATTCAAAAACATGGCAAATCTTTGCAAAATATTTGGATTCAACCTTAAAACCGAAACCAATAAAATTATAGAGATGCGAACATTATTCACCTTTGTTTTAAAGATTTAGGAGCTTGAGATTTGAATAGGTTCGATTTGAATTTGTTTTTCCTTAGTTTCTTTTTCTCCTTTCCTTGTCAATGGTTGTTGGCCTTGATTTTAAATTTTTTGAAATGAAATGAATGTGTACATAATATATGGCCTAAGGAAGTGAATATAGGAATGGCCTCTTTCTCATAATACCCCTCCTCTAATTCATTTTTAAACTCTTCTTTTAGTTCCTTTAAAAAACACGGCTACCTTAACTAGAATCAAATCTCAATCCACTAATCAACATATTATTTTATTTAGTTTAACTAACTAAATCTCCTAAATAATGTTACTAAAAAATCTATGGAGTTACAGAAAGTAAGTATTAAAACAAAAAATTGCATGACAAAAAAATAAGCAACATATAAAGCGGTTATCATACAAGCAAAACAACAACGAACAAACAAAAAAATAAGTAAAATTCTATCAACTCTTAGCAGGTCAAGCTTGATGCCCCTTCCTAAGTAAGGGGAGGAAGTAAGACTCATTATCACTATCATTGTTTGATGACCCTTTATAATGATATGTTGTAGGGGCATGCCTTTAGGTTGAATGATTGTCCCTATAGGAAGAGGAGCTTCCTTGGAGGAGTCTATGCTTCCGAGGTGTTCGGGGACCTAGCCCTTCCCGATCCTCTCCACCTCTGTGTATTTGTTGTGCTAAGGTAATTAGAAGACCAAAGACATTACACTTAATAACTCGATTATTGGTTTATAGCCCCTCATACCCAATGCTAGCCCCCAGTATCTCATTCTCCAATTTGTCATATAAATAAGTGTCATTCACTAGCAGTCACCTTCATCTCCCTTCTTACCTTTGGTCAAGCTTGTCCCAACATCTTTTCCCTAGTAGACCGTAGCTACTCCTGTGCTTCTCTCCAAAAACCCTAGGCTGCCTCTCCCCTCTACTTGGAAAACTATGACCACCGCTTCTTTCCCCTTTTTGGGCTTAGATGCCCTAACACCTTCTTGCAGCATACTTTAACCCTAGCAACCCAAACCAACACAAATTGACATTCATCAAGATGAGCACCATGTTACTCTAATTATCGACCAACTCGAAAACTGCCTCAATCTAGCCAACAAAAAGAGACTGGTGCTCCTATTAGTCCCTTCAGAGAACTACAATAAAAATTGAGCATGCTAGAACAAAAAGGAAAGTAAATTAATGTTAGGATCTAAATTCATAAAAAGAAAAGTTAAAATGGGATTTCAAACTCCAGAGCATGGAGGTTAGGACTGAAGGAAACAGACGAGAAGAAGAAATAATCTTGGTAGTCGATCAACTTAACACACAAGCCAAAGATAGCGATCAAAGTGACATAACTCTATAAGTATTAGTACCACCCCTTGAAAGATCCGACGAGCTTCGGATGCTTGTACATCACAGGGGAGGGTTCTAGAAGGCCTAAGTCATGACAAATGATGTAGAGGATGGTCAGCAAGCCATGGTTATTTGGAACAGGTTTGGCAGGTGCTATCTGGTGCACGTTTAGAAACCAGATGAAGTAGTGATGAAAAGGGATTGAGCCACACTTCATATATGGAGTACCCAAGCAAAGATCCTAGGATGAGACTTATTCGCCATATCCCTATATTGAATACAGTGGGATAGGGCCAGTAACTTCGTTCTTGATAAAAGCATCGACCAAGTCACCTTTGTTCTTCCAAACTTTGGAGGAGACTTCTTCAAATGAGAAACCAGAGCTAGAAGTGCACTCTATGGTGGACTTCTTCCCTTTTATCATCTTTAAAAAAGCAAGTGCAACCTAATTACTAAACCACCCTATGGAAATTTAAAGTGGACACTATACTCGGTGCCATACACACACTCGGCTCAAAGGTGGTCGATTATAACTTCGATGCTTCCCATAGAGGTGTCTCGTAAGCATAAGATCAACCAACATACATAGAACATTATCACAAAACTTAAAATATGGCCCGGCCATACGACCCATCTACTTAAAAGTGACATATTGATCATTTAACTCCCGCAGCCCAAAACTCAACCACCGTCTTCTTCCTAAGTAAAGGAGGTAGGACAATAATTTAATGTTTCTCTTGAGTTTTTAGGATGAAAACAGTCCAAAACTGTTATGTCAACGTCAATCTATCAACATTGAATTTTGAGTTGACTACAGTCTAAACCCTACCATGTAAGAAACAAATGAAAACGAAAAGGGTAAATATACAAAACTGGGCGTAGAAAGCATATAATATTGCAACACACAGCAAAATCAAATGAAAGCAACAATGAACTAGGGAAATGAATGTGGAAAAGGAATGCTCACTGTTTCGAACATAGCGTTAGAAGACTCTAAGTTTGAGAGATCAAGAATCGTGAATGATAACTTTGTCTATAAAGGATCATTAAAGGAAAATAAGAAGATATCCCTTCCTTTCATAGATTTTAGTCTTCAATTCGATATTTGGACGGAATAAGTAGAAAACAATTTCAACCGTTAAATTCTAATCGTGCATCGTTGCGTCATATATGTTTGAACCAAAAATGGCACAAACACCCAAAGAAAGTAAGAAGTGAATAAAAAGCGAAGAAAATAAATGAAGAACGGGTAAGAAAGTGCACACAGAGATCTATAGTGGCTCGCCATACTCTAGCCTATGTCCACTTCAAGTTTTCCTTTTTTATATTGTTATTTATAGGTAGGAGTTCTTACGAGTCGCTGCGACTTCATTTGGGGTGGGTACAACTCCAACATAGATTACAAGAAATTAATGAGTGTTATAGGCATTCTCGCCTACCGCATAGTGAATAAGAGAAGTCAGGAGAAAAAATGTTAGGGTCCTGTAATAGGCTCAAAACTGCTTAGAAATGTTCACGAGGTCAAGATGTAACCACAGTACCAAACCGCGTCTCAATCTGAACAACGGTTCGAAAGATATGATTATTTTAAGATTTGCTATTTTCCTAACACGGTCCGACAATAAAGTTTCAAAGATCGCTTTCTGCCAAAGACTGGCACCACCTACACCAGCAAAGGAACTACCCTGCAAAATTAGGTCTGTACAGGCCCAATTATACTCGGCCCTGCAGGGCAGGACCCACCATATCCAGCCTAGTAGGGTCGGATCCGCACGTATCCGGCTCAGTAGGGCTGGATAGCCCAGGCCGGCCCCACACGGGTCTAGCCCAGCTAAGTCTAGCCAAGAAAATACCGGACCCAGCACAGTCCGACCCATCAGGGCCGGACCAACTAAGTGCGACCCGGTAAGGCCGGACTCGCATAGGACCGACACCAAATGGGGCCCTTGGTCAAGATAGTTACTTTTCTTTTATTCTAATCAATCTTAAGCTATTGCAGGGCTTTACCGTCTACTCTTGAATGTTTGTCCTTGGAAAAAGATAAAGGAAGGATTCGTAAATGCAACATGTGCTGATCGACCCCAGGGTGCCT
Organism: Allium cepa; assembly: GCA_030765085.1. Lineage (NCBI taxonomy): Eukaryota > Viridiplantae > Streptophyta > Magnoliopsida > Asparagales > Amaryllidaceae > Allium > Allium cepa. Next base: position 73,325,125 of record CM060946.1, on the reverse strand, counting down.
ACACGCTACATGAAGTAAAGGTAAGAAATCAAACTAAACCCTACAACTATGCATGACCTCTCTATTGGATCAGGAAGGCGCATAATGATGAGAAAAAATCACTGTCAGGAGTTCAGATAGATGGTCGCTCAAGGAAGCTAGCATAGCTTGTAGGACAAATGCTATGGCAAAATGGCAAAGATACAACTCCCTACTTCTGGGGCTCAAATGATTAACGATCAGAGAGAATCCATCCATTTGAGTTTGTTGTTACCTCAAAGGTAAGGACGGAAAGTGATACAACAATAAAAATCTAAGGTGAAGCCCCAAGAATTACAAGAGGGAGACATTATTCTCAAGCACGTCTTTTCCCGTCTAGGCGCACTAGATCCAGTTTGGGAAGGACCATTTATTGTTCATAAGGATACCCACAATAGAGCTTACATTCCATCGACAGTTAATGGAAAAGGTGTTTGGTAAAGGAAGGATTCTCTAGCATCTCTGTCATTACTTCTCTCAACTTGCAAAAAGAATGTCTCATTATGAAACCACTGAAAAAATTGATGTTTTTCTCACCCGGTATTATTCCTATTGCGATCAATCGCAAGTTATCGCCAGCAGTAGTGAAAGGAAGATAACCATGACTATGGGCACGAAAGTAGCCTGGGTAGTTCACTGTTGATGATCGGCCCCCCAGCCAGCAATGATAAACCGACTATAAGCCACAGATTAGGCATGATTATAGCCTAAGCAGTTTATCGTTGGCGTTTGGCTCGCTGGCAACTGCGAATTGACAATAAATCCCATGATTTAGGCATGGCTGCAGCCAAGGATTGTTCGTAGTTGAAAATCGGCACCCACGCTAGCCGGGCCACAGTAAATCGAATAATACTCACGATATAGGCCATAATGGCCCGGGTAGTTACTGTGTGCGAATCATAGCTCTAAATCTTAAAGTACGATAGTAGCAAAAGTTACAATCCCTTGGAACATAGCATTGGGCTGACAAACCATATGTCACCAAAATCCACAATCAGGGCAAGTAGCTTACGTGCCATGAATTTTAAATTTAGAAGGACCCTCTTGATGGAGAATATAGTTCATTTTACTTAAACTAGAAGCTTCTAACAATTTCTTTTAGTCTTATGGCATTACATACAGATTATAGAAATATGAATTCCAATATGCCAACCACAGTAGGATATTCATTCGCTTCCACTCCACCAGAGAAAATGGAGCATCGACTAAACTTCGTCAGAGATACCGGAACAACAATCCAACATTGCCATAATAATTAGAATATCACTTCCTGTCAACTTCGCTTGAAAAATTATAAGGATTCTCCCAAAGATGAGCACACTTATGGAAACTAAGAAAACTCAGTGCAAAGCTTGGTAATAGCATATTGGAATCATGACCTCAAGTTCGCAAGTTTGAAACCTATTCATGATACAAGGCAGCATGTTGTGAGAAGCAACCAAGTGCACTTTACTGGGGGCAAACCCAGACAAATAATGAGCGCTCCTAGCTGACTTTTGACAACGTCGCTAGAGGGAGCTCTGGAGGATGTGATGAGTATTTGTGGACTACCACGTCCTCCACAAATTACACTCTACACCTTAGTAACATAGAATCACTTCGAATGATGATGACCTCTCAAACCAGAAGTGATTCGATCTCTAACCTTCTGAATGTAATTAATTAATATCAAGGTCTATTTTAAAAACAAATATCTTGATACCTTTACCTAATAAATCAATCCCAAAGACACGCGGGAGGACTCTAACACACATCTATGGTAAAATTCCAAATAAAAATGTATTAATAGTTTATAACTAATTCTAACGCAAGGATGAAAGTCCTTGACCTCGTTGGGCCCGAAAGGAACCTAAACTTGTAAGTAAAGTCAACAGGATAGGACGATCCTCTACCGCCAAAGCTAACGGGACATTTGAGTTGAAAGGTTGACTCTACCTGATTAATGTAGAGAAAGCAAGTCGATGTCAACAATAGACACCCCACATTAGAGACATCTGACTATGATAATCGGCATAAACCGGACTGGCAATAGGACTTTTAATTCACAATGCCACAAATTTCCTTGAGCACCACTCAAAAGAGTTAAGACCATTCGCTCAGACCCTGCACCTACCCAATCAACGCTTGCTAGTAGTCGACTCCAAACAGATACACGAGACATCAGCAGGCAAACTATCGAGGAAATTGGATAAGATAATCTTATACAAATGTGCCTAGGAGCAAGTCCTGGAAAAGCTAATAAAGGAGTGAGGAATTACTCCAAATATCATCACTTTACTAGACTAGATGGAACATAAGTCTATTAGCCCAGCTTGGTCAGACGTAGCCAACATTCACTCAATAATGTTATGCATAATATTGTACATACAAATACCCTTCGATGGAAAATCATTACTCCATCAATAATTGACCATGACCATGCATGAAAGAATTGAAGACAAAATGTACAGACTCAATAATCAAATTGTAAGACCTTGCTTACTCCGCCTGACGGTACGATAGTAGGAACTAGAAATTCCACATCACAGGTCCCAAGTCAGATACCACAGAGGGAGTATCACCAGGTGCACATACTACTCAAGGCCTTGAAGTCGGAAATAGGAAGGCTAAGGAAAAATAGCGCTCTGCCAAATGAAGGATAGTTAAAAAGGGTGTCAAGTGACAACAAGTCCTCCTTAAGACAAACAAAAGCATCACATCCAACTAATGAAATGAAACTCATCTTGGGGACGAAGATGAGATGTGGATAGTCAAACACCGAGATTACACTTACAATACTAGAAAAGAAAACCCTAGATCAAACAAAGAATATTTTGCATTCATGAAAGTATACTTGGGGGCCAAATATAATAGGAATTCTCGCCCACCCTATGGTGAATATGAAAAGTCGGGGGAAAAATTATTAGAGTCTTGTATTAGGCTTAGAACTGCTTAGAAATGTTCATGAAGTCAAGATGTAAGCACCGAACGAAACCGCGTCTCAATCCGAACAACTATTTGAAAAATATGATTATTTGAAGATTTGCCTAACATGGTCCGACAATAAAGTCTCGAAGACCGCCAAAGCCCAAAACCGCCTACACCAGCAAAGAAACTGCCCTACAAAATCAGGTCCACACATGCCCAATTAAGCCCAGCCCAACAGGGTCGGGCCCGCCATTTCATGCCCAGTAGGGACAGACCCACACATATCCGGCCCCGTAGGGCCCGACAGCCCAGGCCGGCCCCGTATAGGCCCGTCCCAGCTGAGTCTGGCCCAGCAAAGTCCGGCCCAACAAGGCCGAACCAACTTAGTCTTGCCCGATAGGGCCGGACCCGCATAGGTCCGTCCCCACAGGGCCGGACAGCCTGGTCTGGACTACAAGGGCCGGACAGCCTGGTCTGGCCCACAAGGGTCAGACACCCTGTTCCGGCCTGTAAGGGCTGGGTGCGCACAAGTTCGGCCCCGTAGGGCCAGACAGCCGGTCCGGCCCCAGGCGGGGTCCCCTAGTTGGGCATTTGCCGGACCCACCTGGTCCGGCACAATGCTGGACCTACCTGGTCCGACATACCAAGCCGAATGCACCTTGTCAGGCCTCGGGTCGGACCAGCTCCTTAGTCTGGCTGTTTCGGACCCACCTAGTATGGCCTAGGGCCGGACTAGCTCCCTGGTCCGGTTGTGCCGGATCCACCTTGTCTGGCACACTAGGCAGGACCCGCCTGGTCCGGCACTAGGCCGGACCCGTCTGACTTGGACCTACCTGGTCTAGGGCCGTACTCACTTGGTCCAGCCCTTATGGGGCTGGATCCATCAGATATACCTAGTCGAGCCCTTCTGAGGCTGGATCCACCCTTTTTTTATACTCGCGGGGATGAACTTATATGGTCCGGTATTCAAGATTAAAGGGTCGGGATGGATGACTGAAGCAAGCTACCAGAATAGTATTCAACTAGCATCCCATAGTAGTGAAAGAGTAGCAGAACCATATCCTAACAGAAGAAATGTTGAACTAAAGCTTAGAAGCCATGTACCCAGCTGCCTCTCCCCACAACCTCACTTTATAAATATAAATACTAGACATGTGGCATCTTAAAAAAGGATGGATGGAAAAGAGTTAAGCTTCCACCAACAATGGCAGACAACTTTGAGAGGAAAACCCTTAGTTCCTACAATAAGTTTACTTATATACAAAGCTTGTGCTTGTCATCAGAAATGAAAGAGATAATAGAAGAGGAACAATGGATGCAAGCACATTCAGGCCGAACCACTATAAATTTTATGTCTTTTTACGTTTCAGTCCTTTATTTATTTTTTATTGCAAACTATTGATTTTCTACCTCATACACTCGCGATTAAAATCCATTAAACGATAGCCATATGCTACAAACAGTATTCACAGTCCTGCTACAACATCTTGAGTGTGCTTTCCCATTTTTTGTGTGAATAATGAGAAGAGAGCAAGAGCCAAAAGATCCTGAAAAATGAGTCCAAGCCCTTTATTTATAGAGGTAGGAAACCTAAAATCTCACACAAATGATCTCTAGACCGTTCTCCTTGTTATTGACCAGTTATCCATAAAAATAGTTTGCCCTCTCATCATCCTGTATGGGTTGGTACAACACCAAGGGTAGGGGTTGGTATCGACCAATAACATTGCCAAATTGGTTGCTTTTAATTCTTCGTTTTGGTTCATCTTGTGGTTAGCTTCGTGATCCATAGTTGTTTGCATCAATAATAGCTTGCTTGGCAGTCCAAATGATGGAGTTGTAAATGAATGGAGTTGCTAAGTAACGAGTTCATGGAGATCGATAGGGAATTGCATTGAATCAATAAAACAACACTGGTAATAGGCTTCTAACATCAAATAGGGCAAGTAGGCAGAAGATGAACTCCAATGGTGGAATATTTAGGGGTGGGGGCGGTACCGACCCAACACTTTTGGATTTTGGGCCCTTGAATTTTTTGTGGTGGATTTATGTTTGTGTTGTCATTTTGGTTGTGCTTGAGTTTGGGTTTCGTGGTCAAAAGGCAGGATAACTCGTTCCCCCCATATTACAACTTGTAAATGGAAGGTGTACTTTTCTTAGAACAAATCCTAAATATTAATCTATAGTAGGTGAGCTCTTCGACTACTTCAATCTCGGTGAATCGTTCAGTTCCTTCAAATTTTCTTGTGAACCAAAATCGTTCCAAATATTTTTTAGCCTAAAACTCTAGACGTTTTTTAAATGTTGTCTATACATCATCGTCACTTTTATTTCGTTCGGAATTATAACGTCACATTTCTAAATCATCCTATGTTCATCCGGGATTTACATCGTTATCATTTTGATTTCATCCAGAGTCATCATATTAAAATCGTCCCATGTTTATCTAAGATTTTTCAACTCTATTTCATCTATATGGCATTCAAATCCTTTTATAAAAATCAATATATGTTTTAAGGTTTGATCTCTCCAGATCGTTTCATATTCTGTTTAATGCGCGATCTCTCCATATTGGTAATCAAATTCATGATCGTTCAAGGCCGATAGTTAAATCCACAATCTCTCCAGATTTTTAAATGAGTTATAGCCGTTCGAGGATAGTAATCAAATCTTTGGCCCTTCGGGACCGATAATCAAATCTACGGTCGTTCAAGGCCGAATCAAATCCATAGTCGTTTGGGGCCGATAATCAAATCCGTAGCCATTCGGGGTCGATAATTAAATATGTGGCTGTTCAGGACCAATAATTAAATCCATGGTCTCTCTAGACCCTTGCTGAGCCTAATCCGCTCTCTCTCCGACGAGGGGACTCAACAACAAGCAAGCACATCCACTCATGCTCCAATATGTGACTTATTTCTTGCATATGGGTCCCATCTTACCAGACAAAACTTAAAGCGATTCAAGTCCATGATCACTTCGGACCCTTGTTGAGCCAATTCGTTTGCTCTCCGACAAGGGGACACAACGACAACCAAGCCCATCCGCTCATGCATCGGTGAGGGGACATACTTCTTGCACTATGGCCTATCTTTTCGAATAGGACATAAAGCGATTTATATCGGTCATCATGTTCGAGTGGATTTCAATAATCAAGGACTTATCCAGTGGATTCAAATTCAAATACGAAGAAACATAAAATCAAACATTGCGATACCTGCCTCTCCAAGCATTACAGACTAGCATCCATCTCACATTGTGCCTACAGATATTTCAGAATCTCGTACATGATTAAGTGGCTAAACTATATTATTGCATGGTTTTTTGGAAAAGGGAAATAGAATGTGAGAACCAAACCTAATTCACTATCATCTTGATCAAGAGATTACTATCCTTGACCTTGATCCAAAGCCATTTCCATTCACTACGGTTAATGGTTGGTCTTGTTTTGCCACCGTAGCTCGGCTTCTCATATATTGTTGTAATTGGTTATCTCTGACCTGTTCCTCGATCAAATCCAACAAGTGCTTGCAATCATTTTTGCTATGCCTATCTAGCTTATGGAATAGGCAATATTTTCCAGATGTCCCTTTCACACTCCGTGGGTTCTTTCTCGTCAGCTTTCAATATGGTATTTTCCCCCAGTATCCATACAAATCTACTCCGGAGTTTCATTTTAGTCCATTTAAGAAGAGAATTTAGATTCACTCCTCTATCGCTTTGATCCGTCAAAGTTGTCATCCGTCTTTCGCTTTCCTTTTCCTTTGCTGGATCCTTCTCTAAGCGATCTTCCGCCATCCACAGTACTGATGTCTTCATGATTAGCCTCGACATCCTCCTAACGCAAATATCTCTCAGCCCGATGATAAAATTCTACGAGATCCCTGGAAGGATCCCGTTCCAAAGCCATCTTAAAATCTGTCTTTGTGGATATCCATGAAACCGCCGCCATCAAAACCATCGAAGCATCTGGCTTATCAACTACAGCTGCCACCGCATTGAATATTCTTATAGAACTCCTAAGGGTCACTCCGACCCTCTGCTTCATACTCGTTAACATCATTACACATGAATCTATTCACCAACTCAGCCCATGTACTGGCGGAACCGTCCTCCAGCTGTCTAAACCATAATGCCCCCAAACATGCCAAATATAAAGGGAAACATTATCCCATAACATCTTCGAATGCACCCAACACTGCCATGTACTTGATGTACCTCATCAAATGAACCATTGGGTCCATACTCCCATCGTACATTTCCAACATAGGTGATTTGAAATCAAGCAGATTCCTAGCGTATCGAACGTTTGGAGTGAACGGACTCCTACTCTCACCTTCCAAGCTCTGGTTAGGAAATCCACATCTTATAGCTCGTCTGACCATCTCATCTAGTCAGTCATCGTCATTCAAATGAACTTTCAAGTTTACATTCTCAACTCGCCCCCTGACTCTACGAGGGACTTTCGGTACATACTCCTCCGGTTATGCTTCTGCATTCTGATTCGCATTTATATGCTCTGCATCATCTCTGATACACACATCCTTCCCTCCTAGGCCAGGACGACCCATGCGTCCAAGCCCTTAGGGGTCCGTACCGACCCATGCATACAGGCCGGTACCGACCTGTACGTTTGGCTCAGGGTTTGTCTAGGGTGATCCTCCTCCGCTCCTAGTTACCTACGCGCTGACTTCTGGCCATTGATTTGATTTGCAATGACTCCGACTTTTCGCACATATCTCTTTCTTCTGAAGAAATTCTCCACCATCTCTTCCTGACGAGCAATCATCCTTTCCTACAATCTGTTCGCCATGGTTTTCATCTCATCTTTTCTGATGTAGATTGATTGGGGTTTAGCTCCTAAGGACGCCCCTAGGCTGTCCCTTGTTTGATTTCCTCCAATAGAAGTCCTTCTACTTGATTGTCTAGCCATTCTAAATCTTTCCAAGTTTAAATCAACGAGTTCAAGTGTTCTTGGTGAAAGCACCAAAATATTTGAACCAAAAATGACACAAACATCCAAGAAAAGTAAACAGTGAATAAAAAATGAAGAAAATAAATGAAAAACGAGTAAGAAAGTGCACATAGAGATTTATAGTGGTTTGGCGTACTCTAGCCTATGTCCACTTCAAGTTTTTCTTGATCATGTTATTGTTCATAAGCAGGGGTTCTTACGGATTGATACAACTAAATTAGGGGTCAGTATAACTCCGATAAAGATTACAAGAAATTAAAGAAAAGAATGCCAGAGCCAAAAAATTTGGAAAAATAAGCCCCTGCCTTCAATTTATAGAGACAGGGAGCCTAAAATCTCGCACAAAAGACCACTAGTTCATTCTCCTTGCTATAGACCAGTTCCTCATGAAAATAGATTGCTACTTCATCAGCTTGGATAGATCGCTACAACTCCAAGCGTAGGGGTCGGTACCGGCCTATAATATTGCAAATTGGTTGCCTTTAACTCTTCGCTTAAGCTCGTCTTGTAGTTAGTTTCATGATTTCATAGTTGGTTGCATCAATAATAGCTTGTTTTAAAGTCTAAATGACGGAGTTGTAGATGAATGAAGTTGTTGTTTCAACAGTTCATGAAGATCGATAGGGAATTGCATTGAATCGACAAAACAACATCGAAAATAGGCTTTTAACATCAAATAGAGCTAGTAGGCAAAAAAAGAACTTTAATGGTGGATTATTTAGGGGTCGGTACCGACCCAGCACTTTGGGATTTTGGGTCCTTGGATTTTTGTTGTGGTCTTGTGTTTGCGTTGTAATTTTGGTTGTGCTTGAGTTTGGGTTTCGTGCTCAAAAGGTGGGATAACAATATGTAACATCTCTAAAACCGTCTCAAGAAATGAATTTCCATAACCAACGGGAATGTGACATGTGCATTTGCATTACTTATGAATATAAAAATCTGCACCTTCTCGTAGAAGCGAACTTGGAAGACAAAATGTTGTTTGTTTTTCTCGCAAATAATATATGGGCCCATTAAGTCCAAAGCCCAATAGCAAAATCCTGTGTAGCAAGTGTCAGTTAGGGCCCCTTCCGAGCCACTTACCTTCTCGCCTATTATAATGACCCGCAAATCCGTACCCTTAGAGTCGACACTATTCTCCCTCAATCAACTCAAGATGTACGGAAATACGAACCATTTGGGTTAAAGAAGAGGTAGACGAAGAAAATAGAAAACAACATCAGAATCTAACTATCGCAGCGAAATAAAATATAATAGATAATAAATGATCTTTACACCAAAAACAAATATATATGTTTATACATTACATCGTCAGAGTACAATATCAGAGTTCAATACAAAAAACAACACAACTCAGGACGGTTATAATATCTCGTCCTTCCAAAAACCGACTACATAGCAGAATTTTTCATACAAGTACGGAAGTACGTATCGCCGTCCAGCTCCATAGCATCCTTTCCTGTAATCTATAATACTCGGCCACACCCCCAACATTATAGTTAAATAACACCCGAGTCAGTCTGGAAAACCAGCGTGAGAAAACCACACTCAACTTGATTATTAAAGTTTCAAATTTTTTTTGAAAACAAAAACATCTCGTAAGACCATGCCACAAATAAACATGTCGGGTTTTTACCTTACGATAGCTAAAACACTTTTTATTAAAATCCTCTGGTATTATAATAGTGTCTATTCACAAATACTTATTAAAATAGCCGAAATTGTTACATTAATTAAATTCTATCTACTAGCCACAATCGTGGATAATACAAACAAAACCGTAAAAGGCACGTAGGGAGAATGGATTTCCAACTAATGACTGGGCACAGGGGTACCACATGTCATAGTACGTGGCCTAGATCACCGTACCGAGGATTACTCCCAATCCCCTGCAACACAAGACCGGGACTACCCCTTACTGGATAATCCCGAGTAATATCTCCCCATGGTTAGGATCAGCAACCGCACCACTAAGCCGAAATAAAAAGGGACATCTGGACATAGATGAACTTACCCAAATAGTTGCTATCCACTTAGCCTTGCTGCATAATCCCTGATTTTCAGTCATTCCAGTTGATGAGGCTCGAGGCTAATCGTTACCTTTTAGAACATATCACTTAGAATGCTCACCGTCCAACTGACGATGTTCAGAAAGCATTCATCCATGCAAGTCCGTTCCGGGTTCAAATGGAACCGAAGGCACTACTCCTACTACATCCATTTTGGAATCATCCTCAGGATTAGTAGCGACTAGCCTTGCACTTCATTGCTCCATCTTTGAATCCAAACTCTTTTTTTCCACACGAAAATGTTCAAACCGGATCGAAGTGGTTTTCAGGAAATAAATCCCGATCCCGGTCTCTTCGAAACGATCAGCGCATTGGCCAATATTGATAGTCGGTTATTTAACTATCAATTAACATTCACAAACAACCATCAGAGATAAATAATTTCTCCAAATTATTTATTGATCTCAAAATATCTTTACAAGATATATTTCCACCTTTCAACCCTTTGAAAACAGTTTCAAACCATACTCTTCTCATGGAATAAATTCCCAACTATTTATTTCCACTGAAAGAACTAAGTACAAAGCTTTAGATTTTTACAATAATTTAAAAACACTTTATTATAAAATGTACTTTAACATTTATATTGAAACTACTTCAATAATTTATTAAAAATATATACTTTAGGAACATTTAAAATGAGGTTACTTTACAAAATATAAAACTAGGTTTTCTCTTTTTAAAACAAAATACCAGGTCACCTTTAAATAATTACTACGATAATAGATTTGAAAAATACTTATTTTAGAATTTAAACATTTAGAAATCATAAATTTTCTAAAACATGCTTTTTAAAACAACATTAAAGCCTTTAACTTATATTTAAAAAATTTACTTTGAAAACGTACTTGGCTATCCAGGGAAATATACTTCCCTTCACATCTTTTAAAAATAAATCATTATTTATTTTTAAACCAATTTTCTCATTCCTTTAATAAATTCCCATCGTGAATTTATTCTTCCTAATATCCACTGATATATTACTTCACTTTTATAAACCTAGTTTATAAATTCCAAAGTCTCATCTTCTTTAAAAACATAATTTCAAATTCTAAATCAATTTCCAAATCGATTTCAGATTTTATTCCAAATTTATTTCTATGCTTTCTCAATTTAACTCCAAAACCCATCAACTTCACTTTTACTTCTCAAATATGATTTAAAAATCTTATTTAACTGAAATATTACTTTCATACTTTTCTAAATCCCTTCTTTATCCTTTTAAATAAATTTAATCCTTGAAATTTTAAAATAAATCCTTCATTCCCTTGAATAATAATACTTGAGTTTTAAATAAAATCACTTATTCCCATTTAACCAAAATCTCATTTCCCGCACTTGGAATTTATTTATCAGAATTCAAAAATCACTTTTTATTCTTTTCCAATTAATTTTTAATTTATTCAAATTTCTATGATTATTTTACTCAAAATTCACTCTTTTATTTTCTTTTCAGAAATCTCATTTCTATAGATTTTAATAACTCAGTTCACCGAAATATTTTAAATCAACCAAATTATTCAACATTTTCAATTACCAATATAATTCATCACAGGATAGCAAATATTATATCGTAGAATATTTTAAAAAATCCAAATATTTTGAGGAATCCAGTTAGATCCCTCCAACCTGTTTCCCTGCATCCACAGATGTTAGCACAATAAAATACCAATTCCACTTCGAGGTGGAATATAGCAGTATATGGGTTTATATAATATCATCCGCTATTATGCGGCGCATAGAGTCTCATCCGCTATATAATGCGGGAAATCAATCACTCCAATATATACTATATATTACTATATAATATACCACATCAAATAAATTCAATCATTCAAGCAATTATTTAAATTTAACCATTTAAATTTAAATAGCAATCCAGAAGAGTGAGATTAACTCATCTTTGATTTTAATGTGCAATCTATTCCACTCTAATTCCATTCCGACTTGTTTCTCGATTTTAGACCTTGTAATAACATTAGATGGTTTATTAATATTTGAAATAAATTAGACCATTTATCTCCATTTAGAAATTACTTAAATAAAGATTTTTTTTCAACTACTTTCTTTTTATTTTATTTTTTTATTTTAAATAATATTTAAAATATGTATACTTATTTTGTTTGAAATAAATCATAGACTTTCAAAATTCTATTTTCACATAAACATTTTCAAATTCCTATTCCAATCTTTCCAAATCTAATTTCTAAGTGAACTTTTCAAAAATTAAAACCCTTATATTTTCAAAATCAAAACTATACATGTTCTTGCAGTATCTTCTTTATAGTATCTTCTTTTAAACTAGAATAGATATGTGTGTGTGTATATATATACATTTTAAAACAAGACAGTAAGTTCCAGTATATATATATATATATATATATATATATATTATTCCTATCCTACACACACACACACACACACACACACACACACACACATATATATTGAATCGTATTAAAATAAAACTACACAAATTCAGCAATTTAGATTACTTACCAAAATAATGCCTTACTGACCACAGCATCGTCGAGCTCGCGAACCCCAATCGAGTCGACCCCTTCCAGTATCCTCTTCCACTCCATCCACCGCCCCGCCCCCGGATCTCGCAATGCCTCCATCTCTCACCGGATCTTCGTCAACTCCCACACACGTACCATCGAGAAGAATCCTTACCTCCTCCTCGCGTGCGAATGCGATCCCTATAGCAGGCTCGAGCTCGACCTAAAATCGCGATGATGTCACGATGTACTTCGAACGAGCTCGGCCATTACTGCTGATCGAGGATGAAGAGGAAGATGGCTCGCGATCCCTCTATTTCGTTTGAGACGTGAATTTGATTTGAAGAAGGGAGGAAGAACAAATTAAATTTCGATTTCGAATGCCCTCTTTTTTTTTATGCCGAGAGGGTTAGTAGTAGAAGGACGAGAAGCGCTCTTTTATTTCTTTTCGTTCATTTGCTTCTGAACGAAGCCATTTTTTCTGGCTTTAGAAATGAAGAAGGAAACAAGGCCGAGATATTTGAATAAACTATTGGATTGATTGAGTGAAAGAAATGAAATGTTGCGTGAAGCAGTGGGCGAACAGTGATCTAAGTTATTAAAAAGTTTTGATGCGAAAGAAATACAGCTGAATGGTTGACCCATCATATATATATATATATATAGATATAGTATTATTTAGATTTAAATTTAAATTGTCTCGAAAATCACAAATCAGAATCTCGACTTCCTATCGAGGCGTGCCACTAGACGTTTATAATGTTATACCCCTATTCCGAACGCAATGGAAAAGGTTTCGAGTCATAATTCAATCGTATGGAGAAGATAGCTTTTTGAATCTACTTATTATATTAAATTTTGATTTAATTTTTAGCGCGTTTACTTATCGTACGGCCAAACGATCACTCTAAACGCTACGAAATTGAAACCCGATAATAATACAATATTACGGGTCTAACCGAACTTGTTTCATCGAATTCCGAGACTGTGCCTCGGAAGGCTACTTTTAAATATCAATTTAAACAATATATTTTCAAAACTGAACAAAACACTTCCAAAATTAATTTTAACACTTTAACTATCTTCAGTACTATCGATATAAATTTTACAAACCCTTAAATTATTTTTAACAGACTTAAAACTGCAGATTCAACATTTTTACCCAATTTCCAGTAATTAAATCCAATAATTAAATTTTCAAATAATGGTGATATTTGAAATTGAAGTTACAAACTAACTTTTAAATATTAAAATCAATTAAATATACCAATTTATATTGTCAAAATTCCGGATCATCACACCTATTACATCCCAACCCACAATGTCTGCTTTCTCCATCATCCTTATCTGGCACCTTGCCTACTATTTTCCCAAGAACAATTAAGAGCCTCAATCCTTATATGCAACATCTCTCAACCATCCTCGGTACATCTCCTTGCCCCACCCGTTGGTGACCAAACCACAATAAGGCCATGTCGAGTCATGAGACCGCCTAACCAGCCATATGCTGTGTCTGTACCCAGTGTTATCTATTCTAAGGGACTATATAATGGAAAGAGCATTCTAATCGTTAGATGGGAAGGAGCCTATGTATTTGCATGACCTCTGCAAATTTTACTCTACCTACACCCCGGTCGCTTAGCGGTTCTGCCGTCACACTGCAGAACGAGAGCTCATGTGGAACCTTAGATTTCTGGCAAAGGTGGAACGCGACAAAATATTACGACTGCGTAGGGGTCTACGGGGAACTCCATAACATGGACACCGTCATTGGTTGTCTCCAATGGTCGCCACCATATCGGCATTATTCAATTGACAAAAGCATCAATGTTCCACAATCAATCTTCGTACTTCATTGCCTACCTAGTTAAAGTGCCAGTGTATGCCAACCATTTCCTGTTCATGCTACTCCTCTAACACAAGCATGCCGTAATACGGCACGCCAGTTGGCATATATCTAAACCATTCTGACCACGTAGAAATCCAAGCCGGCTGCATCCAGACCACCGACCGCAATCAATGGCTATCACAAAACTTAGCATCCAAAGCATCGATCTCAACCTTTTGAATTACGATCTCTAAATTTATAAACAGAGCTTCTCATGCACTTGTATGTGGATTGATTTTTCCACCCAAAAGGATATATTTGTTAGTTTTAAACTCTTGTAACAGTCATCAAAATTCTTCTTGTAACCAAAAACTCAAAGTAATAAGAAAACCAACCATAGAAACATTATTCTCTCCTAGATCGAATCACTTTGCATCTTGTGTTACTTATTTTACTTGCATTACATATTACTTTCTTAATCATTTCTTATTTTACATTATAAACAATGATTTTAGAAAATTACCTTTACAAAAATCCATCTTTAATCATTAGCTAGAAATCTAATAAGCATCGTTCTTTCATGTACGAACCAAACATATTGAAATCGATTGTTACCATACACGTAAGCATGTTGAAAAAAGGCATAATCACGTTGCAATTAGTACCTTAGTACCTTCCTTTTTCTCCAAATTGCAAATTTATTTACCAAATAGCATTTCATTTTACATGTACTGATTGACAAATCTCAACGTTCATAGCTACCACATGGTGAGTTTGAAGAAGAATATCAGACTGTTGTTTTGACAACTCTCAACGTTCATAGCTGCCACATGGTAAGTTTGAAGAAGAATATCAGACTGTTGTTTTGACAACTCTCAACGTTCATAGCTGCCACATTTTGGCTGTTGTTTTAACTTTCTATCATACTATAATAATGGTGGACTAATCTTTAGTTGTTCTTTATTTTTTAAACTATACGTGACTTTCTATGTCTAGAGATAAATCACTGTTGATTTTGCCAAGATTCTGAAATATGAAAACAAACTGCACAGGAGTATTGTTATGTTAGAAAATTCATCCACAGTAAATAAGCAATAGACAATTGCAATTATCATAATTGTTTCTTCTTGGAACGCATTTTGTTGCAAAAAGCAGATTATTTTGAAACACTGAGCACCTTCACCAGTCACCACTACTTAAGTTCCCCACTCAAAAGATTTTTTTCAATTCATCATTCAATCAAATAAAGTCTTAATCCTTGGTAAAATTATCAACTTCCACCAGTTGTCTCTTCAACTGTAGATTTGGGACAACGCGGCCAGCTTTCATTCTCTCTCTAAACCCATAAGCCGGCACTCTAGCTTTTATATAAGCTTTAAGCAACGTAGTGTACATTTTGAATTGTGCCACATACTCATCTTGCCTCATCTTGTTGAATATTTTTTCAGCATTACGGACATCACCTTTCTCTACATACTGATCCAATAAAACCAAATATGTATCATACATTGGTTTACGTCTCATCCTTGAACCACTTGGAACATTTTGCAGTACCTTGCTGAGTAGATAGTCCGCCTTTTCAACTTCGTCCTCGTCAACAAAAAGTTTCACAAGCAAATCCCAAGTCACGAGACATGTAGCACGCCTATTTTTAATCATAAGCTTAAGCAGATCATGAACTTTGTGTTGGAAATTTTCAAAATCATTTTGGGTTTTGTGTTTGAAGGGGTAAAAAGTGGAAGAATATGGAAGAAGATAGGTATACTCCCACTCTTGGAAAATAAGAGATAATACTTAGTTAAATATATGATTCTCTAAAAAAGGGTGGGCTCTTTGGACACCCAAAGCTTTGCTTTGGAGTGAGGATGAAAGTTATGCATTACCATCACATGTGCCGCCATCGTCCGTCCGACCTGACCAGGTGGGAACCATCACAAAAAACTATCTTTATTCTTTCTATCTCATTCTTCTTCCTCCAGATGTGCGACACTGAGAAAGTGTTCTACCTTTCACCACAGTTTACGACGTCTGAAAGGTGTTGCAAACGCAGAAACATTGCAGATAGGTTTTCTTCTTTTCCTTCTTCATTCTATTCTCTACTAAATTGCATCATCAGAAATCAAATTTGAGTGTTCTTGATCAGATCAAAATCATACAAGTTTTGAATCTGATTACGTTGTTTCAAGGCTTCATTGAATCTGAAAAACTATCTCTTTTCTTTCTATCTCATTCTTCTTCCTCCAGATGTGCGACACTCAGAAAGTGTTCTGCCTTTCACCATAGTTTACGACGTCTGAAAGGTGTTGCAAACGCAGAAACATTGCAGATAGGTTTTCTTCTTTTCCTTCTTCATTCTATTCTCTACTAAATTGCATCATCAGAAATCAAATTTGAGTGTTCTTGATCAGATCAAAATCATACAAGTTTTGAATCTGATTACGTTGTTTCAAGGCTTCATTGAATTCTGAATTCGATAGTTCAATAACCCATTTATACCTGTTGAGTTGAACTATTGTCTAAAAGAATCTACATAGTAGATCCTTGAAGTCAAAAGTACAACAGTTATAATCTTCATCTTTCTCGAATCACTGATACAAATATCCAAAAAAAATTAGACAATATCTTCAACCATGGATGGTTCGAGTTCAATCAATCTCGATGTTCTTCAAGTTATGAATCAGCATTTAACGCGATCGGAGCGGTTTGATGGTGAAACTTCACTTGTTGGCAAGAGGAGATGAAATTCTTTTTGATCACGGTCAAATTATTCTATAGTCTTGAAGATAACTTGGAGGAAATACCAGAGAAAACTGATAAAGATACAGACGAATTGAAAGAAAAATGTGCAATGTGCAAAGAGGATGATTTTCAATGTAGATGACACATTGTCTACTCTTGTCTACAACGCACATAGGACTATGGAAATTGCAAAGGCACTTTGGGCTGCACTAGAAAGCAAATATCACATATCCGAGGCAAGTAACAAAAAATTCCTTATTTGCAATTTTATGGATTTCAAAATGTATGCCAATAAGTTCATAATTGGACAAGTAAGCGAAATTCTACTGCTAGTGAATCAACTTAAGGATGCTGAAATAAATCTCCCAGAATCTTTTTGTAACATCCCGGAATTTTTAACACGGGATTTGTGAACGTTTAACTCATTTGAAATGTTTAAGATGAGTTTAAGATTAATTTTTAACTAAAAGGATTGGTTTAAATCATAATAACAAGTTAAAATTGCTAAGGTGGAGAGTTAATTTGAAATTGAACAATAATAATTCAATATTCGAAATTGAGATAAAAAGTTAAATCCGGATGTAAATAGTGATAAAAATGGTTTTAAAAATTTATTTTGAGTTATTTGAGTGTAAATAGCGTGGTGGGAATGATAAAGTGGATTCAAATCTAGTCCTGAATGAAGTGTGGATTGAAATAAAGTGAAGAAAATATAAAATATAAGAGTTGTGAATGAACTTAAGTTAGTAAATAAGCTTTAACTTGTATATGGAGAATTAAAAATTAAATTAAATTGGATATAAAGGTGAAATGTAAAATTGCTTATAATTGCATAAAGAAATTCATATTCTTAAGTTATTAAGTGTTTTAATTTGAATTTGTGATTATAGGATGGGTAAATGGACCTTGAATGGTAAAATAAGATTTTAGACCTATCCATTGGAAACTAAATGATGAATGGAAAAGTAAATTTTGACTTGGATTAAATTTAGTTTAAGGTTAAAGGAAATTGATTGAGATTTGGATTGAATTGAAATTAAAATCCAGTGGAGTAATAAATAATCTTGAATGGAATTGAAATTTTATTTTAAATGGTATAGGAAAAAAAAGTATGAATGTGGGTTGGCTAAATAAATTTGGTTGAACTTGAATTAGAATTGGAAAAGAATTAAATTGAAAGAAAATTTAATTCAGGGAAGTAAAAATGATATTGTGTAGATAAAATTTTAACTCAACTAAATTCAAAGGAATTGTTTGAGAATGAATTTAGCATAAGCTGAATTAAATAAAAAGAAGTTTGAAGATGAATTTAGTGTAAACTAAGTTAAATGGAATTTGTATTGGTATGGATGAAATCTTGATAGTTTGTTAAAAATTTGGAAAGAAAATAAAAATCCAACTGTGGAATGGGATTTAAATTTGTGGTAATAAATATTGGAAGTGTGAATGACTAATGGAATTAGAATGTAATAGTGATGGCTTGAATTGTAAATAAATTCCAATGAGTGGAATAATTTAAGGTGGTCTCTTTGTTAATAAAATAAATCTAACATGGGTTGGATAAATAAACAAAGTGCATTAAAATTTGTAATGGATTGGAATTGCTTTGGATGAAAATCTAATGAAATAAAATTTGATTTATAAGAAAGATATTATGAAATTGGAAGTTATTGAAGGAAGTCGTGAGATGGTTATTATTAATCTTATGGGATAGTTTTAAATGATATTTCGTTAGATAAGCATTGAAATGCAAGTGAAGAGAATTCTAATTAATTTTTGAGATGAATTAAAGATGTGTGAGTTATAAATAATATAGAATGGGATGTGATTAGTTTAAAATTAAATGATGATCTTGAAGTGAAAATAAGAAATTGAGTTAACAATTGCAATGGATTGAGAATGCTTGGATTGTAAACCATGCAAAATTGAATAAAATTAATAAGAATATAAGTTGGAACGAATGTTAATGGTTATAAGCTTAAGAATTGATTATTTGTTTGAATAACCACAACCTGCATAGAAATTAGTCATTTAACTTAAGCGAGTGAATTAAAGGAAGTAAATGAAAATGATATTTAAATAATGGGAAATGGATCGGAATCTATTTAGTGGGTTTGTATGTAAATGCAGGTTAATTAAAAAGAAAAGTAAATGAATCAAAAGCTTATATGACTCTTATTGAAGTGAATGTGAATCTAACATTTGCAACTCGGATGTAGGTCATTCGAGTGGAATATAATGAAGTTTGAATTTGGAAAAGAAATGCAAATAAATCAAATTGGAAGTATATTAGATTGTGAATCAATTTGAATCTAAATTGAAGTAAATTGAAAATGGTGAAGCATATGTTCATAATATTGAAATGAATATGAATTGGTGGTAGTAATTATGAATTGAGAATGGTAAACTTGTATGTAACTCATTTGTGTGAAATAAAATGGAGCTTGGAATTAGGAAAGAAACTTGGTACATGCTATAAAATATGATTTACTTGTGAAATCATGCAAATTGTTGATTGGATTATGAAATGGATATGTTTGGCTTACATTTATATTGGAAATGTTATTAAAATGTTCATGTCTTTGAAAACTGATGAGTTTGTTGAGTAAGTACAGGTACGGGAGGCGTTCGAGAGAGTTGGAGCGCGTATATGCGCAATATTAGCCGCTTGCTATTAAAATTTGCTAAAAAGGTACGCCTACGCAAATATAATTAGGAAAATGATATATATTGTGATATATTTTGGTTTTCGACCGTGTGGGTCGATGTATATAGATTTGTTTGTATCACGATATCGCGAAAGCTCCTCCGTGCAAAGGAGACTCTGCCAAAATTTTCCGGAAATTTTGGGAGTTAGAAAATTTTTGGGAAAATTTGAAATTAATTTGGAAAGTTATAAGTTAAAATTAAAGCTTTAGAATAAGTAAAGCAAATGAGTTTGAAATTAAACTAAAGGATTTAGAAGGAATATGAGCTTTTAACTAAGCAAATTGGGTAAGTAAATGGGTTGGAAAGTATTTTCTACCCTAGCAAATTTCGGGGACGAAATTTTTATAAGGGAGGAGGAATATAACATCCCGGAATTTTTAACATGGGATTTGTGAACGTTTAACTCATTTGAAATGTTTAAGATGAGTTTAAGATTAATTTTTAACTAAAAGGATTGGTTTAAATCATAATAACAAGTTAAAATTGCTAAGGTGGAGAGTTAATTTGAAACTGAACAATAATAATTCAATATTCGAAATTGAGATAAAAAGTTAAATCCGGATGTAAACAGTGATAAAAATGGTTTTAAAAATTTATTTTGAGTTATTTGAGTGTAAATAGCGTGGTGGGAATTTTAGAAGAATTTTAACGTTGATAAATTAATATAAAATTCCAAATATTAATTTATCAACGTTAAAATTCTTCTAAAATTCCCACCACGCTATTTACACTCAAATAACTCAAAATAAATTTTTAAAACCATTTTTATCACTATTTACATCCGGATTTAACTTTTTATCTCAATTTCGAATATTGAATTATTATTGTTCAGTTTCAAATTAACTCTCCACCTTAGCAATTTTAACTTGTTATTATGATTTAAACCAATCCTTTTAGTTAAAAATTAATCTTAAACTCATCTTAAACATTTCAAATGAGTTAAACGTTCACAAATCCCGTGTTAAAAATTCCGGGATGTTACATTCCTCCCCCTTTATAAAAATTTCGTCCCCGAAATTTGCTAGGGTAGAAAATACTTTCCAACCCATTTACTTACCCAATTTGCTTAGTTAAAAGCCCATATTCCTTCTAAAATCCTTTAGCTTAATTTCAAACTCATTTGCTTTACTTATTCTAAATCTTTAATTGTAACTTATAACTTTCCAAATTAATTTCAAATTTTTTCAAAAATTTTCTAACTCCCAAAATTTCCGAAATTTTTTGGCAGAGTCTCCTTTGCACGGAGGAGCTTTCGCGATATCGCGATACAAACATATATATATACATCGACCCACACGGTCGGAAACCAAAATATATCACAATATATATATCATTTTCCCAATTATATTTGCGTAGGCGTTCCTTTTTAGCAAATTTTAATAGCAAGCGGCTAATATTGCGCATATACGCGCTCCAACTCTCTCGAACGCCTCCCGTACCTGACTTACTCAACAAACTCATCAGTTTTCAAAGACATGAACATTTTAATAACATTTCCAATATAAATGTAAGTCAAACATATCCATTTCATAATCCAATCAACAATTTGCATGATTTCACAAGTAAATCATATTTTATGGCATGTACCAAGTTTCTTTCCTAATTCCAAGCTCCATTTTATTTCACACAAATGAGTTACATACAAGTTTACCATTCTCAATTCATAATTACTACCACCAATTCATATTCATTTCAATATTATGAACATATGCTTCACCATTTTCAATTTACTTCAATTTAGATTCAAATTGATTCACAATCTAATATACTTCCAATTTGATTTATTTGCATTTCTTTTCCAAATTCAAACTTCATCATATTCCACTCGAATAACCTACATCCGAGTTGCAAATGTTAGATTCACATTCACTTCAATAAGAGTCATATACTCTTTTGATTCATTTACTTTTCTTTTTAATTAACCTGCATTTACATACAAACCCACTAAATAGATTCCAATCCATTTCCCATTATTTAAATATCATTTTCATTTACTTACTTTAATTCACTTGCTTAAGTTAAATGACTAATTTCTATGCAGGTTGTGGTTATTCAAACAAATAATCAATTCTTAAGCTTATAACCATTAACATTCATTCCAACTTATATTCATATTAATTTTATTCAATTTTGCATGGTTTACAATCCAAGCATTCTCAATCCATTGCAATTGTTAACTCAATTTCTTATTTTCACTTCAAGATCATCATTTAAGTTTAAACTAATCACATCCCATTCTATATTATTTATAACTCACACATCTTTAATTCATCTCAAAAATTAATCAGAATTCTCTTCACTTGCATTTCAATGCTTATCTAACGAAATATCATTTAAAACTATCCCATAAGCTTAACAATAACCATCTCACTACTTCCTTCAATAACTTCCAATTTCATAATATCTTTCTTATAAATCAAATTTTATTTCATTAGATTTTCATCCAAAGAAATTCCAATCCATTACAAATTCTAATGCACTTTGTTCATTTATCCAACCCATGTTAGATTTATTTTATTAACAAAGAGACCACCTTAAATTATTCCACTCATTGGAATTTATTTACAATTCAAGCCATCACTATTACATTCTAATTCCATTAGTCATTCACACTTCCAATATTTATTACCACAAATTTAAATCCCATGCCACAATTGGATTTTTATTTTTTTTCCAAATTTTTAACAAACTATCAAGATTTCATCCATACCAATACAAATTCCATTTAACTTAGTTTACACTAAATTCATCTTCAAACTTCTTTTTATTTAATTCAGCTTATGTTAAATTCATTCTCAAACAATTCCTCTGAATTTAGTTGAGTTAAAATTTTATCTACACAATATCATTTTTACTTCCCTGAATTAAATTTTCTTTCAATTTAATTCTTTTCCATTTATAATTCAAGTTCAACCAAATTTATTTAGCCAACCCACATTCATACTTTTTTTTCCTATACCATTTAAAAAAAAAAATTCAATTCCATTCAAGATTATTTATTACTCCACTGGATTTTAATTTCAATTCAATCCAAATCTCAATCAATTTCCTTTAACCTTAAACTAAATTTAATCCAATTCAAAATGTACTTTTCCATTCATCATTTAGTTTCCAATGGATGGGTCTAAAATCTTATTTTACCATTCAAGGTCCATTTACCCATCCTATAATCACAAATTCAAATTATAACACTTAATAACTTAAGAATATGAATTTCTTTATGCAATTATAAGCAATTTTACATTTCACCTTTATATCCAATTTAATTTAATTTTTAATTCTCCATATACAAGTTAAAGCTTATTTACTAATTTAAGTTCATTCACAACTCTTATATTTTATATTTTCTTCACTTTATTTCAATCCACACTTCATTCAGGACTAGATTTGAATCCACTTTATCATTCCCACCACGCTATTTACACTCAAATAACTCAAAATAAATTTTTAAAACCATTTTTATCACTATTTACATCCGGATTTAACTTTTTATCTCAATTTCGAATATTGAATTATTATTGTTCAATTTCAAATTAACTCTCCACCTTAGCAATTTTAACTTGTTATTATGATTTAAACCAATCCTTTTAGTTAAAAATTAATCTTAAACTCATCTTAAACATTTCAAATGAGTTAAACGTTCACAAATCCCGTGTTAAAAATTCCGGGATGTTACATTCCTCCCCCTTTATAAAAATTTCGTCCCCGAAATTTGCTAGGGTAGAAAATACTTTCCAACCCATTTACTTACCCAATTTGCTTAGTTAAAAGCCCATATTCCTTCTAAAATCCTTTAGCTTAATTTCAAACTCATTTGCTTTACTTATTCTAAATCTTTAATTGTAACTTATAACTTTCCAAATTAATTTCAAATTTTTTCAAAAATTTTCTAACTCCCAAAATTTCCGAAATTTTTTGGCAGAGTCTCCTTTGCACGGAGGAGCTTTCGCGATATCGCGATACAAACATATATATATACATCGACCCACACGGTCGGAAACCAAAATATATCACAATATATATATCATTTTCCCAATTATATTTGCGTAGGCGTTCCTTTTTAGCAAATTTTAATAGCAAGCGGCTAATATTGCGCATATACGCGCTCCAACTCTCTCGAACGCCTCCCGTACCTGACTTACTCAACAAACTCATCAGTTTTCAAAGACATGAACATTTTAATAACATTTCCAATATAAATGTAAGTCAAACATATCCATTTCATAATCCAATCAACAATTTGCATGATTTCACAAGTAAATCATATTTTATGGCATGTACCAAGTTTCTTTCCTAATTCCAAGCTCCATTTTATTTCACACAAATGAGTTACATACAAGTTTACCATTCTCAATTCATAATTACTACCACCAATTCATATTCATTTCAATATTATGAACATATGCTTCACCATTTTCAATTTACTTCAATTTAGATTCAAATTGATTCACAATCTAATATACTTCCAATTTGATTTATTTGCATTTCTTTTCCAAATTCAAACTTCATCATATTCCACTCGAATAACCTACATCCGAGTTGCAAATGTTAGATTCACATTCACTTCAATAAGAGTCATATACTCTTTTGATTCATTTACTTTTCTTTTTAATTAACCTGCATTTACATACAAACCCACTAAATAGATTCCAATCCATTTCCCATTATTTAAATATCATTTTCATTTACTTACTTTAATTCACTTGCTTAAGTTAAATGACTAATTTCTATGCAGGTTGTGGTTATTCAAACAAATAATCAATTCTTAAGCTTATAACCATTAACATTCATTCCAACTTATATTCATATTAATTTTATTCAATTTTGCATGGTTTACAATCCAAGCATTCTCAATCCATTGCAATTGTTAACTCAATTTCTTATTTTCACTTCAAGATCATCATTTAAGTTTAAACTAATCACATCCCATTCTATATTATTTATAACTCACACATCTTTAATTCATCTCAAAAATTAATCAGAATTCTCTTCACTTGCATTTCAATGCTTATCTAACGAAATATCATTTAAAACTATCCCATAAGCTTAACAATAACCATCTCACTACTTCCTTCAATAACTTCCAATTTCATAATATCTTTCTTATAAATCAAATTTTATTTCATTAGATTTTCATCCAAAGAAATTCCAATCCATTACAAATTCTAATGCACTTTGTTCATTTATCCAACCCATGTTAGATTTATTTTATTAACAAAGAGACCACCTTAAATTATTCCACTCATTGGAATTTATTTACAATTCAAGCCATCACTATTACATTCTAATTCCATTAGTCATTCACACTTCCAATATTTATTACCACAAATTTAAATCCCATGCCACAATTGGATTTTTATTTTTTTTCCAAATTTTTAACAAACTATCAAGATTTCATCCATACCAATACAAATTCCATTTAACTTAGTTTACACTAAATTCATCTTCAAACTTCTTTTTATTTAATTCAGCTTATGTTAAATTCATTCTCAAACAATTCCTCTGAATTTAGTTGAGTTAAAATTTTATCTACACAATATCATTTTTACTTCCCTGAATTAAATTTTCTTTCAATTTAATTCTTTTCCATTTATAATTCAAGTTCAACCAAATTTATTTAGCCAACCCACATTCATACTTTTTTTTCCTATACCATTTAAAAAAAAAAATTCAATTCCATTCAAGATTATTTATTACTCCACTGGATTTTAATTTCAATTCAATCCAAATCTCAATCAATTTCCTTTAACCTTAAACTAAATTTAATCCAATTCAAAATGTACTTTTCCATTCATCATTTAGTTTCCAATGGATGGGTCTAAAATCTTATTTTACCATTCAAGGTCCATTTACCCATCCTATAATCACAAATTCAAATTATAACACTTAATAACTTAAGAATATGAATTTCTTTATGCAATTATAAGCAATTTTACATTTCACCTTTATATCCAATTTAATTTAATTTTTAATTCTCCATATACAAGTTAAAGCTTATTTACTAATTTAAGTTCATTCACAACTCTTATATTTTATATTTTCTTCACTTTATTTCAATCCACACTTCATTCAGGACTAGATTTGACTCCACTTTACCATTCAACTATTTCCCATTTGTGATTATAATTCCATTTTCTATTTATAAGTTCACCAACTTATTTATTTAAAAGCTTATATTGCTCATTTTAATCCATTTACATCTTATAATCACAATTCCAAATTTATATATATATATATATATATATATATCTGAATTCTTAAAAATACAAATTTCTTTCACCTTAATCGTTTGTAAATTTTTAATCCACAATTCCAGATTATAAGTATAACACTTAATAACTCATGGGTACCATTTATTTTCCAATGACCCACAATTACAAAGTCATTTTATATTTCAATTTAATCCAACTCAATTTAATTCTAAGTCCAATTTATTTAACTTATCCCAAGTTAAATTCAAATTTTCTACTTACTTCAATTTATTTTATTCACTTCCATTTACTCTGGTTAAATTTCAATCCCAAGATTTAAAAATTTCATTTCCTTCTTATTAATATCAACTTCACCAAATAAATTCAATAGTTGATCCTTTTTAGCTTCACATTATTTAAATAGAATTTCTCAGAATTCAATTACCCGGTTTTATTTCAAAACCATTTTGAAAATAATAAATAACTCACACTCCCCCGGTATCTCAAATCAAATCTCCAGATTTTCCAAAACAACTGGTTTATACCAAACAAATCCAAATAATATCATAACCACCCATTTTGGTAGCAATCCATCACTTTAGAAACTCGAAAATTAATTCTAATGATGTGGCCGGCATCATCAGGATTATTTTCCAGCGACTGAAGTGAGTTTCAATGCTTTCTTACTTCCCAAATTCATTCCAAAAAGGTTTCTATTCAAAAATACTTCCCAAATCAACATTCCATTATTGCCTTTAAGCACTTGGGAGAATATTACCAAACATTTCCAAGATTTTAAATTTCCCAAACCTTTGGTTTCATTACATTTAAAATCCTTTCCAAAACTTCCGGGATGTAAATTCTGGTTCAATTCAATTTAGTTATTCTTCCTTTTATATAATTTATATTCGTAGAATTTTATTTTCATTATAACTATTTCAAATTCCAGATTAAATTTTAGATTCTTATTTGATTTAGACATTTACAACCAATCATCCAAATATATATAATAATTTCAGAAAATTATTTCTTTTATATCAAAATATAATTTTGGGTAAAATTATTTCGTTTACCCATTTTAAAAGCAATACTATGTCGGTTTATCTTGTTTAAGAGTTTAGAAACCCCTATCGATACGGTTGTACTTCCCGCACCGACCAGAATTCATAAACACTCAACCGATAAGTCAACACAGTATAAAAAGAATTTTATATTCACTAACAAGTACGCTCTCATATCTATTATTATTCTCAACTCATTATAGAGTACTATCGACTCTATTAAATGAGTAATTTCCCCACCAAAGCCTAGGTTGTTGCCAACCTAAGCTCTGATACCAAGTGTATTAGCCCGCAAATCCGTACCCCTTGAATTACCACTATTCTACCTCTATTAATTTAAATGGCACATAATTACGAACCATTAGGGTTAACGAAGAAGAGATAGAAGAAGAAGAAACTAAACAATATCAGAATCTCACAGTCGCAGCGGAATAAAATATAATAGTAAATATAGAACTTTACACAAAATGAAAACTATCACTATTTTATACATCATATCATCAGAGTATCTCATACAACAACCAATACCAATCATACATACCATACAATCATAGCAGCGGATATATATATATAAATACGGATAATACGTCTCGGACACCAGCTCCTCTCCTGCTCCATAGCATCTTGTCCTGTTCATATAATACTCGGTCTGACCCGAGCATTATAATGAAATAACACCCGAGTCAGTCTGGAATACCAGCTGATAATAATGCATCCATATTGATTATTAAAGTTTAAAAATCCTTTGAAAACAAAAGCATCTCGTAAGACCACGCCACAAATAAACATGTCGGGTTTTTTACCTTACGATAGCTAAAACACTTTTTATAGAAATCCTCTGGTATTATAATAGGGTCTATATACAAATATTTATAAAATAGCCGAAATTGTTACATCTATTAAATTCCAGCTACTAGCCACAAAGGTGGGTAATACAAACAAAACTCGTACAAGGCTCGTAGGGAGAATGGATTTCCAACAATGACTAGGCACTGGGGTACCACCTGTCACAGTACGGGGCCTAGATCACCGTACCGAGGACCACTCCCGATCCCCTGCAACATAAGGCCGGACCCATCCCTTACTGGATAGTTCCGAATAAGATCACCCCGCGGTTGGGATCAGCAACCGCCCACTAAGCCGAAATAAAGAGGGACATCTAGACAGGGATGACCTTACTCTCCAGTGGGGGCTACCCACGAAGCCTTGCTGCATATCCCCTGATTTTCAGTCATACC
The DNA here is from genome assembly GCA_030765085.1 of Allium cepa. Taxonomy (NCBI): domain Eukaryota; kingdom Viridiplantae; phylum Streptophyta; class Magnoliopsida; order Asparagales; family Amaryllidaceae; genus Allium; species Allium cepa. The sequence goes on along the minus strand of CM060946.1, from coordinate 73,296,889 downwards.
CATTTGATGAGGCTTGAGGCTAAGCGTTACCTTTAGAACGTTTCTCTTAGAATGCCCATCGCCCACCTGATGATGTTTCGCAAGCATTCATCCATACAAGTCCGCCCCGGGTTCGAGCGGAACCGAAGGCACTACTCCTACTACATCCATTTTGGAAATATCCTCAGGATTAGTAGCGACTAGCCCTTGCACTTCACAGCTCCATCTTCGACTCCGAACACGTTTTCCGCACGAAACGTACAAACCGGATCGAAGTGGTTTTCGAGAAATGAATCTCGATCCCGGTCTCTTCGAAACGATCAACGCATTTGTCCAATATTGATAGTCGGTGATTTAACTATCAATTTATATTCACAAACATCCATCACACAATAAATAATTCCCCCATTATTTATTTTCCCTTAATATCTTTAAAAGATATAGTTTCAAATTTCCAAAACTCATTTGAAAACAATTTCTCAAAGTTCTCTTTCTTTACCAGGTAAATTCTTTACCATTTATTCCCATTGGAAATAACCAAGTTCAAAACATGTGATTTTTAAACAGTTAAAATACTTTATACTGAAATTTACTTTAAATATGTAAATTAATTCTATTTATTTACCCAGAATATAAATTTCAAAGCTATTTTAAAAAAATATTATTAAATAAGATATAAACTCGACTTAAATAAGGGTTTGGTTAACTAAATTTAAAAGTGGAGTTTTTAAAAGAATAATACTAGCCTTTACCAATATCTTAAAACAAATAGTTGTAAAACAAATTTTATTAATTTCTTCTTCAAAATAAACTTTTCTTAAAAATACTCTTCAAACAATCCAAAACTTTAACCTTTAATTAAATAAAATCTTTTAAAACACTAACTTGGTTTTTTTCCTGGGAAACACATTACCATTCAAACATCCCAAGTATCCTTCATATAAACCCAGCCGATTTATTTCAATTCAATTTATGTTTATGACATAAATCCCTAATCTCATGCTTATAACTTCCTCCGAAGTTCAAACACAATTTCCCAATCCCAAAAATTAATTTTTACAATATAGGGTTAAAACATTTTGGAGAATTCTACTATGAAAAACCATATTTACACTTTACTTGTATAAAATTCCAATTTTACCAATTTAAATTTTTGTCTTTTCATTCAAAACATATTCCAATTTTTATATTTCTTTAAATTCTTTATTTATCAATTTCTTGATTACTTTTAAAACCCAATTTATTTTCTTTATAATTAACATTCTGAGTTTATAGTTTATCTAACAACATCACAATACAATTAAATTCCAAATTTATCAATCACAATATACAATCAGGCATCATTACCAATTATAAAAATAATTACTACATTATGAGGAATCCAGTTGGATCCCTCCAACCTGTTTTCCCTGCATCCACAAATATTAGCACAACAATACAATATATATATATATATCAATCCAGGCTGATATAAATAAACATTTCAACCAATCACACAATTATTTAAATATCAACTACTTAAATCAGCTAACATTCCAGATGTGAGTGAGATTAACTCACCTTGAGTTTCGGCGAGCGTTCGAAATTTAAATTAAACCGAACGACGTTCGATTTAACTCAAATTTTCTACTTGCTTGAATTGAATTCAGATCTGTGCCACAGCGTGCTTCCCGTCGCTGCGATTCCAACGCTTCCTGTTTCGTCGAATTTCGACAACGTATGCATTAGATACGAATTGTTAAAGTTTGAACTATAATTTATAAACAATCCTTTTTTTTTATAATTACCAAACAACACAGCCGCACCTTCTTCTTCCCCTCCTTCCTAACGCGACCGTAACAGGTAAGAGGAACCCAAACTCGCACGATTCAAAACAAAACCCGCACCACCTCATCGATTTTGATAATGATCGGGCTTCATTAAACGAACGGCCTACACGAGCAAGGACTTCGACCAAAGACCGGTTCCTCCAGGCATCTCCATTCCCTCGAAAAACACGCATGAACTCGCTGTATTCGTGGCCGATTCCTCGACAATCCACTCCACAAAATACGATCATACCCGTTGGACAGGTAGATCTAGCTGAGCCCTACAATTTCCTAGTTGGAAGTTTTCTCAAAAGATTGGTGGATAAGAAGGAACTTGAAGAAGGAGGAGGACATATACCGGCCATTGAAAAACAATGGAGACGGCGGCCGGTAGTTTGCTAGGGTTTTGTAATATAAACGTATATATATAATTGTTTTAATATTATTTAACTAATATAATTTCTTAATTTAACAGTTTACGCAAACGACCTCCAATTCTCACGTACCAATAGGCGTTCCTAGGGTTTTTCCCGCACTCCGGACACAATGGAACATGTTTCATAAGCTATTTTGATCGTATGCGCGAGTTACGGAATTAAACGATCAATTTAAAATTAAATCGGTTAAAACGATTTCTATGCGTTTCGAGCTGCCACAATCAAACGACAACTCCGATTGCTACGAAAATTGAAATCCGATAATAACTAACTATTACAGATCCAATGGAACTGGTTTCGTCGAATTCTGAGACTGTGCCCCGGAAGGCTATTTTAACTCGTCGATTAAATCGGACGATTTTTAGAAATTGTCGAAATCACTCAAAATTTCACTTTTAAAATTTAGCTAAATTAATAATAAATCATATGAAATTTATAAGCACATAAAAAATCATTTTGACTCATTCCGGACCCAAAATCTGATTAATTGCATTTTAATAATATTAAATTCATCTTTAAATTAATATAAAATTCCAAATATTAATTTATCAACGTTAAAATTCTTTTAAAATTCCCACCATGCTATTTACACTCAAAAACTCAAAATAAATTTTTAAAACCATTTTTTATCACTATTTACATCCGGATTTAACTTTTTATCTCAATTTCGAATATTGAATTATTATTGTTCAATTTCAAATTAACTCTCCACCTTAGCAATTTTAACTTGTTATTATGATTTAAACCAATCCTTTTAGTTAAAAATTAATCTTAAACTCATCTTAAACATTTCAAATGAGTTAAACGTTCACAAATTCCGTGTTAAAAATTCCGGGATGTTACATTTTTATATTAATTTATCAACGTTAAAATTCTTCTAAAATTCCCACCACGCTATTTACACTCAAATAACTCAAAATAAATTTTTAAAACCATTTTTATCACTATTTACATCCGGATTTAACTTTTTATCTCAATTTCGAATATTGAATTATTATTGTTCAATTTCAAATTAACTCTCCACCTTAGCAATTTTAACTTGTTATTATGATTTAAACCAATCCTTTTAGTTAAAAATTAATCTTAAACTCATCTTAAAAATTTCAAATGAGTTAAACGTTCACAAATCCTGTGTTAAAAATTCCGGGATGTTACACTTCTGTTGTTGGAGTTATAATTTCAGAACTTTCTAATTCTTGGAATGACTATAAGAAAAAAGTAAAACATGTAGAAACGGATTATAATTTAGACAGTTTACAGCATCATCTTCATATTGAAGAGGACTCTCATAACGCGAACTAAATGATAATCCACAAATTGAGTCTCTGGGGTAAATAATGTTCAAATTACTGACAAGCCGAAGCCTAAGAATGAGACACAGTTTAAGAAGAAAAATTCCAACAACAAAAGAAAGGTGCTTATTACTACTGTAACAAACCCAGCCACTATGCCCGAGACTACCGTCAATAGAAGAAACAACAAAAGGTAAATGTGGACGAAGACTCGCTTGTGGCTGTAGTGCAAGAGGCGAACACCGTTAACGAAACTGATAATAATTGGTAGTTTGATACTGGAGCAACCACTCACATTTGCAAAGACCGTAATCTATTTAAGACTTACGAAGAAAATAATGGAGAAGCCGACAAGGATACTAGAGCAAATAACGTTTCAAGCAAAGTTTTGAAAAAAGGAATTATAGAACTTACATTTACTTCTGGAAAAATTCTTACATTGGTTAATGTATTTTATGCATCTGATATGTGTAAGAATTTGGTCGCTGAATACCTTCTTAAGAAAGGAGGATTCAAGATGGTGTATGAGTCTGATAAATTAGTGTTGTCCAAAAACGACATGTTCATTGGACAGAGATACTCTTATAACGACATGGTTAAGTTGAATATAATGAAAAAATCTTTTATTTATATTATTGATTATGTTAGTTAATGACATAGTATGCCAGGACATGTTAACTATAATTTCCTTAAAAATATGCATAAACTAGGACTAATTTCTGATTGTGAATTCGATACTATCTCTAAATGTGAAATATGTGTTCAAGCAAAAATACACTGAAAATCCTTTAAATCTGTAGAAAGGAAAACTGGCTTACTTGATTTAGTATATAGTGATGTAGGTGACTTAAAAAATCATATCACCTATGGTGGTAACCAATACTATGCAACATTTACAGATGATTATACTACATATGCATATGTGTATCTAATGAAAACTAAAGATGAAGCCTTCGATAAATTTAAAATTTACAAAGCAGAGGTCGAAACGCAATTATGAGTTTAAATAAAGTATTAAATTCAGATCAAGGTGGTCAATATTTCTCAAATGAATTCACCTTATTTTGTAAACAAAACGGTTTAGTTCACCAATGCACAACCCCTTATATACCACAATAAAATAGTGTTGCTGAAAGAAAAAATAGAACTTTAGCAGAAATAGTTAATGTCATGCTCATAAGTCCAAACTTACCTTATAACCTATGGGGTGATGCTACGTTATATGCATGTTATATCTTAAATAGAGTACCACTTAAAAAGAATAATGTTTCCTCTTATGAATTATGGTTTAATAGGAAACCTAACCTCACAAGACTTAAAAGTTTGAGGTTGTTTAGCATATGTTAGAAAACCAACCCCTAAACGACCAAAGTTAGGAAATAGGGTATTTAAATGTGTTTTAATAGGATATTCACTTAATAGTATAACTTATAGATTTCTAATTCTTGACACATTAGAAGTTATAGAATCCATAGATTTAGAATCCTTTGAAAATCAAACTGTTGAGATTCCATTGAGATCATATAATCCAGAACCTAATACGATTGATGATATCAATGACGATGACTGTGCTCCTGCTCAAAACAGCACGGAAGTAACAGTACCAGATAATAGTACTGAACAAAGGATAAGTAAAAGATCAAGAATAGAAAAGGACTATGGTCCTGACTTCATTACATATCTTATAGAAGGCAGTAAGGACGAAGTCGTTAATGTGACTAGGTATGTCATGAACGTCGATGATGACCCCAAAACTTATTCCGAGGCTATGAGTTCTAGAGATTCAATATTCCGGAAAGAAACTATTAATGATGAAATTAATTCTATATTGTTAAACGAACCTTTAGTTTAACTGATTTACCTCCTGGTGCTAAACCTATAGGATGTAAATGGATATTTAAGAAAAAGTTGATTCATTGATAAGTTTAAAGCCAGATTAGTTGCTAAGAGATATAAGCAAAGATATGGAGTAGATTATTTTGATACATATGCTCCAATTGCTCTCATATCTTCTATACGTTGTTTAATAGCACTTGCATCAATTCATAAATTGATCATACATCAAATGGATGTAAAGATTGCGTTTGTAAATGGAGATTTAGAAGAAAAAATATACATGGAACAACCTAAAGGTTTCAAAACCCCAAATCAAGAAAAGAAAGTTTGCAAATTAGTAAAGTCTCTTTATGGTCTGAAGCAAGCTCCCATGCAATGGCATGAGAAGTTTGATAAAATAGCATTGTCATATGAATTTATTGTTAATGATGCTGATAAATGTATTTATAGCAAATCAGACAACGTTTATGTTAGAATATGTTTATACGTTAATGACATGCTAATATTTGGTTCCAATATAGAAGTTTCTATCTTCTAAATTTGATATGAAAGATCTAGGAGAAGCTGACGTAATTCTGAGAATTAAAATTATTAGAAAAGAGGGGGAGTTATTCCTAACACAATCTCATTACACTGAGAAGTTCCTCCGAAAATATGGTAATTATAATGACAAACCAGCACTTACTCCTTTAGATCCTAGTATTAAATTAGAAAAGAATACCAGACGTTTCATTTCTCAACATGAGTATTCCAGTATTATTGGGAGTCTTATGGATGATATGCATTGCACTAAACCAGACATAGCACATGTTATAAGCATGTTATGTCGATTTATGAGTAAATCAGGTTTCGGACATCGAAAAGTTGTTTATAGAGTTTTAGGTTATTTGAAAGGAATCGTTATCTATGGTTTATCTTATAAAGGATATCCTGCTGTAATAGAAGGATATAGTGATTCAACCTGAAACAATGTAGAATCAAAATCCAAATCTACGACCGGATGGATCTTTGCATTAGGAGGTGCTGCTGTGTCTTGGGTTTTCAAGAAACAGACCTGTATATCTGACTCGACAATGTTGTCAGAGTTGATTGCATTAGCAGATGCTAGTAAAGAAGCGGAATGGCTTAAGAATTTATTAATAGAAATCCCATTAAGGAATAAGTCATCTCCAGCAGTCTTGATTAACTGTGATAATCAGGCTACCATATACAATGTCTCTAATAAGAAATATAATGGGAAGTCTAGATATGTGAGTCTAAGACATCAAATGATAAGACAGTTACTCAAAAGTGGAGTGATAACTGTTAATTACATAGAAACAAAGAAAAACTTGGCTGACCCACCCACAAAGAGTCTTCCAAAGGCAATGGTTTCTATAAAATCAAAGAAAATGGGACTAAGGTCTGTGAATGAAGGTTGATCATTCTTAACAGAACCCAACTTACGTTTTGAAAAGGATAGACAAAGTTCAATGGGTACCAACAAGTTAAAAAAATGATTATGGAACACTCCATTATATTTAACGTTTGATTCTGCAAGAACAAATGATGGATAATATATTCTTAATAAGTCTAGTTTCCTTAAAAAGGTGTATCGCAGAAACACCTTAAGAGACTTACCTATATAAGTATGGAAATCAGGTAATTTCCTAAGAAAGTAAGACCGCTTTCTAAAGTAGACTCATGAACTTAGGATTTAAGCACATGACCATTAATGTGCTGAGCATACTGAACACTCTATATAAGGAAATCAGTATGTGTGACTATTCCGGTACTATCATTAGGGGTACTTGCTTCAAGATACGTTAATCATAGACCTCGATAGAACTTTGAATGGTTTACACTAAGTGAAGGTTCAAATCCAAAAGATACATATCGTTTATGTATTGGTTTCCACGATGATACAAAACTTGAACTTGGAACTATATTGGCTTGATCCCACTTGGGTTGTAGGTAGTCATTATAGTGATACAGCCGTCTATTTTATTTATTTTACTTATTTTGAAAATGGAGGAAAATTATTGGAAATTTTCAAAATTGTTTTGGATTTGGTTTTGTTTTTGAAGAGGGAAGAAGTGGAAGAAGATGGAAGAATAGAGGTATAGTTCCACATTTCGAAAAATAATGGATTACACTTAATTAAATATAGAATTCTCTAAGAAAGGTTGGGCCGTTTGGGTATCCAAAGCTTTATTTTGATGTGAGGAGTGAAGTTATGCATCACCATCAAACACGCGCTGCAACCGCCGCCGTCCCTCCGACCAGCCGGACCGGATTGGGTTCGGGTCTAAAATGACAAATTAATTTTTTGTTAACAGACCGGATCCTGAATTTGAACGGATAGTTTGGGCAGGTCATTTGAATGAAGGGACGTGACCGTTTAGTAACAGTTTTGAACCGTTACGAATAGGCGCGACCGTTTGCAACGATTTCGAAATGTTAGAAATGATGCGACGATTGACGAATGGACACTTCCTCACTACTATTAACAGTGACGCCCAAAAAACATCATAATAAACTATCTCTTTTGTTTCTATCTCATTCTGCTTCCTCCGGATCTGCGACGCTCAGAATGTATTGCAAAACACTGCCTTTCACCACAGTTTGCGACGCCTGAAAAGTGTTGCAAATGCAGAAACGTTGCAGATCGGTTTTCTTCTTCTTCATTCTATTCTCTACTAAATTACATCATCAGAAATCAAATTTGATTGTTCTTGATCAGATCAAAATCGTACAAGTTTTGAATCCGATTACGCTGTTTCAAGGCTTCATTGAATGCCGAAATCGATAATTCAATAACTCGTTTGTACCTGTTGGGTTGTACTACTGTCTAAAAGAATCTACACAGTAGATCTTTTAAGTCAAAAGTACAGCAGTTATAATCTTCATTTTTTTCGAATCATCGATACAAATGTCACTTTGGCTATAAGCTTATGGTCAGCATAAGCCTTTAACAAATTATAGTAGTAACGAGGTGATAATTTCCAAGTCCTAGACATGTTGAACAATTTTTCAGCATTCTCAATATTTCCCAACATACCCCATGCTTCAATTGCACCATAGCATTCCTCTATAGTAGGATTTGTGTGGCAGACCTTCCAAATCCTTGGCACCTCATCTGCTTTTCCTGACAAGGCATAGAGATGGAGAAGTGTACATATAACATCATGATTCTCATTGATACTATCTCTCTCAATTTCTTTCATTGAAACCTCTGCCTTGTCGTTTTGTTTTGCCAGTATACAATATTTTGCAATCATTGCTTTTGTGCCTGGAGTGAGATCAAGGCCTTCAGCATTCATTCTCTTTACTATTTCTTCCATACCACGAATGTCCTTCACACGACCTTTTATGCCTATTAAAATTTAATATGTGAAATGAGCATGCTTCACATCCTCCTTTTGCATTAATTTTAGAATTTCTCGACTTTTTCAGGGTCTCTTTTGTGCTTCTGATTTCTTGATATTGCAAGCGTTGACGCAATTTACTAGAAGAGCATTACACACATTTTGTGTTCTGAGGGGATCGGGTATTTGATCTATATATTTTTCAGCCTTTTGAATACCATACGTTTTCACAGTCAGATCAACACGAACAGCGTACTCATGTTCAGTGAAGTCGATGTGCTTACTTTCCTCCAGCCATTCAATAAACTGCACGATTCAAATAAATAAATAAATCGTTTGCATAACTATATTATATAAATGAAATACTTTATAAATAAATAAATCATATGAATGATTATATTACTTAAATGGGGCTACCTTACAGTTGAATGGTTCTTGATTGAAAACATAATGGATGCACAGCTTAAAGTTGATGAGAACATAATTCAGAGTCGATAAGAGCATATTTTTATTTTATTTTTATTTTTTTTGTAACCAGAAGAACACTTCCAACGACATGACTAAAATTTCAAACGAGACCAAATTTAATGGGAAAAGCTAAAAGATTTATACATCTTCATCAAAGTTATCGTGTGAAAATAAAAATATATTTCGAAACTTTTCTAAATATTTAAAAAGATTTAATGTGATAAATTGTTTGGGTAATATGTTTGACTTAACACTATAAATTCCATCTAAACATTTATCAGATTTCATGACAATATCAACAGAAGGAAAAAAACATATATGAAATTTCATGACAATATTAATAAAAAGAAAATTATAAAACATGTCGTTGCCTCATTTTAATGGGCTTTATATAATGATCTGTTTTCTGCACTTTATATAATGATCTGTTTTCTGCATTTCCATTTCCCTTTTCATTCCAATTTTGGATTTCCAGAAGATACTATAACTTAAGGTAGTACATAACATACTGAACATATATCTAGTGGTTCTAATCACGCTATGCAGGATTTGAACATGTGACCGTACGGATGAAAGCTGATGCGTCTAACCACTACGACACTGGTGTTGAACAATTGTTCACACTCTTATCAAATCCACTTGTGAACAATTATTATAAAAAAAAATAAGTCTAAAACAGAAAGTACCTTCAATGCCTTGCCATACATTTTCCTCCAACTAAGAGCATTCACTACCGTGTGAACTTCTGGTTTTCCTAAAGGGTTTCCTTCTTTGACGCATTGATTAAGCGATGCAGGAATAGATTGACGTGCAGTTTCCATAAACATCTTGAAAAGAGGGCTAGAATGTAAAACTTCCATTTGTCCCACCTGAGAATCAGACTCCACCTGAGGACCAGACAGTATAATTACACTATCTGCTCCATCAACTTCATCTATCACATCATCATCTTTAGATTCATCAGCTATGGGATCATCTAAGTCGGAAAATCCATCCTCTAAGTGACTGTTTGACCGAGCTCCGGAAGTAGAAGAAAGATTACGGCTCCAAACCATAGATCTAGTAGAGTTAAAAAGCTCATATATAGGAGCATAAGATGTTGCCTATTGGTACACTTGCCTCTTTCAGGAGATGATTTTTGCAGTCAATGTTCTTAGTTAAGATATCTCTCTCAAGAAAAATATTTTGAACACCACCACAATGGATAAGGCATCTAAGTGTAGAATATAGTATCAGAAAAGATGGTACAACTACAAAAAATGATAGGTTGTCCAAAATACAGAGCATAAGAAATTTACTTTTAATTCCTACATTACATTATATCGTGGAGAAAATATGTCAAAAAGTCTATGTACATAGGAATTGAGCGATTATGCAGGACTGGATAAATGTCAAGTACATAGCTACTTACTCAGATTAGTTCACTCGATTACAGATAATGTAACTTATCAAAACATGCTTTTGTTGAATAATTGTTAATCATGATCCCATTATACAAATTACAGTGCATAATTCATGTGATTAGAAATTGATAATTTCTTATCTTCCAACTAATTGTTGCACAAATAAGGTAATTTAAAGACAACTGTTAACTTTAGCAAATCAATGGACGAATTGTGTTTGTGTCCATCATACCATGAAGTAGTAAGAACAAAATCAACATAATTTCAGACACAAAAAAGGTAGATGCAGTATGTAGCATCTCCATCAGCCAAGGGAGACTCAATTTCATAATTGGATTATCAGACAGATAGCCTTGATGTCTTCTCCTCCAAAGCTGGGATACATTCTAACGCTAGCATTGGTAATATAGACACAGAAACAGACAACAAACCCCCCCCCCCCCCCCACCCCACCCCACCCCCCCCCCCCCAAAAAAAAACACAAAACACACACACATGCATGCATGCGTGTGTGTCTAATAGTGGTAGAAAAAGTGATCTAGACGCATGTTCAAGATCATGTTAAACAGACGCCCAAATCTTACTGAATGGCTCCCATCCAGGCTTCAGATTAGGAACCATTGGACATCTGCTACTGCTGTATATTTCATACATGTTGCCACTATTGGAGCACGATCTTAGTCATATTCAAAACAACTATTTGGATGCTCTAAAAAAACAGTTTAGTGATCAATTTTCCAAATCTCGACTTTTATATAAACAATTCTTTGCGTTTTGTTCAAATTCTACATATATCAATTACCTCTTAATGTTCAAATGCAACTCCTAGATTTTAACACATGTTATAGAAATTATATTGCTCATTTTTTTTTAAGATACATTCCACTTGCTTCTACTGCTTCAGTTTGTTTGCTGTGACAAGCTGTGAACAATATTGCAACGAGTCATAGATTTTATCCTTTCAATTTCTGTTGTAAATAGACTTTGAGTAACACTCAACAAGCTTGCCTCTGTAACATCCATATACTTCTAGGGGATACGAAATAAGCCCCTGAAACAAAACCTAAATAGTGTCACTAAACTCAATTACAATCATGATACCTAAACTACTTTCTTCCACCATAAATTATTTCGGTCAACAGCCATTTATACATTGAATACATCAATCAACAGTTTTACTGCCAAAACAATATTATCAATGCTCCAAATATAATAATAACCAAAACATGAACAATAAGTACACGGAGTGACGGAGAATGATAGTGCAAAAGGAATTAACTTGAGAAGTTTGCGGTTCTACGAATGGCCCACATGGAGAACAAAGTGCAGATCTTTCTAAGAAATATATGAAAGAAAATAGAAAATAAGAAATATTTGTTACTTCACCACTTCTGCACTTCACCAGTGAAGAAGGAAAGAAGAAAGGTGCTAAAAGCGCTTGTAAGATGGAATTTGAAGTGACCAAATTACCCACAAAACATCCACTTGTTTGCATTGACCGACGACTTTTGGGTTTGCAAATTGGATACGTAACAAACCGGCTAGGTTAAGTTTGCAAAGGGTTTCTAGCTTTTTATCTACTAGATAATATTAAAGCGGAAGAATCTCTACCTACTTTTAGGAATTATCTATATTCTTCTTGTTTCTCTTTAAGTAAATATTTTATTTTCAAAATCCTATTATTTACCACTTTATGCGTATGATATTAAACTTTTCACACTATTGTACATTCAAATACCCACTTTTTAAAAGAATTTACAATTATTTACAAATCTTCCACGGTTCTTTCATGAAATATTTTATTATAGTCCGCATGTTTACATTAATTACATTATCCAAAATTTAAACCAATCGATCAACTTAGTCAACTAATATTTATTAATAAATTTTAAAAGATGAAAATTTCAATATATATACTATAGGCGCATCAACAAATTGGTATAAAAAAATCATTTAGATGCAAATATATATAAATCACATAACATAAATTATACAAACTAAAGACAATAATAAATTTATTTTACAATTTATTGACTAAATGACTATAAAATTCTATTAACTTCAAATATCTAAAATTTTAAATTTTTACAATTACTTATAAACCATTCTCAACTATCTTCTAATATTTTACATTCAAGTTCATATATTTAACTAATTGTGTAGTCTTAAATTTAAACTATTTAAATAAATATGACTAACTAATATTTATTAATCCATCTAATAAATCCTAAAAATATGAGGATTTTAATATATACAAAATTCACATAAATGAGAAAAATGATAAAATTATTTCTTATTTATTCAAATATATGAAAATATTTAAATCATACAACATAAAATGTATACATACATAAATAATAATATCTCTTTTGAAGTTCTAATTCATTTATCCCAAAAAATTTATTGTACATTACATAACATAATTTTATTTTTAACAACCTTTAAAAGATAAATTTATATTTTACAATACTACGATATGAACATACAGATTACATCAATAAAAAATAGATTATTTAAACATTTTCACTTCCAACGCGTTATCAAATTATACCCAACTCATAACTCAACTAAATGTTACATAACATTATTTTGCAATTATCAAAGTTGTAAATATGACCCTCTTATAAAAACATAAAATCTATGATTAACTGCTAGGATAAAAATGCTTAAAAGTGAAAACTTAATAATGAATAAAAGTTTACATGTCTAATTCAAAAACAAAAGTTCACATGTAGATAAGCTAACCAAGATCTATGCTTTTTTCAATTAAAAATTTGTACAAAGCTCTTCTCAGTTTTCTTCAACTTTTTTTACATTTATCTTCTTATATTTAATTAGTTACGTTGATCATTAATTCAAATTATTCAAATAAATTCAATTATTTAATGTTCATTAATCAATTTATAAATCCTTTAAAAAGATGACAATTCAATATATATACAATAATCATATTGATAAAATGGTGAAGTTACTTATTCACTCATACAAATAAAATATATATATCACACAACATAAATTATTAATATATATATATATAGTATTAAAAAATTTAATTTATAATTTTCTTTATTTACGATATTAGTTTTTACAGAGATATGTAATTAGCGAGTATTGAACCTTCAACTTTATATTTGAGCGTCGCAAGTCATTTTAGTTTATGATTAACGTATCACAATAAATTTATCATGTATTGCATCATAGAATATATTTTTAGCGATAATTAAAATAAAAATACTATTTTTTAGCAACATTACCGTATGCAACGCACGGGTTACACACTAGTTATTTATGAAAATAAGATTACATAATTCAGTAAAACCTTATGTGACTCCCCACCTCTAGACCCACCTTAGTAATTAACGAGTAATTCTATCTACTAAAGTGGCGGAGATATAAAGCAGATTTCTTTCAAATACATTTCTATTGGTGGCGGAGAATTTATTCTCTTAGCTTAACACCATTCTTTGAGACGTACGAGCTCAGAAGTTATGTAGTTGAAGGTTATCAGTAATATATTCGCAACTTGGTAATGTGGCATTCTGAGTGTTGCTGATCATTTGTTGATCAAAGCGTGGCTTTTGTGAAAAGCGTAGCTTTGTGGATGAGATTTCGTCGAACCTCACAACCCGGTTATGGTCGAAACAGGAAGCGTAGCAATAAGGTTATTTGAGGGTAGTGCCCTCTGAGGGTATGTCATTTCCTTCTGGATTATGAGTGGTGTCATGATATGGAGCCCAGATACTTAACTTCGTGGTTGCTGGTTGAGAGGTACCTCGGATAAAGGTCGCAAACGACCGGGGGATGACATGCTCGTGTCAGTAGTTAGCTATTAAAGAGGTAACCCGGCCTTGTCTAGCAGAGATCCAGTTAGGATCCGAGGGCGTCCCTCCAGAGGCGTTCCATTTTATTTGGGAAGTTCCTTTGCCCGACCATTTGTTGGAAATCCAATCAAACAATACGAGCCTTTACGATTGCAGTTGTATAACCTGCCATGGAATGTGGTGGTAACATGCTATTGAACATGGTAGCTATAGTAGGCATAAGTGCGAAATGCCAATGCTGGCTAAGATTAATATTATACTTTCGAAATGTTTTCTGCACTATGCACTAGTAATAATATTGAAAAGAAATTCTCTCGTATCAAGCATGTTTGACTATCATAAGGAGAAATCTCCTCCAATTCTGCGTTTGCATTGTGTGTGTGGCGAGAGGCCTTATGGTAGTTTCATTTTCCAAAAAGCATAGCGGATTCTTTTTATTTTCTTTGTGAAAATAACTGTTTTTGAGATCTCACGCCAGTCCCTTGACTGACCTGGAGTTTATTGTTCCTTTCCTAAACTCTGGGTGCCCACTATTTTCCACACGGGCAGTCTAGAGTTGGATTTTTCAGATAATCGAATAGTAGGTGTAGATTCGGTAGCTTCCAACCTTTTGGATTGTGGATCGCATTCTCTACACTTTAGCTTTCATAGCTGACCTTGCTTAGCTTGGTGGAACTTGATGGTTGTTCGAGCTAGTTCTGGATTGGTGCCTTGGAGATGGAGATTATCCGTTGCGGGTGTTATCTATTTTTCCTTCCGCTGCTTTTTCTTGTATCATATCTCTGATGTATACTGATATTCATTGTATCATCTGTTGTATCATATTGTATCAGATATTGTATATCAATGTATTATTCTTTTTCTTCCGCTGTGTTGTTGTACTTAATTGTGTTATAAGCTCCGGTGAACCAGATTCGACGTTTGGATCTACGGCATTTGAATACGAGTGCCGTATTCGGTGCCGTTTTTCGAAGGTCGAATCAAGGTCGTCACACGTATGTAGTAATGGGTTTGGACGGTGGATTTGCAACGAGGATTCGATCGGGGAGTGGCAGTGGGTGGAGATCTTCATACTGAGGCATGGTCGTTTTGGTCAAAGGGGGCTCAAATTTGCCGCGGTGGTCGATGGAGTGGAGAGGTGGCCGTACGTCAAAGGGGGCGACGAGATTGATGGCATGGGCTTGGCCTGGGGCGGCTCGATGAGGGGAGTGTGATGGCGAGGTCTGGCATCGTGGAAGTGGGCATGGTGGTCGGAAAAATTCCGAAGTCAGTGACTGCTAGGTCATGGAGCAGTGCGAACGATGGAAGGAAAGTGTGTGTGTCTTTCGACGTGATGACGTGGTATGGCTGGTGTGTTTTGTAAATTTAACTATTTTATTCATTCATTTCAAAATTTTAAATTGTTCAAAGTGTTCGAATACCCATAACTTGTTCATACGAGGTCCGATTCACGTGCAGTTTGTTCCGACGGGATCATATCGAAATTCTGGTTATTTTGACACTGTTTTGGACGAATTTTGGGACTGTTTGAATTTTAGGTTTAAATTGAATTTAAATTCGATTTAAATTCAAAGGTGAGTGTTTTGACGCACTCACAACTTCTATAATTTCTTATGTTGGTTAAATAAAATTGTGATGTGATTAAAAATTTATTTATGGCTGTTTGGTATAGTTGAATCATCATTCCAATTAATTTGAATTTATTTTGAATTAAATTGTCATTTGATTTATTATTGAATTTAATTTTCCAGCTAGTTACCTGTAAATGATAACTTGTTATCTACTGATGTTTATTGATTGATTTGAATGACGATTGTGATGGATGTTTGATTGTTGATATTGGATGAATGGATGTTGTATTTTATATCGCTATAAACTGCAAGTTCACTATGGATTGAAATGATACATACCCGAATGATCTATAGATTATGGAAAAATCTTTATGGGTTGAAATGATATATCCGAGCGATTTTATGGATTTTTATTTAACTCTATATTGCAGTTTGAAATGATATATAACCGTGCGGATTGAAATGATAAATATCTGTATCACTTGACTCTAGGGTAGAGAATTATATACGGACGCTGGATTAGCTAAATTAAATGATTTTAAAATCATTCATTTTTGAATTTATTTAAATGATATTTTGAAATAAGAATTCGATTTAAATAAATTGAATTATTATTGAAAATCAAGTTTATGTTGAAATTTGAATTGGTTTAAAGGAATTGTTTAAAGAAATTAAATTGAAATTTTAAAGTTGAATTTGAAGTATAAGTAAAGTTTGTCGAAATTGAGTTATTAAAATTGTTCGAAATATAACTTTGGAATATATTGAAATTGGAGTAATTTAAATTGATATTTCAAACATGGTTTGGAAGCGATGTTGAATTTAATATTTTATTAAGAAATTGAATTGAAAGATATGAAATTGGGTTTTGGGGATTGAAATAGCCCAAATGTATTGGAAAGAAATGTTAGTTTAAATCGATAATAAATTCAAATTCATATTTTTCATATAAACTATTTTATAAGAAATTTATATTATTGTAAAGATCCGAAATTTTAAGATTTTCAATGATTAAACTATTTTAACCTATTTTAACTATATTAAACCAATTTAACCTATCTGAAAACATTTAAATTTATTTTAAAACTAATTAACCCATTTTAACTATTTTAAATCTAATTAATCTATTTTAAAGCTACTTAATCTATTTTGACTATATTTAGTCTATTTTAAATCTATTTAACTATCTTAAATCAATTTAACAGTATCTCTAATCTATAATTAAACCACTATAGAGTATTTAACTATTTATAACTATTTTTAACTATATAAACTATTTCCTAAAGTTTCAGACTAAGTAAAGGGGAAGCGTTTATATTTAAATTCATTGATTTAAAAACAAATATGATGAAATAATGCAATGACCTAAGTCGGGATTTATATAATATATTTGAGTAAATATGATGATTTTTGAAATGTGGGTTTAACCTATATTGAAAATATTACTTCGAAAGTGAATATGATTTCGAAAGTGATATGGTTTGAATTTGAATACAATATTTTGATATCAAATATGAATTGATTATTGGAAATATAAAAGAGCCACCCAGTGTGTAATAAGAGATTGGTTGTTAAAGAGATCGGGATCGGATATTGTCATACTCTCTGCCAATACCGAAAAACACTTTAACAACTGTATACGTGGTGAAGATTTCAAAAATGAAGTAGGATGGTTTGGTGAACGATTTTTGTATAAGGTATGACGCGACCCTGACTCCCATGAGACATCATAGATATGACTAAAACTGGAGCAATTGACGGGCCAAGTGAGGTCATTCCTTCGATCTGGCACATTCCTTCGATACTATATTATGACTTTGTGATTTATTTGTGGCCACCCTTGATTTTGATTTGGTAGTGTGTTCCAAGGTGGGTGGTAGTTGCGGTTATGCGTTTCCACCAGTCCGGAAGTGTAATTGGTATATCTACCTGGAATTACCTCATTATTCCATGTTCACATGCCCTAGCGCGCCTTCTACAAGTTTGTTTTATACCACATCTATAGAGTGCCCTTCGACGACGCCCAGTACGGGAGAGATTACGATACTGTATAGACTACAAAAATATATAAAATGTGTTAAGAGGGATATGGGTAACGCCTCAATGCTATTTTAATAGTTTATATTACAGTAAACATTATTATAATAACGTATATTACTACATAGTAGATAGTTTAACGGATCCATAGGAGATGTGAATCCCAAATATCTTTTGAGTTACTGCACTCACGTTAGACACTGGATAGGGGATGTTAAACCCCGTAAGTATCTTTGACGCCGTCACATACATATTTACCGTTGATTTAACTTACATAAGATCTATTAGTTTTGAGTCGAGTGTTTTGTCTTTTCAATTCGCTCGGTTCAGCCTGAGCATTTCAGGATTTGAAGACCTTATTTCTGGAGGACGAAGACGAAGACTTTTGCAACTTTTTATACTATATTTATTCCACTGCATTCATACTGTTCCGCTGCATTATTTATTTATCTCTGATATGTGTAACTATGATTTTGTGTTGTATAAGTATAATCAAATATTTTGTAAACAGCTTCATGAACTATTATTTGATTATTCTATTTTGTCATTCCGCTGCAAGATTCTGTTTTGTTTTTGTTCTTTTTCTGCTTTTTCTTATTTACCCCAATAACAATCTGCCTATTTGTGTTTTTTGAGTTGGCATGTGTGTCTACTTAAAACGTTCGAAAAGATAGGTCGTTATAGTTGGTATCGGAGCTTTGGTATAGCGAAAAACCTTAGCTTTGTGGGGTCTGACTCATATAAAATAGAGTAGTAATACCCTAGAATGAGTCGATGTGTGTGTGTGTGTATATGTATATGAGAGAGCATATTTGTTAGTGTTATAAAGGTTTTATATTATGTTAATTTGTTCTGCATAGTATTTATAAATCCTAGTCGATACATGGGACGCCGTGGCATTGACAGGGATTTCTAAACACTCCATAGGACTCACGGACATAGTATTGTTTTAAAATATAGGTGAATGAAATAATTTGTACCTATTATATATTTTGTATGTATAAAATAGTAAATTCCATAAATAATATAATTGGATGTAATAGGTTGGTTGTTAAGTAGTGAAATTTATAAAGATTGTTTGGAAATGAGATTCGTAAATAAAATAAATGTAAACTGAAAATTTAGAACTTAAGTTTCGGGGGTTTTTGAAATTTATTTCAAATGACTTTGGAATATAATATTAATATTATATGGAAGTATTTTATGATATAAATATATCAACGTGATTTGGAAGAAATGTTTTTAAAGGAATTTTGGAAAGAAATAAGTTATGTATTTCCCTCTTTGCCGCTGGAAAATAATTTCGCTGATGAGTACACGCACCATCGACATTCATTTTCGAGTTTCAAGTGGGAAGGCCACTGTAGTAGTTTTACTGCAGATTTATTTTGATAAACAAATATAAATGTCAAATTGTTTAAATATAATTGGATATATAAGCTGTAAGTATATACATCTATCTATTGTTTTAAAATGAAATAAATGGAACCTGGTATTTAGTTCTTAAATTTCTGTTAATTAATAGTTTCAATTATTGAAATAAAATGGAATTTAACTAATTAATAATTGGAACTTCAAAAATGAAATAAGAAACTAAATGCTAGGTTATAAATGAAATTACAAGAAAATTTAAATTTGTAACCTATAAAACAAAGGATATGATTATTGAACATTAAGTCAATTAAAAGAAATGAGATAAACTTGTGTAACTTTCAGTTGCATTCTTAAAGACATATAACTTGCCAAGTATTAAAAGTTGTAATGTTTACTAAGAAAATGTAATGGAATATTATACAACTAAAACTTAAAGTAATGAAGGTGTTCAATGAATTCTTTTATAAATAAGAACTGTGATATTATAGTTGTATAAACTTAAGTTACAATTGAAATGCTACTAATTAAATATAATAGAAAAGTGAGTGTTATAAATAAATAATAATAGACTTAAGTAAATGTTTGAAGTTATTTATAATAAATATAAGTAGAAAGATGAATACTGTAAGTAAAAGATTTTGGACTTAAGTTTGTGTTTGAAACTATGGATAAATAAAGAAATAATAAGATGATACTATAATGAATTTAATGATTATAATTTCAGAAAGGTAGAAATGATTTAGAAAATAGATTTAATGTTCAATGACATGATATAAGGAAATGGATCTAAATTAAAAGGAAGAAACTTAAGTATGAACTTCTACCTTAATGAATATTAATATCTAATGGAAACCAGGTATAAGTTTATAAATGTGAACTAAACTGCAATAAAATGTATGAAAAACTTAAATAGTGAATCCATTGTTTATTATAAACAATTGAATGAAATAACTTATATAAGAAATTAATATAAAGTAATGAAAAGAAATTTTCATTAAATAGATAAATAAAATGAATTTTTATAAGTAATGGATATAAGCAAATGGAAATAAGCATTAAATGAATGGATGTGAATGGAATAGTCATTGTATGAATGAAATTGAAGGAAGGTGAAGATATGAAAAGAAATTAATAAGAACAAACACAAACAATGTTGGAATCTGTTGTTTGTTTTGGCTTATGGGTTGTTTAGGAAAGGATGTTTCTAATTGTTTGGATGTATGAATAATCTGTTGAGTTTTATCTAAGGTTGTTGAGTAAATGATATACTTAGTGGTTATTTGTTATTTGAACAATTAAAAGTTCTGAACCCAAACAAACTATTTGTTTTGCTTGGTATGTATGAATGGTTGATTTCTTTGATTCCTTACGATGATGGTATGCTTGTTTGCAAGTGATTGTTGTTATGTTATGTTGATTGTTTGTTATTAGTCGAAAACAATATAAACATTTCATTTTATATAATTATTAACTTCTTTGGATTATATAAGTGAAATGCAGGTTATGGAAGCAATTGCCACAGCTTTTGGTTTCATAATTTAAACGTAAATTGCCCGACAAATAGGTACGTTCTCGGATTACGGTTTTCTAGCAGTATTATATATATTTTCCCATTGTAGGAATATATCATTTTGAGATATATGTGATATATATTGTTATATTTGATATTATATTTTCTCCCGAGCCTCTCTATATAAAGGAGACTCTACCGAAATTTTTCGTGAATTTTAGACTTAGAAAATTTTGTGAAATATTTTTCCAAACTTTTGTAACTTGAATAAAAAGGATATAATTAGTATAAATTGATACATTTCATATAAATCATTTACAATTAATTGTTTATAAATTTAATTTTTTGAATAAGAGATGCATCGATTTCTTAGTTTTTTTCCCTTTTTTTTCCTTTTCAAGGATGAAAAGTTTTGAGTGGGGGAGAGTGTAACGACCTGTAATTTTCGATAATTAAATTTGTTAATTTAATAAGATTTCCGTAATTTAATATTGAAAGAAATAAAAATTTGTCATCAAATATTGAAATAATAACTAAAATGAAACGTAACAATGTTAATTCAAGTTAATTGTTAACAACTTTAATGAAATTCCAATCAATGGAAACAACGTAAGTGTTATAACTTGGTAACTGAATAAAATCAGTATTATGTAGGTGATTTCAACATTCACTTGTAATCATTATAAGTTATCCATTTATTTAGTTGGTAAAAATTTAATTGTAAATTTATTACAATTAAATGATAGTAAATGTTATATTAATGTGAATTAAAACAATGACTGTAAATTGTGAATGTAATAAAATAAACAGAAATGTTGATTATATTCATAATGTAATAATTGATTTTATAAAATAGTGAAATCAAGATAAATAAATCAATTTGGGTTTTAAATCTTATTTAATGTGTGAAGTTGACAAAAATTCAATATAGTTGAAATTTGGTAGTTAATACAAATAAAGATGGAAATTGGCGCATATTAATGTAATGAAATGTAAAAACAAATGTTAGCTATGTTATTTGACTTATACTTGGCTGAATATAAAGGTTGAAATCAAATTAAAACAATTTATTGAAATTAAATTATAATAATTGGATTCAATTACAATGAAATTGAACACTATAATTAGTATAATAACCAACATTGAATTGTCATATAAACTTGTATTAAGTCATTGTAAATGTTTAAGAGATTGAAAATAATGAATTTGGTTAGTTTATAAATTTTGAATTAAAAAGCGATTAATTAATTTAATATTGATTTTATTCATTAGTGTGAAAATGGCCCTTTTAGCCACTGTCTCGGATTTCAACGAAACCAGTTTCATCGAATCCGTAACGATGATTTATTGTAAGATTTCAAGTTTCGTAGCGATCGGACTTGTCGTTTGATCGTACGGACTCGAAACGCGTAGAAATTAATTTAATTGAAATCAATTTGAAATAAGCTGATTTAAACATAACTTCTCCATACGATTGAATTAGGACTTGAAACTTGTTCCATTGAGTTTAAAATTATCAATAACATCTTTTTTTGATATATGGGATGACCTATTTTCTTTCCGGAGGCGAAACGGGCTTTGCGGGGCATTCATCGTTCAACTTCCAAATCAATCTGGTCCGTTCTTTCTGTTTTCAGCTTTGCTTATAAATAACCTATTATAAACCCTAGTGTTTCTTAATTTAGCTTGTCTGTACGTACATTTCTTTATCAGCTCCTCATTCCAATAGTTGACAAACAAATTTCCAATTCAATTGCAATTCAAAACCAAATCAAAAATTTAAACTCCTCAAAATATATCAAATTATATATCAATTTGAAGCTGTCGACAAGCGTATCTTAGATTTGAAATTCGTTTTTGAAAGCGAAACATAATTTTTTCAGAAACCCCTGATTTATCCCTAGATGTCGTACGTGGTAATGGGTTTGGACGGTGGATTCGCGACGAGGCTTCGATCGAGGAGTGGCAACGGGTGGAGATTGTCGCACTGAGTGCATCAACATGATCATTTTGGTCGAAGGGGGTTTAACTTTTCCACAGTGGTCAATGGAATGTGTAACAATCCGTAAATTTTAGTAATTAAAAATAGTTGATTTAATAAGATTTTTGTAATTAAAATATTAAAAGAAATAGAAATTGGTTATTTAATGTGGACGTAATAACTAATTTTGAATGGTAAAGAATGTAATTTAAGCTAAATTATTGATAGATTGAAGGAGATTACAATAAATTGAAATAATGTAAATGTTGAATTTATGAATGAGGTATAATATAATGAATGTGAATTGAGTAAGACCATGGTCCTATAAGTAATTTTAACTTTGGTCTGTAGACAATAAAGTTATAAATGTAGTAGAAAGTAAACAGTGACAATTATTATGTGTTACATGTTTATTTAGTCTATTAAATTGAAATGAGAAGTCAATTTTTAATAAATATAAACAAAAGTTACATTAATGTGAAATGTAATACAATATTTAGAAGTTGTTAAATTGGAGTATATTAAGGAATGAATGGTTAACTAGGTTTGTGGAGTAGTAATGGACTCAATAAAAAGATTTGGAATTGAATCAAATCTATGTAATGAAATTCAATCTCTAATAATTAGATCTATTGTAGTAAATGGAATTAAATATCACATTATTTGAAATTAAGATAAAATAGGAATATTAATGCACTATGGTATAAACCATGATAATTATACCGTATAATGAAATGGATTGAATAACTAGATGGAGTTAAGAATATGGATTTATTGGGAATTTAAAACTTATACCTTTTAAACTGGATAAATTACAGTGTTTTACACGCAATAAATTTTTGTACTTTTATTATATATATATATATATATATATATATTTTATATTTTTTCTATGTCCATCTTAATTTTATCTTTCTATTTTTATTTGTCTATGCTTTTATTGTATTTATTGGAGTTTATTTGTGTATATTCTTTTATTTAATGGCTTGGAAACAAATTAATTAGACGTATGTTACTTTTTTTAATTAGGCATAGGTTACATTTGCTTTATTTCATGCCTTTTATTTACCTATCTATTTAATTACCTATCATAGCCGTGTATATTTTTTTCTAACTGTGAGAAATCATTCCATAAATCATGTATAAGAAGATTTATTTCTCATTTCAAACTCCTCATTTTCATTTGCAATTAAGAATAAATATATATGTTCCTTTCTCCTTAATTATGCCTTTTCCGTTTCCTAGCATTTACTTCTTTGCTTGCCTTCCAAACCACTCCATCTATTAGCCGTGAGAAACTTTATCAATTCACGTACAAAAATTTATTTTCCACCTCTCATATTCATTTGCATTTAAGAACAAAATATATGCAAGTTTATTTCTCCTTAGCTTATGCCTTTTTGCTTCTATCATTTACTCCTCCTTAGCCGTTTCTTTTTTTCTTCCATCTTTAGCCATGAATTTCTTTTGATAACTCACACACAAACAATTCTCAAAACTCATCATTATCATTTGCGTGAAGAAAAAACAGCAAGCTCTAATTATTCCATGGCTTCTTCTTATTTTTCTATTTTCTTTTCTCTTTTCTTCTGTTCTTCTTCAAGCATGGCTTGGTCTCCACCTATTGCCGACCACATCACCTCCTCCTCACCACCAAAGCCTAGCCGTGACCACCATGGAAGCATAAATCACCAAAGTTGATAACAAACCTTAACCAAGCCATGTATTAATCACCTTGCTTTGATTTATCAAGGTTAGGCCATTTTATTTTCTATCTTTTCGTTGTTTTTATCTATATTCTTTTGTATTGAATCATTTCCTATATATGTTATGTATTGTGTTTTTTATAAGTTCGGATCTGACTCTTCATCCACTCAAAAAAATATAGTCGTGCCTTTTCATGCTTTGTGGAATTTGGATGTGTGTTTGATTTTGATTCTAGCTTTCAAAAAGGTGAGATTTTTCACTCTAGACAACGTACTTTTATAGTTGTGAAATGATGATAAGTGAATTGTAGAAATTATTATGCTATGTTCATACATGCCTGTGATTGATTATATGATGTTAAATGTTGTTTATCTATGTTTTGCATCATCTATTATGATACTATATGTTATATTGGTATATTAATTTCATGTTTATCACACTACAAGTTTTCTATCACTATGGGTTGAAATGATATATACCCGAACGGACTTTAGGATAAGGAATATCACTATGGGCTGAAATGATAGGCTCGAGTGATTTTTTCTTGATTTTTGTTGTATTTATTTTTCTTGGGATTGCAGGTTTGAAATGATAGAACCCGGATTTTTATTTTTAAATTACGGATTGAAATGATACATATCCGTATCACTTGACCTAGGTTAGAAAATGTTATACAGGCCCATGGTTAATATTTTAAAGTAATATTTTCCTAAAAATTTATTAAGTATTTTGAAATTTTGGAATATATGGAATTTTAACTTAAAATTTGATTTAAAGATTTAAAATATAAAGAGATATCGGTTTTTGTAAGTAAAATGTTATTAGCTAATAATTGGTTTAAAGTGTAATTTAAATATCTTTATTTGGTTTTAAATAGCAATTTAAAGATTTTTATTTGTGATAAAATTTAATAATTAAAGTTGATTAATATGGAATTTTAAAATCTAACCTAATAATTGAAATCAATCTTTAGTTTTGAAATGAGTATAGTTGTATAATAAATGATGTATTTTGAATTGAGAAAATGAAATACAGTTTTTAATTAATGCAAGAAACATGTAAAGTCCTAATAAAGAAAAGAACATGTAAAGTTTTTAATTAATGCTAGAAACATGTAAAGTTTTAATTAGTGAAAGAAAACTGTAAAGTCCTAATTAATGAGAGAATATGTAAAGTTTTTAGTTAATGCAAGAAACGTGTTAAGTTTTAATCAATGAAAGAAACGTGTAAGTTTTTAATTAATGCAAGAAACATGTAAAGTCCTAATTAAGGAAAGAACATGTAAAGATTCTAATTAATACAAGAAACACGTAAAGTTTTAATTAATGAAAGAAACGTGTAAAGTCCTAATTAATAAGAGAACACGTAAAGTTTTTAATTAATGCAAGAAACATGTAAAGTTTTAATTAATGAATGAAACATGTAAGTTTTTAATTAATGCAAGAAACATGTAAAGTCCTAATTAACGAAAGAACATGTAAAGTTTTTAGTTAATGCAAGAAACATGTAAAGTTTTAATCAATGAAAGAAACCTGCAAAGTCCTAATTAATGAAAGAAACATGTAAAGTTTTAATTAGTGTGGTATTGATTAAATTAATAAATGCTGTTTACTGTAATAGAAATGTAAATTAAAACGTACATTTGATAATATAAGTTTTAATGAGTGTAATATTGATTAAAGTGATAAATGCTCTTTATTGTAATAAATGTAAGTTAAAACGTACATTTGATTGACATGTTCAATTCATTACAAATTGGGGTTCAAGTTTTCATCAATGGGGACTAGGGTTTTCTTCCCGCCGCCTCTTCCATTTTTTCTTCCGTTCACTACTTAGTCTTCCGTGTTAATCTTTCGTTCTCTTCTTATCTCACTCTCTTTCTACCTCAACCCCAGCTTTCCCCTTTGCTGTGACTTGCAACCCTATCCATTCCAAAACCCACTTTTTTCTTGCTCTGATCCTCCGATTCGCTTCTTATCTCATTCATTCATTTCGGCCATCGTTCGATTGTTGTACTTTGGTCCATGTTCTTGTCAACCCGCCGCGCTTCTCCACAAATCTTGCCCTTGGTGACTGCCTGCAGAGGAAGTGGCTTATTCGATTTTGTTTGGCGCTCTTGGTTTTGGTTGGCTCTGTTATGGATTCTATACGTGCGTTCGGTCTGGTCTTGTCTTTGCCTGTTGTCTTGTGGATCATTTTCTGTTTGATCCTTTTTTGGGTTTTTGTGGTGGTTGCCATGTATTGGTGTTTTCTCTCTGGTGATTGGTTGGCTCCGGGCAGTTCGTCTGCGGGTCTTCCTCCTTCGATGCTATGCCTGGATCTTGCTGGTATCTTGTTTTGGGAGTTCTGCAAGGTAGTTCACTGTGTCCTTGCAATGAGTTCCTACATGATTTTTGCTCATGTGAATTATGTATTTGTAATCTTGTGCATTGGTCTTGCTTGTTTTCGTGCCTCCTGATTGTTATTTTGGTATTTCTTGTTCCTTGTTATATTGGAGCTCCTTGTTCCTGCTGTGTTTAATATGTTTTATGCTCTCGTTGGAAGCTTCTTCTTGCTCTGCTGCTGGAATTAGAATTTGTTGATTGGTCTCTGGGAATTTGGGTTCAGTTAATTTGGTAATTTTTTCCTTTGATTATTTCGTTTCTTAGTTTTATGGGTTCGTTAGGTGTGTTTTTTGTGATTGCCTTGAGCAACTTGATTGTCCTTTTATGTACCCTACACGGTGCCATTTTGTAGTTTGGGTGTGTTACCCGACTCCTGTGCTCTAATCTAGTTTAGATTTAGTGGACGGTCCACTTTAAAAACCTTGTTTTTGTTGATAGGCATCCCGCTTATCACTGGCTTTGTATTGTTTTATTATTTTCTATAATAAAAAGTGGACGGCCTACTAAAAAACCGGCTGGCCTTTCCCAAAAAACGTACATTCGATATGTAAGTTGTTATAAATGTAAATGGGATATTTTAAATAATTAAATAATAAGTTTCTTTATTGTAATAATAATGTAAGTTAATAAGGTACTTTTAACTTAACATAAGAATTTTAGCTTTAAATTGTATATTATAGTAACAAAGTTTATTTAACTATAAGGCTATGATAAAATGACCATGTTAAAATTTGTAAGTATATAAATACTTTGGTTATATAAAATGTTAAAGTGGAAAGTATTACATTCCAAAAATGCTATGACTCCTTAAGGTTATATTTCTAATGTATTGTGATTTTAAGCAGTATGAATTCCAAATGAGGACATTTCTAAATTGTTAGGATTTCAAAGTATTATGGTTTCAAGGTGTTTGGTTTCAAAGTTGTTATAACTTGAAAGTAATATGATTTTGGAAATGAATTTATTGGAAATTGTATTAAATTAAGAATTATCTTCATATATATTAACTTGAACTTATTGAATATGACTTTATAAAGTGGTTTGGTTAAGATGATTTAAAGGAATATTTCAAGTTTGATAAATTGAAGGAATATTCAATGATTTGTAAATTTAGGTTTTATTTAAAGGATATATTGATTTGGTTTTGGAATTTAAATGATATGTTATTACTTTGGTTTTGAAATGGATATGATAGTTTGGTTTTAAAGTATAAATAATTTTGAAATAAATATCCATGGGTTATAATAACGGTTGGTTGTTGAAGGGACCAGGATAGGAATTGTCATACTCTCTGCCAACTTCGAAAACCACTTTAACAACCATGTACGCGGTGGAGATTTCAGAATGAAGTAGGATGGTGGCGGCGTTCCTTTGAGGTATGTACGTGGACCCGACTCCCGTGAGTTGGCATAAGGTGGCTAAAACAGGAGCGATTCCGGGCCAATGAGGTCGCTCCTTTAATCAGACACACTCCTTCGATATTATATTTTGATTTTGAGATTGATTTGGTGGCCACTTTTGATTCTTTAATTTTGGGAGTGTGGCTCGAGGTAGGCGGTAGTAGCTGCTACGCGTTACCACCAGTCTGGATAGTAATTGGTACATCTACCCTGGCATTGCCTAGTTGTGCCCTATCACTTACCTTAGCGCGCCTTGTACGAGTTTGATTTGTGTCATACCTATGGAGTATCCTCTGGTAGCCTCCCGATCTGGAGGTATTATGGTACTGTATAGACTACTGGCACTATTACGTGTTAAGGGCTTTATGAGTGACCCCTTAACGCTATTTAAAAGTAAGTTTATTTCACTATAGACATTATTATAATAGCGAAATATTACTACATAGTAAATAGTTTAACGGATCTTGGAGGATGGGCGGTCTCAAGCATCCTTTGAATTACTTGTACCTTATAGTACAGTTCACTTGAGTTGGTTTACATTGTATAAGTATGTATGTCCTGACTCGAGTATTTTGTGTTTTGCTTTACACTCGGGTCGGACTGAGTGATACAGCATTAGAGACTCACCTCTAGAGTTGGAGCTTCACATGGAAACCTAGCTATCTATTTCGCTTTCAGTTATCCAGTTTATTCCGATTATTCAGTTGAGTCCAATGATGGATTCTGTTTGTACTTGATATCACATTGAGACTTCTATTGTATCTTGCTTAACTCTGATGTATATTTATATAGTAGCTTCACGAACTACTATTTCTTTACTTCCGCTGCATTTTATTACTCTGTGTCTGTGATCTGTGACTATTTATTTACTGTTTATGCTATGTTTTGCCAAATTTATTTTACAATTCGGTATTTTGAGCAATTCAAGTCCGACATGTAGCGGATGCGAATGGTTGAAAACCTCGGGATGTTACATTTGGTATCAAAGCTTTGGCTCTAGGCAAAACTTATCATATATGGTAAATTTATTTACAGAATCACTTTCGTTCGAGCTTGAATCTTTTATTTTGACTCGATTTCCTTTGAATTTTGGAACGTTCACTCGATTTCGAAATTCATTCTTGTCCCTCACTATTCATATTCTTTTGATTCTGGAGTATCCCATAACTCCACTTCAAATGGCTTATAAAGGGGTGGAACTCCTTTACAATAGGCATTTATTCACCAGAGATTTTATATATCCTCGGTTTAGATGCTAGTGTCTCTTGACAACCCAAGTTCTATCTCTTGAGATCGAATGTAGACTTGCCTTAGAATTCCACATCGATCTGATTCTTGAAGTTACGGTTGACCAGGTTATAGTTGCTCGCGATTTATGTAAGCTTACCCATTTCCTTATTCGATTAGTTAATCATCTTATCTTTTGTTCCAACTTATTTTCAAATCAAAATTTTCATTGATTTGAGTTAGTCGAATTTGAATCTCTATCCTTGCTTTGAAAATCTATTTCTATATAGTGTATTTGTAAACCTATATTTAAAATGTTTTACACATTGTGTTGTTTGAGTTGTTGATGTTGATTTGGGATTTCGATCGATTCGTCTGATCAACGCTATCGATAGGGTCTCCAAAACACTTGAACAGAGCAAATTGACACAGTGTTGTTTTCAAATTTAGTAAATGAATAAATTTTGTGTAGTTATAGTATATATAAGTATAACTTTCTGAATTTTAATAGTTAACTGAATTGGATGCTTAGAAATAATATTTGACTTTATATATAGCTTGTAACCATTAGCTTTGTTTCATATATAAATAATTGAACTATAAAACATGATTATAAATTAATTTGGAAATTAAAATGAATTTAAATCAAGAATTTGAGATTTAATTTTCGATGATTTCGAACTTTAGTTTTAAAGTTTTAAAAGATATATTGGTTTAAGTGTTTTTCGAATAGAAATCGTTTTCAAAGAATTTTAAAGTTTTAAGGCAGTGCTCTTCACTTTGTCGCTGGAAAATAATTTCGGTGATGACTATAGCATCATCGACATTCATTTTCTAGTTTCGAAGTGAAGAGGCTACCCTGTAGTTTTACTACGGTTTTGCTTTGGAGAATTAAATTGATTTGAAATTCAAAAAATATGACTTGATTTACAATACAAAAAATGGTATATGATTTCAAAGTTGATTTGATATATATTTAGTATATATATTTATGTACCTCTAAAATACATGAAGTTAATGGGAAATTTGATTCTTAAATTTTATCATAAAGGATGATTTAAATTGTAAAAGAGAATCAAAATTTTGAATAAATATTTAAGCTTGAGATAATTGAATTAAAAAGTTTTATTTAATATTCTATTGCATTCTAATATAACTTACCTAAATTATTCAGAACTTGAATATGAAATTGGATAATATACAATATAAAAGGATTCTATAAATAAAATTGGAGTGGTTATAATAAATGTTATACACTTAAATTTTAGTTATAAAAGATTAATAGAGGTAAATAGAATAAAAAGGTTAATTGAATAATATACAGTATAAATAGTGTTAAAGGAATTTTTAAATAAATTAGTATATTTATTCAAATTGATTAATTTTGTAAATTTATTTGTTTACAAAGTTAGTGTTTTTGAATAAGATGTATTGTTTACTTAATTCTTTTTTTGCCCTTCTTTTTGCTTTTCGGGGACGAAAAGTTTTGAGTGGGGGAGAGTGTAATAATCCATAAATTTTGGTAATTAAAAATAGTTGATTTAATAAGATTTTTGTAATTAAAATGTTAAAAGAAATAGAAATTGGTTATTTAATGTGGATGTAATAACTAATTTTGAATGGAAAAAAATGCAATGTAAGCTAAATTATTGATAGATTGAAGGAGATTACAATAAATTGAAATAATGTAAATGTTGAATTTATGAATGAGGTACAATATAATGAATGTAAATTGAGTAAGATCATGGTCATGTAAGTAATTTTAACTTTGGTCTATAGACAATAAAGTTATAAATGTAGTTAAAAGTAAACAGTGACAATTATTATGTGTTACATGTTTATTTAGCCTATTAAATTGAAATGAGAAGTCAATTTTTAATAAATATAAACAAAAGTTACATTAATGTAAAATGTAATACAATATTTAGAAGGTGTTAAATTGGAGTGTATTAAGGAATGAATGGTTAACTAGGTTTGTAGAGTAGTAATGGACTCAATAAAAAGATTTGGAATTGAATCAAATTTATGTAATGAAATTTAATCTCTAATAATTGGATCTATTGTAGTAAATGGAATTAAATATTACATTATTTGAAATTAAGATAAAATAGGAATATTAATGCACTATGGTATGAACCATGATAATTATACCGTATAATGAAATGGATTGAATAACTAGATGGAGTTAAGAATATGGATTTATTGGGAATTTAAAACTTATACTTTTTAAAATGGATAAATTACAGTGTTTTACACACAATAAATTTTTGTCCATTTAATATATATATATATATATATATATTATAATTTTTCTATGTCCATCTCTATTTTATCTTTCTATTTTTATTTGTCTAGGCTTTTATGGTATTTATTGGAGTTTATTTGTGTATATTCTTTTAATTAATGGCTTGGAAACAAATTAATTAGACATATGTTACTTTGTTTAATTAGGCATAAGTTACATTTGCTTTATTTCATGCCTTTTATTTACCTATCTATTTAATTACCTACCATAGCCGTGTATATTTTTTTTCTAACTGTGAGAAATCATTCCACAAATCATGTACAAGAAGATTTATTTCTCATTTCAAACCCCTCATTTTCATTTGCAATTAAGAATAAATATATACGTTGCTTTCTCCTTAATTATGCCTTTTCCGTTTCATATCATTTACTTCTTTGCTTGCCTTCCAAACCACTCCATCTATTAGTCTTGAGAAACTTTATCAATTCACGTACAAAAATTTATTTCCCACTTCTCATATTCATTTGCATTTAAGAACAAAATATATGCAAGTTTATTTCTCCTTAGCTCATGCCTTTTTGCTTCTATCATTTACTCCTCCTTAGCTATTTCTTTTTTTCTTCCATCTTTAGCCATGTATTTCTTTTGATAACTCATCCACAAACAATTCTCAAAACTCATCATTATCATTTGCGTGAAGAAAAAAAAACAGCAAGCTCTAATTATTCCTTGGCTTCTTCTTTTTCTTTTTCTTTTTTCTTTTCTCTTTTCTTTTGTTCTTCTTCAAGCATAGCTTGGTCTCCACCTATTGCCGACCACACCACCTCCTCCTCACCACCAAAGCCTAGCCGTGACCACCATGGAAGCATAAATCACCAAAGTTGATAACAAATCTTAACCAAGCCAAGTATTGATCACCTTGCTTTGATTTATCAAGCTTAGGTCATTTTATTTTCTATCTTTTCATTTTTTTTATTTATATTCTTTTGTGTTGAATCATTGCTTATATATGTTATGTATTGTGTTGTTTACAAGTTCGCATCTGACTCTTCATCCGCTCAAAAAATATAGTCGTGCCTTTTCGTGCTTTGCGGAATTTGGATGTGTGTTTGATTTTGATTCTAGCTTTCAAAAAGGTGAGATTTTTCACTCTAGACAACGTACTTTTATAATTATGAAATGCTGACAAGTGAATTGTAGAAATTATTATGCTATGTTCATACATGCCTGTGATTGATTATATGATGTTAAATGCTGTTTATGTATTTGTTACATCATCTATTATGATATTACATGTTATATTGTTATATTTATTTCCTGTTTATCACAATACAAGTTTCCTATCACTATGGGTTGAAATGATACATACCCGAATGGACTTTAGGATAAGGTATCACTATGGGCTGAAATGATAGGCTCGAGTGGTTTTTATTGATTATTGTTGTATTTATTTTTTTTGGGATTGTGGGTTTGAAATGATAGAACCTGGATTTTTCTTTTTAAATTATGAATTGAAATGATACATACCCGTATCACTCGACCTTGGTTAGAAAATATTATACAGGCCCATGGTTAATATTTTTAAAGTAACATTTTCCTAAAAATTTAATAAGTATTTTGAAATTTTGGAATATATGGAATTTTAACTTAAAATTTGATTTAAAGATTTAAAACATAAAGAGATATCGGTTATTATAAGTTAAAATGTTATTAGCTGATAATTGGTTTAAAGTGTAATTTAAAAATCTTTATTTGGTTTTAAATAGCAATTTAAAGACTTTTGTTTATGATAAATAATTTAATAATTAGAAATGATTAATATGGAATTTTAAAATCTAACCTGATAATTGCAATCAATCTTTAGTTTTGAAATGAGTATAGTTGTATAATAAATGATGTATTTTGAATTGAGAAAATGAAATAAAGTTTATAATTAATGTAAGAAACATGTAAAGTCCTAATTAAGGAAAGAACATGTAAAGTTTTTAATTAATGCAAGAAACATGTAAAGTTTTAATTAATGAAAGAAAACTATAAAGTCTTAATTAATGAGAGAACATGTACAGTTTTTTATTAATGCAAGAGACATGTAAACTTTTAATTAATGAAAGAAACGTGTAAGTTTTTAATTAATGCAAGAAGCATGTAAAGTCCTAATTAAGGAAAGAACATGTAAAGATTTTAATTAATGCAAGAAACATGTAAAGTTTTAATTAATGAAGGAAACGTGTAAAGTCCCAATTAATTAGAGAACACATGAAGTTTTTAATTAATGCAAGAAACATGTGAAGTTTTAATTAATGAAAGAAACGTGTAAGTTTTTAATTAATGCAAGAAACATGTAAAGTCCTAATTAATGAGAGAACATGTAAAGTTTTTAGTTAATGCAAGAAACGTGTTAAGTTTTAATCAATGAAAGAAACCTGTAAGGTCCTAATTAATGAAAGAAACATGTAAAGTTTTAATTAGTGTGGTATTGATTAAATTAATAAATGTTGTTTACAGTAATAGAAATGTTAATTAAAATGTACATTTGATAATGTAAGTTTTAATGAGTGTAATATTGGTTAAAGTGATAAATGCTCTTTATTGTGATAACTGTAAGTTAAAACGTATATTTGATATGTAAGTTGTAATTAATGTAAATGGCATATTTTAAATGAATAAATAATAATTTTCTTTATTGTAATAATAATGTAAGTTAATAAGGTACTTTTAACTTAACATAAGAATTTCAGCTTTAAATTGTATATTACAGCAACAAAGTTTATTTAACTATAAGGCTATGATAAAATAACCATGTTAAAATTTGTAAGTATATAAATACTTTGGTTATATAAAATGTTAAAGTGGAAAATACTACATTCCAAAAATGCTATGACTCCTTAAGGTTATATTTCTAATGTATTGTGATTTTAAGCAGTATGAATTCCAAATGATAACATTTCTAAATTGTTAGGATTTCAAAGTATTATGGTTTCAATGTGTTTGGTTTCAAAGTTGTTATAACTTGAAAGTAATATGATTTTGGAAATGAATTTATTGGAAATTGTATTAAATTAAGAATTGTCTTCAAATATATTAATTTGAACTTATTGAAATTGAAGATTTAAGAATACGACTTTATAAAGTGGTTTGGTTAAGATGATTTAAAGGAATATTTCAAGTTTGATAATTGAAGGAATTTTCAATGATTTGTAAATTTAGGTTTTATTTAAAGGATATATTGATTTGGTTTTGGAATTTAAATGATATGTTATTATTTTGGTTTTGAAATGGATATGATACTTCGGTTTTAAAGTATAAATAATTTTGAAATAAATATCCATGGGTTATAATAACGGTTGGTTGTTGAAGGGACCAGGATAGGAAGTTGTCATACTATCTGCCAACTTCGAAAACCACTTTAACAACCATGTACGCGGTGGAGATTCCAGAATGAAGTAGGATGGTGGCAGCATTCTTTTGAGGTATATACGTGGACCCGACTCCCGTGAGTTGGCATAAGGTGGCTAAAACAGGAGCGGTTCTGGGCCAATGAGGTCGCTCCTCTGATCGGACACACTCCTTCGATATTATATTTTGACTTTGAGATTGATTTGGTGGCCACTTTTGATTCTTTGATTTTTGGGGTGTGGCTCGAGGTGGGCAGTAGTAGCTGCTAAGCATTGCCACCAGTCCGGATAGTAATTGGTACATCTACCCTGGCATTGCCTAGTTGTGCCCTGTCACTTACCCTAGCGCGCCTTATACGAGTTTGATTTGTGTCATACCTATGGAGTATCCTCTGGTAGTCTCCCGATCAGGAGGTATTATGGTACTGTATAGACTACTGGCACTATTACGTGTTAAGGGCTATATGGGTGACCCCTTAATGCTTTTTAAAAGTAAGTTTATTTGACTGTAGACATTATTATAATAGCGAAATATTACTACAGAGTAAATAGTTTAACGGATCCTTAGAGGATGGGTGGTTCCAAGTATCCTTTAAGTTACTTGTACCTAATAGTACAGTTCACTTGAGTTGGTTTACATTGTATAAGTATGTATGTCCTGACTCGAGTATTTTGTGTTTTGCTTTATGCTCAGGTCAGACTGAGTGATACAGCATTAAAGACTCACCTCTGGAATTGGAGCTTCACTTGGAAACCCAGTTATCTATTTCGCTTTCAGTTATCCAGTTTATTCCGATTATTCAGTTGAGTCCAATGTTGGATTCTATTTGTACTTGATATCATATTGAGACTTCTATTGTATCTTGCTTAACTCTGATGTATATTTATATAGTAGCTTCATGAACTACTGTTTCTTTACTTCTGCTGCATTTTATTACTCTACATCTGTGATCGGTGATTATTTATTTACTGTTTATGCTATGTTTTTCCAAATTTATTTTGCAACTCGGTATTTTGAGCAATTCAAGTCCGACATGTAGCGGATGGGAATGGTTGAAAATATCGGGATGTTACAGAATGGGGCGGCGGGATTGATGAAGTGGGCTCAGTCTGGGGCTGCTTGGTGGCGAGGTCCGATCGTCATGGAAGTGGGCATGATGGTCGAAAAAATTCCGAAGTCAGTGGCGGCTAGGTCATGGAGCAGTGCGAATGATGGAAGGGAGTGCATGCGCCTTTCTGTATGATGATGTGGTATGGATGATATGTTTTGTAAATTTAACTATTTTATTCATTCATTTCAAAATTTTAAATTGTTCAAACAAGGTCCGATTCACACACGGTTTGTTCTGATACGATTGTATCAAAATTCAAGATATTTTGACACTAGTTTAGACAAATTCTAAGACTGTTTGAATTTTGGGTTTAAACTGAATTTAAATTCAATTTAAATTCAAAGGTGGGTGTTTTGACCCACTCACAACTTCTAAAATTTTCTATGTCGGTTAAATAAATTTGCGATGTGATTAGAACTTTGTTTATGGCTGTTTGGTATAGTTGAATCATCATTCCAGTTAATTTGAATTTAGTTTGAATTAAATTGCCATTTAATTTATTATTGAATTTAAATTTCTAGGTAATTACCTGTAAAAGATAACATGTTATCTATTGATGTTTATTGACATATTTGAATGATGATTGTGATGGATGTTTGATTGTTGATATGGATGAATGGATGTTGTATTTTATATCGTTATAAACTGCCAGTTCACTATAGGTTGAAATGACACATAACTGAATGATCTATAGATTAAGGAAAAATCGTTATGGGTTGAAATGATAGATCCGACCGATTTTATGGATTTTTATTTAATTCGGGATTGCGGTTTGAAATGATATATAACCGTAAATTTTAAATTGCGGATTGAAATGATAAATATCCATATCACTTGACCCTAGGGTAGAGAATTATATAAAGGTACTAGATTGGTTAAATTACATGATTTTAAAATCTTTAATTTTTCGAATTTAGATAAATGATATTTTGAAATAAGAATTCGATTTATATAAATTGAATTATTATTGAAAATCAAGTTTATGTTGAAATTTGAATTGGTTTAAAGGAATTGTTTAATGAAATTAAATTTAAATTCTAAAGTTGAACTCGGAGTATAAGTAAAGTTTGTCGAAATTGAGTTATTAAAATTGTTCGAAATATAACTTTGGAATGTATTGAAACTAGAATAATTTAAATTGATATTTCAAACATGGTTTTGGAAGCGATATTGAATTTAATATTTTATCGAGAAATTGAAGTGAAAGATATGAAATTATGTTTGGAAATTGAAATAGCCCAAATGCGTTGAAAGGAAATGAATAGTTTGAATTGATAATAAATTCAAATTTATATTTTTCATATAAACTGTTTTGTAAGAAAATTTATATTATTGTAAAGATCCTAAATTTTAAGATTTTCAAATGATTAAAATATTTTAACCTATTTTAACTATATTAAATCAATTTAACCTATTTTAAAACATTTAAATTGATTTTAAAACTAAATAACCCATTTTAACTATTTTAAATCTAATCAATCTATTTTAAAGCTACTTAATCTATTTTGACTGTATTTAATCTATTTTAAATCTATTTAACTATCTTAAATCAATTTGACAGTATCTCTAATCTATAATTAAACCACTTTAGAGTATTTAACTATTTATAACTACTTAAACTATTTCCTAAAGTTCCAGACTAAGTAAAGGGAACGTGTTTATATTCAAATTCATTGATTTAAAAGAAAATATGATGAAATGATGTAGTGATCTAAGTTGGGATTTATATAACATATTTGAGTAAATATGATGATTTTTGAAATGTGGGTTTAACCTATTTTGAAAATATGATTTTGAAATGGTTTGAATTGAATATGATATTTGGATATCAACTATGAATTGATTATTGGAAATTTAAAAGAGCCATCCAGTATGTAATAAGCGATTGATTGTTAAAGAGACTAGGATCAGATATTATCATACGCTCTGCCAATACCGAAAACCACTTTAACAACTGTGTACACCGTGGAGATTCCAGAAATGAAGTAGGATGGTTTGGTGAACGATTTATGTATAAGGTATGACGCGACCCTAACTCCTGTAAGTCAGCTTAGATGTGACTAAAATAGGAGCAATTGATGGGCCAAGTGAGGTCATTCCTCCAATCGGGTACATTCCTTCGATACAATATTCTCACTGTGATTTATTTGGTGACCACCCTTGATTTTGATTCGGAAGTGTGTTCCGAGGTGGGCGGTAGTTGCAGCTATGCGTTACCACCAGCCCAGAAGTGTAATTGGTATATCTACTCTGGCATTGCCTCGTTGTGTCGTGTTCACATGCCCTAGCGTCCCTTCTACGAGTTTGTTTTGTACCATACCTATGGAGTGCCCTCCGACAACGCCAAGTACGGGGGAGATTATAGTACTGTATAGACTATGGGAATATATAAAATGTATTAAGGGGGATATGGGTAATGCCGTAACACTATTTTAATAGTTTATCTTGTATTAGACATTATTTTAATATGTATATTACTACATAGTAGATAGTTTAACGGATCCTCAGGAGAAGTGAATCCTGAACATCTCTTGAATTACTCACTCACGTTAGACACTTGATAGGAGATGTCAAACCCCTTAAACATCTCTGACATCGTCACACACATATTTACCATTGATTTAACTTACATAAGATCATTTAGTTCTGGCTCGAGTGTTTTTTCTTTTAAATTCACTTGGGTCAGCCTGAGCATTTCAAGATTTGAAGACCTTATTTCTAGAGGACGAAGACGAAGACTTATGCTACTTTTATATACTATATTTATTCCACTGCGTTCCTACTGTTCCGCTGCATTATTTATTTATCTCTGATATGTGTATCTCTGATTCTATATCAAATATATTGTAAACATCTTCATGAACTGTTATTTGATTATTGTATTTTGTCATTCCGCTATGAGATTCTATTTTGTTTTTCTTCTTTCTCTGCTTTTTCTTATTTACCCCAATTACAATCTGCCTCTTTGTGTGTTTTGAGTTGGCATGTGTATCCGCTTAAAACGTCCAAAATGACAGGTCGTTACATTTTAAGTAATCTTCAAAATTTTGTAGACTGTTATTAGTTATTTAGAACATTATGAAATCTAAAGAAATTCAAATACCTTTATAAAATTTGTTAAATATTAGCGTCTAATTATTTTTTAATAGAACTTCATAACTTATCTCATTTGACAAATTTAAACGGATAAATAATTGCATATATTTGACTAAAATACCATTTAGAAGAATCTATAAACTATTTAACATATTATTGCACCCAGTTTTTTGCTATGTATGCAATCTTTTATGACATGAGTTAAAACAAAAATATATTTCTAATATTATTACAGTTGCCAAAAAAATATACATTTTTGGAATATGACAAAAGGTGAGAACAGAAGTAGAAGGTCATCCATTGTTGTTTAGAATATACATACACACACACACACACATACATACATACATACATACATACATATATATATGGGACATATATATGTTGTTGCACTCCTTCAAAGTGGAATATTTTAACCAAAATAGTTTTGGTTCACATCTCATTATTTTATTTGAATTGTACCATGTTCTGTAAAGTTCCAAAGTCCAAAGACTCCAAACTACCTCTCATCTCGCTCATATATACCACTCTGCATACTCAACAACTAACCAATTTAGAAAATGTGTTAGATCGTTGATATTTAAATACAACAAAAAACTTACTCGCTATAAGTAAAATAAACCATTGGTTAAGCTGATAGCTAATGCTAACAATTGTTGCAGTGCATAATTTTAAACTGGTTATGCCCTCGTCTATCACATATTGAAAAATAGGTAAATGTTTTATGGAAACACTTATTTATGTATTTGCAGTCTATGTGCATGCATAAGGGGAGGAGATCACTCAGTCTTAATTTCCCTTGTCCCAGTGTGACAAACCAATCAAAACACAGAGATTTTTACAAAAAGGTCCATTCTCTCTTAGTCAAAGGGGTTTTTGCAAAATTTCCACAAAATCAAGTGTTTTGATTGGCTGCCTCACGGTGACAGAGGGTAATAGGACCATGTGATTTGATCCCATGCATAAGAGCCAACTATGTTAAAATATCTTACAATATTGAATCTGTTAATTACAGAGTGAAATCTACGACTAATTAAGCTAAATAATTGTTGCAACCAACAAATCTAACCAAAAGTAAACATCACTTACTAATCAAAGAAGAGATTGGACAAATTAATTCACTTACGTAATAAGTTCATATATCACAATTAATCCAAATAAGTTTGGCCTTAGTGTGGGAGTAGTCAACATCGTTAATGCAGAGGAGGTAGAAGTTCGCTCAGATTCGAGACCTAAGATAGAAAAAGTTGATTCAGACCGACTTTCACAACAAAGATTGAGAAGCAGTTGTTGAAGAATAAAAAGTTATAGAATCCTATGTCATTGGCACATCAAAAGGCATAAGATGCATGAGGGTTTTCTTTGATTTTTGAGATATATGGTAGAATGGTTTGAAGGCTAAGGCATGATGCAAAAATGGAAAAGGTAATTCCGCGATTTCATTAAAGTAGTATTGGTGTCACTTTATGCATGTACAAGTAAGTATCTTTACTAACCTTTCATTACAAGTAGTAAGTACTATTAGAGAAGTTCTACTTAAAATTACCTCCTATTTATACATGAAATACTTGAAGTATGCTCAAGTAAGCTATGAACATATGCATTAAGAAGCATATTTGTATATTATATTTTCCAACACAGTACATGAAATGCTTGAAGCATGAAACACTATATGCAGTAATGCATATACTATATTTTCTATTCATTTCATGTTTGTGCAGGCACATGAGTTGTCACCCAAAAATGTTTTAACTTATGTTTATATTCTAAAAAATGCTTAACTTGTGCTTCTGTTACTCCAAAGTTAGAGTATGGGTAGAAATATCTTATATAATTCTAAATTCAAAATAATTTTTTGGTATATTATTAACATTTAGAGAGATATACACTGGCTAGTGAAGTAACTTTTGGAAGTTAGATAGCTAATTCATCCATCATAAACACAAACCCATATTTTTATTATTTCATTTTTCAATCCAAAATGTTTAGCTGGTATTTATCAGCTAAAAAAGCAAGTAATGCAGACCACCAAAAAAAAAAGAGCAAATCTTATGCAGCAGTAAGAAATTAAAATTTGTTTGTGTATTTTGGGTTATTATTTTCAGAACAAAGTCAAATGTGATTAAAAATAAACAATCCATCCATTTCATATTGTGCTAGTGCTCTCGTGCTCAAGTTTAGTTTCTAAGAGATACCTTTTGCTTACTTGGTTACTTTTTTAATGTACATTTTTCACTTAAGCGAATATATATGTTTGTGTGCATGTACATGTGTGTATATATACTTTTTTCACTTAAACGTCATTTATGTAGTCTTTGGAATAGACCAAGGTAAAGATGATTAATTTTCATATAAAGATCCCACCTTAAAGAATATTGTTCTCTTTGCCCTAGCTCCAACATTAGAAATTTAAAATGAGTAAAAAACGATATAAAATTGAAAATTGTTAATATGCATTTAATTGAAAAATAGCAACCAAAGCTTATAATAAAAAGTTTAGATGGCATTATGTTCAATTTCTAAAACTGACTTACTAACTTGAGGACCAAAAGTAAATCAAATTACAAAATAAATCCATAAAAGGTAGCCTAGATTTTACAATTTGAAACCAAATGATTTTCTAATGTAGACTACATAATGTACTAAAGTAGACTACATAATGTACTAAAGTAGCCCATATTGTAATCAAATAAAATTATAAAGTGGTAATAATCGAATCAATACTGACGAAGTAGTAGTTTTTCATTCTCTTTGCAATGACTAATGTAGCAAAAAATGGAAATATGCATTGGAGAATCAAACCATTATGTCATTTGTTAAATAAATCCTTAGAAAAGCTATTTGATATTTGATAAATAACAAACTATTTTACTGTAGTATCAAACTATTTTATCACAATCAAATATCAAACTGTTAAATATAATATCACGCTATTTTATCACTATCCAATAACAAATATCATTAGGAAAACGTTTGCTGATGTTGTCGTCAGAAAAGAAAAGATTGGTAAAACGTAAATTATTAGTGAACTTTACTTATTCATGTGTGTATGACTGTATAGGAGGTTTTGGAACATATCTTTGAATAAAATAAGGGCATAGTTTTTAATAAAAAAACCTAAATTGAACTCGAAAAAGGTACATAACAAATTCTTATGACATCAAAAAATTTGGACATAGTTAAAAATATATCTAAGTTGAAACCAAAAGAATACATAAAAATGCAAAGGAGTTGAACAAATATGGGCGATGAGCTCCAGTCGACATTAGACGAAGCTAGCATAAGTAGCAATGAGCTCCAGTTGATGATGCCGAAGAACCAATCGACACGATGAGCGAAGGTGATGAATCTCCGCAACACAGTAAGCTAACCCTAGTCCACAAAATTAGTCACTTGCAAACTGAAACCCAATGGAGTGAGTATTAGGTCCGGTATCAGTTTGGTTATCGCTGGCGATGGTGGATGATTGGCACGAATC
The DNA here is from genome assembly GCA_030765085.1 of Allium cepa. NCBI lineage: Eukaryota > Viridiplantae > Streptophyta > Magnoliopsida > Asparagales > Amaryllidaceae > Allium > Allium cepa. Next base: position 73,253,981 of record CM060946.1, on the reverse strand, counting down.
ATTTAATTTGGGGTGATTAGGGTTTTTTTAGGCTCGTATAAAATGAAGTAAAATGAAAGGCGTAACGTATAAGGTTAGGCGAAAAGGGTATTTTAGGAACTTCAAAAAGACACCGTTGATTATAGTTCAATGAATTATTATATTATTAATATTAAAGATAAAGATAAGAGTATGATTTTGCTAATCTTAGTTTCTTTAACATGAAATTAGATTCAAAGTATTCGTTTTGAAACCTAGTTCATCAAAATTCCTTACCGACTAAACCTTTTATGAGAAGGTCTTATTTTTTAGGTTTTCTTAATTTTTAATTTTTTTGGTGATGTAAATATTTGAAACATAAAGCTTGATATCTTCCATTTTGAGATATTGGATTTGAACTCTATTTCCATTGTTAGATCACTAAACTTACATGTTTTCCAACAAGATTCATTTGTTTCACTATAATTATGTTTTTTAAATAACTACAAAAGTATCGATGGTACCTAACACAATTTGAAAATATTTGCAATTTATATAAGAAATCAAAAAAAAAATTCTCGAATTTGAAATATATAATTTGGGTTTTTCACCACAATTCACAAGTTTTATAAATTTCCCAAAAATATTAACGTGTCATGTAATTTGCTAAATTTTGTTGATGCAAATTTTTTTTAGTTCGATGTGGAGATTGCAAATATTTGTTGTTGCTTGTATTTTATATAAAGTTTGAAGCAAAACACACATATCTTAATGTATTGAATGTATTCGGAGACCTTTTTGGGTAAATGTTAGGTGTTGCACATGTGATTTGTGACTATATAACTTGGATTTTACATTATTACAGTTACGTTATTGTGATATTATATCTTATACCAAGGCGTCGATACATAACATTATACGAAGGCATCAATACATATTTATGTGGGTAAACGCAAAAAAGGTGTCTTGGTGGGGTGTAGCAACATATCCAAGATAACGAAGATCCATCAAATAAGGATAGTTCCAAAATAGCTCACCACCATTCCTTAGAAACTAACTAAAATGGTCTATTAGTTTTCCTATCCTTTTGAATGTATAAAAACACATCTTGGAAATTTTTTGCCAACATTATTTGAACAAGTAAACTTGAAGCAAGTTTAAAGCTCTGAAGTGTAGATCTACATAAACAGCCCCTCATTCAAACTCATGATCTTAGTGGTCAATATTTAATAGCATGTCCCCTAATGACTAAGGATACCTGCTTATTTCAATAATGTTTAACATTTGAAGAGGGATTCAAAATTTACTAAAATTGTACTTAAATTGTTACTATTTTATTGGAACATCATTGTACTTGTAAAAAATAATGAAGCATCAATATGAGTAGCCCCTAGAGGAAATGTAGACTCCTCTAATTGTACCATTATAAATCTATGTGTGAATTCCCTATGTGCTCCAATGATGTCTTATAGTTACCCTTTTGCATAATTGCGTCATCGCAACCCAAATTTTATTCGTCATCTAGTCACTAATAATCCCAGAATTCAAGTTTGTTAATCTAAAATCAAAAGTGAGTATACATAGCAAAGAGAAAAGTCAAGATGATAAACATAAGTAATAATAAAATGATAATCTAATGATTAATGGTAAATAAAAGGAAAGAAATGTGATGTAGATGTCAAATGATGTTAGGCTTATGGTATAAACATTTACATTATTCTTTGACCATGTAACGATCCCGATTTTTAATTAAATTTAAATCGACAATTAAAATAAATTTTTGGATAAAAACTGTAAATTAATTTGAATTTTTCAAATTAAATAGGATATTTATTTGTTTGGACATTGATTTTTAAATTTAAACTGTGGATTTGAAATTGTATATTTAAAATCTTATAAATAAAAAGTAACATCCGAAAATTTGTCAATATAAATTAATAATATATTTTAAACTTTTGAAATTTAATTTGAAAATATATTGAGAAATCTCAAAACAAATAAAAATAAGTAATAAACTATAAATAAATTCCAATTTATTTTGAGTTTAAATTTTTGAAATAATGAATATATAAGAAAGTCATTTTAATTTAAAATTTTATACATATATGTATATTGCATATATGAGTAGAATTGTGTGTATATATATATATATATATGGCAAGGCCGACGGGGTTGGATGGTCCTCGACCATTTTATTGCAGCACCAAAAGGAACAGAACACCTACAACATTGAGCATAGCTCGAGAATACGAAGGCAAACACAGCGCCACAAGAACGACAGGATAAAAAAACACAATAAAAAAAACACAAAGAGACTAAAACCTAAGGAAAGAGTCAATTATCCCTAGATCAATGCTGAAGGTTTGCATCCCCATGGATTGTTTCATCTCGTGTGTCAACCAATTTTTGAACACAACATCTGATTTAACTTTACTTACATCAAATACTCTGGAATTTCGCTCTTTCCAAACATTATTAATGAAGCTTTTCATCACCACAATAAATAGTCTCTTGCCATTACTCCTGATCCCGGTCTTCGCATATGCATTTTCCCATTCAACTCGATCGTCAGTAGAGGCTGAATATCTCTTAAGCTTTGTCAGAACCACATACCAGAGTTGCTTTATGTACGTACACTCAAAAAACAGATGCTCGACTATCTCCGGTTGCTCGCTGCAGAAAGAACAGAAGATATCAACTACCATTCCCATGCAAGCTAGTTTGGCTTTAGTATGAACTGCACGATTAAGGACTTTCCACATAAGCAAGTTTTCTCTGTAACTACTTTCCAAACACCATGTTCGCTTCCACCATTTCCACTTTGGCTGCTCTCCATTTTTCATTAAGTATTCATAACCATTTCCAATACCGAACTTTCCCTTTTTATTTCCCCATACTATTCCAGCAGCTGAAGAAGGTAGAGGAGTAAACCTTCTTATGATGTTCCATATGTTCTGTATTCTAAGGTTGGATGACGAGTAACGTATTCTACTATAATTGGTGAGAACATCCCTGACTATAGCCGCATTGTGAATTCCTGTCTGCTGGATTTCATTGTATGTAAGATGACGACTGAGAATGTACCCATTATCAAGCCATGGTTCGTCCTAGAAACTAACACGATATAATGGGCAGGAATTCATTTGTATAAGGGGAAGGAATATCTCCTTTATTTTGAACAAACTTTGCCATGTCCAGCTCATATTTTGCGGTTTAGACATTTTCCACAAACTCTTTCCTTTTGTTACATTATTTTTAGACCAGTTGGCCCAAAGGCTGTCGGTATCATTATAAAATGTGTCTATATGCTTCGCAAATGCAGCCCTGTTCCATTGCTTCAAGTTGAATATACCAAGTCTCCCCTTATTCATTGGCCTCTCAAGTTTGCTAAATTTTATAGGTGCTATGTATTTGCCAGTAGTCTTGCCCGCCCATAGCATGAAAGCAGATCTGATCATATTAATCAACTTATATGGTAGAATAAAGGTTCTAGCCCAATAAATTTGCAATGAAAATATAACCGACTTTATCAAAGTTAATCTACCCGCTTGGCTAAGAGTTCTAGTGGTCCAACAGTTCAATCTTGCTGTGATCTTCTCATATAGAGGAAGACATTGATTAATTGTTATCTTTGGAGTTGAGAGCGGCGGTCCCAAATATGACACTGTGTTAGGGTTTGTAAACATACCTGTTATTTGAGTAATTTGAGCAGTCAGATCATCACTCACACCTGATATAATAATGCCAGACTTGTGTAGATTAACCTTAAGTCCAGTCACAGTATAAAACTGTTCAAGAGTGGTCATTATATTCGTGATTCTGTAATTGTCAGGGGTACAAAACACGACCAGATCATCAGCGAACATTAAGGCAGTGATTTGCTGATCAATGCAAGCTGGATGAAGTTTGAACTTATTATTGGTAACTAATTTGTCTAACATTCTCGTAAGAAGTTCCATCACCATAATGAAGATGTAAGCTGATAACGGATCACCCTGTCTTATTCCTCTCTTACTTGGAAAAAAACCAGCAGAGATACCATTGACGTTGACTGAATAGGTTGGGGTGGAGATACATTCGTATATCCAAGAAATAAAGTGTGGTGGGAAGTTCATGTAGCCCATAATTCGTACAACACTGTTCCATTGCAGCATATCAAAAGCTTTCATTATGTCGAGTTTCATCATAGCTTTCGGGGGAACATTCTTGCGTTTGTATCCCTTTAGAAGCTCATGTGAGAGTATGACATGGTCAAGGATATTCCTACCAGGTAGGAAGGCAGCTTGATTCTTTGAGACAATATTAGGTAGGACTTGCCTAAGCCTCGTTGCCATAACCTTCGAGATACATTTGTATAGGGTATTACAGCACGATATAGGATGGTAATCATTAACACTGTGAACATTCTTATGTTTGGGAACAAGGGAGATATTGGTATAATTATACGACCTGAAGATTTTACTCTTTTTGAAGAATAACATTACAGAATTGCACCCATCAGTTGAGATAATCGCCCAAAAAGAAGTGTAGAAAAGCGCGTTCAACCCATCAGGTCCGCCACACGATTCGGTTTTCAGAGAGAACATTGCTTGTTTTATTTCTTCTGGGGTAACTGCAGCACTAAGAATGTTAATATCATTTGTCGTTATTCTAGGTAGGATATCATCAGGGATGTGATCAATAAAAGGAATGAAGTTGTCATAGTTGCTATACATGCCAAAGAAATGCTTAACAAAAGCATCATGTACTTCCCCAGGGGTAGAACAAAGAACATCATTCCTATCATAAATTGTCGTTATGTTTTCTCTTCTTTGCTTGTTCTTGAGACTAGCATGAAAATAAGCACTATTTCTGTCTCCTTTTTCCTTCCATTTAATTCTCGTCTTTTGCCTCATCATCTCACTTTCTTTTGTTAACGCTTCATGGTATTGCTGTGACAGTAAGCTTTCAGCCTCTGAGAGATAAGCATCATTAACATTATTCATCATGTTAGCTTGAACTTCAGATAGTTTGTTTTTTATTGTAGTACTCATAGCTTCTCCTTTACCAAATCTTTTAAAGGCCCACCTTTTCAAGACTTCCTTCACTTCCTTAATTTTTTTCCTGCAAGATAAAAAGATGATTACCATTAATTTCTTTGTTCCATGCAGTTTTAATAATAGATTGGAAGTCTGGTTCAAGAACTTAGGTATTAAAAAATTTAAAATTTGTTTTTCCACTCAAGTCCGCTCCACGAAGATGGATTATTTGGGGAGAGTGGTCAGATAGGAGAGGAGGAGGGAGAAGGTTGTATAAAAGTGGCCATTTAGCTAGTGCTGTTTGATTGGAGAAGGTGTGATCAATTCTAGAAAAGGTCCTGCATCCTTGTCTTCTTTTATTATTCCACGAGAATTGCATTCCTACTGATTTGACAGGGACAAGCTCAGCATCAATAATGGTATTAGCTAGTGGTTGTATTTTGTTGATGGAGAGAGGATTACCTCCAACTCTGTCAGAGAGGGAAAAGCAGGAGTTGAAGTCACCAAGAATTAGCCATGGGTGGGTAGACTGCCTCAGAGATGGTATGACATTAAGTAAGGGGCTTCTGGAAGCTGCAGTATTATGAGCATATACAAAGGTGATATAAAAAGTTGAAATATCAGCAAAATCAAGCACATGACAATGTATTAATTGGGAAGTGGATAGGATAGGAGGAAGTTTAACATGAAGGGGATTATATAGTATCATTATCCTACCGTACACAGCCTCATTCAGGTTGTGATGGTAATTCCAGTTGGGATTTATATATTGAGCTGCCTTGATCGTCATCGGAAGATTTAGCTTAGTTTCTAGCATGGATAAGATTGATAATTGATGTGTTGTGATAAGATGTTTACATTCATCAAGTTTGATTGCTTGATGACCACCACGTACATTCCATGCTCCAATGCGTGTCATCATTGAGTGACACGTGCATTGAGCAGTTCTATTTTCATTCGCCTAGTTACTGCCTGCGATGAGGAAAAATAGTTAGGGATAGTAGCTGATAGGGGGGTAATTTCCTTATTGGATGTTTCATCTGACTTTGGAGAGGTTGTGTGATTAGGTTTAGGAGGAGTAGAATTCTGAGGTGGCAAAGGGGGTGGTGGTTTGAATGCCAGAGGCGGGTTTATTTTGGAGTATATAAGAGTTGTTGGATGATTGAGTGTTTTGTCATTTATTTGGGAGGGAGAGACAGTAGTTTGGGTATTGGGTTGATAATCTGTGCATGTTGTATCTTCCTTATGCATGACAATTTGTTTTGTTGCTATGTTTCTTTGCCTCGTTTTCAAGTTTCTGTTTTTTCCATTTTTCCTTCCACTATTATTGGGTTCTTCTTCATATTTACCCTCTCCATTATTTCCATCTTCAATGTGTTCTGCCTCACTTGCTTCAGGTAGTTGTGTTATTTTAACTTTATCTTGCTTTTGCATTTTTTGGTTTACTTTCCCTTGTGTATCCACTGTGTTACACTTTTCTTTTTCTTTTATCTGTCTTTCTGCAGTCACTTGTATAACCACTTCTTCATATGCTATTTCATCTTGAGTTTCTTCTATTTGATTCTCTTCACACAGAACATGTTTCCATCCTCATCTAGGTTAAGTAGTGCTTCAAATTGATTAGTGGTTATGAGATTTCCTACCATGTCATCATCTTCAGTTCTCCCATCACTTTTGTCATTATTATCCTTGTTCACTTCTTCAGCGGTTACTTGCTTGTTATCAGTAGCACTTTCATTTGCACCTTCAGTATGTTCTTCACTGTCAACTATTTCATTTCCCTTTTTTACATTTTTATGTACTTCTATATTACACTCTTCTTTTCCTATTTCGGTATCAATTCTGATACTGACTTTTTCTTTCTCATGTTCTTCATTTCTTCCGATGACTTGTTCCCTTTTTCTTTCATTTGCCGTATTTTCTTTTCTCCTATCTTTTACACGTTGCCATTTTCTGATAACACGCTTCTGAAGAGGCTTTACATTCCTATTTTCTTGGACTTTCTCTGTTGTTTCTCTTTCATTTCCTTTACTATCATTGTCTCTTTTTTCCTTTTCACTGACTTTATGCCTTTTTCCCATCCTGTCACAACATTCAGTTTTATGCCCAAATTTTTTGCACGTTACACATACATCTGGCCTCCACAAATACTGCACATTAATTTTCTGTATTCCTCCTTCCACTAGCTTGACCAGAAACTCATCCACTAGCTCCTTGTCTGGTTTAACCTCAATCAAGCATTTGGCATAGCTCAACCGCTCCTGCTTTTCCGTCATCTCATCCATGCATAACATTTTTCCCAAATGACTACTTAACCAGTTAATTCCCAGAGGCGACCAAGCAAATAACGGGAGATTATACAAATGTACCCACACTGGAACAGAGGTGACTGTACCAGAGACATTACTAATTGCTGCATCATATGGCTTGACAATGAATAACTTATTATTCATGATTATGGGATCACTATGTAGAATCTTGTTCCTATCTTCAGAACAAGAGAAGTTAAATAAGACGATAATACCATCAGATTTAACAGTGACAGAGCCTCTTAATTTCCAGATGATTTTTAGCTTTTGAATAACAACTGTATATGATAACGGCTTGTCAAGGAAGAATCCAACTAATGTTTCATTCCAGATCCTTGCTCCAGCTTCAAGAACTTCATGGGATGGCACTAGAACCTCATTTTCATACTCAGGAAAAAGGTCAACGGGAATGTACTTCCCAGCATTTTTAGGCTTATGCTTAAAAAGCAAAGTCCATGGTCGTTCGCCTAGAGAGGAGGAAGAAGATGGCACTGTGATTTGAGGAGGGGGTGAAGTATCAGGAGGTCGTATGGGAAGTAAGCCTGGGGGGACATGAGAGGGTGGAAGTAAGTCAGAAGGTTCAGAGTGGTCAGAAGGAGCTACAGAGGGAAGTAATGGTTCAATGATGGTCGTTACTGGTTTGTTAGGAGGTAATGGCGAAAGGTTAGCTGAAGATGAATGAAGTACAGTGTTGAAGGTGGTTGAGAGAGAACATTCGTCAGAGATGGGACGGTCATAAGAGTTGACTTGAGAGGAGAGGGGAGGTACGATTGAGTTGACAGGGCTGGTAAGGGGAAGGACATTGGGATGTATGGTAGAGGACATGAGAGGACGATGATTTTATTGTTTATATATGAATGAATTGTATATATATTGAAGTTGAATTTAAATTGTGCAAGTGTATGAATGAATATACATAAATAGACATTAATGAATTTTTATTCAAGTGAATTGGGAATTTGATTCTACATTTGAAATGAATGTTTTTAAAATAAATATTTGGCTGTTAAAACCATTAAGGTGAAATTTATATAGTGTAAATATTGGGTAAAACAATTCTTTTAACATTGTGTATATATACACATACAAATGAATAAAGAGGGTTCATTTACAAAGTAAATATGATATGAAATTTATTTAAAAAAAAATTTCTTTTGTCTTTGAAAACTTCAAATGATAAACATACACAAGGAGGTGGAGTAAAGAAGTAAACATTACACGGGAATATCATGATGATTTCTTACAAGTGGCATTCAACATCATTGTTCAAATAAAATAATAAAATTAAAAATTACAAAAACTTTTCATCTCCCCATAACCAAATCATATTCATTCTCAGCAAATCTGAAAAATACTGTAACAAAGATCTAGCATTTCAAACTCCAACACCAAAGAAAACAAAAAGGAAAAATATCAGGAAAAAAGAAGAAATAACAACCTGAAATTCAAATCCACAATCCTGAAGCAAATTCAAACAGAACCTGAGCAAATCAAGGTTCAGATTCAAAGGCAGATTAATACAAGTAATCAAAACAAACAGCAAAAGCAATTCAAAAAAATTTCGAATCAAATCTTCAACTCTGAAAATTTCCTGAAGCAAGCAAAATTCTGTGCAACAGCAGGTGATCATTTCAGATTTAATAACAAGTTAAAGAACAAGTGCAAGATCAATCCCAGGTAAGTTTTAACTTTATAGTTAATGAATTAGTAACTTTAAAAGAAATCGAGTGTAATAAACCAATTAAAATGCATATTTGTTTTATAAAAAGAAAAAAAGAGAGGAGCTTCAGTTTTGCCAATGCAAGTTTCTTTGGAAAGTAAATAAAGGCAAGTAAACTTCTTTAGAGATTTGAATTTAATGTTGTTAATCAGTAGTAAAATAAGAATCTAATTAATAAAATCAATCAGTGCAGGAGAAAAATCAAGTTCAAAGAAAAAATCAATTAATCAATCTCTGGTTGCAAATGCTGATCCTGATCCCTGTGCATAAGAAATGCAAATTGTAAGTTAAACTTAATCTTTGAATGTCATTAATGACTGAATAAGCAAACACAATAGGGAATAAGCAAAGTTTCTTTTTACAAATTGCAGATCTAAGCTTCAAAAATTAAAAAAAAATTCACAGGCCATTCTCATTTTGAAACTTTCTGTTCCATTCTTTGTTTCTGCTGCAACTTCAGGTGAGAAACTTTCCCTTTAAAGCCTAATTTTGTTGATACATTGTGATGTTATGATGATTGTTTGATTGTGTGATGATAATTTCTTTGCATGTATGTGTAAAAGTAAGCCTCTACGTATATATGTAGTGTACATATCTATTGGTTTTAATCACCTCTGTTATTAGTCCAAAGAGTATGGTTTTGATAAAAAAATTCAAAATGTTTACACCAGATCTCTGTTCGACTATGATATTCAAACATGATAAATTAGTTTAAACTCGATATATGTTTTAAAAACACATTCAAGCATAATGGGATTGAGAATCTGCTGGAATCAAGAATTTACAGTAGACATGTTAAATCATGTTAAATCAAATCTTGTAAATTTCTGATTCAAGTTTATAACAAGAATAGAATCTGTAAAATATGATTTTTAAGATGGAAATCTAAAATTTTAGTTATGTTTTTAGAGAGCATTTTTGAGTTGATCGATTTTTGATTTTTGGGCATTTTCTGTCGACTGGAAAATGGTGGAATCCCGTGGTTGCTGCTGGAGGTTGTTGGAAGGTTGCCGAGGCTTGGAAAAATGGCGCTTGATTTTATAAATCGCCATGGCAACCGAAATCGATTGAGGTAGGGTTTAACACCCGGTTTTGGTCATGGTTGTGGTTTAGGCTGTTGGGGCGTCCTGGATGATTCGAGTTGCTCGAGTTTGGAAGGAAAGTAGCGTGGAAGGCCTGTGAGTGTGTGGCCCTGGTTGCACACCCTATGGTGATCAGAGACGTTGGGTTCAGGGAATTTTCTGATGATGGTTGGTTTCTTGTTCATCTGCATTGCTCGATTCTGTTCGAAGGCTTGTAAGTGTGGTTTGATGTTTGGAATTGGTTGCAGCATCGAAGGTCGATGTGCCGGAAGGATGATCGGAGGCCGGAGGTGGCTCTGGTGGAGGTGCACGTACATGTGCACGCAATGGTATCTGGGTAAAGGGTGTGTGGTAGGTGATGGGGTTACCTCAAAGTGGGTTTCGAGAGAATCGTGCTTTGCCTCGAGTGTGTCATCGTGTAAGCAAACCTGTTTAAAAAGGGGTAAAATAAGCAAAGGTCAAAGGAAAGAATTTTTTTATATGCGCTCGGGTTAACTTTTGGGAAAACCCGAAGTAATGGAGCATTTTGCTCGGGTTCGACTCGAAGCAGGTCTCGAGTCAATATGTAAACAGTTTGAAGTTTAAGGAAATTCAAGTTTTTTTGAAAATGAAATTTGTTAAATTAATTTTCTTTCAGTATTTAACGTCTCCTAAGTTTTAAAATAAATTAAGAAGGGTTTTAAATAAATTGTTTTAATTAACCTAGTTTTATAAGGTTTAAAATAAATTAACTTTAATTTGAAAGTTACTTTCTTAATAATATATAAAGAAGTTAATTATTGTAAAGGATGTTTTAAAATGGTTAAGTAACTTTCAAAGTTTAAGTTAACATATTTGTTAAAGAGAAATTATTATTATTAGAAGTAAATTACTTAATGAAGGTAATTAAAGTAATTAAAGGAATTAATTAATAATTCAAGTTAACTCATCAAGTAATTAATGAATGATTAAAGAAAAATAATAATTACTTAGTGAAAGCAATTAAGAGTAGATAATTAAAGATTGATAAATCAAATATTAAGGGTTAATTACTTTAAAGCATAATTAATTAATGTGGTTAATTAATTAGGGTAATTAAATTAAGAATAATTAATTAAGGAATAATTAATCAAAGGATAATTAATTATAATTAAGATTTAGTCAGCAATTAAGGGTTTATTAATTAAAGTAATTAATTAGGGAATAATTTATTAAGATTTAGTTAATTAAAATTAAGGGTTAATTAATTAAGACAATTAAGGAATGATTAATTAATGAAGGCGATTAAGACTTAATCAATTGAAATTAATGATGATTAATCATTGATAAAAAATTCTAATGAAAGTGATTATGTGAGTAATAAATTTAAAATCACACGATTTATTCACCTTAATCGAAGATGTTTGATTGTTATTGTGTGATGACCCGTCTTTCAATACCCAGAAAGATGTATCATCAATAAGAAAAGAAAGAGATAGAAATAAAAAAGATAGAAGAAAAGAACAACAATCATCAGAATCTCACAGCGGACACGAACAAAATATAATATTACACATATCCATTACATAGTTTTACATATCATAGTACACAAAATAATACGACTTCATTACATCTGACATTCATAAGAGTTTGCTAAACCATACAACCCAAAACACAACATCAAAATGTCACTACAGTGGAAAGAGATAGATAGTACGTTTGGACTCCAGCTCCAGCTTCCAAAACATTTGCTAATCCCAACCTAATAACTTGGCTACTCATAAAAATTGATTACCCAAGAGTTTATGAAAAACAAAATAAACTCCGGGTCAGACATGGGTCTGGTGTGAGTAAATCAGTTAAAGTTGTTTAACTTTTTAAAAATCATTTTGAAAACAAAAGGTATCACGTAAGACTTCCCACAAATAAATACAGGTAAGTTTTTACCTTACGCTAACCAAAACATTTGATAGGAAATCCAGTGATATTATAATAGGGTCTAGGGTTTTCAAAATAAAATACAGAAATAGCTGGAATGCTTACATCTCACGTTCCAACATAGTTGGGCACAATCAAAACCGTACAGACATTTATTGGAGATTGGATTCCATATAATGGCAGGACTACTGGGGTACCGCCCGTCACAGTACGGGGCCTAGATCACCATACTGAGGACCACTCCCGATCCCCTGCAACATAAGGCCGGAACCATCCCTTACTGGACAGTCCCGAACAAGACAACCCCGCAGTTGTGGCCAACAACTGCCCACACAGCCGAAATAATAAGGGACTTCTAGACAGGGGTAAATCTCACTCTCAAGTAGGGGCTACCCACGAAGCCTTGCTGCACCTCCCCTGTTTTAGCCATTCCCGGTTGATGAGGCTTGAGGCTACGATTACCTTTAAAGGACACATCTCTTAGAATGCTCATCGTCCACCTGACGATGTCCTAAAACATTCAATCCATACAAGTTCAATCCGGGTTCGAACGAAACCGAAGGCATTATTTCGTTACACTCATTTTGGAATCACCCTCAGAGTTAACGACAATAACCCTTGCACTCTAAAACTCCATCTCGGTCCTCACTTGAGATGTCACGACCTAACGTTTAACTTGGATCGATGTGGTTTTAGGGAAATCAAATTTGATTCCCGATCACGGTCTCATCGAGATCCAAACGTGTCTTAAAGGTCAAGTTGTTTAAATATTTAAACAATTCAATTCAGTTTAAACATAACATCCACACAGTATTATCCACGGATAATAACCAATATCTATCACAGATATACTATATATCATCACAGAATATCTCAACTATCATTCAACAGATCTCAACCATATTCAGATATTCAATTCAAACAATCATCCATAAGCAAGCACTTCTTTAATTCATATTATAATTAATTTAATTAATTTAAATTAAATTAATTACTTTATGAATTAATTACTTAATCTTGCTTCACCAAGCATTAATTAATTAATCACAATCATTTAAGTAATTAATCACTTCTGAATTATCCTCATTATTAATTAATTAATCTTTAATTAATTAATTAATAATCCTTTATTTAACTATTAATTAATTACTATAATTATTCATTATTAAAACTCGATTAAAAATTAATCATTTCTTAATTGGTTATTAGTTAACCCTTAATTTATAATTAACTAACCTTAAGTAATTTCTTAATTAATTACAAATTAATTTATCTTAATTACTTAATTAATTATAAACAAATTATCCTTAATTATTTAATTAATTAAATCTTAACCACTAATTAATTAGATATTAATTATAAATTAATTAATGTTTAATTACTTTATTAATTAACTCTTAATCAATCAATTAATTAATTCTTAACTACTAATTAATTAATTCCTAATCACTTAATTAATTAGTTACTAATCACTTAATTAATTAATCTTTAATTATTTAATTAATTATCTATTAATTCTTATTTAATTTAATTCTTAATTCCATTAGTCCATAATTAAATTAATTAAACCTTAACAAATAAATTAATCTAAAATTATTAATTAATTTAACATTAATTACTTTATTAATTAAAGTAAACTTAAATTCTTATTTCAAAACTTAATTAATCTTCAAAACAAATTTTTTTAATTAATTACTAAAAATTATTACATAATTAAAACATTTTCAATTTGTTAAAAGCTAATTACCTTTTTAAAAGTTAAATTTAAAAGAACGTAAAATCATTTAAAACTTCAACTAACAAAATATGAAATATACTTTGAATTAAAAATGTTTAACATTTCATAAATTAGTTAAAATAAATTTTTTAAAGTTTAAACTTAAAACAACTTGAAAATTTAAGTTTGAAAGCTTCAAACTTCACTTGTCCCCCTTTGTTTGACTCGACTAAACTCAAGCTAAACACAAACTAAACCCCCGTTTTCTTTTCCTTCTACTCTTAGTTAAAGCTTCAGCTAACCAAAAAAACAACAATTACAACTGGAAAGAACACTACCTCCTTTCTTTCCCAATCCCCTACACGCAACAGCGAGAATTCCCGAGCACACACACGAGCCACACCCCAAACCACTCGAACGCTGCTTCGAGCAAAAACTTCACACGCACAACAATCCAACAGCAAAAGGCACGACAACTTCTCTGTGCACGTGCACAACTCGCCGACGCCGTCGCCACCATCCACGATACCCCGCGCAAACCCCACTTCGACCATTGGCACGACTTCCACCTTCGATTTCCAATTACACGAGCTAAATCAAAATAAGATTGCTCGAACCCAAAACCAGAACCGCATCACCAAAAAAACCCCTCAACCCACGATTGCCGACCACCGTTCGCCTCGAGACTTCGGCTACATCACCGTACGACCTTGACGCAGCTTCGCCCCAAACCACTCGCGACTCGATCCATCCTTTCGTCCCCCGTTAGTCCTATTTCGAACACGAACAAATACACAGCACAAACCCTAGTTTCACAAAATCCCAATCCTCTGCTAAATGATAATCACTTCCATTATTTTTCTTGTGTTTAAAAACCATCAATGCAACTTCAATCCAAGGCCCAATCCCTAGAATTGACCCAATCACAAGAATTTTGCCCAAAACCCAAATTCGGTAAACATAGAATTTCTAACCCAAATTCAATTTAAAAATCCTGAACTTTGTTTTAATAATCATGTTATACGAAGAAGATTTAAGATGTGAATTCAATTCAACAAACAAAGTACGATTTAATCATGATATTAATTTTTTTTTACTGTATTATCCTGATTCATCAGATTTTAAAACAGTTTCTTTTAAATATCAAATTAATACTTGATTCATGTTTAAATGAAATTACTGCATTGAAGATCCTAACTTAGCAATGATTTGTTGCATATAATTTGAAGTTTTTGTTTAAAATTTACTCTAAACTTGAAAATACAGAGAACATCAGTAATATTTTAAACATGCACAATTAAATTATAACCTATAAACAAAGATTTTACAAAAAATAGGTACATGCAAGCATCAACAGGACTAACATTCACATGCAACATTTTTATTTAAATTTTCTGATTTTAAAAATTTACTCACCTGTTTGTTAAGCGGTGACCAAAAATTATGGAAAAAGAAAGGACTATAGTTCTCTTTTATAATTGAAATTGCTTGATCCAATTGATTGCTTGATGATGCTTCAATCCTTATCAGTCAATATTTAGGATAGAAGAACTTGAATTTTCTTGCACTTGATCTATATTTTTTTTTTCAGGAACTTAATTTTCCTTTTCAGATTTGCTGTAACTTGTTTGCAGATCTTCTCTGTAATTTGTATTGCAGTTTTTAGATTTTGCAGTGAGGTTTGAATTTGATTGAATTTCGGTTGAAGTTGAAAGATTTGAAGAATTTCAGATTTTGTTAAAGGAAGAGTAAATTTATTTTCCTTGCTTTAGAAAAATTAGAATGAGGAAAATTTAGATGAAGCATAAGAAGTGGTCTTTTATAAAAATAGTTTTGTTATATAAAAATTTAAAGAAAATAAATTTAAATCTTTGACACTTGCCATTATCCCTTGCTAATTTCTTAACACATGTTATAAATGTGATTTAAATTTAAACAAGTGTACTTTTCATGCAAAAAGAAATTTAAAATGTTTTTACTAATTGATTTTCTTATTTTAAATCCATTTTTAATTCATATAAAATCAATTCTTCTTAAAGAAATAAATATAAATCAAATGTTATATCCTAAATAAAATCATGAAAATACTCTTTTAAACTCAAAGTATAATTTAGAATATAATTAATCTATTTTGAATCTTTTAATTTAACAATTCAAATTAAATTTTCAAGTTCAAAAATCAAATTTTATATGAATACAATTTTAACACATTCATTACCCTTGTGTATATATTAATTTTAATTAGAATCAGTGTACATTTACAATTCATTTATTGTTATTGTTTAAAATAACAAATTTATCAATTTAATTTAATTTATGACAAAGATTATCATATTTAAATTGGGTTTGAAATTCTGGAATATCACATATTGAATACTGTGTGATGGATTGATATTTGATATGTGATATGATGCTATTTAATGCTTTGTGCTGAGTTGTTATATCTGTGATGAATATACTATTGTATGAGTATGAAAACCCCTTGACCGATAAAATGACATTTGAATTTCGATGTGACAGGGAATCGGATTCTAGTTGGTTATCCGAAACCCACATCGAATTGTAATGGTAAATCTTTGTGATTGATAAATTTATTTTATCTATGAATAAAGATAAGCGTTATGGGTTATACCGCTCATCGGTTTGATTGAATCTGTGATGATGATGTTGTGCACTATTGTGTTGAACCCCTGGACCACACTTATACACACACAAATATGGGTTGCAAGTGGAAATTGGGTAAGTCACATATTTTGAAATAATTGTAAAATAGAATTTTTGAATCCAACTGGTTTTTGGAAAAGGATTGAGTTTAAAGTGAAACGCTTTTGAAAAGGATTTTAAAGATTAAAGTTATTTTTGAATAACTTAATTTATTTTTGAAATTTGATTTAAATTTGAATCCCAAATTTGAAATTAAATTCTATTTATGATTTAAAGGGTTATACAAGTTTATTTGGGTTTTAAATCATTTTAAAAGTGTTGTTTTGGGACTTTAAATTTAACCCAAAGATTTTAACTTGTATAAATGAAATTGGATTTTTTCTGGAACGAAAACTATTTGTTCTCAAACAATAAAAGCTTTCACATAAGAAATGAACTTCCAATCTGTGTTAAAAGGATTTCAAGTCTAAAATGAAAATGATTTTCCAAGTTATGGAAACGGGTTTGAAAGCTATGAGTTAAATCTTTAATTTAAAGGTTTAAATGAGTTAATACAATCGAAATGGAAATTGTTTTGAAAATCTATGAATGGATCTTTTTGAAACTGGGTGAACTTTGTGAAATAAATCTTTTTATTTAAAGATTTAAAATGGTAATTTGCTTAACCATTTGAAAGAAAAGCTTTGGATTTTAAGGTTGTGACTTGACTGAAATCTCATATCTATATGTTTTAAATATTGCGCTCATTATTCGGTTTAGCCGGGAGAGGACCTTATGTTATATAACCCATTTCGAATAGTGATACGACGTTATGGATTGCATTTGAAGATCGGTGTTGAAGACCGGGTGTCTTCGAGAACGATAGGATAACCTGTCGATTGACTCTGCGCTGAGTTGCTCCGGTATAGAGTTCTGCATATGTGATGGGAAGTCCGATCGGGATTGTGGATACCCAGATTGCAAGGGCTTCTTCGGAAGTGCCTTCGGTTCTGTTCGAACCCGGAACAGACTTGTATGGTTGTATGTCCGACATTACACTTTGAGATATTAAACTGATCTCTATCAAATACATTTCTGCTTGGTGGCGGAGAATTTATTCTCCTAGCTTAACACCCTTCTCTGAGACGCACGAGCTCAGAGGTTATGTAGTTGATATTTATCAGTGATATACTCCCAATTTGGTAGTGTGGCATGCTGAGTGTTGTTGTGTATCATTTGTTAGTCAAAGCATGTCTTTTGTATAAAGCGTAGCTTTGCGGACGAGACTGCATCAGAACCTCACACCTCGGAAATGGTCGAAACTGGAAAGATGCGGCAAGGTTATGAGGGTGCCCTTTAGGGTGTGCCATTTCCTTTTGGAAAAGGGTGGCATCATGGTATGGAGCCTGGATACTTGGATACTGTCGTTCTATTACTTTGTGATTGCTTTGTGGTTTAGAGGCGCCTCGGATAAAGGTCCCAAAGGACCGAGGGATGACATGCTCGAGTAGTAGTTACCTAGTTACAGGGGTAGCCCGACCTTGTGTTGGCAGAGATCCGGTTAGGTTTTCGATACTTCCTACCAGAGGCATACCCATGGACAGTAGGAAGTTCCTTAACCTGACCAGTTGTTGGAAATCCAATCAAAACAATACGAGCCCTGTACGGTTTTAGTTGTATAACCTGCCATGGAATGTGGCGGTAACCTGCTATTGAACATGGTAGCTATAGTAGGCATACAATACTGGTCGTATGCTGGCTAGGATTTATATTATACTTTCGAAATGGTTTTTATGCACTATGCACTAGTAATAATATCAAAGAATTTTCCCGTATCAAGCATATTTGACTATCATAAGGAGAAATCTCCTCCAATTCTGCGTTTGCATTGTGTGTGTGGCGGGAGGCCTTATAGTAGTTTCATTTTGTAAAAAGCATTGCGGATTTCAAATTTAAATTCTTTTGTTTTTTTTAAAGACCAACTGTTTTGTTTGCTCATACCAGTCCCATGACTGACCTACAATTTATTGTTCCTTTCCTAAACTCTGGATGCCCACAATTTTCCCACACGAGCAGTCTAGAGTTGGGGTTTTCAAATAGTTAGGTTTAGTAGATTATCTGAAGCTAGTTCAGTCTTTGGATCAGGACTGCACTTGCTTATCTTTGTGCATCATTATTGGAGTTTGAGCTTTTTCTGGATTATTGCCTTGGAGATGGTGATTACCGATACTGGAGTTCTTCCTTGAAAATTATATTGGAGTTATTGTTCCGCTGCTAGTGTTATCTTTTCTTTCCGCTGCTATTGTCTTGTATCATTCTCTGATGTATATTGATATTCATTGTATCATCATTGTATATTGTATCAGCTGTTGTGTATCAAATGTATATTCTTTTTCTTCCGCTGTGTTGTACTTAATGTGTTATAAGCTTCGACGAACCAGATTCGACGTTTGGATCTGCTGCGTTTAAATACGAGCGTCGTATTCGGTGCCGATTTTCGAAGGTCGAGTCAGGGTCGTTTCATTTGGTATCAGAGCTGAAGGTTAAAACTTTAGCTCAGGAGTATAGCACATTAAGTTACTCATTAGAGATAGGGTGAAGTATAACCTAGAATGAGTATATCCCTAAGATATCCGTTCGAATGCCTAAGTAAATTCTCTTACTATTCACTAATAGTAAGTATGAGTGCAAAAAGAGCGCGAGATAGGGGACAGGGGTGTACCACTACAAATGGTCAATGCCTTGCAATAGTGGAAATAACTTTCCTATCAATCTTCTTTGATTCGATTCCAAATTCTTTGATTGCTTCATGACTGGTTCAGAAAGAAGTTTCGGTGCGATGGTGGCCCTACAAATCGTTGTAGAAAATCCTTACTTGGTATCTTCATCGATCTCTTATCATCTTTTCGATCTAAACTCTAATGAATTTGAAATTTGAAATTGAAAATTTTAAATAAATTGGAAATTTTAAATTGAGTTAAATTGGTTAATAGAATATAAGGCTAAATTTGAATTGCATCAATAAAACGATATCTGTTAAAAACGAATTTGAAATTCTATTGTAATTTCTTGTGTAAACTAAAGTCCGAAAAGGGACAAGTTGGTATATACTTTGGGATATTCTGACTTGACTTTGGAATCCATATCTAGTGTTTGAGAATTATGGAAGATTAAATCCATCTATCTATCCTCTGGGGACTGATACATTCTACGAACGATTAGTTATCCCGTCGAACTAATCAATGCCCTTGCATATATGTAGACCGGTAGACCCGAGTATCTTGTGAATTAATTGTATGAGTTTGTTCTCATATTGTTGATATTCTGATTTGGTAAACCAAACGCAGAATAAATAATTCGATCTAATCTGATCAATCATTCCTTTATCTATCATCTATTCTTTCTTGTCTCCCTTGCAAATTTCGAGGAGGAAATTTATTTAAGGGGGGAATCTATAACGATCCCGATCTTTAATTAAATTTAAATTGACAATTAAAATTAATTTTTGAATAAAAATTGTAAATTAATTTGAATTTTTCAAATTAAATAGGATATTCATTTATTTGGACATTGATTTTTAAATTTAAACTGTGGATTTGAAATTGTATATTTAAAATCTTATAAATAAAAAGTAACATCCTAAAATTTGTCAATATAAATTAATAATATATTTTAAACTTTTGAAATTTAATTTGAAAATATATTGAGAAATCTCAAAACAAATAAAAATAAGTAATAAACTATAAATAAATTCCAATTTATTTTGAGTTTAAATTTTTGAAATAATGAATATTTAAAAAAGTCATTTTAATTTAAAATTTTATACATATATGTATATTGCATATATGAGTAGGATTGTATATATATTTAAGTTGAATTTAAATTGTGCAAGTGTATGAATGAACATATATAAATAGACATAAATGAATTTTTATTCAAGTGAATTGGGAATATGAATCTACATTTGAAATGAATGTTTTTAAAATAAATATTTGGCTTTTAAAACCATTAAGGTGAAATTTATATAGTGTAAATATTGGGTAAAACAATTCTTTTAACATTGTATATATACACACATAAAAGTGAATAAAGAGGTATATTCATTTACAAAGTAAATATGATATAAAATTTATTTAAAAAAAAATTTTCGTTTGTCTTTGAAAACTTCAAATGATAAACATACACAAGGACGTGGAGTAAAGAAGTAAACATTACATGGGAATATCATGATGATTTCTTACAAATGACATTCAACATCATTGTTTAAATAAAATTAAAAAATTAAAAATTAAAAAAAAATTCATCTCCCCATAACCAAATCATATTCACTCTCAGCAAATCTGAAAAATACTGTAACAAAGATCTAGCATTTCAAACTCCAACACTAAAGGAAAAAAAAGGAAATAAATCCGGAAAAAAGAAGAAATAGCAACCTGAAATTCAAAGCCACAATCCTGAAGCAAATTCAAACAGAACCTGAGAAAATCAAGGTTCAGATTCAAAGGCAGATTAATACAAGTAATCAAAATAAATAGCAAAAGCAATTCTAACAAATTTGGAATCAAATCTTCAACTCTAAAAATTTCTTGAAGCAAGCAAAATTCTGTGCAACAGGAGCTGATCATTTCAGATTTAATAACAAGTTAAAGAACAAGTGCAAGATCGATCCCAAGTAAGTTTTAACTTTATAGTTAATGAATTTGTAACTTTAAAAAAAAAAATCAAGTTGTAATAAACCAATTTAAATAGCCGATTTTTTTTTTTAAAAAGAAAAAAGAGAGGAACTTCAATTTTGCCAATGCAAGGTTCTTTGGAAAGTAAATAAAGGCAAGTGAACTTCTTTAGAGATTTGAATTTAATGTTGTTAATCGATAGTAAAATAAGAATCTAATTAATAAAATCAACCAGCACAGGAGAAAAATCAAGTTCAAAGAAAAAAAATCAATCAATCTTTGGTTGCAAATGCGGACCCTGATCCCTGTGCATAAAAAATGCAAATTGAAAGTTAAGCTTAATCTTTGAATGTCATTGATGACTGAATAAGCAAACACAATAGGGAATAAGCAAAGTTTCTTTTTACAACTTGCAGATCTAAGCTTCAAATATTTAAAAAAAATTCACAGGCCATTCTCATTTTGAAACTGTCTGTTCCCTATTCTTTGTTTCTGCTGCAACTTCAGGTGAGCAACTTTCCCTTTAAAGCCTAATTTTGTTGATACATTGTGATGTTATGATGATTGTTTGATTGTGTGATGATAATTGCTTTGCATGTATGTGTATAATTAAGCCTCAGTGTATATATGTAGTGTACATATCTGTTGATTTTAATCACCTCTGTTATTAGTCCAAAGAGTAGGTTTTGATATAAAATTCAAAATCTTTACACCAGATCTCTGTTAGACTATGACATTCAAACATGATAAATTAGTTTAAACTCAATCTATGTTTTAAAAACACATTCAAGCATAATGGGATTGAGAATCTGCTGGAATCAAGAATTTACAGTAGACATGTTAAAATCATGTTAAATCAAATGTTGTAAATTTCTGATTCAAGTTTATAACAAGAATTGAATCTGTAAAATATGATTTTTAAGATAAAAATCTAAAATTTTAGTTATGTTTTGAGAGAGCATTTTTGAGTTGATCGATTTCTTATTTTTGGGCATTTTCTATCGACTGGAAAATGGTGGAATCTCGTGGTTGCTGCTGAAGGTTGTTGGAAGGTTGCCAAGACTTGGAAAAATGGTGCTTGATTTTATAAATAGCCATGGCAACAGAAATCGATTGAGGTAGGGTTTGACACCCGGTTTTTGTCATGATTGTGGTTTAGGCTGTTGTGGCGTTCTGGATGGTTCGAGTTGCTCGAGTTTGGAAGGAAAGTAGCGTGGAAGGCCTGTAAGTGTGTGGCCGTGGTTGCACGCCCTCTGGTGATCGGAGACGTTGGGTTCAGGGAATTTTCTGATGATGGTTGGTATCTTGTTCATATGCATTGCTCGATTCTGTTCGAAGGCTTGTAAGTGTGGTTTGATGTTTGGAATTGGTTGCAACATCGAAGGTCGACGTGCCGGAAGGATGATCGGAGGCAGGAGGTGGCTTTGGTGGAGGTGCACGTACATGTGCACGCAATGGTGTCTGGGTAAAGGGTGCGTGGTAGGTGATGGGGTTACCTCGAAGTGGGTTTCAAGAGAATCGTGTTTTGCCTCGAGTACGTCATCGTGTACGCAAACCTATTTAAAAAGGGGTAAAATAAGCAAAGGTCAAAGGAAAGAAATTTTTTTATATGCGCTCGGGTTAATTTTTGGGAAAACACGAAGCATGGAGCATTTCGCTCGGGTTCGACTCAAAGCAGGTCTCGAGCCAGTATGTGAACAGTTTGAAGTTTAAAGAAATTCAAGTTTTTTTTCAAAATAAAATTTGTTAAATTAGTTTTCTTTCATTATTTAACGTCTCCTAAGTTTTAAAATAAGTTAAGAAGGGCTTTAAATAAATTGTTTTAATTAACCTAATTTTATAAGGTTTAAAATAAATTAACTTTAATTTGAAAGTTACTTTCTTAATAATATATAAAGAAGATAATTATTATAAAGGATGTTTTAAAATCATTAAGTAACTTTCAAAGTTTAAGTTAACATATTTGTTAAAGGGAAATTATTATTATTAGAAGTAAATTAAGTAATTAAAGTAATAAAGTAATTAAAGGAATTAATTAATAATTCAAGTTAATTAATCAAGTAATTAATGAATGATTAAAGAAAAATAATAATTACTTAGTGAAAGCAATTAAGAGTAGATAATTAAAGATTAAAGATTGATAAATCAAATATTAGGGGTTAATTACTTTAAAGCATAATTAATTAATATGGTTAATTAATTTGGATAATTAAATTAAGAATAATTAATTAAGGAATAATTAATCAAAAGATAATTAATTATAATTAAGATTTAACCAACAATTAAGGGTTTATTAATTAAAGCAATTAATTCGAGAATAAGTTATTAAGATTTAGTTAATTACAATTAAGGGTTAATTAATTAAGATAATTAAGGAATGATTAATTAATGAAGGAGATTAAGACTTAATCAATTGAAAATAATGATGATTAATCATTGATAAAAAATTCTAATGAAAGTGATTATGTGAGTAATAAATTTAAAACCACACGATTTATTCGTCTTAATCGAAGATGTTTGATTGTTATCGAATGTTGTGTGATGGATTGATATTTGATATGTGATGTGATGCTATTTAATGCTTTGTGCTGAGTTGTTATATCTGTAATGAATATGCTATTGTATGAATATGAAAACCCCTTGATCGATAAAACGACATTTGAATTTCGATGCGACAGGGAGTTGGATTCCAGTTGGTTATCCGAAACCCACATCGAATTGTAATGGAAAATCTTTGTGATTGATAAATTTATTTTATCTGTGAATCTGTGAATAAAGATAAGCGTTATGGGTAATAACACTCATCGATATGATTGAATCTGTGATGATGATGTTGTGCACTATTAAACCCCTGGACCACACGTATACACACACAAATATAGGTTGCACGTGAAAATTGGGTAAGTCACAGATTTTTGAAATAATTGTAAAATTGAATTTTTGAATCCAACTGGTTTTTGGAAAAGGATTGAGTTTAAAGTGAAACGTTTTTGAAAAGGGATTTCAAAGATTAAAGTTATTTTTGAATAACTTAATTTATTTTTGAATTTTGTTTTAAATTTGAATCCTAAATTTGAAATTAAATTCTATTTATGATTTAAAGGGTTATACAAGTTTATTTGGGTTTTAAATCATTTTAAAAGTGTTGTTTTGGGACTTTAAATTTAACCCAAATATTTTAACTTGTATAAATGAAATTGGATTTTTTCTGGAACGAAAACTATTTGTTTTCAAACAATAAAAGCTTTCACATAAGAAATGAACTTCCAATTTGTGTTAAAAGGATTTCAAGTCTAAAATGAAAATGATTTTCCAAGTTATGGAAAAGGGTTTGAAAGCTATGAGTTAAATCTTTAATTTAAAGGTTTAAATGGGTTAATACAATCGAAATGGAATTTTTTTTGAAAATCTATGAATGGATCTTTGTGAAACTGGGTGAACTTTGTGAAATAAATCTTTTTGTTTAAAGATTTAAAATGGTAATTTGTTTAACCATGTGAAAGAAAAGCTTTGGATTTTAAAGTTGTGACTTGACTGAAATCCCATATCCATATGTTTTAAATATTGCGCTCATTATTAGGTTTAGCCGGGAGAGGACCTTGTGTTATATAACCCATTCCAAATAGTGATACGAAGTTATGGATTGCATTTGAAGACTGGTGTTGAAGACTGGGTGTCTTAGAGAACAATAGGATAACCTGTCGATTGACTCTGCACTGAGTTGCTCCGGTATAGAGTTCTCCATATGTGATGGGAAGCCCGATCGGGATTGTGGATACCCGGATTGCAAGGGCTTCTTCGGAAGTGCCTTCGGTTCTATTCGAACCTAGAACAGACTTGTATGGTTGTATGTCCGACATTACACTTTGAGATATTAAACTGATCTCTATCAAATACATTTCTGCTTGGTGGTGGAGAATTTATTCTCTTAGCTTAACACCCTTCTCTGAGATGCACTAGCTCAAGGTTATGTAGTTGATATTTATCAGTGATATACTCCCAATTTGGTACTATGGCATGTTGAGTGCTGTTGTGTATCATTTGTTGATCAAAGCATGGCTTTTGTATGAAGCGTAGCTTTATGGATGAGACTGCATCGGAACCTCACACCCCAGAAATGGTCGAAACAGGAAAGATGTGGCAAGGTTATGAGGGTGCCCTTTAGGTTGTGTCATTTCCTTCTGGAAAAGGTTGGTATCATGGTATGGATCCCGGATACTTACTCATGTGGATACTGTCGATCTATTACTTTGTGATTGCTTTGTGGTTTAGAGGCGCCTCGGATAAAGGTCCCAAAGGACCGGGGATGGCATGCTCGAGTAATAATTACCTAGTTACAGAGGTAACCGGCCTTGTGTTGGCAGATATCCGGTTAGGTTCTCGGGACGTCCCGCCAGAGGCGTACCCATGGACAGTAGGAAGTTCCTTAGACTGACCATTTGTTGGAAATCCAATCAAAACAATACGAGCCCTGTACGGTTTTAGTTGTATAACCTGCCATGGAATGTGGCGGTAACCTGCTATTGAACATGGTAGCTATAGTTGGCATACGACACTGGTCGTATGCTGGCTAGGATTTATATTATACTTTTGAAATGGTTTTTATGCACTATGAACTAGTAATAATATCAAAGAATTTTCCCGTATTAAGCATATTTGACTATCATGAGGAGAAATCTCCTCCAATTCTGCGTTTGCATTTGCGTGTGGCGGGAGGCCTTATGGTAGTTTCATTTTCTAAAAAGCATTGCGGATTTCAAATTTAAATTCTTTTGTTGTTTGTTTTAAACACCAACTATTTTGTTTGCTCATACCAGTCCCATGACTGACCTAGTGTTTATTGTTCCTTTCCTAAACTCTAGGTGCCCACAATTTTCCCATACGGGCAGTCTAGAGTTGGGGTTTTCAGATGGTCAGGTTTAGTAGATTATCTGGAGCTAGTTCAGCCTTTGGATTAGGACTGCTTGTGCATCGTTATTGGAGTTCGAGCTTTTTCTGGATTGTTGCCTTGGAGATGGTGATTACCGATACTGGAGTTCTTCCTTGAAGACTATATTGGAGTTATTGTTCCACTGCTGGTGTTATCTTTTCTTTCCGCTGCTATTGTCTTGTATCATTCTCTGATGTATACTGATATTCGTTGTATCATCATTGTATATTGTATCAGCTATTGTGTATCAAATGTATATTCTTTTTCTTCCGCTGTGTCGTACTTAATGTGTTATAAGCTCCGGCGAACCAGATTCGACGTTTTGATCTACGGCGTTTGAATACGAGCGTCGTATTCGGTGCCGATTTTCGAAGGTCGAGTCAGGGTCGTTTCAGACCATTTCTTCAACTAAGCTTTATTCTTATCATAGATGTATCGAACCCATACTTTAGGATTGAAAAATCTAAATAAGTTTATTCTTTTGATGGATATGATTTTTGTAATTTAGTTAGTTTTGTGGTGACTTTATGAATAATGACTTTATTCTTGTGTAACATCCCCTTACTTGGAGGTCCAAAACAAACGGTTACGGATGCTGCAGTCATCCAATTTTATTAATCCTCGACAACCAAGTACGGTGATAATAGATACATCGTTACACAGAAATACAATAATATGGAAAAAAAATTAAATAGAAAACAAATTCCATATTCCATTTCAAAATATTCCAAATTGATTACATAATCCCATTTCGCAGACCACGCTAAGATAACATATAATTATTATGAAATACGCCAAGAGCGACATATAAAGATGCCCCCTTGTTTGCACATAGTATATAATAAGGCTAAAAACAAATTTTCTTTTACAATCAAAACACACAGCGGAAATAAAAGCACTCTAGTAACAGGCTTGCCTCTTGCACGTCTTCGGAAACTTTATTCGTCTGAAAGAACATTTGGAAACCTTAACAATCAACCACTAAAAAACAATTGAGTACGCGATATTTTAAGGTCAAAACAAAAACTTCGAGTCAGACATAAAGCCTGGTACGAATAATAATTTACCATTTCAAACCATTTAGATATCTAGTGAGACCATGTCGCTTAGCGGAACAGGTTTCCCTTCACTAGTATCCTAAAACATTTATAAAGCCATGTACTGGGCTCCGGCATCCATAATGGTTAAAACATTGTATTTCAAAACATTATGACGATATACAAAACA
The DNA here is from genome assembly GCA_030765085.1 of Allium cepa. Lineage (NCBI taxonomy): Eukaryota > Viridiplantae > Streptophyta > Magnoliopsida > Asparagales > Amaryllidaceae > Allium > Allium cepa. The sequence goes on along the minus strand of CM060946.1, from coordinate 73,226,808 downwards.
AGTAAATCAAATCTTGATTACCCATCCCCATTCATTCTGACTACCGTCTCAATTATAGTTTTTAGGGTTACCATTAACATGTTAATTGTTTGACTATCTGTCCAATTTTAAAGTTTTCATGGGATCACCAAGAACCTATTGGTAACTCTAATATCTTTTCTTTTATCCCAGTTTTTATAGGTTAATAAGAAACCTATTGAATAACTGTCAATATCTTAATCCGGATATAGTTTTCATAGGCTAATTATAAATCTATTGGCCTCTACCAATATCAATCATAGTTTCCATGGGATGACTATGAACCTATTGACCCCTGCCAATATCTTTAGTTAAACACAGTTTTCGTGGGTTTATTGTGAACCTGTTGGCCTCCGCCGTTATCTTAAATTTAGATTTTAACATTTCTTAAATTATATTCACTACCACGTCAACCCTGTTGGTTATTCTGCCCTTTTCCAATATATTATTATGGGTTTATAACAATGTGAATAAGTATATGAAGTAGTATTCATAACAATAAGTAATACCATCACATATGGTTTATCATCTTCCTTACATATATCTTGGTTAAAACCTTTAACCTGTATAATCAATGGAAAAAAATTTCATTTCAAAAACCCTTTATTTACTTATGCTATAGTTATTTCTTTAAATTGAGATTGGTTTATGTTTTGAAATCTTAAAACATCTTTTTTCAAACCTTTGGATGACTTTCGTCGAAAGTATAAACTTCTTTTCAAGAAATAATAAACATACCCTTCGAAGGTATCAAAACGTTCTTCAAAACATAGCTTCAAAACAAATAAAAGTATGCTTTCAAAAGCATTGGGTTTAATCTTTAAAAATATTGTTTAGGTCAAAATGGTTATATAGGAAAGTATCTCTTTTGAAACCAATAGTAAAATTGTTTGGGGTAAAAGTTGATGGCGTCAGAACCATATAGGCGGAAGCAACAACTCTTTAAATTGAAATTTCAAAGGATAGAATCGAAACCCCCTTTCGACTCCATTGCCTTCGAAACCCTCAACCCCTTTCAAAAGTATTTTGGAAAAAGGCTTAGTTTAAGTTAAAACAAAGAGAACCCTTAGATAGAATAGATGGCTTCAATACAGTCGAAAGAAGAGATTAGCGGCTGGGTTTTGACTTGGTCGAAACCAGTCCTTTCGAAAGCTCTTATATAAGGAGGGAGGTACCCACTTCATAAGCTAATATTTCAACATAATAAAGCAACGATCCCTAAAATCTACTTATATAAACCTTTTCGAAAGCATACGTTTCGACTGTGTTGAAAGCTTTAAGTAAAACAAAGCTAGAACTTAGCTTTTGAAAGTAGAATATGGTTTCAACCCTAACGAAGCATTACTTTCGACACACTACGTTCTGCTACTCATCAATTCACTTCCTACCAATACCATTGATACCATGTGCATTGATTCTGACTATGTGTGTTTCAACTGAGATGATGCGGAGGTAAAGGAGTCGAAAGGTACTGTTATTTGAGGCGAAACCTACTTTTCTGAATTAATGGCTGTAATGTTGCAACTTTAGTAATTACTTTATAACCGATTGCTTATGTGTAAACCTTAATTGGTTGCTGTATAACTTTTCAAATACTTTACAAAGATAACTACCGCATTTAATCAGATCTAAATCAAAGGAAATATATTGTTTAAGCCCTTCTATTAACAAAACCAGTATTTGCAAATAAGTCATTCTCTTTAAATAATTTATTTTCCTTAGTAAATCAATTGGGAAAAATCCCAAAAAATCACATAAATTCAATTTTATCATGTAATCAAACGTATTAAAATTTTAGACCTAGTTTCTTCTTGAAATACTCGAAATAAAATTTAAACCCAATTATATCATATTTTCCTTTAGAAATTCATAATTAACTTTCTATAGCTCGAAAAATTATGAAAATTAAAACCATCTTCAAAATCATGTTTTACTTAACATAAACATTTTCAACGGCATTAAAATTATAGACTCTCGGTTTTGCATCAAAACCGTGCAAATTCATATGTGAATGAATTAAAATAAATCAAACATAATATCGTCATCCATGTCATCATAAAAACGAATTTAATCATAAATTCGAAAACATATGTTATAGAATAAAATAGAGATGGTATGAAATTATTATCCACCTTAGGTATGATAATGAATTTTAGATTAGTTGTTAATTAATCCTTCCTAGCTTTGATCCTTAGCTTTAGATTTCTCTTTGATAATGGCCACTCCTTAGGGTTTTTGAGTTTATTTTTGTTTTGAGAAAAATGAATGTGAATAGGTAAGAATGAGAAGTGTATAACCATGTATAATGAAGTGGCTATTTTACTAATATGCGCATAAGTACCTTAATTAGCTAATAATCCAATTAAAGCTCATTTACTTTATTAATAAGCACGGCTCTATATATGATTTATTCAAATCTTAATCCCCTTATCATCATTATTCTATTTATTTTATCTAATTAAATTTTATTATTTTATCTAATTAAATTTTATAAATAATGTTATCAAAATTAGGAATGTTACAGGCTCCACCCCTTCAAGAATTTCATCCTCGAAATTCAGTAAGGACTAAATGTTGAACATAGCAATTATCTGTAACAACTTCTAACAACCATACTAGTCTAACTGACTAGCAACAATCTATATAAATATAGACAAACCTCAAAGTTGATCAAGTTAAGCGTCTCTAATCTGGTCCGCTGTCTCCCAAGTATAGTCCTTCTCGTTGTCGCTCCATTGAACATTCACCAACTTGACTGTCTTATTCCTTAATTTTTTCTCATCTCTAGCTACAACCTGAACTGGTTGGCTAACAATAGTCAAATTAGGCTCTACCCCTTAGTCATCCAACCCTGTCGGAGGAATGGGAGTCTTTAGATCATGCACATACTTGCAAAGATGAGACACATGTAATACATTATGGACACCTGCCATATTGCTCGGCAAATCTTCTCTATATGTGAGCTTTCCAATCTTCTCCATAATCTGTAATAAACCAACATATCTTGGCGCTAACTTCCTTGACTTTCCAAAGCGCACCACACCCTTCATAGGTGATACCTAATGAAAATCTTATCTCCAATTGAGAATTCTAGGTCTTTATGCCTCTTATCTTCATAATTCTTTTGTCTGGACCGAGCCTCCTTCATCCTTCCTTGGATTAACTCAATATTTTCTAACGCCTCTCTAACCAAATCTGAACCTAAGATTAATCTGTCTCCAGTCTCTAACCAACATGATGGTGATTTGCATGACCTTCCATACAAATCTTCAAAAGGCGTCATTCCTATATTAGTTTGATAACTATTATTATAAGAAAACTCAACCAAATGTAGGGGATCTTCCTAAGATCCATCAAAGTCCAATACACAAGCTCTCAATAGATCCTTGAGTACTTTGTTGACTCTCTCTGTCTGCCCGTCTGTCTGAGGGTGATATGTAGTACTCATATTAAGCTTGGTACCCATTACTTCCCGTAGACTCTTTCGGAATTCACAAATAAACAAGGCATCCCTATCACTGACTATGCTACTAGGAAATCCATGTAGTCTAACTATGTTCTTTAGGAACAATTTAAGTAAAACAGGTGTCGTCTTGGTTGACCAAACTGGAATGAAATAGGTACTCTTGGTTAATTTGTCCACTATAACCCATATACTTTCATTACCCCTATTTGTCATTGGCAACCCGTCTATAAAATCCATAGGTATCGAACCCCATTTCCAAACTAGAATCTCTAAAGGCTGAAGCAACCCACTCGATTTTTGATGTTCAGCTTTCACTCGTCGATAGTTCGCACACTGCCTAATCCACAAGCCAACATCCCTCTCCATGCCTTTCCAATATAAGCTTCTCTTCATATCTTGATACATCTTAGTCCCTCCAGGATGAATCGTAAACTTGGATCGATAACATTCCCCACAAACTTCTTTCCACAAGTCTTTAATATTCGGAACACACAATCATCCCTTCATTCTCAACCATCCTCTCTGGTCAAGGCTAAAATCCTTTAGATCATTGATCTTAGTTCCAACCTCAAGCCTTCTGATTCTCTCAGCTAACACTGGATCCTCCTTTTGCTTAAAAGCAATTTTCTCAATCAATACTGGTCGAACTTCTAAACAAGACAACCTAGTGGAATTATGACTAGAACCAGCAGTCGATCTTAACTGCACATCACAACTGACTAAAGCTTCTAAATCTTTTTACTCTGCCAACATAGCTAACACCACGTTCTGATGTTTTCTACTAAAAGCATCTTCTACTTAATTACCTTCTCTAGTGTATACTTTATACCAAATTCGTATGTAGCCAAAAGCTCTAGCCATCTCTACTGCCATATATTCAACTCCATCCAAGAGAATAAATACTGTAAAGATTTATGATCGGTAAAAAGCTCAAACCACTCCCATAGGAGATAATGTCCCCATATCTTCAATGCAAAGATCACTACCACCAACTCCAAATCATGAGTAGGGTATCTAACTTCATGCGGTCTAAGCCGCCTGGATGCGTAGGCAATTACTTTAACATTCTACATCAACACTGCTCCTAATCCAATTCCACATACATCATTATACACCACCAATCCATGGTTTCCATCTGGAACTACTAACACGGGTTCATTGGTCAACAAATGCTTTAACTTAAGGAATGCTTCCTCACATTTTTCGAAACAAACAAATTTCACCTCCTTTCTGGTTAGCTTAGTTAAGGGTGCTGCTATTTGCAAGAAATCCTTAATGAATCTCCAATGGTAGCCAAAAAGTCCATGAAAACTCTTGATCTTAGTCACCATCTCTGGTCTCTTCCAACTATTAACAGCTTCGATCTTATCTGGATCGATAGACAACCCTTTCTCTGAAACCACATGTCCAAGGAACTTAAAATCTTTCTTCCAAAAATGACATTAAAAAACTTCACCTTTAGCTGATTCTGCCTCAACGTCTCAAGCACGGCTCTAAGGTGATTTTCATGTTCCCTTTCATCCTTAGACTATACTAAAATGTCATCTATAAACACCAACACGAATCTATCCAAATACTCTCGGAAGACTCGGTTCATCAACTCCACAACGAAAGCCGTTGCATTCGTTAATACAAATGGCATCACCAACCACTCAAATGAAATATATCTAGTACGAAATGATGTCAAAGGAATACTGTCCTCCGCCACTCTTAACTGATGGAAACCTATCACCAAATCTAACTAGAAAACACTCTGGCTCCACTCAACTGATCAAACAGATCATCTGTTCTGGGAAAAGGATAATTATTCTTAATTTTCCTTTTGTTTAACTTATGATAGTCAACGCACATCCTTAACAACCCATCTGGTTTCTTTACGAACACTGCGGCCGCTCTCTACGGCGAACTGCTTGGTCTAATAAAATTCCTTCCTTCAAGATCCACTAGCTGCACCTTCAATTGCTTAATCTCAGTCGGTGTCATCTTGCTAGGTGATCTACATACAAGTTCGGCTCCGGGCACAAGATATATTCTAAACTCAATAGCTCTTTTCGATAGTCCGGTGACTGGCTCAAAGACATCCGCAAACTATTTTGTTAGTTGAACCTGACTTAGCACTTCTCCCACTTCCATTAAGCTTAACAAAGCATAACCACTCCGATCAGAATTCTCTACTAAGAATATAAATCGGTTATGACTATCAGGGTATCTCAATGATATCTCCCCATCCTAACAAAATATCCTAGCCACATACCTTCTCATCTAATCCATACCCAAAATGATTTTGAAATCTACAAAATCGTAAACATACAAACTACATGCAAACTATGACCTAACAAATCAATTTTTAATGGGTTACATCTCATCCCTAGAGTTTCATACCTTTCCATTGGATTTCTAGCCATTAAGGAAGTAACAAGGTATGTGGGTTCTAAGCATAACCTATCAACCAAACACTGAGATATAAATGAATGTGATGCACCGGTATCAAATAGTATCCTAACTGGTATACTTTGAATCAAAAATGTATCTTCCATCACAGTCTTTCCTTTATAGATGGGCTTTGCTAATGATCCAACAACAAAGACCTTCCCCTTGTCACCCTTGACTGGCTCTGGACGCTGGTTCTTATAATACAAACTTGATCACAGTTGAAGCATTTCACATTCTTCTTATCTGCAGCCTTATTCTCCTTGCCTGATCGACACTCGTGAGCATACTGACCTTTCTTTTCACACTTGTAGCACACTAAATCAGCCTTTGCTTTCGTGGTAGCATCCACTTTCTGGGCTCTATTCTTCTTAAAGAATTTCCTCTTCTTTCCATAAGGACCCTGGGATTCAACTGGCTTCTCTCTAATAGAAACAACAAGCACCCTTTCATGGTGAATGGCCATCTCCACCACCATATTATAAGGTTCCCGGACATGGTTCATGGTCATTCAAGCAAGCTCAGGTCTCAGTCCTCGAATGAACCTCTCATTCCTTTTGATGTTAGTATCCTCCATAGCATATCCATATCGAGATAGCTCATCAAACATAGCAGCATACTCGATTATTGACATCTCTCCTTGAACTAGATCTTTGAAATTCCTCGTTAACGCTGACTTAGAAACCTCAGCTAAAAACCTTTGTTCAAACCTTCTTCTGAAATCTGCCCATGTCAATTCTTCCTCCGAAACTCCAGTAGTCACATTATTTCACCAGTGAAGCGCTGCCTCTTGCAACTGCCAATAGGTAAGCCTCCTCTTATGCCCACCATCCAATCCAAGATTAGTAAAGATCCTCTCATAGTTCAATAGCCAATTCTCAACTTCAACAGCATCCTCCGTCCCAACAAACGACTTTCCGCCTAGACTGGTGTAGTCTCTGTTCAACTAAGCATAGTTATTCCCAACTAGAGCTACAGGATTAGCTCAGCAACTCTAGTTTGCAAAAGGTTAGCTAACAACTGATACACCATCCTCGCATCTACTGGCGGACTTTCAACACCTACATTGGCTTTAGCATTTGGGTTAGCATTAACCTGTCGACCTTGGTCCCTTGGTACTAGGTCGAGCATTTTCATTTGTTGTGGTGCTTCCTCCGCCTAGATTTCCTCTTCCATTTCCTCTTCCGTTTCCTGCTTCCATATCTTCTTTCTCGTAAATCTGCATAAGAGCCTTATTTAGATAAAAAAGAACGGTCAAAGATAGATGGGGACATGTACTTATATATATATATTTAAATACAAGCACGTTACTATAGCGTTAACCCAAATCCCAATCATATTTCTAATTCATAGGAATTATGTTTCAAAAACTTTTAGGTTTAGCTTTCTTTTAAAGTTCCATAAACCTGTGTTCTGATATTAACTTGTAACATCCCCCTACATGGAGGCCCACAACTATCGTCTACGGATGCTGCAGTCATCCATAGTTACTAGTCCTCGGTGACCAATGTGGTGATATTAGATACATTGATACATAGAAACACAAGAACATAGAAAAAAATTATACAACAAGAAAATTCCACATTCCATTTCAAAATATTCCAAATTAATTACATAATCCCATTTCACAGACCAAATTAAGATAACATATAATTATTACAAAATACGTCAAGAGCGATGTATGAAGATACCTCCTTGATTGAATAGAGTATATAATAAGGCAAGAAAAAAATTTCCTTTACAATCAAAACACACAGCAGAATTAAAAGAACTCTAATAACAAGCTTGCCTTCCACACGTCCTCGGAAGCTTTATTCATCTAAAAGAACACCTGGAAACTGTAACTCTCTACCTACTCAAAATCAATTGAGTACCCGAGAGTTTAAGGGGAAAACAAAAAATTCGAGTCAGACGTAAAGCCTTGTGTGAATAATAATATACCATCTCAAACCATTTAGATATCTAATGAGACCACACCACTTAGCCGAACGGGTTTTCTCCTCACTAGTATCCTAAAACATTTATAAAACCATACAGTGGGCACCTGCATCCATAATGTTTAAAAAATAGTATTTCAAAACATTATGATGATATACAAAACAAGTAAATCGGATCTAGATTACCCATACCTATTCATTCTGACTACCTGTCTTTATTATAGTTTCCAGGGTTATTATTAACATGTTAATTGTTTATGGACTATCTTTCCAATTTCATAGTTTTCATTAGGTCACTAAGAATTTATTGTTAACTCCAATATCTTTTCTCTTATCCTAGTTTTCATGGGCTAACTAGGAACCTATTGACTAACTGTCAATATCTTAATCCAAATATAGTTTTCAAGGGCTAACTATAGACCTATTGGCCCTACCAATATCAATCATAGTTTTCATGGGCTGATCATGAACCCATTGGCCTCTTCCAATATCTTTAGTTAAACACAGTTTTCATGGGCTTACTGTGAACCTATTGGCCCCTATCAATGTCTTTAATTTAGATTTTAGCATTTCTTTAATTATATTCACTACTGAGCCAACCTAACTAGTTATTCTGCCCTTTCATAGAATACTATTATTGATTTATAACAATGTGAATAAGTATATGAAGAAGTACTATAACAACAAATGATACCATCACCTATGGTTTATCATCTTCCTTATATATATATCTTGGTTAAACCCTTTAACCTGTATAATCAATGGAAAAATTTCATTTCAAAAACCCTTTATTTACTTATGCTATGGTTATTTCTTTAAATTGAGATTGGGTTTATGTTTTGAAATCTTAAAACATCTCTTTTGGAACCTTTGAATGACTTTCGTGGAAAGTATAAACTTCTTTTTAATACATAATAAACATACCCTTCGATGGTATCAAAATGTTCATCAAAACATAGCTTCAAAACAAATAAAAGTATCCTTTCAAAAGTGTTGGTCGTACTCCTTAAAACCGTTGTTTGGTTCAAAATGGTTATATACGAAAGTATCTCTTTCGAAACCAATAGTAAAATTGTTTGGGGGTAAAAGTTGATGGTGTCAGAACCATCTAGTTGAAAGAAACAATTCTTTAAATTTAAACTTTAAAGGATAGATTCGAAACCCCCTTTCGACTCCATTGCCTTTGAAACCCTCAACCCCTTTCGAAAGCATTTAAGAAAAAGGCTTAGTTTAAGTTAAAACAAAGAGAACCCTTAGACATCATAGAGGGCTTCAATACAGTCGAAAGAAGAGATTAGTAGTTGGGTTTTGACTTGGTCGAAACCAATCCTTTCGAAAGCTCTTATTTGAAGAGGAAGGTACCCCCTTTGTAAGCTAATATTTCAAAGTAATAAAATAACCTTCCCCAAAAGCTATTTATATAAACCTTTTCGAAAGCGTACATTTCGACTGCGTCAAAAGCTTTAAGTAAAGCAAAGCAAGAACTTAGCTTTTGAAAGTAGAATATGGTTTCGACCCTAACGAAAGAATTACTTTCCACACCCACCCTTCCACTACCCACCAATTCACTTCGTACCAATACCATTGAGACCATGCGCATTGGTTCCGACCGTGTGGGTTTCGACTAAGGTGATGCGGAGGTAAAGGAGTTCAAAGGTACCGCTATTTGAGGTGAAACCTACTTTTCTAAATGAAAGGCTGAAATGTAGCAACTTTTCTTAATTACTTTATAACTGATTGCTTATTTGTAAATCTTTAATTGGTTGCTGTATAACTTTTCAAATACTTTACAAAGATAACTACCGCATTCAATCAGATCCAAATCAAAGGAATTATAACGTTTAAGCCTTTCTATTAACAAAACAGTATTTGCAAAATAGTCCTTCTATTGAACTAATTTATTTTCCTTAGTGAATCAATTGGGAAAAATCTCCAAAAATCACAGAAATTCAATTTTATCATGTAGTCAAACATATTATAATTTCAGATCCAGTTTCTTCCTGAAATACTCCAAATAGAATTTAAATCCAATTATATCATATTTTCCTTTAGAAATTCATAATAAATTTGCTATAGCTCAAAATATTCTGAAAATTAAAATTCATCTCCAAAATCATGTTTTACTTAACATAAACATTTTCCATGGCATTCTAAAATCATAGACTCTCGATTTTGCATCAAAACCATGCAAATTCATATGTGAATGAATTAAAATAAATCAAACATAATTTAGTTCAAGCATATCATCATCTATATCATCATAAAAATGAATTTAATTATAAATCCGAAAACATATAATCATAGAATAAAATAGAGATGGTAAGAAATTGTTATTCACCTTAGGTATGATAAGGAATTTGAGATTTGTTGCTAATTAATCCTTCCTAGCTTTGATCCTTAGCTTTAGATTATAATCTTACTATTTGATAATGGCCACCTCCTTAGGGTTTTTTTGTGTTCATTTTTGTTTTGATAAAAATGAATGTGAATAGATAAGAATGAGTAGTGTATAGCCATGTAATATGAAGTTCCTATTTTACTAACATGCCTATGTGTGCCTCAATTTGCTAATAACCCAATTAAAGCCCATTTACTCTATTAATAAGCACGACCTATATATGGCTTATTAAAATCTCAATCCCCTTATCATCATTGTTCTATATAATTTATTTAATTAAATTTCTTAAATAATGTTATCAAAATTATGGCTGTTACATCTCGTGTAGGGTAAATGTGCCTGGCTTACTTAAGTTTATGAATAAATGGATATTGATGTAAACATCTTTCCTCCCCAGTTTTTGTATTCTTGGTTCATCTTAGAAAAATCCTTCCTTACTAAAAGCTTCGGCCCAACAGCCTCTGGCATATTCTCCTTCATCATTGGCATCATAAATTGTTGAAATGAGGAATTCACATCCATACCCATTGCATTGGCCGGCAGAGCTGCTTCGTTGTCAAAGGCCGTGTTCCATCTTCGTTTCTTCCAATAGTTTGGATGCTTTTAGTTTCCTATCTTACATTTTCATTCATTATTATAACTCGTCAATTTTTCATTTCCATCTTGCTTTTCTGTTAAAAGTATGAGAGTGAAATAATAATAGAAGGATAAATATATCTAGCTATATATTTGTATAGTGAAATAAGTACGTTATATATATAATAGCGTATATCTCCCAAAGTTCTTCATTTTTGTACTGGTATTCAAGAATTAGCTCTTTTTTACTTGTGTATTCCCTAACCTAAGATCCGATACCAAACTGTAACATGCCCCCTTCGGAAACCCAAAGATGAAACCCTAATATGATACAATTTCCTTGGAATTTCCTTTGGACAATAGAATTAGTTCAATGTATATAATTGTCTAATGTCTAAGTAAGCATAACAACTAAATAAAATTAATTACACATAATAATCATTACATTTTTTCCTATAATTCCCCTTTGTGCCCACGCATGGGTAAAATATAAAATTAGTTACACATAATTGTATATAATGATGTCAAACTCTTGTAGTCCCTTAGACTCGATAAATATTTACATTACACATTGGAATTTAAGCTATGACAAAAGATAGTAATAAGGCCTCATGCCCATCTTTATCTTCAGCACAGTCTTGCAAAAGCCCTACCCTCGAATAATAACTACAATCTAAATCCTATGAACTTAACTAACTTAAATGAATAGTCGTGAATTTATAAGGGAATATCAATAAACACACGGGTCAGACATATATCGGCTTTGATTAATATCATTTCCCGTCTATATTCCTCTACTAGTTAGTGGGACAATGTCGCTAAAGCACGAAATGAGTTTTTCCTTGCATTAGCCTCGGTTACATTATCAATATAAGACTATCATAAGTCTTAGCAAATCAAATGTTTACTTAAACATACATAACATATCTCAACCAAAACTACACCCGACTCCATTTCAGGTTTTAGGGTCTCAAACACGTTACTTAACTTGGGAATATATTCAGGTTTTTCTAACATTTTATATGAAACTATTTTTTGTTTCGTTTATTACGATTTCTATACCGAATGATACAACCCCTCCCGATCTTGGTAACCCATTTGTTAGTTTCATATTGCATGGCACAACCCCAAACTATCTCAGTTTACTTAGTTTATACAACAAGGTACAACCCCAAACAGTCTTGATTCATTTATGCCTAAACTGTAAGGTAAAACTCTATGTAGTTCATCTTCTTTATGTTAACACTATAAAGAACAGACCTTAGCAGTCATGGTTCTTTATGTTTAATACTACAAAATACAACCCTAAGAAATTTCTTCATCTTTTTATTAAGCTTGAACAACGTAAGAGAGTTACTACCACTCTCAAAGTGTACGTCCCGCTTGGACATTCCATGTCCCTCTAGAGTTAGAATGCTTAACCTATTAAGGTGCATTCGAGTGAGCATCCTCACTTAGCGTCACTAACCCTTCTAAACCTGCATGATTTGTAGTATTTTACCTATTCACTTCTCAGCTATCTTTAACTTTCCAAACTTCACCTAATTGTTTATTTATAGATTTTAGATTTAGCTATTTTCTTAGCTTCATTGGGATCCCAACCGATCTTTGACTATCTTACGCCTTGGTACTATTTTCGCAACAAATCATGCATTAGAAAACTCTAAGTTCTATCTTCGGCCATCTTAATCCTTTGGTTTAGGTATTATCTTTCCTTCGAAAGTTAATAGGTCTCGTTATTGACTCTCCTTGAAAGTCAATGGGTCTAGGCTATTGATTCGCTAACCTTAGGCCTCATCCTAGAGAAGACTTGTTTGCGCACTCTTGTTGGAATAGCGTTAGGTGCCACTTTCAGCTATGCTCTTACTTAGTTTGGTACATGGAAATTTTCTATTCATTTCTTGTTTTAATTTATATTTGGGGTGCAATAACCTCGATATAACACCTTTGGCTAGTCTTTTACTTCAATACATGTAATAAAGGCTGCATAACTAACTGCTTACATCTACACTTAATTTTCCATATGTCACCTCCCTATTCATTTAGCCACCGCTTTTAGTTAGTACTTGTTAGCACCAAAAAATAGTCACTAACACCCTTAGAAAGATTGTGTAGAGAGATTAATGAAGAAAGTAAATTAAAATACAGAACAATATGTAAATTTCAATGCAGAGAACAGGAACACCAAATTTATAGTGGTTCGGTGTAACTGCCTACGTCCACTTTGAAGTTGATTTCTATTGATTTCCTTGGTAGTTGATTACAAATACAATCCATTTCTAATTACATGAATACAATTGCAAGGTAAAAGTGTAAGTTTTGAGTGAGTGTTGAATGCAGCAGAGTTTCTCCAGTGTTCCCAAAAAACTGATCCTTTTCACTATGACCCTGCCTATCTATTTATAAACGAAGGTGGGTTGGACTTCCCTGGTGGGCCTAGTAGCTGAATATCTCGGCCCAAATGGAGTAAGCTCTGCGTGACGACCCGAACATGCCGAACGGCCAAATGCCGAACCATCATCTTCATGCCGAACGAGACGGTGTTGTATGGGAAGAGTAGGTCGAGCAACAGTCGGAGCCGGGCAAGATTGGAAGAATGTCGAGCCATCTTTGGTTGCCGAACGTTTTGGGGAGGCCGAACAATTTTTGGAGGCCGAACGATCTTTAAATGCCGAACGAAACTTATGCTGAACGTCCTTGGTATGCCGAACGTTCATGGATGCCGAGCGCTCTTGGTATGGCGAACGTCCTTGGTATGCCGAACGTTCATGGATGCCGAATGATATACAATACCGAATGTTTCTCAATGCCGAACGCTTCTGGGAGCCGAGCGCTCCTTCACGCCGAGCGTTCCTCTGATGCCGAATGCTCTTGACTACCGAATGACCCTGACTGTCGAACGATTTCTTAGGCCGAGCATTCAGAATGCCAAACAGTACATACATTGCTGAGCAGTGTGCTAATGCCGAGTACTTAGTTTCCTTGTCAAATCTCCAGGAAACACTTGCCCCCCAAAGTGCATCGTGTGACAGAACGTGATGCGTTATGAACTACGCGTCCTTCGTGCTTCACTTCGAACCTTGGCCCATCACTCTTGGAGGTTATTTTCTTATGAACACTAGATGAGGTGGTGTGTGCCAAATGTAACGCGAATGCCGAACGATACAGCCGAAGCCGAACATCCCATGCACGCCGAATGAAATGAAAGCCGATGCCAAACGATGCTGCTTTGACCGGTTCTACCGGTCATTGTCGCTTCAACTTCTTCTTCTTCCCTATAAAGGTTGGCACGTTCCTTCTTATTCTTTTTTCACTTTTTTACCTCCGCTACCTTGTACTTGCTAACCTCGCCAGTTAACAGCCTCCAAATATTTAACAATCCTTTTCAAGTCTCGATCTACTAACTAGGTATCGATTCTTCTATCTAAATCCTTTCCATAACTAAAAACGTTTTTATGCTCAAGTTCATAGATTGGAACCGTAGCCGATAGGTGTTGCGTGGATGAAAGAATCGAGCCTTGATGAAGATATTTTTAGAGTTAAATGATGAGGAGGAAAGGAGGAGTGACTAGAGATGAGCGTACAAGGGAGCTGTTGGGAGATGTATTATGGTTCAGCACGGTTCCCTTGTGCCGAACGAGATTGGGGGGAAAAAGAATAGAGGAGGAGTAGGAGGTGGTTAGGATGTCGAACGGCATGGTCTGACATGACTCGTCGAACGATCTGTCCTTGTTGTTCATCTTGGATGGAGGAAGAGAGGAAAGAATGAAACCGTAGTTAAGGACGGAGTGCCGAGCGTTGGGGCTCGGCGTAACTTTGGTTCGGCATGACTCACCACATGCCGAGCAGTGGGATGGAGGGTTAGGGAGGAAGTATGAATTAGGTAGGATGCCGAACGTTACTTTGGCTGAGTAGAACTTAGGCCGGTCATTACTTAGGCCGAACGATAGCTTGGCCGAACGATAGCTTGTCCGGTCGACAGTTAGGCCGAACAACATTTAGACCGACCAATCATGAATGTCGACCCATATCTCAGCCGAACAATACTTAGGCCGAACAATCATAAATGCCGAACCATATTTTATAGACCAAACAATCATGAATGCCGAACCATATTTACGCCAAACAATCATGAATGCTGAACCATATTTAGGCTGAACAATCATGAATGTCGAACCATATTTATATAACAAAACAAGGACAAAGACTTCAGCAGACTAGCATATCGAACTGATCTGGACTGATAACTTAAATCGATAAGAACAGATAAAAGCTTTTAACACGTAGTGCCAATGTACGAGTCCAAAATTGAAAGCATCGCAAGGATGGTTTTCGGAGACGGTCTGCGATGACGGTCTTCGAAAGCGACAGTTCAAAGCTCGACTTTATGTCATTAATTCTGTGACTTATAATTTCTCAGCGCTTACACACGAATGAACGCACTAGTTCACACACCACATGGGGGGAATTCTTGTGTTGTTAATATTGACATCGATTGTTTTTCAAGTATAGTTCAATTAGGTACTCTGCAGGATTCAATTTCCATCAAAGATGTCTAAGAAATCTTTCTCCGCCACAATCTCATATAGACCCGAGTTGTCTTCTAAACAAGGGGTCACAAATACTTATAACCCGTCGACTACCCCCGTTCTTAACTTAGCTCCCGATGCCCTAGAGGCATCGATTTTCTTAGACAACCCGGTCGATTCACAAGCTTCGAAGATCAACGAAGTTGCGCTCCGGCGAATATGCTCTATCCATGGAATCCCTTTCGACGACGTGTTGGTTCCATCGGGGCACGATCGTCCACACCTGACCTGTTGGATATACTGCCTGTAATAAGTTTATGTGCTGGGTCGGCAGTGTGCCAACGTTAACTTATTTCTTCGGGACATGCTGCAATACATCGACATTGCCCCATCGCAACTGCACCCGAATGACCACGCGTTCATCTACGGACCTACATCCTTTTCATGACCGTCCTCTCTAGGCCTCCAACTCCGGGAGACATTATATATATATATATATATATATATATATATATGATCAAGAAGCGGGGAGATAGCCCCTCTTACATGTTTCTCGAGCCATATCGCAAATGCCAAATCTTAACTGGGGTGTGGAGCAAATTTTCCCTATACAAACAGGAACTACGTGCGTTGCCCTCCCGGTTTCGCGAGGAGATGGGTGGAAGGAAGTAAGTCTTTTCTCCGGATTGATATTCATACTTGGTCAAAGCCATGCCTTTTCTAATTCTTTTTTCATCTTCTCAGGTATCAATCCACGTCCTGACGGCCGTGGATATTCTGAGGCCGTTGAAGCTATTAGAGCTCTTCCTGCCGAAGAACGGGACATCCGAACTCTCATTTCAAATGAGTCACTATCGAGGTTCGGACTGTTAGAAGAAGGTCGTCGGGTAAGCCTTCCTTAGGGCGTCTCCATACCCAGGCCCGTATCCGGTAAGGGGAAAAAATTAGCTAAGTCATCAGCACGTCATACTCCTGACGCACCAGAGGAGAGGGAAACTCAAGGGAATGAAACACCCGAAGCACAAGGTGAGAACTTGGGTCCCACTCAGGATCCGATAGTCGAAGTGCACGATATCGAAACATCATCTTCCCCTTCAAAGAGGAAAAAGGGATTGACATACAAGATTAGAAAGGAGAAGGGTGGCGGAACTTCAAAAGTTACGCTCATTCCAACAGAGAGAGAGGCTTCTTCACAGTACGTAGAAAGTTCTTTAAAGGGCCTATCAAACCTCTCCATTTCGGATGATCTGCTCAATTATGATTTTGACGATCCAAAGGCATTCAAGCTTCATTCGTCCATCAGAGGCGATGCGGGCGCTCTAACTCAAAGTCAGGGGGAAAAAACTCCCATTAGCAAAGCGACTGGTCCGTCAGGGGGAAACATTAGGACACACAAGAACACTTGCACTTCATTTTGCACTTAGATTTTCGTCATCACACTACTCTTTTCTAATTCGTTGGTATTTAAATTCTGTGCAGGTGACATGAGGCACTCACACGGATTCGACCGCCTTCGTGGTTCGTCTATCTTTCATCAACCTGGACGGGACTCGGGTTCCGAAAGACATCGATACAGAGATGGTGATGGCGATAGAGATTATCATTCCCGGGAGTCGTCGTCTCGGAGGAAAACTTACTATCAGCCTAAGTACCACCAACATCCCTCTTCTCATTCCGAACAAAGCAAAGAGAAGCACAGCCATAATCGGTTGCAATCTGATGTCCCCTAGGACCAACACTCCGATTCCTCTTCCAATCGACAGTCCCGAGATCCTCATAGGAGAACTGAACTTTCAAAGCCGTCTCCTCCTGCTCCCACAACAGACCCAACAGTATCGGAGAGGCTCGCCGAGCTTAAAGAAAATTCCCAAAAATATATTTTGATGGCCTGAAATTCCTCCTGGCGATTCATCCTATTCCCGGACACGTCAAGCAGAGCGCCATCGCTTGTACCAACAACGTCTATGTTCAACACGACGTGTTTGTTCACTTGGCTGAAAAACTTTCTGAAGTCTCCGTGGAGCGCCAGCATGAAATTGATCGCCTAAAGCTTGAGGCTATCTACGAAAAGATATCATTAAAGCTTAGGACGAAGAAATTGCAACCTACAAGTCTGAACTTTAGGTCGCCCATCAGAGCGCCAAGGACACCTCTGAGGCCGTCACTCATCTGAAATCAACTCACAAGAAAGAACTCGACGAGGCGGTTCAACGCTGTAGGGCTTTGGCTCTAGAGAAGGACTCCGTCCAAAAGGAGAGGGACGCATTCAGCCTCCGAGTCAAGGAACTTGTGGAGCATCTCCATAGAAAGAAGGAAGAGAAATTGGCTGCCCAAGAAGAGTCACAATAATATTGTGATGAGATCGTTGCCACTCGACTCTTAATTGAAAAACATGAGGACGAGCTTTCCAAAGTTGAGGCGCTAAAGAGTGAAGCCCGTGAAGAGGGCAAGAAGATAGCGTCCATGGATATCGACTCGCATCTTGAGACGGCTAGAGAAGAAGGTAGGGAGGAGGTCAAAAGCATGTTTGACCCGCTAATTGCTGAATTCAATGCCCGTGTTCTCATGCATCGAGACTTGACTTTTTTGGGTGAGGGTTATCTTGAGTTTTTGGCCGAGGCGTGGGAGACTTTAATTCAAATCAGGAAGGCCGAGCATGGTACCGAAGAGATTGATGAGGGGGCCTTGATAAAAGAATTTCTCAAGGGAAATGAGCCTTCGGGCTTGTCGGCAGCTAAACCTATTTATTGCAAAGGCTCCCCCTCAAAGAAAGGGAAAGAAGTTATTATCGGTCCATCTGGGGTCATGCCTCCAGCTCATGTGCCTACTCACTCGGCCGATCGGCCGATACTCGATCCATTTGAGCAGCATATAGGTTATAATCCGGAGGACCCTGGCCTTGGTATCCATATTCTGTCTCCTATTCTGGAGGGTGAGACCCCCTTGACAGTTGAGAGCCTGCCAGAGCCTGGTAGGCAACTCTTTTTCTTTAACATTCCGAGAGCTTTTGTTTTCCACCAGAAGCTATCGTATTCTAATACTTGCTTTTCATGATTTTTTGCAGGCCGTTCTGATCTTGAGCCTACTCCGAGGAGCGATGTCACCAAGGAGGTGAAGGAAAAAATGAGTGAAGCCACTCATGCAGGAGAGGCTCCCGGTCCAGACTCCCAAGTGATTGGAGCACTTGATGAAGATAAATCTGAGACTTCCTCTCCCATTGATGGGAGTTATGAAGTTGAAATTACAGACATCTTCGAGCACACATCCGGGCTGAGAATGAAGGAGCATCTTGAGAAAGAGAAGGAAGAGACGATCAAGCTCAAGGTCGAACCTCAAGCCGTGGACCCAGATGATCCTTTGAACAAGCCGTTGAAGATCATTCTTCTTGGCAGGTCCAAATCCACGGATGTTCCTCATACCTCTTCGGCTGTCACTCCCCCGACAAAGAAGGGTACAAAGAGTAAACGCGCAAGAGAGGAGCCGTCTGAGAAGACAACGGAGGTGACGAAGTCGAAGAAGCACAAGAAGTAATCATCACTCTCATTCAACGAGAGTTAGTTTAAGTTATGTAATTATTTTCATCTACTTCCGTAGTTCTTGTAAATAGATTGTTGACTCCGAACTTTGGAGGGGTTGTAGTAGCAACTTATTTCTGAATAAAATTTAGTTCCTTTTCCTTCATATTTCTCAAAGATTCTTCGGGAGTTGTTCATTTTTCTTCCACACTTCAAGCACTTAGAATTTTTTATAATACGTGCGCCGAAGGGTCGATGAATTCAAGTCATTTATATCCAGTCTGCCTTCAGGGGACCTGGTCATTTAAATCGTTCATACTTGAGTCCGCATTCTGGGGACTTAGAGTACTCCAGTCTGCACTTCGGGGACTTGGATATTTCGGGTCATTTATACTCGAGTCCACGCTCCGGGGACTTAGAGTAATCTAGTCTGCACTCCGAGGACTTGGAGATTTTGAATCGTTTATACTCGAGTCCACGCTCCGAGGACTTAGAGTACTCCAGTCCGCTCTCCGGGGACTTGGAGATTTTGAGTCGTGTATACTCGAGTCCGTGCTCCGGGGACTTAGAGTACTCCAGTCCGCACTCCGGGGACTTGGAGATTTTGAGTCGTTTATACTCGAGTCCGCGCTTCGGGAACTTAGAGTACTCCAGCCCGCACTCCGGGGACTTGGAGATTTTGAGTCGTTTATACTTGAGTCCGCGCTCTGGGGACTTAGAGTACTCCAGTCCGCACTCGGGGACTTGGAGATTTTGGGTCGTTTATACTCGAGTCCGTGCTCCGGGGACTTAGAGTGCTCCAGTCCTCACTCCGGGAACTTGGAGATTTTGAGTCGTTTGCACATGTTCGTACGTCAGCCAGAATAATATGGTTTCGTTTCCCTGTCATAGGATCGTCATATGCAGAAACATTAGTAATTTATGGAAAAGATGGCTTCAAGCCTTTATTGACGAGAGCAAGATAAATTGTCTTACTACATGTCAAGAACTAGAAATAAAAGCGTACTGGAAATAAATGCAACTGATACATCAAAAAAATTAAACTAAGTATAATAATGCCGCAAGTGCTCGCTGTTCCATGCTCGGGGGAGTGTCGCACCATCGACGGTCACTAGCTTGAAAGTTCCTTCTCCATGCTTCCGTTCAATGACGTATGGACCTTCCCATGCGGGATTCATATGAGATGGGATCGGAAAAACTCGTTTCAAAACGAGGTCTCCTACACCAAAAATTCTCGGTCGGACCTTTTCGTTGTAATATTTAGCGACTTTATGTCTGTATGTGGCCGCTCTCAAGTTGGCTTCTTCGCGTTTTTCGTCAACGAAGTCCAACATTTCCATTAAAAGATTCTGGTTCGACTCGGGGTCGTAATAAGTTACCCGATGTGATGGAACTTCAAGTTCCATGGGTATGGCATCTACCGTGCCATACGCCAATGCAAATGGAGTGTGTCCAGTCGCGGTCTTGTGGGTGGTCTTGTAGGCCCAAAGCGCCGTTGGAAGTTTGTCCACCCACTTGCCTCTAGCCTTTTCCAGACGCTTTTTCAATATGGACTTGATTATCTTGTCCGTTGGCTTCCACTTGTCCGTTGGCTTTCGAATTGAGTTCCATTGTCTGTAATGATGGTCCAAGGAAGGCCAAAACGGCATGTGATATTTCGTACGACGAAATTAGTAACCTTCTTGGTGGTTATTGTGGCCAGAGGCTCTGCTTCTTCCCATTTGGTAAAGTCGTCGACCATAACTGTTGCATATCTCGCCCCACCTTTGGCTATGGGTAAAGAGCCAACTAGGTCAATCCTCCACATTGCAAATGGCAAGGGACTAACCATCTGCGTGAGTTCCGTCGATGGAGCTTTCGAGATTTTTGTATATATCTGGCATTTGTCACATCTTCTCACATAGTCTGCAGCATCTCGATTCACAGTTGGCCAGTAGTATCAATAAAGGAGGACTTTCTTTGCTAATGTCTGTCCCCCAGTATGGTCACCACCCTCTCCCTCATGGACTTCCTTTAATATTCATTTTATCTCATCATGGGCCATGCACCGGAG
Source organism: Allium cepa (assembly GCA_030765085.1). Classification (NCBI taxonomy): domain Eukaryota; kingdom Viridiplantae; phylum Streptophyta; class Magnoliopsida; order Asparagales; family Amaryllidaceae; genus Allium; species Allium cepa. Next base: position 73,205,886 of record CM060946.1, on the reverse strand, counting down.
CAAGGTGGTCGAGAATCCCCTCTGATATATTACCCCATCCTACATTATATATCGTGAAGCCTTACGAAGGACTTGTCGTCTTTCGCTTCTTTCTTCGGGTAAGATCTCGAATAGCAAGTACCGTTTGATTGGGGTCATCCACGATTCCTTCTCGATTTCTATTTCTAACACGAAATCTACCTCCATCATATTTATACTCGGAACATGTAAGGTTTCGACAGGAAACAATCTCATCTATTGCGCATCACTAGTTCTTGCGAACTTTGCCAATGAATCGGCTGCTCTGTTTTGCTCACGCGGGACATGTGAAATATCATAATACTCGAGATTCGCCAGTAGCTCCTGAACTCAGACCAAATATGGGGCAAGCCTCTACCCCCTTGCTTGGTAGTCCCCTCGCACTTGGAACACCACCAGCTGCGAGTCGCTAAAGATTTCAACCGATTTTACTCCCAGTTCTTTGACAAGTCTTAAGCTGGCAATCAACGCTTCATATTCGGCTTCGTTATTCATTGCCATGAATTCGAGCTTCAAAGCGTAGCAAACTGATCGGTTCTCAGGAGTTACAATAACTATGCTGACCCCCGAATAACGGTCGTTAGATGCCCCATCGGTGTACATCTTCCATCGAACGGGAGGTATGACATTGTGGTCGTTTGATTCGTCTGTCATAGTAAATTCAGCAACGAAGTTAGCTAGTGCTTGTCCTTGTATGGCCTTCACGGCAGGTAGGTAATGTCGAACTGACTTAACTCAGAATTCCATTTCAACATTCTTCCGGAAGAATCTGGTCGTTGGAGTATCTGCCGCAAAGGTTGGTGAGTGTAGACACTGATTAAGTGTGCCTGAAAATACGGACGAAGCTTGCGTGATGCAATCACCAAGCAATAGGATAATTTTTCAATCTTTGGATAATTTCATTCTGCCCCCGTCAAGCGTTTACGAACATAGTAAACTAGCTTTTGAACCCGATCTTCCTTGCGAACCAAGGGTGTACTGATAGCGTGCTGGGATACAGCCAAGTATATGTACAACATTTCGTGGTCTATTGGTTTCGACAATACAGGGGGACTTTCTACATGCCTTACAAGAGCTCGGATGCTTCCTCACAGTCGGATGTCCACTCGAAATTCCTCTTTCCTTTCTTTATGACATCGAAGAAAGGAATACACTTGTCTGTGGCCCTGGGTATGAATCGGCTCAGTGCGGTCACCTTTCCATTCAAGCTTTACACCTGTTTTATGGTTCTGGGCACTTGTGTATCTCGGATAGCCTGAATCTTCTCCGGGTTAGCCTCGATTCCCCACGCATTCACAATGAAACCCAAAAACTTTCCTGACGCTACGCCGAACGAACACTTCAAAGGATTGATCTTCATTCCATAATGCCTGAGTATGTCAAACATCTCCGCTAAGTCTCGGATGTGGTCATTTGAGTGCCGTGACTTCACGAGCATGTCATCCACATAAACTTCCATTGTTTTACGAATTTGGTCTTTGAACATCTGATTTACCAGACGCTGATAAGTTGCTCCCGCGTTTTTCAATCCAAAGGGCATCACTACATAACAATATAACCCAACGTTTGTGACAAAACTGGTGGGTTCTTGGTCTGGGAGGTGCATCGGGATTTGATTATATCTAGAGTACGCATCCATAAATGATAGTAACTCATGTCCGGCAGTTGAATCGACCAGCTGGTCAATCCTAGGCAACATGAAACTATCCTTCGGGCATGGTTTGTTTAAATCAGAAAAATCAACACAAGTTCTACATTTTCCATTCACTTTCTTTACTAGCACCGGGTTAGATACCCATTTAGGTGTTATGGATGAACCCATTGGCCTTGAGTTTGTCCACCTCCTCTTTGAGAGCCGGGAACCTCTCTGTGTCCATGCCTCTCCTTTTCTGTTTCACAGGAACATGTCTTTGGTCTATGTTCAACATATGACTCGCGATTGCAAGAGAAATCCCTCACATGTCAGAATATATCCAAGCGTAGACATCAAGATTCGCTCGGAGGAAGTCAGTGAGGTTCTCGGCCACCACGGGGTCGAGTTGTGATCCAATTTTAAGAATTCGTGATGGGTCATCCCGGCTGACTAGGATGTCAATTGTTAGTTCAGCTGGTGCTGCATTTATTTCCCCGGGTCACCCATCGTCATCTCTCGGATCTATGTCTCTATGGATTCGAAAATATTTCCCGAGCCAGGGCTCGGGTGCTACTTGTCAATCATCGGCATTTCGGATGCGGACGGAGCGGTCCGCAACCTTTCCTTTCTCTCTACGCTGAGCCTCTCTTAGCTCAGCCACATAGCATGCACGTCTGGTCGCCTGATCGCCGTGTACCACTCCAACACCTCTGTCTGTTGGAAATTTTAACGTCAGATCCTAAGGGGCCAATGCTGCCCTAAATTCTGCCAGGGCCGGACGTCCTAGAAAAACGTTATATGGAGAGTCAACATCCAAAACTATGAATCGTAGGATTCGCACCCTCCTACGCTCGCCTTGCCCCAGTTCAACTGGTAACTCCATATATCCCACTACATCCGTTGCTGCGCCGTTAAAGCCATAGATTCGGGCTTTAGATGGTTTCAAATCCTTAGTCTCCAGCTTCATTTGGTCGTATGCCTTCTTGAAGATGATGTTAACGAAACTTCCGCAATCAATTAGAATCCTCTTCACGAACGCCAGCCCGATTGTCGCAGATATGACCATCGGGTCGATGGTAGGAGCTTCCACCTTATCCGCATTTCTGCTCCTAAATACAGTATCATCATCCATCATGCGCTGCTGCTTTGCAGGAGTCCTATCCTCCACATTCGAACAACACTCTTACTCCGCATGTCTTAAAGAGTAAGCATATCGCTCCATCTTCTGCCAATTCTTATCCGTAGGATGAGGTCTTCCAGCAATCGTGTTGATAACCAATCTACCCACAGTTCGAGCAGGTTGTTTTGGTTGGCGTGGAGCTGGCCTACGTCCGGGGTCCGATGTCTCTTTTCTTCCGTCTTGTGGGTCTTTGACAAACTCCTGCAGCTTCTTCTGTCTAATAAACTTTTCTATTGCGTCGTGGAGGTGTCTGAACTCATCTATGTTGTGCCTATAAGATTCGTGAAAGAGGCAATACTTCCCAGTCTTCTTCTGTTCCTCTGTTGATTCCTTTGTGCGTGGTTTTCTATATTGAAAAGTGTTGCAAGTTGACAAATAGATGTTCTCAAGTGATGCATTGAGGGGGTGTACTCATTGTAGGTCAGGATCCTTGACTTCCATTTCCCCATCTTTCTTTTCTTTCCGGGATTTCCACCTTCGGATCCTTTAGACTGCCCAGGCTTGTTTTGGACGCTGACTTGAGCTTTTCCTGAATTATCGTCGGTTTGCTTCTTGGCGACGGCACTTTTCATAGTCTCCTGAAAAGGCCCTGGTGCTTTGTCTCGTCTTGTCCATCGAGCTTCTTCCCTTCTTATGAACTGATGAGCTTTTGAATAAAAATGCTCCAGCATGGCGGGGGGCTTTCCTGCCAACCAATCTCCAAATTCAGAGTCGGGATCCATTCCATGCATCACTGCCATCAAAATTGTGTGGTCGTTTGGATTGCTCACTTCGGTAGCAACAACATGAAATCTCTGCAAGTATGCTTTCACTGACTCTCCCGGAGCTTGGGTTACGCTTGATAAGGACATCACATCCTTTGGACGAGTGGTGTGTATCCTGAACTGTTCTATGAATTTCATTGCCAATTCGTCAAAGCTGGATATAGATCGTGGGGGAAGTCGAGTAAACCACGTGGTTCTAATTTCGGACAGAGTGATTGGGAAGCACCTACACTTGGTTGCATCATTAGCTCTTGCAGAATCCATCATCCATCCGTACCTCATTACATGCTGCTTGGGATCAGTCTTCCCTTCGTAGGCTGGGATAGTCGGCATATTGAACTTCTTGGGGTACTCAGCATGTAGGATACCATCTGTAAAGGGAGTATGGCTTATGGCCACTCCCTAATCTTCGTTGGTCAAGCCTTGGTTCTCTCTCATCAACTGTCTGACCATAGCTGTTAAGTCCGGAGTTTGTATAGAGGATGGAAGGTTGGGTTCCATTCCACGGGACCGTACTGGTTGATGTCCCGCCTGATTTGGGTCTTGGAGATTCGGGTGTACGGTCTCTTTACGGGCTTGGTTCCTAGCGCCTTCCTGTGCACCTTCATCCTTACGACGTCTATGCCTAGGAGGTTCGTCAACTGAGGTTGAACTATCAGATTCAGAATAAGGGGCATGGTTACCTCCAGCATTCTGGCACTGCTGCTGAGCGAGCTGAGTCATGAGGTTAGTGTTGGCTTGAATCTGCTCAGCAAGTTGCCTTCTACTTTCCTTGAGTTCTCTTATCAGGTCGTTGAACTCTGTTCGGGAAACGACTTCCGCTTGGTTTTGGGTGGAGGGCCCTGCACCTCTAGTTGCTTGCTGATTTCTAGGTCCAACTTGTTATACGCTAGCAGTTTCGTGGACATCTTCGTTATGGGAGGCCGATCTGGTTCGTGGTCTTCCCATGGTAGAGTTGTTGGTTGTAACTCTGAATAGAATCAACAGATGCCTTGTGAATGATCTTGGATCTCCTTTGGGGGATTTATGCAATCCAGTAGCTAGAAAGCAGATCCTAAGAGCCTCTGAGTTCAATTCTCAGTGAAAGCACCAAAATGTTAGCACCAAAATTGGTCACTAACACCCTTAGAAAGATTGTGTAGAGAGATTAATGAAGAAAGTAAATTAAAATAGAGAACAATATGTAAATTTCAATGCAGAGAACAGGAACACCAAATTTATGGTGGTTCGGCGTAACTGCCTACGTCCACTTTGAAGTTGATTTCTATTGATTTCCTTGATAGTTGATTACAAATACAATCTGTTTCTAATTACTTAAATATAATTGCAAGGTAAAAGAGTAAGTCTCGAGTGAGTGTTGAATACAGTAGAGTTTCCTCAGTGTTCCCTAAAAATTGATCCTTTTCACTGTGCCCCTGCCTCTCTATTTATAGATGAAGGTGGGTTGGACTTCCCTGGTGGGCCTAGTAGCTGAATATCTCGGCCCAAATGGAGTAAGCTCTGCGTGCCGACCCGAACATGCCGAACGGCCAAATGCCGAACCATCATCTTCATGCCGAACGAGGCGGTGTTGCATGGGAAGAGTAGGCCGAGCAACAGTCGAAGCCGGGCGAGATTGGAAGAATGCCGAGCCATCTTTAGTTGCCGAACATTCTCGGGAGGCCGAACAATCTTTGGTGGCCGAACGATCTTATGCCGAACGATCTTTAAATGCCGAACGCTCATGGATGCCGAGCGCTCTTTGTATGCCGAACGTCCTTTGTATGCCGAGCGTTCATGGATGCCGAATGATATACAATACCGAATGTTTCTCAATGCCAAACGCTTCTGGATGCCGAGCGTTCCTCTGATGCTGAACGCTCTTGACTGCCGAATGACCCTGACTATCGAACGATTCCTTGGGCCGAGCGTTCAGAATGCGGAACGATACATATATTGCCGAGCAGTGTGCTAATGCCGAGTACTTAGTTGCCTGGTCAAATCTCCAGGAAACAGTACTAGTGTCCTTTAATTTTTTTACATCACTTTTATAGGATCTTGTCCCTTTATCACTAGGTTATGAAAATAACATGCATGATTATGTTTCAGTTGCCTCATATTTAGTTTTAACATTCTAAATTTTCTTTCGAAAATGGTAATTTTAGTTAGGAAAATACTTAAAAAATTCCGAAATTCACAAATAAGCGATTTATCTTATTTTATCCATGTATTTTGATACTCGAGTCATTTGTTTCTTACTTATTTAGCATACGGGATCCTTTAAAAATTCAAAACAAAATATTTAGCGTTTGAAAATTCTCAAAATCAAAATCTATCTTCAAAAATTCATTTCCAACCACATATTAATTTTTACTTCATTTCTAAACATTTAAGTAACAAAACATAGTAAAAACCATACAGTTAGGCTAGTGCAACCCAAAACATTCATTAAACTAAGATCTATAATTGGAAAGCACATATCGTATGTGACAGAGTAAGGGATATGCCCTGATAATTACATAATTTATTACATATATCTAAATCAATAACCAACATTGTTTGAAATAAAGGTGTTTTATATCTATTATATATTTGATATAATGTGTTATATTAATTAATTTAATTAAAAATACATTTGATATAATTCATTAATGGTATGTTTTATGATAGTAGAAACAAAGTGTTGTAACCGTGAGTAATTTAACATAATGAAATTAAATAGATTATTTTAAGCATTCCTAGTCAAGATGTGTCGAGGTTGGATGTCGATACATATGTTATGACTAGAGTACCTAACGCTCTCCAAATTTTGGATGGTGTTTTACTCATGGTTGTTGGGACATCAGGGGGTTATGTACGGATAGTTATTAATTAACTATGGAATGACTGAATCAAGATTGTTATGACCCGAAATTTTCAATTCCGAAAATTCCATATAGTTTGGAAAAAGAAGAGAGAGATAGAAGAAATAGAAGAACAGAAACACCAACCTCACATTCGTAATGGATAAAATATAATAACAAATAATAACATTGTACAAAAGAATTCTATATCTGTCAATTACATTTATAATACATCAGAATTACACATAAATACAGACACTGGATATACACACTCATCATGTCTCAGATATACAACAATATAATACAACGGAACTACTCCATACGTTCTAGCCATCCAGCTCGCGTCGTGAGCTCCAGAACGTCCTTACCTGAAAATCTGTAATACCCGGCCTGACCCGAGAATTACATCAAAGTAACACCCAGGTCAGGCTAGAAAGCTGCGTGAGTAAACCCATCTAACATGGAATACAAAGCATACGACTCAAATAAAACCCGAGGTAACTCGTATTAATTTACAAATTCACAATTTGTTATAGACATCACTTATTTCACACATCAATTTTCTAAGTACCAAAAATTTAGATTAAATAGTCGAATCCACTTAAATCATTTCATTCTAGCCTATTGATTTCACATATCAATCTATAAAATTTCGAATTGGTTTCGGGTATTTTCTAATACCCGACCCCGGTCCCTTCGAGTCTCATTCAAGGCATCCAGTACCCTTCAATCATCCATAAACAAACTTGATCACTTCCAAAATTAATTAATTTAATTATAATTGAATTACTAACCTCAATCACTTAGATTCCTTTACTTAACATTAATTAATTTCAAATCAATTAATTAATCATCCCTTAATTATCCATCTTAATTATTAGCCCTGGATTAATTATCCTTCAATTACATTCAAGTAATTATCTTTAATTAATTTCACAAATTAATTATTCTTAACCAAAATCAATAATTAATCTTTAATTACTTCACAAATTAATTAACTATAATTAATTACATTAATCCTTAATTACTTATATTAATTAATTTCTCATAAATCACTTATTATTTATTAATTAATCTTAATTAACCAACCTTTAATTACATCATTAATTATATAAATTATTGATTTATAATTACATTTCAATTTATCCTAATTTAATTTAATTACTGAGTAATTAATCATTAATTAAACTACAAATATTAATCATTTCTGATTAATCTCAACTAGTAATTAACTACCTTTTTATTTACTTCATTAAATAAATTAATTACTCATTTTATAAAAACAAGTTTAAAGGAATTAAAAACCAAATTCATTTTTAAATTCAAATCAATTTAAAAATGCACTTTAACATTCAAGTTGTTAAAATAATTTAAATTTAAAAACTTTATCTGTTTAAAAACTGCTATTCACTAACTTGAATTCCAGATTTAACTTCGATTTAAAACTTGTTTTAAATCTCTACTTTACAATTTAACTACAATTTTAAAAATCACTTTTATTTCTTTCCAATTCATTCTTATTTTTATTCTATAATTATTTCACTTCCAAAATTTACTCTTATATTTCTTCCAAAAATTTAGTTCTAAATATTTTGATGTCCTAGTGTACCGAAATATATTCAAGCAAACCATTGTATTCAATATTCCAATTATCAATATAATTCATCACAGAATATCAATATTCATAACATAGAATATTAAACAATCTAAATAATTTTGAGGAATCCAATTGGATCCTTCCAACCTATTTCCCTGCATCCACAAACGTTAGCACAATACCAATTCCACTTCGAGGTGGAATATCGCGGTATAGGGGATTTATATAATATCATCCGCTACTATGCGGCGCATAGGGTCTCATCCGCTAAATAATGCGGGAAATCAATCACCCAATATATACTATATGTTACTATATAATATACCACATCAAATCAATTCAATCATTCAACCAATTATTTAAATTTAACCATTTAAATTTAAATAAACCCAGATGAGTGAGATTAACTCACCTTTGATTTCTCTTTGTAATCCATTTCCATCTCGACTATTTTTCCATGATTTTTGACCTTGTATAAACATTATATGATTTACTAACACTTGAATTAATCAAACAATTAATTAACATTTATTTATTTAATTTAACTAATAATCTTATTTTGAACTAATCCCTTTTAATAAATTATCTTCTAGTCACTAAAATAATTACATAAGTTAATTATACTAAATTGTATTTTATTATCATTATTTTTTTTTCCATTTTTCAAATTGCATAAAGAAATAATCCATGTAGGTTTTTAAAAATCAATTTTTTTTATATAAACCCTTGTATTTTTCAAAATCTTATATAGTCATAAGTTTACTTTCCTTTTCTGTAAATAATTAGAAGTAATAATTTCTTTACTGTTAAAAATTTCTTCCTCTTTAATATATAAATATGAACCTGATTTTAAAATCACTACTTTCCCATTTCTGTTCACATACGAATTATTACAGTAGCCCTTTTTTTTAAAATACAAATTCAAATAAATAAATAAAAAGAAGCCATACCCCAAAACCAAGCGCAGCCCTAAATTCGGTGACAAGTCCCTCAAAACTCCAACTAATCCTCCCTGCCATTGCTCCCCATCGAGTCTGTGATTGTCGAATCCTTTCCCCAAATCTCATTCCCCCGAATCTCGGTTCCCCCAAATCCAAAGAAGGACATGCTTCCACGTTACTACCAATCATCACGACTCCCCTCCATCAAACGCCTACCCTCCATGACTCTCCACAAGCACGCCGCTCAACTCGCGCCCCCTTCTAGTGCTTTGGTGAAAATGTCATGAGTCTTACAATTCGAACTCACGAAATCTAAACGAAGACTTAGTTCGGTGCATTATTTTATTTTTAATTCTCTTTTTGAAAAAGGAACAGATTCGCCTTCGTTCGAATGTGTTAGAGGATGGGTTTTCGAATGAATTTAGGGAAAAGGCAGTGGATGGAAGATATAAACTTGATTTGAAATGCTTATTTTGATATGCGAACTGGAAGGCGAGTTTTCAAGAGAACGAACAATGAAATCATCGTGTTGAAAGAGAAGAGGAGAAGAACGAATTTTTCTATCTTATTTGGCCATTGAAATAAAGGAAAGCGGCGGTTGTGACAAATAGGCTAGGATTCGGCTCTTAAGCGTGTGTATATACATATACGTGTGATCAAATTATTTTATTATTTAATTCACTTTTAAACAATTTTTTAAAACGATCTCCAAACAATGTGTGCCGACATGCGATTATAAGGTTACCCTCATTCCAAACACAATGGAACGTGTTTCGGAGGCTAATTCGATCATATGCGCGAGTTACGGAAATAAACGATCAATTTTAGATTACGTCGATTAAAATAGTTTCTATGCGTTTTGAGCTGACAGGATCAAACGACAACTCCAATTACTACGAAAATTGAAATTCGATAATAACTAACTATTACGGATCCAATGGAACTAGTTTCGTCGAATTCTGAGACTGTGCCCCTGAAGGCTATTTTTAAATCCAATTTAAATGATATATTTTCAAAACTTAACAAAACATTTCCAAATTCAATTTCAACACTTTTACTATCTTCAGTACTATCAATATAAATTTTACAATCCCTTAAATTATTTTTAACAGGCTTAAAACCTCAGATTCAACATTTTACCCAACTTCAAATTATTAAATTCAATAATTTAATTATCAAACAAATAGTGATATTTGAATTCAAGTTAAAAATTAACTTTTAAATATTTAAAACCAATTAAATATCTCGATTTCAAACATCCAAAAATTTCGAATCGTCGCATTCCTCCCCCCTTAAAAGAATTTCGTCCCCGAATGTACCAGTTAGGAAGAATGGTCCAATACCTGTCATCATTCTAATTTCCCCAACTCTCCCATAGTTTCCAACAGCATTATTTACTCCACTTATTCAAATTTAAATTTAAATAATCAAAACTTTCTTAAAAATTTCGAGTTTATTTAAATTTAAATGGTTAAATTTAAATAATTGGTTGAATGATTGAATTGATTTGATGTGGTATATTATATAGTAACATATAGTATATATTGGGTGATTGATTTCCCGCATTATTTAGCGGATGGGACCCTATGCACCGCAAAATAGCGGATGATATTATATAAGTCCCATATACCGCGGTATTCCACCTCGAAGTGGAATTGGTATTGTGGTAACGTTTGTGGATGCAGGGAAACGGGTTGGAAGGATCCAATTGGATTCCTCAAAATTATTTAGATTGTTTAATATTCTATGTTATGAATATTGATATTCTGTGATGAATTATATTGATAATTGGAATATTGAATACAATGGTTTGCTTGAATATATTTCGGTACACTAGGACATCAAAATATTTAGAACTAAATTTTTGGAAGAAATATAAGAGTAAATTTTGGAAGTGAAATAATTATAGAATAAAAATAAGAATGAATTGGAAAGAAATAAAAGTGATTTTTAAAATTGTAGTTAAATTGTAAAGTAGAGATTTAAAACAAGTTTTAAATCGAAGTTAAATCTGGAATTCAAGTTAGTGAATCGCAGTTTTTAAACAGATAAAGTTTTTAAATTTAAATTATTTTAACAACTTGAATGTTAAAGTGCATTTTTAAATTGATTTGAATTTAAAAATGAATTTGGTTTTTAATTCCTTTAAACTTCTTTTATAAAATGAGTAATTAATTTATTTAATGAAGTAAATAAAAAGGTAGTTAATTACTGGTTGAGATTAATCAGAAGTGATTAATATTTATGGTTTAATTAATGATTAATTACTTAATGTAATTAAATTAGATTAGGATAAATTGGAACGTAATTAGAAATCATTAATTTATATCATTAATGATGTAATTAAAGGTTGATTAATTAAAATTAATTAATCAATAATAAGTGATTTATGAGAAATTAATTAATATAAGTAATTAAGGATTAATGTAATTAATTATAGTTAATTAATTTGTGAAGTAATTAAAGATTAATTATTGATTTTGGTTAAGAATAATTATTTGTGAAATTAATTAAAGATAATTACTTGAATGTAATTGAAGGATAATTAATCCAGGGTGATTAATTATGATGGATAATTAAAGGATGATTAATTAATTGATTTGAAATTAATTAATGTTAAGTGAAGGAATCTAGGTGATTGAGGTTAGTAATTCAATTATAATTAATTTTGGAAGTGATCAAGTTTGTTTATGGATGATTGAAGGGTATTGGATGCCTTGAATGAGACTTGAAGGGACCGGGGTCGGATATTAGAAAATACCCGAAACCACTTCGAAGTTTTATAGATTGATATGTGAAATCAATAGGCTGGAATGAAATGATTTAAGTGGATTGGATTATTTAATCTAAATTTGTTGTACCTAGAAAATTGAGGTGTGAAATAAGTGATGTCTATAAGAAATTGTGAATTTGTAAATTAATACGAGTTACCCTGGGTTTTATTTAAGTCGTATGCTTTGTATTCCATGTTAGATGGGTTTACTCACGTTCGTTTCCAGCCTGACCCGGGTGTTACTTTAATGTAATGCGCGGGTCAGACCGAGTATCACAGATTTTCAAGTAAGGACGTTCTGAAGCTCACGATGCGAGCTGGATGGCAAGAGTATTTCCGCTGTATTATATTGTTTTATATCTGGGACATGATGATTGTGTATATCCAATGTCTGTATATATGTGTAACTCTGATGTATTATAAATGTAATTGACAGATACAGAATTCTTTTGTAAACTGTTATTATTTGTTATTGTATTTTATCCGCTGCGAATGTGAGGTTGGTGTTTCTGTTCTTCTATTTTTTCAATCTCTCTCTTCTTCTTTTTTTGAATTACCTAGAGTACCAAGCTTCGCTTGTAAACTCTAAGGAAGTATGTGCCTGCCAAACACATACTTCGGGTACTTGTTACAGGGTTGTCAGTTTCGGGGCTCGAACTCGTGACCTTCGATCACGCAGTCCGGACCATCAACCAACTGCGCCAACCCTGTTGGCTCAATCTCTCTCTTCTTTTTTCTAACTATCTGGAATTTTCGGGATTGAAAATTTCGACTCGTTACAAAATAGAATGTTATGAATATATATTTAGACTAGTCTATTAGCATATAATAATTAAAGTGTCTAGAACTTGATGGAAGCGATATTGAGTTTGTGGGTTTTCGGATATGATCCGAGAAAGGATACATACGTATCATTATAAAAAGAATTAAAATCGAACAAGTGTCTTGATAGATGTATCAAATAGTTTGATTATCAGTCAAAATGTAGAGGAAGCGTGTGCTCATAAGAAAGAAAGTTGAAAGTACATAAATATTTCTAAACCATAAGTAAACAACACACTGCTGATTGTTTAACAACGTACTTGTGTTAAAATCAGCTTTAGTTGTTTCAATACTCGATATAAGGTTTGTAAATGATGTCTTTAGTAAGTATAAAAGATATGAGGAATGTCCTAAACGATATGCAAGGACACCTTATTAAAATGTTCGATACAGAACATGTAAGATTAATTCCTTATGCATTGACAATTGGAATTATCATACGTGTTAAGTTGTTTACAATATCGTGATTTGTTTATGTATTTGATACATGAAGCAAATATCAAATCCAAATTGATATCACTAAATGGTTGTTTGAGATATTTTCATGTATTCATGATATACTAGAGAATTGTTTATAGAAATAGAAAATTCCTTATAAAGGAGTGTTCGGATTCAAACTTTCATAACTGATGTTGTGTATAATATGTCAATAACTAATTCAAGTTAAGAATCATTAAGTTGGGAATGTTCCAATCAGAGGAGATTGTAGGTGATTCAATGGAAATGCTAAGTACATTGACTTGAATAGAGTCACAATAAAAGTGATGTATATATAATAAATGCAAAAATTTATAACCGAACCGAGAGTGATTCCAAATGTTGAGAATCTTATAACATTGTTATATGATAACAATGCCACGATATAGTTCACAATAGAACTTAGAGCTCATTGGAAATCGAGAGACATACTCCGAATTATTCCACATGATAAAGGTAGTTTATCAGCATAGGAGAGAGTTGATTGACTGAGCAGATAACTAAAATATAGCAGCATGCCCATTCACGGGAGGACTATCCTAATTTGTTTTGAGGAAACTGAATGGAGAAGTTGGAATAAGATTCCATAATTGATTCCGAGTACATGTGGGAGATTGATAGAGTCAGGGGTATGTCATAGAGACAATTATGTAATTTGTTGCATATATCTAACTCGATAATCAATCTTGTTCAAAATAAAAAGTGTTTTTTTATTATATAATTGATATAATGTGTTATATTTATCAACTTAATTAAAAGTATATTTAATTGAAAATCTATAAATGGTAAATTTTGTGATAGTGGTTACGAAGTGTTGTAACTGTGAGTAATTTATCACAATAAAACTAAATATACTATTTTAAATATTCCTAGTCAAAATGTATCGAGACTGCATATCGATACATGCATTGAAAGTAGAGTACGTGACGCTCTCCAAATTTTAGGCAAATTATTACTCTTGACTACTGGGCGCACCAAAGGGTCGTGTACTGATAGTTATTGGATAACTATGGAATGACTCACTTGGTAGTTCTCTATTGGTTAATATAACTAAGATCAAACAAAAAATATCGATGTGACAATTTTACACAGCTCCTTAGTTGAGAATGCTAGCGATCTTTAATGAAAGCTTCGCTTTGATTATAGTCAAAGCGTGCCACAACATTCATCGAATGACTATAGTTGGGTCAAGTGGAAGTATTGGAAATGAAACACTATTTAAGAGAGGATTCATCTCCTCAATTAATTATATGGAGTTAGTATCACGGTCAACTCAAAGTCAAAAGTCTCTGGCTAGCGTAGTTTGGTTAATAATAATCGTTATTATTGAACCAAAGACTTTTTGTTTGGGTTATAGAGTTGAAAATGGATAATACTGGATTTTTTTCCATTACCAAATTCCATAAGTCCAAAATGATATAGTTTGGTGAAGAGAATTGGTGTAAATAATAGTGGCAACTGGGTAATGCTTAATAATGTAAAATTGGATTTTTGGAAACCAATTAAGCGATATATTTGGCATGTAACACCACCACCTAATAAATGATGCGTGAATGCTAATATTCGAATAGTTCGAATTAATCGCTAACCAAATTTATGCCTAATGAGCCATACAATAAAAATGATGAATTCTTCTTTGACCAAATAATTTAATTAATTTATAATTATTATAAATTTATTAAATTAAATTTATTTATGAAATATTGGTTATAAAATTGATTTTGATTTGATGAATGAATATTAATTGTATTCATAAAAGTTATAGACACACTAATCGATATACGATACCAATAAGCATTTTAAATTAGATTTAAATTGCAAAATATTTATTCGAGCTCAAATGGGCGTAAGGCCCATCATGTGGGCTTATAGGATCGGCTGCGACATGGGGTATAGGTGGCTCAAAATATGGGTTAGAGTGTTTGGTAATGGATGGCTCGGATTAAAGGAGATAGAGTTGTTAGTACCTTAGGTATTGGTTTTGATGATAATAACTATAGGACAATATATAAAATATAAACGCTAATGTTTTATCAAGATATATATAGTATATAGTGTAGGATATTAGACAAGTATTGATTAAGAAGGCTATACAATATCCAGATGCTGACATCAAGAGTAGATTCAAGATGCTGATATAAAGTTTCAAGAGCTTAAGAATGAAGACTCATGAGTATTAAAGAGTTTAAGATTTTAAGATATTCCAGATAAGTTATAGAGTCATAGAATTTATGTTAAAACTTTGATAGCACTTTCCTGATTTCTCTTACCTTCTCTAATTTTCATTTAAATTGTTTTTAAATTTTCTATTTTTTTAAAAATCTTTTCAAAATATTTCCAAAATGATTTTCAAGTCTCTTATACTTATAAAGATATTATTTTAGTGTTTTTAAGTTTATATATATTGAATTATTATTTGTACTTAATAATCTATAACTATATTAGTTTTATGTATATTATTTACATTATATTGAATATTCTTATTAAACCTTTCAACATTATTTTATAAATTTTTATTAAGTTTTAACATGATTAAAATATGTATAAACTACGTTTAAATGTTTGTACAAAATTTCAAAATATTTTACAAAACTTAATATTTTCAAATAATTTTCATTAAGTAATTATTCAAAATACAAAGGGATGTGTCGACATATTCTCTACAAGTATGTCAACATACTACTGTAATTTTCAAAATTCAAATTTGAATGGAAGTAATTTTTCGTCGTATCTCTTCGCGAACGGACATGACCATTGTTTCCCTATATATACTAGGCTTCCAAATGAATTTTCATTAACTACTTTATTATTTTTCTCCCTCTTTTCACTTTCTTAATTTCTAAAGCAATTTCTATCGAAACTCTGCCAAAATTCAACCAGAATCAAATTCAGTCATTACTTATTTGATTCTCTTTCATATACTATCTTATTTCTCTCATCTCTCTCAGGATCAAGGTGCTATTCAGGCATTATAAGATCAATTGTAACCAAGATTGAAAATTTGAGTCTATGAACTCTATCAAATCGTACTCACGTACTCTATGGTGTGCTTGGTAACCTTGAAATCCAAGTAGGTGTGATTGTGCCTATTTAAATCAATTGGGTGTGCTTAGTAGCAAGTAAATCTTGTAGGTGTGCTTCTGCCTTGGAAATCAAGTGGCTCTACTCAGAGGCTAGCATACTGGAGGATGTGTCTTATAGCCTTGAAATCGAGCTTGTATTTGCATTTATTAGCTGAAAATATATTCGTACAATGAATTGTAAGGGACTGGATGTAGGATGACTACAAGCCAGTATAAAATCATAGTATGTTCTTTCCTTTTTACTTTTACTGCATCTACTTTTATTTGTACTTTGATTCTATGATTTTTATTTACCTCATTCAAAATAAAATCTTAAAGAATTTGAAAAATATTCATATAATCAATTAAAAACTATTCACCCCTACTCTAGTGTTAATTTAGCCTTAAGATCCCTATTCCGCTGACTGACATTTGGTACCAGATTATTAGTTTTCAAAATATTCATAATCTGATTTTTAAAAAAGGAAAATTAATGGAAATTTTTTATTATATTTTTAACACTTTTATAGAAAAGATAATTTGCAAAATCATCGTGATTTTTTTTCATAAATTTGCATATGTTCATTATAAAAAAATCATGTGATCTTTTGAAAAGGTTTGAATTACAGGAACAGATTTGTTAAATGGCTTTTGATCAACAAACATCT
Organism: Allium cepa; assembly: GCA_030765085.1. Taxonomy (NCBI): domain Eukaryota; kingdom Viridiplantae; phylum Streptophyta; class Magnoliopsida; order Asparagales; family Amaryllidaceae; genus Allium; species Allium cepa. The sequence goes on along the minus strand of CM060946.1, from coordinate 73,189,129 downwards.
GATGATCAGACTCTATAGATCAAAAAGTACAAATGGATATTTGATAGTGGATGCTCAAGGCATATGGCTAAAAATCCCGAGATTTTGAAAGATATAGTTTACAAAGATAATGGATTATTAAATTTTAGAGACAACTTTAAAGGATATATGATTGGCATCGACAATGTTGGTAATTCTAAAACTCCTACTATTTTTAATGTTTTGTTAATTAGGAATTTAAAGCATAATCTGTTGAGTATTAATCGTAAGGGTTTCAAAATTAAATTCATAAAAGATAAATGTCATATTGAAGATAATGAGGCAAACATTATCTTTGAAGGTAGTAGGAAATGAAACGTCTGTATATTAAGTATGAAAATCTCAAATGTTAATTTGCATCTTTTGGCTGAATTAAGTGATTCTTGGATTTTGTATAAGAGATTTGGTTATTTGAATTTCAAACTAACATCTAAAATTGCTAAAAGTGATCTAGTTAGAGGTCTTCCCAAAATGAATTTTAAAGTCAATAATTTATGTGATGCAAGTCAATTTGGAAAACATAAAAAAGTTCTTTTAAACCAAAAGATATGATTTCTACCTCTCAACCCCTTGAACTTCTTCACTTAGATCTTTTTGGTCCCTCACAAATACAATTAATAAATCACAGTAGATACATATTTGTAATCATAATGATTATTCTAGGTTTACCTGGACGATTTTATTAAAACTTAAAAGTGATGCTTTTGAAATGTTTAAAACATAGTTAAACAAATTCAAAATCTTACCAATAAAATGAAAACTATACGGAGTGATCACGGTGGAGAATTCGAAAATTAAAATTTTGAAAATGTCTATAATAAGAAAGGTATAACTCATAATTTTTCATTTTCAAGAACACCACAAAAAATGGAGTAGTAGAACGTAAAGGTAGGACGATTCAAAACTGTGCCAAATGATAGTAATTTACCAAAAATTTATTTGGGCTGAAGCAGTTGGTATTGCATGTTATATATTAAATAGAATTTTATAAGATCATGAACTAAGAAAATACCATATGAATTATTTTATAATAAAAAGCCTAAATTACAATACTTTAAAAAAATTGGTAGTAGATGTTTTATTTTAAGTACTAAAGATAATTTTGATAAATTTGATGCTAAATCAGATAAAGGAATCTTTATTCGATATTCAAATAGAAGTCAAGCTTGTTCTCAATACTAGACCTAATATCATTAAAGAGACATTACATGTCTCATTTGATGAAACTTTTAACGTTGTATAGAAAATATTGATACCCCAAACGAAATTAGTAACAGTGAGATTATCGAAAACCAAAATAAAAATAATTCAAAAAATTCACATCTAAATAAAAGAACAAAATACTTGAAAGATCATCCTATAGAAAATATACTTGGAAATATTGAATCTATTGTTAAAACTAGAAATCAACTAAATAAAATGAGTAACGTTGCTTTTATTTCAACTATTAAATTTAAAAATCCAAAAGAAGCATCAACTGATGATTCATGGATTCTTGCTATGCATGAAGAAATGAATTAATTTAAAGAAATGATGTATATGTATTTGTCCCAAGACCTGAGAATAAATCCATAGTAGGAACTAAATGTGTATATAGAAATAAAATGAATGAACATGGAGAGGTTGTGAGAAATAAAGCTTGATTATTTGCACAAGGCTATTGTCAAGAAGAATGAATAGATTTTGATGAAACTTTTACACCCGTAGCAAGATTAGAAGCTATAAGAATTTTACTAGCTCTTGCTAATCATAATAATTTTAAGTTATATCAAATGGATGTTAAAAATGTATTTTTAAATGGTTTTATTAAAGAAGATATATATGTAGAACAGTACCTTCTTTTTGAAGATGAAAAACTACCTAATCATGCTTACAAATTAAAGAAGGCTTTGTATGGTCTGAAACTGGCTCTAAGAGCTTGGTATACTTACTTAAATCCTATATGTTACAATCAAATTTTGAAATAGGCAAAGTAGATATTACACTTTTTATTAAAAGAGATAAAGATGTTATTCAAACTATACAAATATATGTAGATGATATCGTTTTGGATCTACCAATGATAAACTAAATAAAGAGTTTTCAGAAATAACGACTAAGGAATTTGAAATGAGTCATATAGGTGAACTAAATTATTTTCTAGGATTACAAATAAAACAAATAGGTAATGGAATTTTTATTTGTCAAGAAAAATATACTAAAGATTTTGTTAAGAAATTTGGTATGTCAAATACCAATGGTAAGCCAACTCCCATAGCAACCAATGAAATATTAAATTAAGAAGAAAATTTAAAATATGTAGATCAAAAATTATATAGAAGGATGATTGGATCACCACTCTATATTACTGCTAGTAGACCTGATATAATGCATAGTGTTTGTCTATGTGCAAGGTAACAATCTCAACCTAAAGAAACTCATTTAAAATCTGTATAACAAATTTTGAGATATGTTAATAACACATTAGACTATCGACTCTTTTACCCCAAAAAGACTCTTTTGAATTAATTTCCTATAGTGATGCTGACTATGCTAGTTGCAATCAGACCGAAAAAGTACAAGTGGAACTAGTCACTTTTTGGGACACACTCTGGTTTCCTGGTTTAGTAAGAAGAAAAACTATGTATCTCTGTCTACGATAGAAGCAGGATATATTTCAGCAGCATTAGCATGTTCACAAGTTATCTATATGCAACAAACTTCAAAATATTTTGATTTAAAATTTTCTAAATCACCAATATACTATGATAATATATGTGCGATCAATCTATCTAAAAATCAAAATCATCATGCTAGAGCTAAGCATATTAATATAAGACACCATTTTTTAAGAGATAATGTAAACAAAGAAATAATATCACTTGAATTTATAAGCACTAAAAATCAAATAGTTGATATATTAACAAAACCATTGAATCAAACATCATTTCTAAGTTAAGATGAGAGTTAGGAATTTGTTCTCTATCGAAAATATAACGTGGTTAAAAAAATACAAATTATAAGGAAAAACAAAATAATCAAAATAATACTATGTATGACGATGTGCCCTACACTCATATGTCGAAATATATTGTTAGTTATATAATAACCAAATTGGTGCAACTTCGTACGACCAAGGAACAAGAGAAGCAAAGCATAATTCTTCGCAATTCACAAAAATATCTTTTAGATAATCATACGAATCCAATAGTTATTGATGACGAGTCTGCAAATTTGGCTAATCATAACCCCATTCAAGACAGCGACGAGGAAGAAGAGGAAGAAGAGGAGGAGAAGGAGGAGGATGAACATATGGAGGAAGATGATGAAGTTCGATGCATCAGAGAAGTATGTTTCGAGCGAGATGGAAATATCGTCGAATAAAATGGGAACTTTTGCCTTCATTATCCCTAAGCCCTATTCACAAATCCTCGATCATTAGGAAATCAAGTTAGGATAATAGTTGATTTACTTTTATTTTTTTAATGTGTGGTAGGTATATTTAATTTGATTTGACAGTTTTACTTTGTACAAGGTGTGGTTGGATTATGATTATTTTGTATTATGATATTGAATGAATACATAGTTTGGTATGGTTATTATTAATGATTAGTGTTATCACTCATCATCTCTTTTATATCACTCTTATCAGTATTACCATAGTATCATAGTTAGGGGGAGTTATAGTTTAGCTCGGTTATTTTTGTTGATGAAAAGTGGGAGAAATATATAAAATCCAGGCATGGATTAAGAGGGAGTTTCATAACCCATGGGGAGTTATAATATATTTCAAATATAGAGTTGCCATCATAAAAATGGGATATTGTTAGTACATTAAGTATTGGTTTTGATGATAACAACTAAGGACATTATATACAATATAGATACAAATGTTTCATCAAGTTATATATATTGTGCATGATATTAAATAGGTATTTTTTAAGAAGACTGTATGTTTCAAGATGCTGATATAACGTTTCAAGAGTTCAAGAATGAAGACTAACAAGTATTGAAGAGTTCATGATTTCAAGATATTCTAGACAACTTACAGTCATAGAATTTACGTTAAAACCTTAATATCACTTTCCTGGTCTCTCTTGCCTTCTCTAATTTAGTTTTAAATTGTTTTTCAAATATTCTATTTTTAAAATAATCTTTTCAAAATATTTCCAAAATGATTTTCAAATCTCTTATACTTATAAAGATATTATTTTAGTGTTTTTAAGATTATATATTGAATTATTGTATACTTCAATAATTTATAGCTATATTGATTTTATATATATTATTATTTACATTATATTTAATATTCTTAGGAAATCTTTCAAAATTATTTTATAAAGTTATATTAAGTTTTAATATGATTAAAATATGTATAAACTATATTTAAATGTTTGTATAATGTTTCAAAATATTTTACAAAAATTAATATTTTCAAAACAATTTTTATTAAGTAAATTTTCAAATTACAAAGGGATATGTGTCGTATCCTCTACAAGTATGTCGACATACTGGCCGTACTTTTAAAATTCAAATTAGAAAAACGTGTATTTTCGTCTTATCTCTTCGCGAATAGACATGATGGTTGTTTCCCTATATATACCAGTCTTCCAAACAAATTTTCATTAACTACTTTCTTATTCTTATCTCCTCTTTTCGCTCTCTTAATTTCTAAAGAATTTTTTATCGAAGTTTGATTCTCTTTGATATACTTTATAATTTCTCTCATCTCTCTCAAGATCAAAGTGTTATTTAAGAATTATAGCATCAATTGTAATAAAGATTGAAGATTTGAGTCTGTAAATATCAAATCATACTCTTATATTCCATGGTGTGTTTGATAACCTCGAAATCCAAATAGGGATGATTGTAGCCTGTTAAAATCAACTAGGTGTGCTTAGTAACCCATAAATCTGGTGGGTGTGCTTATGGCTCGAAAATCAAGTGGCTCTTTCGAGAGGCTGGGATTCTGGAGGGTGTATTTTGTAGCCTTGAAATCGAGATTGTATTTGCATTTACTAGTTGAAAAAAATCCATACAAGGAATTGTGCGGGACTGGATGTTGGGTAACTCCGAACCAATATAAAATCTTGGTGTGTTCGTTCCTTTTTTACTTTTACTGCATTAACTTTTATCTGTACTTTGATTCTGTGATTGTTTCTATGATTGTTAATTATATCATTCAGAATTGAATCTTAAAGAATTTTAAAAATATTTATATAATCAATTAAACACTATTCACCCCTTATTTATTGTTAATTCTGCCTTAAGATCCCTATTCCACTGACTCCCAAGAGTAAAAGATAAGATCCTAAATTCTCTCTTTTCCATCCTTTATTTAAGCTTCTCTTTCTCCATCCGATCATGATCATTTGGAGCCTCCATCTCTACTCATTGCTGGCCAAAATCCTCTCTAGTCTCTCTATTTAATCAAGCCCAAATCAAGTCGATTAAATTGCTACTCGATAACCGGTGGTTAATGGTTTAAGGACTAGCACTCTATTGGATCAAAAATCATTTCTAAAAGCTAAAATAATCGTTTCAAGGTGTGCTTAAGGGCTTTTGCTGTAAGTTATACTTCTAATTAAAGAAAAATATTAATTTATAATGCTCATTATATATATATATATATAATATTATTAGTTAGCTGACGATTCCAATATGCAGATTTATTGTCACAATTTAGATTGGTCAATGTATATGCATATTTGGTTTAACTATTTTTATGATAATTAATTATTTATACAGTACAGCTCAGAATAAAAAAAAATTGATTACTTAAATAATCTAATATATAATATACACTATATTCATATGGTTTATAATTTACATACTATGTTATAGTTACATAAAATTTGAAAATAAAATTTTATACATGATATTTAATAAGTATATTATTTTAGGCAAAAATAAATTTTTTTAATTTATATATATTGTTTTTAAATAATATTTAAATCAATCTATCATATAAATTATTATATAAATTCATATATATATATATTAAAAAAAAATATTTTATATTTTATAAAATAATATTGATACATAGTAAACTCGTGGAAAAATTTAAGAAAAAACCTTTTTTTTATTTTTATATATTTAAATAAAAATCGGAATTTTTTTGAATAAGAAGATACGAGACCAGGGTCGCACAGCCTTATGCATAGTGCTAAAGTAGTACATCCGACTAACAGACCTAATTAGTAGCAATGAATAATATACAAGCATAGAAGCATGAAAATAGTAGCAAGGACCAAAATTACGGTTATACAAATAATTATACATAAATCAACACATAAACTCCCTAAAGAAACACAAACATCTTAATGGAACATCATCAAACCACATATTATTATTGTTGGAGTTACTATAAAATCAAAAAATTTAAAAATTGGATTTTTAGCCGTTTTAAATTATAAATCATACCAAAAAATTTCCAAAATTATCTATAAGTGTAAAATTTAAATTTTGATACGATAAAATTATTTTTTAAATTTTTATATAATTATTTTTCAATTTTATTAATATACATATATTTAAAATTAAAACAGAAAAAAATCATGATATGCACAAAACCGGATCATCATATATATTCAAATGAAATTATTTAAATTTTATCTATATTAGTATATATATTTATTATACATACATATATACATACATACATATATATATATATATATATATATATATATAAGTTTTTAACATATTCAATTATATATATAAATGTAGATATATTAAAAATATAATTTATATAAATATTATTTTCGGTAATACACCTAAAAAAATTATTATATCAATATAAACATATTTATATATTAATCCATATATACATTCGTTAATATTATATATTTATGTTCATGTATATATATATATATATGGGTATTTATATGTTTGTACAAAATTGTATATAAATAAAATTTTAATTTATATATATATATATGTTTATTGAACTATTTTATTATAAAAGCAAATGTGTGTTGTATACCTATATTTGGACAATATACTTGCATATTGGATGAGCTAACATATCTGTTGCAATGTAAAACTCAACATCTATTCATCGATATATTATACCTTGCATGGATTTATATGTTACATATGCACACATTCACATATATATGTATATGATACACGTATATATAATAGAAATTAAATTATATTTTTTATAAATTTAAATAAAATAAAAGATTTTATTTAAATAAAATTTAGAAATGTTCTAAATAAACTTGACTTAATAGACCCAATAAAGATCCAATAAGGTAAACTCTTTCGAAATTCACTCATAACTTCTAACGTGGGCCAGCCCAGTTCCAATGGTATAAACTTTTTTTTGTGTGTGTGTGTAAAATCTTGTTCCATCACAAATGAAAACGATCGTAAAAGTAATGATGTTACTCACCTATATCTTAGGGTTTCACTTGATCTTTAATCTTCTTAGGTTTCCTTGGCCTTTTCTCGTTTTCTTTTTTTTATTCTTAGCCAAGGTGACCGACAAGTTTTCTATTTTACTTTAATTTGATGAGAGAATGAATATATGTGGAAAATCATATGGTAGTGGCACATATATAGCAAAAAAAAATTGATTTAAAGAACCCTTTCTTTTCTCCTTATGCTATTTTTTTCCATTAATGTCAAATTTCTCTTATTCATGTATTTAAATTATTTCTTTTATATAGGGCCAAGTTTCTAACGACATAAAATTATCCTTAATATAAGATCTCCTACATTCAATCCTTCCTTGCCTAATTTATTTCCCTTAACAAAAATATACTTCATTCAGATGTTTATATCTTCCCTTTGTACGTATGGTCAAATATATATTTCATTTAAACTGAATTCCCTAAATCTTCATTTATTAATTTCCTATTATTAATCATATATACACAATAAATAAATAAATGTCTCCTAAATATTAACTTTGTTTAATTCATTCATTCTCTTATTTAGTTCCTTATTTAAATCAATTAACCTTCATTTTTATAATTAATTCTTTAACTATTTATTTATTAATTTATGGGTTGCTACATATGTCGTTCTCTTTGTCATACGATTATGAAGTAATACTTCTACTTGAGGTGGAGGTTATATCGCATAAATGCTTGTCTTATACATGGAGAAGAACTAGCAATTAAAATAAAATATGCTGGGCTTAATCAATAAAAGAAGAGACGAGGTCATCTTTAGAGTTGCAGTGCATCAACAGAGAATGACTAAAAGCTACGTTTCTCTATTAGAAGATATGAAATTTCACAAAGGGAACTTCTTATTAAGAAAAGTGATGCCTGACATTAAAGACTCGACAGACGGCGCATTAGGGCCAAATTGGTAACAACCGTTAGTCATTACTGAGATGCTATCTAATGATGCATGCCGCCTATCATGACCCGGATGGAAACCTAGTGCTAGAATATGGAATTTAGAGCATCTCGGGCCATATTTCAATTGAGAAATTAAGAATATAATATACCATTTTAATTGAAAGAATTAACATGATGATAAACTGGACGTAGGGATATTAGACAATTGGAATCACTATAAAAATCTTGTTGCATCAATTATTTCCATATAACCATGTCAAGCTAAAGTGTTATGAAAACATAACTCGGCATTTCATCCAAACTGATCTAGACGAAAGGATATTAGATGGCCTGAATCAATATCAAAACACACAAAAATAATAAGGGTTATAAATATACGACCCTACTTCTCAAACATAATCAAATTAATCCCTTATATGACAGACCCTTGTCAATGCATACATTTGAAGGAAAAATTAACTATCGAAAATGGTGGCTGTTAGTGTGAATTTTCATCCACACTAACATATCGAGGCTCGGAGGTAGGTATCCAAAGGCCGAAAGGAGTATGGGACCTAGTAGAGCGGGATTGTCAGGACATGATGTGCTTGAGCCTGGAGTACGGAGCGTTGTGCCAAAGACTAACAATAATTCATGCAGAGAAAGTAAAGTACGGAAATTAAATAACACCGAAGCTTTTGTAGTGGTCGGGCCGAAGGGTCTCTATGTCCAATGTCCTTTCCTTCTTTTAGCACTCATGTGTAGCCGAGAGGCTTATTACATTTCAATTAGGCATTTCTGCCATTAATGAGTTTTGGTGGAGTATAACATAGGAAAGTACAATATCATTTTTTATAGCAACTCTTTATGAACTCAAAAGAATATCATCTTTTCTACAGCAAGTGGTCCTATATTTATAGAAAATGTAAATTCCTTATATTGGTGCAGAGATTTTACTTGGATCGATGGCTTGGCTTGCTATCGGTGGCTCTGATTAATACACTTATCATCACCTAGTTGAAAGAATTTTGACACGGACAGCTGACATGGTATTCTTATATATATCTTCTATGATTACTTTCACCTATATTGACCACTGATCTCGGTTTGGGTGATTTGAGCCGTTGATTGATGAGATGTGTTGAGATGCATTTGGCCTCAGTAGCTACTACTCTCGGCAAAGCTCCTTGCTCTATTTGGACAACGGTCTTGGTCTTTGTTGCTGCCTTATTTCACATCCTCGGCTTATATGCTCTTGGGTATTGGGTTCAGTACCTAAGCTCATGATGGAAGCTAAATGATGGTCTCAGAACTTCAAGCCAAGGGCCGCTTTTTTTGTAATTTATACTATATGGAAATAATTGGTGTAATACATGCCATACCAAAACTCACCTTTTATGGTTGATATGAGGTGGACTTTGGAAAAATTAAATCTGTGTCACATTTGGTTTGTTTGTTCTGTTGCTAAGATAAAAATACTGAGCTTTTGGGCAATGTAGCATTTTGAGAGTTCTTCGAAGTTTTGCTTTCCGAAATGACTTTGTGATGATTCGACCTTGCTAAAATATGACTTTATTTGGAGGGTTTCGAAAATAATTTGAAAATCTGACCTCATCTAGAGGGTTTTGAAAATAATTTGAAAATCTAACCTCATCTAGAGGGTTTCAAAAATAATTTGAAAATTATGCCCGTGGGCGAAAATACTCCGATACTATGCTCCAGCCATCTAGACTTGGTGTTACACTGGTGTCAAGTTTTGGGAAAACTAGTAGTAGCGATTATAACGCCTGTAATTTGCATGCGGCTGATGTGACTAACTAGACAGCACAATGCACGGTTCTTTTGACCATGGCTCACTCTTTGCATGACACAATTTAGCTATGGCTCACTCTTTGCACAATGCCATAATTCTGACTCGCTTGTTGCATTCAGCACAATCGACTTCACATGACTCACCCTTTGCACACATGATTGGTCGTGCTTCACTAATTGCACGACACTTTTTTTACCGTGGCTCACTCCTTGCACGTCTCTATTGGTCGTGGCTAATTATCATTGGTCTACCTAATACATGGCTTTGCATGACCCTAATATACAATCGATGGAATCTACCCAATGCATGATACTACATGACTATGGCTCACTATTTGGGAATCTACCTAATTTCCCAATATTTTTAGGAATCTACCCATTTTTGTAAGGAAAAGTTATTCATTTCCCCATTTTCCTAGTGATGTGGCCATCCACAGTCAAGGATTTTGGGTGTGGTATTTTCGATACTTTAGGTTTTAATTGGTGGAGAAAGAAGGGGTAAAAGAGCATACATAGATCTCCTTATACATATCCCTTTCTTTTATTATTTAAGCTCACCACCCCCTTCTATTTTGAGGTTACACTCTCTGGTCCCTCTCCTCCCATATATACCACAAGAATCATTGCTCGTCCCCTCTCTTTTCAAACCAAGTACTAGTTTAAATCAAATTATATGAAAAGGTGTGTAGATCTCTTTATTTGGTAGAACTTTCCAAAGAGACCAAATAAGATTAAGGAGTGATTTTGATTTATAATTCAAGATGTTACAAATAGGCCACGGCTAAGGTAATATTTATTTCATATGAATTTATATGTGTAAATCATCAAGCCATTGTATTGTAGAGGTTAGATCATATCATGAATTCTTATATGCATATGTTGTCGATTTATATATATGTAAAATTGTTATATAAAAATATTATTATTTTTGTATACAAAGGTCCATTCTACTTTTGGCCATATTATAAAAAAATATTAATTTTAAAGGCCTTTTAAATCAAAATTTGAATTTTAAAACTAGTGCATATTTTGTATATGTGTACATATATGTTTATAAGTTGATATTAAAAAATATAATACATGTCATTTTGAATGTACATGAATTAAGAAAACAATATGTATATATATTTATTTATTTCATTCAAAATGTATGTACTAATATTCATTAATTTAAAACTTTAAATTGTAATTTATTAATATTTATATATATGTGTGTGTGTGTGTGTGTATACACATATTTTATTAAATATAGTTTTATATGAAGGAAACGAATTTTTCCATAGCGAAATTTCAAATTAAAAAACTTAAAATAATACCATTGGGATTTATTATAAAAAAATTGACTTTGTCACACTAAGACATAGCCAAAAATAAATGTTCACATATATATTATATTATTATGTATATAATATAATATCAGTTACAAGTAAATGATTTAAATTTATCTAATTTAAAATATGTTTATATATAAAATATTTGTAATATATATACATACACATATTTGTATGTTTTTGAATAAACAATTTGGTATATGTTTATGTATAAATATGGCTTAATAATTTATTTGAAAATTTTAAATTTAAATTTGAACGTCAAAAGATATTCATAATCAAAATCTAGCTTAAATTATAAATAATTATTTTGCATATGTATATGTGTATGCACATAAATAGTTACACTATAGTTATGTGTGTGTGTGTATGCATTTTATATTATATTAAAATTATATAATATAATTGATAGTAAATATGTGTATGAAGCGGCTAACAGATCCAGTGCGATGTAAATCCCAACACTTAGATATGAGCATGTTAAACTATGCATATTTTACATGTTACATATGCACGTGCATGTATATGTTTATTTGATACACATATACACATTATGTATCATTATATTAATCAAATAAAATCCCTTTATTAATCAATTAAATAAATTATAATTTTATTTAAAATTGATTGGATCATCAATTTAGACTTCATAGGCCCAGAAAGATCCAAAATGGTAATTTTTTAAATTCATCCACTTAGCCCGATGTGTGCTAGTCTACATCCAACAATGATATCCGAGCACAATAACCTATTCGGTATAAATTAGCAATATTAGAGCTAACTTATTAAAGCCTATCTATTTAGTAGAGTGTCTAGAAAAGTAGTGTCTAAGGTTGAGTTTAGGTAATCAAGTACTCTGCCCAACCTAGTCCCTGGCCTGGCCCGAAAGGATATGGAAGCCAAAAGGTCATCCCCATTATAAAAGCCTAAATTGATTTTGGATCTTGGACTAAGTTTCAAAATCTGTATCAAAATTAAAATAAAATTTTATATTTAAAATGTTCAATTTAAAATAAGTAATGATTTTATAAATGTTATAAAATAATTTTCAAAATTGTTTTAAAAACAAAATAATTATTTCTGAAAATTACTAATAGTTAATTGATTGATTAAATAAATAATTAACTAAAATTTAATTAATTTAATTAAATAACATGTGTGTGTTGTTATATATAACATTATCTTAAAATATTAAGCTAATATATATATATATAATTAATTAAATAGATTAATTAAATGTTAATTAATAAATAATATAATACATATATATATATATATATAATTTATATGTGTATAATTATAAATGTTATAATGCACATATTCAATCCAAAATGTTTAAAATGAATAAAATAAAAATAATTAAAATGTTAGTAATTAATTAATTAAAATAATTACATAAGATTTAATTAACAAAATTAATATAATATTTATATAAATTAATTAAATTATAAAACGTTATATACTAATTAAACTTACATAATACAAATGTAATAAAAAAAGGTGGAACAGTAAGAAATCAATTATATTTAAGGAATAAATACATTCGTATAGTACGTATACCGTGACTTCAAATGTGTAAGACTTGAATTTCATAAGAAATACATTATTTCATAAATCGATATCACTTAATTAATATGAATCTTTAGTATAAATATTGCCCTCTACCATTTATATATTAATAAATTACTTTCATACTCTCTTGTTGTTGAGCAAATACAAGCTTGGGATGTTATGTATAATATTAGTAATATATAGACTAGACGAGGCAAGATAAATATACGTATTTGTTGAGGAAACTCATCGTCGATATACTATACTTAGCACATCATGAAATAGTAGGTATGAGTGAACAATCTCTTTCGATTTATTGAGCCAACTCAAGGTCAAAATTAGATTAGGACAATGACCACAAGGTTAGGAGTTGTATATGATACAACCGTTAAAATGTTATCCATCATTTATGTGTTTATGATTTGTTGAGAAAACTCAAGGTCAGTATCCGAGGACAAACAAGTCCTAACACCCACTGGAGAAATTGAAAGATTCCTTTGTTTCACTTAAGGTTTTGAGAAACATAAAATCTAAAGGGAGCTTTATTATAAAAATAAAGCAGCTACATTTAACCTTTCTAATATTGTAAGAACATTTTTCATATATAAATCAAACTAATCCACTTTGATAAGATAGTGCAATTAATGTAATTGATGAAATATTTATCAGTTAAAATATGCAAATGAACTAAATTAAGACTTAAAAATAGAAATATAAGATATGTTTACTGATAAATATTTTTCATATTGTGATTTTAAGATCAATGTAAGCATCTAAATATACAACTACTAAATACATTCATAACTTGAATACTTATGGTTTATTTGTCTAAGACTGTGTATTGTCATTTATGAGTTTTGAGCTCTAAAAATAATACAAAAATGTGGATGTTTGACCCATATTCAATCATATATAAATATTATACGGTGAAAAGTCATGACTGTATGAAACCTAGATGAAATTGGTTCATTCGACATAAGCAAGTAAATAATAACTTGAGATAGTATTCTATACGATTGATCACATTAAGAATCTTATTGTGTTATATGTAGCACTGGACCAAGAAATACAAGGTGAAAGTGCGGTGTGTATACAATTATATGTGCTAATATAGTATACACGGATCGTGTAATATGGATTACAATACAAATGCGGAAATAGATGATAATAGCATAGTAAATAAAAAAATAGAAAAATCACACCAGAGATTTTTATACTGGTTCGGAGCACCGTCCTACGTCCAGTCCCAGACTTCTATCTGGATTTTCACTATTAACTACCTCGCTTCACCCGGAGGAACAGGTTTACAACACCCGAACAACCGAACGGGATTTCACGCCTCTAATACACTGAGGACTTCAACACTTGCCTCTTACAACTCAGAGGACTTCAACAAAAGAACAAATACAATTGTTGTTGACAACTTGTGCTCTTGAAAAACACGGATTTGTCAATAGCAGTACACCCTTCCTATAATCTTATCCTCAAAGTATGCGATATTATGTTTTGAAAAGATTAAGGAAAGTATATTATTGAATCAAAGGATATGAAATAGTTTCAAAGATTCAATAAATAATTTAGAGCTTTTATAATGCAGAAATAAGATCAGAGATTAGATTAAAAGAATATGAAATCGTTATTTTTAATCAACGAATTGGATGAGTTTATATAGATAAGAATGGTTGTAACTCTTTGCCATTAAGAGATATGATCTTTGGTGAAAGGTAAGAGATGCAACCTTTGGAGAAGAGAAGTGTCTTTTGGAAAACTTGCTTTCTGTTCAAAAACGGTCGACAGGTTAAAAAGTGACCAGTAGACAGGAATTTAAAATATATATACGTTATGTGCATGTGTGCACGTTCATTGTGCATTTTACACAGAAACGGTCGACCGTATGATTACTAACCGGTCGACCGGTTCCTGTTAATATGCACAATAAATGTGCAATGCTATAAAACGTATATATATCGATTATATTGAGGTGCATGATTATTTGAGGATAGATTTTAACAAGTTTATAACTATTACAATATCAAATAATCAACCTATAATCTATAGTAACATATGTAGCTCTGATGACCTTGTTTTGTCGATCGCCTTATTTGTCAGAAATCAAAACTTTCATAAAACTTGTGACTCAACATTCTCCCCCTTTTTGATTGATGACAATATATATCTGCAAATCTGAATCTCCCCCTGAGTACGTGATCTCTTTCTCTTATAAATGTATGCTCCTGCAAGCAATTGTTAGCCCTTTCTCCCCCTTTGTCATCGACAAAAAGGAGTAACAGATACTAGAATATGATATTCATAGAATGAATATGATATGCATAGAAAAATAAATTATTAACACATCAAAAGCATAACAGAGTTTGCTACAGAACATAATGTCAATTGAAAATCATAAATAACGACACTATTTAGTACAAGTGTCGATGAATGTTTTTAAAGAGCTAAAACATAATAGAATCTAGGATGAAGCAGGTCGTATCTCCTCTTCATCATCATCATCGTCATCATCATCATCATCTTCTTCTTCCTCATCATTGTGCCCTCTAGATGATTCACCATGTCCATGACCACTCATTCCTGTAGACTCGTCAGATGATGTCCAGGTGAAAACTGGAGCAGCAGGACGTTTTCCTGGGTCTTGTGCTTGAACAGAGGTGGATGTGGAACAAGATATAGCATCCCATAGCATACCAAAGAATGACTTGACCTTATTGAAGCGCTTATCGATTTTAGAGTCCATGCGCTTGAGACGTGATTCAAGCAAAAATTGGTTACGCGCGATTGTTTCAAGTGATTCTTTTGTTGATGACTTTGATTTTAAAAGTTTTACTTCATCGGAACGAGGACGAGATGAAGTTGCTCGTTGTTTCCTTGGTCCTCTTTGTTGCCATTCTTCGAAAGGCATAATCTCAAGATAAGGTGGAGGAAGCTTCATTCGCTTGATGGTGATGGAGTCAATGCATTTTGGTTTTGAGGTTGCAGAATCAGGAGGATTGACCCCACAAGCTAACAAAAGTCTCATGATATACTCATTGTAAAAGAAATGAGGCCGGGTTGAGTTATTTACCTTGAGAATTTCATCAAAAAGCATGTGAACCCAATTGATTTGGATTTCACCATAGATAGCATAGAGTGTCTTGAAGTTTTCTTTGTACACTGCATCATAATTTCCAAGTCTAGGAAAAAGAGAATGCATCAAGACCCGACGAAGTAACCTGGCTGTCGGGCGAAGTCCAATAGACTTAGTGCCATCACTATTTTCTTCTATAAACTGATGACTGGTACTATTTCGAGTGAAAACTTCGCAGAAGGTAGACGAAAACTCTTCGCCTCGATTTGGTATACCAAGTATAGAGGCAATTCTAGCATGAGTAAGAAAAATTTGCTTCCCACATACCATAGACCAAATGACACCGTTTGGATTATCAGGTTGATATTCATCAAGATTCATGTTGGCGTAAAATAACTTGATCATCAAATGATTTATCTCCACACTATTTGCAGAAAAATCTATCAATGGAGTAATGTTGGCATTATTGGCTAACCTCCGAACTCCGTATGACGTGAAATCATCAAATTTGATGAAAGAGCCTGGATGAAACTTGTAATTTGTCATTTGATTCCATCTTGTTACAGCAATTGGAGTTTGAAGCCAATTTTTGACGGAGATGGTAAGAGATGAAGTTTCAGAGGTTGCTCCTTTCTTTGATTTCTTTTGAGGAGGAGCCATTGTTGGAGGATTTGTGATTTGGGAATTGAAAAATGGGAACTAGGGTTTGTGATTTGGGGCAAGAGAATAGTTTGAGTAAAGAGTGAATGAGGGTAGAGGGAAAAGTAACGTATAGGTTTATATAAAAAACTGAAAATACGACAACCGGTCGACCTACAATTTTTGGCCGGTCGACCGTTTTCAACCAGAGAGCAAACGGTCGACCGGCTATAACAGGGGCGGTCGACCAGTCTTGGTCTGTTGTGATATTTCAGCTTATATTTCAAGTTTTTTATCATATATCAACCTATATATATATATTATATTTTATACGTAATACAAAATATAACCTTCATTACACAAGAGATAGATAAAGATATAAAAACTATATATATAAGTCTAATGAGAAAGTTCGTCATTTGATTTATCGTTGTTTCCTTCAATACGTTTCGACCATGGACTCCATTGTTTCTGAGCTCCTTCATTCTTCTCATAGTTCCAATCCCATGAGTTAGGACTTTTGGATGTTGATGGCCTAGACGGCATTGGTTCATGCACGTCATGTTTGTTGGAACCGCAGAAAAATGTTGCCAACTTTTCTAAAACAGACAATCGGGCCGACGTTCGTTGTTGCTCGTGATAAAGTTGACTTTGTCCGTAATGGAGTTGTCTCTGAAGGTCTATCTGATGTTTCTGGTAGTGATGTATCTCATCGATTTGAGCTTTGGTACGAGGAGAATAGAATAGTGTCCGCTTTACTCGTTTTGAATTTGGAGTTTTATCAGACATACAAGAGCATTGATGATGACAACTTGATTTTTGTTTTGGAGTTGTAGGAGAATAAAATTCCTCCGACTCAGAACTCGTAATTGAAATGTATGATTCTTGAGCACATTTATCACAAATGTGAGCCATAGTGTATGTTGTATAGAATATTATGGTTAGGTAAAAAAGAAAAGATGAACAAAATATAGAATTTTTGCAAGCTTATATACAAGTTTTTTTGTGTATAAACTTATGGATGTGAGTTAATGATAAATGTTAACCAAGAAAACATGAGCAGAAATTTTATTGTAAATCTAAAAATAGCTTTCTTTTTAAAACTGAATTTATAAAACGAGTAAAGAGAATTTAACCATTAAATAAAGCAGTGGCTTATATTTATTGTAAAAAAATATAGTTTATGTAATAGTTGTAGTTAAAGGATAACTAAAGAGAATAACTAACTAACAAGAAGATGTTCTTTTAGAAATTTCTTAGTCAAGATTTTTTCTTGAAATTAAACCAAGCTCTCTTCGTAATTTAATAAAAGTAGATTCGAGCAGAGGCTTAGTAAAAATGTCTGCTAATTGATTGTCAGTATGAACATATTCAAGACATATATTTCCTTTGCCAATATTATCTCGAAGGAAATGATGACGGATATCAATGTGTTTGGTTCTGGAGTGATTTACTGGATTTTTAGAGAGATTTATAGCACTAGTGTTATCACAGTATATAATAGAATTTGATAAATAAATATCAAAATCTTGAAGTGTTTGTTGCATATATAGTACTTGAGTACAAGCAAGAGCTGCTGATACATATTCAGCTTCACATGTTGATAGTGAAACACAATTCTGTTTCTTACTGAACCAAGAGACAAGTGATTTTCCAATAAAATGGCATCTACCACTTGTACTTCTTCTATCCGTTCGTGAGCCACCGAAATCAGCATCACTATATGATACTAATTCAAATGGACATTCTTTTGGATAAAAAAGACCGAAATCCTTGGTATTATTAAGATAACGAATTATACGTTTTACTGCTCGTAGATGTGATTCCTTTGGATCGGCTTGAAAACGAGCACATAAACAAACACTCATTATTATATCTGGATGACTAGCTGTAAGATAAAGAAGAGAACCAATCATGCTTCGATACAATTTCTGGTCAACATTCTTACCACTTTCATCTTTGTCAAGATGTGTAGTTGTACTCATAGGAGTTGGTTTACCAGATGTATTTTCTAATCCGAAGCGTTTGATAAGG
The DNA here is from genome assembly GCA_030765085.1 of Allium cepa. Taxonomy (NCBI): domain Eukaryota; kingdom Viridiplantae; phylum Streptophyta; class Magnoliopsida; order Asparagales; family Amaryllidaceae; genus Allium; species Allium cepa. Next base: position 73,170,386 of record CM060946.1, on the reverse strand, counting down.
TTTTCACAGTATTTTTCTTGATTAATAAAAATGCCGTTTGAAAGTTGCTTTATTTGAAGTCCAAGAAAATAAGATAGTTCTCCCATATGAGACATTTCGAATTCTTTGGTCATAATATTTGCAAATTCTTTGCAAAGTTTATCGTTTGTTGAACCAAAGATGATATCGTCTACATATATCTGGATAACTAGAATATCTTTTCGAGAATGTTTAATAAACAAAGTTTGATCGACTTTGCCTATTTGAAATCCTGAGCTAATAAGATAGTTACGTAGTCGTTCATACCAAGCACGAGGTGCTTGTTTTAAACCATACAGAGCTTTCTTAAGTTTGAACACATGGTCAGGATATTTTTCATGTATGAACAGAGGAGGTTGTTCGACATAGACATTCACTTTGATAAATCCATTGAGAAAAGCACTTTTGACATCCATCTGATAAAGTTTGAAATTATGGTGACAAGCAAAAGATAATAGGATTCTAATAGCTTCTAGTCGAGCAACTGGTGCAAAAGTTTCTTCATAATCGATACCTTCTTCCTGATTATATCCTTGTGCTACTAATCTTGCTTTATTTTTGGTGATATTTCCTTGTTCGTCAGCCTTATTTTTATAGACCCATTTAGTACCAATTACTGACTGATCAGTTGGTCTTGGAACAAGTTCCCAAACGTCATTGCGCTCAAACTGATTTAGTTCTTCCTGCATGGCAATGATCCAATAATCATCTGTAGCAGCTTCTTTTGGATTCTTAGGTTCAATATTTGAGAGAAAAGCGACATGACCCATTTGATTGAGTTGACTCCTTGTTCTGACATGTGATGTTATTTCACCGATTATATTTTGAGGCGGATGGTCTCTTAATATTCTTGGTGGTGATTGTAACTCACATATTTGAGGAATATTTTCAATAACTATTTCTGAGTCAGAATCAATATTTGTGATGATTTGATTGTCAGTGACAATTGATTCGTCATCATCTGATATAGTGTGAGGGTGTTGATAGATTTCATCAAAAGAGGCATGAAGTGATTCTTCAATAGTTTTGGTTCGTTTATTAAATATCCGATAGGCCTTACTTCGTTCCGAATAACCGACAAATATTCCTTCATCGGCCTTTGGATCGAATTTGCCAAGCTGGTCTTTTGTATTTAAAATAAAGCACTTTGAACCAAAAACTTTGAAGTATGAGATTTTAGGCTTCCTTTTGTTAAATAATTCATAAGGAGTATTCTTGGTAAGAGGTCTTATGGATACACGATTTAAAACATAACAGGTAGTTGCCACAGCTTCTGCCCAAAAATGTTTTGGTAAGGTGGTTCCATTCAATAATGTTCTTGCACATTCTTGTAGAGTTCGGTTTTTCCGTTCTACAACTCCGTTCTGTTGTGGAGTTCTGGGAAACGAAAAATTATGATATATACCTTTCTTTGTACAAAATTGTTCAAATTCATTATTTTCAAACTCTCCGCCATGATCACTTCTTATATTTTTAACTTTAATCCCTTTTGATTTTTGAATTCTTTTGACGAAAGATTTGAAATGATCGAAAGTATCACTTTTATTTTTTAAGAAAATTGTCCATGCATAACGAGAGAAATCATCAACAATTACAAGCACATATTGATTGTGATTTATTGATTGAACTCTAGTAGGTCCAAATAAATCCATGTGTAGTAACTCAAGTGGTTGTAATGTTGATATGACTTTCTTGGATTTAAAAGATGATTTGGTCAATTTTCCTACTTGACATGCGTCACAAATGTTGTTAACATTAAAACTCATTTTGGGTAGTCCTCTAACTAGATTGTTTTTGGCTAGCTTGTCAATAGTTCTGAAGTTTATATGACAGAAGCGTTTGTGCCATAGCCATGGATCATTGTCATTAGCCATAAGACACATATCTGAATTATGATTAATGTTCATATTCAAAATATATATATTTCTGTCTCTATAACCTTCGAAAACCAAATTATGATCTTTATCTAGAATACTACACTTATTATTTGAAAATGAAATAATAAAACCCTTGTCACATAACTGACTAATACTTAGCAAATTGTGTTTCAAATTTCTAACTAGCATGACATTAGTAATAAGAGGTAAGTTAGATGTACCGCAATTGCTCACATCGCCTTTGCCGATGATATAGCCTTTTGAATTGTCTCCAAAAGTGACGGAGCCACCATCTGAATATGTAATATTTGTTAATAAATTCTTGTCTCCTGTCATGTGCTTTGAGCAACCACTGTCCAATATCCACTTTCCTCTTTTCTTAAGTGGGACCTGCAAAAAATAGAATTAAGTCCATGGTACCCACTTTTTATAGGGTCCTAAGAGTTAGGTCTTAGGAGTCCAAACCCATTTGGGTCCGGTATCCCCTTTATATATATAATTGTTATTAAAATGCACAGTATTCATGAATTGCTGAATGTATTTGTTCCTAATCAAATTATTATTTGTTTTAGGAACCCATATTTTGATAGTCTTGACATTTTTCTTTTGAAATTTCACAACTGGTTTTGGTTTGGAATATAATAAACTAAGATTTTTCTTAGCTTCAGTTTTTTGTACTTTCTTTTTCCTTTTATTTTCAAGATGTTTCTTGGTTTCTTGTTTGTTATATCCCAATCCTTGTTTGTCTGAAATAGATTGTGAACTTTCAATGATTTTTGTCAAGTTTTCTCGACCTTTGTTAAAGTTAGAAACATTTTGAGTAATGTCATCAAACTTTGTTTGTAAGCTAGCTTTTTCTAGGTCTAGAATTTTGACTTTTGCTTTAAGCTCATGATTTTCAGTAGTGAGAGCATTATTTTTCTCTTTTTGAGTTTCTATTTCTTGACTCAAAAGGGATATTTGAGAATCAACATTAGATGATGATTCTTGAATATTTTCAAGTTCCTCTTCTAATATTTTCTTCTCATCTTTTAACATATCTCGTTCAAGCTCTGCTCTACTTAATTCTGTTTTGACTATTTTTAATTGACGTTTTATGTCTTTATATTTGACTATCAATTCAGCATTAATATCAAGTAATTCATCAAATGTAGGAATTTGTACCTCATCTTCTGTTGCCATAAAACAAACATTAGCTTGTTCACTCTCTGAATCACTTTCACTTTCTGATGAAGATGACTCTGAATCATCCCATGTTACTGAGAAAGCTCGTTTCTTAGATTTGTCCTTTTTATATTTGAATTTGTCATTTTCTGACTTCTTCTTTTGTTCTGGACAATCTTTCTGCATGTGTCCCTTTTTGTGGCAGTTGAAACATTCTATAGCAGATGAAGATGGTTTATTTGATCCAGGTTTCCCTTTATTGTAACGACTGGCTTTTCGATATTTTAAGAATTTTTTGAATCCTTTCGCAATGAATGCCAAATCTTCGTCTTCAGAATCTGATTCATTTTCATCTTTCTCAACATGAAATGCTACATTTTTCTTTTCTTCCTTCTGTTCTTTTCTAGCCTGCAAATTTGCTTCATAGGACATTAAATTTCCTATCAATTCATCTGGCTTCATGACGGAAAGGTCATTAGCTTCTTCGATTGCTAATACTTTTCCTTCCCATTCACTAGTCAGAGAATGTAGGACTGTTGAAACAACATCGAAATCAGAATACTTTTGTCCTAAGCCAATAAGTGCATGGTGAATAGTTTGAAACCGTGAATACATGTTATTGATTGTCTCATTTGGTTTCATTTTGAAATTTTGAAATTGACTTTTCAGCATGGCTATTTTGGCTTGTTTAACTTTGTTAGTACCTTCATGAGTGATTTTTAGTGTTTGCCAAATTTGATATGCAGTAGTGCAGATACTAACACGGTTATATTCATTTTGGTCTAATGCACAGAACAACATATTTATTGCTCTTGCATTTACGGCTGCTGCCGTTTTCTCAGCTGCAGTCCATTCTGAATAATCAGTTGTTGGATTCACTATTTCTCTTTGAGTGGCATTCCAAGCATCATAGCTATTTGATTGCATAAAGAATGACATACGTGTTGCCCAATAACTATAGTTAAGACCATTGAAAAATGGAGGTCTCTGTGTCGATACTGTGTTATGGTTATATGTGCTCCTTGCTCTGATACCAATTGAAAGTGCGGTGTGTATACAATTATATGTGCTAATATAGTATACACGGATCGTGTAATATGGATTACAATACAAATGCGGAAATAGATGATAATAGCATAGTAAATAAAAAAATAGAAAAATCACACCAGAGATTTTTATACTGGTTCGGAGCACCGTCCTACGTCCAGTCCCAGACTTCTATCTGGATTTTCACTATTAACTACCTCGCTTCACCCGGAGGAACAGGTTTACAACACCCGAACAACCGAACGGGATTTCACGCCTCTAATACACTGAGGACTTCAACACTTGCCTCTTACAACTCAGAGGACTTCAACAAAAGAACAAATACAATTGTTGTTGACAACTTATGCTCTTGAAAAACACGGATTTGTCAATAGCAGTACACCCTTCCTATAATCTTATCCTCAAAGTATGCGATATTATGTTTTGAAAAGATTAAGGAAAGTATATTATTGAATCAAAGGATATGAAATAGTTTCAAAGATTCAATAAATAATTTAGAGCTTTTATAATGCAGAAATAAGATCAGAGATTAGATTAAAAGAATATGAAATCGTTATTTTTAATCAACGAATTGGATGAGTTTATATAGATAAGAATGGTTGTAACTCTTTGCCATTAAGAGATATGATCTTTGGTGAAAGGTAAGAGATGCAACCTTTGGAGAAGAGAAGTGTCTTTTGGAAAACTTGCTTTCTGTTCAAAAACGGTCGACAGGTTAAAAAGTGACCAGTAGACAGGAATTTAAAATATATATACGTTATGTGCATGTGTGCACGTTCATTGTGCATTTTACACAGAAACGGTCGACCGTATGATTACTAACCGGTCGACCGGTTCCTGTTAATTTGCACAATAAATGTGCAATGCTATAAAACGTATATATATCGATTATATTGAGGTGCATGATTATTTGAGGATAGATTTTAACAAGTTTATAACTATTACAATATCAAATAATCAACCTATAATCTATAGTAACATATGTAGCTCTAATGACCTTGTTTTGTCGATCGCCTTATTTGTCAGAAATCAAAACTTTCATAAAACTTGTGACTCAACACAAGGTAGACCTAAGAACTCAACCACTTAAATGACGATTTGATCAGTTTATGTAAAGAGCAACTTATTTGATATCCTTGAATGTTAAGGATGACTAAAAGCACTTTTGTAAAGAGTTTGTTGTGGTATTGTAGTAAGGGTTTCCTTTTGAATGGTTGACCATTTAGAAAATAAAGTGAATGTATGAGATTGGATGTAACTAAAGGCATAGTTGGGATGAAGAGAATGAATGGCCACTTTTGCTTCATGAAGAGATATTGGAACAAGAGAATTATATAAAATAATAATAGATGCCTGGCAAGGATAAGAAATACAATATCTATTCTAAATGTATTTTCACATAGAAAGTTGTTTTATATGGGATTTATTTCTTAGAGATTAAGATACTTGATCTACAAACTCTGGATTGTAAACTAGTTACAGTAAATGAAATATAAAGCCCATATTAAGTTGTTGGATGGAGTTTCGTATTAGATACGCTGTCATATGAATGGTGGAAAAAGTGGAAGCATACCATATAACTCCTTTGGCAATAACATCATGTTATGAAGAAAAAAGTTCATAAATAAACCAAATTTTATTTATGAAATAGTAACTGTTTTCAGTTGTTACAGCCATATTTTCCAAGTGTTATTGAAGGAAATTTGATACAAATACCGAGCCGAATGAACTGCTCTCACAATAAAAGTTGGAATAAGGAAAAGAAACAAAAATGAAATCCAGATGGTGTTGTGCTGAAATAATATGAAGTTGCGGCTGAATACAGAGACTGCACCCACTCATTCAATATAGCATCAACACTATAATTTGAAATGACTATAAGTTACAGGAATTAATCTGCAACCTTCATACTTTCTATAACAAGTAGAACTGCGATATATGTTCTAAGTAACAGTGAGATACAGAAACTATGTTGTGGCCTCAAAAGCCACACTAACAATACAAGACTGCAACACATCCCCCTAAGCGACTATATGCGAACAGGGATATGTGCAATCTTAAGCTAACATCTAAAAGTTATAGGTCTACGCCACAACTTTATATCTAAAAAGCTATAAGGATGCACCGTCATTTGATATTGATGTGAAAGAATAGCATCACAATTCTGTATCAATATCACATTAATGAAGAATGCGCCACCATATTGATGTGACAGAACAGCGCCACAATCCTAAAAACATCAACTGCAAGCATAAAGACTCAATGGATGAGGCAATGGAAAAAGATTGATCCGCAACCAAGAACCGAAGCTCGTTCCTTAAAGGAAAACCAAGAGATCCCAACTTTATCCCCAAAATAAGTAAATTTGATTTAAAGATAAAGGTGATGGTGTAGCACCTCAAATGTTGTGAGCGGCTCAGAACAGGTTCATGCAAGGCAACCACCCGCCAAATAGCAACTCAATATTTTCCACTAAGCTACGCAACTTAGCTCCAACTATCCTTAGCATTGTGATAATATCATGAATTCGACAGTGTCGTACACCTTTAGAAGTGTTGTTGCAACATAGAAGTTATACAGCATCACTACCTTAGGCATAACAAAGGCATAACTCCCGACAAAGTATAGCGAGGTCATAATGTGTTGATAATGATAAAGCTCTCCATGAAAAGAACAGCAGATCCTCATCGTGGCTTTATCTGCACATATGCACAGTCCATAGGCCTATCGCTTTGTAGAATCAGAAATGCCTAATCTATCAACTTTAAATTTCCCACCTCGATTCCAAGCGTTCCAGCTTCAATTTCAAGTTTCCTACAAGGCCCAACATAGCAATCAAATCACAATTTCCCATCAAAAGCCACATTAACAGTCCATGCATATCAAATGGGCAAGATGAATGATCTGCAAGTGCCACGATCCAATGGAAGAAATCAAGCGAGTGAACGAGTGACGTTCGTAATACGCATGAATCTATGTTTACTATAAATGTATAAGGTACTATAGCGAAAAGGAAGGAATTTTACTTTACTCTTTTTGGACATACAAAATGAAAAACTTATATTCTCTACCATTTTTAATTTTGTACTAAGAACCAAGAAGGAAGATAGTGATAGTTTAACCGTGGATGTAGGATTCCTTAACATCTCAACCATGTAAATTCCATATGTCTTTTATTATTTTCAATACTTCACTTACTAGTTTATTGTCTGCACCAGTATTGAGATAAAAAACTTATTTATGATATTTCAAATATTTCCATCTCATAATTACGTGAATGTTAAAAATAATATAAACACTTCTTAAAAGGAAAGATTAATATTACTTAATTCCGTTGATTCTTAGTCACGAAAGCATTCAATGTCGTGATTACTTCATAAAATATTACTTGAGTATTTCTAAGATGAAAAATTTCACTAACATTTTTGGTACAAGGAAGACTAATTTCCTTCTTTAGTAAAACATACCTACACTCTCTTTACAAAGTACCATTAGAATACCATGAATCTCGCAGATTCTGCTACTCCCCCCAAAAACAAATTCACCTCACCTCAAAGAAGCCCAAAAAGTCACTCCTCGCCTCCTTAACAATATATAGGCAGGCGCATCTGTAGAGCCTACCTCAGACCCTGTTTCAGTAGTTCTTCAAGCCTTTACAACCTAAATGAACCAATGCATGGAGGGACTAGAGAGTTCTATGGCCCAACATACTAGTCTACGGTCGATCTCCCTTCAACCATCCATAGCTCACTACCATCACTCATAAACTGTGATGACAATGCACCAATTAAGTGATAACGGCACTCTCAGACATGACGATGGTGAAGCTGGCCCCAAAACTGATACTAAACCGAAAGCCAAAATCCATATCAATCCTCATATCAAAACAAAGCCTGCTAACATCAATCCTTTATTGCCAAAAAAGAAACCACGAACTACTCGTGATGATGATGAAGTTATCTCACTCTACAAGGATGGCTCACCCCAAATGGATGCCAAGGAAGATGACATCCAATGGTTGTAAGCTCATGTAGAGCAGTTGGTTAAACTTTATTAGCAAAATGCCAAAGAGGAAGTAAGGGAGGAAGGTTCGTTCCCATTTAGCGAAACCATCATAGAAGAAGATTTTCTAGACGACTTCAAGGCTCAGTCGAATAATAAATTTAATGGGACTATAATCCCATATGACCACATATTCACCTTTGAGTACTATATAGACATTTGAAGGTAGGAAGGATGGTTTGGTGTAAACTCTTCCTAGTTTATCTAGCCGATGCGGCTTTCAGATAGTTTAAGGGTAAACTCTTCCCAGCTATCTACTGATTTTCTAAGACAGCTCAGTTTTGGAAGGGAAGCTTCCACGGATTTAAACACCATATCCTGCGTAAAGCATGGTGAAAGTGAGAGTCGGTGCAACTTCATAAAATGCTTCAAACTTAAGGCATTCTGAATTAGGGTCACATGAAGTGCAATTAATGGCTACGCATGTCGAAATTAGAAGGGACTTTGTCATATGGGAGAAGAGTGGTGGAAATCCGTGTCATAGCATAAAGGCCTTCAATGAAAGGATAAGCGACTATATCATAATGGAAGACACCGGGTCCAAAGATAGCTTGAGAGAATTTCTGCACCAAATAATGAGAAGAAAAAGGGGGCAGAGGGGTACCATCTGGCCGTAAAGCGACAGAGGGAATTTAACTCACAACAAAAACTCCCCTCACTCATACCCCTAGGCAGGTATACAAAATGACCAGGACCATACTATCTTATAATGTCCTGAAGAAAGGGAAAAAGGCGGAGCAGAATAGAGGTGGAGCATACTCGCTTCCATAGAGCAAACGACACTGAACCGATAACTATCGTCACTTGAAGAATGAAATAGAAATGCCGATTCAAAAAGGGTACTTTGGCAGCTTTCGAAAAGAAAAAAATGGAGAAAGGACATATTACCTCATATCGAACCCAAATGAAAACCTAACAGGAAATCCATCTAACCTTATAGCCTCAATTCATAGAGGACATACCTAGTAGGAAAAAGTAGGAAGGCACAAGAATGGAATGTACAGGAAGCGAGAGTGGAGTAGAAAACCATTTTTCATGTTATGAAAAAGCTGACATAGGACATAGTGTTTGCAGCAACTGATGCCACTGGATTAGTCTTCCCACAGTAGGATCTACTCATTATCGTGATATGGATCCCAAACTACACCATGAAGAAAGTCTTTGTTGATTCTAGGAGTTCTGTGAACGTCATCTTTAAATCAACATTTGAAAAAATGAAGCTTCCAGCTAAAAAATTAAAGCCAAGCCTAAAACCAGTCTACGGCTTCAACAACACTGCAACCATTCCCATCGAATCAGTACACCAGCTTGTTACTGGCAGAACTATACCCCTTCACAAATCGTACTATGTGAGCTTCCTGATCATTGATCAGCCATCGCCATATAATGCATTTTTGTCAAGACCTGCACTAATTGACTTGGGAGTCATCATATCTTTACTCATGAAGTTTAATACCCCAGCCGAGATTGGTTAATTTGGGGAAAATAATTGAAGGCTAAAGAACAACATAATGTAAAACTCAATCTCAGAAATAAAATAGTTCAGAACTATTATGTTTTCTCCTCTAGTAATTATAAGAATGATAATGAAAATAAATTAAGCTAGTTCTAAGAAGTACATCAGTACAAGATACAAAAAAATGCTGAAATAAGTCACTCTACGACCATAGCATCAATACGGAAAGAAAAGAGAAAATATATGCATATGATTGGGATTGATGAGTATAACTCCGTTTATGCATAATTATTTTCTAAGGAAGCTTGGAATCAAGCACTCCTTGCTCCTCTCAACCCAAGGAAAAAGAAGAAACTTAAATAGACCCTGGTTTAGGGGAAACAAAGAGAGAGCTGAAGCCAGTAGATGATCTTGAAGATGCACAAATACATCCTAAATACCCTATAAAGGTTCTCAAGGTAAGGAAATCCCTTAGCAAAGAAGCCATATTTGAGTTAATAGACTTCCTGAAGAAATCAGTAGGCGTTTTTGCTTGGACGTATTCAAATATGTGAGGGATAGATCCAGCCATCATTTGCCATGCACTCAACATTGACCCTAATGCTCATCTAGTCAAGCAAAAGCACAAGAACCTAGATCAAGAAAGGTAGAATGCTTTACATGAAGTCAAGAACCTAAAGGCAAATGGATTCATCAAAGAAGTATACTTCCTAAAGAGGATTGCCAACCATATCCTTGTGAAGAAGCTCAATGGGAAATGGATAACTATGTAGACTATACTAATCTTAACAAGACCCACCTAAAGGATGCTTTCCCTTACCTGGAATAACCAATTAGTGGATGCAACTAGCGGACATGAACCGCTCAAATTTATGGATGCATACTCAGGTTACAAACAGATAGCTATTTTGAGTCATATTAGGAGCATACTAGTTTCATGATAGAAAAGGCTTATATTTTTACAAAGTCATGTCGTTCGGACTCAAAAACACTAGGGCAACCTACCAGAGGTCAGTTATATGATGTTATCAAATCAGATTAGCAAAAATATTGAAGTATATGTTGTGACATGCTAGTGAAGTCAAAAGTAGCATCAAGTCATATACAAGATGTATATGAAACGTTTGCGGTCCTAAGGAAGTATAATATGAAGTTGAATCCATTGAAATGCACCTTCGCTATTCAGTCAGGGAGGTTTCTAGGATATATGGTGAGCACCCACGACATTGAAGCAAACCCAAAGCAGATTGAGGCCGTAAAGAATATGGAAGTCCTAAAGAAACCAAAAGACATCATGAGTCTAAATGATAAGGTAGCTATGGTAAGTAGTTCATTTCCAAAGCAACCGATAAGTGCATACCATTCTTTGACCAAGTGAAGAAGGGGTATATTTCCGAGTGGACTAAGGAATGTAAAGTTGCATTCTAGCATCTGAAGGACCATCTGATTAGCACCTTTATCCTATCAAAACTGGTAATAGACGAGGACTTGTATGCATATTTAGCTATAACTGATAAAGCTACTAGTGCTACAGTAATTAGAGAAGACGAGGGGACCTTAAGGCCCATCTACTTCACAAGCAAGCATTTATAAGGAGCAAAGCTCAACTATTTAGTCATTGATAAACTAGCTTACAACCTGCTCCCCATGGTAAGAAAGCTTCGGCCCTACTTTCAAGCACACATCTAGTTCCTCATAAATAAACTGCTAAGGAAAATAATGCAAAAACAAGAAACATCGAGTCACTTGCTAAAGTAGGCATTGGAGCTCGGTCAGTATGGTATCTCTTATAGTATAAAAAACAAAAATCAAAGGTCAAGCACAGGTAGACTTCATCATGGAATGTAGACTATCTACTAGGCCCAAACCTAAGGAAGAAGCACCCTTTCCATAATTTTGGCAATTATTTTGGATGGAGCATCAAATGAACAGGTGCAAGGATTGATATATGTTGATTACTCTATATAAGCAGAAACTATATGAAATAGTACAACTTGGGTTCAAAGTTACCAATAATACGGTAGAATATGAGGCTCTCCTTGCACGCTCAAGGATGGCTCCGGTAATAAAGGTAACCCATGTTAAAATTCACAGTTATTCTCAATTGGTTGTGCACCAAATGTAGGTAATTACTAACAAAAGATCTAACTCTAGCTAGAGCAGTTCGAACAGTTTGTTATAAAAAAATTCTACGTGAGAATGACTCTTCTGCTATTCATTAGCCAAGCTCGTTAGCATGAAAGTAGCAAATGAAATAAAACTATTCCAATATGGCATCAAGCGGAACCGAGCATTATTGAAGATAACTAAGTACTTGTCCTAAGTAGGGCCCAATGGGCCACTGTTCGAGAAGCTTAGGCCAGGAAATAGAGGAAAATCGACGGCGGTCTCCAACTGCGTCTACACCTCAACAGATAGAAGGAAACTCGTGTATGGCTCCCATTAAACGATTTCACAATTGATGAAATCCTACCCCCAAAGAGAAATGAAGCCCAAAAATAAGATGTTAGGCCTCGTATTGCTCCTTCTTTGATGACATATTATATAACAGAAGGCACTCAACACCTTATCTTAGATGCATTTCCAAAGATGAGGGGACACGGGTCATGAGCGAAGTACATGCAAGGCAATGTGGGGATCATTCCAGAGGGACTAAATTAGAAAAGAGGGTACTGGGGTATGGTTACTACTAGCCTACAATGCTTCAAGATATTAAATAACACATAAGAAGATATGATGGATGTCAAAGGTTTGCAAATGCCTCAATGCAGCCTTCCCGTAAGCTCATCCCATTAGCCAGCTTATGATCATTCGACATATGGGGTATAGATTTGATAGGTCTACTTCCCAAGTCAAAGGAAGGGGTGAAGTATTCCATAGTGGTAATAAACTACTTCACCAAATGGGTAGAAGTAGAACTTCTAGCTATGATCACCGCAAGAGTGGTAAGAAACATAATCACTAGGTTTGAGATACCCCACTAAATAATTTCAAATAATAAGACCTAGTTTGAAAGCAAGGGGTTCACAAAGCTATGCTAAAGGAACGACATAATAAAAAGCTTCTCCTCAATCGCTCACCCACAGGCAATTAAGCAAGTCAAAGCAAAAAAAAAACTATCAAGAAGTTGCTTAATAAAAGACTACAAAAAGGCAAAAGGGAAGTGGGCTGAGGAGTTGTCTTTAGTACTATAGTCCCGTAGGACCAGATATCCAACCAATCATACACCCTTTTCCTTAATCTACATCTATAAAGCCATGCTCCTCGTCGAAGTAAAAATACCATCATATAGAAGAGTATAATATATGGCAGAGCAGAACAAAGAATTAAAAGAATCCATCCTAGATCTTACTCAAGAAAAAAGGGATGAGGCAGCAGTTCCATCCGCTGCATAATGACAAAGGATGGCGAAAAATTACAATGCTACGCTTAAGAAGAGAAACTTTTGCAAGGGAGATCTAGTGTTGCGAAGAGTAGTGGCCAACACCAAAGACCCAACAGATGGGTCTATGGGCCCAAATTGGGAAGACTGTTTGTAGAAGAAGTCTTGGCTAAGGGGCATACCGGCTATCAAAACCTAATGGAAACCTAGTTCGGAGAACATGGAATTTGGAGCACCTCGGGCCTTAATTTGTAATCAGTGTTACTTGTATAACAAACATTGTAATTATTTCAAAAAATAGTAAAACAATAAGCTAGACGTAAGGATATTAGACGTCCCAAACTAGCATAAATCTCTCTATGTTATTTCACTAACATAACTAATAACACCTGGTTGTATTATACATATAAGCTTATCATCCAAACAGTTACATTGGACGTAAGGATATGGACGGTTTGAACAAGTACAAAAAACCATGCGCATGAATTAAAATGTTGAAAAATATGCGACCTGACTTCACAATCAAAATATAGTCGATCTCCAAATAATGGATAAGACCATGCCTAGCGAACGAACAACAAAAAAAATTCTCCCGACAACAGAGCAGACCATGCCAAGCTTACAGACAAGCCATGTGCGTCAAAAATCTAGTTAAAGAAACATGAACTACACAAGAGATTAATCAGAAATAGTCAGGAAAGATAATGCATGGGATGCAATACATTGTACAAATCAGGTGTAATTCCAGAAACTATTCTAAGCTTTCCAAGTAAACATTAAAAATTAAGATTTATTTGTACGGACCGAGGATTACTTATATATACAAAGACCCAAACATGTTTGCATATTTTGCACATTCATACATAATAGAAAAGATAAAATTATCACCATGTAAAATTACATAAAAATTATTTATATCTACTCGCCCTCGGGAGAATCATCGATTATGATTTTTTACGAACTATGGGATCTTCGACCACCCAATGAGGAATGTCGACTAGAACTGCTCCTACCATAGAAGACGAAAGATAAACTTTTTTGTAATAATCCTTCGACTCATAAAACTTAATCTTGTAATAATGCTTTAACATCTCCTTCCACTGGGAAACAATATTGGTACCATCCCCTATTTGAGGCACAAGGATAGCACCAGGCCTCGATACAACATCGAGGGCCAAGAATGCAACATGATCATCTTCGACACAAGTTTGCTTAGTAGCCTGAAGAGATAACTCTTCAACTTTTTCACTTAGTGCATTGATCCTATATTCATAAAATGCATTCCTCACACCTTTAGCATCTTGTAGTAATCCCTCCAATTTGGAGATTCAAACAGAGCAGACTTCAGCTTTTCCCTCAAATAGGTTACTTCCATACATAGTTTATTAGTGTGAGGATGAAAATCAAGAAAATATAGATGAATAATGTGACGAACCACCTCCTTGACCCTCATAAATCGACACTAATACATCCTTGGTAATCACATGCCGCAAATCCAAGTGCCGGAGAGGCAAATTATCATGGGGTGAAATAAAATAAAGATAGAAGACAAAACAATAATAGAATCTTACGTCGTATTTAGAAAATTTTAATCTTATAGATAGTACATACAATCTCTCTCAAAATGAGATACCATAGTCATAGCAAGCACTAACCCCGCTAGGATGGTTATAGTAGCCTATCCCAACAATTGCTGGTAGATACTAATACATAATGCAGACACAGTGGAAAGTGGCAGACAGCTTTAATAGAAGACCCAAAATGCTCTATGCTCCGTTCTAAAATGCTCCAAGACCAGCAAACTAGTTGGCTGCACGAGAATTAGGGCACCTAGAGTTTAAGGGATAAAAAAATAAACTCTGGGTCGGTCATGGGACTGGTGTGAGAAACTCAGAATACACTTTTTGAAAACAAAAGGGTATCTCATAAGATAACGCCGCACATAAACGCGAAATGAGTTTTTACCTTATGATAACCAAAACATTTTCCACGAAAAATTCATTTGATGTTATATTTAATGACATTCTTTTAAAAACTTTTCAAATAAGCTTATATGATTCTTTGCCGAAAATGTTACATTATTAAATTCTAGCATACTAGCTGTAAAGTAGGTTCTACAATCAAGTCCGAAGGCAATTATTGGAGAATGGATTTCATACAATGGCAGGTAGACTACCTTCCGTACAGTACACCTCTAGAGGGATGTACTAAGGATCAACGTCTTCGAAACCTCTGCACAGGGCAAGACCGACTTACCCAGAGACCCATTTGGTGATGGAAAGAAAGAATATGACATCACCCTGGTTGTTATTGACCTATCCAAGAGCTCTCTTAGCATACACAACACACTCAAAATATGGATGGTTATCTAGAAGGGTGATGTCCATACCCTTATGGGCGTGACAGCCTCATGGCATACCCTGGTTAAGCCATTTTTGAGTGATGAGTCCCGAGGTAACGATTACCTTTCACATAGCACATTGTAATTTGAATGCCACATTGCCAATTCATAATGATTTCTACAAACGTAGAACTCCTGAGTTTGTGTCATAGGAAAGGGTGTTAAGATAAGACATGTTGCCTTCTTTGCCACCAAATAGATGATAAGTTCATATAGATCAATCAATGTGATTAGGAATGCAACGTCAGACATTCGTTCATACAAGTTGTCCAAGGATAGGAAAAACTAAATGAACTCTCCTGCAATATCTTATCGGGGATTACCCTTAGGATTGGTAGCGAGGAGCCCTTACATCGATGATCTCAAATGAAGAACTACTTTCACGTAAATATGATATGGGAAATTTCCCCCAAGGGTCAATGACAAGCAGCACTACCTTCCATCATCCAAATCATATCATCCTATGTCTTTTATTTTTGAATACGTAAATTTGTTCAAAGTGGACTTTGGATAGGAATCGCCCAAATCCGACCCTGGTTCCTTCAAGCCAATCATCAATAAAAGAAATGTTAAGTAAATAGGAAATTATTCTTTTGATTTGTTACTTCCTTTTTATCAAAAATATCTTCAAGAAATACATTATTTAGAACATTTATTCCTTTTATATACATAATCATTAAACCTCTCTTTGAAAAATCATTTATTTTTATTTAAATCTTTTACAAATATTTCTTAATTCCAAATCAAATTTTTGATTACGTCGAAATCATGTTATCTAGGATGTTAATCCCAAAACCAGCAAATAAGTGAGCAGAATCTATAGAAATCATCTAATTTTAATCAATATCAATTTTTGTATTCAACGGTACTATGGGCGAAACAACGGCAAAATCACCTTTTAAATTCCATGAACAGTACAAGTTCGCTCTTTGGAATTTAGCACCAAGTATAAGAGGATTATCTTCATAAAATCCAAGTTATTTATATTTGGAAAATCATATCGATTCGAGTAAATCAAATTTACTATTCACTCCATCAGGCCAGTCGAGACAGCCAGGAGACTAGGAAACTGGTTTTCCAAATTCAATCCTAGACACTATCTCTTTGTCACCCATAAGGTGGTCAAGTTATTTGATCGACACAAAATCTTTTAACATACTCAATCAACTTTTAATTATTTATTTAACCACTTCATAAATCCTTCAAATCACCTTAAAATGCTTTATTAATCATTTAAAATATTTACAAAATATTTGGAAAGAATTGTTGCATTTAGAACTATATTTCAAAAGTTATAGAAAAGTGCTGCAAAAAGTGCCGCCAATGGTTCTTTTTAAGCTATATTGATCAAAACGAATTTTACATCACTTGACAATTCATTTATATAACTCAAATTACTTGTAAAACATTTTAATAGAGTTTTAGAATTTATTTCATATTTTTAAATAATTTTAAAAAATCAATTTTAAACAAATCTTTTATGGATTCCGAACTGTAAAACCTCGATTTTTCCAAAAACTTGTTTTAGTCATATTTCAAAATCTACTTATCGAAAGCTTGGTTTTCTTTATTTGAAAACTATAGATATAATAGTTCGGAAAATACTTATCTCAAAGAATTCTGAGCCATATCTCATTCTATACATTTGTTTGAACTTTACGGCGTGAAATCGTGAACTACCATTACACGACGCGTCTATATTTAACTCAATTTTCAATATTCATTTAAACGTTCCCAAAACACTTATAAATGTTTCTACAACATTTTTAAATTGTAATAAACCATTTTAAGAAGTTTAGACTTTCCATATACACATTTCATTCAATAAAAGAGAGTGATTTTCTTTGTTGTTATCGACGTGTATTGACGTGGCTTGCATATATATGCAAAAACCATATTTATCAACCATCATTAACAATCATGTCCAAACATATATCATCCAATAGTATATAAATCTATGGTTTAGAAGTTTCTCACCATGGGTTAAATGATTACTCTAAAAATGGCTATAGCTTCGCTACTTGGATTTTAAAGCTTACGATCCCTTAGACTTAAGCTTATAGGTGGCTCGGCCTTTCTTAGGGATGTGATATAGTGCTCATGGCCTAGGGTAGGAGAAGAGGAGGGCTCGGCCTTTGATGAAGGAAGTGAGGCCGTGGATGGTAGAGAGGAAGTGTGGAGTTTTTGGAATAGTTTGAAGTGCTTAAGTATATATATGTATATGTTATAATTAAATTTCTTTTAAGAAATATTTTGGCATTATTTTGTTAAAATGAGAAGCCATGAAAGAGGAGAGGAAAGAGATTAGAAATGAAGAAGAAGATGTGTAGAATTGAAGTGGAGAGTGTGAGGTATCTATAGGCAAGGAAGAGGAGAAAAATATCTATATATACATCATCTTCATCACCATCACATTCACCACCATCATCACCTCCCTCCTTTCAATGCATGGCCCAAGTCTCTTCTATTAAGGACGAGGACATGTGCTTGTACTTTGATGGTTAGTGTTAACTTTGGGTAAGCTTAAGAGTTAAAGATTTATAAAATATCTTAGATAATTTTAGTAATATTTATATATTTATTTACATGTATATGTATGTGTTCATGTGCATGTGGATATGTCTTTATGTATGTGCATGTATATATTCATATGTATGTTACATATTATCCACAACATTGCATGACTTATTCATGTTGAATTGTTATGATTTTTTATTTTGATTTTCGATTATATTTTTTCTTCTTAGTTAACATACACATGTACGTAAAAAAAGTTTAAAAATAATATTTCCATTATATAATAATTAAAAGGTTTATTTAATAATTAATAATTATTAAATAATTTAAACAACATTTAAATTCAAAAATCAATTATTCCAAATTAGTGATATCTATAACAGTGTTATAAAGGCAATATAGATTTCAAAATAAAATATATAATTTTATTACATATTCACATTCACATATATAAATGAGTATACGTATCTGGCTCCATGCACAAGTTTGGATGACTAAAGCGCTGCTTAATGATAAAACAATTTACAGTTATTTTGTCGATATTTTGACCAATGTATATATTTTTGTAAATAATTATTCAAAAAAGTTTGCCATTATTATTTATAATTCAAACCATCATCATTTATGTTTGAAAATCTTATTTTTGAATATTTTGACATCTTTCCGCAATGATGATATTACAGGTCGTTACATACTTCCCTCCTTAAAAGAATTTTGTCCTCGAAATTAAGGATAAGAAGAAGATAAATCGAAGACAAATATATATATATAACAAGATGAAATATATATATATACACATATATATATATATGATATGGAAAGTGACTACACCATAGGTTGGTAAGTACACTACATCGATACAGCATATAACTATGTATCTATCCTAAACTCAAGATATGTTTTCTGCATTCTATCTTCTGTTCCCATGTGCAGTCTGCTGCATCACCACTCGATTGGACTTTAACTAATCTTACAACCTTCCTCCTTAATCCGCGTGATCTATGATTCACATTGGTCGCTTGATAACTGCCAAATTTGGTTGAACTTCTAAATCTTCTTGGGCGACTTTTTCTATAATTTGCTCTAGATCATGCACATATTTTCGTACGTTAGATATGTGAAAGACATTGGGCACACCTAACAACCTTTCGGTAAATTTCACACGATAAGCTAATGGGCCAATCCATTAGAGAATGGAAAAAGGTCCAATAAATCGAGGTGCTAACTTTGCTGCCCGACCAAATCTTACCACTCCTCTTATTGGAGAAACTTTCAAGAATACAAAATCCCCAACAAAGAATTCCAAATTTCTACGCCTCCTATCCGTGTAACTCTTTTGCCTGCTCCGGACTTCTTTTATCTTCTTTTTGATCATTTCAACCTTTTCTAAAGCTTCCCTAATCATTTTAGGACCTAGTACTAATCGATCTTCGGTCTCGATCCAATATGTTGGGGATCTACACGGACGGCCATACAATGTTTCATACGGAGCCATACCAATACTAGCCTGATAGCTATTGTTGTAGGAGAACTCAACAAGATGAAGATATTTTTCCCATGATTCTCCAAAGTCTAAGGTGCAGGCTCTTTGAAGATCTTCAAATACCCGATTTGCTCTCCCAGCTTGCCCATCGATCTGGTGGTGATATGCGCTGCTTATGTTTATCTTAGTTTCTAAAGCTGTTTGCAATGCCTCCAAGAACTTACTGGCGAAGATAGGGTCTCAATCACTGTCTATACTACTGGGGACATCATTCAATCAAACCACTTGCCTCATGTATATTTCCGCCAGACTTGCAGCAGTTCTCGTTGTTTTTACTGGGATAAAGTATGGGCTCTTGGCTAATCGATCTATGATAATCCAAATGCCTTCTGTTACCTGGAAAATCGACCAGGCAACTAGAACGTTCGGTATTCAGAGTTGCACTCGGCATCAGAAAACTTTCGGCCATTCAGAATTACACTCGGCATAAGGAGCGCTCGGCATCCGTGACAACCGGCATCTATAGACAGTCGGCAGGCAAGAACATTCGGCACCAGATAGTGCTCGGCAGTCCAAGATTGCGCTCGTCATAAGATCGTTCGGCATGAAGAAGCAAAGGATCGTTCAGCCTCCAGAAGATCGTTCGGCGTCCCAGCATCGTTCGGCGTAGTTCACTCAGTACAAGTGCTCCCTAGAGAAGTCAGCATGCTCGGCTTGAGATCGTCCGGTATCCAGGAGATCGTTCGGCCTTGAGTCGTTCGGCTGAAGAAGCCATTCGGTCAAACCCTTCACTCGGCCAAGCCCTTCACTCGGCATTACTATCATTCGGCATTCCTGCCCCATTCGACCTGCATCTCTCATTCAACCTCTCGCCTCGCTCGGCCTAAAGAGGGGAGACTCGGCATGCTTCATTCGGCACAAGGAGTTCGGCTCGGCATTCCTTTTCCGGCCTCCCTGGTTCGGCGTACAGTACATACACTACTTGGACCAAGTTATTCGGCCACCTGGCCCACCAGGGAAGTCCAACCCACTTTCGTCTATAAATAGAGAGGCAGGGGCATAGAAAACGGGATCAGATTTTAGAGAGCACTTGGGAGACTCTTCCACATTGAATCCTCATTCAAGACTTATTTCTTTTACCTTGCAATTGTATCCTAATACTTAAGAACAGATTGTATCTGTAATCAAGTATCAAGTGGAGAATAAAGATCAGCTTCAAAGTGGACGTAGGCCACTGCGCCGAACCACTATAAATTTGGTGTTCATACTTTCCGCATTTTAATTTATATTTTCTTCTCTTTTTCAGTTTGTTTTCTTCATTATTCTCTCTACACAATCTTTCTAAGGGTGTTAGTGACCAATTTTGGTGCTAACATTTTGGTGCTTTCACTGAGAATTGAATTCTCAGGCTATTAGGATCTACTTTGTAGCTATTGGATTGCATAAGTCCCCCAAAGGAGATCCATAATCATTCATAAGGAATCTGTTGATTTTACTCAAAGTTACAGCCAACAAATCTATCATGGGAAGACCACGAACCAGATCGGCCTCTCAAAGTGCAAATGTCCGTAAAACTGCTAGCATACAACAAGATGGTCTTAGCAAGCAACAAGCGATTCGAGGCGTAGGACCCTCCAACCAAAATCAAGCGGAAGTTGTTTCCCGAGCAGAGTTCAATCACTTAATGAAAGAACTTAGGGAAAGCAGGAGGCAACTTGCTGAGCAAATGCAGACCAATGCTGACCTCATGATTCGGCTTACTAAGCAGCAGCAGCGGAATGCTGGAGGTAGCCCTGCCCCTTACTCAGAAGATGATAGTTCGACTTCAGCTGACGAACCACCTAGGCGTAGACGCCGCAAGGATGAAGGTGAACAAGCAGGTGCCACCAATCGATCGACTAGGGATCAAGCTCGTGAAGAGGCTGGACACCAGACTCACCAAGATCCCAAAGAACCCAACCTTCCATCTTCCATACCTACCCCCGACTTGACAGCTATGGTTAGGCAGCTGATGAAAGAAAACCAAGGATTGACTAATGAAGATTGGGGAGTTTCCAAGAGTCATACTCCCTTCACAGATACCATCCTACAGGCTGAATACCCAAGGAAGTTTAACATGCCCACCATTCGTGCCTATGAAGGGAAAACTGACCCTAGACAGCATGTAATGAGGTATGGATGGATGATGGATTCAGCAAGAGCCAACGACGCAACCAAGTGCAGGTGCTTTCCGATAACTTTATCCGGAATCGCCACCACGTGGTTCACTCGACTTCCTCCACGGTCAATCTCCATCTTCGACGAATTAGCAAGAAAATTCATAGAACAATTCAGGATACACACCACTCGTCCCAAGGATGTGATGTCCTTGTCAAGTGTGACCCAAGCTCCAGGAGAATCACTGAAAGCATACTTGCATAGATTTCATGTTGCCGCTACTAAAGTGAGCAATCCTAACGATCATGCAATTTTGATGGCAGTAATGCGTGGAGTGGATCCAGATTCTGAATTTGGAGATTGGTTGGCAGGAAAGCCCCCAGCCACGCTGGAACGTTTTTATTCGAAAGCCCATCAATTCATAAGGAGGGAAGAAGCTCGGTGGACAAGGAAAGACAAGGCACCGGGGCCCGGTCAAGAATCTGTAAAGAGTAACATCGCTGCGAAGACAACCAGAGATAACCCTGAGAAATCTCAAGCCACCGTCCAGAACGAGCCCGGGCAGTCTAAAGCAACTGGAGGCGGAGATCCCGAAAAGAAGAAGAAGGAAAATGGGAGATGGAAGTCAAGAATCCCGACCTACAACGAATACACTCCACTGAATACATCTCTTGAGAACATCTACTTGTCGACCTACAACACTTTTCAGTACAGAAAACCACGCCCAAAGAAATCAACAGAGGAGTAGAAGCGGACTGGGAAGTATTGTCGCTTTCACGAGTCCTACGGACACAACACTGACGAGTGCAGGCATCTTCATGACGCTATTAAGAAATTGATTAGGCAGAAGAAGCTATAGGAATTTGTCAGATACTCGCCAGACAGTAAACAGGAGACATCGGACCCCGGACGCGGGCCAGCTCCACGCCAGCCAGAACAACCTGCTCGGACTGTGGGAAGATTGGTTATTAACACAATTGCTGGTGGACATCATCCTGCGGATAAAAATTGGCAGGAGATGGAGCGATATGCTAATTCTTTGAGACATACGGAGTATGAGTGCTGTTCAAATATGGAGGATGGAGCTCCCGCAAAGCAGCAGCGCACGATGAACGACGATATTGTATTCAGGAATAGAGATGCGGATAATGTGGAAGCCCCTACTATCGATCCGATGGTCATATCCGTGACCATCGGACCGGCATTCGTAAGAAGAATTCTAATTGATTGCGGAAGTTCCGTTAACATCATCTTCAAGAAAGCATATGACCAAATGAAGCTGGAGACTAAGGATTTGAAACCATCTAAAGCCCGAATCCATGGCTTTAACGGCGCAGCAACAGATGCAGTAGGATATGTGGAGTTACCAGTTGAATTGGAACAAGGAGAACGCAGGAGAATGTGAATCCTTCCATTCATAGTGCTGGATGTTAATTCACCATACGACGTATTCCTGGGACGACCAGCCCTCGCAGACTTCAGGGCAGCCTTGGCCCCGTGGTGTTTGACGTTAAAGTTTCCCACAGACAAAGGAGTAGGAGTAGTGCATGGTGATCAGGCAACCGGACGTGCATGCTACGTGGCTGAGCTCAGAGAAGCGCAGCGTAGGGAGAAAGGAAAGGTCACGGACAGCTTTGTCCGCATCCAAAATTCTGATGATTGACAACTAACGCCCAAGCCCTGGCTCGGGCAACATTCTCGGATCCATAGAGACTTAGATCCGAGAGATGACGATGGGGAACCTAGGGAAACGAATGCAGCGCCAGCTGAACTAACTATTGACATCTCAGTTAGCCGCAGTGACCCATCACGAGTTCTTAAAATAGGATCACGACTAGACCCCGTGACAGCTGAAAACCTTATTGACTTCCTCCGAGCGAACCTTGATGTGTTTGCTTGGACACATTCTGATATGTGCGAGATTTCTCCTACAATTGCGAGTCATATGTTGAACATAGACCCAAAACACGTCCCCGTGAAACAGAAAAGGAGAGGCATGGATCCCGAGAGGTCCGCAGCTCTCAAAGAGGAGGTGGACAAACCCAAAACCAACGGGTTCGTCCGCGACGCCCTCTACCCTGAATGGGTGTCCAACCCAGTGTTGGTAAAGAAAGCCAATGGGAAATGGAGAACTTGTGTTGATTACTCTGATTTAATTCCCGCTACCAAGGATCGACCAACTAGTCGATTCAATAGCCGGACACGAGTTACTATCATTTATGGACGCGTACTCTGGCTATAATCAAATTCCGATGCACATACCGGACCAAGAGCACACCAGCTTTGTCACAAACGTCGGGTTGTATTGCTACGTAGTAATGCCCTTCAGATTGAAGAACGCAGGAGCAACTTACCAATGTCTGGTAAATCGAATGTTCAAAGATCGGATTGGAAAAACGATGGAAGTCTACGTGGATGACATGCTTGTGAAGTCACGACAATCAAACGACCACATCCGAGACTTAGCAGAGATGTTCGATATACTGAGGCACTTCGGGATGAAGATCAATCCTTTGAAATGTTCGTTCGGCGTGGCATCAGGAAAATTCTTGGGTTTCATTGTGAATGCACGAGGAATTGAAGCTAACCCGGAAAAGATCCAGGCCATCCGAGATATACGAGTACCCAGAACCATCAAACAGGTGCAAAGCTTGAACGGAAAAGTGGCTACGCTGAATCGATTCATATCCAGAGCTACAGACAAATGTATTCCGTTCTTTGAAGTTATAAAGAAAGGAAAGAGAAACTTCGAATGGACCACCGACTGTGACGAAGCGTTCCGGGCTCTGGTAAGACACCTGGAGAGTCCCCCGGTGCTGTCGAAACCAGTAGACCACGAGATGTTGTACGTATACTTAGCGGTCTCTCAACATGCCATTAGCACAGCCCTGGTCCGCGAAGAGGACCAAGTTCAAAGGCCAGTTTACTATGTTGGTAAATGCTTGACGGGGGCGGAAAGGAACTATCCAAAGATTGAGAAACTCGCCTATTGCTTGGTGATTGCATCACGCAAGCTTCGTCCATACTTCCAGGCACACTCGATCAGTGTCTACATTGACCAACCATTGCGTAAAGTACTCCAACGACCGGAAATTTCCGGAAGGATGCTAAAATGGAACATTGAGTTAAGTCAATTCGACATTGCCTACCTTCCACGAAGGGCTATACAAGGACAAGCACTAGTTGACTTCATCTCCGAGTTCACTCTACCAGATGAATCGAGCGGACACATAGTCGCACCTCCCATTCGATGGAAGATGTACACCGATGGGGCATTTAACGACCAACGCTCGGGGGCAGGTATCGTCCTCATAACCCCAGAAGACCGATCAATCTGCTACGCTTTGAAGCTTGAATTTGCAGCAACAAATAACGAAGCCGAATATGAGGCATTGATTGCTGGCTTGAAACTCGTTATCGAGTTGGGAGTGAAGTCAATCGAAATCTTCTGTGACTCACAGCTGGTAGTTTATCAGGTGCGGGGAGACTATCAAGCAAAGGGGCAGAGACTGGCTCCTTACCTTGCTCGCACTCGAGAACTACTGGCAAGTCTCGAATATTATGACATCTCCCATGTCCCACGCGAACAGAATAGAGAAGCTGAATCGTTAGCAAAGTTCGCAAGCACTGGCGATGCACAGCAGATGGGATTGTTCCCTGTCGAGACCCTACTTGCCCCAAGTATAGACATGATGGAGATAGATTTCGTCTTGGAGACCGAACTCGAAAGGGAATCGTGGTTGACCCCGATCAAACAGTACTTACTACATGGGGATTTGCCTGAGAAGAGGAGCGAAAGACGCCAAGTCCTTCGTAAGGCCTCGCATTATGTGATACAGAATGGAGTAATGTATCGCAGGGGATTCTCGACCCCCTTACTCTGGTGCGTGGCCCATGACGAGATAAAACGGGTACTGGAGGAAGTCCATGAGGGAGAGTGTGGTGATCATACCGGGGGGCAAACTTTGGCAAAGAAAATCCTCCGCTACGTATACTATTGGCCAATCGTGAACCGCGACGCCGCAGACTATGTGAGGAAATGTGACAAATGCCAGATATAAGCGAAAATTCCAAGAGCCCCGCCGACGGAACTCACGCAAATGGTTAGTCCCTGGCCATTTGCAATGTGGGGAATTGACCTGATTGGTTCTTTACCCTTAGCCAAAGGAGGCGCGAAATATGCAATAGTGGCAGTCGATTATTTCACCAAATGGGCAGAAGAGGAGCCTATGGCCACGATCACCACCAAGAAAGTCATTAATTTCGTTGTACGAAATATCATATGCCGCATTGGTCTTCCACGGACCATCATAACAAATAACGGGACTCAATTCGAGAGCAAAGAATTCAAAGAATTTTGTCAGAAGTATGGCATTGAGAAAAGGTTCGCAGTAGTTGCTCACCCGAAGGCGAATGGGCAGGTAGAAGCTGTAAACAAAATAATCAAGTCCATATTGAAGAAGCGTTTGGAAAAAGCTAGAGGAAAGTGGGTAGATGAACTCCCGACAGCGCTTTGGGCCTATAGAACTACCCACAAGACCGCGACTGGCCACACATCATTCGCATTGGCGTACGGCACGGAAGCCGTCATACCCGTAGAACTTGAAGTTCCATCACATCGGGTGACTCATTATGACCCCGCGTCGAACCAGGATCTCTTACTCGAATCATTGGACTTTATCGATGAAAAACGCGAAGAAGCTGATCTGAGAGAAACCTCGTACAGACATCGTGTCGCGAGATATTATAATGAGAAAGTCCGACCAAGAATCTTTGATGTGGGAGATCTCGTTTGAAACGATTTTTTCCAGTCCTGTCACATATGAACCCCGCATGGGAAGGTCCATACGTCGTCGAACGGAGGCTTGGAGAAGGAACTTTCAAGCTAGCGACCATCGATGGTGTGACACTCCCCCGAGCATGGAACAGCGAGCACTTGCGGCGTTACTACACTTAATCTATTTCCTTTATGCAATAGTTGCACTTATTTCCAGTATGTTTCCATTTCCAGTTCTTGACATGTAATAAGACAATTCAGCTTGCTCTCATTAATAAAGGCTTGAAGCCACCTTTTTCATAAATGATTAATGTCTCTGCGTATGATATTCCTGTGACAAGCAGATGAAAATTATGATATTCTGACTAGCGTACGAACGCTCAGAAACAACTTAACATCTCCA
The DNA here is from genome assembly GCA_030765085.1 of Allium cepa. Lineage (NCBI taxonomy): Eukaryota > Viridiplantae > Streptophyta > Magnoliopsida > Asparagales > Amaryllidaceae > Allium > Allium cepa. The sequence goes on along the minus strand of CM060946.1, from coordinate 73,143,642 downwards.
AGTCCCCGGAGCGCGGACTGGAGTACTCGAAATCCCCAGAGTGCGGACTCGAGTATAAATGATTCTAACACTCCAAGTCCCCGGAGCATGGACTGGAGTACTCGGAGTCCCCGGAGTGCGGACTCGAGTATAAACGATTCTAAAACTCTAAGTCCCCAGAACGCAGACTGGAGTACCCGAAGTCCCCGAAGTTCGGACTCGAGTATAAACGATTCTAAATCTCCAAGTTCCCGGAGTGCGGACTGGAGAACCCGAAGTCCTCGAAGTGCGGACTCGAGTATAAACGATTCTAAATCTCCAAGTCCCCAGAGTGCGGACTGGAGTACTCCAAGTCCCCGGAGTGCGGGCTCGAGTCTAAACGATTCTAAATCTCCAAGTACCCGGAGCACGGACTGGAGTACTCGAAGTCCCCGGAGTGCGGACTCGAGTATAAACGACTCAAAATCTCCAAGTCCCCGGAGCGCGGACTGGAGTACTCGAAGTCCCCGGAGTGCGGACTCGAGTATAAACGACTTAAAATATCCAAGTCCCTGGAGCGCGGACTGGAGTACTCGAAGTCCCCGGAGTGCGGACTCGAGTATAAACGATTGAAAATCTCCAAGTCCCCGGAGCGCAGACTGGAGTACTCGAAGTCCCCGGAGTGCAGACTCGAGTATAAACGAATCAAAATCTCCAAGTCCCTGGAGCGTGAACTGGAGTACTCGAAGTCCCTGGAATGCGGACTCGAGTATAAACGATCCAAAATCTCCGTCCCCGGAACGTGGACTGGATTACTCGAAGTCCCCAGAGCGCGGACTCGAATGTAAGTGATTCAGATCTCCAAGCCCCTTGAATATGAACTATGACACAAATGGCTTAGATATGCCGAGTCCCCGACATGCGGGATAGGAAATATTTTAAATACATGAAGTACAGAATGGAGATTGAACAACTCCAAAGAATTCCCAAGCTATGTAAAGGTGAACCAGGAGGTCTATGTTATTCACAGCAGTTCAGATTTCACTCACAATCAAAATCACAAAGAAAGCTGAATGACAAGAATCTTTTGAAAAGACATAAAATGAAACTGAACTTTATTCCTGAAAAGCATTTCCCTACAAAAGCGCTCCGAAGTCCGGATTCGACAGCCTATTTACACAGTCTTCAAAAATCATTACATGACCTAAATTAACTCTCGTTGAACGAGGACGATGGTCACTTCTTGTGTTTCTTTGACTTCTTCCCGGATGATTCCTTCCCAGAGCGCTTACCCTTGGAATCCTTCCCTGATGGAGGGGTGACGACCGAAGATGTAGGGGGAACGTCCATAGGCTTGGACCCACCAGGGAGGATGACCTTCAACGGTTTGTTCAAGGGGTCATCCAGGTCCACATCCCGAGGCTCAGCCTTAACTCTGGCTGTCACTTCCTTTTCTTTATCGAGCCGCTCCTTCATGCTCGGCTCAGATGCATGCTTGGAGGCGCCCGTGATTTCTATTTCAAAACTCTCGAAAGAAGATTCGGACTTGCCTTCATCGAGTGCCCCGATTACTTGGGCATCTGGGCCAGGACCCTCGCCAACTCGAGCAGCCTCACTCGTTTCTTTCTCCATCTCCTTGGTGACATCGCTCCTCGGAGTGGGCTCGGGGTCAGAACAGCCTGCACAAAGTCACAAGAGAACAAATGTTAGAGCACGACAACTTCTAGAAAAACACAGAAACCCTATAAAGCAAAGAAGTTGCTTACCGGGTGCCGGTGGAATCTCGGTTGTCAGAGGGGTCTCACCCTCCGGGATGGGAGATAGGACATGAACGCCAAGCCTGGGGGCATCCGGGTCGTAGCCAAGGTGCTGCTCGAAGGGATCAAGTACCGGTCGGCTAGCTGGCTGAGTAGGCGCACGAACTGGGGGCACGATGCCGGATGGACCAATAACCACTTCCTTTCCTTTCCTCGAGGGGGAACCTTTGCTGTATAGGGCCTTAGCCGCTGATAGGTCTGAAGGTTCTTTTCCCTTTAAGAACTCCTTAATCAAAGCTTCCTCATCGACCTCTTCGACGCCGCTCTCGGCCTTCCTGATTTGAATCAGGGTCTCCCACGCCTCGATCAGAGACTCAAGGTAGCCCTCGCCTAAAAAAGTTAGATCTCGATACATGAGAACTCGGGCGTTGAATTCAGCGATGAGCGGGTCAAATTCAGTCTTGATCTCTTCCCTACCTTCCTCCCTGGCCGCCTCAAGGCGAGAGTCGATGTCGGCAGTTGCCGTCTTTTTGCCCTCCTTGAGAGCCTCATTCTTTAGTGCCTCGACTTTGGAGAAATCATTCTCGAGTTTCTCCTTTAGGAGTCAGGTGGCGATGATCTCATCGCAATAGTGTTGTGCCTCAACCTGGGAGGCCAATTTTTCTTTCTTCTCCTCATGGAGTTGCTCTTCGAGTTCCTTGACCCGTTGGTTGAGTATGCCCCGCTCCTTCTGAACGAAGTCCTTCTCCAAAGATAGAGCACCACACCGTTGGACTGACTCATCAAGCTCCTTCTTATGAGTTAATTCAAGGCGGGAAACAGCCTCGGCGGTGTCCTTAGCGCGCTGACGGGCGACCTCAAGCTCAGACTTATAAGTGGTCAACTCGTCATCCTGGGCCTTAATGATATCCCTGTCATGAATAGCTTCAAGCTTTAGGTGGTCAATTTCGTGTTGGCGCTCCACAGAGACTTCAAAAAGCTTCTCAGCCAGATGAACGAATGCGTAATGTTGGACATAGACGTCGTTGGTACAGGCAATGGCATTTTGCTTAACATCTCCGGGTATAGGGTGAATCGCTGGGAGAAACTTTAGCCCATCAAAACAAATCTTCGAAAATTTGGCCTTGAGTTCGGTCAGTTTCTCCGACACTGTCGGGCCTGTCGCTGGAGCGGGAGGAGACGGCATTGAAAGTTTGCCCCTCCTATGAGAGTCTCGGGAATGCCGGGTAGAAGAGGAGCCAGAGTGTTGGTATCGAGGAGCATCGGAATGCGACCTCTTATGACCTCACTTTTCTTTGCTTCGCTCCTGATGAGAAGAGGTCTCCTGGTGGAGTTCGGGCTGATAATGAGTTTTCTTCCGGAATGACGAGTCCCGAGAATGATAATCTCAGTCGCTGTCGCTATCTCTGTCTCGACGCTTCTCGAGACCTGAGTCCCGACCGGATTGGCGTAAAGTCGACGAATCGCGAAGGGGGTCATATCCGTGCGAACGCCCTATGTCGCCTGCAAAGAACTCAAACAATAGCGAATCAGCGAGGGAACAAAATGATGAAAGAAAAGTAGGTGCAAAGTGAAGTGCACGTGTCCGTGTGTGTCCTAGTGTTCCCCCCTGACGGACCAGTGGCTTTGCTAACGGGAGTCTTTTCCCCTCGGTTCGGGGCTGGGACACTTGCATCGCCCCTGGCGGGTGAGCGAAACTTAAACAACTCCGGGCCATTGAAATCATAGTTGAACAAGTCGTCGGGAATGGAGAGGTTCGATAAGCCCTTCGGAGAACTTTCAACGCGCTGTGAAGAAGCCTCTTTCTCTGGCTGGATAGGCGTAACTTTGTAAGTCCCGCCAACCTTCTCCTTCCTCAACTTGCACGTCGGCTTCTTTTTCCCCTTCGAAGGGGAAGATGACGTTTAAATATCATGAACTTCGACCGCAGGGCCCAAATCCTCACCTTGCTTTTGAGGTGGCTCGTTTGGAATTTCCTCCTCTTCCGGTACTTCAAGAGAAGGGAGAATAGATGATTCAGGCAGTTTTTTTCCCTCTAGCGGGTACGGGTTTGGGAAGCGAGGCCCCCTCAGGAAGACTAATCCGGCGGCCAGGAGATAGCAGACCGAACCTTGATAATGACTCATTGGAAATGAGGACTCGGATATCTCGTTCCTCAGCAGGAAGGGCTCTAATGGCTTCGACAGCATCAGAGTACCCTCGACCCTCGGGACGTGGAATGGAATCTGAAAAGATGAAACGATAAGTTAGCAGAAGCTTAAAAACGATTGGGAACGGACATCATTCAGGAAGAAGACTTACTTCCTTCAACCCATCTCCTCGCAAAACCCTGTGGGCAGCGCACGTAAAACCATTCCTGTTTGTACTGGGCGAATTTGCTGCTCCACGCGCTGGTGAAAATTTGGCACTTCCGATGTGGCTCAAGAAACATGTAAGAGGGACTGTCTCCCCATTTCTTGGTAATGTATATGTACCTAATATCTCCAAGGGTTGGGAGCCTAGAGAAGACGGCCATAAAGAGCACGTACGTGCCATAGATGAAGGCGTGACCGTTTGGATGTAGCTGTGATGGGGCGACGTCAAGATACCGCAGCACATCTCGAAAAAATAGATTGAACGGTGGTACGCTGCCAACCCAACACATGAACTTGCTGCACGCTGTATATCCCACTGGGGGCAGATGTGGACGGTCGTGCCCCGACGGAACTAACACGTCGAAGAACGGGATACCATGAATAGAACATATCCGCTGAAGAGCGGCTTCGGTGACCCTCGAAGTCTGTGAGTCAACCAGGCTATCCAATAAGATCGATGACTCCAAGGTATCAGGAGCCCAGTCGTGAGCGGGAGAAACTGACGGGTCAGATGTATCGGCGGCTGTTTGCTTTGTAGACGGCCCGGGTCTGTCGGAAAGTGTAGCGGAACTGGATTTTTTAGACATCTTGAATAAATAGTGGATTCAACTAAGCACTTGCGTGAACTATACTTGAAAAATGACCAATGTTAGAGTTAACAACACGAATAATCCCCCCACCTGGTGTGTGAACTAGTGCGTTCAATCGTGTATAAGCATTTAGAATAAAACTAAGCTTGTAATCGCCGCCTCTGAAAACCGTCATCGCTGACCGTCTCCAAGAGCCTTCTGTATGGCGATTACAGTTCTAGGTTAAGAAAACGCTAAAAGAAGTTATTCGGTTACGGCAAGTAAAGTTCGGTTATGAAATTAGACAAGATGTCAGTATGTTCGGCATTTGAGTTTGGTCGGCATGTCAGTATGTTTGGCATTGGTGTTTGTCCGGCCTAAGTATGTTCGGCATTCATGTTTGTTTGGCATCTCAGTATGTTCGGCATTAATGTTTGTCCAGTCTAAGTATGTTCGGCAAAGTCCTTGTTTGGCCTACAACCATCGTTCGGCCCACCTTCAGTTCGTACTGAGTGAGTATCGCTCGGCCGAAATACTATTCGGCCGAAACAATACCCAGCCTATCCACTGGCTCACATCCAAACCCATCGTTCGGCCAACAATATGCCGTGCCGAACCAAGGTTATGCCAAGTCTTAACACTCTGCACGACCTCCATATTTTCCTCTCCTCCACCTAACTCTTTCCCGTGGCCTTATCTAATACACAGAGGTCGTGCCGAACCACAGTGTCCCTCTCAAACAACGAAACAAACCCTACGAAGCATTCTTCCCGAACCATCTCTCCCTACCTCACAATGATCGGACTTGGAGACATAATTTGATTCCTCCACACAGCCTGTTCGGTAATGACTCAGTCCTATGCGAATTTGTGGAAAGGAGTTGGGCAAAGGGATTATACCTAGTTCATGGATCGAGCTTTAGGAAGGCTTAAGAAGTACTTGAAGTCCGATTGCAAGGATGGTTCGAAGATTCGGGGTTGAAAGGTGAAGGTGAAAAAAGAAAGGAGGAAGAAGAAGACAGGCTTTATAGGGAAGAAGAAGAAGGTGAAGAGACTCTGACCGGTTCTACCGGTCAAAACGGTGTCGATCGGTAACTTCAAATCGCTTGGCATTCGTATCGTTCGGCAAAGAACGTTCGGCATCCAAAGCACTCGGTGGCATTGTGCGAATTCTATAGTATAAAGCACACCCTTATCGAATACACAGCGTACTTTGGGGGGCAAAATGTTACCTGGAAAATCGACCAGGCAACTAGAACGTTCGGTATTCAGAGTTGCACTCGGCATCGGAAAACTTTCGGCCATTCAGAATTACACTCGGCATAAGGAGCGCTCGGCATACGTGACAACCGGCATCTATAGACAGTCGGCAGGAAAGAACATTCGGCACCAGATAGTGGTCGGCAGTCCAAGATCGCGCTCGGCATAAGACCGTTCGGCATGAAGAAGCAAAGGATCGTTCGGCCTCTAGAAGATCGTTCGGCGTCCCAACATCGTTCGGCGTAGTTCACTCAGCACAAGTTCTCCCCAGAGAAGTCAGCATGCTTGGCTTGAGATCGTCCGGTATCTAGGAGATCGTTCGGCCTTGAGTCATTCGGCTGAAGAAGCCATTCGGTCAAACCCTTCACTCGGCCAAGCCCTTCACTCGGCATTACTATCGTTCGGCATTCCTGCCCCATTCGACCTGCATCTCTCATTCAAACTCTTCCCTCGCTCGGCCTAAAGAGGGGAGACTCGGCATGCTTCGTTCGGCACAAGGAGTTCGGCTCGGCATGCCTTGTCCGGCCTCCCTGGTTTGGCGTACAGTACATACACTACTTGGGCCAAGTTATTCGGCCACCTGGCCCACCAGGGAAGTCCAACCCACTTTCGTCTATAAATAGAGAGGCAGGGGCACAGAAAACAGGATCAGATTTTAGAAAGCACTGGGGAGACTCTACCACATTGAATCCTCATTCAAGACTTATTTCTTTTACCTTGCAATTGTATACTAATACTTAAGAACGGATTGTATCTGTAATCAAGTATCAAGTGGAGAATAAAGATCAGCTTCAAAGTGGACGTAGGCCATTGCGCGGAACCACTATAAATTTGGTGTTCATACTTCCCGCATTTTAATTTATGTTTTCTTCTCTTTTTTCAGTTTGTTTTCTTCATTATTCTCTCTACACAATCTTTCTAAGGGTGTTAGTGACCAATTTTGGTGCTAACACCTTCATTTTATTTACTTAGTCGAGGTAAGACGTTGATGAAATCCATCGATATATGGTCCCATTTCTAAGTCGTAATTTCAAGAGGTTGGAGTAGTCCTGCAACCTTTTGTTGATCACTCTTGATCTATTTATAGTTTACACATCTGCTAACATGGATAGAGTTGTCCCTCTTCATATTTCCCTACCAAAATGTCTGTTTTAGGTCTTTGTGAATTTTGTGAAATCTAGGGTGAATATTTATTTTAGATTGAAGCATTCAATCAACACTTCTTATCTTATGTTGTCAATATCGGGAGCACAAATTCTTCCCTTAACTCATAATTCTCCCTGGTTATCGACTTCAAAGCTTGAATCATACCCTCCATGTATACCTTTAATAATCTTCTTTAGAAATCGATCTTATTTTTTCTTGCTAGCAATTCTTTCTAGAAGAGTCGGGGTAACTACAAGATAAGCTATAATGGCATGCTTTCTACTCAATGTATCCACTACAACGTTGGCCTTCCCGGGTGTATATAAGATATCAATATGATGCGAGAAATTCTAGCCAACGTTGATGTCTCATATTCAAGTCCTTCTAAGTGAAAAGATATTTCAAAGATTTGTGATTGACGAAGAGTTCGAACTTTTCGCCTATCTAATGAAGGAGTATTATTTACTTAGGTCAATTAAAGTTTATTAAAATAAATTATGAGGAATTCTTACCCAACAAGTAATGTCCACATTTTTTGTAATGCAAACACAACGGCTAATAGCTCTAAATCGTGTGTTGCATAATTTCTCTCATGAATCTTTAATTGCCTATTGGCATATGCGATAACCTTCCCATGTTGCATTAATACTGCACCCACTTCTTCTCTACAAGCATCAGTATAAATGGTTAGACTGCCTCTTTCATCAATAATGATCAAGATCAGAGCGGTAGTTAACCTCTTCTTGAGTTTCTAGAATGCTTCCTCACATTTTGGTGTCCATTCAAATTTGGCATCTCTCATAGTCAGCTTCATTAGGTGATAGGAAATTTTGGAGAAGTCCTGAATAAATCTCAGGTAGTATCCTGCCACTTTTAAGAAGCTTCGAATGTCCTTCGGAGTTTGTGGCTGCTTTCAATCCAAAATGGATGTAATTTTTCCTAGATCAACTGAGATTCCTTCCTTTGACACAACATGCACCAGGAACCTTACCTTCTCTTCCCAGAAATGGCATTTCAAGAACTTGGCTTTAAGTACATTTCTCCTCAATATTTCTAGATGCCTTTAGTGTTCTTCTTCGGTCTTTGAATATATAAGAATATCATCCATAAAAGCTAACAAAAATTTATGGAGTACTTCTCTGAATACTCTATTCATAAGATCCACAAAATTAATGGGCGCATTAGTTAGCCCAAATTCCATAACCAGCCACTCGAAGAAATCATTTGGTCCTTTGAATGTAGTTAAATGAATGCAATCCTATGCTATCCTTACTAATGGATTCCTGTAGCTAGGTCCATTTTGGAAAATATTCGAGCGCCACGAATTCGATCAAACAGTCATCAATAAGGGGTAGAGAATACTTGTTCTTAATTGTTTGCTTATTTAGGTCTTAGTAGTATACACAATGTCTCAAAGAGCCATCTGAATTTGCAAAGAAAACTACAACTGAGCTCCGACTTGGGCGACTTAGTCTTATTAGTCCTTTCTTCAATAATTCATCAGTTTGTTTCCTTAATTCATTTTCTTCTTTGGGGGCCATTCTTTGAGAAGAGTGAAAAACAGGTCTTATACCAGAAATCAAATCGGTTCTAAACTCAATTTCCCTATGCGGGGGTAAATATTTAACTTCCTCAAAAATATTTGAAAATTCCTTAACAATTGGTATTTCTTCTAGATGTTTTTGAAACGAATTTAGGGCATACATAAAACTATCTATTACTAGACTTGGTTCTTCACATGTTATTTTATAAGGTTCATCTATTTCATTTTGTAATTATGCCATTCTTTTGACACAATCTAAAATAGCCTTACACGTAGACAACCAATCCATACCGAGTATAATATCAAATCCAATAAAATCGAGGACAAGTAGATCACATGAAAGGTTTTGGGCTAGGCATGCAAATTGTACTTTTTCGCAAACTATACCTAGATATTTTTACCACCTATAGGGTTGAAGACAAAGATAAGTGTGTCTAATATTTTTGTCGTAAGTTCCAATTTATCAACCAATTCTTTAGATATAAAACTGTGGGAAGCCTTGTAACAAATAACACTCAAACTATATTTTCATTAATGCAGATATTATCTTCTAGGATTCTCTTGCCCATCACATTGGTCGAAGTCGAGGGTTCATCTCTGATAGCAAAAACCCAGACTTGTTCACCCTTCTTTATCAGTGAGCAGTCCTTCTTGAAGTGTCGTGGCTTGTAACAATTATAGCAGGTTCCATCCTGAGCCCTTGGATTCTTACAGGTGTCGAAAATTAAAACAAGTAACATTTTTCAACCGATCTCCCTAAGTTCCTCCTTCTGGCTTGTCTTGCCCTGGCTTTTTCCCATGTAGATTAAACTTCCTCTTCTTTTAATTATGGTTGTTGTTCTGAGTTGCGGCTGGATTCTTCTTGTTCGGAGTTTCATATCGAGAATCCACGTCTACTAAATCTACAATAGTCCTCTTAACATGTGCTGTCATCTTGTCCTGATATTGTTCCTTCATTCTAGAGATAAACATTTCAATCTTTTTCAAAGGAGTGTCTATCGAACCCGACCCAAATCGAGATAGTTCATTGAACTTGTTAGAATACTCCTCTATTGTAACGACCCAAAATTTTAGTTATTTGATTTTAATGTTTAAGAAATTTTAAATATTTAAAATAATTTAATTTTGGAATTTAATAAATTATAATTCAAATATAGGAATAATTAAATATTTGAATTGTGAATTAATTATCAATTAAATGGATATAATAATTTTATTTAACTTCATTTAACTAATAAATAATATTGTAAATCCAATATGTAACTTATTTACAAATATAAATAGATCGAATAAATATCGATAGTTAAATATTTAAATTTATGAAATTAGCATTTCGAGGCATAGTCTCGGATTTCGACGAAACCAATTTCATTAGATACGTAATACTAAATAATATTATGCTAATTAATTTCATAGCGATCAGACATATCGTTTGGTCATGTAGAGATCGAAACGCATTGAAACTAATATCGAAAATTTAATAGAATAACTAGGTCCAAAAACCTATCTTTTGCATATGATCGAATTAGGTCTCGAAACAAGTTCCTTTGTGTTCGAAATAGGGGTATAACTTTAGGAACGCCAGGCGGCATGCCTCATTTGGCGTTCGAAAATTTTGGGTTTGTTTTATTGAAAAAAATTAATAAAATAAACATAGGTCAACATCATAGGGCACCACTTAACATCATCCTAACAACATGTTCCCAAGTTTCATGGATCTTGGTTATACTCTTCTCCTTTTAGTTTCCCTCCCTGCTCTTTTATTCTCATTGCCTGTAACCAAGCAGAGGCTTCTTCCTCAATTTTCAAGAATTCAAAATTCAAATTAAAAATCCTATACTCCTCTAAAAATTCTAAAACTATTCTAAAAATCTAATTTCAATGAGATCCACATTACAACATACTTTGGTGATGTTTGATCATGTTTCGGGGAAGAGGCCATGAGCTTGTTGGTGTTAGGTTTTGAGTTTCCAATGATTTAGTTCAACGATTCGATAATCGCAACTTGGAATTAGAATTAGCATTGAGAGTAATTGCTTAGGACGAAGTTTCGAGGGGATCGATGAACTGATAGGACAATTGAGAGGAAAAGCAGGTCAGAAATGCAAGGAGGGGTGCAGCCGTGAAGTGGTGGTGTCGGGTGGATGCAGCTCGCGTAGAAGAGTTCATTGAAGGCGATGGTGCGACTTTTTGTCTAGAAATGGAGTCAAAAGCGTGGATTATAGATCTTGGTTTTGGTTTCGTTTCTGATGTGCATACATCTATGCATGGATATGAATAATGAGGGGAGAAGAAGGTTTAAATGTTAATGAATTAATATGAATGTAATTAGTGTTATTTAAATGTTTAATTAAATTGAAATCTTAAAAATCGAATATCTTTTGCGTACGAGGTCGGATTCGAACGTCGTTTATTGCTTTGGACTCATGTTGTCAAGAGCTTTGGGATTGAGTTGGTTTGGTTGGATTTGGAACAAGTGAAATTTTAGGCTAAAATTGGACGTCTATTCGTTTTAGTTCGAAATCGGGCCATTTCGGTGAAAACGAAAATCAATGTGAGTTTTACTCACATTTTACTTCATTAAATCATATTAATGATGTTAAAATCGTTTATTGATTGTTTGTATGTTAGTTAGATTATTTGATTGGTTGTTTGGTTGCATTTCCGATTGGAAAGTGGATGACATATTAATTTAATCGTTAAACCAATATGATTATCTACATGTTATCCATAAACATTGTTTTGCAGGAAAAATATGTAAAAGAGCCAAAGGGGATTTCTCGCCCATAAATTATTTATTTACATCCATATGTTGTTATTGGTGATGAATTGAAATTAATTTTTGATATTCCATTTAAAAGTTTAAATGTCGTTATAGCAATTTTCACTATACTGTCGTTTATTAAATTTCATCCCCAAAACCTTATCGTATGAACTTTATCTTGAGTACTCGCTAAAAGGAATATAAAAAATTTATTAATCATTTTGATTAATGGTACTTTAAAATTAATTGAACATTTTAATTAATTAATTTGATATTAATTAACCAATTTAATAAATGTTGAATGAATATTGGTTTGTCTTTAGATTTAATTAACCATTTTTGCTCCTGATGTTTTATACTTAATTAATCATTTTAACTAATAATTATTTGAGTTTAATTAATTCTTTTAATTAAGGATAATGGGGTTCAATTAATTTACTAAACTTAATTAATTATTTTAATTAATGATAATAGGATTAAATTAATTATTCCAATTAATAATAATTGAAATTAATAATCCTTTTAATTAATGATATTTAAAAGTAATTAATCATTTCAAATAATGATATTTGAGTTTGAATAACAATTTCAATTAATGATTGTTTTCAAATTTAATTAATTATTTTGACTAATGATATGTATAATTTAGTTAAATCATTTTAGTTAACGATGTTTTATAATTAAATAAATCATTTTAACACATGATGTTTTAATTAATCAGTTTGACGAATCAAGTATGGATTTAATTAATCCGATTAATTTATGATTATTTGAACTTAATTAACTATTTTAATTAATGGAATTTAAAATTATTTATCATTTTGGTTAATGTTGTTTAACATTAATTATTAATTTAATAAATGATTATTTGAATTTAATAAATATTTTAATTTATGATATTTAAAGTTAGTTAATTTATTGAATAAAAGTTATGAAGTAACTTATCTAATATAATAAAATTGCTTTAATCAATCGATTTCAGGTTAATAAACTGATTTAATAAGGACTTTTAAAGTTGATTTACCAATGTTATAAAAGTGTTTGGAAATAATTAATTATTTTATTATAGATGATGGATTTATTTAAAAGAGATTTTAAATGTGATTAATTATCTCTTGGGTATTGATATTGTTTCAAAGTTATGAAAAGGAATTGGAGCTCAATTATTGGGTTGTTAAGTTAAATCTTATGGGTGTTCGGTCTAATTTAGGTTTAGGCCTTCGGGGTCGCTCGCTTGGAATTTTTTTTCTCTTAATGTTTTAATAATCAGGAACTAAATCTAAAAGTGTTTTACCAATATGGAAATCAAGTAAAAAGTTCAGTTTGTTTTTAAAAGTAAAAGTTTGATTCGTTTATGGAGATAAATTATTCCTGTAAAGCGAGTCACTTGTATGGAAATGATTTATTTGTATAATTAGCACTAAACATCGAAGAAGTAGACTTGTCACTATTTTGAAAGTTAAGAATACCAGTAAGGTAACACTACCTTGACTTTTCCAGTGTTATTGTTAACCCAGAAAGAGTACAAGTTTGGATTCAATGATTGGTGATAAGAATACAAGACTTAATTTCTATATACAATCGTTTTATGTCCCCGACAGACGGTATCTCGACGATTAGTTACTTTGGCCTTTTTATTTTCGTCACTCTAAGATGATGTATTTCTCCCTTGATCTTTGTTATCCTTTGTCGAAAATGGCTAAAACCAAAGAGCAAGTGGAAGCCAAGCTATGTAGGGCTACTCCGTTTAGGGTATTTTCACAACCACCCTAGATTGGATTCGATGTTGCGCATTGAGATATGAAATACTAGGATTCTTAGTAACCGTTGGCGGGGTCCGGCTTGGACTTGTCCAAGTGCCATCGGAGTTCTCAAGTATAATTCTAGAGTTATATTTTCAGTGAAGGGGGCACACCCTCCTAGTCATATGTTGGAGAATTTTCTTTCCTTATTTGATTCATATCCCAGAATCTGTTTTAGCTTTAAATTACCATGAGTAGAGCCAACTCCTCATCACGGCATTTAAGTGTTTATTTAGTCCTAACTATCAAGTTTGGACTGTTACTTCATTTAGCTCATTCTATCGAGTTTTGATTGTTACTTTATTTAGTACATTTCATCAAGTTCGGACTATACCATGTTTAGTTCATCCTATTATGTTAGATCGTATCCCCTTTTTCTATCCGTTCTGTCTAGTTTGGATTTTACTCAGTTTATTTCCTTTCTTTCTGTCTGGTTGATATTATTTATGCTTAATTATATCTGGTTTTGTTTCTTGATATTCATTTCTGCTCTTGCCTGCATGGATTTTATTCTTGTGAGGTTAAAAACCGTTCCACGATAATGGCATGGTCTCACAAAATTTTTATATATGTTTTCCCTTATTCGACTTATCTCACGCTATTATTTCCAAACTGAACTGGATGTTATTTATTTATAATGCTCGGGTTAAATTATTTTTCCAAGTTTCCTTTGGTGTTATGGAAATCATGGAGGGGAGCTGAAGATTCACCTACCGTAGTATTTATTTTCCGTCAGATTATATAGTATAACTATCGGCATTTGTAAGATCAGGATTTTATAACTGTCCAACCGAGAAGGTTTGTTTTATCTCTGATATACTTTGTATTTTTTAAGAGACAGTTTCTACGATCTTTGTTATATTATATTTTGTCGATTCCGTTGTGAGATTCTATTTTTCTCTGTTCTTTGTTCTTTTCTTTTTATTTACCCCAACGATTTTCCGTTTTTTGTCAATTGGATGCGTGACATTAGAACACAGCTGTAGTGTTTGATGTCGACTTTCGACGGTCAAATGGTGGATCGTTACATTTGGTATCAGCGCGTAAGGTTATGCGAGAACCTTGGCTTTGGTAGGGTTTGGCTCATTAGAGATAGGTAAGCGACCCCCTAGAATAAGTTTTAAAGTATTATATATACGAGAGCGTATTTGTTATTGTTATAAAAACGTATTATGTTAATTGGTCTATTGAGTTTTTATGAATTCTAGTCATGACGTGGGATGCCACAGTATCGGTAAGGATTTCTAAACACTTGACCAAGGCCAACGGATAAGGTATTAAAAATTTTGAAAATTTGGCAAATTGAATATTTTGCTTAGGATTATATTTTATGTATATAAAGGAATAATTTTCAAAACTTTCCTTTTAGTTATAAAGTGTATAGGTTTAAATGTGATAATAATTATTTACTATCACTATTGTTTGATCGGGTATGCTTAATTTAAATAATAAGCATTAAGGGTTGTTTGTTAATTGCAAAATTGTGCTCGGTTTATTTAGGAGTGTTTATCGCTTGATTTAAAATGAATCCTCTATGAATTAATTTTCACAATTTCACTAAAAAGGTGTTCGAAGAAACTGTTAACTTGAAAACTCACCTTTTTATAATGGTGGGTTAAGAATTAAACTTTATAAAAAGGTTTTAATATAATCTAAATAATGGGATAAGATAGATAGAGAATAAATATTAGAGATAATTCTATTATAGTAAAGAAGGATTATTATAATATGAAATGATATTTATATAGAGAAAATTTTATATAAATTTAGTTTGGGAAATGTATTTAAGAAGGATTTTTGTATCTAAATCCCAGAATTTTTGAAAAATATTTTCGAAGGAATTTTTGAGAAATGAAATAGTCATATTTTTGAAAGTATTTAGAGGTAAAAATATATTGAGAAGTAGAATTTTAAATGGAATGTATTTTCTTTGGAATAATTAGGAGGAAATTATTTCGATTAGTTTTGTGATAATCTAAATAATCTTCTAAGTGACGATCAGATGTTTGCTTTGGCAAACTTATGGAATACTTAGTAAATTATTCTCGTTATCATTGTGCGATCGAAATGAGTTCAAATCCAATGAAACCCAAAGTGAGTTTTGACAAATAATTTTTTTAAAGTTATTATACGTATAAATATATGAAATATGCTTTCAAAGGCAAGTTTTAAAATTTAAACTAGGTATCTAATTTTTAAGATCCCTTAAACGGGAATTATTTTCCAAAACAAAAGTTATTTGTAATAAGAGATTGTTTTGATAAATGAGATTTTTTATTCCCTTAGATAAGACAAGTGATAAATTAGAAACAACTAAATTGGGTTAAATGGAATAAGAAGGTTTTGATAAACATTGTTTTTATTGAAATCATATAATTTTTCAAAACATCTAAGTAGTACGAACTACTTGTTGATTGGGTCAACCCATAAACATTATTCGTTTCAACACTATATGTTAAAAGGGTTAATAGGTTGACTCCATTTTAAGAGACCATAGTCTGAATTGATCACCATCCAGATCTTTGGAAAAAGTAAAATAAAATTTATATTTATTCTCAGAATATAAAAGAATATTATACAAATAAAGTGGAATAAGTTATGATTTATTGTTTTATAAAGAAATAACTTTATAAAATATTTTAAAACTTGGATGAGAATTTATGAAATAATTCACAAATAAATGTAGTATTGAATAAAATACTAAGTGGAAATATAAGAGAATTAGAAATAAATATAATTAAGAATACTAATAAAATATAGAATATAACTTTCCATTTTGTCCGAGCAGGTTTGGATAATCTTCTAAGCAATAATCAAAGGCTAATGAGAAAAACAGTACGCTTGATAATCATCTATATTTTTGGATAATTAAGTAAGTTTTGAACCATAGTTAAAATTTGTTCGTTACCATTTGACATTTTGAAACAATGTTAAGTGATAAGTTTTCCCTTGTGTAATTTCACTGACTGCTGGTGTTAGTTTATTCCTTCATGGAATTTGATTGATTGGATTTGATTGAATTGAATTGGTTGTCTGTGTGATTTCATATACCATTGTCTATAAAGTTTAAATTTATAGATAAAGGATTCTGAACTGTTGTTATAAGGACCTGAATCCCGGTGATTTTGGAAAATGAAATTTTTAAAGATTTTGAGAATGGAAAAGTTATTTCTTCGCTCTAATTAACGTTTTTGGAGGAACCGGAATACCACTGGACGCTACAGATTGTTTTGATTCTAGAGTTTCACCATAATTTTTTTGTAGGAACTCCCTCTTTGTCATTTTGATTCTGATCTTTGATTTTTCTCTTTTGAGAAATTTGAAAATAAAATTTTGAATTGAAAAACCCAGGTATTTAGATCTAAATCTGTCATCTATTGGATGCATGGCATCTATTATAGTATATCCTCTTGTTTGTCGCATATGAGTGAGATATGGTTGTCGGTTGCATGTAGATTTATATCATGCTAGTTTTTGCATGTAGAGTGACGTCATGTTGCTTTTATCAGCCTGATTTTCTCTTAGATTTTGTAAGTACAGGTATGCAAGAGATTGCTATCGATTCAAATGGTACATGATAAATTTAGATAATTTAAACCGGTTGATGATTTTATGCCCCAGATATCGGAGGTCATTTGGCTTTTGTTTTCTTTGATTAGTTTGGAGCCCTAGAGGCCATTTGTAGTTGTACTGATCGAGCCGCGCAAAGGAGACGCTGGCGAAATTTTTCAAAATATTTTAGAGAGAATTTTAAGAAATTTTTAAAAAAATTTGGATAACTAAAATTTAATTTTTGAGTTATAACTTGGAATAAATGAGTGGAAGGGAATTAGTTATTATAGGTAAAAGGATATAAAAGATTTGAAAATTTTGGAATCTATTCCAACAAATTTGTTTTGAAAAGTTAATAAGTTTAATGACCCATTCTAATTAATAGTTTTAAACTTAAGGGTTTCGAAGCATTTTCTTCCTCAGGAATTTCGGGGACGAAATTCAATTAGGGGGGGTATGTAACGACCCCAAATTTTAGTTATTTGATTTTAAATGTTTAATTAATTTTTAATGTTTAAAATAATTGAATTTTGGAATTTAATAATTTATAATTCAAATATAGGGAATAATTAAATATTTGAATTTTGAACTAATTGTCAATTAAATGGATTTAATAATTTTATTTTACTCCATTTAACCAATAAATAATATTGGTAAATCCAATTTTAAAATTTATTTACAAATATAAATAGATCGAATAATATCGATAGTTAAATATTTAAATCTGTAAAATTAGCTTTTCGGGGCACAGTCTTGGATTTCGATGAAACCGATTTCATTGAATATGTAATACTGAATTTTTACATCGACAAATTTTGTAGCGATCAGCTGTATCATTTGGTCGTGCGAGATCGAAACGCGTTGAAATTAATATCGAAAATTTAAAAGAATAACTAGGTCCAAAAGCTTATCTTCTGCATACGATCGAATTAGGTCTCGAAACAAGTTCCTTTGTGTTCGAAATATGGGTATAACATTAGGAAGGCCAGGCAACACGCCTCGTTTGGAGTTCGAAATTATCGGGTTTGTTTTATTAAAAAAAACTAATAAAATAAACATAGGTCAACATCATAGGGGAGCACTTAACATCAGCTCACAAACATGTTCCCCTATTTCATGGATCTTGGTCATACTCTTCTCATTTTAGTTCCCCTCCCTGTCCTTTTATTTTCATTGCCTAAACCCAAGTAGAGGCTTCTTCTTCAATTTTCAAGAATTCAATTCAAATTAAAAATCCTATTCTCCTCTAAAATCCTAAAATCAATCTTAAAAATATAATTTGATGAGATCTTTGTTCCAACATATGTTACCGGGCATCTTGGCCCAGCTACAAAATGACAGTTGAAGATATTATCGTTAGCACTGGACAAGATTCCGACCAAGAAGAGCCTGAAAATATACAGGTTTGATACAGTCGACATGTTTTGGCATTTAGGTACGGTTTGACAAGAATGGACCAACCAGCTTGAGATCGCCCTCTATGGGCCAAGTCACCTCGGCCTTGAGCCCGTGAAGAAAGTCCAACCTATCTTCATCTATAAATAGAGGGGTAGGGGTGCAGTGAAAAGGGACCTTTTTCCAGGAACACTGGGGGGACCCTGCCATTTTTTATACTCCCCTCTTTTTAATTCAAACTGGTATTCAAGTGATTGATTTACGGATTGTATCTGTATTCAAGTAATTTAGAAAGCAATAAAGATTAAACTCAAAGTGGACGTAGGCAATTATGCCGAACCACCATAAATTTGGTGTTCTCGTTTTTGTTGTTCTTTTTGCACTGAATTACACTACTCTTATGTTCTAATTTATTTTCTTCATTAATCTCTCTACATAACTCTACTCAAGGGTGTTAGTGGCCAATTCTGGTGCTAACATTTTGGTGCTTTCATTGAAAATTGAATTTTCAGCTTGATTGGATCTCATCATCTACTAGTGGATTCCCAAATTCGCGAGATAGATCCAGTTGTTTACTAGAAAACTTCCTATTCTACTCAGATTTAAAAAAAAATCTAAAGAACGCTGATAGTCGTAAGTTATTCAAGTGTCCATGTTCATGTGAAAGGATTGTATTCACTGATGTACGCAAGATCTAAGGATTGGACATTGAAGTTTGCACTCAAGTTGAATGAAGGTCGACCCTCCTCCGAAGGCAATTCAGCCGATCGCCCCATAAAAGGTATATGCCGATCACCCCCGAAAATGTGTATGCCGAGCCGCTCCCATTCAAGGCCGAACGCTCTTCCAGGCCGAACCATACCTCCAGGCCGAACGACATCCGAAGGCCGATCCATACCTTCAGGCCGAACCATACCTCTAGGCCGAGCGACATTCGAATGCCGATCCATACCTCCAGGTTGATCCATACCTCCAGGCTGAGCGACATCCGAATGTCGATCCATACCTCCAGGCCAAGCAACATTCGAATGCCGATCCATACCTCCAGGCCGAGCGACATCCGAATGCCGATCCATAACTCCAGGTCGATCCATACCTCTATGCCGAGCGACATTAGAATGCCGACCCATACCTCTATGCCGAGCAACATCAGAATGCCGACCCACACCTCTAGAATGCCGAACGGTGTTGTATGCCAAACAACTCGATTGTGCTGAACAAGAATGAATGCCGAACACCTCTAGAATGCCTTACGGTATTGTATGCCGAACGACTCGGCTGTGCCGAACAAGAATGGATGCCGAACATCTCTGTAATGCCGAATGGTATTGTATGCCAAATGACATCCACACTGATCCGCATTCCTGTGCCGAGCGGCATCCAGGTCGATCCAAAATTAAGTTACACTGGTCTCTTATACGACCCTTATTTTCTTTATAAAATATTTTCAGGTACGACCCAAATTTTCAAAAAAGAGGCTTTGACAGTGAATTCAGATAGTGGATTCAAAACTCAACTTAATAAGGTAACATTATATCCACTTCTCTTGCATCCCATGATCGACCAGGGCATAGACGATCAAGTGACAACTTTTAAATGACAACAAGGGAACGGACAAACAACCACTACTCAAACAATACTCTTAAAGGGATATCATACTTATCACCCTTGAGGGCAATCGACCTCCATATATATTTTGCCAGCTAGTTAGCTGGAGAGCCTCCTATGACCATGGATCGTTTCTATGAAAAAATGAATCTAAACCAAAGTGTGGAGGAGCGGAACAAAGTAAGAAAAATAACAATGAAGGCCTGTTGGCTAAGGATGCAGATCCCAGTAGCCAAAACAAGACCTCAAAATTCGGCTCATATGCTCTTTGAAAGATTCAATTGACAACCTCCACTTGAAGACTCACAACTCGGAGTGGTACTGGAAACCAACCTTAAGAGAGTACACCAAAGTCTAAAGAAAATCAGGGGAATGTTGTATATTCCCAGATGCTCACTGATCCTAACACGGGCGATTACAAACACCTCCGAGGTGTGATCGAAAAGCCGATCTGGAAAGGAAAGCTTCAATAGTATGTTCAAGTCCTGCAGAATGGCGGGCAGCGAATATCCGATGCCTATTAATAAAGGGATATGATTATCAATTGGACTGCTGACGGCCGACATCCCTTTGAAAGGAGCCAGGGGCAAAGTCGAATAGCGAGCACACGATGCTGCTTCACTTATCAATGAGATTTATCCTAATCTTCTTTGAATTATTTCCAAATCTATTTCTATTTTAATTGTTCTATAAACTACGAATAACTTGAACTAAACTACTTTCAAAACGATGCAGGTGACCAGGTACTCAGATTTGGTCGCCAACCAATCCACGCAGGCCATGATCGGACATGTGAAGTTACATCTAGACGAGCATAATTCATTCACTCATCATCAATCATGTGCCTTTAATTTGGGGCCAAGAACTAGAGATTGAAAAGCTCATCACGATTAGAGCCTAAATACAAAGTTAACATGATTGACCATCCATTCATTGACCTCCACATTTGACTTGGAGACCTGAACAAGGCTTGGAATGAGTATGGCCCGATCTTCCACTCAAATCAAGTCATAGAACAAAGTCCAACAAAATACAGATGCCCCTCTTGAAGCTCAGTGATGTCGGGATCTGTCTAGAGTGGACGTGGTTTGATCGTCTACACATCAAATCCTACCTTGAACACAAAAGGTTATTCGAAAGCCCGACTTGGAGTAGTTGTGATGGACTACCTACTCGTCAACCATCGCTCTCAATACGTGGACACGACCGCATCTTAAAATATATGCAACTTACTGTGTCTACTCAATAATCCATTATTCTTGGTTTCTAGAAAGAGATACGAAAATATTGTGTGAGATTTGACTATCTAACCCAGCATGGATGTGATCCAACCATCTTTCATATACCTCCTTCCTTGACTTGATTAGAAGAGTTATAATCACCAAGAAGACGAGAATCGGCCATCCATTCTTCAAGTTTCATCCTTTATGCTGGGGGAAGAGTCCCATTCCATAAGCAAACATAGTTCGATCATTCATTCGACAGCATTAGCCTTGATACGGTAAATGAAATACAAATTAAATGGGTGCAAATACGACTGCTCTCGACTTCAATCTCCAAGTCCCCTTAGTGCAGACTGGAGTAATCTAAGTCCCCAGAGTGCGGACTAGATTATAAACGACGTAAATCTCCAAGTCCCCTGAGTACGGACTGGAGTACTCTCAGTCCCTAGAATGCGGACTAGACTATAAACGACTTAAATCTCCAAGTCCCCTAAGTGCGGAGTGGAGTACTCTCAGCCCTCAGAGTGCGGACTAGAGTATAAACGAATCAAAATCTCCAAGTCCCCGGAGTGCGGACTGGAGTACTCTCAGTCCCCGAAGTGCAGACTAGAGTATAAACGACTCAAAATCTCCAAGTCCCCGGAGTGCAGACTGGAGTACTATGAGTCCCTAGAGTGCGGACCAGAGTATAAATGACCAAAATCTCCAAGTCCCCGGAGTGCGGACTGGAGTACTCTGAGTCCCCAGAGTGCGGACCAGAGTATAAACGACTCAAAATCTCCAAGTCGCTGGAGTGTAGATTTAAGTACTCTGAGTCCCCAGAGTGCTGACCAGAGTATAAACGACTTAAAATATCCAAGTCCCCTGAGTGCGGACTGGAGTACTCTGAGTCCCCAGAGTGCGGACCAGAGCATAAACGAGTCAAAATCTCCAAGTCCCCTGAGCGCGGACTGGAGTACTCTAAGTCCCCAGAGTGCGGACTAGAGTATAAACGACTTAAATCTCCAAGTCCCCTTAGTGCGGATTGGAGTACTCTCAGTCCCCAGAGTGCGGACTAGAGAATAAACGACTTAAATCTCCAAGTCCGCTGAGAGCCGACTAAAGTACTCTCAGTCCCCAGAGTGCGGACTAGAGTATAGATGACTTAATCTCCAAGTCCCCTGAGCGCGGACCGGAGTACTCTCAGTCCCCAGAGTGCGGACTAGAGTATAAACGACTTAAATCTTCAAGTCCCCTGAGCGCGGAATGGAGTACTCTCACTCCTCAAAGTGCCGACTAGAGTATAAGCAACTTAAAATATCCAAGTCCCCTGAGTGCGGACTGGAGTACTCTGAGTCCCCAGAGTGCGGACCAGATTATAAACGACTCAAAATCTCCAAGTCCCCTGAGCGCGGACTGGAGTACTCTAAGTCCCCAAAGTGCGGACTAGAGTATAAATGACTTAAATCTTCAAGTCCCCTAAGTGCGGACTAGAGTACTCTCAGTCCCCAGAGTGCGGACTAGAGTATAAACGACTTAAATCTCCCAGTCCCCTGAGTGCAGACTGGAGTACTCTCAGCCCCCAGAGTGCGGACTAGAGTATACATAACTTAAATCTCCAAGTCCCCTAAGTGTGGACTGGAGTACTCTCAGTCCCTAGAGTGCGGACTAGAGTATAAATGACTTAAATCTCCAAGTCCCCTAAGCGCGCACTAGAGTAATCTCAGTCCCCTGAGCATGGACTAGAGTATAAACAGCTTAAAAACCTCTACGTCCCCTGAGTGCGGACTAAAGTACTCTCAGTCCTCGGAATGCGGACCAGAGCATAAACGAATTGATGAAAATCTCTGCATCCCGAACTGCGGACTAAAGTATGAACCGTTCGACAAATCTCTAAGTCCCCAGAGCATGGACCGAAGGATGAACACAAATTGGGTGCGAGTCGAATGAGGGGAGAATAACACTAAGTCACCAGAATGCATAGTGGTGTATAAACATCAACAAATAGATGAGTGGATTCCGACCATTCTCTATTCCGCAAACTTCGGCCGAAAATCGACAGGAGGATTATTAACTCGCTAAGGATAGAGTTCAACAATCCAACCAGTGGCCTAGCTAAATCAATGCTGGGATCAGGGGTACAATCACTAAAAGCTGAATACGACAGCGTACTATAGCTCTAGTTTGGCGTTCTTTATAACTTAAGGCAACGACTACATGGAGGCCTCAATACAAAACTAATCGAAACGGCATCCAAAGCTACGAGCAACCGACTATACCATACCTCATATCGAGGGTCAATACCGATCCGCACTAAGCACATACGAATGTGACTGGGATGTTCCTTGAAAAACTATAACCTCCAGAGTGTGGAAAGGAGAGTAAACCATGAAGATTTTTTCAAAAATTAT
Source organism: Allium cepa (assembly GCA_030765085.1). Classification (NCBI taxonomy): domain Eukaryota; kingdom Viridiplantae; phylum Streptophyta; class Magnoliopsida; order Asparagales; family Amaryllidaceae; genus Allium; species Allium cepa. The sequence goes on along the minus strand of CM060946.1, from coordinate 73,120,322 downwards.
CCAGCACCCTCCTTCGATCCATTAGGATGAGTATGAAACTGGATGGGCATGACCCGACTACATTTGTAGCCAACTTTACCTTAGATCTGATTACAGCACATGAACCAAAGTGGACATGGATGACCGTCCAGTGTTCGAATTACGCCCTAAAACAGATGAGGCATCGAAATATTCCTCTTGGAATGAAAAACCACGATAAAATCCAAGATAGGCGAGACCCCGTCTCCCATCGACTGACCTGATCCCCGATCCAACGGGAAAGGGAGTAATGTTAAAGTGGGCATGGCTGACCTTCCTACTTATTGGTATATATGCCCCAGACCTGGAGGCATGAGCTAGAGGCAACATGAATGTGAGCCGACTATTCATCGATTAACTCTATGTTTTTGAAGTTTAGGTAGGAATATAAACATAGCTAGGACGAGACTCAACCATCCATGCAGAACATTTATCAACCCGAGACTGGGAGCAGATGCATGGTCATCCAAAGACGGGCTGCGATAGCTCAATATTGAAACTTGTATATAATGTTTACAACCACTCAAGGCTACGACCGAAAGAATGCTTAGGGATAGAATCATTAAATCGATACCTAAGCTAGTGGGCAACTAACTGTCACTCCAACCCAAGGCATGCAGATCATGAATGTTGCTCGAATATGGAAGATGGAACCCCTGCAAAACAACAACGCATGATGACAGATGATATACTGTTTAGGAGTCGAGATGCAGACAAGGTGGACAGCTCCGTCCGCATCCAAAACACTGACAATTGACCAGTAGTTCCCGAGCCCGGGCTCGGGCAGCATTCTCGGATCTATAGAGACATTCATCCGAGAGATGATGATGATGATGGGGAACCTAGGGAAATGAATGCAGCACCGGTTGAGCTGACGATTGACATACCATTCAACCGGGATGACCCATCATTGGCCGAGGATCTTACTGATTTCCTCTGAGCGAACCTATACATTTTCGCTTGGACACATTCTGATATGTGCGGGATTTCTTCCGCTATTGCGAGTCATATGTTGAACATAGCCCGAAATACGTCCCTGTAAAATAAAAAAGGAGAGGCATGGACCCGGAGAGGTCCGCTACTCTTAGAAAGGAGGTGGACAAACTCAAAGCCAATGGGTTCGTCCGCGACACCCTCTACCCTGAATGGGTTTCTAACCCTATGCTTGTGAGGAAAGCAAACGGGAAGTGGAGAACTTGTGTTGATTACTCTGATCTGAATAAAGCATGCCTGAAGGATAGTTTCCCTTCCCCTAGAATCGACCAGCTCGTCGACTCTACGGCCAGACACGAATTATTGTCTTTTATGGATGCGTATTCGGGATACAATCAGATCCCGATGCACATTCCAGACTAAGAACACACCAGTTTTGTCACAGATGTGGGACTATATTACTATGTAGTAATGCCTTTTGGATTGAAAAATGCGGGAACAATTTATCAGCGTCTGGTGAATCGAATATTTAAAGACCAGATCGGTAGAACGATGAAAGTCTATGTGGATGACATTCTCGTGAATTCATTGTAGTCAAACGACCACATCCAAGACCAAGCGGAGATGTTTGATATACTTAGGCATTATGGAATGAAAATCAACCCTTTGAAGTGTTCATTTGGCGTAGCGTCGGGAAGGTTTTTGGGTTTCATAGCGAATGCGCGGGGAATCAAAGCTAACCCGAAGAAGATTCAAGCTATCCGAGACATACAAGTGCCCAGAACTATAAAGCAGGTACGAAGCTTGAATGGAAAGGTGGCTGCGCTAAGTCGATTCATATCCAGAGCCATAGACAAGTGTATTCCTTTCTTCGATGTGATAAAGAAAGGAAAGAGGAATTTCGAGTGGACATCCGATTGTGAGGAAGCATTCCGAGCTCTAGTAAGGCATTTGGAAAGTCTCCCGGTGCTATCGAAACCAATAGACCACGAAATGTTGTATGTATACTTGGCAGTATCTCAACATGCTATCAGTATGGCTTTGGTTCGCGAAGAGGACCGAGTTCAAAAGCCAGTTTACTATGTTAGTAAATGTCTGACGGGGGTAGAAAGAAATCATCCCAAGATCGAGAAATTAGCCTATTGCTTGGTGATTGCATCACGCAAGCTTTTCCCATATTTTCAGGCACACTCAATCAGTGTTTACACCGATCAACCCTTGCGATAGGTACTCCAACGACCGGAAAATTCTGAAAGGATGTTAACATGGAATATCGAGTTGAGTCAGTTTGATAGTACCTACCTGCCACGAAGGGCCATACAGGGGCAAACACTAGCAGACTTCATTGCTGAATTCACTGTGTCAGACAACTCAAACGACCACAATGTCATCCCTCCCGTTTGATGGAAGATATACACCAATGGGGCATCTAAAACAACCGTTGTTCGGGGATGGCATAGTTCTTGTGACTTATGAAAACCGATCAGTTTGTTATGCTTTGAAACTTGAATTCCCAGCAACAAATAACAAATCCAAGTATGAAGCATTGACTGCTAGCTTGAGACTTATCAAAGAACTGGGAGTAAAATCGGTTGAAATCCTTTGTGACTTGCAACTGGTGGTGTACCAAGTGCGGGGAGACTATCAAGCAAAGGGACAGAGACTTGCCCCGTATCTTGCATGGGTTCAGGAGCTACTAGCAAATCTGGAATATTACGATCTCTCGCATATCCCGCGTGAGCAAAACAGAGCAGCCAATTCGTTGGCAAAATTTGCAAGCACTGGCAATGCGCAGCAGAAGGAATCGTTTTCCGTTGAAACCTTACATGTTCCGAGCATAAATATGATGGAGGTAGATTTCATGTTAGAAACAGAAATCAAGAAGGAATCATGGATGACCTCATTCAAGCAGTACTTGTTACATGGGGTCATGCCCGAAAAAAGGAGCAAAAGATGACAAGTCATTCGTAAGGCTTCGTGTTATGTAATGCAAGATGGGGTAATGTATTGGAGGGGATTCTCGACCCCCTTACTCCGGTGCATTGCACATGATGAGATAGAACAAGTCCTGAAGGAAGCCCATGAAGGAGAGTGCGGTGACCATACTGGGAGGGAGATGTTAGCAAAGAAAATCCTCCGTTACGGATACTATTGGCCAACTATAAATCGGGATGCCACAGACTATGTGAGGAGATGTGACAAATGCCAGAAATATACAAAAGTCCTGAGAGCTCCGTCGATGGAACTCACACAAATGGTTAGTCCCTACCCGTTTGCAATGTGGGGGATCGACATAGTCGGTTCCTTACCCATATCCAAAGGTGGTGCGAAATACACGATAATTTCAGTCGATTACTTCACTAAGTAGGCAGAAGCAGAGCCTTTGGCCACTATCACCACCAAAAAGGTCATTAATTTCGTTGTACGTAATATTATATGCCGTTTTGGCCTTCCACAAACTATCATTGTAGACAATGGAACTCGATTCGAAAGCAAGGAGTTCAAAGAATTTTGCCAAAAATATGGCATAGAGAAAAAGTTTGCAATAGTTTCTCATCCGAAAGCCAATGGACAAGTCAAAACCATGAACAAAATAATTAATTCCATATTGTAAAAGCATTTGGAAAAGGCTAGAGACAAGTGGGTGGATGAACTTCCAACAGCATTATAGGTTTATAGAACTACCCATAAGTCCATGACTGACCGTAAGTCCATGTAAAACTTGATGTCCCCTCTCATCAAGTGGCTGATTACAACCCTTGTTTCACAAAAAATATAATACAAATAAGGAATCGCAATTGAATTGCAATTAAACAAGATGGAATTGGCGGTGACTTATGAGCATATAAAACGCATCCGACAACCAATGGCAAGAACATGTACCCGAACATTCATGTGTACATCCAAAGAAAGTTTGACTTCTTGAAATCAACAGGGAATTGAATTCTCACTTAAGGTTATTAAGAAAAGACTAGATCAAATAGCCGAAGCTTATTGGCCCTGTAGAACCAGACACGGATGGCCACTTATGAACTACAACCCTGGATTTATAATATTACGAATCGACCAAGCATCGTGACGACCAAAGAAGGATACGACACCTTGGGAGGATAAAATTGAGGAATAATGACTATTTAGGAAACATGATGGATTTCTTTCTATAAACAAGGAATACTTGCTGATTCAAAGCGTGTCGTGTTGCTTCACACGACACACTTTGGGGGGCAAGTGTTACCCAGCATCTTGGCCCGGCTACAAAATGACAATTGAAGATATTATCGTTAGCACTAGACAAGATTCCGACCAAGAAGAGCCTGAAAATATACAGGTTTGATGCAGTCAACATGTTTTGGCATTTAGGTACGGTTTGGCAAGAATGGACCAACCAGCTTGAGATCGCCCTATATGGGCCAAGTCACCTCAGCCTTGAGCCCGTGAAGAAAGTCCAGCCTATCTTCATCAATAAATAGATGGGCAGGGGCGCAGTGAAAAGGGACCTTTTTCCGGGAACACTAGGGAGATCCTGCCAATTTTTATACTCTCCTCTTTTTAATTCAAACTGGTATTCAAGTGATTGATTTACGGATTGTATCTGTATTCAAGTAATTGAGAAAGCAATAAAGATTAAACTCAAAGTGGACATAGGCAATTATGCCAAACCAGTATAAATCTAGTGTTCTCGTTTTTGTTGTTCCTTTTGCATTGAATTACACTACTCTTATGTTCTAATTTATTCTCTTCATTAATCTCTCTACATAACTCTACTCAAGGGTGTTAGTGACCAATTTTGGTGCTAACAACATACTTTGGTGGTGTACGATCAAGTTTTAGGGGGAGGCCGCGAGCTTGTTCATGCTAAGATTTGAGTTTCCAACAATTTTAGTCAACTATTCGCAATCGAAGCTTGGAATTGGATTTAGCATTAAGAGTAGTTTCTTAGGTCAAAGTTTCAGGGGGATCGTTGATTATTTTTATCGGGTGACTTGATGGGACAAGCGAGAGGAATAGTAGGTCGGAAATGAAACGAGGAGTTCAGCTCTGAAGTGGTGGTCTCAGGCTGATGCAGCTCGCATAGAGGAGTTCATTGAAGGTGACGGTGCGACACTTCATCGAGAAAGAATCGTGAATTGAAGATCTTGGTTTTGGGTTCATTTCCAACGTGCATACATCTATGCACGGATATGATTAGCGAAGGGGAAAAGAAGGTTTATGTGTTAATTACTTAATATGAATGTAATTAGTGTTATTTAACTGTTTAATTAAATTGAAACCTTAAAAATTGAAAACTTTTTATGTACGAGGTTGGATTCAAACATCGTTTATTTACGTTGGAATCATGTTATCGAGACCTTCACGATGGAGTTGGTCTGGTTGGATTTAGAGCAAGTGAAATTTTAGGCTAAAATCGAACGTCCACTCGATTTGTCTGAAATTGGGTCGTTTTTGTGGAAACGAAAATCAATGCGAGTTTAACTTACATTTAATTTTATTATATCATATTAGTGATGTTAAAATCATTTATTGGTTGTTTGGATGTTAGTTAAATTGTTTGATTTCTTGTTTGGTTGCATTTTCGATTGGAAAATGGATGACATATTAATTTAATCATTATAAACCAGTATGATTATCTATATGTTATCCATAACCATTGTTTTGTAGGAAAAATATGTAGAAGGACCCAAAAGGGGTTTCTCATCCATAAATTATTTATTTATATCCATATGTTGTTATTGATGATTAATTTAAATTAATTTCTTATATTCCATTTAATAGTTTAAATGTCATTATAGCAATTTTTGCTATACCACCATTTACTAAATTTCATACCCAAAATCCTATCGTATGAACTTGAGCTTGAGTTTCCGTTAAAAAGAATATTGAAAAATTAATTAATCATTTTAATCAATAAATTTGAGATTAATTAACCAATTTTATAAAAGGGTTTTTAGGCCAAAGGAAAAAGTTGAAGAAAATTTAGTTTTAGGGACAAAAGGTTTGTTTTTTAGGTAGAAGGACACTTTATAGTGTAAATAGCAGAATGATAGTTGTAACTATAATTTTCTTTTTACACTAAAAAGTGTCCTTCAGACTAAAAAGCAAACTTGCTGTCCATGAGACTGAATTTTTTTACAACTTCTTCTCAGTGCCTGTTTTTCCTGTTTTATAAATATGATTAGAAATTGGTTTATCTACAAATTCAGTTAACCATTTTCGCTAATGATGTTTTATGCTTAATTAATCATTTTAACTAATAATTATTAAGTTTAATTAATTCTTTTAATTAAGGATAAGGGGGTTCAATTAATTTATTGAACTTAACTAATTATTTTAATTAATGGTGATGGGATTAACTAAATATTTCAATTAATGATAATTGAAATTAATAATTATCTTAATTAATGATATTTAAAAGTAATTTATCATTTTGAATAATGTATATGAATTTAATTAATCTTTTTAATTAATGGTTGTTTTCAAATTTAATTAATTGTTTTAAGTAGTGGTTTTTGGAGTTTAGTTAAATCATTTTTATTAACGGTGTTTTATAATTAAATAAATCGTTTTAACAAATGACGTTTTAGTTAACCAGTTTGACGAATGAAGTTTAGATTTAATCAATCCGATTAATTTATGATTATTTCAACTTAATCAACTGTTTCAATTAATGAAATTTAAAATTATTTATCATTTTTATTAATGATGTTTAACATTAATTAATGATTTAATTAATGATTATTTGAATTTAATGAATCCTTTAATAAATGACATTTAAAGTAAGTTAATTTATTTAATAAACTGATGAAGTAAATTGTCTGATATAATAAAATTGCTTTAATCAACTGATTTTAAGTTAATAAACTAATTTAATAAAGATTTTTAAAGTTGATTTACCAATATTACAAAAGTGTTTGGAAATAATTATCTTTTTATTATAGATAATAGATTTGTTTATTTAAAAGAGATTTTAAATGTGATTAATTATCTCTTGGGATAATTGATATGTTTTAAAGTTATGAAAAGGAATTGAAACTTGATTATTGGGATGTTAAGTTGGATAATCTTATGGGCGTTCGGTCTGATGTTAGTTCAGGCCTTTGGGGTCGTTTGCTTGGAAAAATTGTTCTCTTAACGTTTTACCAATAGAGAAATCAAGCAAAAGTTCAGTTTGTTTTTAAAAGTAAAAGCATGATTCGTTTATGGAAATAAATTATTTCAGTAAAGCGAAGCACTTATATGGAAATGATTTATTTGTATAATTAGCACTAAACATCAAAAAAGTAGACTTGTCGTAATTTCGAAAGTTAAGAGTACTAGTAGGACATGACTTTGCGGTAACACTACTTTGAATTGTCAGGTGTTATTATTAAACCAAGAATAGTACAAGTTTGAACTCAATGAGTGGTGATAAGAATACAAGACTTAATTTCCATATACGGTCGTTTTATTTCCTTCATAATTTGTATCTCAGCTATCGGTTACTTCAGCCATTTTATTTTCGTCACTCTAAGACGATTTGTTTCTCACCTGAGCTTTGTTATCCTTTGTCAGAAATGACTAAATCCAAAGGGCGAGTGGAAGCCCAGCTATGTGGGGTTGATCCCATTTAGGTATTTTCACATCCACTGTAGATTGGATTCAGTGTTTCATATTGAGATGTGAAATATTCGGATTCTTGATAACCGGTGGCGAGGTCCGGCTTGGATGTGTATGAGAGCCATCGAAGTTCTGAAGTATATTTCTAGAGGTATACTTTTGGTGAGGGATGCACCCTCCTAGTCATTATTGGAGAATTTGCTTTCCTTATTTGATTTGTATCCTGGAATCTGTATTAGCTTTAAATTGCCACAAGTACAGCCAACTCCTCATCAAGGCATTTAAGTGTTTATTTAGTCCATTCTGTCGAGTTAGGACTGTTTCTTTGTTCAGCCCATTCTATCGAGTTTGGACTGTTACTTTATTTAGCGCATTTTATCGAGTTTGGACTGTTACATTATTTAGTCCATTTTATCAGGTTGGACTGTTTCCCCTTATTCTATCCAGTTTGGATTTTACTCAGTTTATTTCCATTCTTTCAAGTTCGGTTGATATTATTTATGCTAAACCATATTTGGTTTTGTTTCCTGATTTTCATTTATGCTCTTGCCTGTAGGATGTTATTCTTGTGAGGTGAAAACCCGTTTCGCGTTAGCGGCGTATTCTCATAGAATTTTTATATATGTTTCCCCTTATTCGAGTTATCTCACGCTAGTATTACTGTAACAGCCCGCCTTTTCGCGCGATTTAAACTACCAAACCAGGAAGCGAGAACCCCCTATCATGTTGCACCCTCCAAGTGCAATGGCAGACACACGTGCCAATTCAAACCATACGTAAGGGCGGATTGTTATGGGATAAATAAGAAAAACAGAGAAGGAAAAAACTAAGCAGAATCTCACAGCGGAAGGATAAAATATAATAATCAAAATATACAGTTCATGAAGCTGTTTTACAAAACATTTGATTATATTTATACAATACATATCAGAGTGCACATACCATATAACAATGCAGCGGAACAGTATGAGTGAAGTGCAATAATATAAATAATAATAATACGGATCTTCGTCTTCGTCCCTCAGAGCTAAATCTTCAAATCCTAAAACGCTCGGACTGACCCGAGCGAATTTGTAAAGACAAAAACACTCGAGTCATAACTAAAAGATCTTATGTGAGTTAAATTAACAGAAATAAATATGAGTACAGTAACTCAAGAGATGCTCGGGATTTACATCTCCTAAGGATCCGTTAAACTATTTACTATGTAGTATATTGCGCTATCATAATAGTGTCTAATTGTAAAATAAAATTACTTTTTAATAGCGTTAAGGGGTTACCCATATAGCCCTTAACACAAATAATGCCAATAGTCTATACAGTACCGTAATACCTCCTGATCGGGAAGCTACCAGAGGATACTTCATAGGTACGACACAAATAGAAACTCGTAGAAGTCTCGCTAGGGTAGGTGACACGGCACAACTAGGCAATGCCAGGGTAGATATACCAATTACGCTTCCGGGCTGATGGAAACGCGCAGCGCGCAGCTGCCGCCCACCTCGAACAACACCCCCAAAATCAAAAGTAAAGTGGCCACCGAATCGATCCAAAAGTCATAGTATAATATCGAAGGAGTGCGTTCGATCAGAGGAATGACCTCATTGGCCCGTCAATCGCTCATGTTTTAGCCACCTTATGCCAACTCACGGGAGTCGGGTCCACGTATTCACCTTACAGGAAACGCCGCCACCAACCTACTTCATTCTGGAATCTCCACCGCGTACACGGTTGTTAAAGTGGTTTTCGGAGTTGGCAGAGAGTATGACAACTTCCGATCCCGGTCTCTTTAACAACCAAACGTTATTATAACACCGCGTTCATAAAAAAATTTATACTTTAAAACCAAAATAAAATATCCATTTTAAACCATATAAATACGATATCATATTTTTTTTTAAAACCCCAAATCAATACGATGTCATTTAGATCCAAAATCATATAATGTCATTTTATTTTCCAATATATTCTTTTCCAAAATCATAGGGTTTTCAAAGTAAAATATTTAGAAATCAAAACTCTTGAATAAATTATACTACCTTGACAATCATAACCTTGAAACAAGTTTCCATCTCTTAAATGGTTAAATATTAAATTACTTTTATAAAACAAAATAGCTTCTTTAGATTTCACAAATCAATTTCAAATATCGATTTAAACTACCAAATACCATTTCAATTCTTATGTTTCAGAGCTTTAAATATTTTACCATTTCAAAAACAAACTCATTTGACAATCCCATATATATTAAATTCAATTACTTATTATTTAGACTTGAAATATTTACTTAATGAATTCAATATAATTTAAGAAAACCTTTAACTTCACATAACTGGAAAATCTTTCAATTTAGTATATATTCATTTAAAACAACCTGATATTCATTTAAATCACTCTACCCAAAAATCAAGTTATAAAAATCATATCCTTTAGAAATTCTAACTTTTTAGTTAATTCCAATTTAACTTAATATTCATCTTCCCACCTTATTCTCATTTAAGTCAATGAAACTCCAGAAATTAAATTTTAAATAAATGCTTAATCTTATTTGATCTTAAAATCAAACTTTATTTTACACTTCAAATCAAATTTATCCAAAGCTTAAAAAAACCGTAAATTACTATATATATAATAACCTTTATCAATAACCAAATCAATATCCCATAAACCATATATATATAACTTTACAAAACCATAGAAAATCATTTCAAAATATTTTTTTATATATATATACCGCAGTGCCTGTATGAAATTTTCTACCCTATGGTCAAGTGATACGGATGTTTATCATTTCAATCCGCAATTTAAAATAAAATGCGGTTGTATATCATTTCAAACCGCAATCCCAAATGAATGAAATGCATGATAACGTGCAGTTTATACAATATAAAATACAGCATTCATTCATCCAAATATCAATCATCAACCATTTATTACAATCATCATCCAATTTAAACAACATCAATTAGAGCATATAAATTATACAGGTAATAAATAACATGTGTTAACTAACAGTTTATATTCAATAATAAATTTAACTACTGTTAGACTAGAAGTTTATATGTAAAAATAAATGTAAATTTAACTGGCAGTTAATATGAAATAAAAATAAACATAACTATGACAGGCAGTTAATACGCAAATAAATAAATTCTAACTGTCAAATTATATGCAATAAATAAAATTAATTAACGGTTAAATTAAATTAAATGCGATTTAACAGAGATGACGAATAAAACATGCCAAACAGTCATCAACAAATTTCTACTCAAATCTTAAATCAATTTAACAAACATAAGAAATTTTAGAAGTTGTGAGTGGGCTAAAACACTCAGGTTTTGAATTTAAATCGAATTTAAATCCGATTTAAACCTAAAAATTCGACGGTCTCAGAATCCTCCAAACCCGCGTCAACAGATCCGAAATTTTATTATGATCCTAACAAAAAAAATCTCGTGTAAATCGGATATTGTATGTGATAGTTATAGCGACTAACGTAATTGAATTTTAAATTTAAAATTAAAAAATAGAACACTTTCACTCACTAATAAGCCACGTAAGCAAAATGCATTCTTCCCCTGCACACGCAAATCCCATTCAGCCTCCCTCCCAGAAGCATCTTCACGTTCGAACCCATACCCTAACCATTGACCACCACTGACCATGAATACCAAGCGCCGCCGACCACCTGGTGCTAAGCCACCGCCACTAACGTACTCCCCACCTTCGGCCGAACGTGGAGCCCCACATCCGGTCGCCCAGATCCATCACCGACCGCCACCCCATCGAACCCTAAATGACCAAATCGCGCCACCACATGTCGAGCTAGGCCACAATACCACCACCAATCGACTCCACAAGCTGTCCTCTTCAAAACCCATAAACCAATTTCACTGATTATAGCTCAAATCAACAAAACCCAATTTGGCCTAGGGTTTCGAAAATTTGATCTTTGACTGAGTTTTCAGGACGATTCAAGCATCAATTTCAAAAACAGAAGCTACGTGCAGATTCGTATCGATGAATTCTATAAAATATAATTTTTGTGAATTTTTCTGGAGGCTTTAAATTTTTAGCTTTGGATTTGGTTTGAAATTTGAATTTGGATCTAGAATTGTTTCTTGCCATGAAGAAGAGGAGTACAGAGGTTCCTATATGTATAGAAGATGAGGAATAGAGGCTGCTAGGGTTTATAACAGCCTATTTATAGACAACTGCAATAGAATAGGTGGGCATGAATTATAAACGTGTTAAACGGTAGTTGGCCCAAAAAAGCCCGTTCTGACCCCGGAATGAAAATTGGATAACCCATATATCAAAATAGGTATTTTAAAATATTCTGAACGCGATGGCAAAAGTTTCACGTCCAAATTCCATCATATGAACAAGTTATGCTGAAAACAATATTTTCAAATTGATTTCAAGTTGATTTCAATTTATCGATTTTTAAGGCGTTTCGCGTTTGTATGATCAAACGATAAGTCCGATCGCTACGAAACTTGAAACCCTACAATAAGTCACTGATACGGATCCGATGAAACTGGTTTCGTCGGAATCCGAGTCTATGACCAAAATGGCTATTTTATATTAATTAAATAAATTCAAAATAAATAAATAAAAATCAAATTTTATATTTAGATTCTAATATTGACCCATTTTATTGCTTTTAAAAATTCTTAATCCTTTACAAAATTCTAGATGTCAAATTAAAGAAGGTAAATTTATAAATTTCAATATAAATCCTTAATTTCATCAAATTCCCAAATTATAAATAATATCCTAAAATTTTGTTTAGTTAAATAAATTAATTAGTATTCCATTCAATCCTGTCAAACAGATGGATTAAATATTGGATTCTAAATTATCACACAAATTTCTCACATAATCTTTATTCCAAATAACGAATTATTTAACTATATTCCATCTCATTTAATTTCAATTAAATTCAATTATTAGACTTTAAGTTTCTGAATAAATAAATAAATCCTGATTCCCATTCTTAAATTTACTATTTATCATATTACCATCCTGGGTACCATTTATTTTAATATATATATCCAGATACTTTACATTTTTCAAATTTTTACCTCAATTGCATAACATTAAATTTATATTTATTGCAATGGTTTCTGGTTTAATTGAACGAACTAAGTATATAACTCATAATAATTGTTGTAAAACTCTCAATCCCCCATTTATAAGTTTGTTATTTCCACTCACATATTATAGATATTTACAGGGATAGGGTTTTTATCCAAAAATTATTTATTATATATAAATTAGAAAAATTCACTATTTAAGTCTGTTATAAATTTATTACTAAATACCCATTTACCTTTCCCATCAAATTTGAATTCCATCAAATTAATATAACCAATCAAATTTTTATTCACACTTTATTATAAACCTAAAATTTGCAATTCATTATCTTGTAGTAATGTCATCCAATTTCTACTTATTATTATAACTTTACAATCTATACACATTCAATTATTATTCAATGCATATTTATTCATCAATCAATTTGATATTTACTTTTCTTTCCTTATATTTGATAAATTACCTAGAATGCATTTACATTCATTCATTTCATTCATTTCATTCCATTCATTTATGGGTATTGCATAAAAATTTAATTTATTAGCTAATACCAACATTATTACCATTCATTACACATAGATTCCAAATTTTTATTCAATACCCTGAATGAGTAACATATATATTAACCAAATCCTTACATTTTTTTTCTTCATATTTATAATCAAATCATAACATTTAAATGATTTGATTGAATTGGAATTTCATCCAAGTCATAAATTATTAACTTGCATTAACATGATTGCTTAGTTTATTCCAATTACCTTTTACACTCTTTTATTGCATTAAATCAATTTAATATTTTCATAAATTTCTCATATTAAATTTTATATCCAGGTAAGAATTCTTTTTCTACTTAATTCCTTTGGATTTTATTCAAATTTCTATAAATTGTTTTAAGTCACCATTTACATAATTTATTTTAGCCTTCATTTTAACATTTATTTATCCCCTTTATTATTTCTACTAAATAAATTACAAAAATCCTATTAAATAAACAAATTAAATTGTCGAAAATTTACGGGTCGTTACACTCTCCCCCACTCAAAACTTTTTGTCCCCGGAAAGGAAAGGAAGGGAAATGAAGAAATAAGAAAACAATATATCTTTCTTAATTAAATTTATAAACAAATAAGTTTACAAAATAAAATAATTAACATAAAATATACCAATTTATACCCATTTTAATCCTTTATACATAAATTGTTAAAGTTTGTAAACATTTTCAAATTTTTCTAAGTCCAAAATTTACGGAAAATTTTGGCAGAGTCCCCTTTGTACGGAGAGGCTCGGAAGAAAATAAAATATCAAAATATAACAATTATATCACATATAATATCCAAAGTAGTATATCCCAATACGGGGAAATATATAAAATAGCGCTATAACCGAAATCCGAAAACGTACCTATTTGTCGGGCAATTTACTCTAAATTTATGGAACAAAAAGCAATAGCAATTTGCTTCCATAACCGGCATTTCACTTATAAAATCTAAAGGGTTAACAATGTATATAAAGTGAAATATTTAAGTGGTTTCGAACCCTAACAACAAATCAATACAACAACCATCAATTTCAACAAACAGCATACACAACAAATACAAAACAAACATTCAATCAAACAAATAGTTGTTCGGGTTCAAAACCTTTAAATTGTACGGAATGAGGAATAAACCATCAAGTGCATCATCCACTCAACAGTCTTAGATTAAACCCAATGGATTATAAATCCACTCCAACAAAAATAAAGTTTCCTTACCCAACAACCACAACCAACAATAACAATTCCAATCAACAAATCAAATTAACTTATTATTAATTTTATACATTTGTTGTTTAATTTCTCTTTTTATTCGTACCACATAAATTTTCCTTTTATAATTTACATTTATTTCTAACAAACTTTCAATTTCATTTACTCATTCAATGTTTGTTTCAGTCATTTTTACTTATTACTTACAATTATTCATTTCCATTATCTCAGGTCATGCCAGTTCTTTTTATTTCATTATAGTTATGTTAACTCCGCCTCGACCATGACTTACCGACCTAACAGTTAGAAACAGTTAGAAGCATGCCGACCTAAGGCTCAACAGGGGGTGCCGACCTAAGGCCTAAGGGTATGCCGACTTAACACTTCAACGAGGCTACCGACTCAACATAAATACCGACCCAACAGCCTTAGCTCATTGCCGACCTAAAATGAATGACGACTCAATAGTTACCGACTTAATGACTCAGAAGGGACAGCGACTCAATGCCCTTACAAAGTTCCCGACCTAAGGCCCTAAATGGATAACGACCTAATGCCTTAAAGGATGCCGACTTAGGAAGTCTACTGACCTAACTTAAACACCGATCTAATTACCTAAAGGAGTTGCCGACCTAACTGATCAGGACATGGAAAGGTGCACGACCTATACTTAAGTCGCAACCGACTTAAGACTTATGCCAAGCCGTTCACGACCCAGGCAAATGAAGGCAAATCCTATACAGCTACTTGACACACGCATGTTAACCCAGCAACGACCCAAGTCACGACCGATCCAGCTCCCCAGTTATCTCGTTCAGACCGTGACTTGCGACTTACCAAGTTAACTCGTCCACGACCTAATATAAGCCCGATGCCATGTTACTGAGAAGAGGTGGTGTTGACTCGGAGGCGACCTTAGACCGGTCACGACTCACCTTAAGTCGGCTGCGTCTTAACTTGAGTCGGCCGCGGTTTAGGACTTGGCAAATTTCAGAATCAGAACTCTCTATAAATAGGCAACCACCTCCAACATTCAAAGGACTTTTGGCACATTCTCTTCACACACCGTTACCTTGCTGCATTGAGAACTTCATCAACACTTAGAGCTTCCAAGATTAGAGGAATACCTCAAAGAAATTCACGAAGAAACCACACATCTTCAACATGAATCTAAGAACTTTAATCGACATTGAAGCTTAAGACTTGTTCCAAATCACTTGTAACTTGAAGTGTATTGTACTTGAGAAGAATTGTATCAGTTTGTAACGGGATTATTAATAAAAGTACTTAGAGTGGACGTAGGCTATACCCTTAAGCCGAACCACTATAAAATTGTTGTTGTTTACTGCTTTTCTGCTATTACTTGCTTGTAATTCTTTCCCGATCTATCGGGTGGTGCTTTCACAACTACACTTTACACACCGGGGTGTTAGCGTTCACATTTTAGCGTTAACATTTTTTGTGCTTTCACTGAGAACTGAACTCAGGAAAACTGTCATCATTGCTTCGCAGAGATTCGAAGAAAGAATTTCCTTAAAAACCAGAAGTCTATCTGAGATTATGGCTCCTGGAAGGAAAAGTAGATCTATCAGATCTGGAAACATTCAAGAGGGAACCTCCGCTTCCCCTGTACCTAATCAACCCACTCCGTCTGTTGGAGTTACGAAAGCAGAGTTGGATGCTGTGATTGTAGGGCTAAACCAGCAGATAAACGCCCAAAATGCACAATTAGAGGCTCAAAGTGCCCAGAATGCTCTGATTCTGAATAAATTGAACGATTTACTTGGGGCAAACAATCAACCAGCTTGTAATGAAAGGAACTGTGCTGGCAACATTCATGATGTTAGTGAAAGGAATGCTCCTGAAAGGGCTACTAGTCCCTTTGAGCAGGCAGTTCCTGAGGCTGGTGGATCTAAAACTCGGCATGATGAGGAATATCTTTTTGGAATGGTCCGGCAGATCATGAAAGAAAGTATGCAAAGGGTTGAAGATGAGAAGGAATGGGGTTTCGCTCCAAGTAAAACTCTGTTCACTGAAAAAATCTTGAAGGCGGAATTTCCAAGGAAGTTTGTCCCTCCGACTATTCCAGCTTACAAAGGGACAAGTGATCCGAATGAGTTCTTGTATAAATATGATTGGCACATGACAGGTGCCAGGGCCTCTGACGAAATAAAATGTCGATATTTCCCCGTATACCTGGAAGGTGTGGCTCTACTATGGTTCACCAAGTTGCCAGTCCGATCTATCGATCAGTTTTCAGACTTGACCAGAAAATTCAAGGAGCAGTTTAGACTATATGCTTCGAAGGCCAAGGACATTATGTCACTATCGAGTTTAGAGCAGAATCCTGGTGAGTCTATCAGATCCTTCTTGAACCGCTTTAATATAGCACTGGCTGAGGTGGACAATGCTGAACCACGAATGATATTGACTTATCTGATGAGGGCTATTGATAAGTCAAGCGAATTTGGGAAATGGTTAAATATGAAGGAGCCAACCTCTCTCGAAAAGTTCTACAAAAAAGCAGATGAATTCATTCGCTTGGAAAGCCGTCCTTTACCAGTAAAGACGGTGTTGGAGAAAGCAGAAGACAACACTGTCGCTCCACGCAAGAATGAATCGGTGGGGCAAAAAAGGGAGAATAATAATGGGAAGAAACAGGGTAATCTGAAGAAGCCCCGATCCTTCAAGCCATCAGAATATACTCCATTATCACATACACCGGAGCACATCTACCTGGCCACTAAAGATTCCGTCGATTTCCCTAAACCTATCCCTTTGAGAACCGGGAAAAAAGCCATACAGAGTGGGAAATTCTGCCGCTTCCACAATCAACCCGGTCATGAGACTGATGAATGCCGCCAGTTGAAAAATCTGATTGAAGAGTTGCTAAGAGAAAACGAACTGCAGCAATTCGTGAAGAAAAATAGCAACAATCCTGCATCGTCAAGTCAGGGGCAACAGGTTCCTGTTCATCAGCCTAGGACAGGTGAGAAAGCTACGGGACATGAATCTGGAAGGCCCGTGATCAATGTCATTACAGGAGGGCCTCACCCAGCTGGCAAGAGCTGGGGTGAGATGGAGAGATATTCCAGGGCTTTGAAATATGCTCCAGCCGAAGAAGACGTCTTTGTTTTAGAAGACACTACGCCCCTGAAACAACAGAAAACTTTCAGCGATGATATTGTTTTCAGAGCCAGAGATTCCACAGGTATAGAAGCTCCTACCCTAGATCCCTTGGTCATCTCGGCTGGTATTGGACCGGCCATTGTCAGAAGAGTCCTCATTGACTGCGGAGCATCATGCAATATCCTCTTCAAGAAGACATTTGACCAGATGAAAATCCCTATGATTGATGTACAAGCCTCATCACAGAAGATCGCTGGCTTCACTGGGGAGCCAAAACAACCAATTGGGACCATCGATCTGCTTGTAGAACTTGGAGAAGCAGAAAGGAAAGTGGTCCGCAAGCAAACATTTGTGATTGTCGATGAGTTTTCTGCTTATAATGCTTTTCTTGGTCGTCCAACACTCGCTGCATTCAAAGCTATCCTAGCCCCGTGGTGCCTCACTATTAAATTCCCTACTGACAATGGAGTAGGAGTTATAAAAGGGGATCAAAATGCTGCGCGAGAGTGCTATTTGACAGAGCTGCGAGAGTCAAGAAAAAGAGAAACGGGGAAGGATGCGGCAACCCCAGTCCGCATCAAAGAACCAGCCTTGTAGCAATTACGGGGCGGACCCTGCACTGGCGAGCACAGCGGGGCACGGAAAGAAATGGATCCCAGAAAAGCCAGTGCAGGGGAGAATAGAGTGGTACCGGTGGAAACGACAGTTCCGGTACCTGTTGACCCGAAGGACCCAAATAAGGTGTTAAATGTGGGTTCACAGCTTAATGTGTCAATTCAGAATATCTTGATATCTTTCCTGAAAGCAAATCTGGATGTCTTTGCTTGGACTCATGCCGATATGTGTGGAATATCCCCAGAAGTTGCAGTACACGCTCTGAATATTGACCCGAAATTTACGCCAGTTAAACAGAAAAGAAGAACCCAAGGTCCAGAAAGGTCAGCAGCATTAAAAGAAGAAGTTGATCGACTCATGGAAAATAACTTCATCAAAGAATCTACATATCCGAATTGGGTTTCAAATCCTGTGTTGGTCAAGAAAGCTAATGGAAAATGGAGAGTGTGCATTGATTTTTCTGATCTAAACAAGGCTTGCCCCAAAGATTGCTTCCCATTACCCAGGATCGATCAACTGGTAGACGGAACTGCGGGACATGAATTGTTATCTTTCATGGATGCCTACTCCGGTTATAACCAAATCATGATGCACGAGCCGGATCAGGAGGATACAAGCTTTATCACAGATGTTGGACTTTATTGCTACAGAGTTATGCCCTTCGGATTGAAAAATGCAGGGGCAACCTACCAAAGACTTGTTAATGCTATGTTCAAACCGCAATTGGGCAAAACTATGGAAGTCTACGTCGACGACATGTTAGTGAAGTCCAGGAAAGCAGCGGATCACATTGAACACTTAGCAGAAATGTTCGCAGTCCTCCGGAAATACAGAATGAAACTTAACCCTCTGAAATGTACATTTGGGGTCGAGTCCGGAAAGTTCTTAGGTTTCATCGTCAGTGCTAGGGGCATTGAGGCTAGTCCAGCTCAAATTACTGCCTTGAAAGAAGTTAAAGCTCCTAGAACAAAGAAGGAATTGCAGAGTCTCAACGGAAAGGTCGCCGCCCTGAGTCGGTTCATTTCCAAAGCCACTGATAAATGCATCCCATTCTTTGACGCCCTGAAGAAAGGAAAGAAGAATTTTGAATGGACTTCCGAATGCCAAAAAGCCTTCGATGAGTTGATCCGTCATATGGAAACGCCTCCAATACTTTCTAGGCCAGGCAATGGTGAGGATCTTCTTATATACTTGGCAGTATCATCTCATGCTCTAAGTGCAGCGCTGATACGGGAAGACAAAAGGATTCAACATCCAGTTTACTATATCAGCAAAAGACTCACTGGGGCAGAGCTAAATTACTCCAAGTTGGAAAAACTCGCCTATTGCCTACTAGTTGCATCAAGGAAACTGAGGCAATATTTCCAAGCTCATCCTATCAAAGTACTCACTGATCAACCTCTAAAGCAAGTCCTATTTCGCCCTGAAACTTCGGGTCGCCTTCTAAAATGGAACATTGAACTCAGTCAATATGACATCACCTATCACCCCCGAAAAGCAATCAACGGACAAGCTTTAGCTGATTTCATTGCAGAATTCACAGAGAAAGATAATGGTGAGGAAGAAACGATCAATGATTCCCCAATCCAGTGGAAGATGTATGTTGATGGCGCAAGAAATGGCTACTGTTCTGGAGCCGGAGTGGTACTTGAAACTCCTGAAGGTCGATCATTATGTTATGCATTAAGATTGGAATTTCCTTCAACAAACAATGAAGCAGAATATGAAGCTCTTATTGCAGGTCTGAAAATCGCTAAAGAGCTAAACATTCGAGCATTACAGATCTTCAGTGATTCCCAGCTTATTGTATGCCAAGTCAAGAAGGAATTTCAAGCAAAAGGTGGAAACCTGCCTTCCTACTTGTCAAAGGCTTGGGAACTCCTATGCGAACTTGATCACTATTCAATAAGCCACATTCCTCGGGAAGAGAATATGAAGGCAGATTCCCTCGCAAAGTATTCAAGTTCTGGTGAAGCTCAACTATTGGGATTGGTCCCTGTAGAAGTCCTTTCAGCACCGAGTATAGACGAGATGGATATAGACTGGATTATGAATGTATCTCAAGAACAAGAGTCATGGATGACTCCAATACTGGACTACCTACTCAGAGGTTCTCTGCCAGAAAATTCGATAGAAAGACGAAAGCTACTAAGGAAAGCCTCTCGCTATGTAATTCAGGACGGCCGATTATACAGACGGGGATTCTCAATGCCATTGCTTCGATGTGTATCCCGGGAAGAGTCCAAAACAATCCTAGCTGAGGTGCATGGAGGAGAATGTGGTGATCATTCAGGTGGTTAAACATTAGCAAAGAAAATTCTCCGATACGGATATTTTTGGCCAGAAATTAATCGAGATGCTGCAGATTACTCCAGAAAGTGTGACAAATGCCAAAGATTTGCCAAAATTCCTAGAGCACCTTCTACCGAACTCACACAGATGGTCAGTCCATGGCCATTTGCAATTTGGGGAATGGATCTCATTGGGCCACTACCAACTGCTAAATCAGGGATTAAATATGCTATTGTTGCAGTTGATTACTTTACTAAATGGGCTGAAGCTGAACCATTGGCTACTATCACTTCTAAGAAAATGATAAGCTTTGTGACCAAGAATATCATTTGCAGATACGGTGTGCCTCAGAAAATAATCACAGACAACGGTACTCAGTTTGAAAGCGAGGAATTCCAGGATTTTTGCAAACGATTCAAAATCCAGAAAAGCTTTTCGGCAGTAGCTCATCCGCAGGCAAACGGGCAAGTGGAAGCAGTGAACAAAATCATCAAATCAACCATCAAAAAGCAACTTGAAAGAGCAAAAGGTGGTTGGGTCGATAAACTACCACTTGCACTATGGGCATACAGAACTACTCACAAAACTGCAACTGGGCATACTCCTTTTTCGTTAGCATACGGATCGGAAGCAATGATCCCGGTTGAAACAGAGGTCCCTTCACACAGAAGAATCCATTTCAATCAAGCAGAAAATGAGAAGCTACAACTTGAAGCGCTGGATCTCCTTGATGAAAAAAGAGATGAAGCTAACCTCAGAGTTGCAGCTCATCAGCAAAGGATAGCCAGACATTTCAATTCCAAAGTTCGTCAACGCAGCTTTGAAATTGGAGATCTAGTCCTGAAAAGAATTATGACCGCGACAGGTGTGTTTGGGCCAAATTGGGAAGGACCGTATGTAATAGGTCAGAAGCTTCTTGACGGCACATTCAAGCTCACCACTGTTGATGGAGATCAAATTCCAAGGGCATGGAACAGCAACCATTTGCGTCCATACTTTACTTGAAAATTTTGTTGAAACATTGTAAAAAGAATTATGAATGTATGATTCTTGTAATTGAAAGCAATTGTGAAACTGATGCAAGTAAATAATGAAAAAATATAAAGTGGATGTAGGCCCAATTTCATGGCCGAACCACTATAAATCTTGTGTTCCTTATTATTATTATATGTTTGCTTTGTTTTCGATACAAAAATACATAAAATGTATTGCTGAAATGTCGATTTAAATTTTTGCAGACAATGGAAATAAAACTTGCGCATAATAAGACCGAGTGATTCTCACCATCATTCAACAAACAAATTTCAAGTCATAAAGGCCCCGAATTCAAATCCTAGATAGGAAATACTTCAATTGAACGGCTTATGATTTCGATAGAAACGAGCCCTTGCTAATAAATTGAGATTGTTTGAACGAACAAACATCCAATTAGGAAGCTAGTGCCCGTTCTCACGAACTTGCCTGACAATGAAGTACGCTTCCTTGGATTAAACAAGCCACTTGCGAGAAAAGGGGAATGAAAACTTGAAAAGAAAAAAAAAGAGGATCGCTGAAAAGGCATAAGCAAGTGAACAGAGGAACAACCAAAGCTACCATCAGCAGCACAAGTCCTCTTCGGAGGCGCAACCCTTCGGAGGATAAAAGACCTCTAATGGGTCATACGCCACAAAAAAAGAAAGTTCTCTACTCAACAAAAAAAGATTGGAGGAGTCATGACCCTCCAACCATGAGAGAGTAACTTCCAGGCGATGAAAACCCTCTCTGAGGCACATTTCACCAGGAGTTGAAGTGTTATGACCGCTCTTCAGGATTTCACTTCACCAGAGTTGAAATGCAAAAAAAAAAAAAAAAAAAAAGCCCTCTTCGGAGGCCCATTTCACCAGGAGTTGAAGTGTTATGACCGCTCTTCGGGATTTCACTTCACCAGAGTTGAAATGTAAACAAAATAAAAGCCCTCTTCGGAGGCACATTTCGCCAGGAGTTGAAGTGTAACAACCGCTCTTCGGAATTTCACTTCACCAAAGTTGAAATGCAAAAACAAAATAAAGACCTTCCTGAAAGCCCACGTTTCACCGAGATTGAAATAAAACTTCCAAGTGTTGAAACGCGAAAAGGCTTTCTTCGAAGGCACAACTCTTTGGAGGTCCACGTTTCACCAAGATTGAAATAAAACTTCCAAGTGTTGAAACGTGAAAGATCCCTCCTTAGAGGTACAACCCCCTCCCGGGGACACAATCAAGAAGAAAGACCTCTTCGGAAGCCCACTTTTCACCAAGATTGAAATAAAACTTCCAAGTGTTGAAACGTGAAAAGGCTTTCCTCAAAGGCACAACTCTTTGGAGGTACACGTTTCACCGAGATTGAAATAAAACTTCCAAGTGTTGAAACGTGAAAAATCCCTCCTCGGAGGTACAACTTTGTATAAAAAAAATCCTCATCAAAAGCGTACTTTAACTTTCAAAGGAAGAGTAATTTACCTACTATGGAAAATGATCGTCAAAAAAAAAAGGAAAAAAAAAGAGAAAAAGAAAAGAAGTTAAAGTACCCTTCAGAGGTCCGCTTTACCACATAGAGGAATTCACTTGGTAAAATATGCACATAAGCAAAAGAAAAAAGTGATTTCTTCGAACGACAAAGCGTAGAAACTTATACGAAGGGAGTTGTACTCTACAAAAATTTTCTTTAAAGAATAAAATAATTATTCTTTAGCAAATAAGAGTGCAAGTCCCCTCGAAGTATAAAATATTGCAGCAAGCTTAAGGTATGGGGGCAACATGGTATAATAGTGTAGCTGCATCAGTAAAGTAATACTCAAACAACATACCATAAGCCCGCTGCAATATCATATAAATAAACTTGTGCAAAAAATGAATAATAAATGCATACTCAAATTCAAACAGAAGTATGTACAAATAAAGAATCATTTTATTCAATTGCAGATATTGCAGATACAGGTTTCAAAATAAGAAGCAGGGGCCGGTGCCTGCACAACATCCGACCATTACACAAAAAAGGAATCAAAAAGTTCAACTCTTCATTTCTTCTTGCCGCCTTTAGACCCTTTACCCGGCCGAGTGGTTAGCTTTTCGGGTCTTCCAGGTTGGTCTGAAGGCATGAGGGAAGAAGGGGAGGGAGGTACAACTGGCGCAATTTCCGGTTCCTCTTCAGTGGTGATAATTTTCTTCCCCCTCCTCTTCGATGTCCCAAGCTTCTTTCTTCTCTGCGAAGAAGACTCACTCCCCGGAGTAACGAGAGCGGACAAAACTACGTCGTCAGAAGGAGTCCGCTCCGGAGAGATCTCGCCTCCTTCGAGTCCCTCATCTTTTTGCTCCTACGAGGCAACAGGGTCATCCAAACCATGAAGAGCCTCAATTTTCTCCTCTTGTGACCCAGGTTGTGAAGCAGAA
The DNA here is from genome assembly GCA_030765085.1 of Allium cepa. Taxonomy (NCBI): domain Eukaryota; kingdom Viridiplantae; phylum Streptophyta; class Magnoliopsida; order Asparagales; family Amaryllidaceae; genus Allium; species Allium cepa. The sequence goes on along the minus strand of CM060946.1, from coordinate 73,096,484 downwards.
GGAGGAGTCACCTGAAGAGATGGAGGAGGAATAACCAGAGAAGGCGAAGTCTGCACGGCACTTGTTGTTTCAACTGCAGAAGAAGAAAAATTGAAAATGTTAGTATCTTCCCGAAAGAAGGGAGATATGGGTTCATCGAGATTCAGGAGGTAATCGAGAAGCTCATCAAATTTTTGAGGAATAAGCAGGCAATCCACCTGAATCGGACCAATGTCGAAATTACCTGAAGATATTGGCTTTGTCAGTTCAATCTCATAATTCTGAGCCCCAATGTCCTCCAAAGCCTCTTCATCAGTAGGGGTGATTACCCCAGTTCTTGTAGGAGGCGGCAAATGAGCACTAGGGCCTGTAATGTCCACCTCGGGAGAAACTAGAGGACGTTCGAAGATGGTAGGCGGTACTTCTTTTTCAGAACGCTCTTCTTCCGCCATCCCGGCCCGCGCTCTGGCAAGCTGCTCCTTACCCTTGGCAAGAGCGGCACGGGCTTCGTCATCAAGATAATGCTCTTCAAGGGCTGACTCAGCATATCCAGCACCTTTACCACCGAGCATATCAAGTGCTGTCTCCCAAACTTCAGCCAGTGTGATTTCATACTTGGGGCCTAGAAAGGCAAGGCTTCCACGCCCCAAGACGCTGTGCAAGTAGAAGTCGAATAATGTTGAGCTGATGCTGTTTTTAGTCGCCTCATGAGATTCTTCAGCTGCGATTCTGCCGGCGACAGCCTCATCACGCTCCCTTTCAGTTTTGGCAAGCTGAAGCTTAAGCATTTGTATCTCCGCCTCCTGGGAGTTGTTTTTCTTTCGGAGCTCAGCAATATTAGTAGCATAGCCTTCACTGATTCTTTTTTGTACTTCTAGCCTGTCTTCGGCATCCCTTTGGCTAGCGTGAGCGTCTCTCACTTGTTTCAGGAGCACTTCTTCTTTTTGAGAATAGGAAGTAGAGGAAGCAGCAAGCTCATGTTTCAATTCCTCGACTTTTGCTTCAAGCTCCTCATTGTAAGAAGCAATGTTCCTCATCTCGGTGTCGTGTTGCTCAACGACCTTTTGCCATTCGGCCTTATCGTTTTCCATAGTAAGCATGGCCTCTATGTTGGCACGGTTAACTCTTTGAAGCTCATCGACAAGCTTCTGCCAGTTTGACATCCTCTCGATATCGAGCTTGACTGCATCAAGATTGCGCAACATAGCAGACTTGTCGATGGGGACCAAGTCTAGGTCGAACCTCACCCCCTTAAGGCACCATTGAGGAAATCGGCTCTGCAGAGTGGCAGGACCCGGTCCAACTTGAAATTTGGGCCTGCTAATTATCGTTTGAATATCTGATTTCCCAAGAACGGGAGAGTCAGAAGGAATGTCGAGTGAGGCAGGAATAGTAACTTTCTTAGGAGTAGTAGAGGCCTGCTTTTCACTGTGACGGGCTCGTTTGCTTAAGTCTTCACTCATGTGACCTTTTCCTCGATCGTCATGAGATTTTCTCTTGTGAGAGTCATCACCTTTTTGCCAAGAATCATGGCGCTCTTCTCTCTCCCTTCTTTCACGATGTTCTTCTTCAGTCCTCCTTTCATGAGCCTTTCGGGCAGCCCTCTCTTCATCCTACTCTCTGTAGGAAGGAAGGTAACGCCTGTAATCATACTGGCTACGCCTCCCGTAGCGCTGGAAATCGTCATAGTACGAGCCGCTGCGCCCCATAGGAGAATCTGGAATTAAAATAATAAGCTTTAGAAATCTTTAAAGTGCAAGAAGATAAGTGCATAGAAGTGATGAGAAATTCTAAGTGTGTGTGTTGTGCAAACTACGCGCATTAATCTACGAACCACTCTTTATTTGGGGAGTGGTTGTGGGTGTAATAGTTAACGTCAACTCTTGAGTCGACGACGGCTGTTGCAAAATAGAAGTAGCTTCAACTACTGAAGAAGAAATCCCGGCAGTAGTAGGGTCATCTTTGAAGATCTCTTGTGAAGTAGCGAAGAGGTCGCTCAATCCTTCGAAGGTATCGTCCCTGCTTTGCTTGACAGGACTGGATTTCTTAGCCTTTTCACCAGATTCTTGTGAATGGTGAGAGGATCCCCGAGGCTCTTCTTCCTCGATAACCGGGGCAAGTTTACCAGATGGCCCCGCAACATCGACAGAAGTGGAGCACTTCACCAGCGAAGATTCAGGAGTCTTTATCGGAGAATCGGGGACTTCCGTTGGAACTTCATGAGCATGCATAGAGCGAGAAGTGTGTAGAAGCCCATGTTGATGTAAAAATTCATCCCTCAACAGAAATTTTATGCTCCTCTCTTCTGTGGCCACGGCACTCAACCTCTCAAAAACTTGCTTGTGAATTGGGTCTCTAGAGGGGAGAGGAAGTGCTGAAAGAACAAAGAATGAAATTAGCAACTGAAAGTTCGGATCTCGAAAAAGTTTCAAAACGGAGAAAATGGAAACACTAATCTTACTTCCTACTCCTCAGATGGCATAAAAGCCTAAGGGACAACGGGCAAAGAAAAACTGGTTCAAAAATCCATGAACGCTTTCAGTAAGATCGGAAATGAGCTTGCGGTTTCTGGCACTTCTCACAATAATAAGGGAAGGATGATCTTTACTCTTTGCAAACGAGCACAGATAACGAATTTCTTCAAAACTCGGTAGGCGATCAAGGGTTCTTCTAAACAAAACACATAACCCCGTCAAGATGGCATAGCCATTGGGATGGAGTTGAAACGGAGAGATTGTCAGCCGAAGGAGAAGAGTTCGAAGGAAGTCGTTAAAAGGAGGAATCGCCCCACTTAAGCACATTTGGCGATTGACTGCAACAAAGCCATAGGGAGGATTGTCAGCAGTATCACTTGGCCCAGGGAGAAGAACATCACTTTCAGCAAAGCCAAATTGAGTGCGCAGCTGGACAAACGCTCTCGGAGTTAGAATAGTCGGGGTTCTCTCCGGAGGATTCTCTATGGGAACAGCTATCGGAAAAGTTTCTTCCTCTGGAGTTACCACTTCTTCTTCTCGGTGGGAAGTCATTCTACATAAACAACTGGGTATTCAAACATGAAGGTGCACGTTTCCTAAAGTGTGTGAAGTGTTGTGTAAAATCAATCAAGCAGTGAACAAATATAACTGGAATGAAAACTAGCAAACATTCGTTAGTTATGAAATTCAGGGACTATTGTTTTAAGCCTAAATATGCAAGTAAGATGTTGATGCAGATAAATCAGTTCAGATTATTGATACTTTGCATTAATGTTTAACTTTAACTGATTGATTCACAAACATTTCATGCAATATAATTAAGTTGCTTGTCTTGTCTTGACTAATCTGTCATCTGACATGGGCAGTCGATGGCAGTATTTTCGCCTTGGTTTTCTTTGTTTGTTATTTTCAGCAGGTTAGCAGCTTATAAGTTAATGCGATCTGTGAAATAATACAATGAGATTCAAGCAAATTTAAAGTTGGGGCAGTTCAAAATTCAGGCAACTTAGTTTGGCAGTTCGAGTCAGAAATTCAAAGTGGATCTATACTCTCAAAAAGTCAGCATGCCCAAAGCCTAAGTGTTAACTCGGCAGCGGTTTAAGAGCCAACTCGGTCACGGTTTAAGGGCTTAGCTCGGTCACGACTTAGGGGTTAACTTGGCTGCGGTTCAAGGTTAAATCAGTATAAGGCTTAGATCGGCAGAAGAATAGGTTGGCAGATTTCCCCCAAGTGCTAACACGGCCACGATTTAAGGATTGGGTCGGCCGAAAGCTAAGTCACTTCAAATCACCGGGTCGCATCTAAATTAATACCTCGCCCCACTCAACCCGTTAACCCGTTAGCCACTCCCTCAACCAAAAAACCTTCATCTCGTTCATACTACCGAATCATCCCATAAACTGGTTCAAAACCACCACGAATCCAACGCCTTACAATCCTAACGCGAATCAAAATTGGCTACGCCTAAAGCAGTAACCCATCGGCATCATTTCATCGATAGCCTAAAGCCAAATCAAACTAACTAAGGATCATCAACTATAGATATAACGGGATTCGTGATAAAGCACCGTACAAAGATGCGGTTTAAATTTGATTGGTAAAATTCATGAATCAACGGTAGTCTTGAATTGAGGGGGAAGCAAGTTTACTTACGCGATGGATGGCAAAGGTTATCAGTGATTGACTAGAGTGAAATCGCCTTTGGGAGCTCTGGGAAATTTTAATGGCAGAATTGAGCAAGGGAATAAGTAATGAAAAGGAAGAAGAAGATGGATGTTTTATACCTTACAGTAGGGAGAACTGAAGCGGCAGATGCGGTCTAACTGTTGGGTCGCGTACGACCTACCGACCTAAGAGGGGACGGGTTAAGGACTATCGAAGCACACGACCTAACATTCAGGCGTATACTTCGAGGGGCAAATGTTAACTCCGCCTCGACCATGACTTACCGACCTAACAGTTAGAAACAGTTAGAAGCATGCCAACCTAAGGCTCAACAGGGGGTGCCGACCTAAGGCCTAAGGGTATGCCGACTTAACACTTCAACGAGGCTACCGACTCAACATAAATACCGACCCAACAGCCTTAGCTCATTGCCGACCTAAAATGAATGACGACTCAATAGTTACCGACTTAATGACTCAGAAGGGACAGCGACTCAATTCCCTTACAAAGTTCCCGACCTAAGGCCCTAAATGGATAACGACCTAATGCCTTAAAGGATGCCGACTTAGGAAGTCTACTGACCTAACTTAAACACCGATCTAATTACCTAAAGGAGTTGCCGACCTAACTGATCAGGACATGGAAAGGTGCACGACCTATACTTAAGTCGCAACCGACTTAAGACTTATGCCAAGCCGTTCACGATCCAGGCAAATGAAGGCAAATCCTATACAGCTACTTGACACACGCATGTTAACCCAGCAACGACCCAAGTCACGACCGATCCAGCTCCCCAGTTATCTCGTTCAGACCGTGACTTGCGACTTACCAAGTTAACTCGTCCACGACCTAATATAAGCCCGATGCCATGTTACTGAGAAGAGGTGGTGTTGACTCGGAGGCGACCTTAGACCGGTCACGACTCACCTTAAGTCGGCTGCGTCTTAACTTGAGTCGGCCGCGGTTTAGGACTTGGCAAATTTCAGAATCAGAACTCTCTATAAATAGGCAACCACCTCCAACATTCAAAGGACTTTTGGCACATTCTCTTCACACACCGTTACCTTGCTGCATTGAGAACTTCATCAACACTTAGAGCTTCCAAGATTAGAGGAATACCTCAAAGAAATTCACGAAGAAACCACACATCTTCAACATGAATCTAAGAACTTTAATCGACATTGAAGCTTAAGACTTGTTCCAAATCACTTGTAACTTGAAGCGTATTGTACTTGAGAAGAATTGTATCAGTTTGTAACGGGATTATTAATAAAAGTACTTAGAGTGGACGTAGGCTATACCCTTAAGCCGAACCACTATAAAATTGTTGTTGTTTACTGCTTTTCTGCTATTACTTGCTTGTAATTCTTTCCCGATCTATCGGGTGGTGCTTTCACAACTACACTTTACACACCGGGGTGTTAGCGTTCACATTTTAGCGTTAACAAGTTATTTATTCATTTATTGCATTCCCTCATTTATTTACATTTGTTTATCAATAGTATTCACGTCCCATTTGATTTCTTAGCATTTCCATTTTATTTACTTAAGTTGATAATCATCTATTTGAATAGCTTACCTTTAAAATTTCAATTATAACTTAAATTTATAACATTATATTCTCATTTATAATAGCAGATTCATTGAATACTTCATTACCTACTTTTACTTGTACACTTTTCATTACATTTCCTATTAAACATTTCAGCTTTTAATATTTGGTAAGTTATATATGTTTTTAAAGGATGTACTTGAAAGTTACACAAGTTTCCTCATTACCTATGATTAATTTAACGTTCAATAATAATATCCTTTATTTCGTAGGTCATAATTTCAAATTTCATTTAATACCATTTATAACCTATCATTAAATCTCTTATTTCCTTTAGAGGTTTTAATTTATTAATTACCTACATTTCAATTCACTACAATAATTGAACAATTAATTACTGGAAATTTAAGAATTAAATACCGGGTTAAATTTCAAATTATTTTAAAACAATAGATAAATATATTCTTATAACTTATATACCTCTAATTATATATAAAACAATTCAAAATTTATAGATTTTTTCCTCAAAATAAATCTGCAGTAGAACTACTACAATGGCATTTCCCCTTCGAAACTCGAAAATGAAAGTCGATGATGCGGCCGCCATCACCGAAATTATTTTCCAACGACAGAGAGGAAAGTACAAAACATTTTTTTTCAAAATCTTCTTTAAAACAATTTTTCCGAATTATATTAAATATTTATATCAGAAAATACTTATGACCACATTATTATATTCCAAAACTTATTTGAAAGAAATTTCAAAACCCTGGATCTTGAGTTCTGAATTTTTAAATTTCATTTATTTTAAATGTTCAATCTTATTTCTATTATTATTTACACTTTATTACCTAACAACCAATCTATTACAGCCAAATATAGATTTTTGAAAAATTATTTTATAGAAAATATAATAGGTAAAATTATTTCATTCACCTATATTAAAACAAATATTATGTCGGTCTGTCCTATTAAGTGTTTAGAAATCCCTATTGATGTCATAGCGTCCCATGCATCAACCAGAATTTATAAATACAAAACGGAACATATTAACCCAATATTAAAACCTTTTTTTAAAACACTAACAAATACGCTCTCTCGTGTATATACTCTCAGCGACTCCCATAGGGTATTACTACCCTATTAATAAAGAGTCAGACCCCACAAAGCTAAGGTTTATCGCTAAACCAAAGCTTTGATACCAACTGTAACAGCCCGCCTTTTCGCGCGATTTAAACTACCAAACCAGGAAGCGAGAACCCTTTATCATGATGCACCCTCCAAGTGCAATGGCAGACACACGTGCCAATTCAAACCATACGTAAGGGCGGATTGTTATGGGATAAATAAGAAAAACAGAGAATGAAAAAACTAAACAGAATCTCACAGCGGAAGGATAAAATATAATAATCAAAATATACAGTTCATGAAGCTGTTTTACAAAACCTTTGATTATATTTATACAATACATATTAGAGTGCACATACCATATAACAATGCAGCAGAACAGTATGAGTGAAGTGAAATAATATAAATAATAATAATACGGATCTTCGTCTTCGTCCTCCAGAGCTAAATCTTCAAATCCTGAAACGCTCGGACTGACCCGAGCGAATTTGAAAAGACAAAAACACTCGAGTCAGAACTAAAAGATCTTATGTGAGTTAAATTAACAGAAATAAATATGAGTACAGTAACTCAAGAGATGCTCGGGATTTAGATCTCCTAAGGATCCGTTAAACTATTTACTATGTAGTATATTGCGCTATTATAATAGTGTCTAATTGTAAAATAAAATTACTTTTTAATAGCGTTAAGGGGTTACCCATATAGCCCTTAACACAAATAATGCCAATAGTCTATACAGTACCGTAATACCTCCTGATCGGGAAGCTACCAGAGGATACTTCATAGGTACGACACAAATAGAAACTCGTAGAAGTCTCGCTAGGGTAGGTGACACGGCACAACTAGGCAATGCCAGGGTAGATATACCAATTACGCTTCCGGGCTGATGGAAACGCGCAGCGCGCAGCTGCCGCCCACCTCGAACAACACCCCCAAAATCAAAAGTAAAGTGGCCACCGAATTGATCCAAAAGACATAGTATAATATCGAAGGAGTGCGTTCGATCAGAGGAATGACCTCATTGTCCCGTCAATCGCTCCTGTTTTCGCCACCTTATGCCAACTCACGGGAGTCGGGTCCACGTATTTACCTTACAGGAAACGCCGCCACCAACCTACTTCATTCTGGAATCTCCACCGCGTACACGGTTGTTAAAGTGGTTTTCGGAGTTGGCAGAGAGTATGACAACTTCCGATCCCGATCTCTTTACAACCAAACGTTATTCTAACACCGCGGTCATAAAAAAATTTATACTTTAAAACCAGAATAAAATATCCATTTTAAACCATATAAATACGATATCATATTTTTTTTTAAAACCCCAAATCAATACGATGTCATTTAGATCCAAAATCATATAATGTCATTTTATTTTCCAATATATTCTTTTCCAAAATCATAGGGTTTTCAAAGTAAAATATTTAGAAATCAAAACTCTTGAATAAATTTTACTACCTTGAAAATCATAACCTTGAAACAAGTTTCCATCTCTTAAATGGTTAAATATTAAATTACTTTTATAAAACAAAATAGCTTCTTTAGATTTCACAAATCAATTTCAAATATCGATTTAAACTACCAAATACCATTTCAATTCTTATGTTTCAGAGCTTTAAATATTTTACCATTTCAAAAAGAAACTCATTTGACAATCCCATATATATTAAATTCAATTACTTATTATTTAGACTTGAAATATTTACTTAATGAATTCAATATAATTTAAGAAAACCTTTAACATCACATAATTGGAAAATCTTTCAATTTATTATATATTCATTTAAAACAACCCGATATTCATTTAAATCACTCTACCCAAAAATCAAGTTATAAAAATCATATCCTTTAGAAATTCTAACTTTTTATTTAATTCCAATTTAACTTAATATTCATCTTCCCACCTTATTCTCATTTAAGTCAATGAAACTCCAGAAATTAAATTTTAAATAAATGCTTAATCTTATTTGATCTTAAAATCAAAATTTATTTTACACTTCAAATCAAATTTATCCAAAGCTTAAAAAAACCGAAAATTACTATATATATAATAACCTTTATCAATAACCAAATCAATATCCCATAAACCATATATATATAACTTTACAAAACCATAGAATATCATTTCAAAATATTTTTATATATATATATATATATATACCGCGGTGCCTGTATAAACTTTTCTACCCTATGGTCAAGTGATACGGATGTTTATCATTTCAATCCGCAATTTAAAATAAAATGCGGTTGTATATCATTTCAAACCGCAATCCCGAATGAATGAAATGCATGATAACTTGCAGTTTATACAACATAAAATACAGCATCCATTCATCCAAATATCAATCATCAACCATTCAACATCAATATAGAGCATATAAATTATACAGGTAATAAATAACATGTGTTAACTAACAGTTTATATTCAATAATAAATTTAGCTACTGTTAGACTAGCAGTTTATATGGAAAAATAAATGTAAATTTAACTGGCAGTTAATATGAAATAAAAATAACATAACTATGACAGGCAGTTAATACGCAAATAAATAAATTCTAACTGTCAAATTATATGCAATAAATAAAATTAACTAACGGTTAAATTAAATAAAATGCAATTTAACAGAGATGACGAATAAACATGCCAAACGGTCATAAACAAATTTCTACTCAAATCTTAAATCAATTTAACAAACATAAGAAATTTTAGAAGTTGTGAGTGGGTTAAAACACTCACCTTTTGAATCTAAATCGAATTTAAATCCGATTTAAACCCAAAAAATCGACGGTCTTAGAATCCGTCCAAACCAGCGTCAACAGATCCGAAATTTTATTACGATCCTAACAAAAAAATCTCGTGTAAATCGGATATCGTATGTGATAGTTATAGCGATAAACGTAATTGAATTTTAAATTTTAAATTAAAAATAAAGAACACTTTCACTCACTAATAAGCCACGTAAGCAAAATGCGTTCCTTCCCCTGCACACGCAAATCCCATTCAGCCTCCCTCCCAGAAGCATCTTCACGTTCGAACCCATACCCTAACCATTGACCACCACTTTGACCACGAATACCAAGCGCCGCCGACCACCAGGTGCTAAGCCACCGCCACTAACGTACTCTCCACCTCCGGCCGAACGTGGCGCCCCACATCCGGTCGCCCAGATCCATCACCGGCCGCCACCCCATACGAACCCTAAATGACCAAATCGCCCCACCACGTGTCGAGCTAGGCCACAATACCACCACCAATCGACTCCACAAGCTGTCCTCTTCGAAACCCATAAACCAATTTCACCGATTATAGCTCAAATCAACAAAACCCAATTTGGCCTAGTGTTACGAAAATTTGATCTTTGACTGAGTTTTCAGGACGATTCAAGCATCAATTTCAAAAATAGAAGCTAGGTGCAGATTCGTATCGATGAATTCTATAACATATAATTTTTGTGAATTTTTCTGGAGGCTTTAAATTTTTAGCTTTGGATTTGGTTTGAAATTTGAATTTGGATCTAGAATTGTTTGTTGCCATGAAGAAGAGGAGTACAGAGGTTCCTATACGTATAGAAGATGAGGAATAGAGGCTGCTAGGGTTTATAACAGCCTATTTATATACAACTGCAATAGAATAGGTGGGCATGAATTATAAACGTGTTAAACGGTAGTTGGCCCAAAAAGCCCGTTCTGACCCCGGAACGAAAATTGGATAACCCATATATCAAAATAGGTATTTTAAAATATTCTGAACGAGATGGAAAAAGTTTCACATCCAAATTCCATCGTATGAAGAAGTTATGCTGAAAACAATATTTTCAAATTGATTTCAATTTATCGATTTTTAAGGCGTTTCGCGTTCGTATGATCAAACGATAAGTCTGATCGCTACAAAACTTGAAACCCTACAACAATTCACTGATACGGATCCGATGAAACTGGTTTCGTCGGAATCCGAGTCTATGACCAAAATGGCTATTTTTATATTAATTAAATAAATTCAAAATAAATAAATAAAAATCAAATTTTATATTTAGATTCTAATATTGACCCATTTTATTACTTTTAAAAATTCTTAATCCTTTACAAAATTCCAACAAGTTTAGATGTCAAATTAAAGAAGGCAAATTTATAAATTTCGATATAAATCCTTAATTTCATTAAATTCCCAAATTATAAATAATATCCTAAAATTTTGTTTAGTTAAATAAATTAATTAGTATTCCATTCATTCCTGTCAAACAGATGGATTAAATATTGGATTCCAAATTATCACACAAATTTCTCACATTATCTTTATTCCAAATAACGAATTATTTAACTATATTCCATCTCATTTAATTTCAATTAAATTCAGTTATTAGACTTTAAGTTTCTGAATAAATAAATAAATCCTGATTCCCATTCTTAAATTTACTATTTATCATATTACCATCCTGGGTACCATTTATTTTAATATATATATCCAGATACCTTACATTTTTCAAATTTTTATCTCAATTGCATAACATTAAATTTATATTTATTGCAATGGTTTCTGGTTTAATTGAACGAACTAAGTATATAACTCATAATAATTGTTGTAAAACTCTCAATCCCCCATTTATAAGTTTGTTATTTCCACTCACATATTATAGATATTTACAGGGATAAGGTTTTTATCCAAAAATTATTTATTATATATAAATTAGATAAATTCACTATTTAAGTCCGTTATAAATTTATTACTAAATATCCATTTACCTTTCCCATCAAATTTGAATTCCATCAAATTAATATAACCAATCAAATTTTTATTCACACTTTATTATAAACCTAAAATTTGCAATTCATTATCTTGTAGTAATGTCATCCAATTTCTACTTATTATTATAACTTTACAATCTATACACATTCAATTATTATTCAATGCATATTTATTCATCAATCAATTCGATATTTACTTTTCTTTCCTTCTATTTGATAAAAAAACCTAGAATGCATTTACATTCATTCATTTTATTCCATTCATTTATGGGTATTGCATAAAAATTTAATTTATTAGCTAATACCAACATTATTACCATTCATTACAAATAGATTCCAAATTTTTATTCAATACCCTGAATGAATAACATATATATTAACCAAATCCTTACATTTGTTTTTCTTCATATTTAAAATCAAATCATAACATTTAAATGATTTATTTGAATTGGAATTTCATCCAAGTCATAAATTATTAACTTGCATTAACATGATTTCTTAGTTTATTCCAATTACCTTTTACACTCTTTTATTGCATTAAATCAATTTAATATTTTCATAAATTTCTCATATTAAATTTTATATCTAGGTAAGAATTCTTTTTCTACTTAATTCCTTTGGATTTTATTCAAATTTCTATAAATAGGTTTTAAATCACCATTTACCTAATTTATTTTAGCCTTCATTTTAACATTTATTTATCCCCTTTATTATTTCTACTAAATAAATTACAAAAATCCTATTAAATAAACAAATTAAATTGTCGAAAATTTACGGGTGGTTACAATTTTCGGACTGATCCGTGTGTTATTTATTTATAATGCTTGGGTCAGACCAAGTATTTTCCCAAGTTGCCTTTGTTGTTATGGAAATCATGGAGGGGAACTGAAGATTCATCTATCGTAGTATTTTATTTTCTGCTATATTATACAGTATACCTATCGGCGTTTGTAAGGTCGGGATTTTATAACTGTCCAGCTTATAAGGTTTGTTTTAACTCTGATATACTTTGTATTTTTTAAGAGACCTTTTCTACTATCTTTGTTATATTATAAGTTGCCGATTCCGTTGTGAGATTTTCTTTTTCTCTATTCTCTGTTCTTTTCTTTTTATTCACCCTAATAATCTGCCCTTTTATCGATTGGATGCGTGACATTGGAACACGGTGGTAGTGTTTCATGTCGAATTTTGATGGTCCAAATGGCAGGTCATTACATTCCACAGAGATTTCTCCTTGTTTTAAATCCATAGAGTTCCTGTAAAGGCGTAATTTTCTAGCTGTGGGCATATATTGTCCTTCCAAGACCTCCTTGAAATGTGGCTAGGAAAATTATCCTCTGATTCATTCATAGTAACGGACTCCCACCAAGCGGGAGCCCTATCCTGTAGTTGTTAAGAAGCTAAGAATCTCTTCTGCTCATCTTCAATATTCAACCCTTAAAAATTCTTTAATATGAGCGGATCCAAGCATTAACTTCTATAATGGACTATGTTCCCTTAAATGGTTTACCCCCCAAAACTGGTATAATTCTTGCATAAGGTTGCGAAGTTGATTTAGGGTTTCATTGGAATCATTATTTCTTCGATTACTATGGCGGCAAGAGTTCGACCATTTGTGTTTTTGGTACTTCTACCTCCCCTTCCTCTACCACGTCCCTTCTTCCACTCATATCGTACTATCTGCATATAGTAAGAAAGTATCTTTAGAATATATAAACGAGATATCTTAGGGAATTGGCATAAAATTCGAATATACTTATTTGATTAATACTTCAAATATGTGTTCTCTTAGACTAAACTCATTCTAGGGTATTACTACCTTATCTCTAATGAGTTGACCCCATCAAAGCTTACGTATTCTCTCAACCATAAGCATCGATACCAAATGTGATGACCCACCTCCTTAACCTTTAGAAATCGACACTAATACATCCTTGGTATTCACGTGCCACAAATCCAAGTGTCGAAGAGGCGGATTATCATGGGGTAATAGAAATAAAGATAGAAGATAAAAAAAAATAGAATCTCACATCGTATCTAACAACTTGTAATCTTATAGATAGTACATACAATCACTCTTTAAATGAGATATCAGAGTCGTGGCAAGGACTAACCTAACTAGGATAGTTATAACCGCCTATCCCTACAGGTGCTGGTAGAAACTAATACACAATACATATACAACGGAAAGTGGAAAATGACTTTAACGAAAGATCCAAAATGCTCCATGCTTCATTCGAAAATGCTCCAATCTACCTAACTAGTTGGCTGTCTGAGAAAACTAGAGCACCCAAAGTTTAAGGAATAATAAAAATAAACTCTGCGTTAGTCATGGGACTGGTGTGAGAAACTCAAAATATGTGTTTTGAAAACAAAAGGGTATCTCATAAGACTGTCGAATCATATATTTTGATTCATGACAAAGTAGTGAATTAGACTATATGGATAAGCGACAAAAAGAAAAAGAATTATGATGTTCAAACTACAAAAGAGACAAGGCTACAAAACTGCGTATAGTATGTTAATTTATTGAAGTTTTTTAGTCTTAGAAATGTTAAAATCTATCCTCAAGTAGTTAAGTTATTTTAAACTTTAAGCTTTTTAAAATATATGAAGACTGTGCTTTGACTGTCAGGTCAGTCGACTGACCGTATATGGCTAGTCGACTGAATCTGCACAGGTGCACAGAAACTCTCTGTTTTGCACAACTTTGAACATTCAGTTGACTAGTCGTTTTGGGTCATTCGACTGAATTCTTTCAACAGCTATTTTTTCTGAATGGACACTTCCTTTTGCCAAGAGCTATGTACTAAAATGAAGAGGTATGGATGTTTCTTTGATCAGAACTCTTCATGAATGATTGCATCTCTTCATCTACTATATAAACACATAAAATTTACTTTACAAATCATCGATTTTCTGATTACTTTCTGATCATACTTTCTACTATCTCTACATTCTGAAAAGCAATCACAACTTACATATATTGCTTGAATCTTTGAATCAATTATCTTATTCTTTGATTCAAAGCAATATTTTCCTTTCTAAATCTTTACAAACACATATATACTTGAGGAAAGATTATAGGAAGGTTGCACTATAAAAGACAAATCAGTGTTATCAAGAACACAAAGTGTCAAAACAATTTTTAGTGAATCTGTTGAAGTCCTATTCAGTTGTTCAGGCAGGTAAACTCCTCTTTCGCCTGTTAGAGGTGGAAAAATCCTGATCATTTACTCAGGTGTTGTATACCTATTTCTCCGAGTTAAGTGAGGGGTTATTGTGAGAAATGCCAGAGGGAAGTCTGGGACTGGACGTAGAACGGGAAGTTCGAACCAGTATAAAAAGTCCTGGTGTGCTCATTTCTATTTACTTTTCTATTATCATCTGTTTTCCACTTTTAGTTTTAAATATATTCCATATTACACGATCCTAAGTGATAGCTATCCATTCTGTAGTCACTTTCATTTGGTATCAGAGCAAGGTCATCCTATAACCGTAACACGGTTATTTGATAATTTTTCATTTGTTAATATGGAAAATAACAACATCACAAGCACTGTCACTAACACTAATTTTATTGAAGGTCAATCTACTGCATGACCTCCACTATTCAATGGCATGAATTATATTTAGTGATCGACTAGAATGAGAATATATATGCAATCTAATGGTTTTGAAACATGGAACATTACTCAAAACGAATATAGTACTCCAACAGAAGATTTTTCAACTTGGACTGTTGCATAGAAAACTGATGCTACTACAAATGCAAAAGCAATGAATATGTTATTTTGCGCATTAGATAGAGATGAGTTTAATAGAGTTAGTATGTGTACAAATGCTTATGAGATATGGAGAATTCTAAAAGTAACTGATGAAGGAACTAACAAAGTCAAACAAAGCAAAATTTCAATGTTGAAAAATCAGTTTCAAAATTTTAAAATGAAATCAAATGAAAATATAAATGACATGTATTCTAGGTTTTAAGATATATATCATTCACTATTGGCATTAGGAGAAAAATTCTCTAATTTTGATATGGTATCAAAAGTCCTAAACTCTTTAGCGGATGAATGGGAAAGAAAGGTCCTAGCTATTGAAGAAGCAAATGATCTTTCGACTAGGAAACCAGAAGAGTTAATAGGAAATCTAATGTCATATGATGTGAATTTGCGGGCAAAGAAAGTTCAAGCACAAGATAAGAAGAATCTAGCATTTCAAGCAGAACAAGATGACTCTGACTCAGATGAAGAGGATATGGCATTTATTGCTAAGAATTTCAAAAAATTTTGAAATTCGAAAAGAATAACAAGGGGAAGAGTTACAAAAATATCTCTAGCAACAATAATAGCAATAAACCATCATCGTCTGTCATGGAATGTTATGAATGTCATAAGAAGGGTCATATGAAGAAAGATTGTCCAGAAAACAGAAAAACAAATTCAAAAAGAAAGCATTTTTATAACATGGGATGATTCAGATTCTTCATCATCAGAAAGCGACAGTGACAGTGACACAGAGCAAGCAAATGTATGCTTTATGGCTACAAATGATGATGTAAGTGAACTAAGTTTTGAAGATTTAATTGAACTTAATTTTGAACTAGTAGATTTTGTAAAATAAACTAAGAAACATAATAAGGAGTTACAAGGAATACTGAATAGATCTGAATTAGAAATTAGTATGTTTAGAGATGAAAAGAAAATTCTCAAAGAAGACCTTGAAAAATCTCAAGAATCTAATTCTAATTTAGCCTCTCAACTTTCTATGATAACTCCAGAATTAGAAATTCAGAAGAATAAAAATGATGTTTTATCTGTTGAAATTAATGATTTAAAATCTAACGCTAAAGTATAAGAGTTAAAAAAATCTAGTCTTAAAACTAAGCTAGAAGATATTAATAAAATATTTCCAATTTTAATGAAGGAAGAGAAATCTTTCTAAAATAATAGAAAATTCTCAGTCTACTTCAAATAAAATGGGATTAGTATATAAGAAAATTAAAAATCCAAAGAAATTTGAAAAGTTTAAAAATAAGTTTATAAACAAAATTAAGCAAGATTTAAAGAAAACAGTTTCTAAAAATGTTAAAACTATTAAAATATGGATTCCTAAAACAAATAATAACTTGATTAGGAATAAACATATCAAAACATTATGGAACTGTTCATAAAAATAAGAATTATATTCATAAAAAGAATTCTGAACCTTCTTGGGTTTGGTTTCCTAAGACCTAACTCTTAGGACCCTAAAAGAAAAGTGGGTACCATCTTAATCTTTATTTTTTGCATCTACCACTTAAAAAGAGAGGAAAATGGATTCTAGACAGTGGTTGCTCAAAACACATGACTGGTGATAAAGACATGTTAACAAACATAGTCTACTCAAATGGAGGATCGGTCACTTTTGGAGATAATTCAGAAGGTTATGTCATCGGCAAAGGCGATGTGAGCAATAATAGTATCTCTAACTCACCTCTCATTACTGATGTTTTATTAGTTAAAAACTTAAAACATAACTTATTAAGTATAAGTCAATTATGTGATAAAGGTTTCAATATATCTTTTTCAAAAAATAAACGTAATATCTCTGATAAAAATCAAAAATTAATTTTTGAAGGTATAATAGATAAAAATATTTATATTTTAAATATGAATATAAATCATAACACAAATATGTGTTTAGTAGCTACAGAAAATGATTCTTGGCTATGGCACAAAATATTTTGTCATAAAAATGTTAATACTATTAATAAATTAGCTAAAAATAAACTTGTTAAAGGACTACCTGATATGAAAGTCAAAATTGATAATATCTGTGACGCATGTCAGTTAGGAAAATTAACAAAATCTTTTTTTAAATCTAATAAATCATATCTATAACACAACCACTTGAACTATTACATGTGGACCTTTTCGGACCTACTCAAGTTCAATCTATTAATCACAATGATATGTGTTTGTTATTGTAGATGATTTTTCAAGATATACATGGACTATATTTATGAAACATAAAAGTGATACTTTGAAAATTTTAAAATGTTTGTAAAGAGAATCCAAAATATAAAGAATTTAAAAGTTAAAAATATTAGAAGTGGTCATGGAGGTGAATTTGAAAATGAATCTTTCGAACATTTTTGTAACAAGAAAGGAATTAATCATAATTTCTCCTTTCCTAGAACACCACAACAAAATGGAGTTGTAAAAAGGAAAAATAGAACATTACAAGAATGTGCAAGAACTCTATTAAATGGAAGCACTTTACCTAAGCATTTCTAGGCAAAAGCTGTTGCAACTGCTTGCTATGTTTTGAATCACATTTCTATTCGATCATTAACAAAACATACTCCAAATGAACTTTTAAATGGTAGAAAACCAAATGTATCATATTTTAAAGTTTTTGGTTTAAAATGTTTTATACTTAACACTAAAGATCAGCTTGGCAAATTTGATCCAAAATCCGATGAAGGTATATTCATAGGATACACGGAAAGAAGCAAAGTTTATCGAGTTTTTAATACAAGAACTAAAGTTATCGAAGAAACTCTTCATGTTTCATTCGATGAAAATGTCAAAATTTCTTCTAAAAATACGAATTTGGAAAATAATACAAATATAATTCTAACAAATAATTCAGAAGATGATGATATTATTCTTCTAAATAATAATTCTGATGTTACTTTAGAAAATGTAAATACTATTAATAATGATAATATAATAAGATCTTCTCCAAGAATTCTTAGACATCACCCAGTTCAAAATATAATTGGAGAAGTAAATTTAAATGTAGGAACAAGACACCAATTAAATCAAATGAGCCATATAGCTTTTCTCTCTAATATAGAACCTAAAAATATTAAGTAAGCATCAACTGATGACTATTGGATTATAGCTATGCAAGAAGAGCTAAATCAATTTGAAAGAAATGAAGTTTGGGAATTAGTTCCTAGACCAAGTGATCAATCAGTCATTGGTACAAAATGGGTTTTCAAAAACAAAGCTGAGAAACAAGGTAACATTACTAGAAATAAAGCTAGATTAGTAACACAAGGTTATAATCAAGAAGACGGAATAGTCTATGAAGAAACGTTTGCTCCAGTTGCAAGACTAGAAGCTATACGTATTCTACTGGCCTTTGCATGTTTTCATAACTTTAAATTATATCAAATGGATGTTAAAAGTGCTTTTCTAAATGGTTTTATAAAAGAAAATGTTTATGTTGAACAAATCCTCTTTTTACTCATGAAAAATTTCCAGATCATGTTTATAAACTTAAGAAAGCTTTATATGGTTTAAAACAAGCACCTCGTGTTTGGTATGACCGACTTAAAAGCTATCTACTAGAATCTGGTTTTGAGATTGGGAAAGTTGATCAAACATTACTTATTAAGAAAACTAAACAAGATATTTTAATTATCCAAATATATGTTGATAATATTATTTTCGGTTCAACAAATGAAAAATTATGTCAGGGATTTTCGACTATCATGACAAATGAATTAGAAATGTCACGTATGGGAGAACAATCATATTTTCTCGGATTGCAAATCAAACAAATGCAAAATGGCATTTTCCTTAATCAAGAAAAGTATTGTAATAATCTAATTAAACGATTCGGTATGGAAAACACATCTGCCAAATCAACTCCTATGAGTACAACTATACATCTTGAAAAAGATGAAAACGGTAAGGGTGTTGACCAAAAAATATATCGTAGTATGATTGGATCACTACTTTACTTAACGGCTAGTCGACCTGACATTATGATGAGTGTTTGTTTATGTGCTTGATTTCAAGAAAATCCTAAAGAATCACATATGCGAGCAGTTGAACGTATAATTCGTTATCTTAACAAAACCAAAGATTTGGGATTATTTTATCCAAAAGAATGTCTTTTTGAATTAGTATCGTATAGTGATGCTAATTTTGGAGGAAGTCGGACAGATAGAAAAAGTACAAGTGGAACTTGTCATTCCATTGGATGATCCTTAGTATCTTGGTTTAGTAAGAAACAAAATTGCGTTTCACTGTCGACATGTGAAGCAGAGTATATATCTGCAGCTTTAGCGTGTGCTCAAGTAATATACATGCAACAAACATTACAAGATTTTAATGTAAAATTAAATAAGTCTATAATATATTGTGATAACACTAGTGTAATAAATTTATCTAAAAATCCTGTCAATCACTGACGAACTAAACATATTGACATTCGTCGTCATTTTCTTCATGATAATATTGAAAAGGATATAATAAATTTAGAATTTGTAAACTCCGAAAATCAATTAGCTAATATTTTCACTAAACCACTCAATGAAAATTGTTTTATAAGATTAAAAAGAGAATTAGGTATAATTCTTTAAAAGAAATATAAAAATTGCTAATTAATTTAATTTAATTTTTTTAAAAACAATATTTTTTTTGGTGCTCGAACTCTGCACCTAGGGTATGATAAGCCTATGTCACTTCCACCTGACCATTCAGTGTTTCACATCTACTTCTTATACATTTTTTTCCTTTATATTTTTAGTTATTTTTTTTAAGATAAATTTTTAGCCGCAAACTCTTGTTTAATTCTCATTCTCATTTTTTCAGTTTGCACGTAGAACCATCATTTTCTAACTGCATTTCTTCCTATATATATTTCAGCTCTCCTTTCTCCATCAAAAGAAATCTGTGTCTCAAACAAATTTTTTTCCTTTACATAAAATTTTAAAACTCCTTTTCAAAATCAAAATGTCTTCACACGATTCATCAAATGGATCAGCTTACTCATCTATCGATTTTGAAATACCATCGTCTGCATCGTCAAACCTCCCTACACCAACTCCTACTCATGAACTTGCAAGCCGTCAAATTACCGCACGGGTAATACACCTGAGAAAAAGGAAGCAAAACGTTTCTTGTTCTTTGGTACTCCTTAAACCAAACAAAAAGTTTGATGATTTGCATCAATACCAAAGGAATCGATAGCGCTTCAGCGTGAGATGTACTACGAACAGAAAATGAATTCAAGACGTCTGAGTTTTCTAGAGCAGATTGGATGGAAATTCTATGGTACATCTTCCTCTGCGATTCATCAACCTACAGCATTGTCATCTCAAAATCCATGAGATAGGTCGCCTCAAGCTCCGCTTGTCTCTCCGAACTCATGGAAGCATGGAAACGTTGGTCACCAATGCAACCATATGTAGAGAAGACGAAGGATGAACCGACAAATTCCAAGTCTCCATCAACCTCTTCTTCCAAATAATTACGTTTTGTCTATCTTTTTATTTATTTATTTTTCCGTACTTTATATGCATTGTGTTAATATATAATATATATATATATATTATTTGTTTGTGTACAAATTTGATTGAATATGCTGCAAGACTTATTCAGTCGACTGAAAATTACTATCAGTCAACTGAAGCTGTATACTGTATGTTATCATGCTCTATTCAGTCGACTGATCAAAAGCAACCAGTCGATTGAATAATTAAACAGAGAGCATATTTGCTTATTCAGTCGACTAGCTCAGTCGAATTAATCTGAAACAGAAAGTCTCGGAAAATGGTTCAGTCGACAGACCATATTCACCCAGTCGACTGAATCTGAAACAGAAAGTCTCGGGAAAATGGTTCAGTCGACTGACCATAATCGCTCAGTCGACTAAATTCGAATCTAACCCTGCTTTTCACCTTTTTGCGTACTTTTTTAACGCTAAAACCCTTTACCTCCTCTTTTACTTTTTACATCTACCTCCATACTTCAGAATTCTAAAACCCTAGTTCCCAAAAAATTTCCAAATTTCTTTGCTACTTTGATTAATTCAAATGGCTCCTCGTCAAAAAAAGAGATCTAAGCATGCTTCTTCTTCCTCTGAGCCAATTGATTCTCAAATCGCTCAATGGCTATATGATGCTACTGCAATCCAAAGGTGGAATAAGATGAAAGAAGTCCGATTCGTTGAAGGTTCTTTTGTTGTTTTTCTTGATTTTACGCCATATAGGATTCAAGATTTAGCAAGGAGAAGCCATCTAGAATCACTCCTAGATCACAATCAAAATAATATCAAGATAAATCATACCATGGTAAAACTTTTCTATGCTAATTTGAATTTAGGCCATCAAAACCCACATAATCGTGACAATTGCATTTGGAGTTTAGTATGTGGCCGACAAGTGTTTCTTTCTTTAGATATAATTGGCCATATTCTTCATACTCCGATAAGTGGTATTGATTTACAAGAATTAAATGCACCCTTAGGCGAGAGAGATGAAGTAAGTCATCGATTCTTAGAAGATGACATGACCGAACTTAAGTCTATTGCATTATGACCTACGGCCAGAATTATGCATAGAGCTTTAATGCACACAATTCTACCCCGTACTGGCTCTTATGAGCTTGTCTATCCAAAAAACTATAAAGCATTATATGCTATTTGGGGAGAAGTTGAAGTAAATTGGCCAAAATTCATTCTAGATGAATTTTTGTCATTCAACCAAGGTCGTATGAATATTATTTATTTTGGAGAATATATTATGCGGCTACTTATGAACCTACTGTTTCCTATTCCGGAATCTTATACCTCTATTCCAAAAACTCTGAATAGCCGCACTATTAGCCTGATGAAACTACCACCAAGACCTCTCACTATCATGACTTTTCAAGAATGGAAATCTCGACCTCGCCAAGAAACTTTTACTCATCAACAACAATAATCAAGAGATGACATTCGAACCAACTCCATCCCAAAGCACTCGGGAATCTATTGATTTAATTGTAAGAAATCAAGTCTTCTTGGATTCCCGCATTAAAAATCTTGATAAGAAAATTGACAAAAAGTTTGACAAAATCAAGAGTTTCTTCGGGATTTTATGGGATGCGATATCATGCTCCTCTTCCACCACTACGGAGACTTCTCAATGTGATCCAGGCAAATGCCTTGCTCCTCACTTTACTTGGTCAACATCAGAAGAACATACTAGTTCTGACACAAGTGGCAATGGAGGTGGCAAACAGTTTGCGGGAAGTTCCTCCAGAGGAAAAGGACCAATGCAAGTTGAATAAGAGGAGACAAAATCTGATTCTAAATGAGGTTGTTATCTTTTAGTGGTAGTAAGTTATTTATTTGTTCCGAACATTCTATCTATAAGTTTGTATTCATAACAATTGAAATCTTTTGTGATTGTAACTAGTATTTTTATTTTAATTCTATTATGTTAGTTTAATGCTTAAATTATCATTTCCTTTTTGTCGATGACAAAGGGGGAGAAACTTGTATGACTAACAATTTCATACAGGGATTAAAAATGTCGCCATATATTCAGGAGGAGATATATATAACTCCCGTTATATATTTCTCGAAAATATAGTATCACATATAACAGGTTGTCATCAATCAAAAAGGGGGAGAATGTTGAATCATATATTTTGATTCATGACAAAGCAGTGAATTAGACTATATGGATAAGTGACAAAAATAAAAAGAATTATGTTGTTCAAACTACAAAGGAGACAAGGCTACAAAACTACGCATGGTGTATTAATTTATTGAAGTTTTTTAGTCTTAGAAATGTTAAAATCTATCCTCAAGTAGTTAAGTTGTTTTAAACATTAAATTATTTAAAATATATGAAGACTGTGCTTTGACTGTCAGGTCAGTCGACTAACCGTATATGGCCAGTCGATTAAATCTGCACAGGTGCACAGAAACTCTCTGTTTTCCACAACTTTGAACATTCAGTTGACTAGTCGTTTTGGGTCAGTCGACTGAATTCTTTCAACAACTATTTTTTCTGAATGGACGCATCCTTTTGCCAAGAGTTATGTTCTGAAATGAAGAGGTATGGATGCTTCCTTTGATCAGAACTCTTCGTGAATGGTTGCATCTGTTTATCTACTATATAAACATAAAAATTTACTTCACAAATCACTGATTTTCTGATTACTTTCTGATCATACTTTCTACTATCTCTACATTCTGAAAAGCAATCACAACTTACAAATATTGCTTGAATCTCTGAATCAATTATCTTATTCTTTGATTCAAAGCGATATTTTTCTTTCTAAATATTTACACACACATATATACTTGAGGAAAGATTATAGGAAGGTTGCACTATAAAAGACAAATTAGTGTTATCAAGAACATAAATTGTCAAAGCAATTTTTAGTGAACCTGTTGAAGTGCTGTTTAGTTGTTCAAGCAGGTAAAGTCCTCTTTCGGCTGTTAGAGGTGGAAAAATCCTATTCGGTTGCTCAGGTGTTGTATCCTATTCCTCTGGGTTAAGTGAGGGGTTATTGTGAGAAATTCCAAAAGGAAGTCTGGGAATGGACTTAGAACGGGAAGTTTGAACCGGTATAAAAATTCCTGGTGTGCTCATTTCTATTTACTTTGCTATATCATCTGTTTTCCACTTTTAGTTTTCAATATATTCCATATTACACGATCCTAAGTGATAGCTATCCATTCTGTAGTCACTTTCAAAGATCACGCTGTTTAATGATGAATTTTCTACTGGTTTAGAAAATCGTCGATAAATTTTGAATTAAAATTACCGTAAGCGCGCGACATACAATTTTAGTACGTGGCGAGTACGGGTCGGTCCGTCGGGAATTATTAAGATTTCAAAATTTTCTAATTAATCAAATTAAACCAAAAGTGGATATCATTTTGAAAACTAGAAGACTAAGAAAATGTTGAGATTAAAAACTATGTGATTAAAACTCAATTTAGAGGCAAATCCACATTCTTATATTTTTCACATAAATCAACATAAAATCAAATGATGATCTCTTTTAATCTAAGTAGGATTAGTGATGTATTTATCATTAGCATGGCCTATTTGAGTTATTAATTAACACAAATCAAAGCATCAAACTATAATAATAATCTAGTCCAACTTTTTCAAATCCCATGAAACATGGCATATAAAATAAAGCCAAAATTTAGTTCAAGCATGATCAATTTACTTTTAGTTAGTAACGTAAATCATCAGATTTTTATTAAAACCTCACTTAATTGCCATGATCACATTTAGATGAAGAGGCAATTTGTGATTAATGAGATAAGCGTAACCTATTTGTTATGAACAAAGTATGCTAAAAATTCAACATAAAACACAAACTAACATAAAAAACTATTTTCTCAGGAAGTACAAAAGAGATCATACATTGAAAATTATGTTGAATCTACATGATAAAAGAAAGCTTCATTACCCTTAAATTGTAGGGATTTAACCTCTCATTTGTGTTATCATTTAAACACGTAGAGATTTCAACATTGAAAATAAAATAAAGTAGAAAATAAACAAAGAGAAAGAAGATTAACCACTAGAAGGAAACTAACTAAACTAGGTGCATAAATGTAAACCTAAGTTATGAACATGCAATGAAAGAGAGCAGAAGAATAAAAATGAGCATAAAAGTAAATAAAAGCATGTAGAACAGAAAAAAGAGGCTAGGAAGCCATTTTTATTTCATGTAACATTGAGCTTACAACTTCCTTGCCTAATTTCCTAAGTAAAATAAAAGGTAAGAAGATATTTACATGTACATAAAAGGGCTATTTATACATGTATAAAACCCTTATTCAGTTTTTAGGGTGCTTTCCAAAATACCTTTTAGGAAGTATGGCCTCCAAGTAACTATTAGCCTTTAACTAATCCACCATTAAATAGGCATGAAGCTTTAACCTCCACTTAGTTGTCCATTAGCTTCTAATTTTAGATTTAGATAAGTGGACAGGGTCCTTGGTGATGGACGGAATTTCTATCGGATTAGAAAACCGTCGAAAAATTTAGAAATAAAAATAACCGCAAGCGCACGGCGTACACTTGAAGTACGTGGCGAATACGGGTCGATCCGCAGGGAGTCGTTAGAGTTTTAAAAATCTATTCAATCAAATTAGACCAAATGGAGGAGAAATTGTTGACTAGAACTAAAATGAAGCTAAACTAGAATTAAAATGTAATTAGTAAACTATTGAACTAGAGAACAATTTAGAGGCAAATCCACTCCCATATTTTTGTAAATCAACAACACACAATTTATGATCCCTAACTTTGATTTAAGTGAAATATTGTTGTATTTATCATAAGCATGGTTTGTTTACGTTATTAATTAACATAACTCAAACCATCAAACTATAATGCAACAAATACCCACTTATAATTCTCATGAAAATGAAGCAAAAGCAAAAGCTATTTTAAGCATGATCTATTTATTATCGTATCTAGTACTATAGATCATCAAATTTCATTTTTACTTTAATTTCACAATCAAAAATGGATTAGCAAATGATGATGCAACTTGTGTTTATGTTGAATAAGAATAGCTCATTTGCATAAGCAATATAAGCTATCAAATTCACTTGTATAAACTTGCATCAAAATCCACTTCATGAAGCATAAACCAAATCAGATCATAAATCATAAAATGTTGAAATTACATAAAGTTAGAGAGCTTCATCACCCCTAAATTGAAGGGGTTTAGCTACTCATTTGTGGCATTGAAGAAACACAAGTAAGTTTCGACATTAAAAAGAAAAGAAAATAGAAAATAAGCAAAGAAAGTAAAAGAGATTAGCTACTAACTACTTGCATAAATGTAAATCTAAGCTATGAACATATGGAGAAAGAGAGCATAGAAATAAACATTAACAATAAAACAAAGAAGAGAACGTAGAAAAGAGAGAAGAAAGAGGCTTGGAAGCCATTATTATTTCATAGAACATTGAGCTTACACTTTGATTTCTTAATTTCCTAAGTAAAATGAAAGAGTAGATGATAGTTTCATATACATAAGAGGGCTATATATACGTGCATAAAACCCTAATTCTATTTTTAGGGAGCTTCCTAAATTGCCCTTTAGGAAGTGTGGCCACCAAGTAACCATTAACCATTAATTAATCCGTCATTTGTTTTGCATGAAGCTTTAACCTCCACTTAGTTGTCCATTAGCTCCAAATTATACTTTTAGGTGAGTGGGTGGGGTCCTCCATGTTCATGGCTTGAATTATTTCCCTCTTCTTTCCTTTGTATTCATTTGTGCATGCATATATCTTCATATAAGCCTCTTCCATTTGCATCCAAATTCCTATAAAAATTATCAAAAAATGTCCAAGTAAAAATTCTTATATTGACACATGCACAAAAATGACCATTTTGCCCCTGAATGAAGATGAAAATATGATGGTTGGAAATAATTGAATTTTGGTTTTAAACATGTTAAAATGCCCAATATGATGATTATTTAGATAAAAAGAGATAAAATATGGATGTAAATATATGCACAATTACGTGCATATCAAATACCCCCACACTTATCTTTTTATTCGTCCTCGAATAAAGGAAAACTAAGATAAATCCATTTTCGTAGGGAGCGCGATTGCATTGAGCGTATGCAACAAGCCGTTAAACCTCTGGGTGTCCCTAGTAGGACGAGTGTTGTCTCGTGAGGGTTTTCAACGGATACTACCCACAAAATCCTAATGAAGGATGAAAATATTTACAAAATGCAAGATTTATTTACAAAGAGATGAATGCGAGTTTTTGAAAATATTTACAAATGATGGATTTATTTTTAAATTGACACGAATAAGTTAAGTAAAAGTTTTGGTCATTATCTTGAAGATTTTACTCGTCAAAATTTCCAATAAAAATCAAGTTGTCATAACATATAGATCGGTTGATAACACAATGTAATTATGAAATGGATCCTTAGTTGATTATCAAAGTTTATTAAAGTGGTATTTTCATTTCTTTTCAATAACAAGTTAAATCAAATAAGTTAAAATAGTGCTAGTATTTCAATTGCTTGCTTTCTCATTATTTGCAAGAAAAATTACACACCTAGCTCAGGTAAACTGAGGCCAGATATACCACCCATGCACTGCCTTTCGGGCTTATGTGAGGGGAGTACAGAGCATGGCGAGTGCACACACTTTCGTGCGTACACCTATCGACCGTAGGTGGTTTTTATTAAGTCTGTTTTTTTTGTATGTGTTCCATACATGCATAACCGTGAGGACTTTTAAATGAGTATGAAAGCACATAATCAAAGATTCCAAGTAAATCACCCATGCATAACCGTGAGGACTTTTAAATGAGAGTGGATACTTTAGATGTTATTATTTTGTATTTTTTTATATATTTTTTTTAAGAGAGAGAGAGAGAGAGTTTTGCAAAATCATCTTAGCACCATTTAACTTAGAAGACAAAAAACGTCATATCCTTACTTTAAATTTACCACTTTTTAAACAAAGATTTTCAATTAGAACATACTTCATAATTAACATAGATGAACCTTCCTATATACTGGTAAAACCGTTGTTATTTGTAATCAAACTTCATTTTTATTTTTGTTAAGACAAATAAATTTTCAAAAATTTCAATTTATTAACCAAAACTTATACTTATCCCATAGTGTTTCTTCAAGAATAAATCAAAACGGTAAAAAGAAAATGTTTTTGAGATTTAGGAGTTTTGATTATTATTATTTTTTTGAAGAAAATGAAAATTCAAAAATGCCATGAAAAACTAAAGAAAATGAAAATGAGACTCCCCCCCCCCCCACACTTAATTTTTTGACTGTGTCCCCACAATCGATGCATGATATAATGAGTGTAACGGGGAAAATATGTACATATTTACAAAATGGGGTTAACATTCTTACTAGACGTATCTTGGCTCATGAAGTATCATGAGCTCCTCCTCTTGGTTACCGAGAAATTCCAAGAAGGGTTTTAACCGATGACCGTTGACTTTGAAAATCGATCCATCCTTTGGGTTTTCTATTTCTATGGCACCATGTGGAAAAACAGTTCGTACCACAAATGGTCCAGTCCACCTTGATTTAAGTTTCCCAGGGAATAAATGAAGTCTCGAGTCATATAAAAGAACTTTCTGGTTAGGCGAAAACTTTTTCCTTAGGATTGACTTGTCATGGAAAACTTTGGTTCTTTCTTTGTAAATTTTCTCGTTTTCATACGCGTCATTTCTAAGTTCTTCAGTTCGTTGAGTTGTAGTTTTTTATTTTCGCCAGCTTTTTCATGGTCAAAGTTTAAGTTTTTTATTGCCCACAACGCTTTCTGTTCAATTTCAACGGGTAAATAGCAAGCTTTACCGTAAACTAAACGAAATGGGGACATCCCAAGGTTAGTTTTAAAAGCAGTATGGTAAGCCCAAAGCGCGTCATTCAATTTTTGAGACCAATCTTTTCGATTTTTGTTAACAGTTTTCTCCAAGATTTGTTTTATTTTTCGATTTGAAACTTCAACTGACCACAAGTCTGAGGATGATATGGAGTGGATAACTTGTGGGTTATCGAGTATTTTTTTATTAAAGTTTCAAAAGAACGATTGCAAAAATGGGTTCCATTATCACCGATTATTGTGCGAGGTGTGCCGAACCTCGAAAAGATGTTTTCTTTGAGAAATTTCACAATAATTCTATGGTCGTTGGTTTTTCAAGGAACGGCTTCGACCCATTTTGAAACGTAATCGACAGCGAGAAGGATATACAAGTTTCCAAAAGAATTTGAAAAAGGTCCCATAAAGTCGATACCCCAAACATCAACGATTTCGATTGTAAGAATGGGGTTTAGAGACATCATATCTCGTCGAGAAATTCGTCCAAGCATTTGACATCGATCGCAAGTTTTACAAAATTCGAATGAGTCTTTGAAAAGAGAAGGCCAATAGAAACCACACTGAAGCACCTTTTCCGCAGTTTTTCGAGGACCGAAATGTCCACCGCACGCTTGATCGTGGCAAAATGAAAGAACACTTCGAATCTCATTATCCGAAATGCAACGTCGGATGATTTGGTCGGGACAATATTTGAACAAGTAAGGATCGTCCCAATAGAAATATTTCACTTGGGACATGAATTTGCATTTGTCATGTTTGGACCAAGATGAGGGACTTTCTTTAGTGACTAAGTAGTTCACTATATCAGCGTACCATGGATCGATAGAAATCGAAAGAAGTTGTTCATCGGGGAAGTTTTCATTGATCGGCAAGGAAGATGGTGCGTTCGAAAGACGAGATAAGTGATCGGCTATGACATTATCGGATCCTTTTTTGTCTTTGATTGTATGGTCAAATTCTTTAAGTAAAAGGATCCAACGAATCAAACGGGATTTAGCATCCTTTTTAGAGAAGAGATATCGAAGCGTAGAATGGTCAGTGTAGACCGTAATGTGTGAACCTATCAAGTAAGGTCGAAACTTTTCAAGCGCAAAAATGACAGCTAGAAGCTCTTTTTCAGTTGTTGTGTAGTTGAGTTGAGCGTCGTTCAAGGTCATACTCGCGTAGTAAATGACATGAAGGATCTTGTTGATGCGTTGTCCCAAGACAGCACCAACGACAAAGTTCGAAGCGTCACACATTATTTCGAAAGGAAGATCCCAATTGGGTGCGCAAATGATTGGGGCAGAAATGATTTCGCTCTTAAGACGTTGAAAAGAAGAGATACAATCAGAGTTAAAATCGAAAGGAACGTCTTTTCCAAGAAGGGTCGTCAAAGGACGGGCGATTTTGCTAAAGTCTTTCTCAAAACGACGGTAAAAGCCAACGTGTCCTAGAAATGATCGAATGTCCTTAATGGATTTGGGAATGGGTAGATTTGCAATGACATCGATTTTTGTTTTGTCCACCTCAATGCCTTTATTTGAGATGATATGTCCAAGGACTATGCCTTGTTTGACCATAAAGTGGCATTTTTCCCAACTCAAAGTCAAATGTTTTTCTTTACATCGATTCAGAACCAACTCGAGGTGATGTAAACATTGGGAAAAAGAATCACCAAAGATAGAGAAATCGTCCATAAAAACTTCTAGAAAGCGTTCAATCATGTCGAAAAAGATGCCAACCATGCATCATTGGAAAGTCGCAGGAGCGTTACATAGTCTGAATGG
The DNA here is from genome assembly GCA_030765085.1 of Allium cepa. Lineage (NCBI taxonomy): Eukaryota > Viridiplantae > Streptophyta > Magnoliopsida > Asparagales > Amaryllidaceae > Allium > Allium cepa. Next base: position 73,066,039 of record CM060946.1, on the reverse strand, counting down.
CATACGTCGATAAGCAAAGGTACCGAATGGACATGTGAAAGTCGTTTTCTCTTGATCTTCGGGAGCGATTGGAATTTGGTTATAGCCAGAATAACCATCAAGGAAGCAGTAAAATTCATGGCCGACTAAACGTTCAAGCATTTGGTCGATGAAAGGAAGGGGGAAGTGATCCTCATGTATTGCGGCATTTAGTTTTCGATAGTCAATGCAAACACGCCAACCCATTTGAGTACAAGTTGGAATAAGCTCGTTTGAATCGTTCTTGACAACGGTTAGCCCGGATTTTTTTGGTACAACATGAATTGGGCTAACCCATGAACTATCGAAGATTGGGTAAATGATTCCGTTGTCGAGAAGTTTAAAAATTTCATCACGCACCGCATCTTTCATTTTTGGATTAAGCCTTCATTGTGCGTCACGAACAGGCTTGGCATCATCGATTAAATGGATGCGGTGTTGAACCAGAGCGGGGCTAATTCCTTTTATATCGGAAATCGACCATCCCATTGCTTCCTTATTTTTCGAAAGGATAGAAAGAAGAGAAGCTTCTTGGTCAAGAGAAAGATTGTTAGAAATAATGACAGGACAAGTTTCATTTTCACCTAAGTATGCGTACTTAAGGTGGTCGGGAAGCGGTTTGAGGTCCAACTTTGGAATTTTTCGATCGAAGAATTGGGTTGAGATTCGGACTCAACTGGAAGCGATTCAAAAGAAAGAGTGTATTCAATATCGTTGGGAATTTTGTGAAACAATTTTTCATATTCGGCCTCACGTTCATCGTTAAGATCAAGTATTTCGTTTTCGACATTTTCGTGAATGGCACTAACTTCCAACGTTTGGTCACAAGGTTCATTCGATTGGCTTTCAAGATTGAAAATATTAAGATCCAAAGTCATGTTTCCAAAAGATATTTTCATTGATCCATTACGAAAATTGATTAAGGCATTTGAGGTGTCTAAGAATGGTCGGCCTAAAATCAACGGAATTTGAATCGAGGGATTCGTCACGGGTTGTGTTTCGAGAACGATAAAGTCAACTGGAAATATAAATTGCCATACTCGGATGAGCACGTCTTCGATTTCTCCCACGGGCTACTTAATGGAACGATCGGCAAATTGAAGCGTAACTTTCGTGGGTTTGAGCTCACCTAAGCCTAATTGTTCGTACACGGAGTATGGAATCAAGTTGACACTCGCGCCTAAGTCTATCAAACATTTGTTAATCGTCTCGTCTCCAATTGTACACGAAATCGTAGGGTATCCAGGATCTTTGTATTTAACGGGCATGGATTGGGACAAGACTTCACTCAAACTAGCGGCTAAGAAGACTTTTTTGGGCACTTGAGTGTGTCGCTTTTGGGTGCACAAGTCCTTAAGAAATTTCGCATAAGTGGGGACTTGCTGAACAATGTCATGAAGAGGGATGTTCACTTTTAATTGTTTAAAAATTTCCAACATCTTTTCCATTTGGTCCGAGTGTTTCTTTGGTCGAAGACGATGTGAAAACGGAACACGATACTCGGTAGGCGGGTATACTCGAGTAGAAGAAAAGGAATTTTGATTATCGTTCGATTCGACGCTTGGCTCCACGTTCTGTTCTGAGTTGTTCGTTGTTTTAGAAGTGTCGAGAAAAGTTTTCGGTGAATCATTTGGATTAACGACTTGATTATCGATTTGTTTACCAGAACGGAGAGCTGTGATAGCATTCAACTGGGTGTCGTTGCTATCTTGAACAACATGGGCTTGATTTGAATTTGCGTTTTGATTTCTGGGATTTGGAAGGGGCTGGCTTGGGAATGTTTCTCGTTCACGTTCACTTACAGACGTGGCTAATTGACTCATTTGCATTTCGAGTTTTGCAATCGATTGGTTTGTGTTTTGCATATATAAAGTCAATAAATTTTGCAAATTGCTGTTTGATTGAAGGCTTTGAGTAGTTGCCTTAGCCAACGTTTCAAGAGTTTTCTCAAGCGAAGTTAAACGTTTATCGTCTTGTGGAGGATGAGCAGAATTTTGTGGAAATTTTGGTTGTTGCGGTAGATTATGAGATGGGCCCGCAAAGTTTGGTTGAAAATTATTGGGCTGAAATGAAGGATTCGAAGCATTATTTGGAAATGCTTGAAAATTAGGACGAATCGTATTCGTATTGGGATTGTTTTGTTTCACGCAAAATTCGGATGATTTCTCCATCCAGGGTTGTACGTTGGAGAAAACGGGTCGTTTTTGGTTTTTTTTGAAAGCATTGATTTGTTCGACGGAATTGGGACACTGATCGGCTATATGATTAGGATCGTCGCATTGATAACACATTGGTTGGGAAGCTTGGTTCGTTTGATTCGATGAGAAAACGTTATCGAATTTTTTAATCATTGTGTCGATCTTAGCTTCCAAAGCAACAAAAGATCCTATCGAGTGTGCACTCGATCATGAGTGGATTGATTTTTCGTTCGAGCGTTCCCATTGGGACGACTTTTCAGTGAGGTTTTCAAGAAATTGCCAAGCATCATCATGATGTTGGAAAGAAAATTGCCTTGGCACATTGATTCGAGCATCATTCGTGAGCTGTTTTCGAGTCCATCGTATAAGACTTGGCAAATCGTCCAATTTTCAAAGTTATGGTGTGGACATTTTATCAGAAGCTCTTTGAATCTTTCAAAATATTTTCCAAATGGTTCACCCTTGAATTGATGAAAATTTACAATTTCGTTTCGAATTCTACTTGTTTTTTCCAAGGGGTAAAACTTTTTTAAGAAAGCTTTTACAAATTCTTCCCACGTTTTAATTGAGTTCGAAGGTAAGCTGTACAACCATTTTTCAGCGTAATCCGTAAGAGCAAATGGGATTAATCGAAGTTTGATTCCGTCATCAGAAAGTTGTTGGAGTTTAATGGCTGCACAAACTTGTTCGAATTTAGTCAAAAAGATGTATGGATCATCGTGCTCGAAATTGCCAAATTTCGGAAGCGTGGCAATATGGTTCGAGTGGATTTCAAAATGGTTACCTATAGGGGCGGGTAATGTGATGCAAGATGGAATAGAAACTCTATCGGGAAAGATTCTATCCATAAGAGTTCGAGGGGCGTTTTCGTTTGCCATTTCGGGAGGATTGTCTGTTCGAGTTAAACGGTTTGTAGAAGGATCGCGAGTCCAACGATTCGTTGTTGTGTCACGAGTCCAAGTACTCATGCACAAGTGAAAGTCGAGAAGAGAAAGGAGTTAGAATTGAGTTTAGGGAATGAAAGAAGATTTGAAAACGTGTTTTTGTTTTTTGAATTTTTTTTTTATAAGGGAGAAAACTATTTAACAAGTGAGATTTATTTTCAAAAGAAAAGTTTGATTTTTTTGTTTTGTTTTTTTTTCAACTTTTTTTTATGTTTTTGGTTTTGTATTTTTTTTTTGAATTTTTAAATATTTACCAAAAGGATTTTTTGTTTTTTTTGGAAAATGGAAATTTGTTTTTGTTTTTGAATTTTCAAATTTTTTTCTTTTTTTTAAAAAAGATTTTATATTTTTTTTTGGATTTTTGTTTTTGATTGCAAATTTTCAAAGGAAAGGAAAAAAGTGATTAAAAATTTAGTTAAGTAAAATTTACAAATTTTTTTTTGTTTTTTTAAATATGCATGAACTAATGCGACTAAATGAATGCAAAGGACTTAATTACAGTTTTCTGTCCTTAGGAGCTCCTAACCCAAAATTGTATAATCACACTTTTTCTTAAATCAACAAAAATATTTCTCAGTCAGATAACAGACAGGAGTTATCGATGCACCACGAATCACTGTAGCAATGCGACCGAAGGTTTAAGTACCTTCAGAGGAACAACCAGTATAATATTTACGTATCATCGTAATTTTTATAACTGGTTATTGCCCTGCCGTAGCCTAGACACAAAGAAATAAAATCGTTCAAATAAAACAATTGTGAAGATACAATTAAGTCCTAAGTGAGCTCGTGACACCCTTAGGTCCAACGTCTAACCTTTATTATTAGTCAAATTCTACGATGAAATGCGTTTGTGGGCTAAGGAAAGGATGATGAAATCCCTCACCTTATGTGAATTGGGGTATTGCCCTTAGAAAAGAAAATAAGATGAGAAGAATGCAAAACAAGAAATTAAACATGTAATTACAATGCAACTAAATGAAGTTTGTTTTTGTTTTTTTTTTTTGGATTTTGAATTTTTTTTTTAATATATATAAACAAATGCAAATGTAAGCAACCAACAATGCAATTCAAAAAACAAGGAAAAAAGTGCACGATTCCAGAGCGTGTAGATTATTAGCAATTTACTTTTAAGCGGCAATTTTTTTTTAAGCAAGCGGGCAAGCAATTATTTGGGCAAGCACTTCTTTTCCTTCTGCTTTCTGCTTTGGCAACGTGAAAATAAAAACAAGATATATACAGTTTTAAATATATATAAGTAAAACTAAACAAATAAATGAAAAAAAAAACTTAACAAATTGGGAAAACAAAAGAAAACCCAAGCAAACTCTTTTCTTTTTTTTGAAAGAGAAGGAAGACTAAAACTAATGAAAAACAAAAACAATTTAAACTAGATGAATTAAAAACAAATTAAACTTGTTGATTGTCTTTTTTTCTGATATTTTGAAAACAAATGAACTAAAACAAATTTTTTTTTTTTAGGATTAAAAACTAATTTTAGTTCCAAACTCAACTCAAAATAAAAATAACACAAACCAATTTTTTTTATTCACTCCACTAGGGCCCGGCCCACAATCTCAATTCAAAATAAATACACTGAAAAGATTCACCATGGTCAATTAACACTGTCAAACGAAAATCAACACAGTAAGCAAATTTCAACTCAAGATTTTAAATCAAATATTCCAAAATAAACTTCCTAATCAAATTCCAAAATCCATGATTAGCTGTGCTCAAGTTCACAATTTGATGGTGATTAATGATTCAATTTTAGATCGTGTTCTCGGTTTGGGGTTTTGGGTGGATGGATTTGGAGAGGGTAGGTCGTTCGAATTTTGGAGTGTGGTCTGTCGATCGCTATTGAAGTGGTAGGGGATTTCGATGTTGGACTGTTGATCAATTTGGGTAAAGGAGATTACGTGAAGTGGCGAAGACGAGTGCAGAGGTGAGGTTCGCGGAGATGACAGGAAGATTGTTGCAGTGGTGGTTCTGTGCAGAGGTTGGGTTGGAAAGTTTATTGATATGAAGGTGGTTCAATTTGGGGTTTTCGGTGAGGCTGTTGTTCGAGGATGTTGCGACAGCAGTTGGTGAGTAGGAGGTTGCAGTGGCTTGAGCTTGTGATAAATGGGTTGATGATATTTGGTGTGGTGGACAGAAATGTTAGCAGAGGTCAGGTATGGTTAATTTGACAGCAGATTTGTGATGGTCGATTGTATGTTGTATGGAAGTAAGTGGATGGTGGTTTTGTTAGTGATATGTGAAGTTTGAAGTGAGTGTGGGTAGGACGTTTGATAGTAGGCCAGTGGGGTGATGAATGGTAGAGTGGTTGGATGTGTGTACTTTGTTATGACAGTTTGAATTTAGAGTTGAAGTGGATGGGGCAGATGGTAGCAAGGCAATTAATGGATTGAAGTGGATTGTGGGATGATTTTGCAGTAGAGTTGGAGGATTTGAAAGTTTGAAGTTTTGTGGTGGTAGTTTTATTGATGGCAGTAAGCAGAATGGTGGTAGGTTTGATGTGCCGGAGTTTTGGTGAGGCGGATGAGCTGCTGTGATATGGGGAATTTGGAGATGGTCGGAGGGAGTGGACGTTGATGGATTGAGTGGAGGAGTTTGATTAATAACAGTTGGTGATAGCAAGGGAAAGAATAGGTTTGTGGCAGTAAGTGAATGTGAAAGCAGTGATTGGGAAAGCAAGTAGGGATGAATTGGATTATGCAGAGCAGAAACAGTTAACAGTTTGGAGTTTGGGTTTCAGGCAGAGACAGTTTGATGTGGTATGTTTGTGTTGCAGTGAATGTCAGGTGGTTGTTCTCTGTATTGAATTGCTGTCAGTTAATGAAAGGGTTGGGAGTGGTGGTGGTTGAAGTGTGATGGGTTGTGCACTGAGTTTGGTGATACAACAGAGATGTTGCACAGAAATGTAATTGAGGGTGGACAGTGAGAATTTGAAGGCAATGCACAGGAATGTGCAAAAAATTTGAAGACAGTGAGAATGAACTACAACAATATTTTTTTTAACAAGAAAAATTGTAAACAAACATAGAAAAGACAATGTAAATGTAAATGTATGAAATAGAAATGAGATGAAATATTTCTTCTTGTTTTTTTTTTTGAAATGAAAATTGCAAAATGAAAAGCCACAAATGTAACACACACACACAAACAAATGCAAGCAACAATCACACAATTTTTTTATAACTAAAATGCAACACACAACACACACACCATAAAAATAAAACAACAAATAATTCGAAGAATAGAAAATCAAAATCGAATCAACTCCCCGGCAACGGCGCCAAAAACTTGGTAATCGACGGAATTTATATCGGATTAGAAAACCGTCGAAAAATTTAGAAATAAAAATAACCGCAAGCGTACGGCGTACATTTGAAGTATGTGGCGAATATGGGTCGATCCGCAGGGAGTCGTTAGAGTTTTAAAAATCTATTCAACCAAATTAGACCAAATGGAGGAGATATTGTTGACTAGAACTAAAATGAAGCTAAACTAGAATTAAAATGTAATTAGTAAACTATTGAACTAGAGAACAATTTAGAGGCAAATCCACTCTCATATTTTTGTAAATCAACAACAAACAATTTATGATCTCTAACTTTGATTTAAGTGAAATACTGTTGTATTTATCATAAGCATGGTTTGTTTATGTTATTAATTAACATAACTCAAACCATCAAACTATAATGCAACAAATACCCACTTATAATTCTTATGAAAATGAAGCAAAAGCAAAAGCTATTTTAAGCATGATCTATTTACTATTGTATCTAGTAATATAGATCATCAAATTTCATTTTTACTTTAATTTCACAATCAAAAATGGATTAGCAAATGATGATGCAACTTGTGTTTATGTTGAATAAGAATAGCTCATTTGCATAAGCAATATAAGCTATCAAATTCACTTGTATAAACTTGCATCAAAATCCACTTCATGAAGCATAAACCAAATGAGATCATAAATCATAAAATGTTGAAATTACATAAAGTTAGAGAGCTTCATCACCCCTAAATTGAAGGGGTTTAGCTACTCATTTATGGCACTGAAGCAACACAAGTAAGTTTCGACATTAAAAAGAAAAGAAAATAGAAAATAAGCAAAGAAAGTAAAAGAGATTAGCTACTAACTACTTGCATAAATGTAAATCTAAGCTATGAACATATGGAGAAAGAGAGCATAGAAATAAACATTAACAATAAAACAAAGAAGAGAACGTAGAAAAGAGAGAAGAAAGAGGCTTGGAAGCCATTATTATTTCATAGAACATTGAGCTTACACTTTGATTTCTTAATTTCCTAAGTAAAATGAAAGAGTAAATGATAATTTCATATACATAAGAGGGCTATATATACATGCATAAAACCCTAATTCTATTTTTAGGGAGCTTCCTAAATTGCCCTTTAAGAAGTGTGGCCACCAAGTAACCATTAACCATTAATTAATCCGTCATTTGTTTTGCATGAAGCTTTAACCTCCACTTAGTTGTCCATTAGCTCCAAATTGTACTTTTAGGTAAGTGGGTGGGGTCCTCCATGTTCATGGCTTGAATTATTTCCCTCTTCTTTCCTTTGTATTCATTTGTGCATGCATATATCTTCATATAAGCCTCTTCCATATGCATCCAAATTCCTATAAAAATTATCAAAAAATGTCCAAGTAAAAATTCTTATATTGACACATGCACAAAAATGACCATTTTGCCCCTGAATGAAGATGAAAATATGATGGTTGGAAATAATTGAATTTTGGTTTTAAACATGTTAAAATGCACAAATATGATGATTATTTAAATAAAAAGAGATAAAATATGGATGTAAATATATGCACAATTACGTGCATATCAGTCCTCCATGATCATGAACTTGAATTATTTCCTCTTCATTCCTTTTTATTCCCTTATGCATGCATATATCTTCATGAAACCCTCTTCCATATGCATCCAAATTCCTATAAAACTATGAAAAATGTACATGTAAAAAGTCCCAAATTAACACTTGCACAAAAATGACTATTTTTCCCTTATATGTAGATGAATATATGATGATTCGAAAATAATTGAATTTTGGTTTTAAACATGTTAAACCCAAATATGACATTTATTTAAATAAAAATACATAAAATATGAATGTAAGTATGCGCACATTGTTAGTCCGTGAGATGATGGTTTTGATGACAACAACCTTAGAATAGGATTATAAAATATAAAAACTAACATTATAGTTTAGAAATATATGATATGCAGGATTTAATCATGCAGGTACCAAGAATGAATACTGTACAGTATAGAGATTCAAGATATCAAGAATGTAGACTCATGAGTATCAAGAATATGAAGAGTTCAAGATTTCAAGTAATTTAATTTTTAATTAGTAATTTTGTTAAAACTCCTAGAAAATCACTGGTATTTTAAAATCCAATTTATTCGTGGAATGGAATCCACGTCGAGCCTGTTTAAAGGGTGGAACCCTAAGTAGGATGGAACCTACGAAAAATCTAGTGGAACATTGTTTTGTATCCGCTAAATTTTATTCAAAATGATTTTACAAAATTATATCTTATTTTCAAAATGTTTTCAAAACCTTCCTTTTAAAAGAATCAAAATCATCTATCCTGATTTTAAATACTTTTAGCCTCAAAATAATCTTTATTTTCAAAATCAAATTATCCTAAGTTTTAAACTATCTTTTAATAATAATATATTTAGATTTAAATATAAAATTATAGTAAAATTATATATATTATTCTCTATATCTGCTTATGTATTTTAACTATAGTCAAGTATATTTATAAAGTTTAAATAGTTTTTAATATAAGATAAAAGTTAATTTCAAAAGAAAAACAAACCATCAAAAATTCCTTTGGGATGTCGACATGCTCAATACACCCATGTCGACATAGTGTCAGTTAATTTCAAAATTTAAATTTCAAAAGAAATATCTATTAATATCTCTTCACGAATGGACATGACTGTTGTTCTTCTATAAATATGGGTTGTTTTCAATGAATTTTCAATCGTATTTTCTGGTTTTCATTTCTCTTCTTCTTCCATATTTTCTTTATACATATTCCTACCATTACTCTGCCGAAATCAACATTAAATCTAACTAGATGATCTCTGCTTTGATTCTCTATCACTATCTCAACAAGATCCTCTGTGCTATTCAGAGTTATAGGCTTTTTGTAGTCAATTAAACGAGAAAATGTGTGATTGTGGCCTTGGAAATCAATCAAGCGAGAAAAGATGTGATTGTAGCCTTGGAAATCAATTGGGTGAACTTGTTGCCCGCAAAATCAAGTATCTCTACCTAGAGGAATGAATCTAGAGGGTGTACCTCGTAGCCTTGAAATCGAGGGTGTAATTGTACAATTGCTTTTGAAAGGAAATCCGTACTTGTGTGCGGGACTGGATGTAGGGTAACTCCAAACCAGTATAAAATCCGGTGTGTTCTTTCCTTTACTGCTTTTACTTTATTTCTGCACTTGTGTTTGATTCTGTGATCATATCTGTGTTTGAATATTGCATGCATTTGTGTTCAAATTAACAAAAACTCAAAAAGATTTAGTAATTTCTTTAAACACTATTCACCTCCCCCTCCCCTCTGGTGTTAATCCTAGCCTTAAGACCTATGTTCCGCATTTCTCATATTTGGTATCAGAGCAAGGTTTTCAAAGTTTCATAATCTGATTTTTGAAAAGTTTTCAAAATGGCTACCAACATTGGTACTGTTACTAACACTAGTATCTCTGTCACTAGTTCATTTGTAGAAGGTCAGTCTACTGTCAGACCACCATTTTTTAATGGCAGTAACTATGCATATTGGGCATGTAGGATGAAAATATATTTACAATCTGTAGGATTAGACACCTGGAATATCACACAAGCTGAATATTCTAAACCCACAACTGATTTTGCATAGTGGACCGCTGAGCAAAAGATTGTTGCACAAAATAATTATAAAGCAATGAATATTCTGTTTTGTTCACTTGGTAGAAATGAATTTAATAGAATGTCGGTTTGAAAATTCTGCATATGAAATCTGGAAAACTTTGCAAGTTACTCACGAAGGAACAAGCAAAGTTAAACAGACCAAAATTTCCATGCTCACAAATCAGTTTCAATTATTTAAAATGAATTCTAATGAGTCTATTTCAGATATGTATAGTAGATTTCAGGATATTATGCATTCTTTAATATCCTTGGGAAAGGAATTTTCGGAAGAAGATCAAGTCAGAATTTTTTTTGAATTCTCTTACTCCAGAATGGGATCAAAAGACATTTGCGATCGAAGAGGAAAATGACATCAGTACCTTAAAGATAGAATAATTAATTGGAAATCTAATGTTGTTTGAAGTCCAAATGATCGGAAGAAGAGAAAGCAAAGAATCTGAAAAGAAATCAATGGCATTTAATGCATTGACTGATGGATCGGACTCAAACAGCGATAATGATGAAGAGATAGCCTTGATGACTAGGAATTTTTGAAATTTTTTGAAATACAGAAAGATGAATAATCTCAAGAGAAACAACTATAAGAACTATGGAAATCAGAATGTAGTGCCAAACAATGTCAAATATTTCAACTGTGATGAAGCAGGTCATATCAAAAGAGACTGTCCGTATCTCGAGAGGCAAAATCCTCCTATAAACAATGATTCATTAAAGAAATGGAAGCATGCATTTAATGCTACTCTAGATGACTCAGACTCGTCCTCAAGCGATGATGATTAGAAAACAGATAATTCAAATTTATGTTTCACGCAGTTCACATGTCCGACGAATTCAGAGAAACAGACTCAGAAAAAGGTACACATTTACAATACGATTGGTTGAAATTGCATGCTTAGAATTACATGCTTGATTGCTTGATTGATTTTGAATTGGTGTGTTATTTGAATTTTAAAATGTTTTATTATCTTATTATTATTTTATTGTTTTTATTAGTATAATTATATATTATGGAATATACTATAATTCTAATAATATTCTAGATATATATAGACATTAAAAATAACAAGTGTATATATATTAGAGTATTTAGGAAAAATAAATCATAGAAATTCACAAGCACATGTCGACATGGGTACATAATTTGAAATTCAAAATTTAAATTCAAATGATTGAATTTTCCACCACCTTTTCACTTCATTCAATTCTCTGAAAAGGCATCTTTTGACCAGAGAACATGTCCTTTGAGAATCTATTTATTCACTATCTTTTATCACATCTTTTCATTCTCATTTTCAAATTCAAACTCTCTCTTCAAAACTTCAAGCTCTCTACTCTCTACTCTAATGGATTCTTTAAGCAACCCCTCCACCATGAGAATTTCTAGAAAGATAAAAGAGCAACTCTTCAATGATCCGGAGGATATAAAAGCATACAACAATTATGCTAACTATGCAAAAGTCCATCCCGGAAAGTTTCCTATATTCCAAGATTTCTCTTCTTATGAAATTGATTCTCTTTTTGCAAACAATCAAATTCTTAGTCTTGTTGATGCTTCTCAAAATGATTTTGTTTGTTATCCAAATCTTGTTAAAATTTTCTATACAAATCTTAATCGTGGATTTTATAATGGAAACGATGATGAAATTTAGAGTAGTGTCAAAGGCACTAGAATTGTTTTGAATTGTGATCTTCTGGGTGCCATTCTCAATTACAAGAGTACGGGAATAGATCTTTCTAATTTTAAAATCGATGAAAATGATCCTGAGACATTTCATCGCATTTTCGAAGGAAATGATAATTTTGAATTCAAAAATCGAAAGTTTCATCCAAAAGCTAAAATTTTCAATCTTATTTTACAACATACTTTGATCCCAAGGTTGGGAAATTTTAACAATCCTACTTCAAAAGTTTGCAAAGGACTTTTTTCTATTTTTGGAAATTATGATATTAATCGGGCGCAAGTTATTTTGGACGAACTTCGTCCCAAAAATCTTGAAATGGGTGAGAATACTTTATATCATGGAATTTATCTCACTCAGTTTTTTAACTATTTTGGAGTGGATTTCAAAGGAGAAGAATTTGTTTCTAGAAAAAATTTCAATCATTCCAACATTTCGCTTATGAAAATTCCATTTATTTTTCAACCCTATGAGACTCTTGTCGGAAAGGAAGAGCGTTTGGCTCATGAGGAGATGAAAGAGGAGGAAGAGGAAAAAGAAGAGGAAGGGGATGAAATGGAAATTGAAGAAGAAGAAGAAGAAGAAGAAGGTGAAACTTCTTTGGAAAGCATCGACTATCCTCCTAATCCATCCAACAAAACCCTTCTCAAAAACCAAAAGACTATTGTTGAGAATCAACGGATTCTTAAAAGATCCGTTGGTAAGATGTTGGATAAAATTTTATCCAAGGTGAACAAGTTTATTTCCAAAGTCAGCAAGAAGCTTGGATTACTTCTTCGTCATCATCCTCTAATTAGTACTACCTTTTCGTATCTCGTTGTATTTGTTTTAGTTTATTTTGATTTGAATGTTCATGTAGTTCTTTGTGTTTAATCGTTATATCGTCTTAGTATGAAATGAAATGGAATTTCTTTTCTGTTATCTAGCTTATCTTATCTCCAGAATAAATGTTAGTATATTATATAAATATATATATACACACACACACAATTATTCACAAAATCAAAATAAGTCATCAAAAATCACTGGATTATGTCGACATACCCCCTATGACCATGTCGACATATACTGGTCAGAAATGACATTTCATTTTGAATTTGAAATTTGAAAACTACCTTATGTCTATTCATTTCAAATGAATTTCTACACCTATAAATACCTATTTCTTCCAAATTTTATCACTGAATATTATATCTTATCAACTTTGTCTCTCATTCTTCTCACAAATTCGAATATGGCTAATCCAATTCATAATCTTTCGAAAAATCTTGAAGTGACTCTTAACTCTTTCAAGAATATTCTTTCATTCATTCTCCGTAACCAGTGACACTTAGAATTGAGTCAAATGCAGATGATTAAAGAGCAAGAAAGACATTTTGATGCAATACGATGGATTATTTCCTCCCTGCACAAGGATGATAACGAAGCACATCCTCCGATCTCTTTCGCTAATGATAATGAAAATTGGGATGCCATTAAAGCAGACCCTATATTTAGAGAAGAAGGATGGATGGAAGTTCCTCATAATTTGATTTGTTTGATTTGGTTTGTTTGATTTGGTTTGTTTGATTTGAATTGTTTGATTTGATTTGATTTGAATTGATTTGGATTGATATTTGGTGTGAAAAACATGTATAAATATGCATTAATATTTGTATGATTTTTAATGTTTATCAGTATAATTATCGCTTAATCTATCTATTATATACTCTCATTTGTATAGTTTATTAATGCAGATACTTTATTCCAAAAATGAGGGAGAGTTATAAAGTTTGGAGATTATATAGTTTGGAGTTATATATTTAGAATTATTTTTTTGTTGATGACAAAGGGGGAGAAATATAAAATAGGATTGTTAGGCATAGATTAAGGGGGAGTTATTAGGATAGAAGTAATTTTTTATAAACAAAGGTTGTCATCATCAAAAAAGGGGAGATTGTTAGTCCGTGAGATGATGGTTTTGATAACAACAACCTTAGAATAGGATTATAAAATATAAATACTAACATTATAGTTTAGAAATATATGTATACGCAGGATTTAATCATGCAGATAGCAAGAATGAAGACTGTACAGTATAAAGATTCAAGATATCAAGAATGAAGACTCATGAGTATCAAGAATATCAAGAGTTCAAGATTTCAAGTAATTTATTTTTTAATTAGAAATTTTGTTAACACTCCTAGAAAAGCACTGGCATTTTAAAATCTAGTTTATTCATGGAATGGAATCCACTTCGAGCCTGTTAAAGGGATGGAACCCTAAGTAGGATGGAAAGTATGAAAAATCTAGTGGAACATTGTTTTGTATCCGCTAACTTTTATTCAAAATGATTTTACAAAATTATATCTTGTTTTCAAAATGTTTTCAAAACCTTCCTTTTAAAAGAATCAAAATCATGCATCCTGATTTTAAATACTTTTAGCCTCAAAATAATCTTTATTTTCAAAATCGAATTATCCTTAGTTTTAAATTATCTTTTATCAATAATATATTTAGATTTAAATATAAAATTATAGTAAAATTATATATATTATTCTCTATATCTACTTATGTATTTTAACTATAGTCAAGTATATTTGTAAAGTTTAAATAGTTTTTAATACAATATAAAAGTTATTTTCAAAAGAAAAACAAATCATCAAAAATTCCTTTGGGATGTCGACATACTCAATACACCCTTGTCGGCATAGTGTCAGTTAATTTCAAATTTTAAATTTCCAAAAAAGTGTCTATTTGTCATATCTCTTCACGAATGGACATGGATGTTGTTCTTTTATAAATAGGGGTTGTTTTCAACGAATTTTCAATCATATTTTCTGGTTTTCATTTCTCTTCTTCTTCTTCCACATTTTCTTTATACATATTCCTACCATTACTCTACCGAAATCAACATTGAATCTAACTAGATTATCTCTGGTTTGATTCTCTATCACTATCTCAACAAGATCGTCGGTGCTATTGAGAGTTATAGGCTTTTTGTATTCAATTAAACAAGAAAAGGTGTGATCGTGGCCTTTGAAATCAATCAAGCGAGAAAAGGTGTGATTAAAGCCTTGGAAATCAATTGGATGAACTTGTTGCCCGTAAAATCAAGTATCTCTTCCCAGAGAATTGTGAATCTGGAGGGTGTAATTGTATAATTGCTTTTGAAAGGAAATCCGTACTTGTGAGCGGGACTGGATGTAGGGTAACTCCGAACCAGTATAAAATCCGGTATGTTCTTTCCTTTATAGCTTTTACTTTATTTTTGCGTCTATGTTTGATTCTGTGATCATATCTGTGTCTGAATATTGCATGCATTTATGTTAAAATTAACAAAAACTCAAAATGATTTTGTAATTTCTTTAAACACTATTCACGCCCCCTCTAGTGTTAATCCTAGCCTTAAGAACCGTATTTTGCATTTCTCACACACATTTACGTGCACATCAAATACCCCCACACTTATCTTTTTATTCATCCTCAAATAAAGAAAAACTATGATAAATCCATTTTCGTAGGGAGCACGATTGCATTGAGCATATGCAACAAGCCGTTGAACCTCTAGGTGTCCCCAGTAGAACAAGGGCTGTCTCATGGGGGTATTAGTGGATACTACCCAAAAAATTCAAATGAAAAGTGAAAATATTTACAAAATGGAAGATTTATTTATAATAGGATGAATGCAAGTTTTTGAAAGTATTTACAAATGAAGGATTAACTTTCAAATCGTCACTAATAAGTTAAATATAAATTTTAATCATTATCATATAAGTCCTTTTACTTGTCAAAATTTTCAACATAAATTAAGTTGTCATAATAGATAGACTATAGTTTGGCTAGTTGTTTCGGTTGATAACACAATGTAATTATGAAATGGATCCTTAGTTGATTATAAAAGTTTGTCAAAGTGGTATTTTCATTTCTTTTCAATAACAAGTTAAATCAAACAAGTTAAAATAGTGTTTGGATTTCAATTGTTTACTCTCTCTTATTTAAATTTTTTATTGATATTAACAATATTTACATATGCCTGACTCGGATAAATTGAGGCCAGATATATCACCCATGCACTGCCTTTCGGGGTTACGTGATGGGAATACAGAGCATGGCGAGTGAACACACAAGTGTAAAAACTTATTGACCGTAGGTGTTATTAGTAAAAGAATTTTTATATACTTACACCTAACTTAGATAAATTGAGGCCAGATATGCCGATCGTGCACTGCCTTTCGGGATTATGTGAGAAGGGTATGGAGCATGGCGAGTGAACACACAAGTGTGAACACATGACTCTTGGTGTTAAAAAGACACACACACAGATATATATATATATAAAAAAAAAATTACTTATATACATTTTTTTAATAAGAAAGAGTTTTTCAAAATCATCTTAGCATCATTTAACTTAGATGATAAAAATGTTACGTCCTTTACTTTAAATTTACCACTTTTTAAACAAATATTTTTAACTAAAATATACTTCATAAGTAAGACATATGAACCTTCCTATACACTAGTTAAACCATTGTTATTTGTATTCAAACTTCAATTTTATTTTGTTAAGACAAATAAATTTTCAAAAATTTCAATTTAATATCCAAAACATATACTCATCCTTTAGTGTTTCTTCAAAAATAAATTAAAATGCTAAAAACAAAATGTTTTTTGATTTTTTTTTTTGAAAATTTTGGGTTTAAAATGAAAATTCAAAATGCCATGAAAATTTAAAATAAAACGAAAATGAGACTCCTGTTCAATACCCCCACACTTAATTTTAACCATGTCCCCATAGTCAATGCACGATATAATGAGTGTGACGGGGAAAAATATGTACATATTTACAGAAGATGGTTGACATTCTTACTTGACATAGCTTGGCTTATGAAGGGTTATGAGCTCCTCCTCTTGTTTACTTGGTAATTCCAAGAAAGGTTTCAAACTATGA
This sequence comes from Allium cepa, assembly GCA_030765085.1. Classification (NCBI taxonomy): domain Eukaryota; kingdom Viridiplantae; phylum Streptophyta; class Magnoliopsida; order Asparagales; family Amaryllidaceae; genus Allium; species Allium cepa. The sequence continues at coordinate 73,049,299 of CM060946.1, read as the reverse complement.
CCGTTGACTTTGAAAATCGATCCATCCCCGGTGTTTTCTATTTCTACGGCATCATGTGGAAAAACAGTTCGTACCAAAATGGTCCGGTCCATCTTGATTTAAATTTCCCAGGGAATAAATGAAGTCTTGAGTCATATAAAAGAAATTTCTGGTTAGGCAAATTTTTTTTCCTTAGGATTGACTTATCATGAAAAACTTCTGTTCTTTCTTTGTAAATATTCTTGTTTTCAAACGCATTGTTCCTAAGTTCTTCTAGTTTGTTGAGTTGTAGTTTTCGGTTTTTTCTAGCTTTCTCAAGATCAAAATTTAAGTTCTTTATTTCCCATAATGCTTTGTGTTTGATTTCAACGGGTAAATGGCAAGCTTTACCGTAAACTAAATGAAATGGGGACATCCCAAAGTTAGTTTTAAAAGCAGCATGGTAAGCCCAAGGTGCGTCGATCAATTTATAAGACTAATCTTTTCGATTTTTGTTAACAATTTTCTCCAAGATTTGTTTTATTTGACGATTTGAAACTTCAACTTGCCTACAAGTTTGAGGATGATATGGAGTAGATAACTTGTGGGTTATCGAATATTTCTTCATTAATGTTTCAAAAGATTGATTGCAAAAATGGGTTCTGTTATCACTGATTATTATGCGAGGCGCACTGAACTTTAAAAAGATGTTTTCATAAGAAATGTCACAACAATTCAATGGTCGTTGGTTTTGCAAGGAACGGCTTCGATCCATTTTGAGACGTAATCGATAGCGAGAAGGATATACAAGTTTCCAAAAGAATTAGGAAAAGGTCCCATAAATTCGATACCCCAAACATCAAAGATTTCGATCGTAAGGACGGGATTTAGAGGCATCATATCTCGTTGATAAATTCGTCCTAGAATTTGACATTGATCGCAAGTTTTGCAAAATTCGAATGAGTCTTTAAAAGAGAAGGCCGATAGAAACCATACTGAAGCACATGTTCCGCAGTTTTTCGAGGACCGAAATGTCCACCGCACTCATGACAAAATGAAAGAACACTCCTGATCTCATTATCCAAAATGCAATGTCGGATGATTTGGCCAGGACAATATTTGAAGAAGAATGGATCGTCCCAATAGAAATATTTCACTTGGGACATGAATTTGTATTTGTCCTGTTTTGACCAAGATGAGGGAGTTTCTTTAATGACTAAGTAGTTCACTATATCAACGTACCATGAGTCGATAGAAATTGAAAGAAGTTGTTCGTCGGGGAAGTTTTCATTGTTTGGTAAAGAATATGGTGCGTTTGGAAGATGAGATAAGTGATCGGCTATGACGATATCGGATCCTTTTTTGTCCTTGATTGTAAGATCAAACTATTGTAATAAAAGGATCCAACGAATTAAGCGAGATTTAGGGTCTTTTTCGTGAAGAGATATCGAAGCGCAGAATAGTCCGTGTACACGGTAATGTGTGACCCGATAAAATATTGTTGGAATTTTTCAAGAGAAAAAATTGCCGCTGTAAGCTCTTTTTCAGTGGTTGTGTAGTTAAGTTGAGCGTCGTTCAGAGTCATGCTAGTAGATTACGTGAAGGATCTTGTTAATGCGTTGTCCTAAGACAACACAACAGCAAAGTTCGAAGCATCACACATTATTTCAAATGGGAGATCCCGATTGGGTGCACAAATGATTGGAGCAGAAATGAGTTCTTTTATAAGACGTTCAAAAGAAGAGATACACTTAGAGTTGAAATCGAATGGAATGTCTTTTCCAAGGAGAGTCGTCAAAGGACGAGCGATTTTGCTAAAGTCTTTCAAAAAGCGTCGGTAAAAGCCAGCGTGTCTTACAAATGATCAAATGTTCTTAACAGATTCGAAAATGGGTAGGTTTGCAATTACGTCGATTTTCACTTTATCTACCTCAATGCCTTTATTTGAAATGATATGTCTAAGGACTATGCCTTGTTTGGCCATAAAGTGGCATTTTTCCAATTCAAAGTCAAATGTTTTTCTTTACATCGATTTAAAACCAACTCAAGATGTTGTAAACATTAGTAAAAAGAATCACCAATCATAGAGCGATCATCCATAAAAACTTCTAGAAAGCGCTCAATCATGTCGGAAAAAAAGCCAACCATGCATCATTGAAAAGTAGCAGAAGCGTTACAAAGTCCGAATGGCATACGTCGATACGCAAAGATACCATATGGACATGTGAAAGTTGTTTTCTCCTGATCTTCTGAAGCGATTAGAATTTGATTATAGATGGAATAACCATCAAGGAAGCAGTAGAATTCATAGCCGGCTAACCATTCGAGCATTTGTTCAATGAAAGGAAGAGGGAAGTGATCTTTATGTGTTGCGACATTAAGTTTTCGACAGTCAATGCAAACACGCCAACCAGTTTGAGTCTGAGTAGGAATGAGTTTGTTAGCGTCGTTTGTTATAACGGTAAGTCCAGACTTTTTAGGCACGACATGAATTAGGCTAACCCATGGGCTTTCGGAGATGGGGTATATGATACCGTTATTGAGGAGCTTAAGAATTTCATCACGAACCGCATCTTTCATTTTTAGGTTAAGCCTCCATTGTGCATCACGAGTAGGTTTAGCTTCATCAATTAAGTGAATGCGATGTTGGACAATACCAAGGCTAGTTCCCTTAATATCGGTAATGGACCACCCAATTGCTTCACTATTTTTCGAAAGAATAGAAAGTAAGGAGTTTCTTGATCAAGAGAGAGAGTTGCGAAGATTATGACGGGCAACGTTTCATTATCACCTAAGTATGCGTACTTAAGGTGATCGAGAAGTGGTTTAAGGTCCAACTTCGGGAGTTTCTTGATCAAAGAATTGGGTTGAGATTCGGACTCAAATGGAAGTGATTCCAAAGGAAGAGTGTATTCAATCTCATTGGATATTTCATGAAACAATTTTTCGTACTCAGCTTCGTGTTTGTCGTTATGGTCAACTGTCTCATTTTCAAAGTTTTCATGAATAGCACTAACTTCCAACGTTTGGTCATGAGGTTCATTTGATTGGCTTTCAAGATTGAAAATGTTTAGATCCAAAGTCATGTTTCCAAAAGAGATTTTCATCTAACTGTTGTGACAATTGATTAAGGCATTTGAGGTGGTTAAGAATGGTCGGCCTAAAATCAATGGAATTTGACTCGCGGGATTTGTCACGGGTTGTGTTTCGGGAACGATAAATCAACGGGGAATATGAGTTTCCCTACTCGAATGAGCACGTCCTCGATTTCTCCTATGGGCTTCTTAATTGAACGATCGGCGAATTGAAGCGTAACGTTTGTGGGTTTGAGCTCACCTAAGCCTAATCGTTCATGTACGGAGTATGAAATCAAGTTGATGCTCGCACCTATCAAGCATTTGTTAATCGTCTTATCTCTAATTGTACACGAAATCGTAGGGCAGCCAGGATCTTTGTATTTTATGGGCATGGATTGGGACAAGACTTCACTCAAACCGGTGGCTAAGAAGACTTTTTTGGGCACTTGAATGTGTCATTTTTAGGTATAAAAGTCCTTAAGAAATTTCGCATGCGTTGGGACTTGCTGAATGATATCAAGAAGTGGAATGTTAACTTTGACCTGTTTAAAAAAATTCAACATCTTTTCCATTTTGTCCGATTGTTTCTTTGGTCGAGGACAATATGGAAATGGAACATGTTACTCGGTAGGATGGTCTACTCGAGTAGAAGAAGAATTTTGATGGGCATTCGACTCAACGTTTGGCTTTACATTCTTTTCAGATTCGTTTGTTGTTTTAGAAGTGTCGAGAGAGGTTTATGGTAAATTATTTGGATTAACGACTTGATTATCGATTTATTTACCGAAACGTAGAGTTGTGATAGCATTCAACTGGGTGACATTGCTATCTTGAACAACATGGGCTTGATTTGAATTTATGTTTTGATTTCTGCGATTTGAAATGGGCTGGCTTAGGAATGTGCCCCGTTCATGTTCGCTCACAGACATAGCTAATTGACTTGTTTGCATTTCAAGTTTTGCAATCGATTGGTTTGTGTTTTTCATATTTGAGGTCATTAAATTTGGCAAATCGTTGTTTGACTGAAGTCTTTGAGTAGTTGCTTTAGCCAACATTTCAAGAGTTTTCTCAATTGAACTTAAACGTTTATCGTCTTGGGAAGGATGAGCAGAAGTTGGTTGAAAATTTGATTGTTGTGGTTAATTATGGGACAGACCCGCAAAATGTGGTTGAAAATGATTAGGTTAAAAGGGAGAATTCAAAGCATTAGTTGGGAATGCTTGAAAATTGTGACGAACCGTATTCATGTTGGTTTTGGTTCCAAGCAAAATTTGGACGATTTCTCCAATCAGGGTTGTACGTTGGAGAAAATGGATCATTTTTGGCTTTACTGAAAGCATTGATTTTTTCGTCAGAATTGGGACACCGATCGGCTATATTATTAGGAACGTTGCATTTATAACACATCGGTTGGGAAGCTTGGTTCATTTGATTAGATGAGAAAACGTTATCGAATTTTTTAATCATTGTGTCGATCTTAACTTCCAAAGCAAAGGAAGATCCTATCGAATGTGCACTCGATCGTCAGTAAATTGATTTTTCGTTCGAATGTTCCCATTGGGATGATTTTTCAACGAGGTTTTCAAGAAATTGCCAAGCATCATCGTGATGTTGGGCAAGAAAGTTGCCTTGGTACATTGATTCGAGCATGGTTTGTGAGCTATTTTCGAGTCCATCATATAAGATTTGGCAAATCGTCTATTTTTCAAAGTTATGGTGTGGTCATTTTATCAAAAGATCTTTGAATCTCTTAACATTTTTCGAATGGTTCTCCCTTGAATGGATGAAAGTTTACAATTTCATTTCGCATTCTACTCGTTTTTTCAAGGGGTAGAACTTTTTTAAGAAAGCTTTTACAAATTCTTCTCAGTTTTAAGTGAGTTCAATGGTAAGCTGTAAAATCATTTTTTAGCATAATCCGTAAGAGAGAATGAGATTAATCGAAGTTTGATTCCATCATCGGAAAGTTGTTGGAGTTTAATGGTTGTGCAAACTTGTTCGAATTTAGTCAAGAAAATGTATGGGTCATCGTATTCGAAATTGCCAAATTTTGGAAGCATGGCAATATGGTTCAAGTGAATTTAAAATGGTTACCCTAAGGGCGGGTAACTTGATGCAGGACGGAATAGAAACTCTATCGAGAAAGATTCTATCCACAAGAGCTCGAGGGGGGTTCTGGTTCGACATTTCGGGAGGATCGTTTGTTCGAGTTAAACGATTAGTTGTTGAGTCGCGAGTCCAACGATTTGTTGTTGTGTCATGAGTCAAGCACTCATGCACAAGTGAAAGCCAAGAAGAGAAAGAAGTTAGAATCGAGTTTAGAGAATGAAACTAGATTTTAAAATTTGTTTTTTTGTTTCATTTAAGGAAGAAAAATATTTACCAAGTGAAATTTATTTTCAAAAGAAAAGTTTGGTTTTTTGTTTGTTTTTGCTTTTCAATTTTTTTTATATGTTTGTGTATTTTTTTTTTTAAAATTTCAAATATTTACCAAAAGAAAAAAAATAAAAAATGAGAATATGATTTTTTTTTTTGAATTTTTTTTTTGTGTTTTTGAAAAGATTTTCTTTTTTTTGGATTTTTTCTTTTTGATTGAATATTTCAAAGGAAAGGAAAAAGGATTTTTTTTTTTTTGAATTAAAAACAAAGTTAAGTAAAATTTACAATTTTTTTTTGGATTTTTGATTTTTTTTTTAAATATGCATGAACTAATGCAACTAAATGAATGCAAAGGACTTAACTATAATTCTCCATCCTTAGTAGCTCCTAACCCAAATTGTATAATCACACTTTTTCTTAAATCAACAAAAAAATTTCTCAGCCAGGTAATAGGCAAAGGTTATCGGTGCGTCATGAATCACCGTAGCAATGCAACCGAAGGTTTAAGTACCTTCAGAGGAACAATCACTATAATATTTACAAATCACCATAATATATATAAATAGTTATTGCTCTACCGTAATCTAGACACAAAGAAATAAAAATTTTCAAAAAAACAATTGTGAAGATACAATTAAGCCCTATATGAACTCGCGACACCCTTAAGTCGAATGCCTAACCTTTATTATTAGTCAAATTCTACGATGAAATGCGATTTGCGGGCTAAGAAAAGGGTGACGAAATCCCTCACCTTATGTGAATTAGGGTATTGCCCTTAGAAAATAAAACAAGGTAAGATGAATGCAAAGCAAAAATTAAACGTGAATTTACAATGCAACTAAAATGAAATTTATTTTTGTTTTTATGCATTTGAATTTTTTTATATATAAATGCAAGCAACCAATAATGCAAATCAAATTAAAAGCAGGAGATAATGGCACGATACCAGAGCGTGCAGATTATTAGAAATTTTTTTAGCGGCGATCTTTTTAAGCAAGCAAAGCAATTTATTTGGCAAGCAAAGCGAAGCAAGCAACTTCTTCTATCTGCTTTGGCAACCTGAAAATAAAAACAAGGTATATCTACAATTTTTAATTTAAATATGTATGGATGGAACACAACAAAACATAACAATTTTACAACTAAATCTTTTTTTAAAAAAAGGTAAAACAAAACTAAACTAAAAAGTAAACACACAAATTGAGCGAACCTTTTCTTTTTTAAAAAAAGAAGAAGAAGAGAACAAAAGAAAACAAGGCAAATGAATTTATTGTTGGAAGAGAACAAGCACTTTTTTTCCGTTTTTCAAGTAGAACAAAATCAAAAGCTAAACGAATTTACATTATGACAAACTAAAACAAACAGAAGGCAACCACGGACTGAGTCAAGCAAAATCTCTTTCTTTTTTTCTTTTTTTTTTAAATTTTGATTTCTGAAGAATTTTTTTTTTATATATATCAAAGAAAGAGTAAAAAAAATGAAAAACTAGAACAAACTAAACCAAAACAAATTGTTTTTTTAGCAAAACTGCAAAGTTTTTTTTATCAAGGAAGGAAAACAACTAAAACAAAATTGGAATTCTTTATTAAGAAATGAAAGAAAAGAAACAAAAACAACTTTTTTTTAAAGATGGAACCAAAAAAAACTTAAAACAAAACACTGTATTTTTTTGGAAGAGAACTTAAAAGAAGAAGAAAAAATTAAAAACGAGACAAATTATAATAGCACAAGATAAATGCACAGCTGAAATTAACAAAGCAACCAAACCCGACCCGTTTCCAAAGCCCAGTTCGTTTTTTTGGGTTAACTGATGACAGCAAAGAGTTTCTATTCTAAATACATTACTAAACGTAGTTTCCTAAATCAAATTTCGCGATTCAAATTATCAAGTTCAAAACCAAAATTCCACAAACAATTCCGCGATTGGTCTAGGTAGGGTGCGGTTGATGGAGTTAGGAGATGTAGTGGTTTCGATGGTTGTGGCTACAAGGAGAGGCGGTTGGATTTGAATTCGATTTGGAGACTGGAGGTGTTCGCGATTTTGGGTGTGCGACTTTGTGGTTGGATTCCATCGGGTTTGCAGTTGATCAAGCAGTGTAGAGTTTGCTGTTGTATCACAGAGTGATGTATGCAATGTTGGTCTGTGAATGTTAAAGACAGAACTGTGGGAATGGAGGGGTTCGTGGATTTGATAGTGGGAAGTGGTCAGAAGTGCAGCACTGTTTGGTTTGAGTTCGAGTTCGAACAGCAGTAAGAAGGATGATATTTTGTTGAGTAGAGGCTGTATGCTGCCACGCAGCAGTCTGTGTAGGAAGATGTTGACGGGGATGTAGGGTGGTGCAAAAATTCTTTGTGCAAAGGGATGTGAAGTTTGACACAGTTTGAATAGGAAATGAGTTGAAGTGCACAGTTATCGACAGAAGCTGTCAGTCGAGCAGAGGTAGGTGGTGACTGTTTTCTGGTAGGAGGGGAGTTTGTATGGTATTGTACAACAGTCTTCTCTTTTTTTAGGCACTTGTTTGTTTGATAAAGGCAGAGGGATGTAGTGGGCAATTGAAAGAAGTTGAAGTAGTTGTAGTTGTTGAATTTGGTATGTTGATGTCAGTGAAGTTGTAGTTGTCAGTGAAGGTGGTGGTTTGTAAGCTTAAAGTGGACGTTGGTGATGATTCTGTTAGTTGAATTTCTGGTGATTGAATGCTTGTATCAGTGGCAACAGTTGGTTTTCTAATGGAAGTGGAAGATGTTGTGTAGTCGATGGGAAGATTTGGTTGTAGCAGTGAAGATTGGAGGAGCAGCAGTAGGTGGTCAGTGTTGTGATTATTGAGAGGGGGATGGTGATGTCTGTGCAATTTAGTGGAGCAGCGGTTTAAAAGGGATGTTGGCAGAAGTGTTTGTCTGAGTGATTGTTGGCGGAGTGGCGGGTTGTTATGTTGTGGACTGTCAATTGTGAAGTTTGGAATGTGATGATTGCTGCAAATGAAATGATAAGCAGATGTTGTTTATGGATCGTCGAAATGGTGATGTGGTTATTGTGCAGTAATGTGAGTAGTGCAGCAGTGAGACAAAGCAGTTTGAGGTGTAGAAATGGTTGTGACAATATGGTGACTGTTATGAGGATTGTTGCTAGTTAAAATGCAGTTTGGCGGAAGAAGTCTGGTGAAGGCAGCAGTTGATAGTGGAAGAAGGCAGTGATATGGTGGTTGTTAAGAAGCGGTTTGGTCGAAAGAATAAGGGCACTGTGCATAGAAGTTAGGGAATGTGTAATAGACAGAGGAGCACTGTTGTTTGCTGGAGAGCAAGCATGGTATTTGATGTGCACAGAAGTGTTGTGTGCACTGTTGCACAGAGAAAGCAATCCAGATTTTTGTTTTTTTTGTTTTTTTGTTGTTTTAGAAATTGTAAATGAAAATTGAAAAAGTAAAGTCAAAATTGTAGCAGTAATGTAAAAAAAAGGAAAAATGGAATGAAAACTTTTTTTTTTCCTTTTTAAACATAAATTGCAAATGCCAAATGAAACTAGAGAACAAGCGCACAACAAATTGAGAACAAAAATAAAACAAAAAACACACACGTAACTTTTTTTAAATGCTAGTTAACGCACTGAATGAAAACACACAAAAATCAAATAAAAATAATTCGAATAATAGAAAATCAAATCAAAAACTTCTCTCCGGCAACGACGCTAGAAACTTGTTTAACGACGAATTTACTATAGTTTTAGAAAATCATCGATAAATTTTGAATAAAAATTACCGCAAGCGCACGGCGTACAATTTTAGTACGTGGCGAGTACGAGTCGATCGATAGGGAATTTTTAAGATTTTAAAAATTTCTAATCAATCAAATTAAACTAAAAGTGGAGTTTTTTTTTTAAATTAGAAAACTAAGCAAATGTTGAGATTAAAAACTATGTGATTAAAATTTAATTTAGTGGCAAATCCACTTTCTTATATTTTTCACATAAATCAACATAAAATCAAATGATGATATCTTTTTAATCTAAGTAGGATTAGTAATGTATCTATCATAAGCATGGCCTAATTTGAGTTATTAATTAACAAAAATCAAATCATCAAACTATAATACAAATCTACTCCTACTTTTTCAAATCTTATGAAGCATGACATAGAAAATGAAACCAAAATCTAGTTTAAGCATGATCTATTTACTACTAATTAGTAATCTAGAACATCAAATTTTGATTAAAACTTCACTTCATTGCTATGATCATATTTAGATGAAAATGTAATTTGTGATTAATGAAATAAGCATAGCTTATTTGTTATGAACAAAGTAGATTATCAAATTCAACGTAAAACACAAACAAACATAAACATCAAAGAGATCATACATAGATAATTATTTTTAATCTACATGATAAAAGAAAGTTTTATTACCTCAAAGTTGTATGATAGCCTCTCATTTGGGTTATCATTTCAACACATAAAGATTTCGACATTGAAAATAAAATAAAGTAGAAAATAAACAAAGAGAAAAAAGTTTAACTACTAGAAGGAAATTAACTAAACTAGGTGCATAAATGTAAATCTAAACTATGAACATGAAATGAAAGAGAGCATACGAATAAAAATGAGCGTAAAAGTAAATAAAAGCATGTAGAAAAGAAAAGAGAAAGATGCTAGAAAGCCATTTTTATTCCATGTAACATTGAGCTTACAACTTGCTTACTTAATTTTCTAAGTAAAATGAAAGGTAAGAAGAAATTTACATGTGCATAAAAGGACTATATATACATGCATAAAACGCAAATTCAATTTTTACGGTGCTTTCCAAAATGCCATTTAGGAAGTGTGGCCTCCAAGTAACTATTAACCTCTAATTAATCCATCATTAAATACGCATGAAGTTTTAACCTCCGCGTAGTTGTCCATTAGCTTCTAACTGAAGATTTAGGTAAGTGGGTGTGTTCCTCAATGATCACGAGCTTGAATTATTTTCTCTTCATTCCTTTGTATTCCCTTGTGCATGCATACATTTTCATGAAACCCTCTTGCATATGCATACAAATTCCTATAAAAATTATGAAAAATATCCAAGTAAAACGCCCTAGATCAACACATGCACAAAAACGACTATTTGCCCCTGTTTGTAGATGAATATATGATGATTTAAAAATAATTGAATTTTGTTTTTAAACGTGTTAAAATGCCCAAATATAAAATTTATTTAAATAAAAATAGATAAAATATGAATGTAAATATGTGCACATCACATGCCGCACATAAAGACGAAATGGGTTTTTACCTTATGATAATCAAACCATTTACTATGTAAAATTCATTTGATATTATTTTTAATGACATCCTTTTGAACACCTTTTTCAAATAAACTTATATGAATCTCAGCTGAAATTGTTGCATTATTAAATTCCAGCATACTTGCTACAAAGTACACTCTACGATCAAGTACGAAGGTACATATTAGAGAATGGATTCCATATAATGGTAAGGTAAGGGACTACCTTCTATACAGTACGCCTCTAAAGGGATGTACCGATCGAAGTCTTTGAAATCTCTGCACCTGGCAAGACCAACCTACACACAGACCCGTCTGGTGGTGGATAGAACCGAATATGACATCGCCCTGCTTGTTACCGACTTATCCGAGAGCTCTGTTAGCATACACAACATACCCTAAATATAGAGGGTTATCTAAAAGGGTGATGACCATACCCTTATGGGTGCGACCCATATTGCCTATGACATGCCCTGTTTAAGACATTTTCAGGCAATGAGGCCCGAGATGACGATTACCTTTTACATAGCATATTTCATTTTGAATGCCACATTGCCAATTCATAATCACACAACTAATTTCTACAAATGTATAACTCATGAGCTCATATGTCCCACGAAATGGTGTTAAGCTAAGAGAATTTGCTTTCTCCGCCACTAAACAAATGATACACTCATAGAAATCAATCAATGTGATTAGGAATGCAACGTCAAACATTCATCCATACAAGTTTTCCAGGGATAGGATGAACCGAAGGAACTCTCCTACCACATCTTGTAGGGAATTAACCCTAGGATTAGTAACAAGAAGCCCTTGCATCGAAGATCTTAAATGAAGAACCGCTGTTACATAAATATGATATGTGAAATTTCCCTCTAAGGTTAGTGACAAGCAGCCCTATATTCCATCTTCCAAATCATATCATCCCATGGCTTTTATTTTCAAATATTTAAATTGGTTTGAAGTGGTCTTCGGTTAGGAATCACACAAACTCGATCCTATTTCCTTCAAACAAACCATCGATAAGTTAGTAAATAGGGAATTATTCTTTTGATTTATTACCTCTTTTTTATCAAATATATTTTCAAGAGATATACATCTTTTAAAACATTTCTTCCCAAGATATACAGAATCATTAAACCTCTCTTTGGAAAATCATTTATTTAAATCTTTAACAAAGATTTCTTGATTCCAAATCAAATTTTTATTGCACTGAAATCATTTTATCTAGGATGTTAATCCCAAAACCAGTAAATAAGTAAGTAGAATCTACAAAAATCATATAATTCTACTCAATGTCAATTTTCGTATTCAACCGCACTATGGGCGGAATAACGGTAAAATCACCTTTTAAATTGCACGAATAGTACGAGTCCGCTCTTTGGAATTTAACACCAAGTATAAGAAGATTATCTTCATAAAATCCAAGTTATTTATATTTGGAAAATTATATCCGTTATATTTTAGAAAATTTTGGTCCGAGTAAATCAAATTTACTATTCTCTCTGTCGGACCAGTCCAGGTAGCCAGGAAGTGCAGAAAACTAATTTTCCAAACTCAAGCCTAGACACTATCTCTCTATCACCTATAAGGTGGTCAAGTTATTTGATCGACTCTAAATCTTTTAACATACTCAATTAACTTTTAACTATTTGTTTAAACACTTCATAAATCTTGCAAATGACCTTTAAAATATTTTATTAATCATTTAGAAACATTTGAAAAATATTTGAAAAAGAATCGTTGCGTTTAGAACTATACTTCAAAAGTTATAGAAAAGTCCTGGAAAAAGTGTTGCGAATGGTGCCTTTTAAACTATATTGATCAAAACGATTCTACCATTTGAATATTCATTTTTATAACTCTAATTACTTTTAAAACATTTTCAAATTTTTTTAGAATTTATTTCATATTTTAAACAATTTTCAAGTATTAATTTTAAAGAATTCATTTTATGGATTCCGAACTTCAGAACCATGATTTTCCAAAACTCGTTTTACTCATATTTCAAAATCTACTTATCAAAATCTCAATTTTCTTTCTTTTTTTGAAAACTATGGACATAATAGTTCGAAAAATTCTTATCTCGAAGAATTCTGAGCTATATTCCATTATATATATATATATATATATATATATATATATTCGTTTGATCTTTACAGCACGAAATCATGAATTACCGTTACGCGACGCGCCTATTTTTGAATTTATTTTCAATATTCATTTAAACTTTGCCAAACATTTTTAAACGTTTTTAGAACATTTCTAAATCATATTAGACCATTTTTAAGAGGTTTAAACATTTCATATACACCATTTCAATTCAATAAAGGAAAGTGATTTCATTTGTGCTTATCGAAGTGTATTAACGTGACTTGCATATATATTCAACAATCATATTTAATAACGATCATTAACAATTATATCCAAACATATATATCATCTAATAGTATATTAATCTATAGTTTAGGATTTTCTCACTTCGGGTTAGATGTTTAACCTAAAAATGGCTATAGCTTTGCTACTTGGATTTTAAAGCTTACGATCCCTTAGATTTAAGCTCCTAGAGCTTGGCCTTTCTTAGCGATGTGATAAAGTGCACAAAGCCTAGGGTTGGAGAAGAGAAGGGCTCGGCCTTTTATGGAGGAAGTGAGCTATGGATGGTAGAGTGGAAGAGTGGAGTTTTTGGAATAGTTTTAAGTGCTTAAGTATATACATGTATATATTATAATTAAATGGATTTTAAGAAATATTTTGGAATTATTTTGTTAATATGAAAGCCATAAAAGAAGAGAGGAAAGAGCATAGAAAAAAAGAAAAATATGTGTGGAAATGAAGTGAAGATTGTGTGGTATTTATAGGCAAGAAAGAGAGAAAAATATCTATATATACATCATCTTCTTCACCATCACATGCACCACCATCATCACATCCCTCCTTTCAATGCACTATCCGAGTCTCTTCCATCATGGACAAGGCCATGTGCTTGTACTTTGATAGTTAGTGTTAGACTTTGGTTAAGCTTAAGAGCTATGGAATTTAGGAAGTATCTTAGATATTTTTAGTAATATTTATATATTTAATTACATGTGCACATGTGTGTTCATGTGCATGTGGATATGTCTTTATGTATGTACATGTATATGTGCATATATATGTTACATATTATCCACAACGTTGCATAAATTATTCACGTTGAATTGTTACGAATTTTGATTTTGATTTTCGATCATATTTTCTCTTCACTCATAAACAAATTTTAAAAATAATATTTTCATTGTTATATAATAATTAAAAGAGCTTATGTAATAACTAAAATAATTATTAAATAATTTAAACTAAATTTAAATTCAAAAATCAATTATTCTAGAGTAGGGATGTCTATAATAGTGTTATAAAGGCAATTTAGATTTCAAAATAAAATATATAATTTTATTGCAAATTCATATTTATGTATATAAATGAGTGTATGTATCCAATTTCATGCACGAGTTTGGATGGCTAATGGGCTGTTTAATGATAAAAATGATTTATTGTTATTTGTTGATATTTTAACCGAGGTATATATTTTTGTAAATACTTACTCAAAATAAGTTTACCTTTATTATTTATAATTCAAAACATCATCATTTATTTTGGAAATCTTATTTTTGAATATTTTGACATTTTTCTAAAGTGATGATTTTATGGGTTGTTATAGATAAAATTGATAGAAAGTGCAATTAAGTCAAACCTCATGAAATATTCACACACGATTACGCGATAATGTCCTCTATGTTCCTACAAAAAATGGGGCCTCGAAAAAACTATACTAAACATGAGATATCTACTAGATAAAGGCAGGGTTATCTTGACAAAAGGTCTTCCTTGGATCATAGTTTGCACCTGCCTATAGATACATTAGGTCCTCCATGGTCACTACAAAACTTTCATTATAATAATGAAGTCCAAGTCAAGCGCATGGTAAAAATATTAAAAACATTGATGGCCCATTGCAACGCAATCTGCACCATCTTGCTCTTAACCTTCTCTTTTCTTAGTTTCTCTACAAGATTAGCAATTTGATCCATCTCGGGCACATTAATAGATTCTTCCACGATGCTGGGGGTAGCCTGAGCATCATGCAACAAATTTTCAATTTCATGGATCTTAAGTACAACGGTCTCTCTCATTTTCTCTAAAGTATCAATTTGTTTGGCCCTTGTTTTCTTCGAGTTTCTAGAAAATCCACCAAAGTATCTAAGAGCATCTACCTTCAACCTCATACTCTTTGTGCGAGAGGGTACCTTTAGCCTCGGCCGCTTTATTTATTGCAGGATTCCCCTACCTACAGGAAAAGCAGGGGCAGTGTCCAAGCTAAGTCTTTTTGCTACCCCTCCTTCTTCGACACTACTGTTTTCCTCACATTGGTAGGAAAACTTAAAGAGAAATGTTATCTATATTCTATTTTAATTTATTAATCTCATCCTCATAAATGATCCCATAAAGCACCTCACCTTCCTTCAGCGCCTACTACATGCCAGTCACCTTGGACTACAATGTAACATTGCATCAGTGTCGACATTCAAGTGCATCCTTGACTTCTTTAAGCTCGAAAAGGGCATTCCTTAAGTCTCTTTCAAGTACTTCGTTAGTAATTGTCAAATGAAGAATCTCCTCCTCTAAGGCCGCAGTAGCAGTAATGGCCACAACCTCAAACTCGGGCACACTTGTGTCAGCCTAACCATAAATGATGGGGACCGAGGGTTCACTAGATCCAAAGGCTCAACTAAACTTGGACGGAGGCCTACGGGGACCGACCTAGTTGGTAGTACTAAAAACTTGATTCAATGGAAATCAGTATACATAAAGTTAAGACTAAATAACAACATATCACATAAAGAGCATTTTTATATGGAAAGTCTAACGAATTTGGATACAGGAAGTGATAAATATACAGTTCTCAATCGTTGTTTAGATTTCTAAGCCTAAGTCTAAACCACTCCAAATAAGGATTATCAGGTGGGAAAGACATGCTCTCTAAATTGTACCACCTTTGACTCAGCATAAAATCACTAAAGGATTCTTTTTCTTCAACTATTTGGTCAATCTTTGAGAGCAACCCTTCGGTTTCCTCCCTAAGTCATGTGAACGACTCATTTGACTCCTTTTTACGCTTATGAATCGCTGCTACACTAAGACCAAGACAATCTATAGTTTAGTTTTGGAGTTTGTTCATGCTTTCCTTTAGGAGTTTTATAAATATAACTTCCTTATAGGACTATAAAAACAAAGGAATGAAGGCGACATGGTCATTCATAGTGCGGTAACAAAACAGAACAACAATTAAGGAAATTAGCCACAACAAAATAAATTAAAGAATTCATTTTTATTACATGTTAGGGAGTTTAAGTAGCAAAGATCATTTACAAAAGTTAGGAAATTACATGGGAGTTGACGTGGCCTCAGCTTCCTTAGACTCTGCATCCTCATTTGGCTGCAAAGAAGGGTCGTGGGAAGTAGAAAGGGAAGCAACCTCGGCAGCTAGCTCATAACCCACTCGGTCATATAGTAGGTCAGAGCGTCCTTAAAGTTTTTGGGTCCCCCAAGATGCTACGGTTGACCTCGACGGTAGCGTCATCCAAGCGATCAACAAAATATTGACGCTTGGCGGCGACATACAACTGATAAAGCACGTAGTAAGTAATCCGTGAAAACTTGTGTTTGGACTCCACTAATTCCTTCTCTTTCTCCAACTCTTGAACCATTAATACCGAGGCCTTATCAGCCGCCTTAGCCACCTTCTCTACTTTTTTAGCTTTTACTCGCTGGCCTTAAGCTCTTCCTCAATTTTAGGTTTCTCAGAGATAACCGCAGCGAGTTCTACCTCGAACTTAGCAGTACGGGCAGTGGATGATACCTACACCCTCTTTTGAATTTCAATTTCTAAGGCCCTGATTTGTTGCAAAGGAAAAGGAAAAATATTAAGCGGGGAGCTAAATAAAAGAGAAAAGGAGAATACTCATGTAAGTCTACGATCTTTCAAGTTTAGCAGCAAGCTCGATGAAGGAGAGCGTAGGAAGTGAACAGCAAGAGGATAAGATTATGAAGCAGAAGCAATATTGGATAGGATTTCCAAGGTGACAGTCCCAACCTCTTGGCAAGATCAGTAGCAATACTCTCAGGAAAGGGTATGTAGCGAATGTTGGGATCACGAAAGGATTAGAGAGGTGGGATAGGAAGCACTTCTTAAATAGAAACAAGGGAAGGAGCAATAGGTTTCTTGAGAGGTCGGTTAAAAGCCTCACCCATGTTGGACTTTCTCTTTTTCTTCTTCTCTTTGCCATCGCCAATTTCTTAGGGTCGAGAAATACATCGACAAGATCACCAGCCATTTCACCTGTACATGAAAGAGATCTAAATATTAGTAAACATTCGTACAAGTGGTAGGAATAAAAAATAAAAGTATTTTTATCCATATTTGTAAATCATACTCCTAAGTTCATCGAAAATTAAGAGAAATTTAAAAGTGGAATGAGAGAAGTTGTGGTTCGGGAGCAGAAAGTTATACTTTTGCAGCAGTGAATCAGTAAAGAACAATTTCGTTTTTCTCTCATCTTCACTTAAACTTAAGATGTGGTCCCTATAAGACTCATATGAACTAACAGTCTGATCATAAAAAATAGGGCGATTAGGTTATGGCTAGAATGAAGAAGGGAAGTTATCGAGATTCGAAATGAAAAAGTATCGATCAGTCCATTTTTCGGTCTTATGAGGAACGGACGTAAGAACTGATTTCTTCGGTTAGACATAATAAAACTCAAAATCACCTGTTGAAGGAATTTTATGGAAATCAAATAAAAATTAGAGCTCTTCACATGAGGGAGGCATGCCATTCTTAGCATAAAGAATAAACGTGGCAATTATAAGGGATTAGAAAAAAGGGGGCAAGTTGGATAGGAATGATACCAATAGCAGCTAGCCATTCTCTGAAAATTGGGTTGGGAGGAAGATAAAGTCCATACTGAATGTTCTCAGAAGCAATAGATGCAAAACCATTGGGAGAAGTGTTGATGCAATAGTACGATTTGGGTATTCTACCTAGATAATAATCGAAGCCAAAATGGTTTAGAATGCTTTTGATTTCCCTTAGTTTAGTTATCTCGGATGGCAAAGATAAAGGAGAGGAGAAGATAGAGGTCATATCGAAATTACTGGATAGGTTATTAACTGCCATTAAAATACAAGAAAAAGGAACATATGTAGGTCCTTATTTTAGCTTGACAGAGGAAAGATTGTTGAATAAAACAAAATTAGCAACCAGTATTTTTTTCTCTCTTTAAAAAACATATAAAAATGGTGAATAAAAGAGTAAAATATATACTTACCTTAACTAAAATTCCAACCGCACAACTATAATAATGAAAAGAAAAATCCCTAAATGTCCGTTGATTAATGACATGGAAGATTAGTGTAAGGATCAAGGTGGATTTTCATAAAAAACGAAAAGACTAAATGTATAGCTTTTTAGAAGATCATTCAATAAAGGAATGATATGTATACTTGGGTGATTAATGCGAATGGCTATAAAGACTTCTTCTTTCGTTTGAAGAGAAGGGAGAGATAAGGTTGAAGTGATGGTTTATAGGGAAACCATAAGAATAGAGATAAGTCCACACTCATCTACGATTGTTGCGGACTTGAAGGGAAAGGGTTACATCCATATTTTCCAAGCATTGACATAGGAAATTTGATACAAATATCGAGCCGGAAGAACTGGTTAAACAATAAAAGTTGGAATAAGGAAAAGAAACAAAAAAAAAAATCCATATGTTATTACACCAAAATAATATGAAGCTGCAGCAAAATATTGAGGCTGCACTCACTCATTCAACGTAGCATCAACAGTATAATTTGAAATGACCATAAGATGCAGGAACTAATCTATAGCCTTCATGCTTGCTTCAACGAGTAGAACGAAGATATTGTTTCTAAGTAATAATGAGATATAGAAATTGTGTTATGGTCCCAAAAGCCACACTAACAATACTAGACTACAACACATCCCCTTAAGCAACTATATATGAATAAGGATGTGCCGCAATCTTAAACTAACGTCTAAAGTGGAAAGTTTGCATTGTAACTTTGTACCTAAAGGCTTATAAGGATGCACCTATATTTAATGTGATGTTACTGAACAGTGCTACAATCTATATCAATATCACCATATTGATGTGATAAATCAGCGCTACAATCCAAAAAACATCGACCGCAAGCATGTAGACTCAATGGATAAGGCGATGGAAAAGAACTGCTTCGTAACCAAGAACAGAACCTCATTCCTCAAAGGAAAACCAAGAGATACCATCTTCATCCCTAAAATCAGTAAATCCGACTCAAAGATAAAGGTGATGGCATAATACCTCGAATGTTAAGAGAAGCTCAGAACAGGTTCATGCAAGGAAACAACCCCCCAAATAGCAATTCAGCCTCTTCCATTAAGCCATGTAACTCGGCTCTAACTATCACTGACGCTATGCTAATAACACAAATTGGACAATGCAGTACAGCTTCAGAAGTGTTGGAGAGCACAAAGGCAACATCACTATCCCGGGTGTAACAAAGGAACAACTCCCAACAAAGCTATGTAGTTAAAGCGCTCGACAGATTTAATGCGGCAGTGGTGCAAAAAGTCAAAGCGAGGATACAGCGAGGATATACCAGGATATACCAGTTGATTCTAAAATAACATATAAAACTCATACTTGATGTTTTTACGAATTTATAATGGTAATTAAATGAAAAATTAACATTTAATTGAATTATAATTAATACATAAATAATTTTAAATTAAAACATGTGCGCATATACTGTAAATAAACGGTAAAACTGTTATATAACATAACTGCATTTAGTAGAATATTAGAGTATTTTCATTTCTAAAAATATATTAAAAATTCAATTAAAATAATTAATATCATAAATTTATAATGTATATATGTCATTTTTAATTCATTTCTTTTAAGGAAGATATAGCGGAAATTGTTGAATATAGCAGGAATAACCGGATATAGCGGAAATAGCAGGGCTTAAAGCGAAAATGTTATAATTGGGTCTATATAGAAAAATCGTAGCGGTAGAAATCCGCTATGAGATATGGCAGGGTTATAGCGTGGTAATAGCAGGGAATTAACCGCACAACAACAAAGTGAAACGAGGTCATAAAGTGATGATAATGATTCAACTCTCCATGAAAAGAAGAGCAATCCCTCATTGCAGCTTCATCTATACACATGTGTAATCAATAGGTATATCACTTTGTAGAATCAAAAATGCCAAATCTATTCAAATTTGAGTTTCCCACGTCAATTCCAAGTGTTTCGGCTTCAATAACAAGTTTCCCGCCAAAATTGAACATTCAACCGCTCAAATAACAATTTCCCACCAAAATCCATGTCAGTAATCTATGCATATCAAATGAGCGAGATGGATGCTCGACGCATGGTGCAATCCAATGGCAGAAATTAAGAGAGCGAAAGAGTAACACTGGAAATTCGCATGAATCTCTATGTACTATAAATTAATATGTACCGTTGAATAAGTGGGGACTTGCATTGCTCTTTCTGGACACACAAAATGAAGAACTTGCACTCTTTGGCCTTTTTTGTTTTGTAGTAAGAATCAAGAAGGAAGATGGCGACATTTTACCCGTGGACACGGGATTCCTTAACATCCGAACCACGTAAATTCCCTATGTCTTTTGTTATTTCCAGTACTTTACTTACTTTTTTATTTGTCTACATTAGTATCAAGATAAAGAACTAGTTTCTGATATTTAAAACATATCCATCTCATAATTATAAGAACATTAAATATAATATAATCACTTTTTAAAAGGAAAGACTAATATCACTTAATTTTGTTGATCCGTAATCATGAAAGTATTCAGCATCGTGATTACTTCATAAAAAATTACTTCGGTGTTATCGAGACGTAAAGTCTCACTAACATTAGTATTGACTGGTAATAGACAAAGTTCATTTCGACATGAATTTCATGAACATTTGCTATAAGAGAAAACTATAATAATGGTATTTATTTCATGATAAAATAATGCATTAGAAAGTACAAAAGGTTTTGAAATTTTTAGTTATTTTGGAATTATGGCCTAAGCTATAGTTTTGAGAAATAACTCTTTAGTCATGTGATTATGAGTCATATAATACAAGTGAATTATATCTCAACTGAGAAAGTGAAAAGCGTCCATTCAATGCGAGCTCATAAGAGTTGTTGAACTCTTGGGATTGATATATACTGATATATGCAATCATAAGTTTAATGAAACCAAAAATGGTTCCTCATACTTTGTTAAATTCATCGATGGATTATCATAGACATAAACATCTGTATTAGATGCACAAGTAGTATGCTTATGGTAAGCTCATCGAATATAAAACGAAAGTAAATAACACATGCAAAGGAAATAAGAAGGTTCGATTTAATCGAATAGTTAAGTATATTGGAATAAGTTCCAAAGTATTAAAATTGAATAAATATTCAATCTTTAAAGTCACTCCTCCCTGTGATACATAATAATATATCGATACGGAGTAATAGGACTTTGTTGACCAAAGTACGATTGATAATGAGTGAAGTTGAGTTAACTTCTTTCATTAAGGTCATAAGATAAATATATAATGTTAAAATTTATTTCATCTAAAGAGTAGCTTACAAAATCATACATGATAAGGGTATATAAGAAACCTTAGCATATTCTAAGTCACGGAGTTGACATGTAAAGACTATGTATAATAATTGTTCGTGTAGGATCTTATGTTGACCAACCCAAAAGGAGTTTGGAAGCAATCGTCATCGGATACCAATTTATGTTTTGAATATAACTTCCACAAACTAAAACCAAATCAGCGTTATATATACAAGGAATTTTATTGAATGTTTATGAATACATATTCCAGTAAACTGAGAAATAGTTATTGTTTCAAGAAATAACAACTTCATGACGAAGGAAATTTATTTAGAAATTGTTGGTAGTAAAATGGATTTGCATATGATCCAATAATAAAACCAATTAAGAGAAATGAAATGAAATTAACTAAACCTAAATAGGCACAACACATTAGAATGTCTAATAAGTATTCACGCATATTATGGAGAAACTATGAGTTTCTTATTAATGTTGAGAATAGATATTCCTCGATGATCAATTAAACTATTAAGAGTATGGACTTTTCCATATGGTATAATATGCAAATCCAAAATTGATTCCAAGTACATTATCAAAATATGATTATGATAAGGTGTACGATCTATCGGCTGCAAATGTATCTTCAAGAGAAAGATTAATGTAGTTGGAATATAACGAGCAACATTGGTAAGAATAACACCATAAATTTCAATTTTTGAAATTCATGTAAAAGATTCAACATGCAACATGCTCAATTTAAATTGGATTTTACTCACAAAATTATCTTCTGATATGACTTTATGTGTTGACACATATGTGTTGAAACAAAATATCCTAACTAATGATTTAGAATAGACTGCTTGCACATAACAAACAAAACGTCTCAAAGTCGGTGAGAACAATATTAAGTTTGTGGGTTTTTGGATATGATCCAAGAACAGATACGAAAATATCATCCGATAAGCATTCGAGTTGAATGGGTATTTTGATAGAAATATCAAATAGTTCGATTTTCAATCAAAATGCAAAGGAAGCGTGTGTTTATAAGGAAGAATATTAAAATGTACAAAGATATTTCTAAACTATAAATAAACAACGTACCACTGATTATTAATGATGTACCCTATGTTAAATAAGTTCTAGTTTAGTTGTTTAAATTTATGATATAGGATTTGAAAAACACCTTTATAATCAATATAGAAGGATGTTAGGAATGTCCCAGATGATAAGCAAAGACATCTTGTTAAAGTGTTTAATACAGAGCATGTAAGATGGATTTCTTATGCTAGGCATTATCATATATGTTGTATTGACTATAATATTGTATTTAGTTCATGAATTTGATACATGAGGCAAATATCAAATCCATACTAAGATTGGTAATTGGTAGTTAAGACTATTATCGGGTATTTACAAAATGCTAGAGATTTGTTTATAGAAAACAACCAGCTTGTTATGAAAACAATATTCAGACTCAAACTACTGATATCAAGTATAATAGTCAATATGAAATTCATTTTCAAACCTTAGTTAAGAAGCTTTAAGATGGAAATGTTCCAAACGAATGATTATGGCCTATTTAATGAAAAGGCTAAGTACATTACCTTGAGTAGCACCATAACAAAAGAAAAGTGTGAATAAATACACAAATTTATAAGTGAGATATGAGTAATTCTAATATTGAGAATACTATATCATTGTTATATAATAAAATGTAATGATATGTGCTGACTAGGAGTAGAGAAACATACTTCGAATAATTCCACATGATAAAGGCAATTTATTAACATCGAAGAGAGTTGATTGATACAGTAGATAATTAATCAACATAGTAGTAACACCCCTAATTTTAATTAACATTATTTAGGAGATTTAATTATATAAATTAAATAAAATAATGTGATAATTATAGTGATAAGGTAATTGAGATTTGAAAATAACCAAGGTCGAGCCTTAACCAAATAAATACATACGATTTTTTTATAACTTAAATATATAGTTGAATAGGGAAAGGGTAATATAGGAATAAATAAGACTTCATAACCCCTAAACCCTTATTCCTTCTCATTCAAATTTTCATAAAAAAAAGAGTTCAAGCAAGGCCGTCCATTAACCCTAAGGCGAAAAGAGCGCGGAATCAAGTAGGGTTTCAAGAGTTAGCTAAAAAGATTTAAAAGTAATATTCAAATCTTAATCCATTATCAAACTAAGGTGAATAATGATATATACCATCTCATATTGTTTTATTTTATTTCGATTGATTTAAATTCGGGTTTAAGATTAAAACCGAATGTATGAATGATGATGATATGCCATGATGAATTTGCCATGTTTTGAATAAGTGATAATTTATAAGGATTTTATGAAGTTAAATAATTTGGTTTTAAGGCTAAAATCATAGTTTTCGATCCCTATGAATTTTTTATATGATGTGTAAAAGATTAATTTGGATATGTGTTTTTAGTTTCATAATTTTCTAAATTAAGATCAATATTTTGTAAATTTCCTTAGGAGGAAATAGCTAAGTTTTGGGTTTTAATTATTTAAAATAATAAAATATTGAATTCGGTCCTAAAAATTTTATATGATAAGAATGTCGTATTTCTGAATTTATGCGAATTCTTGGGATTTTTCCCAAGTAATTTCGAATTATGCTGAATTTATTATGCTACAAAGACATTTTAAAAATTAATTAATTATGGATATTAATAAATTATTTGAAAGTACGTTTTGGAACATGATTATTGAGTGCAACTGAGATTTCTAAAAAGAATTTGTAAATGATTTTTTATCTAATAGAAATTGGACAAGAAGCGTGATTTGGAGAAAAGTTTTACTTGAATTAGAAGTAAATCAGTTTTCATGGTAACTATAACACTACCGTGCCGCTACTATGGTCATCAAGACTGTTACATGGTTGCATCCATGAGTGTTGACATCGATGGAGTGGGAAGCGCACGGTAACTACTTAGATAGTTATCAAGTGATTCCAACTGGGTTGAAGTGGACCTTGACGACATTCTTAAATCTATGGCATTGCAGCGTTAAGTTTCATCTTTTCGCTTATTTGTTGAATATGTTTTAAATGGTGCCGCATCTCATCTCTTCGATTGTTTTCCAAACCAAGGCAATGACACCGCCTATTATGTAATCGACCTTGTACAAGGAGGGCATAGTAGTCGAAGTATTTTAAGTATGAAAGTTTTATAGCATCATTGAGGGTCATGGAGGTCGATGAGCATTAAGGTCGATGACCTAATGCTTTAGCGTCGATGCCATTTAATCATGTTGTCGTTCCTTGTCTTTTGTATGCCGAAGAGACTTGTTTATGATGTTAAATAAAACTGTTTTAAGAAGGGCAATAAGGCCAAGGTACCCTATAACTTCGACAGTTAATCGTATAACTTACAAAGGTTTTAAGTTTTTTTAATAGGTGGATTGCCAATAGTATATCAAGCTCGACATCATCATCATCGGTGAGGCGTATGATGCTGCGTAGTTGTTTCAAAGCGTTAGATAGAGGCAGAGAGCCTTTAGTATTGATGACGACATGATATGATGTCGACATTGATCAAAGTAAGATGTTTTGAAAGAAATAAACCTTATATCATTTTCAATCATGTACATGGAAATATAAAAAGGTTTTATAAAATGGCATTAAACTTTGAGAACATGAAAAGATTATTTCCTTGTTAATTTTGGGGTTAAGGGTATTAACCATATTACATCAAGAAAATGATTGCAGGTATTAAACTATGGATGTTTATATTATTGTGTTCATTTGATCAGTTATTATAAATGCCATCGCTATCACATTCACTTCATTGTTGACCCATAACTGCGTTTTGGGGTATTAAAGGCAGGATAACCAGCTAGGTTGACCCAATAGTGAGTATAAACAGAATTAACTCCAGTGTAAGTAGAATTGCATCCAAGAGGTCAGGTAAACCGGAATATAGAATGCCTGAAACTGATCAAAAGATTATTGAGTTAGATAATTCTTAGTGATCCCATGAAAAATATGTCTAGAATATGTTATTGATAGAGATGAATTGGTTCATAGTCAGTCCATGAAAACTATGATTTGAAAGATGTTATTAGAGAATCCAATAGGTTCATATTCAGCCCATGAAAACTATGATTTAAGAGATGTTATTGGAGAATCCAATACGTTCATAGTGATCCCATGAAAACTATGATTGGATAAAGTTATTGGTAGGAATCAATAGGTTCTTAGTGATCCCGTAAAAACAATGAAATCAGATAGATAGTCTGTAAGATTGGAACAGGTAATTAGTCAGCCCATAAAAACTAATAGATTAATAGTAACCGTAGAAACTGAGACAAGTAGTCAGATAAATTGGGATAGGAAATCCAGGGCATGTTGCAGTTTTGAATATCATCATATTATGTTATGTTTTAATCATTGGGGATGCAGGTGCATAGTATATGGTTATTGTATTATGGTTGAGAAACAAGTAAGGGGAAAACCCGTTCCGCTTAATGGTGTGATCTCACTAGATATCTAGTTGGTTTGAAATGGTAGATTATTATTAACACCAGACTATTTGTTTGACCCAAATTTTTTGTCTTTCCCCTTAAACTTTTAGGCACTCATTTGAGTAGGTTGAAGGAAAGGGTTTAGGTTCTCTTTAGATGAATAAGCTTCTGGGGACGTGTAGGAGGCAATCTAGCTAGTATGAGCTCTATATATCTATTTTCTACTGTGTTTTGATTATTCTTATTTCTTGTAATGACAAGTTGTATTAAATTCGAGATATTTGACACTGATTATCCAAAGGGACATCTTCATATGTCGCTCATCGAATATGTCGTAATAATTATATTTTCTCCGAATGTGGTTTACGTATGTGGTTATGTAATGAATCTGAAATGCTATCATGAAATGAAATAAAAAAAAAAATCAAATTGTGTTTGAAAATTTTCATATTCATTTGCTTCTCGTATTATCGATGTATCCAACATAGCCACATTTTGTCATCGAAAATTAATATATACGGATGATTGCAGCATCCATAGCACTTAGTTTCGGGCCTCAAAATAGGGGATATTGTAGTAGCTAACTAGCTCAATCAGTTCTCATCAAATTGATCAAAGGGATGGGCTAGAGATTCCATATTTTTCCCTAAGTGCAAGTGGAAGATCCATAGAGTTAGGGACATGCCCTAGAGGCAATTCTGTAAGGCTGTAACTTTTTAACTCTATAATAAAATCTTGTTCAAAATAAAAGTTAATTTTCTTTCTATTATATCATGTTATATTAATTATTTATTCGATTTTAGTATATATAATAAAAAATCCATAAATGGTGTGTTTTATGATAGTAATTACAATGTTTTGCAATCATGAGAAATTTATCATAATAAAAATAAACATATCATTTTAAAATTCTTTGTCAAGATGTATCGAGACTGGTGTCAATACAACCATTGAGATTAGAATACGCAACACTTTTCGAATATTGGAAATGTATTACCCATAGTTTTCATATGCATCAAGGGGTTACATACTGATAGTTAGTGGATAACTATGCATTGACTCATTGAATAGTTTTCTATTAGTTAACATAACTAAGATGAAATGAAAATATCGAAGTGATAATATTACACGGTTCTCTCGACTTGAGAATACCATTGAACTTCATAATGGACACTCCACTATGATTATAGTCAAACTGTGGCACTACATCCATCAGGAACTATAGTTGGGTCTAGGTTGAAGCACTAGAAGTGAAACCCTATTTCAATTCGTCCTCTTAGTTATATGAGGTTAGTATCATGGTCAAATGTAATTAACTCAAAGCCAAAGTCTTTGGCCAGAACAGTGCTGTTAATAATAATTGTTATTATTGAGCCAAACACTTTTTGGCTGGACTATACAAGTTAAATGTGGATGATATTGGAATTTTGACCAATACCAAATTCTATAAGTCCTAATGCGAAATAGTATTGATGAAGAGAATTGGTATAAACAATCATCACTGTAGGTGATGCTTAAAATAGTAAAAGTGGATTTTACAAAAACTGTGTAAGTGATAAATTCATCCTAATTGTCCCACCACTAGCTAAGTGATGGTGAACATTAATATTTAGTTATTTAATATTAGTCGCTGACTGAATTTACACCTAAGAGTCACAAAATAGAAATGTTGAATACTTCAAATGCCACCTAATTTAATTAAGCTATAATTGTTATAAACTAAATATAGTTAATCAATATTTGTGAATATTCCATGGATTTAAATCCCCGTAAAATTCCCACTGTAGCGCATACCGCTCTTTGACCGCTATGCTTTCTAGATATAGTGTTATTAAACATTAAATCAGCTTTAAACCCCACAATATTCTGCTACATTCGTAAAAAAATGCTTTTTAGCACCTATTTTAGTAATATTAACATAAAAAGATTGATTTGACAAGTTCTCTTTTTAATGAAGTTAACGAAATAGGGAAATACCTTATTTTAGGGGATAAGTGCTCAATATAAGTTAGAAATCTATTGTACTCGGAAAATCTGGATTGTATAAATCATGATATTCTTCGGTTTTTTCATATGATATTAAACAATAATTCATTTTCCTACACAAATTATGTGAGAATGAGAATAAATAAATTTTAAATATTTGATTTTATATTTAATGAAGCTTTTGAACATTCGGTATTTTTCACTATATCCCCACTATAACTTTTTATACCTCCATCGCAATTGTTAACTATAAAATGTAAATGAAGATAAAGAAAGCACTCTAGAGACCTTTTGTATATGTAAAGAGTAACAAAAGAATTTACCTTCCCATGACACCTAAAGGATTGTATGACACCAGAGAAGAAGAAGCACATGCCAGCTTCAGGGTAGAGCTTTTGCAGGCACGAAAGAGTAAACTACTAAAGCGGAGCAAAATGGCTAGATATAAAACTGCTAATATCTTCTGGACCAAACAGGAAAATGGTTACAAGGCCGCTTAATGTAGTGCAAGGACTAGCGAAAAGAAGATCGCCCCAAATATTTTTGATGGGAATGAAGGAATGCAGGTGACAAGTTTGTCGCTGATATGAAACCTTCGGACCAGGCAAGGGTTTCATCATTCGTCATTCAAACACACATCTTCCGAGAAGGGTAGAAAGGATAGGGCAAGAATGTGCGACTCAATTGACAACCCTTCGAAAGCATAATAAGCCTTTCGGACTGGTTAAAATATATACTTTCGACAATATCGAAAGGTTTAAGCAAAGGCAGCATCCACAATTCAACAGAAGACCCCTTCCGATAACATTCAGAAAGAGCATAACCCTCGATTGTAATCAAGTAAAGAAGCAACCCTCTGATAAGGTCGAAGGGTTCATAATACTTTATGGAAACCAACCCAAAGGGAGAGATGAGAAATCCATTAATACAATGGGAAATATAAACCCTTTGGTAGCTACAGCGGTCCATGATGATGTATAATAAATAAACCTTCTGTCACGAACGAAAGGCTAACAACTGTGTAGAAGAAGCAACCTACCGTCAAGACCGAAAGGTTTACAACAGCGTATAAGAAACAACCTCCCGTCTTTGACGAAGGCATAAGGTTGGAAGAAGGGCCGTCTGCATCTATAAATAAGAACCTAGCGGTCCAGATCAGGATCCGATTTGGCTTCTCACTCTTTCACGCATCAATCGCTACTTCTTCCCCTTATTACTTTGTAACCCTAATTTAGAAATCATATTGGGGGCTAACTTCTTAAATTTTGTATCGAATTCCATTATGAGGAAATAAAGAGAATTGTGGCTTATGATCAACTTGGAATTTTGGGATAATCATGATTAGGCATTAATTCAATATTAACAACTAATCTTTTATGATTCATTTCTTATATTCTTTGTTTATTTCAAGAATATGTCATGAGATGCTTTCATAAGTTCCATTCTCATTTACTCGGCATCAGCCGTAAAAAAAGGAGAATGTAACTTGTGAATTAACTATAAATATAACTCTCATGGCATATTGAATCAAGTCTTATTGTTATCTAAATATGTTGGATGATGCATTATTTTTTGAAAGGTTTTCACATGAAGAATATCTATCCAGTAAGCTGAAAGCAGCAAAAAGGGACAGATGAATATCTCCTTTCGATGATTCCGTAGGGTTCATAAACTTCCAAAAGAGTTCAAAGGAAATGTTAATCGACAATCAATTACTTTCAGATTCTAAAGGACATATAGTATAACAAAATGATTAAGTTGAAGGCTGAATAACGAGTATAATTAGGTTAGAAAGTTTAAATGCCCTCTTATACCCTCCGGACAAAGTGGAAGGTTTAGTGATTTCCTGGCTCTGGACTATCCGAAGGGTTTGAATGGAACTCTAACCCTTCGACCTTGTTAAAGGTGAACTAATCTCATACACAGTCTCCACCTAAAATAAATGGACACCCAAAACCTTTCGGTGTTGATCGTCCCTAGTGGTGGGCAAAGCCGATGTTTCAGAACCTTTCGGCTTAATCACTTCAATCAAAAATGTGAATACACTCAACCGGATGGTTGAACCCATATAAAACAACTTTGTGAAAAGCATGTGAGGTGTTAACAGGAAATCGCGGTAACATTTTTGGCGCTAGAAAGAGGGCTCAAACCTCCGCCCTTGCGGTTAACATGACTAATTGCAGGAATTTAAATTTTTGTAGGAATATGAGATCAAAATGACTTCCAACTGTCAATGAAAGGGGTGAACCTGTGACATCACTGGAGGAATACATCTCACCATCATTCAACCTTGGAAACAGGATGCAAGGGAAATCGTCCACTCCAGTTAAACCGATTCCACCTCCGGCCTAGATTCGATTATCACCACAGCCGGTTTCGACTCGAAATCTTAAGGAATACCTTGCTAAGATCGCATATCTAGAATGACAAATGGTGAAGATGAAAGATCTCCAAAATGAGGTGCTATCTCATCGATCGTCTATGAAAGCTGCTATGGTGGAAGAAGAGGTCTCACTAAAGTAAAATCTAAAGATCAACAGAGGCGTCGCAAAGAGAAAAGTTAATATTTCTTCATCTAAGCAGAAAGATCACCTTCCATTAAAGGCCAATTATAAAAGGAGAGTTCAAGCAGAAGATAAGGATTATTCTGCAAGCTTAACTTTGGATGGATACAAGCCGAACAAGAGGAACTATTTGAGCAGTGAGGCATACCTCAAAGATGTCGTAGAAAAAGGATGTGAAGGAACAATTAAATGTAAAGTGCAAAAGAACCGAAGATGAAATAGTAAATGACAATGAAAGGGTTGCTCCTTTCATCGACGAAATCATGTCAATACCTACATCATCTCATGTAACTGTCCTGACTATGAAATATCATAGGACAACTGATCCAGATGACCATTTAATGGCGTTTGATAGTCAGATGAACTTATACAATGCTTCCGGCACTGTTAGATGTCGGCTCTTTCCGGTCACACTACAAGGAGCCGCTGTAAAATGGTACTGACAATATCGTGAAAACACGATATATTCCTAGAAATAGTTCTCCTACGAGTTCTCTACTCAGTTTTACATATGTGAGGATCCCTTCATCGACTATATCATGCTCTCTAACATTAGAAAAACACCACAGAGAGTCATTAGGAGATATTTTCAGAGCTTCAAAACTGAGGCCTTGAAGGCCAATGGAATGAAAGATAGAGACAAGCTCATTGTTGTCCACTCAGGGCTCATAGTTAACTCGCCTTTCTAGAAGGATTCGTTCATTCATGGATGCCAGGATCTTTAAGATTTACATTTCCAAGCTAATAAATTTATTCGGATGGAGGAATTGTATTACTCAAAGAAGAAACTTAGTCACAGGAAGGACAACGGTAGGTTTGGCCCAGAAAGGATTCCTAAGAGAGCTAGATGAGAGGATAATAATACTAACGCAGCGGCGTTAAATTGACTGATTTCCTACATCTATGCAATGACCCAAGATAAGGTCAACTTCCCCACTTCATTTAAAGCCCGAAATTACCTTGAACAAAAGAAAGGAGACAAATATTGTGCCTACCACAAGACAAATGGCCATAGAACGAATGAATGCAAGGTACTAGAGGGAATGATTCAGTAGTTAATTAGAGAAAGGCAGTTGAAAGAGTTCATGACGAACCCACAAAAAACACTCCCCTTAGATACTAATGCAAGGAAGCCTGCTGGCAATGCTGTGAATTTAATCGAGGATGAGGACCCATTAATTCTAGGTTCACCTCAAAATAAAATTGATGTTATGTACGGAGGAATGCATCCCACTAGTAGAAGTCAAAATGCTCGGAATAAATACATTCGTGAAGCCAAGAAGGGAGTATTTTCTGTACAAGAAGAACCACCATTCAAGAGTCCAAAATACAACATTAATATGCACACACTGGTGGTCAATCCACAAGTGCTAAGAAGGGGAATTCATCATCCCCATAATGATCCACTAATGATTACAACTCAAGTAGGATCCTCGATGGTCACAAAAATCTTGGCCGATACAGGAAGTGCTGTAAATGTTATATCTCATCATGCATTTAAACAAATGGGAATTTCCAAGGATAAGCTCGAGCCTAGCCCCGAACCTGTTTTCCGATTCAACAATAAGGGGACGACTCCACTTGGGCAGTAAAGCCTTGGTCCAACTAGGACTCCCCCATGCTTCCGAGTTTTTGAAACAACCTTCGTGATCATAGATCAACCGTCATTCTACAATGCTTTCTTCGGATGGCCAGCGCTGGATGAAGTGGACACGTTTATTTGGACAGAATATCTAATGCTTAATTTCCTTACTAAAAACGACTGGGGCACCATTCGAGGCGAGCAATTCGCATCAAGATAAATGTATTTTGCAACTCTAGAGCAATATAATAAGGAGTTCACTTGTTATTTTGTTTCTTTCATTATTTTACATCCTTTGAAAGGTGGATTTCTACATCCATCATTCGAAGCAAGGAATTTTTTTGATAAAACTAACAAATGTGTTGCTGCAAGATGTTTTGTAGTGTATGGGAAGAGAAAAAGAGCAGATTCTAACTCGATAGAAGAGAGTGAAATCGCTACAGAATTAGACTATCGGGGAGATGTGGAAAGAGTAAAACTGATTGAGGAAACCGAGGAAGTTACGATAGATCCTACAGATCCAACTAAAATGATCAGAGTGGGAAGGGGTATTGAAGGGCACTTAAATTCAAGATTAATAGGATTTTTGGAAGAGATAAGGATTTCTTTGCTTGGAACCACCATGATATGGTTGGAATTAGCCCTACAATTATGAGCCATTCCTTGAATATCAATCCAGATGTTCCTCCAGTCAAGCAAAAGAAAAGACAATTCGATAAGTTGAGAACTAAAGCCTTAAAATAAGAAGTTAAGAATTTCCAAAAAAAGGGGTTCATACTAGAGGTCCTTTGTCTAAGTGGCTGGCAAACCCAGTTATAGTAAAAAATCTAACGGAAAGTGGCAGACTTGTATGGACCACATGGATTTAAATAAAGCATGTCTAAAGGATTGCTATCCATTGCCAAGGATAGATCAATTGGTTGATTCTACCAATGGACATAAGCTGCTTTCCCTGATGGACGTGTATTCTGGATATAATCAAATCCTTATGTTTAAACCCGATGAAGAGCATACCGGTTTTATTATAGATGAACGAACCAGTTGTTATAAGGTAATGTCGTTCAGGTTAAAGAATGCTGGGGATACCTATCAAGGATTGGTTAACCAAATGTTCAAAGATCAAATTGGGAGGAACGTGGAAGTTTATGTGGATGACATGTTAGTAAAATCTTAAGAAGCGAAGGATCACCTTGAAGATTTAAATGAAATGTTCAAAGTGCTCCGCAAGTACCAAATGAAACTGAACCCCTAAAAATGCAACTTTAGGAGTCCATTTTGGAAAATTTCTTGGTTATATTATGAGTGCACAGGGGACTGAGGCGAGCCTAGAGAAAATAAAGGCCATTAAAGATATGGTGGAACCTAAGGCGGGTAAGGATGTCATGAGTTTAAATGGGATGGTGGCTACATTAAGCAGATTTATATCGAAGGCAACTGATTAGTGCATACCATTCTTTGAGGTGATAAAGAAAAAGAAAATTTATAATGGAATGATGATTGCAAAAAGACATTCCAAGAGTAAAAAGTACATTTGACAAAACCCCTAATCTTGTCCAGTCCTAAAGAAGGGAAGGATTTATTCTTATATATGGCGATTTCCAAATATGCAGCCAGCTCAGTATTGATTAGAAGTGACAAAGGACTACAACTACTAGTTTATTGTGTAAGAAGAAGGTTAAAGGACGCTGAAATTCGATACCCAGTCATTGAGAAGTTGGCATACTATCTAATTTTGACTGCTCAAAAGTTGAGGCCTTACTTCCAAGCACACCCAGTGAAAGTGTTGACCAATTTCCAGTTGAAACAAGTCTTGGAAAACCTAAAACTTCTGAAAGATTGATCAAGTGGGGCATTGAGCTAAGTCAGTATGATATAGCTTATCAACCTAGAACATCTATAAAAGGGCAAGCCTTAGCTGATTTTATTAATGAGTGTACAGGATTCATTTCGGAACAATCCAAAAGAGAGAAAGGTATTGAACCTAAACGGTAATTATTTATGGACGGCGCCTCAAATGAGCAAGGGGCTGGAGCAGGGTATGTGATAATTACCCCAGATGGGCAAAAACTGCATTATGCTATGAAATTGGGGTTCTAGGCATCTAACAATGAGGTATAGTATGAATCCATGGTTACAGGGTTAACCTCGCCATACAACTTAAAATTCCAAGGGTTCAGGTGTTTAACGACTCCCAGTTGATGGTTAACCAGATTATAAATATATCAGACCAAGGATCTTAAACTGAGTCAGTACGTGAAGAAATTTTTAAAAATGCTTGCACTTTTTGAGGACTTCTCTATACATCAAATACCCAGAGGGGACAATTCTCAAGCGTATTCATTGGCCAAATTGGAAAGTTCAAGAAGAGCTCCCGAAACTCGAATTATGCCTGTCGGATTTTAATCAAATCCCGGTATTGAGGAAAGAAAAGAAGAGAAAGCCAATGAGTTATTAGTGTTAACCCGATCGCAAGCCTTAGCACAAGAATTGGAAGAGATAGATCAAGAAACATTGAATGAAGAATCTTTAGCTCCAACAACAGAAGAAAGCTATGAAAATACTTGGATAGCTCCAATTATGGATTATATTATCAATGGAACATTGCCAGAAGATAAAACAGAAGCACGGAAATTAAAAAGACAAGCTCAGAGCTTAACTATTACGGATGGGATTCTCTACAAGAAAGGATATGCCATTCCCTATTTACGATATGTAAAGTCCAAAAGTGAATTAGAAATATTAAAGGAAGCACACAAAGGGTTTTATGGGGATCATTCTAATTGAATCAAGTTAGCCAAAAAGATAATAGGCAAGAGTTTTACTGGCCACATTTAACCGAACAAGCTATTGAATATGTTAAAAGGTGTGAAAGGTGTCAATGTTATTAGAAAATACCAAGACTTCCATCAAGTCAACGACCCCCATTTCCAGTCCATGGACATTTGATGTTTGGGGAATTGATTTGATCGGGCCACTTCCAATCTCCAAGGGAGGGGGAAAATATTCTATAGTAGTAACTAACTATTTTATAAAATGGGTTGAAGCGGAGCAACTCCTGAAAATCACTTCTGGGAAAGTACTAAGATTTATTATCAAAAACATTGTCATGAGATTTGGGATACCTTATAAGATAATATCCAACAATGGAACCCAATTTGAGAGTGAAATTTTTTCATGATTTTATCATAGGAATGGAATCATAAAAAAATTTCTTATGATGCTCATCTAAGGCCATTGGAGCCATTGAGGCTGCAAACAAAACAATAAAGACAATCTTGAAAAAGAGGTTGCATAACACAAAAGGAAATCAGGTAGAAGAATTACCACTAGTATTGTGGGCTTATAAAACATCAACTAGAATGGATCATACCCCGTATTCTCTAACATATGGATGTGAAGCAATGCTACTTATGGAGATTGATGTGCATTCCCATAGAAGGATTTCCTACGCCTTCAACCCAAACCAAGAATTAAGAAAGGAATCACTTGACCAAATTCAGGGACCAAGAGATTAATCAGCCTTGAGAACGGAGAATATCAAAATATTACAACTCAAAAGTAAAAGAAAGACCATTTAGGCAAGGAGATCTAGTACTACGAAGGGAAATGGCCAACATAAGAAACCATTTGGACGGACCATCAGGACCAAATTGGGAAGGTCCATCAATAATCTTCAAAGAAATTCCCTTGGGAGCTTACAAGTTTTGCTACCCTAATGGAAATATGGTACCAAGAACATGGAACGCAGAACATTTGAAACCATATTTTCCGACATTGAATAAATAAAGTAATTTCAAGAATGTCTCTCCCATGATTCATTAAGGAAAGACTACATGGTTGGGAGTGAAATTCTCCTCAAAACTTGGACTACCTAAGATGGTAGGCTACCAATAATAGTAGAAAGTCCTTGGTCGCGCCAAGAAGGCTTGGTCAAGGCACCTCTTGGAGGGAGGGCGTAAGCCTTTATCCACACCAAAACCAGAAATGGCAAGGTTAAAGCAGCACAAGCCCTTATCCGTGTCACGCTATGGACAGGATAAGACACTTCCTGGAGGAGGATGGGTAATCCCTTAGTCCTACCACCCTTTGGTCCGGCAAAGGTACTGAACAAGCCCTTAACCACGTCATGCTATTGCCAGATTAAGGCACCTCCTAGAGGGAGATCGAGTAAGTCCTCGGGTCCTACTTTAGAGTAAGCTAGCCAAGTGCATCAGAAACCCAGATAAAATGTCCGGCGGACTAAGAAAAATCCATGCTTAAAATAGGCACCGCCAGAAATTGGCATAGCTTACATTAGCAAACACCTAAAAGTCACTGTTATCAAAGATGATAAGCAGCTTGAAACCGGCTCTTCTTAAATAAGCACAAAAAGGGGCAAAAGAGTCCCCGCCTAAAATAGGCCAAAACAAATAACAAACGAACAAAGAAAACTATGGCTCAAGAAAGTAAAAGCATTCAAGGCATCCTCAAAGCCTGAAGATGGCATGTTCAATTGACAGAATCAGAAAGAACTCTCAAATTTCAGCCAGATGGGTATTCTGGTCTTTTATTATTAATTGCCAGAAATGGTATTTTGGTCTTCTATTCTTAATTACCCGAAATGGATTTTTGGTCATCAACTGTTAATTGCCAGAAATGGTATTTTGGTCCTCAATTATTAATTACCAAAGATGGTATTCTGGTCTTCTAACATTAATAAATCTTCAATTATTAATTGCGAGAAATAGTATTCTGGTGCTCTATTATTAATTGCTGGAGATGGTATTCTGGTCTTCTATCATTAATTGATCTTCTATTATTAATTACCAGAAATAGTATTCTGGTCCTCTATTATTAATTGCTGATATGGTATTCTGGTATTCTATCCTTAATTGACCTTTTATTATTAATTGCCAAGGATGGTATTCTAGTTTTCTATTATTGATCGCCTGTTATGGAATTCTGGTCTTGTAACACCTCGCATTTCATATAATTAAATGTAAAGTATAACAACAACTAATGAAAATAAATAGTTTTGGAATTATCGAAATACGGTTCCGGAACTTATACCATTGCATCCGGGATGATTTCCTGATCAGTTTTCATATATAACTTGTCGAAATCTAGCCAATATAAAGAACTTATGAATGAAACAAAAACAGAAAGCAAAACGAAAATAAATAAATATATGTATGTATGTGGGCCGACCATAGGTCGACCTAACTGGCACATAGGTCGACCGCGCAGTCGACCGGTGCTTAGAGGGGGTCGACCTCCAGTCGACCCACGTGCGACCTGGATGAAAAATTCATCCAGGTACATACATTACGTGTTGTCCACTTTTTACGCCAAAAGAGCCATACGTTCTTCGATCCTATGACTCCGAACGACCTTGTGACGTGGTGGCTCCAAGTTCAACCCAAGAATTCGACGGTTTGAGATCCCCGCTCTAATATAAATAGGAACATAGGCCTAGCTATCTTCTCACAATTAGATTTTCCTCCCATGTGTTCATTGCCTAAGGCTGAACACTAAATAGAAAATATTTCTTTGGGTTCTTGACCTAAGGCTGAACCCTAAAAAGAAAATATTTTCTAGGGAGAAAATTTCCTAAATTAAAATATTTTACGCTTGGGGGGAAGGGATCCAGAAGGACTATGGAGCCAAGCGGAGCACAAGCAAAGCTAAGGACGACAGCTGAGTGGATTTATTTATATATCTTTTAAATTTAAGATATATTGTCGTTAGATTTTCGATCAGATTTTTTTTTGGTGATTAATCATATTAATTAAATTAGGATAAACTATAAGAAAACTTGCAGTTTATTTATAGTATTTAAATACTAATTTCTATGCCTTATTTACATGTTTTGTTCTACATTTTGGATTTTTATGCGAACGACAGTTTTCTTCTATCCCTTCTTTCCTTTCTTCGCGTATGGATTAGAATAGATAAAACGTGAATATGGATTATGTAAATAAGAAAATTGAAATGAAAGAAAATAAATGTAAAATAATAAAAGTTGAGAGGAAAAAAATACTATAATAAATTGCATTGAAATGAGATAAGTTACTTTGAGGGTAATTATTAGATTAATTGGTTAGTTACAAGATGGGATACACTTCCATAATTTAACAGCTAAAAGATAACGATAAACGTAACTGCCAGAATAAAAGAAATAAAAAGGGAAAATTAGTGTAAAATAGAGAAATCACTGTATTTTGCACTACTCCAAAATAGTAAAAGAGATACCTTACAGTTATGGATTATTATTTATAGTGTTATTCAACATTTAAAGTACGAAAATGGATTATATAGTCTTCATACCCAACCAGATAAAAAAGAATTACTTTCTAAAATATCTGACAATAAAGTAAAGTATGATTTGAAACAAGAAGATTACTAATTTAAGGATTTGAAGCTATGAAGAATTTTAAGGAACCTAGGTCTGCGTTTACTATGCAGGCTATTTAACTAGGCAATTATAAGTGAATCAAATAGATTTAGGGAATTAAAGAAAATTCTATGTCGCAATAAAAGAAGGCAGAATAGGAAAGAAATTCTTGTAATTGTATAACGGACTACAAAAGAAGAAAAAGTAACAATTCCAAGTAAAATTATAAGGTTATTATTATGAGATAAGAACAGAAAAGCTTATCGTCAAATTTAAAACAAATTGGTAAGTGATGATAATAGAGAATAGTGATAGAGGCTTATTTATACAACTTGTACTATGTTAATAAGCAAATAAAACAGAAATAATAAAAGAGGCTTTTTCTAAGGAACTTAAGAATTTATATATTAAGTAAAATAGCAAGATAGTAAATGTGGCTCATATTAACAGCATTCCGTATTAGGCGGAGGCAAGAATATGCTAACTAAATTAAAATATGTCGCCAACAAAATAAGAAAGAAAACTAAATGCAAATCAAAATATTAGACTTAGGGTCTAATAAAAGAATCGAAATGCATTTGGAGTAGCCCAAAGGATGAAGCGCCTAATGAAGCAGTTCATCACGGATTTCAGAAATGGAGAAGCACGTCCAGTATATTGATTTTGGGCTAGAGGGAAGTAAGAGACTTCAACAGGACGTGAGGATACTTTAGGATGGCCCTCTGGGTAGGCCTAACAAAGCTGCATCCACGAAGGCAGGTCTATATGTGTTCCATCAAAAGGGCATGCCTTGACTGCATTTGAATTGTAGGCCTAAGGAAGCAGATCCTTTGTATGCAGTCAGAATGGCTTGGTGTTCGGAGTAGGGTATTCGTATGTCCAGTACATGAAAGTAAGTTTAAGGATAATCGCATGCGGATATCGACCAGCATCAAGACCAAAGCGATTTCGGGAAAGACTAGAGTTAAACCGACAATCCAACGATATTTTCACTATCGAGATAATGGATAGTGGCGCACCGCCAATTGGATGTTAGATTGTTTGCAATAGGGCAAGACCACTTAACTCTTTAGAAGTCCTCTGATTAGTTGAAGGGTGGCTGCGTGGGGCCATAGCCACGAAAAGAAAGGGACAGACCAACAAGAATATTTGTATTATAAGCCTAACGAAGCAATCCTTTACAGATATAGAAAATCCCCGACTGAGTTTCGTACAAGGTAGACCTTGTAGACGAAACTCAAATGGTAGGAAAAAAAATTGCGTAGTCCTCAACGTACGCACTAGGTGGTACATTGTGGATGTCCGAGCACCGGGATAGACTAGTACGGATGCAATATATGTTTTCGCAGTAAGAAGTGGAGAATCTGTAGGTCTTACGAAGCAGTCCTTTACAGATGAAAATTTCGAAATGCACTCAAGACTAGACACGGAGTTCTTTTTGAGAAGGATACGGAAGGCACCATGGGTAGTACCTAGGGCCAAAATAGTCATTGGGCATATAGCTACATATATATATATATATATATATATATATATATTAGTTATTAGGTTTTTATCTACTATGGGGTAGGTGGGCACGGCTCACGAGTAAGGGCGAGACTATTGTAACCAAATGAATCTAATATAAGAATAAATGGAAATAAAACGATATATGTAGAGTTAAAACTAGAAGTATATAATTTATTCATTAACCAGAACCTTTGTTCTGACCCCCTCCTCATAACATCCTACAGGTTAGGTAGATGATCAGAGACTTCTCAGCTTTATGGAAATTTCTTAGAAAGTGTTATTAATTGGGTGAGAATTTACTTACTATTATATTTTAGTCAATTCCGCTGCGAGATAATTAATTGAGCTCTGATATATTTATCTTTGCATATTTGTAGGATACCAGATACCCAACTCGGGCTTCAGTGGACTTGGTTTTTAGCACTTTTGCAAAAAATCCGGACCACTAGAATTCGGGTTGTTACATTTGGTATCAGAGCCTAGGTTTAGATTTCTAGTGGACAGTGAGTGAACATATTTGCATTTTAGTATAAATATATATATATATATATACACACACACACACTCTTAAAAAACCCCAAAGAGAAGTCCATTCGAAAATCAGTAGTTGGAGAAAGTTTGAAAAACAATTCAATATATCAAAACTTGGGACGAGGGAATTCCAAGAGCCAAAAGACCTCATAGGGCAAAGATTTTTGGATTCGGTAAGAGATATTTGGAAAGGTGAAAGCAAATAAAAAGCCACTTTTTAGTCTAATCCAGCTATTAAACTCCTAGGAATTTGAAAAGTTTTGAAAGATTTTCATGTTCTAACTTTAGAAGTTTGTAGCTTTATGATTTTACTGGTATAAATAAAGGAAAAACAATTCTAAAAGCATTTTTTGAATTTGAAAGTAGATTTATATATATGTGTGTGTGTACGTACGTACGTATGTATGTTTGTATGTGTGTACGTATTATTGACTTTAATTGAAAACTAGTAATTTGGGCTGTAGTGACGGTGTTTTATGCAACATCTGTCTTAGCAGAGTAGAAATGAATTTTCAAATCCTTATTTAAGTACGAAAAGGTTTATAAGTACATAAAAATAAAATTTTCTAGCTGCAAAGAAAGTTAAGTTGTTGTGAAAAAGATTTTTTTTTTTGGTTAGACGATTTAAGTGGCTAGAGTAAGCTTATGGACATTAATGTAGGTTTAATTGAAGTATAGAAGATGTCAAGACTCCACTTGGAGGGTGGAGTGCGGACAAGGATATTTAGCCAAAGTCGTAAACGCGATTCAGACAACCTAGTAGTGGGTAGAATTTGCGTAGGCTTCGATTATTCAAGGGGAAGTGGACGAGACAGGAAAAAAATATATAACACAAAACGACCAGGTCGATCGAGTGGTCGACCGGGCGGTCGATAGAGCGGTCGACCGGCCTATCCACCGGGCGGTCAATCGGTCGCTTGCAGATTGCACGCGTATATATGCATGCTTTGCCCCTCTCTTGCTCATTTTTGCTCCCTTCGTCATTTTTGTTTCCTCCTCGAAGATAGTAGCCATACCAAAAAATCCCCCTTCTAACCACCCAAATTCCTCCAAAACTCCACCGTTTGACTCGCTGTTAGTTCCAAATTAAAGCGCATCGCGAGATCTACTCGGATCCATACCTCGTTACCACGGATCTGAGAGTTTTTCACTATGCCCCCAAGACCCTCTCTAGTTCACCTCTTTCCCCACCTCACACAAAAGGAGATAGCTTGGTGTCAAAATAATAGGCGTATAGTATAGTCTAACTCTAATACAGCCGCGTACCAATTTCTTCAAGGAAGGGCAGTGAAGTATAGTGATTTTCCAAGTACACGTTTAGAGCAGATCTTCTTGGACACAGGGTTGGGACATATTCTTAGCCATGAGGCGTTCAAGCAGCGAGCGTATCCCAGGTTAGTACGCCTTTCTGATGCTAATTTACGTACCAGCGATGAGGATGAGGAGTTGGCCCTTCAGTCGGTGGTCAAGGGAGTTAAGATAGTTTTCACCGAGTCTCAGTTGGCTAGTATTTTGGATATCAAAGGGTATGATTTAGAGGCAGGGCAGATGGAGATGATGGACATGGCCATTTTGCAGCAGATTCTTGTAGACCCCCAGCACTTCGACTGGAGCGCTGGGTAGTTGACCTCTTTAGCTAGGTTAGTTATCTGCATTCTGTAGCATAACCTTTTCCCCTAAATGGGGAGTTTTGATTAGATTTACCCTATTATAAGGTGAGCCAACTAAACCATATTTGGAGGATTGCAGGTGAACTGGGCTAAGACTATTATGGCCTAGTATATGACAGCGATCGGACTTCAAAGATTCACGATGATTTACTGCCACCTTCGGACACGGGTCTTCAGGGGGCCGGGGTTGAGATGGAGAGGGAGACTTACAGTGAGCAGGCCCACCCTATGATAGATTCATCCACCCTAAGGAGGATGCACATAGGATTGGCCTAGATTTAGGCTCCATAGGAGGAGCAGGAGCAGCCATCGCCACAGCCCTCTCCATATTGGCAGGCACCCCAGTACTTTCATGAGCATTAGCACTTTCTCGCACCACCGTTTGGAGGTGGCGTAGGACATACCAAATCGCCATGGCCCGCTTGGCCATCTGAGCTTGCGACATAGAGTATGTAGGTAAATGGACAAGGATATCGATCTTGGGGAGAGGGGGCAGGACCCTCTCTGCCCCCTCCACCGAGGCTACGAGGATCGGTTTAGGACCCTTGCCGAGAGGCAAGAGCAGCTCGCTAGGGAGCATGCTCAGAATCTACAGGGATAGTAGGAGGAGATTAGGAGGCAGGATGAGTTAGCAAGGTCTCAACATGAGGTTGGGGAGAGCACTAGGCGGTAGGAGGAGCGCCTTAGCTGTTTGGATTCTTTTATTAGAGCCTTCCTGTGTCGGGGGGGGGGGGGGGGGAGGGACAGGGACATAGGCCTCCTAGCCCGAGACGATGGCTGTGTTAGCCCACATATGTCATCTATCTAGTATAATAATATAGTAGGGTTAGTTTCCACTTTTTAGTTATGAAATTGAACTCTTATGTGAGCAAATAAAATTCTATGGTAATATATCAGTATTGATGTTTTTTTCCTCTTTTTTTACTTTTGTGATGTTCACAAATGGAGAATAAGGACATAAGAGCATTATAAAAAAAGATAAGAGCAGAAATTAAAATAACAAA
This sequence comes from Allium cepa, assembly GCA_030765085.1. Taxonomy (NCBI): domain Eukaryota; kingdom Viridiplantae; phylum Streptophyta; class Magnoliopsida; order Asparagales; family Amaryllidaceae; genus Allium; species Allium cepa. The sequence continues at coordinate 73,006,226 of CM060946.1, read as the reverse complement.
AAGGTAAATAGCAAATTAAAGAGGCAATGGAAATGTCAACTAAATATTTAAAGAGCTATTTTCTTGTGTAAACTGTGCTTGGGAAAAATAGAAAGGGATTTTTATAGGATAGCAACCCAAAATCCTGAGTATGAGGAAATATGTGCATAAAAGAAGATCGAAGAAATATGAAGTTTCTCTATTTTCTGTCTTCTTTCTAACATAAGAACTTGAATTCAAAAAATTAGATTTTTTTTTTGAAATTTGAGTATTAAAGTTGTGTGGTAGGTTTGGACATAAAATTGATTAAACTATGCTCCTATTCAATAGGAGTGTGGGAAAAATTAAACGAAAAATATTTTGAGTTTTCAAAAGATTGCATTCATATACAAATTGCAAGTAATTTAGGATATGTGCATCATGTTTTAAAAAGGAATTTCCAAATGAAGAAGCATTCTTGTAGGAGGTACCGATTAGAAATTCTTGTACATGCATATATTTTATGATGTCTTGCACTTTGCACTATACATGGATTGTTGCAAAATTGGATGTATACATAATGGATGTAATTAATGCGAGAGATTACATAAATTTTACCCTTGCCAAATTTTGGGGACGAAATTTCTTAAGGGTGGGAGAATGTAACACCCCACATTTTCATATAGTTAAACGTAGAGTATAACGACAAGTAATGAAAAAAAATAATTTTAGAATTATCAGAATATGGTTCTGGAACTTGTACCATTGCATTTAGGGCGATTTTTTGATTAGTTTCCATATATAACTTGTCGAAATCTAGACCGATATGAAGAAGTTATGAACGAAACAAAAACAGAAAGAAAAATGAAAATAATAATAATAATAAATATATGTGTGTGGGCCACCACAGGTCGACCCAACTGGCACATGGGTCGACCGGTGCTTAGAGACGGTCGACCGCCCGGTTGACCCACGTGCGACCTGGACGAAAACTTCGACCAAGTACGTATGTGACATGTTTTTCACTTTTTATGCCATCCGAGTTATACGTTCTTCGATCCTATGGCTCCGAACGACCCTGTGATGTGGTGGCTCTAGGTTCAATCCAAGAATCTGACGGTCAGAGATCCTCATGCTCCAATATAAATAGGAACCTAAGTCTAGCTATCTTCTCATAATTAGATTTTTCTCCCATGGGTTCATTGCCTAAGGCTAAACCCTAAGTAGAAAATATTTCTTTAGGTTCTTGGCCTAAGGCTGAACCCTAAAAAGAAAATATTTTTTAGGTAGAAAATATCCTAAATTAAAATATTTTACTCCCGGGGGGAAGGGATCCAGAAGGACTATGGAGCCAAGTGGAGTACATGCAATGCTAAGGACGACAGGTGAGTGGATTTATTTATATGTCTTTTAAGTTTAAGATATATTATCGTTAGATTCCTGTTTAGAAAAAAATTCGGTAATTAATCATATTAATTAAATTAGGATAAACTATAAGAATAGTTGCAGTTTATTTACAGTACTTAAACACTAATTTATATGCCCTATTTACATCTTTTGTTCTACGTTTTGGATTTTTATACAAGCGACAGTTTTCTTCCATCCCTTCTTTCCTTTCTTCGCATATAGATTAGAATAGATAAAACGCGAAATGGATTATATAAATATGAAAACTGAAATGAAAGAAAATAGATGTAAAATAATAAAAGTTGAGAGAGAAAAATACTGCAATAAATTGCACTGAAATGGAAAAGGTTAATTTGGGGATAATTATTAGATCAATTGGTTGATTAGAAGGTGGGACACAATTCTATAATTTAATAGCTAAAAGATAACGATAAACGTAATTGCCAAAATAAAAAGGGGAAATTAGTGTAAAATAGAGAAATCACTATACTTTGCACTGCTCCAAATAAGTAAAAGAGACACCTTGCAGTTACGGATTATTGTTTGTAGTGTTATTCAACATTTAAAGTATGAAAATGGATTATATAATCTTCATATCCAACCGAATAAAATAGAATTAATTCCTAAAATATCGTATGATTTGAAACAAGAAGATTACTAATTTAAGGATATGAAGCTATGAAGAATTTTAAGAAATCTAGGTCTGCATTTACTATGCAGGCTATTTAACTAGGAAATTATTATAAGCGAATCATATAGATTTAGGGAATTAAAGAAAGTTCTATGTCGTAATAAAAGAAGGCAGAATAGGCAAGAAACGCTTGTAATTATGAGATACGAACGGAAAAGCTTATCGTCAAATTTGATTAGAAGGTATAATTAATCGAAGTAAAATTATAACATAGGTTACAATTATGAGATAAGAACGGAAAAGCTTATCATCAAATTTAAAACAAATTGGCATGTGATGATAATAGAGAATTGTGATAGAAGCTTATTTAAAAAACTTGTATTAAGTTAATAAGCAAATAAAACAGAAATAATAAAAGTGGCTTATTCTAAGGAACTTAAGAATTTATATATTAAGTTAAATAAGCAAGATAGTAAATGTGGCTTATACTGATAGCATCCCTTATTAGACGGGGGCAAGAATATGCTAACTAAATTAAAATAGGTAGCCAACATAATAAGAAAGCAAACTAAACGCAAATTAAAAGATTAGACTTAGGTTCTAAGAAAAAAATCAGAATGCGTTTGGAGCAGCCCAAAGGATGAAGCGCCTAATGAAGCAGTTCATCACGGATTTCATAAATGAAGACGCATGTCCAGTTTATTGATTTTGGGCTAGAGGAAAGTACGAGACTTCAACAGGACGTGTGGATACTCTAGAATGGCCCTTTGGGTAGGCTTAACGAAGCTGCTTCTCCGGAGGCAAGTCTGTATGTGTTCCATCAAAAGGGTATGCCTTGACTGCATTTGCATTGTAGGCCTAATGAAGTGGATCCTTTGTATGCAGTCAGAAGGGTTCGGTGTTCGAAGTATGGTATTCGTATGTCTAGTACTTGCAAGTAAGATTAAGGGTAATCACATGCGGGTATCTGGTATCCTACAAATAGGCAAAGATAAATATATCATAGCTCAGTTAATTATTACTAGAAACTGTTTTTTGGATTTCTTGCAAACCGACATTTCAATCATCTATTATTTATTACAAAAAATGGTTTTTCGGATTTCTATTGTCAATGCAAAAGTGGATTTCTAGTCTTCTATTACACATTATTAAGGACAATGGCTAGATTGGGATTCTAGTTTTTTTCGTTATCAATTTTTGTTATATTTATTTTCGCAAGACGCGAGCTTTGATACTATCCATACATGGTCTTCTAACATTTTATTGCATGGAAACTTTTATCATCGGTGGCAAAATAAGAAGAAATTTCTATTTGGTTTCGAATGTTTAAGAGATGAGTCCCTCGCCAAAACAAAATTAAAGTTAAAAGTCGATCAAATAGGAAAGTGTTGAATATGCTAGTATATGATTTTTGTTTGATGATAATAAACATATATATATATATATACTCATTTAAATGTATTCGTTATTGTACTATTTTATTTTCGCATAATTAAATAAGTATTTGTTGAATAAAATAAATAGCACAGAATTTAAATTCAAACAGATATTTTCTTCAAATAAATATTTTACTATAATTTTTGTTAGTACAAATTTGAGCTCTCACTATATATACAACATTTCATTTAAAACACAACTTCAATTACATTTAGTTTACATAATTATCCTCACTACACATCACTCGTTCACTCATTATTTGTTCTCTAACCGTATTCCAGCTTGAATCCAGCATCTGAATTATCTGCAAAATGATATGATGTAGTAAAATTGAAAAAGAAACATTTTTGCAGTGTAAAATAAAAAAAATTAAAATATTATTTGCCTCAATTATTTAGGTTGTTCGTCATCATTTTTATTTGAATCCATTCATACACGAACAATCTATGACATGCACAATGTATCACTGTACATGCCATGAGGTCGTGCACACCGATATACACTTGATAAAACTGAAGGAACAGGTGAGCACAAGGTCAAACCCCAGCTAAAGCTAGGTTCAACTCAAGTGCAATACAAATAAAGTCACGATATGAGCACAATATCAAACCCGAGCAAAGCTAGGTTCAACTCAGGTGCAATACAAAAATAGAATGGTCATTTAATGACTTGAACAAGCCTCGACTAAAAATTCAATGTGTACACATGAAAACAACTCAACCATTCAAACTCAAGTATGAACCAAGATAGTCAGTACATACATATATACATGTATACAAGAACCAAGTGAAGACTCATGAAGTAAACAAGCAAATGCAGACAACATGAAGTTGAATGCAATGGTCACGGCATTCAAGCCCATGAAACAAATCACATAACAATGCAAACTCAAAGAAATATGCAACTGAATACAAGTGCAGATTTCAATTTTAACAGTTCAAGCAAACTTGGGTCAACACAAAACTGAAGTGGCTACAGATAAGGTCCACAACAACAACACGAAATCACTTGAATAATAAACCAATGGGTCATGACAGCTAAAACAACTCGACCAGTCCAAAATCAACAGCACATAAAGGAGGAAAACAAGTATACATATGTAAAGATATCAAGTGAAGGCCACGTAAGCTCAACTGTATACAAGTGCAAACTGCAACAGTCAATGGTTCAAATGATAAACAACAAAATGCAGTCAAGAGCCACACTATATACATATGGAACCAAACCTGGCAACAAGTGGAACAAGTCCAGCTATGACATTAAACAAGACTACAATGAAAGCACAAAAGGAACCAGAAATATGGAACCGGAATCAACACGTACAAAATCAACATGTGCACCAGACAGGAACAACACCTAACACTACATATACAAAGAACAACATGCATGATGATATATAACAGAGAGGACAGCAACAACACATATACACACACATACATATGTATGTACATATATGGTGATAACACAAATGTAAACATATCAAAGCATTCAAGAGGAATAGAATATCATAGACTCGAAGAAATGGAATTCAAGATGAATGCAAATCATCATAATGGATTTCAACATGGACTGATACAAGAGCACTCATCATAGCAACATGCCAATGGAACAAAAAACCAAAAGGAACCAGAGACCATCACAGATACACAAAGCAAGTAGGTCAATTTACTCAACATACATCAGTGTACATGTACGTAAGTTCAAAGGCAATGAAACCAAGTGAACAGGGGAACCAAGTACACAAACAAATGTACAAATGAAAGGGATGCAACCTATACCAGACTACAAAGAGACAAGGGTGCTTAAATTTCGACCCTGATAATATGAATTGAGTGAAGTCGTGTGTGTCAGAGCAGTAGTAACATACATGTGAAGTTCTATGTGAATTGATAAAAATAGAAACAGTAGCAGGTTGAACCAGTACGAGCAGTGTAAACATTAGTCAAGAAATATAGAGAATCAAAGCCGTGGGTCACACATTTTCAATCAGAGCAAAAGAAATTGAACAAATCGAAGTGTTTTTCAAAAAGTCAAAATATTATCTCAAATTCGAATGCTGCCATCAAAGAATGGAACTCAAAGGTGATAACACAAATTGAAAAAGCCTAGATTAACACAAATTTCAAATGATCGAAGTCAAATATCAGAAAAGAATGGAACACAATCTAAGCAAATTCATGAAGCCTTGGTGACAAAGCAAGCATAATAAAAGAAAATATATGAATTGAAAAGGTCAGAAAACATCACCAACATTCAAGTTAAATTGAACGGCCAAGCATAACAATTGAAGAAATCAGATAAAATATATACGAACGAGATTATAGGATTTCAAATCCTATTTAACCCAATATCATCGTCGACCTTCGTATGTATTCAAGCTGAGGAAAATCTTAGAGCCAAGTTTCAATTTAAAATCCAAAATCAACAACTTGAATCAAGATCGAGTTCATGCATATCAAACGAGAATAAATAAAGGAAATCACATACGAGTAACATTCAATTCGAACTCGATCGAGAAGCAATCGTGAAGGAACAAAAGAAACATACGATTGGAGACTTATTTCTTACAAGCGAGAAGCATTCAATCAAGGAGGCTATTTGAATTAATAAAGCCCTAATCTATTTTGAGATAGGAATTAATGTTTTTGAGCAAAGGAAAAGAGGCAGACAATTTCATAGGGGAACGACCAAAGAAAAATAAAGGGAGATGATTTTTTTTCTCTAGTTTATTAAACTAAGGGGCTGGTTATATTTAATTATAACGTGGGCTTATTTATTAAAATAGGGTTTTGTGTAAAAAAATTATTTATTTTGTAATTTTATTTTTAAACTGTGTTTTTTCTAGTCATGTGACTGGGTTACGAACAACTGTGGTGTAGTTCGAGAATTCGCAACTTAGTGGCTGAGTTGTGGCAGGGTTTTGAGAGTAGAGTTAGGTTAGTCGATAGAGGATGTCGCGAGTTTACGTATGTAAGCATCCGACTACTTAATTTTTGGTAGAAACCTTGGGGCAGCATGTAGGCAGGGTTTTGCGGAAGCTGGGTACATCTATGTTGTTCTGTTTCTGCTTTTAATATTCTGCTATTATCAATGCTGCAATTATTTTATATATTTCCGCAATAATTTATAATTATTAAATCATCCTATTCACCCTCCTCCTCCCTCTAGGGTGAAATCGATCCTACAAGTGGTATTAGAGCTAGAAACAAAAGTCAATTTTTGTTTTAAAAATTTGATTTTTCGAAAACAAATTACTGTTTTAAAATTTTGATTTTTTAAGTAGCTTCTTTTTGTAATGATTTTGCTGCAGGTCGGTCCATAGTTCGACCACCAATGTTCAATGGTGAATATGCTTGCTGGACAAATAGAATGAAATTTTTCTAAAAGCCATTGCTGCTTTGAATATTATTGAGACAGGATATAGGACACCAAATATAGTGATAGAACCGATGGATCAATGGACAAATCTAGAATATAAACTGTAGAATGCTAATGCTAAAGCTATAAATTCTATTATACATTCATTGGATCAAATTTAATTTAATCATGTCTCACATTGTCTAACTGCGTAGGAAATCTACCACACACTTGAAGTGACTCACGTTGGAACAACTCAAGTCAAAGAATCTCGCCTTGCCATACTCAGTAGCGAATATGAGAACTTCATAATGGCCAAGGATGAAAATGTCAAAGAGATGTATGGACGACTTTCCAATTTCGTATACAAATCAAAAGCTCTCGGAAAATCATAAACATAACTGAAAATAGTCCGAAAAATCCTCAGAGTTCTTCCATGAAATTTTGAAGCAAAAATTACTGCCACTCAAGAATCAAAGGATTTGAAACAAATCAAAGTTGAAGAACTGATCAGAAACCTCACCACTCATGAGCTAGAAATGAAATTCAAGGAAGAACGAGAAAGAAGCGATACACGAAAGAAATCAATAGCTCTCAAAGGAACAATAGAAAGTGATGATAGTGATGATGATGATGGAGCAACTGAATTGGCACTATTAATAAAGAAATTAAAAAGGTGGAATCACAAATATGTAAATCCAACTCTAAATCAATAATTGAAAAGCAGAATAGTCAATGTACTAGACAACTCAGAAGAGTAGGAGTTTATTTGTCTTAAGTGCAATAAACCCGGTTATATCAAGCCAAATTGTCCTCAGAATCGACTCAGCTATGAAAGAAACAAAAAAGGGGAGTTTTACAGCCACTTGGGATGAAACTGATGAAGATGATAAAAGAACTAGCAGTAAGAGTGAGAAAGCATATTTGCGTCTTCAAGGTGATATAACTGATAGCGATGATGATGAGCCAAGTGAGGTATCAAAATTTATTCACTCGAAATTATTTATATATTTTCATGAAGTAAATGGCTATTTTGAAAGACTTAGGGAGAAATACGCTAAAATTGAATCACAAAGATATACTTTGATAGATTTATATAAATAACTTGACCAATTAGTCAAAAACTATCGAAATAAAAGCCCTAAGTGTGATAAGTGTCCATCATTTGAAGAAGAAATTAAAGAATAAAAAATTAAAATTAAATCACTTGAAAATGAAATTCTGATTTTGAAAGAAAGTGAAAATACTAGGAGGGAAAATTCTACTAAAAAGTGCACACAACTATTGAATGAAAATGAATCTCTTAAAACACAAGTCCAACAATTGTCTACAACTTTTGGAAAATTTTCCAAAGGAGAAAGATCGTTAAATATACTATAAGGGAAACAAACTGTTAATACAGTTAGACAAGGACTTGGATATAATCAATCTGAACTTGTAGGAAGCAAAAATAATTAAGTCAAATCTGAATGCACAATTTTTAGAAAAATTAGACATAATCAAAACAATTATTGGTATAGAACCAAAAATGTGAAAACCATACCATATTGGGTTTCAAAAGGCATGAATGTAAAATCTCTTAAAGTTAAACAAATCTGAGTGCCAAAAGGAAAAAATATAAATAGTATTGGGTCTACACAAACATATTTTTCAAAATCTTTTGTCACTAACAACCATGGACCTATAAAAACAAATAGGTCACAAAAATCTTTTCTCGTGTAGGTGTGGTTGTAGGCTAAGGAGCAGCAACAGTGTTACATGGATTCTGGCTATTGCGGGCACACGACGGGTGACAAATCACGGTTCCTTAGCCTAGTATAAAGGTGACAGAATCACAATGGGCAACAATGAAAAGTTATCATGAAGGTAAAATAAGTAACGGTATATTTATCTTGAACGATTTATTAAATGTCATAATCTGCACCATAATCTGAATTAAATCAGACTGTTATGTGATAAAGAGATAAATGTTGATTTCGATTTTGAATTATGAAAATTGTTGGCCAATTATCTTTTTATATCAAGAACACTATAAGTACCTCTAGAATCTCTAAACTAGTTCATATAGATTCGATTGGACTAACAATATTGCAAGTTTAGATGATAAAAGATATTATCTTGAATTGATTTTTGATTACTCTAGATACATGTGGATATACTTGTTTATCTTACTGCTTCTAGATCTGACACTATGTTCACTGTTTGTAAAATTGCACGGTTTTAATTCAAATTCAACAGAATTTCATTCAAAAGCTGTAAAACTGATTTTTAGGTATTTTGTTGCACACTTCACGTCTGATTAATAACATCCAACTAATGATAATCTTGAGTCAAAGGGAAAATTCGAATGCAGATTACACCGGTAATCTAGTTGATAGAAAAATTACTAGTTGAACGAGTTTTATGTAGAGATTCATTAGTTGCATCACATTTTTCAAAGAAAATATCTGCATATTTTTCATTTCAACTAATTTTCAAATTAGCAGACATTTCTCTTATAAAACCCCTTCATGAAAATAGTTTTTGTTGACCTTGTTTCAGATTACTTAATTTAGAAAATTTGATTTATAATTATTTTTGGATTTGATTCTAAATGGCTACATTAACTAATCCGACTCCTTACAGAATATCAGAAAGGTAAATAGTGATTGAAAAAGTGATGAATGTTGATATTGATCATATATTATAACTGGAGAAAGTATATTTAGTAAATTTCCTTCAAAATTTAAACAAGATTTATAATAACTCTTGTTTGGTAAAATTTCCACGACTATCTCTATTTCTATCATATTTCTAACGACCACCACTCATTAAAATCCAATATAGTATGTCAAAATATGGTATTTCAATCAAGAAATTATTCATTTTTATTTTATTTATTTTTTTAAAAACATCCAAAGTATTAACTCTCAATTAAAAGTTCTTACGGTTATGCATGGGTGAACTACTTGGAATATTTGTATATGTGTTTTCATGCTCATTTAAAAGTCCTCACGGTTATTCGTGGTTAAAAGATGCTTGAAATTCATTGTTTTTATAAAAATTGGGAATAATACTAATCTCGTTTAAAAGTCCTAACGCTTATGCATGGCTAGTAGGTATTCAAATTTTCGATAAAATATACCACAAATAGACACAACTATGTGGTTTTATATACCGACATCATCCCTATCATTCTAAAGTGGAATATGCGCCTAACAGAGTATTTATGATTTTTGTTTGATTTTTGATTGAAATTTAATATTTATACTCAATTGGGTATTAAAGTTGTACTAATGTGTATCACTTTGTCACTAATTTTTCTAACACTATTACTCTTTTGCTGATAACAAAAGCAGGAGAGAAAAGTTAAGATTTTGGCAAATAAAGGTCAAATATTTTATTTTATAGTTTCTATTTGCATCTAGGTTCATTTGCATATTTCAATTTATTTTCATGCATATATGAAGGGGGGGCTTTTTTATAGAGAGGGAGCATTCAAATTGGGGGAGCAAATTAAATGATCAAATACATTTAATAAATTCAAAATCTTAAATATATGTTTGTTATCATCAAATGGGGGAGATTGTTTAATATGCTAGTATATGATTTTTGTTTGATGATAATAAACATATATATATATATATTCATTTGAATGTATTTGTTATTGTACTATTTTATTTTCACATAATTAAATAAGTATTTGATGAACAAAGCAAATAACACAGAATTTAAATTCAAACGGATATTTTGTTCAAACAGATATTTTATTACAATTTTGAAAAGTTCAAATTTGAGCTCTCACTATATATACAACATTTCATTTACAACACAACTTCAATTACATTTCAGTTTACATAATCTTCCTCACTACATTCCACTCGTTCACTCATATTTATTCTTCAACTGTATTCCAGCTTGCATTCAGCATCTGAATTATCTGCAAAATAAACATTGATGCAGTAAAATTGAAAAAGAAATATTTTTGCAGTGTAAAATAAATTTTTAAAGAAATATATTATTTTCCTTAGTTATTTGGGTTGTTCTTCATCATTTTCATTTAAATCTATTCATACACGAACAAGGCCGTGCACACAGATATACACTTGATAAAACTGCAGGGACAGGTGAGCACAAGGAGAAACTCGAGCCAAAGCTAGGTTCAACTCAAGTGCAATACAAATAAAGTCACGATATGAGCACAAGGTCAAACCCAAGCCAAAGCTAGGTTCAAATTAGGTGCAATACAAAAAAAAATAGAATGGTCAACTTTTAATGATTGGAACAAGCCCCGACCAAAAATTCAATGTGTACACTTGAAAACAACTCAACCATTCAAACTCAAGTATGAACCAAGATAGCCAGTACATACATGTATACAATAACCAAGTGAAGACTTATGAGTACACAAGGCAATGCAGACAACATGAAGTTCAATGCAATGGTCATGACATTCAAGCCCATGAAACATATCACATAACAATGTAGACTCAAGGAAATATGCAACTAAATACAAGTGCATGTTTCAATTTTAACAGTTCAGGCAAACCAAGGTCAACAAGACAAAACTGAAGCGGCTACAGTTCAAGTCCACAACAACAACATGAAATCACTTGAATAACAAACCAATGGGTCAAGACAACTAAAACAACTCGACCAGTTTAAAATCAACAGCACATAAAGGAGGTAAACAAGTATACATACATAAAGATATCAAGTGAAGGCCACACAAGCTCAACTATATACAAGTGCAAACTGCAACAGTCAATGGTTCAAATGACAAACGACAAAATGCAGTTAAGAGCAACACTGTATACATATGGAACCAGCCCTGGCAACAAGTGGAACAAGTCCAGCTATGACATGAGACAAGACTACAAGTGCAAAGCACAAATGGAACCAGACACATGGATTTAGAATCAAAATGTACAAAATCAACATGTGCACCAAACAGGAAGAACACCTAACACTACAATTACAAAGAGCAACAAGCATGATGATATACAACCGAGAGGACAGTAACAAGACATATATACACACCTAAATGTATGTATGTACATATATGGTGATAACAAAATATAAACATATCAAAGCATTCAAGGGAAATAGAACAGCATAGACTTGAAGAAATGGAATTTAAGATGAATGCAAATCATCATTATGGAGTTCAACATGGACTGATACAAGTGCACTCATCATAGCAACATGCTAGTGGAACAAAAAACCAAAAGGAACCAGAGACCATCACAGATACAACAAAGCAAGAAGGTCAATTTACTCAACATACATCAGTATACATGTACATAAGTTCAAAGGCAATGCAACCAAGTGAACAGGGTAACTAAGTACACACACAAATGTACAAATGGAAGGGATGCAACCTGTACCTGACTACAAGAGACAAGGCTGCTTAAATTTTAACCCTAATAATATGAACTGAGTGAAGTCGTGTCTGTCAGAGCAATAGTAACATACATGTGAAGTTCTACGTGAGTTGATCAAAATAAAAATAGTAGCAGGTTGAACTAGTGTGTAAACATTAGTCAAGAAATATAGAGAATCAAGGCTGTGGGTCACACATTTTCAATCAGAGCAAAATGAAATTGAACAACTCGAAGTGTTTTTCAACAAGTCAAAATATTATCTCAAATCCGAATGCTGCCAGCAAAGAATGGAACTCACAGGTGATAACAAAAATTGAACAAGTCTAGATTAACACAAATTTCAAATGGCCGAAGTCAAATCTCAGAAAAGAATGAAACACAATCTAAAGGAAATTCATGAAGCCATAGTGATCAAGTAAGCATAACAAAAGAAAATATACGAATTAAAGAAAATCAGAAAACATCACCAACATTCAAGTTAAATCGAATGGCCAAGCGTATCAATTGAAGAAATCAAATAAAATATATACGAACAAGATTATAGGATTTTGAATCCTATTTAACCCAATATCATCATCAGAGTTCGTATGTATTCAAGTTGAAGAAAAATCACAGATCCAAGTTTCAATTTAAAATCCCAAATCAACAACTTGAATCATGATCTAGTTCAAGCATATCAAATGTTAATAAATAAAGGAAATCACATGCCACTAACATTCAATACGAACTCGGTCGAGAAGCAGCCGCGAAGGAACGAAAGCGAAATACGATTCAAGACTTATTTCTTACAAGCGAGAAGCATTCAATCAAGGCGACTATTTGAATTCACAAAGCCCTAATTATTTTGAAAGAGGAATGAACGTTTTCGAGCAATGGAAGAGGGGCGGACAATTTCACAAAGGAACGACCAAAGAAAAATAAAGGGAGACGATTTTTTTCTCTAGTTTATTAAACTAAGTAGGCCGATTATAGTTAATTGTAACTTGGGCTTAATTTATTAAAATAGGGTTTTGTGTAAAGTTTTTTCATTTATTTTGTAATTTCCTTTTAAACTGTGTTTTTTTTCTAGTCGTGTGATTATGTTACGAACTACGGTGGGGTAGTTCGAGAATTCACAACTCAGTGGCTGAGTTGTGGTAGGCTTTTGAGCGTAGAGTTAGGTTATTAGATAGCGGATGTCGTGAGTTTACGTGTGTAAGCGTCTAACTACTTAATTTCTAATAGAAACCTTGGGGGCAGCACGTAGGTAGGGTTTCGCCGAAGCTGGGTAAATCTGTGTTGTTCTATTTCTGCTTTTAATACTCTGCTATTATTTGTGCTGCTATTATTCTGATATTATCAATGCTGCAACTATTTTATATATTTTCGCAATAATTTTTATAATTATTTGTATCACCCTGTTCACCCCTCCCTCCTCTAGGGTGAAATCGATCCCACAGAAAGGAATTTATAACATAAGTTAACCAAGCGAACATTAATATCAGTGGTATTATAGAAATGCAGGGGCAGCCTGATGATCCTAGAACCTTTTTCCTAAAGAACAAAAGCCTTCTTTATACAAGGGGGCTAAATGTTAACCATAAAATGTAAATGAAGATAAAGAAGGAACTTTAGAGACCTTCCTCATAGTAAAGACTGTTAAAAAAAATTACCTTTCGATGACACTGAAAGGATTGTATGATACCATAGAAGAAGAAGCACATGGTAGCTTTAGGGTAGAGCTTTCGCAGGCACGAAAGAGTAAACTACTAAAGCTAAGCAAAACAGCTAGATATTAAACTGCTGAGTATCTCCTGGACCAAACAGGAAAATGGTTACAAGGCCACTTAACGTAACGCAAAGACTAGGGAAAAGAAAATCTCTCCAAATCTTTTTGATAGGAATGAAGGAATACGGGTAACAAGTTTGCCGCATATCTGAACCCTTGGGAGTAGGCGAAGGGTTTCATCATTCATTATTCAAACAGACATCTTCCGAGAAGGGAAGAAAGGATAGGGCAAGAACATACGACTCAATTGACAGCCGTTTGAAAGCACAATATGCCTTTCGGGCCGATTAAAATACATATCTAACACCTTTCGATAGTATCAAAAGGTTTAGGCAAAGGTATCATCCATAATTCAACAGAAGACCGCCTTCCGATAACATTCAGAAAGAGCATAGATCTCGGCGGTAATCGACTAAAGAAGAAACCCTTTGACAAGGTCGAAGGGTTCATAATACCTTAGAGAAAAATAACCCTACTGGAGAGACAAGAAGTCCATGAATACATTAGGAAATATAAACCGTTCAGCAGCTATCAGCAGTCCATGATGATGTACAATAAATAAACCTTTCGACAAGAACGAAAGACTTATAACTGTGTATAACAAGCAACCTACTATCAAGACCGAAAGGTTTACAACAGTGTATAAGAAGCAACCTTCCATCCCCGATGAAGGCGTAAGGCCGGAAGAAGGGCTACCTATATCTATAAATAAGAACGCAGGGTTCCAGATTCAGGATCCTATTTGGCTTGTCACTCTTCAACCCATCAATCACTACTACTCTCGCTTATTAGTTTGTTACCCTAATTTAGAAATCAAATTGAGTGATAAACTCTTAAATTTTGTATCGAATTCCATTATGAGGAAATAAAGAGAATCGTGGCTTGTGATCAACTCGGAATTTTGGGATAATCATGATTAGGTGTTAATTCAATATTAGCGACTAATCATTTGTGATTCATTTCTTATATTCTTTGTTTATATCGATAATACATCATGAGACGCTTTAATAAGTTCCATTCTCCTTTACTCGGCATCAGTCATGAAAAAAGAAGAATGTAACTTATGAATCAACTGTAAATATAAGTCTCACGGCATATTAAATCAACTCTTATTATTATCTAAATATTCTTGGATGATGCATTCTTTTTCGAAAGGTTTTCACATGAAGAATATCTACCCAGGAAGCTGAAAGTGGCTAAAAGGGATAGATGAATATCTCCTTCTGATGATTCTGGGGGGTTCATAACCTTCCAGAAGAGTTCAAAGGAAATGTTAATCAACAATCAATTACTTTCGGATTCTAAGGGAGAGAGAGTATAATGAAGTGATTAAGTTGAAGGTTGAATAACAAGTATAATTAGGTTGAAAGTTTAAATGACCTCTTATACCCCCCGGACAAAGCGGAAGGTTTAGTGATTTTCTGACTCTAGACTAGCCGAAGGGTTTGAATGTAACTCTAACCCTTCGACCTTGTTAAAGATGAACTAATCTCATCTATAGTCTCCACCCAGAATAAATAAACACCCAAAACCTTTCGGCGTTGATCGTCCCCAGTGGTGGTCAAAGCCAATATTTCAGAAACTTTTGACTTAATCACTTCATTCAGAAATGTGAATACACTCAACCGAAAGGTTGAACCCATATAAGACAACTTTGTGAAAAGCACATGAGGTGTTAATAAGAAATCTTGTTAACAGTTATAGAACTGCTAAGTTCTTTAACTACACAAGAAATATTAGTTATGAAAAGTTTACTTAATTTATTGGAATTAGTATTAAAAAAAGGTAGGAATATAAAATTTATATATGCACGTATCAATATCGTATATCGATGTGCATTTTAATTTGATTTAAAATGTGAATTTACTAATATGGTTTGAAAGTGCAACTATGCTCATTTTCCTAGTGATGTTATTAGCTATAGAAAGGAGTTAGGTTGTGATAATTTTGATATTTTGGGTTTGAATTGGTGGAGAAAGAAGGGGCAAAAGATCAGATCGAGATCTCCTTTTTCCTTTCCCTTTCTTCTTCTCATTTAATCCCACGACATCCTTCTATTTTAAGGTTGCTCTATCTAGTCCCTCTCCTCCTATATAAGGCCCAACCTTCGCTCCCACTCCCCTCTCTTTTTTAACCAAATACTAGTTTAAATTAAATTATATCTAGAGGAGTGATTTTTATTTAGCATTCAAGTGTTATAAGTAGGCCACACCTAGGGTCATATTTTTTCATTAGAATTTATATGTGTAAATCATCATGCATTATACTATTTATGTTAGATTATATCATGAATTCCTGTATGTATGTTTTATAGATTTATATATATGTAAAATTGTACATGATTTTTTTGTTATATAAATGTTCACTCCACTTTCGACAATATACCATAAAAAATTAGAATTTAGAATTGAATTTTTGTAACTAGTATATATTTGTATGTGTGTAGTATGTGTGTGTGTGTGCATATATATATGTTTATAAACTAATGTTAATAAATATTTTACATGTAATTTCCAATGTGCGTGAATTAAGAAACATTACATGTATGTATACACATTACTCGAAATGTATAAATTAATAATTATTAATTTAAAACTTCAGATTGTAATTTGTTGATATTTTCATATCTGTATATAAATATAAATAAATATGTATTATAAAATATATTTGTATACGAAAAAAAACAGTTTTTCCGTATGAAAATTTCAAATTTAAAAAAAATACACATTTTAAATTTTAAATTTTATCAAACTAATACATGGTCGGAAATAAATGTTTATGTATATATGTTTTATAATACACACGCACAGACATACATACATATTATATAATATCATTTATATATAAATGATTTAAATTTTTGTAATTTAAAATATGTTTATATATATAAACATATATGAATATAAAATTCATATATGTTTATATATAAATATAATTTAACAATTTATATGAAAATTTTGAATTTGAATTTGGATTGTAAAAGATTTTTTAAATCTAGATGTAGCTTCAAATTTGAATTTTAAAAGATTTTTTAATTCTAGATCTAGCTTCAAATTTGAATTTTAAAAGATTTAAATTTTGAATAATAATTTGCTTTATTTTTTGAGGAAAATGAGTGATCCTCTAATAGTAGAGAAGAGCACTCATGTAATTTATTCTATAGTTAAAAAAAAAAGTTATCAACATGTCTGACAGGCAGCGATACCCACTCCACCTCCTTCGAGTAAAAAATGAAATAAAAATAAAATGAAAAGCCCCCAATCCTATAGAACTAAAGTCCATAATAGAAAAATACAAAATTAAAAACCACAAATGCAGTGAGTGCTTATATCCTCAAAATTGGCCGAATCCATCCAATCCAGTAACTATACCTAAAGCGGCTAAGAAAACTATACCAAAAATGTAAGATCTAATACATATATATGTATAGAAATATATATATATACACACACACATATTTATATACATATATATATGCAAAATAAAAATATATTAATCTAATAAAAAAGACATAGAATAAGCAATATTATGACTAACACTGTGTACGGAACAACAAAGAGTATAACTAAAACTTATTACATGCATAAAAAAACCAATAAAAAGAAAATCGTAATTTACTTCAAGGCTAAAATCCTAATAGTAATGAAGAAACAAATGTTACCATAGTATTGTTGTCCAAGGAAGCTAAATTTATGTAACGACCCGTAAAATTCGATGTGTAAAATGAATTAAATTAATAAGATTTTTAATTTAAGTTTATAAAGAAATAAAAATCTTATAATTTATATGGGAGCGAATGTAGAAATTAGATGTATCAATTGTAATTAAAATCAACAATTTAAAATTTATATTGCAATTAATTGAAATAGTGTAAATTGTCATACTTTGTTATAAATTTAATATAAGAAACAAAAGGGAATGTTGAATTTGTGAATTACCAATAAAAATATTAACTAGAATGGAATTCAAATTTATATAATAATGGAAAGTGTAAATTTGTTGCATTTCGGTATAAAATTTAAAATATAAGTAAGTAAAAGTAGGCATTTAATTTACCGATGGAATAATACGTTGATTAATAGTAACTATATGTAAATTAAGGTAGTAATGTTAATGGCAGTTGATGAATAACTAATTTAATGCAATTCAAATTGATTGAAATGACTGTTTAGGTTAAAATTGATTGTAAATAGGAATATTTGGAAATAAACTGAATATATGAAAACAAAATGTAAGCATTGAATTAAATTGATGAATTTAAATTATAATAAATGGTCATTGAAAAATCAGTGTTCTGCAAGTAATTATAATGTTGTTATTGATAATAAACGTTACTTCAATGATTATTAATATAGTAACGAAAGTGTGAATGAAAATTAATAGAAACATAAATTTATTTTAAGGAAACAAGAGATATATTGTACAAATCGATGAATTAGTATAAACTGAATGGTAATTGGATAAAATCAATATCATATGAGTCATTGCAACATTTGTTGTAAACTATAAACCTATAAATGTGATTTAGGGCAAATAGTGACCGTCATTATTTGTTACCAGTTTACTTAGGCTATTAAGATGTGAGTGGGAATCAATCGAAATTTAAAATGAAACTTGGTATTACAATTATGAGTTTAAGAAAATAATTACAAGACATAAATGTAATAAGATGCATAGAAATGTTGGATATTTTGTAAAGTAATAAATGATGTAATTTGTGGTAATATGTGGAAATAATGTAAATTTAGGTAATATGTGGTAATAATGTAAATTTAAATTTAGGTATTACGTTAATGTAAATTTAGGTAATACGCGGTAATAATGTAAATTTTATTCATAGAGTGCTAATGGATTTAATAAAAATAATGAAATCAAGATGAATAAATAAATTAGGAGTATAAATTTTAATAAATGTGTGCATTGATTTATAGTAGGATTTAAAATGCAAATAATAATTTAAAGTTTGATTTACTAAGAAAACAACGCGTAATGGATGGAATGGAATAAGTGTAGTGTAATGAGAGTTGTTGTAATAATTATTTGTAAAGAATTAACTTACAAATATTACAAAATGTATAATGGTGACAATTGGTGTTGTTACCAATTTAACTGATCAATTTCAAATAAATGTCAACAAAATGTTACGTTAATGTGGAATAAAACCATAATTATAGTGTGAACGTAATAAAAAGAATTAGAAATATTAATTGTATTCATAATGTAATGATTGCTTTAATAGTAAGGAGTGAAAATCAAAATAAAAGAATATAAATGAATAAGTTTTGTAAAAGAGTAAAAAATATGTTTATTTATTTGAAATGTTTGTTAGATGAAAGATTGATTGTAGAGATGAGTAACTATTATTTAGTGAGAAATGTGTAATTACTATTTGTATCCAATAATGTAAATATGTTTAAATTACTATTAGATAGAAAAAATTATTTTACTACTCATTACATTCATTTAGTCCACTTTGAAACTTAATCAATTGAAATGAATTTAATTGAAAATTGCTAATTAATAGGAGAGAGAATACTAATTGTAAATTTATAGGTGTAATTAAAAGCAGCATATGTTTTGTGAAAATATAAGGAAAGTTTTGATTCAATGAAAGAAAAACATTTACATCAAATAAAAGAAGGTTTCATCTGTGAATGTAGGTTTAATTTCATTAAAATAAAGAATAAAAAGATTGATTTAAAAAAGAAATATATGTTTATTTGAACTGTGTTTTAGCTTACAGACTGATTACAAGGATAGGAAAATAATCTATTATTACTCTTGTGTATAAACAATAAATTTCTAAACATGTTTAAGTAAACAATTGTTCTACTTTTTATCCATTTTAGTTGTCTATTTTAAAATTTAACTTTGTAAGTAACTGAAATTAATATAATTCAAATGTTTCAATTGAAAGGAAAGGAAACGTTGATTGCAATTAATAGATTTAATAAAAGAAAGAAACGCACGTTTTGTGTTAAACAAAAAGGGTGTTTTAATGGTAATAAGAGATCATTTTGGGAAAAAAAATCAAATGTTTTCATTTTTAAGGTAAGTATAAAAATTTATTATACGTAGACAAAAACCTAAATGCGTAGAAATTCGAATATTACTTGAGTTAATGAAGTTAATTTGGTTACATTTCATAAAAAAATTGAATTTCAAAATCTTTTATTATTAATTGTTTCGCGAACGTTTTAAAATAGTTACCTTACTATTAATACTTGATCCGTTTATTTCTCCATCTATTTAATACCTGAGCACTTTTAGGTTGTATTTAATTCGTGCCACCTCATTTTCACGTATACAAAATTCTACTTTTGTTTGCAATCTTTTCCGCTCCTACGTACATTTCCTTATGTATTATTAATACCTGAAGCTTTAATAATAAAACGTGACATTTATTTTTGTCCCTCCACATTCGTTTCCTAATCATAAATAACCTACATCTTATTTCTTCTTTCTCCTAACACCTCATATTCAAAAGCTCTTATTCTTACAAATCCAAAAGCATTCTTTTATAAAAATGATTTTTTTTTCATTTTCGTACACTTCCTGTCCTCATCTTAGTTGTTCTTCAATCTTTTCCTAAAGCCTCATCTTGAGAAAACGTAAGTATTAAAATTTGTTTATTTATATATATTTTTAACGCGTACCAATTTTAATTTTAATAATATTTCTTGTAACATGAATATCTTTTACATATAAACTTTGATTCACGCGCGGTTTCTTGTGTTGGATTCAATTTATATTCTGGACAACATGAAAATGATTTAGTTGAATTTGGAGATTGTTGAGTTTTGCGCTTCTGTTTGGATTTTTATGGGCTAAAATCAAAGGTGAGCATTTTAACCCACTCACAACTTCTAAAATTTCTTATGTTTGTTAAATTAATATACGATGTGATTTTAAATTTATTTATAGTTGTTTGGCATATATTTAATCATCATCTCAGTTAATTTCATTTATTTAAATTAAATTGCTATTTGATTTATTCATTGCATTTAAACTGCGAGTTAAATTGTTAATTTATTTTACATTGCATTTTAAATTGCCAGTTAAATTGTTAATTTATTATTCATTGCATTTAAAATGCCAGTTAAACAGTTATTTAATTTATTATTGAACATAAACTGCTATTTAATACCTGTTGTTTATTATCCGTCCTATATTGATGCTATTGATTGTTTTGTATGATGATTGTGATGGATGTATGATTTTATGATGGATGAATAGATGTTTTATTTATATCATCATAATCTGCAAGTTGTTATGCATTTAGTTTGATTCGGGATTGCGGTTTGAAATGATATACAACCGCATTTTTATTTTTAAATTGCGGATTGAAATGATAAATATCCGTATCACTTGACCATAGGATAGAAAATTATATACACGCACCGCGGTATGTGTGTGTATATATATATATATATATATATTATTTTGAAATAATTTTTCTATGGTTTTGTAAAGAAATATATATATGGTTTTATGAGATATTGATTCGGATATTTGATAAAGGTTATTTTATATATGGTAAATTTTTTGGTTTAAGCTATGTATAAAATTGATTAATAAAATGAGTTTAATGATGGAGTTTGATTGTTTTATATTATATGGTTAAGTACCTACTTAAGATATTGTATATATAGAGTTTTTAAATGACTTAAATGAAATTTAAGTTGGAAAATAAATATGATAGTGGTTTAAACTGAATTATTTGAAATTTGTACATAAATAAAATTTGATTTGAAAAATAAATAAAAATGGAGCTTTTAAAGGGTATGATTCTTATAACTTGATTTGGTTTAAAGTGATTTAAATAAATATAAAGTTGAGATAAACGAATATATCAAGTTAAATAAATTGAAAGAATATCAAGTTGGTTGAAGTCAAAAGGTTTTACTTAAATGATATTGGGTTTATTAGGTAAACATTTCAAATCTAAATAATAGCAATTGAATTTGATATATATTGAATTATTAAAGAATTAGCTTTGAAATATATATAAATTGAAATGTTTTATTTGGATTTTATCTATATTTGGAATTGATTTTTGAAGGTGAAGAAACTATTTTATTATATAAAGTAATTTGCATTTAAACCATTTAAGTGGTGCGGTTATATTTCAAAGTTATGTAATTCAAAGTTTTATGTTTTGAAAGGCTATATTTCAAGCGTTTGGTTTAGAAATATTTTAACTATGAAAAGTTATGGTTTCAGAAAAGGATATATTTGAAAGGGATATCATATTGATTTGGGTTTAAAAGGGAAATGATATCGTAATTATATGGTTTTGAAATGAATATTATATTCTGGTTTTAAAGTATAAACTATTTTAAAAAGACCGCGGTGTTATAATAACGTTTGGTTGTTGAAGAGACCGGGATCGGAAGTTGTCATACTCTCTGCCAACTCCGAAAACCACTTTAACAACCGTGTATGCGGTGAAGATTCCAGAATGAAGTAGGATGGTGGCGACGTTTCCTTTGAGGTAAATACGTGGACCCAACTCCCGTGAGTTGGCGTAAGGTGGCTAAAACAGGAGCGATTGACGGGTTAATTGAGGTAGCACCTTTGATCGGACACATCCCTTCGATATTCTACTTTGACTTTTGGATTGATTCGGTGGCCACTCTTGATTTCTTTGATTTGGGGGTGTTGTTCGAGATGTGCGGTAGTAGTAGCTACGCATTACCACCGACCCGAAAGCGTAATTGGTATATCTACCCTGGCATTGCCTAGTTGTGCCGTGTCACCTACCCTATCGCGCCTTGTACGAGTTTGCTTTTCTCCCATAGCCCGTGGAGTATTTAGGGTAGTCTCCCGATCTGGAGATGCGCTGATACTGGGTGGACTACTGGGACTATTACGTGTTAAGGGGAATATTGGGTCACTCCTTAACGCTATTTAAAAGTATGTTTATTTTACTATAGACATTATTATAATAGTGAAATATACTACGTAGTAAATAGTTTAACGGATCCTTAGGAGATGTAAATCCCGAGCATCTCTTGAGTTACTGCACTCATATTTATTTCTGTTGATTTAACTTATATAAGATCTTTTAGTTCTGACTCGAGTGTTTTGTCTTTCAATTCGCTCGGGTCAGTCCGAGCATTTCATGTTTGAAGATTTTATTTCTGGAGGACGAAGACGAAGATTTCATTATTATTATTATATTATATTGTTCCACTACACACTGTATTCCGCTGCATCGATTTTTATTCGTTGGTATGTGCAACTCTGACATATATTGTATAAGTAAAATTAAATATTTTGTAAACTGCTTCATGAACTGTATATTTGATTATTATATTTTATCCTTCCGTTGTGAGATTCTGTTTTGTTTCATTTCTTTCTTGTTTTTCTTATTCACCCCATAACAATCCGCCCTTCCGTATGGTTTGAATTGGCAAGTGTGTCGATTTAAAGCGTGCGGAAAAGGCCGGATGTTACAATTTAGCTCTTTACTATTTTTCTATTATTTAAAATGAATTTATTCTTTAAAAACTCAATACTAGCTTTTTATTGTTTTAAGAAACTCTTTAAAACTTAAATTTTAATTTAATTTATAACTAGGATTTGTAATACAATTAAAACTAAGCAGAGAAATTACATATATTAAATTTTCCAAACTAATACTAATATTATTAAACACAAGTTGGTTTCTTCCAAATCAACCAACAAGTTATTGTGCAAATAGTATCAAGTAAAAACATTTTGTGACCCTTATGATAAAATCAAGGATTATTCCAACATAACTCACAATTAATATATCTACAATTTATATTAAAATCGAACATATGAGAATTTGCACAAGAATAAATCTAGTTATATTACATTTAGAATATAAATGTACAATATTTTCTATTTTATTATTACAAAAACAACATTTCTATCATTAAATATGTTTTTATTTTCTAAAAGTTCTATAGTACTTAATTTTCCATATAAAATTGACCACATGTGCACTCTTGCTTTAGGTGGAACACTTTCCAAAGATATTTAAATGTTTTCAATTTAGCTCCCAAAAAATTTATAAAATCATAAAATGAATGAGATGTATATTTCTCATTCTTATCCCAACACCATATTTTATTGTCTTTCTCATTATCAATAGTGTATAGTTCTAGTTTAGCACACAATAATGCAAATTGTGCTAAAGTATTTCCTGCTGGCGTACGATTAAAACAAAATTCCCAAGAAAAATTTAAATTTGGCTTATAAATTTCTAAAATTAGTACATTTTTTAAATTGAAAATTCCATATAACTCTCGAAGTCTTACTTTAAGTGGAATGACTAATATCCAGCATTCATGCCAAAAGAAGTGTTATTACCAGAATGTACAACAATAATAATTCTTAGATTATAAATATCAAAATTTAATAATATCAATTCCCAAAAGTGAGATATAGTATTTATATTACTAATAGTAATGTGGTCTAAATTAAAAGTACCGCCACCCATTGATTCGATATTAATTCTTTCCATAGAAAATTTTCATTATTATCGTTAAATTTCTATAACCAATTTCCTAATAAAGATATATTTAAGTTATGTAAGTTTATAATTCCTAACCCTCTTATTTTTAGACTTACAAATCATTTCTCATTTAACAAGATATTTAAAACTATGATTTGGATTATCTCCGCTCCATAAAAAGTCTCTCCTAATTTCATCAATTTTATCAACTATCCATTTAAAAAAAAGATAAAACGACATCCAATAAACAAGTAGTGCAGATAAAACTGAATTGATAAGAACTATCCTACATGCTTTCAATAAGTACTTACCATTCCATTTGGACAATCTTTAATTCGTTTTATCTACTATAGTTATCCAATCATCATGTTTAAATTTTTGTGGTCTCATTAACAATACTAAATATTCTAAATGGAATTTCATCGTTTTACAATTTAACGTGTATGAAGTTTGGTTTTCTATATTATCTATGACATTTAATACTAGTACCGAGCATTTATTGAAATTAGTCTTTAAGCTAGATAGTAGTTCAAAACCATATAAAATGAATTTAAGCGTAATAATATTCTTAGGCAAATGGGACGTAAAAATCATAGTTTCATCTACAAATTGGAGAATGGAAAGACCATTACTAGTTGTCTCATTTCCTATAACATCTAATATCCTATTACTAGTTGCCAATTTGGTAATTCTAGAAAAGCCATTAGTTGCTAAGTTAAATAATAAAGGCGACAACGGATCACCTTGTCTAATTTCACGTTTCGATTGAATTTTAATTCCTAATTTCATTAACCATAATACTTGAATTACTAGTTTTAAGTAAGAACATAATCCATCACATCCATATGGCACTAAAACCCCTAGCCATTAATAAATCCTTAAGAAAACTCATTCAATTGAATCAAAAGCTTTAGCAAAATCAATTTTTAAAGGCGTGCAAGTGTATTGTTTTTACAACAGTAATTAATAAATTCTTGAACTACTGTTACACCATCTGTGATATTTCTACCCATAATAAATGTTGTTTGGGTATTATTTATTAACTCGTTCATTTTATACTTAATCTATTAGCTAAAACCTTAGAAATGATTTTAAGAGAATAGTTTAATAATGAGATAGGTCTGAAATCTTTTGATTGGTTAGCACCTATTTTCTTATGTAATAAGATTACATTTGCGAAATTGAACCTACCTAACTGTAACGAACTATCATAAAATTCATCGAACAATTTTATTATATCATCTTTTAAAACATTCCAAAACGTTTCATAGAATAAAATAGAAAATTTATCCGGACCCGGAGCTTTATCATTAGACATATCCCTTACAGCCTTCCAAATTTCCTCTTCCGTAAATGGAACGTCTAACCCTACTAGATCAATCTTAGTATCTTCAGTATAAAGCATACCGCATTTAGCTCTAATCCTACGTTTTTTCTAGTTCCAAAAATTTCTCTACAATAATTAGTAACCCATTGTTTAGTTCTGTTTGGTCAAAAATCTCAATATTATTAATTAAAATGGAATTAATGGTATTACCGCATTTCCTACCATTAGCTACTTCGTGAAAAAAAAATTAGCGTTCATATCTCTCTCATTCATCTATTGGAACCTAGATATTTGTTTCCACATTACTACTTCTTGTAAAATAATTTTATTTAATTCTTCTTTTGAATTTAAAAGCACATTTTTTCTGGAGTATTTAAATTCCTCGATTCTTTAATTTTATTTAAATTTAAGACCTTATTTATTAATTTTTTATTTTTTATTCTAATGTTACAAAAACATCTTTTTTCCATATCTTGAGAAATAACCTTAAGTCTCTAAGTTTACTAACCAATAATTTAGCCATGTTTCCTGAAAATATGAGATTGTAATTATTTATAGAAAGCCGTTTCATTGCTACTAAATATTTAGAATTATTTTATAACAACCATATCTATTCTAATTTAAAAATTATATTCCCAGTATTTAGGTTAGTACATGGTGGATAATTGGGCAGATCCAAATAAATATTTGAAAGACCCACAACCTTACAAGTAGGAAATTTGTCTTATATTTCATTGCTAATAAAAATCTGTCTAAAAGTGCCATCAACGGATCTTCTCCGCCATTGGACAAAGTAAACTGTCTGTTACTTAATTTTATCTCAATTAAGTTACAATTAATAATAAACTAGTCAAACTCCTCTACTGCAGCAAAATCCCCTTCCCTAAGGGATCTTTCTCCTAAAAATCTAGTAATATTAAAGTCTCCCCCCATTATCCATGGTCCTGGGGCGAGTGATATAATTCTAGCACTCATTCCATAGAACTGTACGATCTATCTTTGAATTTGGCTCATAAATATTTGTAATATTTAGTACTAAGTCATCGCTAATGTCGGGAAATATCAAATCCATCAAATGATCTTTAATAATAGATTGCAAAAAGTCTAACATGATGATTTTTCCAACTCGTCATAAGTCCTCTTACATTACCCTTAGCTGGAAGATAGGACCAATGATCTAGATAAAGACCCTCTAAACACCTACAAAATCTATAATCAGGATCATCTATAAACAATTTGAATATTATTATCCTTAAAAAACAACATGATTTTACTATATTTTCCTAATTTGTGCAAATCTTAACATTCCAACTAATGTTTCTCATGGCCCAAATGATGTAAGGTGCTCTAATTCTTCACTCCTAATATACTTAATGTCTATCTGAATGTCATCAAAAATAAAACCAGAACTTCTAACCAAATACTGCATATCACCAGTGGATAAACTACTAAAAGCGAAAGGACTATATGTACCACCCAAAAGAGAATTCATACCTGAGCTAGAGCCATCGAAAGCTCTAGTGGCCGCTCGATGTAGATGAGCACTTCTCCTTACCGATCTAGCTGTACTCGATCTACATCCAATCTCACAATGCAGAATAGAACCGACCTCCCTAAGCAATGTAGAACAACCATCTATCATCTTCAAGTCACTGTCCCCTCTCTAGATATTTTGCACAAGATCAGGCTCTTTAGACATCATATCCGGCTCGCCGTGCACCATAATCAATCTCTTCGTGCTAAATTTAATTAACTTCCACGATATCATCAGTTTTACCCTCCACCTCATCTTTTTCCAGAGCCAATAAATCCAAACTTTTGAATTTCAATCTATTTATATTTGTATGGAAAGCAGCAGCACTCCTTGAAAAATCAGTATAAAAACTTGCATTAGTGTTCAAGAAATTTTCAAAAACCATAAAATCTAGAAGTGGAATCATTTCATCCGACTTGCCATGCAACGTGACTTCATCACCTTCACTCTCATCTATTTTCTCATCACAAGTATTAATGACCTCATAATTTTCCAAAGGTTGTGCATCCTGATATTCACATTTCAAGCTGATTGAGATAGCACCACTTGAACAAATAGTTTCATTTATATCATCAGCGTATCTTGTGCATGCTTTTGCACGTATCAACTTATCAGGAATCACATCAGGTCCTCTCTTTAACTCAACCCAACCTAGAATTATCAATGCTTCCACACATATCATGTCCACCTACATTGACATCATATACTTCCTTTTGCATATTCATGTTTTATAATCTACTTGCATGTGAAAATCTTATTTCCCCTTGACTTGCTTCTTCATTCTCATATCCAACATATTTAACCCAATGACAATACTACCTGTATTTTTATTCAACCTCAATTCTTCATTTAAATCATTATGTTGCAACATAAACCTATTAATAATCTTCCCATTTCTAAACTTATTGCAGTTAGAATCAATTTTCATCACCACCAGATCATATAACATAGCATCATAAATTTTTATGTTTGAATATTGTATATTCATCGCTGTTAATGAATCCAAGCAAGCATCATGACTAACCAGTGTCACAGAGACTTCTGAATCACTTTTTCCATGCACAAAAACAATAGCTTCAGTATTCTTCCCTACAACCTTTAATTGTCCCTCAGAAA
Organism: Allium cepa; assembly: GCA_030765085.1. Classification (NCBI taxonomy): domain Eukaryota; kingdom Viridiplantae; phylum Streptophyta; class Magnoliopsida; order Asparagales; family Amaryllidaceae; genus Allium; species Allium cepa. Next base: position 72,977,842 of record CM060946.1, on the reverse strand, counting down.
TTTCATGATCCATCTCAACATCCTCCAAAACACCAAACTTGTTATGACCGTGCATATCTGTCTCACATCATAATCCGGTGACACTGGATATAGGATTTGCTTACCTTTCAGCTTCACTAAATCAATAATACAGACATCTTGTGCATGACTATCTCTTCTTTATATTATTCAGAACCCAACTTCTCAATGTTATTAAGCTTTTCCATAAACACCTTTTCAGATGTAGTAACATTATTAATATTAGCACTATTTTTACTTTTACTGTTCTTTCTGTACCAAGAATCTCAAAATTTGTTTCCATTTTTCAGAGAATTCATGTAAAACATTCCTCACATGTAATTATAAAAATGCTACAAGATTTTACTAAATATGTGTTGAAGAATGATTCAAATATGCTGATCCTGATTTTGAGTAAATAAGACCTAGTTTTTCGTTATTCAGTGGATAGGCTTTGTTGACATTTTCTTATTTTTATGTAGCTATTTTTATGCATAGCTTTCAGTAGCTGTTAGTATATATAGATGTAGCAGGTTGAAATAATAAACCAGGCAGTTTTATAATAGCAGAACCTCTTCTTTACATACCTCTGTTCCCAACAAAAGTGGTATCAGAGCAATATAAGATTCCTGTTGATTGGCATATCAATGGCAGTAAATGGCAGTAGCAGTTCTATGAGCATCTCTCAGCCTTTCATTCCCATTTTCAAAGGAGAGTGCTATGAATTTTGGAGCATCAAAATGAAGACTTTGTTTAGATCTCAAGAACTTTGGGATTTAGTTGAGAATGGCTATGACAATGAAGACACAGATGGAGGTCGACTGCGAGAAAATAAGAAGAAAGATTCAAAGGCATTGTTCTTTCTTCAACAAGCAGTCCATGACACAATTTTTTCCAGAATAGCAATGGCGTCCACTTCAAAGGAGGCATGGGACATATTGCAGAAAGAATTTATGGGTACATCAAAGGTAATAGCAGTAAAACTTCAAACTCTTAGACAAGAATTTGAGAGCTTGCTTATGAAAAGTAATGAGACTTTACATGATTACTTGTCTAGAGTAATTTCAATTATTAGTCAAATAAGATCTTATGGAGAAAAAATTTCTGATGCAACCATTGTTTCTAAAGTTTTACGAACGCTGACACCTAAATATGATCATATAGTAACTACAATTGAGGAAAGTAAAGATCTTTCTGTTTACTCTTTTGATGAATTAATGGGTTCTTTGCAAGCACATGAGGCAAGGCGTAATAGATCATCTGAGAAAAATGAAGAAAAGGCATTTCAAGCTTCTCAGGTGAAAGGAGAGACAGACAAAAAACAAGATTTTTTTGGAAGAGGACGTGGAAGAGGAGGCTTTCGTGGAAGAGGACGTGGTAGAGGTAGAGCAAGAGGTAGTTTTGATGGAAAACAAAGGCAGTCCATAGGAGAGCAAAAATGGAACAAAAGCACTATTCAATGTCACAACTGCAACAAATTTGGACATGTAAAGGCAAACTGTTGGAAAGGCACTCAAGCACATTATGTGGAAAAAGAAGACGAGGAAAGCAAGTTATTTTTGGTCCATTCTTTTTCAAGCGATGTTCAAAATGATGTTTGGTTTCTGGATAGTGGGTGTTCAAATCACATGACGGGCAATAGATCATTGTTTAAAGAACTTGATGAGTCACAAAAGGTACAAGTGAGACTTGGAGATAACAAGCAGATTCAAGTTGAGGGAAAAGGCACCGTTGCTGTGAAGACTAGCCATGATAATGAGAAACTAATTTATAATGTTTTCTTTGTTCCTAATCTAGCTCACAGACTATTGAGTGTTGGACAGTTGATGGCTAGTGGATATGAAATTTTGTTTAATAATGGAGCTTGTGTTGTTAGTGATAAAAAATCTGGACAGCCGATTGTTAGCGTGAAGATGACAGAAAATAAGATGTTTCCACTTAGAATTTCCACGGTAGAAAATCAAGCTCTTATTGCTAGTCAGAAAAATGAATCCACGACATGGCATTTGAGATATGGACATCTCAATATCAAAGGCTTGAAACTATTAAGCCGGAAAAATATGGTTCATGGGCTACCTCAAATTAATTCTCTTGCCTTATGTGAAGCATGCATTTATGGGAAACAAGCAAGAAAAGCTTTTCCAAGTGGACATGCATGGAGAGCTTCAAAATGCCTTGAGTTGATTCATGCAGATCTATGTGGGCCTATGAGAACTTCATCACTTGGTGGGAGTAAGTATTTTTTACTCTTTATTGATGATTATAGTCGCATGTGTTGGGTGTATTTTTTAAAAGAAAAGTCAGAAGCATTTGAGAACTTCAAAACTTTCAAAACTCTTGTGGAAAAGCAGAAAGATGCATTTATAAAGACTCTTCGCACTGATCGAGGTGGTGAGTTTGTATCAAAAGAATTTAACAACTTTTGTGATGAACATGGCATTCGAAGAGAGTTGACAGCACCGTATACACCACAACAAAATGGTGTTGCGGAGCGAAAGAATCGAACAGTGGTAGAAATGGCTAGAAGCTTACTCAAAGCTAGAGGACTTCCTAATCAGTTTTGGGCTGAAGCGGTGGCAACAACAGTCTATTTGCTAAATATATCTCCTACAAAAGCTGTCTTGAATCAAACACCATATGAGGCTTGGTATGATAGAAAACCAACAGTAAGTCATCTAAGAATTTTTGGGTGCATTGCTTATGGTTTGGTAAGTTCTCAGTTCCGTCATAAATTAGAAAATAAATCTGAAAAATGCATTTTTGTTGGATATTGCAATCAGTCCAAAGCATATAAATTGTATAATCCTCTTAGTGGAAAAGTTCTTACAAGGAGAGATGTAGTATTTGATGAAGATGCAAGCTGGAAGTGGAGTGAAGAAATTGAAGAGACTCATGTTCAAATCCCAAAAGGAAGTGTGACTCAAATATTTGAAGGTGCTGAACCAAATAATGAGAACTCTCATACTCCTTTCAGTTCACCAACATGTGGATCATCAAGTTCAACAGACAGCGGTTCATCTTTGCAAGAACCCTCTGATGAAACACCTTCAATGAAGGTTAGATCTTTAAGAGAGATTTATGAATCATGTCAGTTTGCGCTTTTTGTTTCAGATCCTACAACTTTTGAAGAAGCAACAGCAAAAGAAGAATGGAGGAATGCAATGAAAGAAGAACTGATGGCAATTCAGAAAAATGAGACATGGGAGATGGTGGATCTACCAAAAGAGAAGAAAGCAATTGGCCTTAAGTGGATTTTCAAAACAAAATATGGTGCAGACGGAAAAATTCAAAAGCATAAGGCTAGACTCGTGGCTAAAGGATATTCGCAGCAAAAGGGTATTGATTTTGAGGAAACTTTTTCTCCGGTTGCACGATTTGAGACCATAAGAATTGTTTTAGCATTGGCTGCACAACTGCAACTTCCTATTTACCAATTCGATGTCAAGTCTGCATTTTTAAATGGGGACTTGCAAGAAGAAGTGTATGTCACTCAACCGGAAGGATTTGTTGTCGAAGGCAAGGAAACAATGGTGTACAAATTAAAGAAGGCACTTTATGGATTGAAACAAGCTCCACGGGCATGGTATAGCAAGATTGATAGCTACTTTCGTCAAAATGGTTTTACAAGAAGTGAAAACGAACCCACTCTCTACATAAAAAAGAAAAGTGCAGATTTTATCATTGTATGTCTCTATGTTGATGATATTATATATATGAGCTCATCTGATTATCTTGTGGCTGATTTTAAATCTAACATGATGAAGAAGTTTGAGATGTCAGATATGGGGTTGTTACATTACTTTCTGGGACTTGAGATAACGCAAGGAGTTGATGGAATTTTTATGTCACAAAGAAAATATGCAATGGATCTTCTAAAAAGATTCAACTTACTAAACTGTAAACCAGTTCCTACACCCATGAATGTCAATGAGAAATTGCAACTTGAAGATGGCACAGAGGAAGCTAATGCAAAACAATTTAGAAGCTTGGTTGGAGGTTTGATTTATTTAACTAATAGCAGGCCAAAAATTGCTTTCGCTGTTAGTATTATTTCTAGATTTATGCAAAGTCCCACAAAACATCACTTTGGAGCAGCAAAAAGAATTCTAAAATACATTGCTGGAACGTTGCATTATGGAATTTGGTACACTCAAGTCTCTGATTTTAGACTTTATGGGTTTACGGACAGCGATTGGGCAAGCTCCTTAGATGATCGAAGAAGTACATCAGCCAGCGTTTTCAGTCTTGGATCAGGAGCTATCACATGGAGCTCAAAGAAGCAAGGGACAGTAGCGTTGTCTTCTTCAGAAGCGGAGTATGTCGCAGCTACTTCAGCTGCTTGTCAAGCAATTTGGCTTAGAAGGATTCTTGCAGATCTACACCAAGAACAGAAGGATGCAACCGATATATTTTGTGATAATAAGGCTGCTGTTGCAATGACAAAGAATCCTTCTTTTCATGGAAGGACGAAACATATTGATATTCGGTTTCATTTCATTCGAGATTTAGTTGCAAAAGGTGAAGTTTTGTTGAAACAGTGCAGTACACAGGAGCAAGTAGCTGACATTCTTACAAAATCACTTGCAAGATATAAGTTTGCCTACTTTAGATCACGGTTGGGAGTGTGTAGCTTTGAATCACGGGGGGATGTTGAAGAATGATTCAAATATGCTGATCCTGATTTTGAGTAAATAAGACCTAGTTTTTCGTTATTCAGTGGATAGGCTTTGTTGACATTTTCTTATTTTTATGTAGCTATTTTTATGCATAGCTTTCAGTAGCTGTTAGTATATATAGATGTAGCAGGTTGAAATAATAAAGCAGGCAGTTTTATAATAGCAGAACCTCTTCTTTACATACCTCTGTTCCCAACAATATGTACTCTCCTTTCTCCCTCATATCATTATCTCCAGAAAATCCATTTAAAAAGATACCTCTTAATTTCAAAATTCCAGCATAAAGTAATATCCATGATCATTTTCACTCAAAGTCTTAGGTAGCGGGGGATTATTAGTACTAAAATTGATAAAAGCACATCTGTTTCTCTTATGGCCAAAGACACCGCACTTGAAGCAACGAACGTGTTCTCTGCAGTTCTTGGCTAGAATATCTCGATACTGCCACATCTAAAACAAAAAAAGAACCTTTTCTTCTAATAATCCAATTTCCTCTTAATTTTTGTTGGATTAGTTTTATTATCTTAAAATCTTGTACGAGTTATGCATATGTTCGATAAGGCTTGAGACAACTAGAAGATGAAAAGTAAGAAGAAGGTACAGACTCAGTTTCTGTATATTGATGCGGAAGAGCGATTTGAAGAAAAGAAAACTGAGGTTATAAAATTATCTAAAGTAGGAGAATGATGATAAGCGGATGCCATTAATTTCTCATACATTGTTATTATATTAGTATATGCAGTGAATTTTAATTTGCTTCATAATTAGATTATAAATAACATTTTGCATATGAATATATATATATATATATATATATATATATATGTATGTATGTATGTATGTATGTATGTATGTAAAGAAATAGTTACTTCATAGTTATATGTGTGTGTTTTATAGTATACTAATATTATATAATATAATTGATACCAAATATGCATATAGTGTAAATCTCATCATTTAGATAAGAGCATGTTAAACCATGCACACATTACATATTGCACATGCACGTATATGCACATGTGTATTTGATATATGTATGTATGTAAAGAAATAGTTACTTTATAGCTATATGTGTGTGTTTTATAGTATACTAATATTATATAATATAATTGATACCAAATATGCATATAGTGTAAATCTCAGCATTTAGATAAGAGCATGCTAAACCATGCACACATTACATATTGCACATGCATGTACATGCACATGTGTATTTGATATACATGTACAAACTATATATCAATCAAATAAAATCCTTTTATTAATCAAATAAAATCCTTTTATTAATCAATTAAATAAAATAATGATATTATTTCAAAATTTATTTAGATTAAATCTATAACGACCCTACCATTATACCCATATTATTAAAGAACACTACAAATAATATCGTTTGATAAAATGGAGAATATGGTTGGTTAAGGGTGGTTGAATGTAAATATATCTTTGTACTAACACCGACACGTCTTTATTATCTTTAGAGGATCTGAACTGAAAGAAATTTTAACATGTATAGTATTATTACAAAGTAATAAACACACCAATTAAACAGATACAGAACAGTATATAATATAGATAAAACAGGATCAGAGTCACATATCACAGCAGAATATTATACATCATATACATACTAGAATGTGAGTCTACAAACAATCAATACTAGACCCACATAATATATATACGTCACATCCAAAAGTACTGTAGCAGGACGCAATGACTACTGGAATATATACATGACACAAACTCCTAATTTCAATATATACAACCATGAAGTAAACTAAAATACTCAAAATAGTCAACTTCATTGCTTGCCGAAGATGCAGAGGTCAACGAGTCCTAGTACCTATAGAGTCTCGGCATAACCATGATATTTTAAAAATAAACGGGGCAGACTTTATCTAATAAAGAGGCGAGATAGTGATATTGTAAACATATTGCTTAAATTAAATGAGCTATAATAAAAAGTATGCCAAAACAACGGCCAAAATAAGGCATAATAACCAATCATCATTTCTTTAAATCCATATCAAGTATAAAATGGAATGTCATTAAATATGGCGACAACATACTCAAAATTCTCCAGAGCAAAGAGGATACTGAATATCTATCCCAAAGTCTCTGAATAAATAATCAACACTAATGAAATAATAATGGTAGTTAGCTATCAGTGTGATATAATGTGACACGAAGCCTAATTAAAATAAATAAACCCTTCCATATAGTGTAATAGTCTAACAAAAAGAAATAGACTACCAGTTAAAAACTTCGACTCCTAACGATAAGAAATAGGTAGTCGTGCTAACAACAAAACTATGTGAATTTACCTAACGAATATAAATAGGTAAACATTGTATAGGTGTAAAATAAACCGATAGGCATGCATATAACACCTGCTAAAAATAGAAAAGGCAGCTGTGTCATACCATAACAAACCTAACTAAAGAAATAGGTCCGCCTACCCCAAATTTAAGAACATATCGACTCTCGGGTCGTTAAAAAATGAGTTATCGTCTCTCAAGGATCTATCGCCCTGAAATTCAAACACTTTATAATAATATACTCTAACTATTGCTCACTTTCACTCTATTAATCACTAGAATCTAACTAATATCTCATACCATAAGGTGAAATTCTAGTATTTACTGAAAGCTAGTAAATTCCACTCAAACTCTATTTAACAAGTTATAATAATGAGTGAAAGAATTATACGAAATGTCTCATAACAATCCGACAATTCAATCATTTATTAAAATTCTTTGTTTCATAGAAAATCATGAAATTTTAATAAAATCCCAAATTCATTAGAAATAAAATAAAATTATTATTATTATTATTATTATTATTATTTTAGTAGCATTTTATAATAAAAGATTTCATGAAAAGAAACACTTCAAAAACAGGTATAAGTAAGTAACATAAATGATAACACATATGTAGTTCAAGTCAAATTATTTACATATATGACACTGTGTGATTTGAAGTGGCAAGCAGCATAATAAAGTATGTGCAAATTGAAAAGTATTAGCAGTTCTAAACATGTAAATATATTTTGTGTGAAAGCTAAGCTACATGATAAAAGCATAAGTAGAAAAAACATATACAATAAAAATTGTCATTGTATATATATGCTTTGATGGTTTTTCTACATGTTTTCAAGGCTACTGGGATTGGTGAGTACAGGCACCTTTATTAACAAAATTATAAATGCTCTATGTTGACTGTACAGCAAATATAAACCAATATAGTACATGCATATACTACAGCAAAGTAGCTAGGTAGCTAAATCTCTTTATTTCATATATCTTAACATATTAACAATGAGATGTAGCGGAAAAAAAATGGAACAGAATGATATTTATAATCTTTGTAGGACATGTGCCCTTGTTTCCATATTAAACAATTTAGGTAAATAATGCAAAGCCATACTAAAACAATGACAGGCGAAAAAAATTAAGCTTCTTTGTCGATTTGAACCATGCGTGCCCACTTTTTCAACATGTTATGTCACTTTATAATATATCAAACCACATTACTTTTTAATATGTCCAGCATGTACTAAAATAATGTCAGCTTGCAAATAAATAATTTACGTAATTTGCATAAAAAGATAAATACAAATGCTAGGAATCAAAGCAAAATGTGTGCTTGACTGTGTGACAAATTTTCCAAGTATTTATAAAATGTGTACAAGAAATTTTCGAAACATGTTATGTTTTGGAAAACCTACACAGGCAGGTACTTAAACACACACACACATATACACTATCATATACAGGCAGTCAGGCATAGGCGAAAAAAATTTGGAAACAAAAATACTTTCTTTAATAAAAAAGAAAAAGAAAATGCTGCCTATCTATTAAATAATAGTCTAGCAGAAGAAATTCTAGCTCTCACATTAATTCTAGCATTTCTGTTATTTCTCCTTAATTTTCTCTAGATATTTATTTAAATTTTATTCTAAAGACCTAATACAATGCATTAGTATTAAATTGTTTATAAGATTTTATTAATTTTACACTATTGTTTTACATTCAAAAATCTACACCTTTTGCTTTCTACAATTATTTTCAAAGTCCTCAATTTTTATGTACAATTTACAATTAAGTCCGTATATTTAAATTAATTAAATAATTTCATTATAAATTATTTAAGAAAATTAATTAATCATTATTTATTAATTTGTCTAATAAATAACGTAGATAAACATGTCAATAAAATATCACGTTCATTGTAACAAAACAGTATAAACATGGATCACGTAGAAAAAAATATGAACAACTTTAATGTATAATTATTAATTTTAATAAATTATTAGTTAAACGATTGAAGTTTAAAGATCACAAATCATCACAATAATTACAAAATTTTCACCCCTACTCATTAATTCTCTTCATTTTTTTTGAATCCATATGAATTATCATTTTATAGTTATCCAAAATATTATGTTAATTTTTCATGATTTTATATTCATATACCGAGATTTTATAATTTCTACGGTCATTTACAAAGTTTTCATCAATTTTATTTTATTATTTTACATTCAAATTTATGTATTTAAATTAACCAAACGCTACAATCTATACTATATAAATAAATTCATGTAATTAATACACATTAAATTCTTTGGTAATTTACAAACAAAATGACAATTTCAATTTATATACCGCATTAGCAGTAACACATGGTAGATATTTCTTTCAAATATAAAAATATCTAAATCACTTGACAAAAATTATAGGCATAAACAATAATAAAATTTTTAATTTATAATTGATATGTCGAACATTACATAACAAATTTTTTTTTAACAACATTCAAAGTATGAGTACCATGTTTTTACAAAATTAGCGCGTGCAATGCATGAGATACGTTCTATTACTTTATTATTGTTATTATCCACAATTTTAGAAAATTAAAAAAATAGTTTTTCACTTAATATCTCATGTTACATTTAAAATTCTTATCAATACAGATTTGCAATTTGACATCTAAAATTCATCATCATACACATGTGCGGGTGCGCATGCACGTCGAAACACGTAGGATCATGAATTTACTAAATATTACTTCAAAAAGGAACATATTACATCTATATTTTTCTTTTAAATTTATCGTATGCATAAGCACTAAAAATTATATCACATGCATTGGTATATCGGTCATATTTAACGTATAATTTCTTAATTTCAAAATATAAATTACATTTATTTTAAAATTACATAAAATATTTTAAAATATAAAATTTTGGAAATAACAATAGTACATATATATACACATATTTTTTAAACGTATAAATCAATAAAATAATGTATTTAACATATAATTTCCTTAAACTTTAGAAATATTATCGTAAAACTAATTTGGAACAAAATCTATCATTTTAAATAGTTAGAATATGAAAATAATGAATATATGATTATTTTTAACTACTCGAAAATAATTTTTGAATATATTTTACTATAAAACATACATTTTAAAATGCTAAAATTAAAAAAAAATATGTTTAACATTAGCATATTATATTATACGTCGGCTATTTAACTATGTATATTTGACAGTTTCTTTTACAACATTACCGTGTGCAACGCACGGGTTACACACTAGTATTTCTGTATAACAGAACAAGTCCAAATGTGAACTGATAAGGACGTATAAATTGATATAAGAAGAATGCGTTCTCCCTAAAAAAATGTATAACTCTGTTCAACACGACAGGGCGAAATTTCAAAAAGCAAGAATACTTGCTTATGTGACTATTCTTCAATGCAAAGGACAATGATGTAACACGTCCTTAAGGTATTCGAACTGACAACGCTAAGAAGTAAAAACATGTGTACTCCTAGAGAGAAGGTAGGAAAAATACTCATGGTCTAGGGAGATTTCAAAATGATCTGAATGTAATTGCACCAGGAACTGATAGTTCCTAATTTCATAAATTAAAATTTTACTGACAAATTCATCTGTTAGCAACTAAATTCAAAGTAGTAAAAAAATCTTAGAAATTTTAGATATAATAGTGTGAGATTCTTATCTCACCTTGAATTCAAAAAGAAAGGAGATGAACCGAATTGCGATTGAGCTACAAAATTGAAAACTACTGCCTTCTTCTCTAACTCCTAGATTCCACACAAAAATACAAATCAGCTCCTAATTAACAAATTTTAGAAATTACTAGCTGAATAAAAATATAAAATTGATAGTATTAATAGGTACAGGAAGAAACAGGGAATTCATACCTACTAAATTTGAGATTTACTGATTTTTGCTTGAATTCCTAAAATCAAAACTAGGCTGAAAATTGGGTTTGTTTGCCTCTTTCATTCTGCTTAGTGTCTTGGACGAGATACATGAATGAATAAGTAGTAGATATATTTGATTAAGGAATGAAGTTATAAAATTTACTGATAGGCTTGAATATAAGCCCAAGATCCTAAAAAAGAGCTATTACCTTATTTAGTTAAATTTACACTTAACTAAATTTGCTAAACAAAAGAATTCTAACTAAAGGAAAGAAAAAAAAAGAAAAAAATTAGAATCCTTTTCCCTTTATTTTAAAAATCTTAAAATGTATAATATTATTACAGTTTGCCAAAAATCCAAACTAACTTAAATAAATATAAACTAAACATAATTATTCTTTCCAAATCGCGGTGTCGAAATGTATCGTAGCAGTGTTTTAGGAAATCCTATCGATAACGTTGGCCAAACGTATCGGCCAGAATTTTTAAAACTTTGAACGACAAATTAACACAAATTATATCAATTTTTTTAAACTGAAATCTTCTTTTAAAAATATATAAATTTCAAATTAATTATCCAAATTAAATTTACTTCTTAATTTAACTCTTTAAATTAACAATTAGAATTTATTTATCAATTATTAGTTAGATAATTATTAATCGAGTTGTTTCAAAATCTAAGCCAATTTAGACTTAATAGTCCCAATAAAATCCAAAAGGGTAAAAAAAATTGAAACTCGCCCATTTACCCCCATGCGTGCCGCCCAAAATCCAACAAAAATGAGATCAGTTATAGTAGCAATAATATCAAGAGCACAAGAACTCACTAATTTTAAACAAAGATTTTCATTAATCCATTCACAAATTCATTACATTCAATTACATTACATAACCCCATGATTCTGTCCTTCTTATAAAATAACTATAATAAACACATTATAATTCCAACAGCGACATACGAAGATTTCCTCATGGATGACTAGAGTCTTAACTACTAGATAGTTACAATACCTGTCATTACATATATTCAATAATAAAATGAAAGCATTTATACCGCATAGCGGAAATACTTCTAAATTGTAGCCTGCCTCCTACACATCTCCGGAAGCTTATTCGTCCAAACCTAATGTGATAAATGTCCTACACTTTTAGCACCTAATATACTTGAATAGAGCATTGTAACAGTGTTCGGCCAATATTGGACAATTGTCAAGAGTTGTAAAGTAAATAAAACAATCACAGAACATGTCGTAAATCTCACAGCGTATTGAATAAAATATAATAACTATCATAAATAAAAACAAACGAGACAGTAATTTAAAAAATCAATCACGGAATCAGAGTACATAGGCTCATATGGTTATATAGAACAATAATAGAGTTTATAGACCCGATAAATAAACTTATATGATAAATTGTGTCTAAATAAAGTGAGAACATTATCAAGGCTCCACAGTGTCACACAGAAGAACAAGCAATAATAAGCCCAAATATAAATATAAGAAAGCATCGCCTCATGCTAGTCCATCCGCACAACTTTATGTGCCATTCACATTTATTATCTAGTCTACTCATTTAAGAGTATCCGAGATAATAAGAAGCAAAGCACAAAAGCTCGAGTCAAACAATAGTCTTGTGTGAGCGATAAAAAATCTCAAAATACTATGAAATTCAATGTAGTACATGGGTATAGGTATGGAGAATAATACATAAACTGTCTCTGCATCCAAGGAATTAGAACATAATATTATAGGCGAATCTGCCATCTACTATCATCATAAAGGTGTATTATGTCCTAAGTAAAATATCGGGTGTTTGCACAAAAAATGGGCAAACACCTCCAAGTCATATGTTTTAGTTGATTTTATGTTGTTCTTAGTGATTTGGATGATTTATGCAAATACGTAAAAAGCAGGGACTAAACTGTAAAAGACACACAGATTTATAGTGGTTCGGCCAGAATGTGCCTACATCCACTTTATATGTTATTCTCCTTTATTGATCAGATTACAAGTACAAAGCTTTGATTACAAGTGTATGAAAGTTGTTTGAAAGTTCTGTCCGTGCTTGAGCTCTCAAACTTGTCTGCCATTGTTGTACCCCTACCCCTCTATTTATAGAGTGAGGCTGGGGGTAGGGGTCTTGGATGTATATAGCTGCTGGTGGGCCTGGGCTGACGTGATCTGGCCTGGCAATCTTGGTTGGGTAGTGCTTTGGTTCGGTGGTGTCTTCTTTGCCTTGATTCGGTAGTGCCTTCTTCGCCTTGATTCGGTAGTGCCTTCTTTGCCCTGATTCGTTAGTGCCTTCTTTGCCTTGATTCTGTAGTTCCTTCTTTGCCTTGATTCGGTAGTGCCTTCTTGGCCTTGATTCGGTAGCATTGGACCGGTGGTGGTTGGAGGGGTTTTCGTTCGGTAGTCTTTGGAGTGGTTTTGGTTCGGTAGTAGGTTGGTTAGTGGATTGGTGTGGTCGGTCCGGTGGTTCCTTCGTTGGTTGATTCGGCAGTGCCTTCGTTGGTCCGGTGGTGGGTTGGTTCGGTGGAAACGCGTCCAACATTTGCCCCCCAAAGTGGGGCATATGTGTGCATATGTCGCGCTTTGTTTTCCTCAACTTGGACACCGTGATTCGGCTCGAGTGCCGAACCGGTTGGTCCGATCCTCCTACGTTGCCTGTAAGTATGGGCTATACGCCTTTGTCATCCTTCATCGTTTTAAATAGCCAAATCAATGAAGTTCCGAACCAGATTCGAATGCCGGATCAGGTGAGGTTTTCCTCTGCCGAATAAATTTTATGGTTGAACTACCGAATGAGTTTGGGGAGTGTGAGTGCCGAATGGGCTTCTGCCTCGAGCTACCGAATGAGTTTGGGGAGTGTGATTGCTGAATGGGCTTCTGCCTCGAACTACCGAATGAGTTTTTATGTTTTGAATTATGAATGAGATTCCAAGCCGTAGGTACTTGTTTGTCGATATCCCTTGTTCTAACGACGTGTTTTTTCGTGTTGCAGATAATGTCTCATAAAGTAGAAACTCGTTCTGACAAGAAGAAACCCAAGGACAAAGGGGAGTCCCCCACAGTGCCCCCAGTTCAGTCAGAGCCAGAACGACATGGACGGAGTCCCCTACAGTGCCCCCAGTTCAGTCAGAGCCAGAACGACATGGACCATCCCCGAGATCATTAGTAGATGGGTACGGTCCTCATGAGCTCTTGAACTCACCGCCTGACTGCTTTCCCAGCTCCCTCAAAGACGAGCAGCTTGACGCTATATCTAGATCCTTTGGGATTGACAGAGCGCGTATGATGTTGCTAGGAAAGGAGTAATGCCGTATAACCCCCCTGAAGGATATTTTGCTTATAGTAGGTATCACTGCATGTGCGGGGCTATTTCTCCGATGAACGCTTGGATCGTTAGCTTCATCACATACTTGAAGGTGGCCCCTTTCCAGCTTCGGCCCAACTCCTATGCCATCTTGGTGAGCCTGTTTATTATTTGCCAGAGAAAGTACGGGCGTCTCCCCTCCAACCGGGAAATTTGGTACCTGTACAACTTGAGAGGCTACAAGAAGGGGTCCCCATATGTTAGCTTAGAATCGGCCGTGTCTTTCAAGCCGGTCCTGGACTTATATTCAAAATTTAGCATGTTCAAGAAGGAATGGTTCTTTGTCAGAGACGACTCTGTTTCTTTCCACCGCTTCACCTCTGGCTGTAAGTTGACTCTTATTTATAATTTCCGTTCTGACTGCAATGCTCCTCCTTATGTGCTTTGTTTCTTGCTAGCGACACGTGGCTTTGCGGTTGTAGAGAATGATCGTTTGGTTCGGATGGCTGGGGAAATAGAAGCCATCCCGGAAAAGGAGAGGGAAGCTTCTTATTTGATCAGGAATTCCACTCTTTTGGAGCACAACTTGATTCTGCCACGCCAGTCTGTGGTCAAGCAAAGAGACACAACTGAGGAGAGGGCAGCCAAAGCTAAAGGAGGGGCTACGGCGAAGAGCGGCAAAAGGAGACCCTTCTCGAAACATCCAATTGCCAGGGGAAGAAACTTAAGAAGTCCGATGGACCCTCCCCCAGCACATGCCCAAATGTCCCAGGGGAGGAAGATGTGGAGGAGGAAGGAGGCGAGAATGAAGGAGGTGAGGCAGAGAGTGGAAGTGGCGGAGAAGGTGATGGTGATGGTCATAGAGGAGATGGTGGTGACGGACAGAGTGGTGATGGCACTGGGGCTTTGTCTTCTAAGCAAGAAGGTGTGATCCAGGAGTGGACAGATGACGCCTTTCGCCTAGCTTTTGAAGGGTTGGAGGAAGGATCGACTTTAGTGGAGAAGCCCAAAAAAACTGACAAGGTCGGCGCCGATTCATCTTCTAAGAGCGCTCCAGCTAAGGCAACTCCTTCGATTCAAGGTGAATTTTTGACTCCTGCCAACTCCATTTATGATAAGGATTTAGGAATATTTTATGGTCAGCTCCCGTCCTGGAATGAGATCCAGGACTTATTGCAATATCCTACTCCTCCTCAGGGTTTGTATAATAAAAGCGTCTCTTTACTCTTCTTAACTTGATATATTTCTTGAATTATAGCTCAATCTATGCTTGTAACACTTGGTTTTATCACATAAGCGGGTAAGGTGGCCAAGACATCAGATGTTCGGCACCGCCTTGAACAATACAAATTTCTCAAGGCTTCTACCAAACAAAAGCCTCCGACTACCCGCCCTGGAGACGTAGTTGGCTACCGTCCTCTTCTTGGAGTTATCGAAGAGGATATCCAAAGGAAGAAGAGGAGTCGTTCCTTGTTTGAACCCTCACCTGGTCCTCAATCCCCAACTCATCCTCTTCAGGATACCACGAAGAAGAATACTGAATTTTTACCTCCTCCGCACCCGTCTGAAAATCATATCGTTACCCGAATAGGCCATCCCGGCTTGGCTCGTAATCCGTTTATAGGTCATCCGGCTCTGGATCCGGGTTCTTGTGATATTACCTTTGATGAGGCTACCGGTGAGCAACTTCTTCCCTGTAATCCAATGGTAAGAGTATTGGATGAAGCTAAGTCCTTAGACCTTGATTTGCTTACCACTCGGGCCGTAACTTTGGGGGACGAAGCTAAGGCAAACATTGACTGGGTCGCTGAGGAAACCAGGAAGCTAATGGGGCATCATGCCCGACTGGACAAGGCTGGGGAAGAAATCGGGAGTGCTAATATCCGATTGCGGTTAATGGTTTCCGACCAGGCCAAACAACTCGCTGATCAGGCCATTCAGATCTCTCAACATGAGGCCGCTTCTAGACAGTTAAAGAAAACCATGGAAGAGGCCAGCAGGGCAGAGTTACGAAAAATGGAGGCTGTTTGTAAGGAACGGATTGACATGGCTATTGCAACGGTGGATGAGGTTCGGAAAGCGGATCTTGAGCGGGTACAGGAGTTATCCGGGAAACTTGAAGCCACAGAGCTTGCTCAAACCAAGCTGAAGGAGGAGATGGAGGCGATGAGGAAACCCTTTCAGGCTGACTGCTCGCGATACCAATCGGAGAGGGATGCCGCCACTGCAAAGCTGTTGGCTTATGAGGACCGAATAAGGGAGTTCGAGGAGAATGAGGGGATAATGGATGAGATGCTTCAGGATATATACTTTCGCACTTGGAAACAGGGTAACTTATCTTGGATGGATGATTATCCCCGAGTCATGGACATGATTTATCTCAAGGCCCTGGAGGAGGCTAAGGCCGATGCAGATAAGGAGGGTGGCGTGGCCTTTAGAATGGATGTGGTTACGGCTCAATTCACCAAGGAGGAGAAAGTGACGGCGAAGGAGGGTATACGGCTGCTTACCGCTGAGGAGGTAGGTGTGCAATTAGAGGATGATGATCAAGGAGCAGATGCTGGTACGTCTTCCCTTTTAGCTTTTCGTAACTTGATTGCTTATTGTTTATTTAATGGATTCTTCTCCTGAATTGGATAGGCGGGACCTCTGAAGCACCAACTACCTCTGGTCAACATGCTGAGAGTTCCGATCCCGCGGTTAAGTAGATCTTGGAGGGCCAGTAGGATAGAGGTGAAGCTCTGATGCAGCCGACTCCTTGACTTGATTTGGGCATCTTTTGGTTTACTTGACATCGCTTTCTATGGTAGTCTCAAAACATCAATGTAACTTTTAGGCTGTAATTATGTTATTCGTGACGAACGACTTTATTCTTGGCATGTAATTTTTAACTTAAGTTGATTCTGTCATATTCGAATGCTATCGTTATTTTGGTGTGTTGCATAAGAAATATAGCTGTGCATATTCCTGTGATTCAATTGTGTTTGATGTCAAGATCTTGCTTAAAATATAATTTCATATCTTGCAATGTTAGTGTGATGTGCGAATAAATTATAGCTACATATTCATATGCAAAAGAAGAATGTATCACCCTTTATGTTTTAGTCGTAGATGGTTGCTTTGAACGTCTTGTAGGAATGCAACTGAGTGACCTGTCATCCAGTTGTGAGTTCCTATTCCCATTAGCGAGCGTCTCTTATTTTGTGTCATGTACTTTAGGGGTCGTTATAGAGGATAGGAGGAATTTTTTTAAACAAAATAGAAATATGAGAAATAGTAAAACTTCCAATCACGGAAGGCCTTCGATGTGCTTAAGTTCGTGGCAAACGGATTTTGTAGTCACTTTCCCTAGCTGTGGGTCTTGGAGACATTTTTCACCCATCTTACGCCTCTGCGGGGAGTTTTCTTTTTTACCACAGCCGTACTTAAGACACTCGGAGCCGAGATCACGCACGGTAACTACCCGTGCCATTATGGCCCGTAATCATGGGTATTATTCGATTTACCGTGGCCGGCTAGCGTGGGTGCTGATCGTCAACTGTGAACTACCCCTGGCTGGCCACACCTTATATTGGGGCTTAAAGTAAGTTCACGGTTGCCGGCGAGTCGAACGCCATAATGAGCTGCCTAGGCTATGGTTGGCCTACTCGGTGGCTTATAATCGGCTCATTACAGTTGGCTTTAAGGGCCGTCGCGAGCAATGAGTTAACCCGCAGCAGAGGGATGCTGGAGCAAAAGTGTCTCATTGGCGAGGGCATAGATTCGTATAGTACCTGTTAGGTCTTGTCCAGGTGAAGTTGCGATGTGATGTGTCTTGAATGGAAATGTCGTTTACACAGGATTTTGCTCAACAGAAAAGGATAAATCTCAACAAGCAGCCAAGATATAAAGGAACAAGTTAAAAAAGAGACAAGTTTTTAAAGTGGTTCAGCACGAAAATGCCTACGTCCACTGATTCTCTTTGTTAATTCACTTCATATGGGCAGTACAAGTTAAGAAAAGTATCGACGAAGGTGTTGGATGTTCCATGCCCTCTGGAACACCTCTCTGTCCATTGTTGACAAAATATAAGCTCCGTTGTGGAGATCTTTATGAATTACATACGGTCCATCCAAGATTGGATCTTGTGCACCGAGGCGTGGGAAAATTCGCTTGAGGACAAGATCTCCTTCTTGTAAGCTACGATGCTTGACTTTGGAGTTGTATTGTGCTGCCACTTTCTGCTTGTGAGCTGCTGCTTTGAGTGCTGCATCGTTTCTTCTCTCTTCAATTAGATCCAAAGACATGTGAAGGAGTTCTTCGTTCTCTTCTGGGTTATAGTGGATCCTGCGGTGGGAAGGTACTATAGTTTCGACTGGGAGCATGGCCTCCGATCCGTATGCCAAAGAGAAAGGAGTATGCCCCGTTGATGTTCTGAAAGATGTGCGGTAGGCCCAAAGTGCTGTAGGAAGTTCATCCACCCAAGCGCCTTTCGATTTCTCAAGCTTCTTTTTTATTAGAGTTTTGAGAATTTTGTTGACAGCTTCGACTTGTCCGTTTGCCTGGGGGTAATAACAGATGAGAAGCTTTTGTGAATTCCATGCTTTTGGCACCAGTCGGCAAACTCCTCGCTGTCAAACTGAAGTCCATTGTCCGATATGATTTTGAGTGGAACCCCTTACCTGCATAGAACATTTCTGATCAGGAAGTTAATAACTTTTGCCGAGGATATTTTATATAGAGGTTCCGCTTCCATCCATTTGGTGAAATAGTCGACAGCCACTATAGCATATTTGGCTCCGCCTCGGCCCACCAGCAGTTCGCCAATCAAGTCAATTCCCCATACTACAAAGAGCCAAGGGCTGGTCATTTGAGTAATCTCATTTGTTGGTAGTCGAGGAATCTTGGCAAATTTTTGACATCTGTCACATTTTTTAACGAAGTCTAAGGCGTCTTTGTTTAAGGCGGGCCAGAAATATCCATATCGGAGTATTTTCTTTGCCAGAGTCTGTCCTCCAGTGTGATCTCCGCAGCTTCCTTGATGGATTTTGGATAAGATTTCCTTAGCTTCCCTTCCAGCGACGCACCTTAATAAGGGGTTAGATAAGCCACGCCGATAGAGGATGCCTTCTTGTATTGTGTAGCGGGAAGCTTTCCTCAAGATTTTCCTGACTTCGTTACGCTCACTGGGCAGTGTGCCATCTTGTAAGAACTTTCGGATGGGAGTCATCCAAGTATCTTCCTCGATTGCAGCTACCAGATTCACTTGCTCAAAACTCGGGGTTAGTTGCTTTGAGATGGCTACTGTTCCGGAAATGGTACCGTCTTTCACGCTAGCTTGCTTTGCCAACTCGTCGGCCTCTCGGTTCTCTTCTCGAGGGATGTGTTTGACTAAATAGTGATCCAATTGACCGAGTAGCAGCTTGGTCTTCTTTAGATATGCTATGAGTCGTTCTGCTCGAGTCTAAAATTCTTCTAGTATTTGGTTTACAATAAGTTGAGAATCACTATGAAGACATAAAGAACTGACTCCAATCTCTAAGGCAAGTTCTAATCCAGCTATTACTGTTTCGTATTCTGCATCGTTGTTGGTGGCAGTGAATTCCAACCTTAGATCATAGTGTAGCTTCCTTCCCCTGGGAGTGATTATTACAATACCTGCCCCCGAGCCTTGTTCGTTTGATGCTCCATCCACAAAGAGATTCCACTTAATGTCTTTTGCTATTTCAGATTGCTCCTTACCTTGTAGTGAATTCGACAATGAAATCGGCCATGGCTTGTCCCTTGATGGTGGTGCGAGGACGGTAGGTGATATCATATTGACTCAGTTCAATGCACCATTTAAGTAGTCGTCCAGAAGTGTCGGGATGGTGGAGTACCTGCCTTAGCGGTTGATCGGTCAAAACTCTGATGGAATGAGATTGGAAATAGTGTCGTAGTTTCCGTGACGTGACTAGTAAATAGTATGTTAGCTTCTCAAGTTTAGGATATTTGGCTTCTGCCCCCGTTAACCTCTTGCTTATAAAGTATACTGGCCGTTGTGCGTGGTTGTCTTCTCTCACCAAAGCGACGCTTAAAGCATGAGATGACGCAGCAAGGTATAGGTATAGCTCTTTGCCTTCGTTTGGAGTTGAGAGTACTGGTGGTCTCTGGAGGTGTTCGATTAGGTTAAGGAAGGCTGTTAAGCATTCGTCAGTCCATTCGAACTTTCCTTTGTCTTTCTTTAGAGCCTCGAAGAAGGGGACGCACTTGTGAGTCGCTTTAGAGATGAATCTTCTTAGGGCGACCACCTTCCCATTTAGGCTTTGCATTTCTTTTCGAGTGGAAGTTATCTTGATATCTTTCAGGGTTCGGACTTGTTCGGGGTTTGCTTCAATTCCTCTGGCTTGGACGATGAATCCTAAGAACTTTCCTGACGATACTCCGAATGAGAACTTTAGAGGATTCAGCTTCATTCCATATTGGCGAAGTACTTGAAACATCTCGCCCAAGTGGCTTACGTGATCGTTGGCTTTCCTCGATTTTACTAGCATGTCATCCACATAAACCTCCATAGTTCGTCCTATCAGTTCTGCAAACATCTTGTTGACAAGGCGCTGATAGGTAGCTCCGGCATTCTTAAGTCAAAAAGGCATTACTCTACAGCAGTACAATCCCCGGTCAGTGATGAAACTAGTGGTCTTGATCGGGGGCGTGCATAGGAATTTGGTAATATCCTGAGTATGCGTCCATAAAAGATCAGAGTTCGTGTCCGGCTGTGCTGTCCACCAGCTGATCGATTCGAGGGAGTGGGAAACAGTCCTTCGAGCAAGCGTCATTTAGGTTGGAGAAGTCAATGCATGTTCGCCACTTCCCATTAGCCTTCTTTACTAGTACCAGGTTAGCGATCCACTCTGGGTAGATGGCTTCTCGTATGAAGTTATTGGCAAGTAGGTTCTTTACTTCTTCATCGAGGGCTGCTGATCGTTCTACCCCCATACTTCTCTTTTTCTACTTTACTGGCGCCTTGGTAGGATCGATGTTTAGAACGTGGCATGCCACGTCTGGGGAGATTCCAGTCATGTCAGCATGCGTCCATGCAAATACATCCAAGTTATGGCGGAGAAAACCAATGAGTTGGTCCCTCAATTCTACTCTTAGCTGAGATCCGATTTTCAACAGTCTACTCGAGTCATGTTTGTCTACAGATACGAACTCCATAGCCTCTGCAGGCTCGGTGGTGGCCTCCCCCTCTTCGTCCCTGGGGTCTAATTCATTGAAAGGATCACTGGTATATCGAAGAGGAGGGGCTTTCTTTATTTGCTATGCTTTCGAGTTTTTCATGCAGAGAGTAGTCACTGCATTCTTCCCTCTATCCTTCCTACGATTATTGCGAAGTTCAGTTACATAGCAATCTCGAGCGGTGTCTTGATCTCCCTCTACTTCCCCTATTCCATTGTCTGTTAGAAATTTCATCTTCAGGCACCACGGGGCCAAGACAATTTGGAAGTCAGACAAGGCTGGTCTTCCTAAAAAGGCGTTGAAGGCCGAGTGGTTATCTATCAGCATAAATGTTTGTTTCCGCACAACGAAGCGGGGGTGACTTCCTATTTTAACAGAAAGGTCCAATTGCCCGAGGGGAATCTTCGCGTCTCCAGTGAAACCTTGTAGTGGTTTGTTGCAGAGGGACACATCCTTCATTGACAGCTTTATTCTGTCGAAAGCATGCTTGATTTGAATATTTACCGAGCTTCCAGTGTCTACTAGAATTCGGAAAACTTCGGCTGGGCCGAACCGGGCAGAGATGACCATAGGATCCATGTGAGGGTACTGCCTTCCTTCTAGGTCACGCCTATTGAATGTAATGTCAACGTTCTCTTTCGCTTTGGGTGGCGTTCTTTCGTAACAGAATTAACGTAGCCTTCATTGTTTCTAAGTGACTTTCCGTATCTTTCCATCTCTGCCCAGCTTCTGTCGGCGATGTGTGGTCCTCTCGATATGGTATGGACCACTATCTTCTCTTGACTGGAGCCGCTGGTGTTGCGATTTCCCCCTCCTGTTTTCGGGAGGGGTGGCCTTGGGTTTTCATTGGCCGGAGCTGTGGTTCTATTCTGACCTTTTACATAGAGTTCCAGTCTCTTTCGTATGATGTGTTCTTCAATTAAGTCCCAGAGATGATGGCATTCATTGGTATCATTCCCATGAGATTCGTGGAAGAGGCAGAACTTTCCAAACTTAATTGCGTTATCTGATTCCTTCTTATACGGGGGCGTCTGTATTTAACTTCGTCTTGGGTGGCCAGGAAGATGTTTTCGATTGTCTCGTTCAAAGGAGTGTAAGTGTCAAATCTCGGTCCTGGCCGATATAGATGTTTTTCTCCCTTCTTGCCCCTAGCATTATTTCTAGAGTCATTTCTTCGGACATCCTTTGCTACAGCGGGTGTGTCGCCATAAGCTTCTTTAGTTTGTTGCCTTGTCTGCCTTTCAATGGCAGCGTCTTCAAGTCTCATATATCTTCCGGCTTCATGGAAGAAATCGGGTAAGGTAGATGGTTTTTCTTTCGTTAATCTTCTAGCAAACTTAGTATCCGGATGCACACCACTGCAGAGGGCCATTAAGATAAGTTTCTCATCGGCATCTTGGACTGCGGCCGCTGCAGCATTGAATCGGGTTAGATATTGCTGCACTATCTCTCCAGGCTTCTGTTTGATATTAGATAGGGAATACGCGTCCTTGGGTTGTTCCACATGAATGCGGAACTGGCTGATGAACTTTTCTTTCAACATTTCCCATGAGCTGATGGATCCTTGGGTTAGGTGGCAGAACCAGAAGGTAGCTAGATCTGCCAAGAATAGTGGAAAGCATTTGCACAATACTCCTTCTGTGGCTCCGCTCATGAGCATATGCTGCGTGTATCTCTGCAAGTGCACAACGGGGTCAGAGATTCCCTTATAAGGTTCCATTGCTGGCATTTTCCATTCTCGGGGGGTGATGGCAATTTCGATGTTGCGGGTGAAAGAGCTGGTCACCCTAGCGCCTATCCCTCGTTCTCTTTGATCCCATTGGACGCACTCTCTGAACAATCGCGCCATCCTTTCATTAGAATTTGGAGCAGATAGAAATGAGTTTGGTTCTTCTCTGTGGGATTGATTCCGGCCAGATGATCTGTAGGGGTGGTATCGTCTATCACTCCTAATATTTTCCAGTGGCTGTCTCTGGTCTTCTGGGAGCATGCTAGGGTCAGCTGCAGTTGGCCCTTGCCTTGATCTTCCCCTGCTGGGTTCTGTTCTGAGCACTTCCTCGGGTCCAACTTCGGGCTGGACTCTAGCTCGGCCTCGTTCATTGGTGTTTCCATGGCTAAGGAGCATGACCGGCTCAGCCACAGCCGACCCTTGCCTGGTACCTCCCCCGTCGGGTTTGGTTCCAAATGTTTCCTCAGGTCGGAGTTCGGGCTGAGTTCGGGCTCGGCTCCTATCATTGCTATTTCTGTTGTTAGTTTCTTCGAAGTAGAAAGATCTTTGTCGCCTCCCAGATCCTCCAGACTGGGACTCATCCCATGATTCAGCGTTGCGGTTGGATTCTTCAGCATCCCTTAAGCGTGACATGAGTCGGTCCACCAAGGCTTCTTGTTGGGATGTGAAGCGGTTAGTTACTTCAGCCACAACCCTGTCTAGATCTGCCCTAATAATTGCCATCGGTTGTTCCGTGGCAGGGGCTGTCGGATTTGCCTAATTTCCATTTCGTACTGCTGTTGAAATGGGACGATTCTCTTGATCTGTGATCCCTGGATCTGGAACGCTGCTAGTTGCGATGTTCTTTCCTCTGCTAACATCTTTCTTCTGCCTGGGAGGCATGTCTTCCAAGCAATGAACGATGCTGTCGAGAAGAAGGTTAAGTGGGAGAATCTGAAGCTTCTAGCTCGATTTCTTGGTGAAAGCACCAAAAATGTTTGCACAAAAATGGGCAAACACCTCCAAGTCATATATTTTAGTTGATTTTATGTTGTTCTTAGTGATTTGGGTGATTTATGCAAATATGTAAAAAGCAAGGACTAAACTGTAAAAGACGCACAGATTTATAGTGGTTCGGCCAGAATGTTCCTACGTCCACTTTATATGTTATTCTCCTTTATTGCTCGGATTACAAGTACAAAGCTTTGATTACAAGTGTATGAAAGTTGTTTGAAAGTTCTGTCCGTGGTTGAGCTCTCAAACTTGTCTGACATTGTTGTACCCCTACCCCTCTATTTATAGAGTGAGGCTGGGGGTAGGGTTCTTAGATGTATATAGCTGCTGGTGGGCCTGGGCTGACGTGATCTGGCCTGGCAATCTTCGCCCTGACTCGGTAGTGCCTTCTTTGCCCTGATTCGGTAGTGCCTTCTTTGCCTTGATTCGGTAGTGCCTTCTTTGCCTTGATTCGGTAGTGCCTTCTTGGCCTTGTTTCGGTAGCATTGGACCGGTGGTGGTTGGAGGGGTTTTGGTTCGGTAGTCTTTGGAGTGGTTTTGGTTCGGTGGTGGGTTGGTTAGTGGATTGGTGTGGTCGGTCCGGTGGTTCCTTCGTTGGTTGATTCGGTAGTGCCTTCGTTGGTCCGGTGGTGGGTTGGTTCGGTGGAAACACGCCCAACATCGGGTGTCTAGGTATCCACATCCACAATACCTACATCATGTGACATCCCTAGAGTGAAGAGAAAAACATGAAAAACATAGCATCCATCATACAATTCTCACTATCACCAATACAGTTAAATCACTTAGCAGTTCCATAGCGATGGAGGTACAAAAAGTTATAGCGGGGATAAAGTGTGGATATAGCATTAAATAGTGGAGGTGCAAAAAGCATCATCAAACATAAATCCAAATATTGCAAGTTAATTTATTCTTATTCTTGTATCATTTGTACAGGAAAAAAATGTTTAACTTTATATAATAAAACTGGAGAACATCATGATTTATGTAATGCAGGTTTGTGATTACAACAAATTTCTAACTTGAATTGAGAACTTATGCCTTAAAATTAGGTCTTTATCCTAATTTGTTGATTTGGTTCAAAAGAGAACTAGTTAAATCAACCTTTTTATATTAATTTTTCTAAATGGGTGCTAAAAATCCTATATTCAGAGGATGTAGCGTAGACAGGGATTAAAACGGCTATACTGTTTAATAATGCTATATTGAAAAGCGTAGCGACCAAAGAGCATTATGCACTATAGCGGGGTTTTGTGGGGGCTTTAAAGAGGGTTTAACTACAAAGATTAATACTTAAGTACTTTGGATATATAATAGCTAGTATGAACATTCCTATACCAGGGACCAATGGAAAATCTCAATTCTAGGTGCTCAAACTCCGGCCACATAGATGCTAGAAACTAGATCCATTCCTTAATTCAGGGTACACCTATCCCTTCCCTAATCCAGAGTGCACGTCCTAATAACTAATGAGCATCCTTACTTACCCTTATTTTATAAGCATACATATAAACAGTTTGAATATCAAAGAATCCTTTATACGTGTATCCAAGCCCTGCATTGCTCCATTTATTTCCATTTTCCATAATAGAACCCATCCTTGTTCTATTTTCCATAGTAGAACCTTTTTGAGTTCCACTTTCCATGGTAGAATCCTTCCTTGTTCCACCCATGAGTTCCCTTCCTCGAACTCATCCTTATGAATCATCATTACAACTCTCTCAATTGATACGTCATCATCGGAACACTTCTAGACCTCTCATCAATCATAAATCCACACTTCAAAGTCCCGAAGCTATCATGTCGACGCATCACATCATTACCCACCCTCCATCATCATTCTACATGCCCCACAACATCAAAATCAAGCGAACGAACACCCAAAACATGACCTTTTAGGTATCACCCACATCTCAGCAAATTTTGGTTGTCATCGACCAATCTCTAATCATGTTGGTACCGACATGATTGGCATGTTGGCGCCGACATGATTTACATGGCCAAATTGGCTAAGGTTTTATGTCCATGCAAAAATTCGAAGTCATCCCCCCCCCCCCCATTTACTCGAAGGTGCCCACATAATCCCTAAGTCCAACATGGTTGGTACTAACCATGTTCCCTTGGTAAAAATTTATTTCAGTCCAGATTCTAAGCCCACACTTTCTTGGATGGACTTAAATTTCCAATGCCTAATCCCCAAATTTTGATGATCCCAATAGTAATCCCTTGATTCCCATTGCTAATCATTTCTTAATGACGTGCTTAATCTAATTAAGGTAAGGAAAAATGGTGCTTTTTGGTTAAATTCAGATTAATGGAGTTTGGTTTGGTTTTGGAAAGTTGGAAAGTGATTAAGAACTATCCCTCATCCCCAGCTGGGCACAGTTTCTGATATGGTTTAGTGGGCCTAATCTGGGCCTTATTATTTACCACTGATCTAACTTGAAACTATCTAAACTTATAGTCTTAGTTACTCTTCGGGGCAGAGTGGAAGAAGGGAAGAGATTCACAGATCCATGGATTACGAATAGTGCAGTACTATGGTAGATTCAATATATCCAAGTTTAACTTTGTCTTCAAAATAATAAGTTATTGGTGAAGTGGGGCTTTGTTCTAGGTGCGGTTATGTTATCTGATAATAAAATTATTTAGATATTATTCAATTGTTCATTTTCATATAATAGATGACTTGATGAAATTTATATCTCAGATACTTGTAACAAATTGTTCATGGCTTGCTTTCATATTAGAAATATCATAGCCTTTCAGTTTTCCATGTAATGCCCTATAAATTTCAGTATTACACACTAAATTCTAAGTATGATCACTTCGCTTAACACGTCTACTACGGAAGCAATGCCTAAAATATTAGGTTTATTTTGAATTTCATAGTGAGAAAGAAAAGAAAATACTGGTGTCAAATCTATAGTGCAATGGACGCTCCGCTTAGCAGAAAGTTTGGATTATTGATCTCTTGTGCTGTTAGATCTACAACGGACATCGGCTTACCAGTATTACTAAAAGGTACCTTTACATTTTGTCCTTTTTGTTCCTCCATTGATGAAGTTACATATGCTCATGACCAAGTACAGTCGTCTTTCAGCTTACCCAACAAGACTAAATGTTACTGGTATGTTTTTCTTCCTCCATTATTTATGTTTACATGTCTATATAAAGTTAAATTTTTAACTCAAATCAAAAGCAGTGAACAAATTTCCATGATGACTACCGCTGTAATATACTAAACTTCTGCTAATTACCAAATTGATGATATAGGATTCTATACCAACTCATTTGGTTTCTGTACAATATTTAAGAAAAGTCTCCAGAATTAAAAAGAAATATTGGAGATTGTAGTGTAAATATTATAAACATTCAACAGCTCTTTGCACAAAAATGAAGGTAATACAAACCTACATGTCATTTGTATTTGACTTTAGACTTCAAACTCGCCCAATCAGATCTGAAATATATTTTCTTTTCTTTTTTTCTAAAATAGAAAATTGTGTTTTCAATTACTGTTTCAATTTTTGAAATTTGGATTACCCATTTTTAAATATATAAGTTTTTTTTATGCAATATTTTTGAATTTGAGTATAATATGTGCATTTAAATCCATGGTCTTTAACTGCATAATGAAGCGTTAGAACCATATGTAATAATATAAGCCTATTTTATAAGAAATGTAGCTATTGGAGAAAGCTCATATGCTTAATGACTCTTTTGTAGAGGTTTTCTCATCTATAATATTATCAACCCAAAATTTCAACCCGCCAACTGTTGAAATTTTAGAACCAAAACTGACGTTTCTTTTCAAACAAAATTTGGACATAGTTTATTTATGCTTGAAACATTGCTATAGACTGAACAATGTTGTTCTTATTATAAATTACCATGTCATTGATAAAGTAATAAATTAGTTGTCAAAGTAATTATCATGTCATTGTAATTTGAAACTGAAAACTATTTTAACTTACTAATTTGACATCAAGAAGGTGTTGAAGTTGTTAAAGTAATTACCATTTCATGGTTGAATTCAAAATCTGATATGGATTCTTTACGGAATAATAAAGGTAACAAAAGTGTGATTTGTTTCCTTAATAAAATAGCCACTAGAAAATATACCTTTTATAACTGTAGATATGTATTTTTAATCAAGTCCCAGTGACTTTATAAAATTTTTATCTGAAACCATCTGGACCTGGGCTACTATTATCATCAATCTAGAATGTAACGGCTTTAATTTCTTCTTGATTGATATCAGATTCAAGTTTTTCCCTTGCTTGGTCAATTAAGACTTTTTTCACATGTACTGTGAGGAAAGTTGACATTAAAGTGTTGAGCATTGTACATATCAGTGAAAAACTGTGTGGCATTTTCCTTCAAAAGCTTGATATTGAATATTGTCTTGCCACTACTATTAATAAGTTGTTTATAATTCCTTCTTTTGACATTTGAGCATAAGAGAACTTAAAACATCGATCTACTATATTTAGCCATTTTATTTTTTATTTTTGACAATTTTCTACAGCATGACTATGCATTAATCTCCTATGTTTGAAGAGACTATCCTTGTATTCATTAACTATATTAGAGTTTGAAGGTTCTTGTTATCCAGCATGATAATTTTTTCAACATTCTCCTGAAGGCTGCCTCTACATTTATTCCACTCTTTTAACTCCTTAACTTGCTTTAGTTTGTCTAAGAGGATAAATAATTGGTTTCCATCTGTAGAATATTGCCGAGTATTAGATACAATATTATTATCCATTTAACTGATCCCATGAGTTATTATATTAGAAAGGAGTATTTTTGACCTCTTTATCAATACTCAAAAAGTTAATAAGTATAGGACAATGATAGCTTGTGGAGTGATTCATAACCTGAGCGTGAGAGCATCATTATAAAACACCCCGTCAATCTTGTTATGATGAAAAAAATCTTTCCCACCACATTATTTAAAGTCGATCATTACCTAGCATTGTGTTTTATGATATCTGTTTCCAAAGCAGCAGTGTAGAAGTCCTTATCAGCATTCAACATTGTACTTAGTCTAGTTCTGTCGAAGTTTGTATAAATCGCAGTTGAAATCTTGGATAATCAACCCAAGCAGGTTAATGCTATTTCCAATTTGTTTGATATTTTGCCTAAGGGGTTTTCTGAAAGCAATTAGCATTGTTTTTCCATGCTTATATCTATCGTAGGAACATGTAAAAGTAATAAATTGTAACATATAAATGGATTGAAAATTGTATCAAAAAAGGAAAAGGAGATCTCAATTATACCACTTCCATGGTACAAATTGATGGCTTATAATTCATTTTAAGTTTTTCCTCATGTATATGTAACTTCAAACGAGTATTGATAATCATTAACTAACCGGATTTGTCTATGTACAGCACATTGCCACCATGCATGGCTATTAGCATTGGAAGCTTGGTATACTTATTCCTTATTATAATATTAAAAACAAGATATTGCAGCTAACTATATAAAGAAAGTTTCTCTGCTTTTTATTTTAGCTTTTGTAACCCTGAAAATGTGCTAAAATTCTCTATAATTATAGGTGGCTTGTCGAGATTTTCTTTGTTCAAGGTATTTATGTAGTGAGTTCATCTTTAATAGCTCACTGGATGAGAGAAATTGACCACAGGTATGTTTCACAAAAGTGTACTGGCATAACTCTTTCCCCACTTGTAAAGCGGAAAAAATAATTTATTTTTTTCCTTTTAGGAATTTCTTATCAATAAACATGGGTTCTAGCTTAAACTAAATAGTATAAAGAGTAAGTTAGAGTTAAAATAAAGTAATACTTGCGTACTGAATTTTTTATATACTTATGAGTATATCTTAAAAACATTTATCGTGACTCATACCCCTAATGGTTCCATGTATGCCAGTCATTTAACTTTTGTACTGCTCCTCGTTATGTTTGATATCGGATTCAGTCAATAGTGTTGAAATGCTTCAATTGTCTTATTTTATATGATATGTTTAAACTAAACAGGGTGAACTTCCTTTTCCAATATTCATGGTCAATGTGCAATCATTATGTTTGATGTCACTATGTTTGAATATATGAAAATGTACAGGCAGAGATTAAATGTACATAACATTGATGACAAATTTTCATTTTCATTTTATTCTTGGCCAAAGCTAACATGCACATTATTTTAGTTTTCATATTCAGTTGTGCATATTCAGTTGAACACAATATTGCACATATTCAGTTGTGCATAACTTTAGTCTCATTGTTTTCTCAGTATTGATGGTCCTGTCATTATTATCTCAGTATTGATTATAACTTGAGTCCCACTGTTGATTATATTTTGTCTACATGTAGGATTGTAAGATTGGACTTAATTTATTTCATTTCGTTTATAACTTTGATTATTTGTATGACATTATTTATAATATGATATGCTCGTACAATGTTGTAGATGTTTGAATTAGATTTGAAGTCCTGCGAATTAACGTAATTGTTTGAATATATGTTGTTCTTTCACTTGTGCAGGCATTGGACTTTCGAAGAGAGCAAGGTTGGACTTTTATGGTGCTAGCTTTCACCTGTGTGTGCAACAAATAGTTATGGGTAATCAAGCATTTTGTTAGCACCGGTTTGGTATAACTTATTAGTACTAGGTGTGTAAATTTGTATATGAATAGTTATTGTATGTGAGTTTGGTCATTTTATCAAAAAACTACTGTATTAGAATGGTTATGGATATCTTATTTGATTATATGATCAATATTTTTTTAATTGTTCGAATATGATGATTATGTGAGTGATTGTTGATTGATATAGTAGAAATAAAATAGACCATCAACAGGAAATAATAGCATAAAAAAATGGTGCAAAATGATCAATAACTTTTAGTAGCGTTTCAAAAACGCTACAACAATACATACAGTGGCGTTGAGTAAATGCAACCGTAAAGTAGGGGTAAAGTTGGAAATTCTATTGGCAGCGTCAAAAAACCTTTTGGTGGTGTTTTATACACGCTGCAAAAATAGAATTTAGTAGTGTTTCATAAACGCTGCAGTAAAACGATTTATGGTAGCATTGAAGTAAGTGCAACTAAAAATCAGGTATTTTTAGTCGCGGGTTTTATAACAGCGTTCATCAAAACGCTGCTAAAACTTTTAGTTGCGTTTTTTGAGCGCGACTAAAATCAAAATTCTTATAGTGCGATCAAAAAGGAATCGATCGAAAAAGAAAGAATCGGAATTGATCGATATCTTTCTCGAAACAAACAAAAAGAAAGATGAAACATAATCATGGATCAACTAAACCCTCTCGAGGGCTGTTTAAGAATAAGAAAGAGGAATCTAATGGAAATATCATGGAATAAGGTTTGATCATATTCATAGGGATTCCGTAAATAAAATATCAAAAAAGTTTGAAACAATTGAGACTTTTTCGGAGATTGGATGCGGTTACTAATTTATGATCTGACATGTATAGAATGAAAACTTCATTCTCGATTCTACGAGAATTTTTATGAAAGCGTTTCATTTGCTTCTCTTCAATGGAAGTTTCATTTTCCCAGAATGTATCCTAATTTTTGGCCTAATTCTTCTTCTGATGATCGATTCAACCTCTGATAAAAAAGATAGACCTTGGTTCTATTTCATCTTTTGAACAAGTTTAGTAATGAGCATAACGACCATATTGTTCCGATGGAAAGAAGAACCTATAATTAGCTTTTCCGGAAATTTCCAAACGAACAATTTCAACGAAATCTTTTAATTTCTTATTTTACTATGTTCAACTCTATGTATTCCTCTATCCGTAGAGTACATTGAATGTATATAAATGGCTATAACTGAGTTTCTGTTATTCGTATTAACAGCTACTCTAGGAGGAATGTTTTTATATGGTGCTAACGATTTAATAACTATCTTTGTAGCTCCAGAATGTTTTAGTTTATGTTCCTACCTATTATCTGGATATACCAAGAGAGATGTACGGTCTAATGAGGCTACTATGAATTATTTACTCATTGGCGAGGCAAGCTCTTCTATTCTGATTCATGGTTTCTCTTGGCTATATGGTTCATTTGGGGGGGAGATCGAGCTTATGGAAATAGTGAATGGTCTTATCAATACACAAATGTATAACTTCCCAGGAATTTCAACTGCACTTATATCCATCACTGTAGGAATTGGGTTCAAGCTTTCCCCGGCCCCTTTTCATCAATGGACTCCTGACATATACGAAGGAGTGCGGTTCGCTCAACAAATTCCTACCTCTATATCTATCTCTGAGATGTTTGGATTTTTAAAAACTCCATAGACACGCAGAAGAGAAATGCTATCCCCACTCGGACCAAGACATAACTTTTACCAAAAGTTTTTTATGATCTTTTTGTTCAAATAACAACTAAGGTGAAGCAGGGTCAGGAATAATGAATCTCTTTATGATAAACAGATCCATTTTGCAAGTTCGTTATTACGGGTAGTTCCTACAAAGGATCGGACTAATGACGTATACAATAGTTGAATTATTGATGTAGATGCTATATAGTTGGTTCTCATCCTTCAGAGACTACGAGTGTAATAAGGGCATCCGTTGACAAAAGGATCACCCTAAGATGATCATCTCATGGCTATTGAGAACGAATCAAATCAGATGGTTCTATTTCTCAATCTTTCTGACTTGTGCTCCTACGAAACCAAGGTCGAAAGATTGTAAAAGTCAGTTGTTAAAAACCACTAATGAAGGATTCCTCGAAAAGTTAAGGATTAGTAATCCTTTTTAGAAATCGAATGGATTCGGTCTTATACATACGCGAGGAAGGTAATCAAAAAAGAAAGAAGATGAATTCTTCTTTCTTTTATCACTTAGGATCGTGCGAGATGAAAGTCTCATACATGGTTTTGAATGAGAGAAAGAAGTGAGGAATCCTCTTTTAGACTCTGACTCTCCCACTCTAGTCATTGCTTTTCTTTCTGTTACTTCGAAAGTAGCTGCTTTAGCTTCAGCCATGCTAATATTGGAAATCCTAGCTATTCTTAGCATGATATTTGGGAATCTCATTGCTATTACTCAAACAAGCATGAAACGTATGCTTGCATATTCGTCCATCGGTCAAATCGGATATGTAATTATTGGAATAATTATTGGAGACTCAAATGATGGATATGCAAGCATGATAACTTATATGATGTTCTATATCTTCATGAATCTAGGAAATTTTGCTCGCATTGTATCATTTGGTTTATGTACCGGAACTGATACCATTCGAGATTATGCAGGATTATGCACGAAAGATCCTTTTTTGGCTCTCTCTCTCTCTTCAGCCCTATGTCTCTTATCCCTAGGGGGTCTTCCTCCACTAGCAGGGTATTTCGGAAAACTCCATCTATTCTGGTGTGGATGGCAGGCATGCCTATATTTCTTGGTTTCAATAGGACTCCTTATGAGCATTGTTTCCATCTACTATTATCTAAAAATAATCAAGTTATTAATAACTGGACGAAACAAAGAAATAACCCCCCACGTGCGAAATTATAGAAGATCTCCTTTAAGATCAAACAATTCCATCGAATGGAGTATGACTGTATGTGTGATAGCATCTACTATACCAGGAATATCAATGAACCCAATTCTTGCAATTGCTCAGGATACCCTCTTTTAGCTTCTAGGCCTATTTCTTAGTTCAAGATCCCTCTTACTAACTGGAATAAAAGAATTAGTAGATCTGTTCCTCCCAAAATGGGTTGGGGTTATGAACTTATAATCATGGAATCAACTCGATCATCATATTATAAGTTCATTCCATACCGGACCGGACTGGAATAGGGTTATGTACATTCTTATTATGAGAAGGGGTCATTCGAGCGTATGTAAATAGATACTATGTTTCCATATGGATCCCTACATCGTTACATTCTATTTAGGATTAGGAATAGGCGTAATCGGACCTGCTTTTGACATATCTATCATTATTTGGGTACCATATTCACTTCATTGGGCTTCTATTGAATCGAGAAATAGGTTTGATTGTACATCTTTTTGATATATAGGGTATCCTATGGATAATTCAAATCGAAGCAATTTGATGTCTGACTCGGGCCTATATGACATGATCGATCGATAGAAATACCCTAACACTCCATCCACCTTTGTCCATATATTTTATTTATCACACAAGATAGATATCATATTCATGGAATACGATTCACTTTCAAGATGCCTTGATGGTGAAATGGTAGACACGCGAGACTCATAATCTTGTGCTAAATAGCATGGAGGTTCAAGTCCTCTTCAAGGCATAATATTGAGAATGCTCATTGAATGAGCAATTCAATAACAGATTTCGGATCTAATGAATATTGATATACCGAGTATCTTATCTGTTGATACGAAGTATTCCGGCGATCCCCATAATCCGAGTCCGAGCTGTTGGAATTGGAATAGGTTCAGTAGCAGATCACGAAATCTTGGTGATCTTCTCTATCTAATGAATGAGGAGTACGTTTGGAAATCATCCGCCCCGCGCCACCCCCTGAGTATATGATTCAACAGGAATCACACAGGGGTAGATTGATAGAAACATCTAGTAATATACCCACCAGTACCCGTAACCCAGCGGATAAAGTACATTACATAGTACATTTTAGGGATTGGCAACTTACCCATTCAGTGACTTTGGCACTGGACATTCCCAAAATGGGTACTATTGCGTCGGGTGAATTAGAGAATAGACAGACGCCTGTTGGCATTCCAGCTTTCCTTCTCTTTTCAGGGCCTATCCGAAAGAGAATCCAGTACCTCTTGGTCGTGAATATGACGAACCACCTCCATGGATATCTTTGCTTCGGAAAAAAACAATTAGAATTAGGCTCGGTCAACCGGAATATGTATTATCCATATGGGAGATCTTCCAATTGAGAAGATCCATTGACCTGAGACGAAGAGAAAGATCTATCTATTTTCTTTTGTTATTCAGTTAAATCAATGATTCTTTATTGGAGCAGATAGCAACAATCGTTTCATCGGACATGCGTATTTTTTCTTTTCCGACGGATTTCCATGGTTTCATTAATGGAAATTCTTTGATGTAGTGAGTAATAGGCTCTGGTTGTTCACCGTTCAAGAATTTTTGTTTAGGCAGTTCATATCATCTATACATAGTGTTTTGGTCTAAGATTTCAATTCTTCCATGCTTCAGCGGTAGCATATTTCTCCATGGAGCTAAGGTCCAAAATATGGAATAAACAAGTGTTTCCACGACTCTACCACCCGGCCAATTATGTTCCGCTTAATCCCCTTTTCATGGCCACATATCTTTACGGCTAAGGAATGGAAAATCTTTCCCCTGTTACATGAATCAAATGTTTCATTTCATCCGGGAAAAGCGATCTCTTTCTCCACAATGTCTTTGCCATTTGATCCAATAGCGTTCCATTAGATAGGAAGAGATTTCATAAATACTTATAACTCTTGTATGGAGTATTAGAATGGAAAGATCCATTAGATAATGAACTATTGGTTCTAAGCCATCTCTGGCGATGAATCAACAATTCGAATTTTCTTGCGTATTCTTGATGAACCAGTGTCTAGATATAGATGTAGAAGAATTTGTTTGGGAAGTAATAAGCCCCGTTGACATTTCTTCATCTGCAAAGAATTCTCGACGCAAAAATATAGAGACAAAGGGATGATCTTTGAATAGGAAAAAGAATGGATCTGCAGGGTCCCAAATGAATTGGCTTATTCGATAAAAGCCTTGTTCTTTGGAAGATCTATCTCGTGTCTGGTACTACATGGTTCCACTCTGCAAGAACTCCGAATCATTCTCTTAAAGATCATCCTTTTTATGATAAATGATCCGCTTGCCTTGAAATGACCCGGCCCAATAGGGAGATCCCAATCCAGTGGACCTTTCAATACAATCAAATAGATTGCCACAAGGGTGCCATATTCTAGGAGCCCAAACTATGTGATTGAATAAATCCTCCTCTATCTGTTGTGAGTCGAGGACCCCTTCCCCTTCTTCAAACTCCGATTCATATTTTTCATAGGAAAATCTCTGATCAACGATAGAAAAAGATCCAATTTGCATCATATCTAATGGATTCCTTGGTTCGGACCAAAGAAGTAATGTCACTCGATTATTATCAAACTGACTGCAATCCTTTTCTATCCATGAGGATCCCGCTAGAGCGCCTTCTACTTATAGTAGGCCACGAACTAGATCAGAAGCATTCTCAATGAATCCATAAGAAGTGATCCTATTTTTTTCACCAGATTCGGGTCCGGCTGAAGACTAAAGATCTTGAGCGACCAATCCGGCAGAACAACTCAAATGATAAAGAAGTATCGTTAATTTCTTCATGCTCGTTCCAAGTTTGAAGTACCATTTGTACAAATAGGAATCTCCTTCCTTACATGATTTCTTCTTCATATAGATAGATATAAGATCTATGGGGCAATTACTTAGAAGTACTTTTTATGCAACAGCCCTTCCTATTTGATAGAAAAAGACCCCATGATCCTGAACCGAACTTACCTGGGATCGCAAATCCCAAGTTTGTCTATGAAGAGCGGGTCTAATTGTATTAGTTTGTATAATTGATTTCTTCTATGTAATACTAATTGATAGGGCCTCATTGATAAGTGCTACAAAATCTCGTGCATCAGAACCCTTGGTTATGAACCCGAATCCATTAGTATGGAACATTTTCTTTTCCAAGTGAAATCCCCTAGTATATGAAAGAATGAAAAAGTGCTTTCGTTGTTGTGCAATAAGAAGCCTTCGTATCTTAATGCATGTATTTAATTTATTCGGAGCTATTAGAGCGGGATCCACTTTTCGGGGAATATGAGTCGAAGCAATAAAAAGAATATTTCTAGTGGAACATCTTTCACAATCCCTGGAGAGATAGCTCTCTAATAGACCAAGGTGCGTAGCGTAATTCGACTCATTCACATACAGATCATGAATGTTTGGAATCCATATTATGCAAGGAGACATTGCTTTTGCTAATTTGAATTGAAGGGTGATATCAAATCGGTCTATTTTCAACGTCATATACACAGTTAGCACATTCGTCACAGTTAGCAGCTCCGTATCAAGGTCATCATCAATATCGTCACTATCATCAATATCGTCACTATCATCAATATGGATATCATTACTATCATCAATATCGATATCATCAATAAGATAATCTTTAGGCTTGTCAATCAGGAACTTGTTCGAAAATACCGTAATAAAAGGAACATAGGAGTTTGCCGCTAGGTTTTTGACCAACCAGGATCGTCCAGTTCCTATAGAACCTATCACTAAAATACCCCTAGAAGGGGATAGGGCTAAGCGGAGCGAAAAGGGTTTTCCATGAGATGGGAAATGAAAACTATTATCCCCACACGAGGTTTGTGAATAAGTGATTGTCTGATAATGAGCAAGGAATATTCGTCTTTCTGCTAAATAGAATCTATTGAACTCATAATTCATTAGATAATCTGAATGTCAACTAATTATCGTAAGTAAACTGATCCCGATTGTTCAATCATTTGATAACCCAAGTCATTCTTTGATAAAGGATCACTATGAGTCAGACTCAATAGAATTTGATCAATCCTTTTTCTGTCATTAAGGTTGAGAACTGAACCAAGAATTCTCTTTCTTCATCATCAATCGAATCGCTGTTCGCGACCCAGGATTCCATTTTATCATCAATCCAATCACCGTTCACATTTTTTCTTTTTCTTATCAATGAATAGATCTCTTTACTTGTACGACTTAGATATCTCGTATTTCTCAAAAAAATGATTCGATTGATGGAATTTGGTATGAACTTATGAGATCGATGAGATTTATATTCAAATATTTCTTCTTAGAACATATTGATTTGACCCCATAAGTGGGACCACCACCCAATAGCATGTTGCCACCAAAAGCAGAACCCCGTATCTCTTCTAGAGAATCTCCTAATTATTCTAGAGCAACTAGAAAGAGATTCTTTAACCAAAAAGAATTCAGTTCAGATGTAGAATACCTATCCAGAAGTTTTCGCAACTCAATCATGTATGATGGAATCATCAAAGATTTTATCTTTTCCAACTCTGTCTGTAACTCACTGGAGGCTCGGGAAAAAAAGAGAAGATGGATACGAACGAGATATTCAGCAACAAGAAGAAGGAAAAGGATTGAATAGAGGAACTTTCAAGCATTTCTTGATCTCAGATGTGCCATATCAATGGAACGGGTGACTCATTATTTCGATGAATCATTTCTTCGAACAGAAGAAGATTCTGTAAACACTTATTCAAAATCTCACTTATCAGAGTCCATTGTGGAAGAATCCTCTGAGAAATTGGCCATGATATATCTGATCCATACATAATATCATGAAAAATGGATACAATTCTTTGACTGCTACTTAGTATTGGCAATGGGTCTGAAAAAGTATCTACAAGGGCGAAATTTTGATATTTGCAACCTGTCGAAGTAAGGAACCATGGCATATATGTTTGGAACAGATTCCATTTTGAGAGATTTGAAAAAGCACTATCTCATTGAAACGTTCCATACATCTGCCCTTTCTCAACGTATTTCTTTAGACAAAGACTCTGTTTTTTCCTCTTTCCGGATGGTAAATATTTCTCAGAACATGGAGTGTGAATCAAACCCCTGTTTGAATTGAAACTAAGATACTGATGTAAGTTCTTCCCTTCTGAATCAGATAGATTCATATCTGAAAGAGGCCGACAATAAGTTCTTTCAAAATTGACTATTCGTTCCTCTCTTAGAAATGTTGCAGAAATGTCTGCGATCGAGTAAATAGCTCTACAAACGACCGGATCGGATTGAATTAGAAAATGGAAAGATTTGTACAAGTTATACGTTTCAGCACCACTTTGTAGAAAATCGTGAGGTATGAATATATCATATACATGTGACTCGATTGGTGAAATAGTCTCTCTCTCCAAAAACATATGTTTTTTTACCGACACACAAAGAAAATATTTTGTTGCGAATGAACAAGATATTGAGGAATTGTCCATATTAAGACCACCATTATGGATACGGGTCTTTTCCACAGAAAAAGGGAATCTTTTGTTACAATAGAACCAGAAGTGATGTGGATCATTCAAGAATCGAAGTCGATTTTCTTTACAAAAAGAAGATATCAATGAACTTCTATGAAATGGTTTCACGGGATTCAGCCAATTGTCTCAATCGTGGGATATCATTGAGAAATAGGAATCCCTGTTATCAAAGAATTTTCCGCAATTATTTCTAGCATGGAATGAGTCAATCATCCACTTTGGTATCTTTTTGAACAAAAATGGTAATATTGTTCCTCCATTGATCAACAATTTCGGTCTTTGGGAAGTATCATGATCATCCAATAAGAAGGGTTTCAATTTATTCAAATGAACGATTTAAACACCTATTGATTCTAACAACTGATTGCAGGGTTGATCATTCGGACTTTTCAATTCATAAATGTGGATCTCGGACCTATGAATGGGGGTATTCTCGATACTCACAAAGAGAAAGGGAAGTGATTTGGACAAAAAGGGAAGTGACTTGGACAAAAAGAGAAGTGACTTGGACAAAAAGAAAAGAAGTGACTTAGACAAATCTTGTTTGTCAATAGCCTCAGACCAATCAATTGAATATTTATTCATACGTAATCGATCGAACACTAATTGGAAACGGTTCTTCTGTTCAGAAATGAAGTGTTCCAAATGTTCCTGTAAATTCTTGCTCCCATTGGACCATTTATATCTATATGCATCGGGATCCCGATTCATGGATATCTCGGTTCGAGAAATAAGAGGATCAAACCATTTCTTCTGAGTCTCATTCAAATTCAATAAATGTTGGTTTATCTTATATTTCATTATAGTTATATGATTCAGAGTATCATTTCCTATTTTATCCCTTTGAATTCCATATTTGAAGTTGCGATTGGATCTATTCATTATAAAGAATCGATTCGATACATTTCTTATGTACCCATAGATGCTATATTGGATTTGAATCAGATTTCGGATCAATCTATATTGATTGACTGCCACCATGATGATGTTGCTAGCAAATACCGCTGTTTTTAGTTTTGGATCTTCCAAATCATTCCTGCAGTGGATCCAGACCCTTTTTTTTTATCCTTCGATAAAAAGATTCATTCTCCTCATAAAAAAGAGGAGGTAGAACCAATAGAGATTTCTTTTTCGATTCATCTCTGGAGCCTCAGTCAAGAATTTTTTTTGAT
This sequence comes from Allium cepa, assembly GCA_030765085.1. Taxonomy (NCBI): domain Eukaryota; kingdom Viridiplantae; phylum Streptophyta; class Magnoliopsida; order Asparagales; family Amaryllidaceae; genus Allium; species Allium cepa. Next base: position 72,937,457 of record CM060946.1, on the reverse strand, counting down.
CCAACCCGTAGGAATCAATAGAAAAGGCAAATCCCCTATGATACACCATATCCGGCTCGGTTATTGATAGAGTGAATGGATTTGCCATTTCTTGTAATCTCTCTTCTGATTCAAAATTGTGGTGTAATGTGTATCCCCCTTTGTTTCGGTTATGGAATAGATGAAGTAAAGCCAAAAATGGATTTTTTTTTCAAGAAAGAAATCTTATTGGAAGTTTCCATATCTGATTCATCCTTCGGAACCATATCACATCCCGGATCTGATGAAATAGGATGAATTGAGATGGTATTTTGTAAATACGTAATTATCTTGAATATATCAACCATTTCTTTATTTTCCAATCGCTTGGAAGGGATAAAAGAAACATCTTGTTTTTTCTTCAAAAATTTCCGTTCTCTAGTGGACCTCTCAGTAGGATTTGAACCCAGATGAAGTTCTGACCATCTGTCGGAGAAAAAAGAACGAATTGATCTTGTAGGATTCCTAAGAAAATTTTCAATTTCTTTCGAAAGCAGATGAATAATCATCTGATTCTCAGATTTCATGAATAGCCGGAACATTGAGGAAGATCCAAAAAGGCATTTCAGGAATCGATCTGATTCTATCTTTGTTGGTTCCGTTGAAGAAAGGAAGGATCCCAAAGAATCGATCTTTCTTTTAGTTGCCGAATCTCGGTTTGATCGATCAATGTGTGATATTCTGCAACCTCATTTCTAATGGAATCGAAATGATCTATGGATTGATCAGAGGATCCTTTCAATTGGCTAGAATTCGTTACTTGAATGAAAATAGATCTTGTGGAATCATATTGAATATTTGACAATACATTCCGTACCCTGCTAAAAAACCAATCCTTGTTTACCAACCACAAATTGTCTAACCAAATCCAATACTCTCTCGATATGTTCCTCAAAAAATCCGATTCGTGCTGATTCTTCCCCCAACTAACGAAGAGATCTTGGCGGAATTGCCACATATGAGATTGAGCACAATTTTGCAAAGAAATAACCCACTTGTTTCTCGACAAGAGATGGGAAACGTGCTCAATATCATTTGATTGAATAGTTGCCTCAGCTCCTTGTTGTTTGAAGAAACCCTCCCCTCCAATTGATCTTTTTTCAAGAAAACAGACATGAGATAGCAAATCAAGTCTTTCCCTAAGATTTCGAATAGCTGTCCCGAATTCAAGCTGATTATGTTTCGCTTCTTCCTCGGAGAAAGATGATCAAACAATTCCCAATCATGGTCCTTGCGAATCGGATCATCCGTATAGGATAAAAAAGAAACTCCAGATATTTTCTATCTTTCTCTTTGAATGACATCTCAATTCCAGCTACGGTTTCATTAGCTATCTTACAACTAGAATCCCACTTTTTTCCGATCCGGTTCCTCCACCACTGTGAACCCCGGTTCGATTCAGGCATGATACACTTTTTATTTATTGGGAGAACCCAAGTACTCTCTTGCGGATCCATGAAACAACTCTCAGAAATGTTTTTCTATTTTGGAAGATACAGGAGTGAAACAATCAATCTATTGATATTGAAAGACCAAAAAGATTCTTCCAATGTCTCATTTATGGGTCCAATGGAAATCATAGGTATAGGAAGAAGCTCCATCAAATAGAGATTTTTTCTTTCGTCCATCTTTCGATTGGTAATACGAGATATAAGGACCACTACTACAAGCAGTACTGCACCTTCGATCGTGGAATATCGATTGCTTGTTGAACCGTGTGAATCATGTAAAAGTAGGATACTCTAAATTCGAGGGTCAGAGAGTTTCATAAAACGTTCTTGGTGGGAAAAAAATGTGAGTGAAAGATCCCACTGAATCGAATTTGATCCATGAATCCAAGAAATATTGAGAATTCTTGATCTCACTCAATATCTCTCTCAATTCAAAGATCTAGGATTTGAATTGATATCATTTCATTGATTCCTCCTAAAGATTTTCATTGATTCTTCCTAAAGATTTCATTTCAATTGGAATTTGGTTATTCACGATGTATAATGAGCCTTGTTAAGCATCCATGGATGAATGGTTAAAGCGTCCAACTCATAATTGGTAAATTCATGGGTTCAATTCCTGCTGGATGCACACCAATGGGAATGTTCAATAAGTATACTGGAATTGGCTTTGTATCAATGGAATCTCATCATCCATACATAACGAATTTGTATGGTATATTCATACCATAATATATGAACAGTAAGAACTAGAATTCTTATCGATATTAGAACTCATAGGGAAGAAAATGGAGTTATGGATGGAATCAAATATGCAGTATTTACAGAAAAAAGTATTCAGATATTGGGGAATAATCAATATACTTCTAATGTCGAATCAGGACCAACTAGGACAGAAATAAAGCATTGGGTCGAACTCTTCTTTGGTGTCAAGGTAATAGGTATGAATAGCCATCGACTCCCAGGAAAGGGTAGAAGAATAGGACCTATTATGGGACATACAATGCATTATAGACGTATGATCATTACGCTTCAACCGGGTTATTCTATTCTACCTCTTATAGAGAAAAGAACTTAAAGAAATATACGTAATAACATAGCGGTACATTTATACAAAACTTCTACCCCGAGCACACGTAATAGAGCTATAGACAGTCAAATGAAATCCAATCCACAAAATAATTTGATCTGTGGACAGCATCATTGTGGTAAAGGTCGTAATGCCAGAGGGATCATTACTGCAAGACTAGAGGGGGAGGTCATAAGCGTCTATACCGTAAAGTCGATTTTCGACGGAATGAAAAAGACATATCTAGTAGAATCATAACCATAGAATACGACCCTAATCGAAATGCATACATTTGTCTCGTACATTATGGGGATGGCGACAAAAGATATATTGTACACCCCAGAGGGGCTATAATTGGAGATACCATTATTTCTGGTACAGAAGTCCCTATATCAATGGGAAATGCCCTACCTTTGAGTGCGGTTTGAACTATTAATTTACGTAATTGGAAGTAACCAATTAGGTTTACGATGAAACCTAGAAATCAATCACTGATCCAATTTGATTACCTCTATGGGATAGACCTCAACAGAAAACTGTTGAGTATCGGCAGCAAGTGATTGAGTTCAGTAGTTCCTCATAGAAAATTATTGACTCTAGAGATATGGTAATATGGAGAAGACAAAATTGTTTGAAGCACGCACAGAACCGGAAGCGCCCCTTGTTTCAAAGAGAGGAGGACGGGTTATTCACATTTAATTTGATGGTCAGAGGCGAATTGAAAGCTAAGCAGTGGTAATTATAAAGATCCCCCGGGGAAAATAGAGATGTCTCCTACGTTACCCGTAATATGTGGAAGTATCGACGTAATTTCATAAAGTCATTCGATCTGAATGCTACATGAAGAACATAAGCCAAATGATGGAAAGGGGAGACCTAGGATGTAGAAGATCATACATGAGTGATTCGACATATTTAGATTCCTATATATCCACTCATGTGGTACTTCATCATACGATTCACAAAGATAAGGATCCATCTGTCTAGATATCATCATATACATCTAGAAAGCCGTATGCTTTGGAAGAAGCTTGTACAGTTTGGGAAGAGGTTTTTAAAAGAAGAATCTACTTCAACCGATATGCCCTTAGGCACGGCCATGCATAACATAGAAATCACGCTTGGAAAGGGTGGACAATTAGCTAGAGCGGCTGGCGCTGTAGCGAAACTGATCGCAAAAGAGGGTAAATCAGCCACATTAAGATTACCATCTGGGGATGTACGTTTGATATCCAAAAACTGCTTAGAAACAGTCGGACAAGTGGGTAATGTTGGGGTGAATCAACACAGTTTGGGTAGAGCCGGATCAAAGTGTTGGATAGGTAAGCGTCCCGTCATAAGAGGAGTAGTTATTAACCCTGTAGACCATCCCCATGGAGGTGGGGAAGGGAAAGCCCCAATTGGTAGGAAAAAACCCACAATTCCTTGGGGTATCCTGCACTTGGAAGAAGAAGTCGGAAAAGGAATGAATTCAACTTTCTTAACTCTGAATATTGAACCTTTATTGACCAGCTCCATTTATAACTGATTCCTATTATTATTTTTAAATTAGTTTCATTCCTTAGTTTACTTTAAATTTCAATTTGAAGTTGTTTTGTTGCTAATTTTTTTATTATTATTATAGTTTTCAAATTATGAAAAGCTTTGACATATTCTCCTTTTGTTTTTTTAGCATTACATATTTTCATAAGCACATATGTAAGATTCCAATCCTCAACACAATTAATTTCAATCAATTCTCAAACCATTCTCTTTAGTTTAAAGAGATTTACAACTTTCTTGCTTATATATTCAACTTATTTGAGAAAAACAACCTCATATTCAAAATCATCCTATTTTGCTTCCAATAATTCATAGGACTTATCTAATTCTCATTTACTTCAAACAACCCATTTCCATATGCAATTCAACAATATTATTGTGAATAGATAATCACTTAAGCTTTATAACAAATTTTAAATTGATTTCAACTTAATTTACACTTGAGTCCATCTCATTTAATTTATTCACAATTCTTTCATTGCATTTTCTTTTATTTTAAAAGTTTGATTCCAAACCATTTTATTAAACTCGACAACCAATATTTTACACAATCATCTCATAATTCACTTAAGTCATTTATTTCCTTCAAACTGTTCCACCTAACAACTTAGGTTTATTCTATTTTACCAATTCCATTTAAATCTTTGATTTGATTTTCCCTTAATTAAATCCCAATTATTTATTGATTTATTTGATTAGTTTATTCTTTTATCCATTCTTAAATTTTAATTTGCATTAACAACTCATTATTGAATTTATTCATAATAAGGTTATTCAATTTATACTTGAATTAGATTTGTTTACAACTTACACCAATTCTATTTAAATCCAATTCAATACTTACTTTGGTTTACATTTACTTATTTACATAAGAATTTTATTTCATTCAATTTTATCAGTAACTCGATTGAATTCATTCAAATTCAGTTTTATTCTAACTCAACTCTAATTAAATTTAGCTACTTGCCATTCTTTATATTTATTTCACAATATATATGAACTCAAAACTTATTTCTTTACTTTAAAGTTTATATTACTCATTTGGGTCATTTCATCCTATAATCACAATTCCAGATTATTTATATATATATATATATAACACTTAGCATCTTATGGCATAAATTTTCACCTCATAATTACAATCATTTTACCCTCAAATTTTATATCCAATTAAGTTCATTTTGAACTTCAATTCCATTTAACTTATCTCAGGTTAAACTCAGGTACATTTTCTTCACTTTTATTTACTTTAAATTAAATTTTAATTCTCGGATTAAAATTCCCAATTTCTTCTTATTAATATCAACTTTACTTTATAAGTTCGATAGTTGATTTATTCAAACCTTTCACTTTATCTGAATAGAATTTCTTAGAATTCAATTGCCTGTTTTTCATTTCCAAAACCATTTTGAAATGATAACTACACATACCTACTTGGTATATCAAATCAAATTTTCAAACTCCAAACACTTGTTTTCACCAAACAAATTTTCTCTTTTTGAAAATTTCTAAAACAACTTGTATACCCAACAAGCCCAAACAATATCATGACCAACCAACCTGGTAGCAATCCATCACTTTAGAAACTCAAAAATGAATACTAATGATGTGGCCATCATCATCAGGATCATTTTCCAGCGACTGAAGTGAGTTCAATGCTTTCTTATTTTCACAAATTCTTCCCAAAATAATTTCCATTCAACAATATTTCCCAAAACAATATTCCATTATTTCCTTCAAATCTTTGGAAAAACACATCTTCAAGCATTCCCAAGATTTTAAATTCCCAAATCCTTTTGTTTAAATTCATCATTTTTATTTTTTTTATTTTCGGGACTTAAATTCTAGTTTAATCAAATTTCAGTTATATTCCTTTTTATTTAAAATCATTCTTAAATAAATTTATTTGGTTATAAACCACTCACATTTAAAATTTTATTTGATTGTACTTTTAACAATCAAATATCCAAGTAGATATAGTTATTTCAGAAAAATATTTCTTTTATATCAAAATATAATTTTTGGGTAAAATTATTTCATTTACCCTACCATTAAAAACCGTACCGTGTTGGTCTATATTGTTTAAGAGTTTAGAAACCCCTATCGATGAAATGGCGTCCCACACATCGACCAGAATCCATAAACACTCAACAGATAAATCACCACAATATAAAAACAATTTTATATTCACTAACAAGTACGCGCTCATATTTATTAATACACTCAAACTCATTCTAGAGTTCTACAAACTCAATTCTATGAGTAATTCCTACCAGAGCCAAGGTTATCACCAACCTATGCTCTGATACCAACTGTGACGACCCGCCCTTCTACTACCAGAAAGACGTATCATCATTAAGAAAGAAAGGGATAGAAATAGAAAAGAAAGAGAAAGAAAGAACAGCACCATCAGAATCTCACAGCGGAACGGAACAAAATATAATATATCACATAAATATTACATAGTATAATACATCAATCAGAGTTATACAGATAATACATCACATACTAGACAGTTATAAACATCTGTCTAGTTAATACAACTCAAACAATATGACTACCAACACAGCGGAACTATATATATATATATATCTACAACGTTGAAGCCTCCTGCTCCATTGCTCCTCCAGAATTCGTCAAAGCTAACCTGAATCCCTTGGCTACCCGTAAAAATTTAGGTACCCGAGTGTTTATGAAAAACAAAATAAACTCTGGGTCAGACATGGGTCTGGTATGAGTAAACGGTTTAAAGTTGCTTAACTTTGAAAAACATTTGCAAATAAAGGTATCCCGTAAGACTCCCTACAAATAAATACGGGTAAGTTTTTACCTTACGCTAACCAAAACATTTCATAGGAAATCCAGTGATATTATAATAGTGTCTAGGGTTTTCAAGTAAATAGAAAATAGCCGAAATTGTTACATTCATTAAATTCCAGCTACTAGCCACAAAAGTGGGTAATACAAATCAAAACCGTAGGATCTCGTAGGGAAAATGGATTTCCAACAATGGCAGGGCTACTGGGGTACCGCCCGTCACAGTACGGGGCCTAGATCACCGTACCGAGGATTACTTCCTTCATCCCCTGCAACACAAGGCCGGAACCATTCCTTACTGAACAGTCCCGAACAAGACAAACCCCGTGGTTGGCACGACCCACCACTCACTAAGCCGAAATATAAAAAAGGGACATCTAGACAGGGGAAATATCTTGTCCTGCTTGGGCATGACCCACCTAACCTTGCTGCATCTCCCCTGTTTTAGCCATTCCCGGTTGATGAGGCTTGAGGCTGCGATTACCTTTATAGAACATATCACTTAGAATGCTCATCGTCCGCCTGACGATGTGCTGAAAGTATTCAATCCATACAAGTTCGTTCCGGGTTCGAAAGAAACCGAAGGCATTATCTCGTCACACTCATTTTGGAATCACCCTCAGAGTCAACGACGATAACCCTTGCATTCTGAAACACCATCTCGATCTTCATTTCAGGATTCACGACCTAACGTTTAAATTGGATTGATGTGGTTTTCGGGGAATCAAATTTGATTCTTCCGATTCCGGTCTCATCGAATCCAACCGCCATTTTAAGGGCCAAGTTGTCTAATTAGCTTATACAGTTTTAAATAATTCAAATTCAACAATTGAATTAACATAGCATTGATTACAGATAAAATCAATACAAGCAGCATAGGTATAGCACAGCATATCATAGAGTATCATAGAATATCATCACATAAATAACACAATCAGATATTCAACACACAATCCATAAACAGTCATCTGAAATTCAATGTAAATTAAGTATATCAGAGTTAATCGCTCAACCCTGTGTTATTGATTAACAATTATATTACTCATTTCTTTACAAACTATTTGAATCCATAGATCATTCATAATTAATTATTAATCTTAATTACTCAATAACTTATTTTATTTTACACTACTTAATTAATCAATTCTTGATTAAATAGTTTAACTTTAATTACGATTCTTTAACCATTAATTACTACCTTAATGGTTATTTAATAACTTGAATACTTATTTGTTAACTTTAATTTACTTAATTAACCCTTTATTTATCCTTAATTCTTAAGTAAATTACTTAATTAATTGTTAATTCACATCTAGTTTATTTGATTAACCAACTATTAACTTAAATAGTAATTACAATCTTATAATTACTTAAAATCTACCATTAATTATAGTTTAAAAGTGATTATTCTTAATTACTTCCTGAAGATATTGATTATTTAATTTAATTAGCATTTTAAGGGTTTCCTTAAGTTCGAAGTTCCATTATATTACTAACTATAACTCGGACATTCATTAACTTTATGCTTAAATAAATTGATCACTGAATTACGTTAATAAATAGGAGCTTAACCTTTCAAAGTACGGACCAAAATAATTATCTTGTATAAAAGTTTTGAAATCTTGAACCTCTTAAACATTTTTTTTTCTAAAACAGTGTTTTACAGTTAAATAAAAACTGTTTACTTAGCTTACTAAAAGAAAATGAAACTGCAGTTATCAAACACTAAACACTACCCTGGGAAACTCACGCAATGCCTCGAGTCATTCAAACAATTCACCCGAGCACCTCCCTGAACCCCATCTTCTTCTCTTAATTTTTTTTAGTTATAAACTGTTAAATTATAAACTGCTAAACGTTTACAAGAGAATGAACATCAGGTCCCCAACAACTATCACGCGATCGTCTCGAGGCATCTCCCCAGAAAATTAAACACGACTCGAAGCACACCAATGACAGAAAAAAAAACACAACTCCACCTCCATCACCACCGTGCACGTGCACGGTGGGTAGCCGCACTTCCAACGGCAGTCACCAGCGTCCACCAACCGAATTTTCTCCTCTCAACCATAATCGACTCCTAGAGATTCAAAAATAAGGTCGAAACCAAAATTTACAGTTTTACGAAAGCACTGCAAACAAGTCCCTCGGTAAATTTCACTCGCGATCTTCGAACAAGCCACCGAATTGCCGCCGCTTCGCCCACACGACCTCGATACACTAAACCATCTACCCTCCAAATCTCGTGCAGCTCGGCTACGAAATGAGGGTGAACTCGATGATTAACAGAGAAGAAACAATTACCTAGTAAAGCCCTAATATGGTCTCGTGTTCCAAATTCAATAAATAGAAAAATTAATTTACATTTTTCCTGAGATCACAATCACTGATATTAGCTTCACTTCAATTCTTAACTTAAATTATTGATTACATAACAAGAAATTCGCAAAAGTGCCATTTTGGTTCGTATACAAACTGCCTTGGAAATACTGTGTTAAAAATCTTCATTTTAGTTTTAAAAATCATGTTTAGTGGTAAGGATTCAAGCTATGGACTCAAGTTAATACTTTACATCATTCCATTTTATCCAATTCAGACTTTCTTACTTGTAAAATAAGTTACAGTGTATACTTACAAACCAGGGTTTAAATTAGCATTTTAAAAATCTTAATTATTAGTTTACATATTTTGTTGGTTGAAAGATTAAAACTTAACAAAGATCTAGTGTGAATTATATAAGATTTTGAACAATACACAACCTGTATCACTTTCAGAGTAGTACAGAGCAAATCCTTGCAATATTCAAAATCAAAGCATAAACCATCATGCCATAAACAATTCTCTAAACTGTTATTTTATCAACTAAAAGCTTTTAAACTTCTTGTTTACTCACCTGTCATAATTCCAGTAACAATAGCATTGAGGTAGATTGTTTGTAACTTGAAACTGTCCTGAGATTTACTGTCTTTAGCTCTTTCCTGTTCCTCTTTCTTCTTCTTTTTTGTTTTTTTTTTTGTTTTTTTGTTTACAGGTTTACTAATATATTTTTACTGAACGAACCAAATAAGAATATTTACACTCATATATATAGAAGAAAATAGGTGTACATGGGTAGGTTGTATCTACACAACTATATATTCTTGACCAGGTTTATTTTGTAATTATCTTCCTGTAGTATAGCATGATTTTGCAAATTTCAGCTGGACATGTTTGTAGGTCTGAGATGTTCAGGTTTGTAGACAAATGAGTTGACAAAATAATGCACTGAGAAGATGGAATTTAAATGTTTAGGTTGCTAATTATGTTTACACAATTATAAGTATAGTGTACTATGTATATAGATATTTATTTATAGGCAAGTATTTCAGGTCAATGGCTTGAGTGAGAAGCTTTATATAAAGATCTTTGTTTTGTTATTAAGTTACTTGTTTTTATTAACTTCAAGTTTGGACTGTAATACACATATTTGTTTGCATATATATTTGTCTTATTATCATTTTATTTATATATTTTTTTCAGTTTGACTTGGGTCTTACATGAAGAATACTTGTATACATTTATTTATATCTTTATTTTAGCTACTTATTGGATCCCATACATGTGTTTGACTACATTACTTGTATTCTATTTGTATGACAGACTTTACAAGCCTTTGATCATAATATTTTGTTTGTATTTTTATATTTCAAGTTATAACTTATATTTGTATATTTATATTTTTAGTTACATTTATATTTTATAATTATGGTTTATATTTACATTCCCATACTTATGTTATGGATGTTTATGCTTCTACCCATTTACATTGTTTTATATTTAAGTTCATATTTATGATTTATACTTGTCTTGTATGTATATATTTATAATCATTTATATTGTTTTACACTTAAGTTTTTGTTTTAAATTTCCATATTTAATACTCATATGATTATTATTTAAAGTTCTACAATTAGATATACATACATATATTATCAGATATGAAAATATTGAAAGTATTTTAATTCAATTATGTAAAAATAAGTTCTATTATAATATTATCGAAAGATTTTATTTTGAACTTTCCAAAGTCCAATTCCCCCTTTTTTTTTAAAAAAAATGCAATTTAAATAAATAAATTGACAGTATCTCCAAATCATAATCATTTTAATATGGTCAATTTTCATTTCATTTAATTTAGATTAAATATTTATTAAAATAAACGGGGTCAAAAATCCAGGGTCGTTACAGCGGATTTATTTTTTGTCCCATATTTTTTATTATATTATCTTTCCATCTATTTTTTTCTAAATATGAATCTAAATCTTAAATTCATCGAAAGATAATTTTGATTTATCTTTTAGTACAATTGTTATACGACAAGTTGGCCTTTTTATCAGATAACTACGTACTCGAGCTCCAGGTCTTAATTTTTCACAAAAGAACCTCCACTGACTTCGGCTTTACTAATGAATAAATCGGTTTCGTTCAAACCCATATTATGACTAGCGTTTGCTGCTGCGGAATAAACCAATTTTAAAATGGCATAAGATGCTCGATAAGGCATAAGTTCCAATAAGCGTTTCCTCATAAGAACGCCCGCGAATCTGATCAATTACTCTTTGCGCTTTGAAAATAGACATACATACATGTTGAGCTAAAACTTTTACTTCTCCACTCGAATTTGAGTTCTTTTTCTTTATCATAAGGTTATCTCCCTCCAATGAATGATAAATATCTATTTCGTTTCCAAATTAACGACGATATTTATTATCGTTTCTCGCATGTCTCGCGAAAGTCAGAGTCGGCGCGAATTCTCCCAATTTGTGACCTACCATACGATCTGTTGTATAAATAGGTAAATGTTCCTTTCCATTATGAATAGAGATTGTATGGCCAATCATTTTGGGTATAATGGTAGATTCCCGAGACCAAGTTACTATTATTTCTTTCTCCTCCCTCATGTTGAGTTTTTCAATTTTTCTTGATAAATGATTAGCTACAAAAGGGTTTCTTTTAGTGAATGTGCCACAGGTAATTACTCCTTTTTTTACATTTTAAAGATTGGCATTCTATGTCCAATAGAATATCTCGATCTAAGTATGAAGGTAAGAATAAATACAATAATGATGAATGGAAAAAGGAGAAAATCCTTTAGCAAGATAAGGGGCGGATGTAGCTAAGTGGATCAAGGCAGTGGATTGTGAATCCACCACGTGCGGGTTCAATTCCCGTCGTTCGCCCATCACATTATTTCAAATTCAAAAATTCTATTTTCAATATTCCTATTTACGGCGACGAAGAATAAAACTATCACTACATTTTTATGGAATTGGTAATTCAGATTTAAATAAGAAGATTAAGGCTATAGTGGTAGAGTAATAAAGTAAGGGAATATATAATGCTTATATTAAATTTAAGGAATGGGTGGTGGAATTCTTAAGTAAAATTGATACTGAGAAAAATTATTCTAAGTGGATAGAAATCAAAATAATGTGAATAAAAGAAAATTGATATGGTTGATAATCAATGGATATAAATACGTAGGATGCACGTATATTATTTTATTCGCATAACAATTTGATCCAGATTCGAGCACAGAATTTCGAGATAATTATATCGATCCGAGTTAGGATTTTTCACTCGATTTTCGACGACGAACCATGGATTTGGATTTTGATTAATTCTAGAAATTCTCTCTCATAGTTATGACTATGCAAGGAGAATGACAGTTTCCGATCAAGAAATCAGTTCTGAGTCCATACTAGGAAGTGGGTGGACGATACTAGATCGGAAATTAAATTGTGTGATTGAGCGAGCGATCAGATTTGATATTACGTACGAATAGTAAATGTACATCGTACGGGCTTGATGTAATAGATATTGAAATTCTGTAAACAAGTCAATACAATTTGGAAGAGTTAATACTGTAGATCTCAGAATTGAATTGCCAGAGTAGATATCTGGAATTCATTATGTATTCCATGTATCCCATCTTAGAAATGTGCTTGTAATTCATTAATTGTTGTTAACCAGTAATTCAGGAATTTGGAAGTTGAACCAAATTTAACTGTGGTCAGGAATTCAGATCGGATTGTTGATCATCGAGAGACAACTCTCGATAATTTTAGGGAAGCTTATCCGGATTTGTGTTCGGATAGTTAGTGTTGTTTGTTAGGATAGACTGTTTGGTTGTTTTTTTAATATATAAATGATCTTTATGTTTGAATAGTTGATATAACGCTTTTGAATTATCTTTGTTTTAAAATTTCGGGGACGAAATTCTTTTAAGGGGGAAGGAATGTAACGACCCTGGATTTTTGACCCCGTTTATTTTAATAAATATTTAATCTAAATTAAATTAAATGAAAATTGAACATATTAAAACGATTATGACTTGGAGACACTGTCAATTTATTTATTTAAATTGCATTATTTAAAAAAAAGGGAATTGGACTTTGGAAAGTTCAAAATAAAATCTTTCGATAATATTATAATAGAACTTATTTTTACATAATTGAATTAAAATACTTTCAATATTTTCATATCTGATAATATATGTATGTATATCTAATTGTAGAACTTTAAATAATAATCATATGAGTATTGAATATGGAAATTTAAAACAAAAACTTAAGTGTAAAACAATATAAATGGTTATAAATATATACATACAAGACAAGTATAAATCATAAATATGAACTTAAATATAAAACAATGTAAATGGGTAGAAGCATAAACATCCATAACATAAGTATGGGAATGTAAATATAAACCATAATTATAAAATATAAATGTAACTAAAAATATAAATATACAAATATAAGTTATAACTTGAAATATAAAAATACAAACAAAATATTATGATCAAAGGCTTGTAAAGTCTGTCATACAAATAGAATACAAGTAACGTAGTCAAACACATGTATGTGATCCAATAAGTAGCTAAAATAAAGATATAAATAAATGTATACAAGTATTCTTCATGTAAGACCCAAGTCAAACTGAAAAAAATATATAAATAAAATGATAATAAGACAAATATATATGCAAACAAATATGTGTATTACAGTCCAAACTTGAAGTTAATAAAAACAAGTAACTTAATAACAAAACAAAGATCTTTATATAAAGCTTCTCACTCAAGCCATTGACCTGAAATACTTGCCTACAAATAAATATCTTTATACATAGTACACTATACTTATAATTGTGTAAACATAATTAGCAACCTAAACATTTAAATTCCATCTTCTCAATACATTATTTTGTCAACTCATTTGTTTACAAACCTGAACATCTCAGACCTACAAACATGTCCAGTTGAAATTTGCAAAATCATGCTATACTACAGGAAGATAATTACAAAATCAACCTGGTCAAGAATATATAGCTGTGTAGATACAACCTACCCATGTACACCTATTTTCTTCTATATATATGAGTGTAAATATTCTTATTTGGTTCATTCAGTAAAAAAATATTAGTAAACCTGTAAACAAAAAAAACAAAAAAAAAGAAGAAGAAAGAGGAACAGGAAAGAGCTAAAGACAATAAATCTCAGGACAGTTTCAAGTTACAAACAATCTACCTCAATGCTATTGTTACTGGAATTATGACAGGTAAGTAAACAAGAAGTTTAAAAGCTTTTAGTTGATAAAATAACAGTTTAGAGAATTGTTTATGGCATGATGGTTTATGCTTTGATTTTGAATATTGCAAGGATTTGCTCTGTACTACTCTGAAAGTGATACAGGTTGTGTATTATTCAAAATCTTATATAATTCACACTATATCTTTGTTAAGTTTCAATCTTTCAACCAACAAAATATGTAAACTTATAATTAAGATTTTTAAAATGCTAATTTAAACCCTGGTTTGTAAGTATACACTGTAACTTATTTTACAAGTAAGAAAGTCTGAATTGGATAAAATGGAATGATGTAAAGTATTAACTTGAGTCCATAGCTTGAATCCTTACCACTAAACATGATTTTTAAAACTAAAATGAAGATTTTTAACACAGTATTTCCAAGGCAGTTTGTATACGAACCAAAATGGCACTTTTGCGAATTTCTGGTTATGTAATCAATAATTTAAGTTAAGAATTGAAGTGAAGCTAATATCAGTGATTGTGATCTCAGGAAAAATGTAAATTAATTTTTCTATTTATTGAATTTGGAACACGAGACCATATTAGGGCTTTACTAGGTAATTGTTTCTTCTCTGTTAATCATCGAGTTCACCCTCATTTCGTAGCCGAGCTGCACGAGATTTGGAGGGTAGATGGTTTAGTGTATCGAGGTCGTGTGGGCGAAGCGGCGGCAATTCGGTGGCTTGTTCGAAGATCGCGAGTGAAATTTACCGAGGGACTTGTTTGCAGTGCTTTCGTAAAACTGTAAATTTTGGTTTCGACCTTATTTTTGAATCTCTAGGAGTCGATTATGGTTGAGAGGAGAAAATTCGGTTGGTGGACGCTGGTGACTGCCGTTGGAAGTGCGGCTACCCACCGTGCACGTGCACGGTGGTGATGGAGGTGGAGTTGTGTTTTTTTTTCTGTCATTGGTGTGCTTCGAGTCGTGTTTAATTTTCTGGGGAGATGCCTCGAGACGATCGCGTGATAGTTGTTGGGGACCTGATGTTCATTCTCTTGTAAACATTTAGCAGTTTATAATTTAACAGTTTATAACTAAAAAAATTAAGAGAAGAAGATGGGGTTCAGGGAGGTGCTCGGGTGAATTGTTTGAATGACTCGAGGCATTGCGTGAGTTTCCCAGGGTAGCGTTTAGTGTTTGATAACTGCAGTTTCATTTTCTTTTAGTAAGCTAAGTAAACAGTTTTTATTTAACTGTAAAACACTGTTTTAGAAAAAAAATGTTTAAGAGGTTCAAGATTTCAAAACTTTTATACAAGATAATTATTTTGGTCCATACTTTGAAAGGTTAAGCTCCTATTTATTAACGTAATTCAGTGATCAATTTATTTAAGCATAAAGTTAATGAATGTCCGAGTTATAGTTAGTAATATAATGGAACTTCGAACTTAAGGAAACCCTTAAAATGTTAATTAAATTAAATAATCAATATCTTCAGGAAGTAATTAAGAATAATCACTTTTAAACTATAATTAATGGTAGATTTTAAGTAATTATAAGATTGTAATTACAATTTAAGTTAATAGTTGGTTAATCAAATAAACTAGATGTGAATTAATAATTAATTAAGTAATTTACTTAAGAATTAAGGATAAATAAAGGGTTAATTAAGTAAATTAAAGTTAACAAATAAGTATTCAAGTTATTAAATAACCATTAAGGTAGTAATTAATGGTTAAAGAATCGTAATTAAGGTTAAACTATTTAATCTAGAATTGATTAATTAAGTAGTGTAAAATAAAATAAGTTATTGAGTAATTAAGATTAATAATTAATTATGAATGATCTATGGATTCAAATAGTTTGTAAAGAAATGAGTAATATAACTGTTAATCAATAACACAGGGTTGAGCGATTAACTCTGATATACTTAATTTACATTGAATTTCAGATGACTGTTTATGGATTGTGTGTTGAATATCTGATTGTGATATTTATGTGATGATATTTTATGATACTCTGTGATATGTTGTGATATACATATGCTGCTTGTATTGATTTTATCTGTAATCAATGCTATGTTAATTCAATTGTTGAATTTGAATTATTTAAAACTGTATAAGCTAATTAGACAACTTGGCCCTTAAAATGGCGGTTGGATTCAATGAGACCGGAATCGGAAGAATCAAATTTGATTCCCCGAAAATTACATCAATCTAATTTAAACGTTAGGTCGTGAATCCTGAAATGAAGATCGAGATGGTGTTTCAGAATGCAAGGGTTATCGTCGTTGACTCTGAGGGTGATTCCAAAATGAGTGTGACTAGATAATGCCTTCGGTTTCATTCGAACCCGGAACGAACTTGTATGGATTGAATGCTTTCAGCACATCGTCAGGCGGACGATGAGCATTCTAAGTGATATGTTCTATAAAGGTAATCGCAGCCTCAAGCCTCATCAACCGGGAATGGCTAAAACAGGGGAGATGCAGCAAGGTTAGGTGGGTCATGCCCAAGCAGGACAAGATATTTCCCCTGTCTAGATGTCCCTTTTTTATATTTCGGCTTAGTGAGTGGTTGGTCGCGCCAACCATGGGGTTTGTCATGTTCGGGACTGTTCAGTAAGGAATGGTTCCGGCCTTGTGTTGCAGGGGATAAAGGGAGTAATCCTCGGTACGGTGATCTAGGCCCCGTACTTTGACGGGCGGTACCCCAGTAGCCCTTCCATTGTTGAAAATCCATTTTCCCTACGAGATCCTACGGTTTTGATTTGTATTACCCACTTTTGTGGCTAGTAGCTGGAATTTAATGAATGTAACAATTTCGGCTATTTTCTATTTACTTGAAAACCCTAGACACTATTATAATATCACTGGATTTCCTATGAAATGTTTTGGTTAGCGTAAGGTAAAAACTTACCCGTATTTATTTGTGGGGAGTCTTACGTGATACCTTTATTTGCAAATGTTTTTCAAAGTTAAGCAACTTTAAACCGTTTACTTATACCAGACCCATGTCTGACCCGGAGTTTATTTTGTTTTTCATAAACTCTCGGGTACCCAAATTTTTACGGGTAGCCAAGGGATTCAGGTTAGCTTTGACGAATTCTGGAGGAGCAATGGAGCAGGAGGCTTCAACGTTATAGATATATATATATATATATATATATATATATATATATATATATATATAGTTCCGCTGTGTTGGTATCTCCGTGTCATATTGTTTGAGTTGTATTAACTACACAGATATTTATAACTGTCTAGTATGTGATGTATTATCTGTATAACTCTGATTGATGTATTATACTATGTAATATTTATGTGATATATTATATTTTGTTCCGTTCCGTTGTGAGATTCTGATGTTGTTGTTCTTTCTTTCTCTTTCTTTTCTATTTCTATCCCTTTCTTTCTTAATGATGATACGTCTTTCTGGTAGTAGAAGGGCGGGTCGTCACATCCGCTTGGTTTCAGACTTGGTACAACCCAAAATCATCATTCCTTTTGGTTCGCACAACCAACAATTTTTTTTGCAGGTCTACAAGAAGATGAGAAAATACGAAATTGTATAAAGAACTATGTACAAAAAATAAAAAATATCCTCAGGTTTCGAAGGAATTGGAATTGCGTGTATAGAAATTAAAAAAAGAATTGATTTAATCCAGGTTATAATTCATATTGGATTCCCAAATTTATTAATAGAGTGCCGAACACGAGGAATCAAAGAATTATAGAAGAATGTACAAAAAAAATTTCATTCTATGAATCGAAGAATCAACATTGCTATCACACGAATAGAAAAACCTTATGGAGACCCCAATATTCTTGCAGAATATATGGCTTCTCAAATAAGAAATAGAGTTTCATTTCGAAAGCAATGAAAAGAGCTATTGAATTAACTGAACAAACAGATACAAAAGGAATTCAAATACAAATTGCAGGACGTATTGACGGAAAAGAAATTGCACGTGTCGAATGGATCAGAGAAGGTAGGGTTCCTCTACAAACAATCCGCACTAAAATTGATCATTGTTCCTATACAATTCGAACTATCCATGGATTACTAGGCCTCAAAATTTGGATATTTGTGGATGAAGAATAATAGACCTTTATTTATCTTGTCATTCTATCCAGTAATATAGTGATATATAAAACAAAAAACTAGAAACTTTTTCTGTTTTTCTGTTAAATCAAAAAAAAAATCGAATTTTATAAGGTTGAATAAAAAAGAAATTAACCTTTTTTTTAATTGCTATGCTTAGTGTGTGACTCGTTAGTTTTTTCTTTATAGTTTTTAGTAGGATCAAAAAAGACCGATCCCTACTAATTGGTTAACTCGCTAGTAAAATTTAAGATTTGAATTCACTACGCACCTCTGCTTTGTTGGGAGGCGGCCATAGGGAGTGTCGTAAGAATACTACTCCTTCCCTTTGCTATATCTCTCCGCCCGGCGATATGGAAGAAGAGTGCTGCCAGGACTGGGAGGGCGAGAAAGAAGGACTAAAAGCCAACTGCTACACATAAGCCTTATCCGTGAAGAAAGCTCCGATAGCTTAGCTCATCCCAGAGTGATAACATGTTTTTCTGAGTAGTTGTACAATCGCCCGGTAGAGGTGCTCATGAAAAACGCAAACTAGAAATAACTGGGGAATGGCATATTTTGGCATTGTACTACCAGTTACCTGTGAGCCCGGGATCATCCATTTAGGCCCGACTAGGAACACATGGAACCAGGCTCGGGAACAGTACTAGTAGAAGGGTAGTCGAAAATAGACTTTAGAAACAGCAGTTATTCCTAGGGCGATCGAGATTATGCTCCTAAACGCACCTTTCCCTGGTATGCATCATGATTGCCCACGCCCAGATCATTACGCCTTTCTATTAATCTACTGGATCGGTTTATGCAAGCTAATTGTAACCCAAAAGCAAAAGAAAGGCAGCAAAGCTAATGGTTTCTACTAAAGCATATTCGCGATTTCATCACCTTGCCTAATAGTTTAAGAAAGTAGACTAGATTCCCTATGCATAAACTCATAAGTTCTCGAAATCCCTTCGTCTCTTTCTTCTTCGTTCGTCTAGCCCACTTGGACCATTTCAAATTCACCTGCTAGGGGAACTCGCACTTGCTTAGCAGCCTCTATTGACTCCTGTTAGTGTAGTTCGTTAGTTAGTTGTTCGCACCACTTCGCTGGAACACCCGCTTGCGCGAATGCCTGCCGGAACCATAAAGCACTCTTCCTCTTTCCTAGCCGCCTGAGTTGCTCCTCCATGAACAAATCAAAAGTCAATCAACACAAAAAGCCATTTCATTATGGAACTTCACTTAAATGAAAGTGAGCCAGTCGAACTAGATCCGTTGATGCGCGTAGACGGGTGAGATTATGAAGTAGCGAGTGAACTAAACGAATAGTTAGGCTTTCTATTCTATTATTCTTTCCTTGGCTTCGGCACCTGTTGCTGACTCCGCACTGGCGCGTGCCACTTCGCTCACGGCTAAGACTTAAGCTTCCCTAGGCTCCTAGAGGAAGACTCCTCGACTTTGAGCCTAGATGAGTTGGGGGTTCGCTTTGCTTTGGTATAAACAACTGGATCCAAGCGCCCCTATTTAGTTTCAGTGCAAGATTCCCTAGCTCATCAAGATTCCCTGCAACTTGAACTGAGTCCTATGATGCCTTTCGTCCACTAAGGGCACTACCCTTGACCAAACTATGATCCTAAGCTCGGACCAAAGAAAGGCTCATCTCCTATACCGCTGCTTCATCATATGCATTATCTGGCTTCCTTACCTCGGTCGCTAGCTTTGGGCTCTTACTTTCGGCTTCTTGCTTTCTTCTTCATTCCATCTGCGTAGATGCAGCGAGCATATGATTGAGGGTAAATTAGCGCTTAGATGAGTTAATGTAGCCTAAGAGTTCATTTGAATAGGAGGGTCGGGAATGCAATCACTTAGCTGGGGACTACCTGAACTCAAAGAACGGAGGAAGCATAGATCAAAGTCTACCAGTCGTGAAAGAAAGCAAGAAGAGGGTTGCACTCCATCCGTTGAGAAAGAAGCTTTCTTTCTCTCTAGTTGGCTCTCTGTGGTTGAATGATTTCCCTGCTTCCTCTGGTCTAGGGGTTGAAGACCTTCGCTTTCAAGACTTTCCCTCCGGTCTTGGGGAAGAAGGCCCTCGATAGAAAATTACCCTGCTTCCTTCTTCACCTGGGGCCCTTGTTGTTAGGCTGCGACTTCCGTTGAAGAAGAAGCCGCATCTCCTCTTCGTTCTCCCTGTCCAATATATTCATTATCCGACTCCGCTTAGTAAGTGAATCGGAGTGGTCTTGCCTTTATGCCAGGTCAATCGAGATTAGTATCTATGGCATATAAATCTAGGGAAGTGTTGGGCTCTAGGACTGGATTTGGGGAGAACTAGTTGATAAAGAAGGGTTGGCGTTTCATCTTTGCCTTATGTTTGTTGCCTTATGATTCATGTGGGGCTTTGCCTTCAGTCTGCTAAGGAGTGGGTTCACAAGGAGGGGACTCGAAGAGCCTCTAACTAGCCTTGTCCAAGAGATGTCAACTCCAAGTCAAGGTCGAGGTGATCGATCCAAACTATTAAAGATAGAAGAAGCAGAGAGCCCAGCATATTAATTGGAGAGCGTAGGTAACTGAACAGTCGAGGGGAGCGAAGGCACTTAGCCCTTCCGTGCGATGAGTCTAGGAGTCAACCCTCCACTTCGCTTAGGGTCTATCGAAGCAAAAGGGCTAGCCCAAGAAAACAACCCGAACTCCGAGCCGCGAGTTGAGAACTCTAGGGCTAGTTTGAGTGCAAACAAATCTCATGCTGATCACCCTTCGAACAGAAAGAAATCAATCCTAATTCTATGACACTGAAGCTGAAAACCTTGTCTTTCACCCCCAAACGAGTCGCTATGCTCCTATGGTCGATATGTCTTTGCCCCTTCCTCGTCCCTTGCACGAGCTTAGGAGCCTAGGGGACCTAGAATCAAAGGGGGTCGAAGATAGACAAACTTCCTCCCTTCAGCGGGTAGGTATGAGGAACTATGGTTGCGCGGTTCCAAGTCGAGCTTCTCTGAGCTAGCTACGTAGCTTGTAAGCAATAATAGGGAGCCGAACCGCTTCTCCAAGTCAGAGGCGCATGAATACCCCCCAAGTTGTTAGTATAGTAGTTAGGGTAGGGAGGAAGCAACTATGGCGAAGCGCTATAACGTCGGCATTAGCTCCATGCAAGCGGGTGTGAAGCGAAGTCAAGTCCCCTTATATATAGGGTACCAACTAAGGAGTAAATACAGCTAGCTTAGTAAGCTGCTAAGACTTTGAGTACTTCCCCTAATTCTAGCTGGTGAATGGAAAATCGCTCAAGTGGGCTACAGCTATTCCATAATAATCTATAGGGAGCTGGGCAATAGTTTGGGTTACTTAATGAAAAGGTTACTTATATATATATATATATATATATATATATATATATATATATATATATAAGACTTCGAAGGAAATCACTCGTCTATCTTAGGGATGAAGACTCCCAATCTCTCTACAATCTAGGGAACCAGCGCAATGAAAAAGAAAATCTAGTCTAGGGGGTCTTGTTAGAAAAGACTTCGCTAAGCTTAGCTGCTAGTATACTCATAGGTCAAAGAATCCAAGGGGGTGTAGGAGTATGCACTTTCTACGACTAGAGTGCCCAAAATCAAATCAAGAAAGGGGGCGCCAAATAGCATTATTTATCACTCACCCTAGGGGACCCCTGGCCTTGTTATGCTGGATAGTTGGGCAATTGGGGGACGGGAGAGAAGAATGAGGCGCTCAGTAGCCAATCTATAACTGGAAGTCAAAGTCGAGGCGCGAAGGGACGGACTTAGTAGGAGTGGAATCCCGACGATAAGCATAGGAGTCAACCTTAACTCGACTTAGGGTTATAAAATCTAATAAAAAAGCTCCGCTTGCCATAGAACCATAGGCCGAATCCGAGCCAGTAGTTGTGCGTGAAGGAGGATGCTAAAGAGCCCTTGCCTCTCCTTTGAATTGATCCTAATCCATTCCGATGCTATGTCTGCTATATAAGCCCCCGAACTAGCCAAGCTCGGGTCTACCCTAGAAAGTAAGGTTGCACCCTATCCCTGCTACGAGCTTATCCTAGGTCACTCCTCCCCTCACCCTACTATTGATTGCTTACGAATCTGAACAAGCATATTAGATCTTTCCGGCATTCTCATTCATACCTCCTGGGGGCCCTTAGGCTTAGGGAGGCGAGCTAACAGGGAGGGGAGCGAAGTGACATGCGACTGTTAAGGAGCTACCAGTGGGAGTCGTTATGCAGTAGCTCGTAGCTATATCATAGACTCTCGGAATACGAATGAGATCAGTCTCCAGAGCCATTGAGCCAAGGCCAAGAGCAAGAGAATCATAGGAGCATCTAAGTTACCTAAAAGTGGGCACTTACTCCGGCTAGCTATCTATCCTTAACATGGGTAAAATCCCTCCCCGAAACATATGCACCAGTGTTTTAGCGAAGCTGGAGGTGTGAAGCCCTTGTTGTTCTGAGGTGCCGGAGCTCTATTCGTAAGTAAGAGAACAGGAATGCCACCTATCATGCCTTATTCCATCTAGAAGCCAATACTCGGCTTTTACAGGAGACCTCCAATCAAACCCAGGCCTGTTCCGTACTCGACAGTTCAGAGGTGGTAGACCAATCCCGAAGAGGAGGTTGTTTACTTGCTTCTGAAGGTATCTAGTATTAATAATAAGGCGAAGTGCGAAGCATATATTAATTGGGATAGGGAAGCAACTTGAATAAGTTGGGGTGCATGTAGCGAACTAATGAACTACTGTATAGCTGTATGTGTATTGACTTGAGGTAGATCAACGGGGGGACTTGAGGTAGTATCAATGGGAGATGGAACAAACAAGGGCTATAACGGCCTGCTCGGGGAATCCTATTCCAATCTGATCCGTCAGAGTTGCGAAGCTTTGTTTCCTATGCGCTGCGGGAAGGAGGGAGCTGCAGACTCAAGGTTTCAATACTTAACTTAAGCCCCTAATTCATTGTCCTTCTCATGATCATCCGGGATAGAGGGTTATAAGTGTGTAGCAGTTGAGTTTGAATAATTCTTAGATAGAAGTCATTGTGATATAGCGTATATAGCTAAAAGGAAGGCACCGGTATATTAATTGGGGATCGGTTATGCGTAACACTATCAAGTAAAAGTGTGAAGCACAACATATAGTCCAATATTACTTAGGGGGAGAATATGTGAGGTTGCTCGATCTTTCTCTTGTGGGATAGAGCGGTAGCTCACAAGGCTCATAACCTTGAGGTCACAGGTTCAAATCCTGTCCCCGTATCACACTTATTTTTTGGTATGTTGCTCCGCGAGCAAGGAGCACCGCGAGCAGAGCGAGAGAACACAGTGAGCTTTTTATGACAGAGGCAGAAATCACTTCCTTTATTTTGTTTAGCTTCGGCCTGACTTTCAACATTGCATTTTGAACCCAACGACGTATAAACTATGACTACTTGACTACTCTCCCTAAGGAGTACGCCATGGAGCACATGGAAGACGTGGCAGACGATGTACTGATGGAAGGGATCCAGCAGAAGCTGGACGTCCTCTGTGACAAAGCTGGGTTTTCGTTACCCAAAGGGATTTATTCATCCCACATTACAGACCATATGTTCACTTCAGACCATGATTTTTATTATATCAACGTCTGTTACCATGATTTATTGGTGTACGGCCAAATGTCTGAGACTTTTGCATATGCGCTTGACGTCCTAGCTCAAGCGCTGAATCTTCTTTGTAGTGTTCGAGTTGTAGTAGAAATCAAGGCAAGGCGTGAAATTAGAAGGGGGAAGAGGAGTTGTCACGATAGAAAAGAGAAATGACTCTAAGGAACCAACGATTATCTCTTCTTAAACAACCTATATCCACCAAACTTAACCAACATTAGATTATCCAACCCCGAGCAATCTTAGTTATTGGTGGGGGTTCAAGGAAGATAAATAGAGGAACTATACATCGAAGGCTTCGGAGTCCATCTGTAAACCAGTTGTGGGGGCCTTGGATTACGATGTATGTTCGATCTAAATAGGGCATTAATTGCTAAACTTTCTTGGAATGTAGCCTCAGGAGTGGACCGGGGAGGTGAAGGCAAAGTACTTGGAAATACTTCCATTCTTCATGCCTCTGGGGCTTCTATTTCATCATGGTGTTGGAAAGGTATGTTAAAGGTGAAAAATCTGCTCGAGAAGTGATTAAGTTTCCAAGTGAGGTCGATCCATTAGGCTGTGGGACGACCCGTGGGTATCCCATCTACCCCAGTTTCGGCCCAATCCTAGACTAAGGGTGGATATTCCGTCGCATATAACCAAGGATGCAGACCTCATTGACCCTGTTGCAAATACCTGCAGGTTCTTCCGCACATATTTTATGATCTAGTGCACAAAAGCAGTACTGGAGCTCCAACTACCTTGACTTGCCGAGGAGGATAAACTCATGCGGGCTCCGTATAGAAAAGGTGTGCTTTCGATCAAATATGCATATTCGGTTGATCAAGATGATAGGTTTAAGGATCATGGCCCCAGCGGAACGGTTAACTAAGAGTGAACAATTCGAATTGACTAAAGAAGCTAAAGGGGAACAGTCTTATCTTAAGAGTAGGTCGAATGAAGGTAAACGAGTTGGTCGACTTGCTAATCGGCTTAATCGAGTAGGGCGATTGTTCAAATAGGTCCTATTGGCTTGACCTCTTTGTCATCTGTAAAAGAATCTTTATATTTACTGAAGTGACTAAAGTGCTTCTTGAAATAAGGACAAGGAAACGGTAAGGAAATAACTCGTATCGGGAGAGGAGTAGGAGACACATCGCATGAGCTTTTGTAGGAGCAACCAGCCCGAATTTCAGACCTAGGATAGGAGTCCTTATTTATTGACCGTTTCGGCATACAAGTAAGCACGAACATGAATAGAGCAGGCAATGGAATTGTATCACAATCGGAATATGTTGAATAGGCATAATAGTCTGTCTGCCAGCTATATCTATAGGCCACACGTCTTAGCCACCTTCTGAAGGAACAAGCCAGCAAGTCTTACGGTGACTAATCTCCCATCGCTAGCAAGCCCAACCGGATCTCTCCTTTATCTGGTTTAAAAACCCCACAACTGGTAACTAAAACAAGCAACCCAAAGCAGTTATTGTATTGTGGTAGCAGCTTCAAAGAAATTGGTAGTGTATATCTTGAATAGGAAAGCATTATGTATGAACTCAATCCATGAAAAAGAGCTTGAACAATGAAGTGAAGGGCTTGACAGTTCGATCTGGTTGTCATCATTGTGGACAGAACGAAGAGAGTATTTAATTTCCTCTGTTGACCGAATCCCATCTTTCTCAGTTACATGCCTCTCCCTTCGGTCGCCTTTGTTTCGGCTTTTAATTAGCCTAAAAGTGAAAGAGTAGGCCCGACCTGCTCCCCCTTTCCATTTAATCACTGACAAAACCTACCTTTCAATTCGACTTAACGAAACGACTTTGACTTTAGTAGAAAAATTAATCTAACAGGTAAGGCCAAGGCGTTCATAATCCCTATTCAAATTGCTTGCTTGACCTTTTAAGGTGGCTTTCCTGTTGTTCCAGTCACTACGGCTCTTGCTTGAGCCAAAAAGTACAGAAGGCACAGAGGTGAGAATTTTTTAGATTATAGATATGAAGAAAAATGGATAGGTTTCAAGTAAGGCGAGTAAGAAAAGGTTAGAGAGAACCGTTGCTTTGACATAACAAAAGAGAACCTTACAAAAGAATAAAGTAGAAGAAATAGATATATGTGAAATGAGCCCTATTTCTCCTTTCCAATGGCCACTTCACTTACTTACTAACTTACTAAATACCGGCTTGAACAAGGAAAGTAGCACAAGAATGAAAAGAAAATAAAGAGAGTACAAGACAGAACAAAATAGGTGTAGAGTTCAGAGTAGCGAAGAGGCTTTGATGACGAAGGTACGAAGTGGATTTCTCATGGTCCTCCCAATGAATCATTTTTATGCTATATGAGCATAAACAATAATCATTTAGAATACATGCAGGGAGAGGGAATTCTATTGTACTCTCCCTCCGGGAGAGAGAGAACTTGTTTGATTCATTTTCCACGTAGGGAAGCATAAAAGGAAGAGTTAAGCCAGCATAAAGCAAAGCTCAACCAATGGGATATTTGCGATAGTTCAAAAGCCCTGTTCATAGAAGGTCCGGAGACATGAGAAGGTGGTTTACTTACTTGCTGCTTTTAAGAGCAAGGCAGTCTAGCCAAAGCTTTCATGCCACCTAAAGGGAGAACGAGATGCTAACAACGGGCAAAAGAGCAGATCAAGTTGTTTACTGACTTTTGTACTAGCGTACTTGTATGTTAAAGGATTACTTTATTTTGGCTGCTAAGTAGAAGCTATAGGCGAAGGCTTTTGCGCCTTACTGTTAAGTAAGGTGGAAGCTAGCTACTTGCTTGTTAAAGGTGCTTGCCCGCGGCTATTCGTAGATCTGGAGTTCTGCCCTATAGCCGATTGTGCTACTTTCAATCCTTAGTATTAGTAGCGGGTATTAGGTGAGAGGGTGCCTATCTCATAGCTGTTACTATGCTTTCTGGATACCTTTCCATGCTTTAACAAGCCAGTTACGCACCTTGCTCTTATAAGCAAGAAGCTTTGACTTGGGAATAAGCTGGAAGTAAAGTAGTATGAGTTGAAGTGAAGGGCGCTAGTAAGTAATAATAAGTAGAGCGGAACACTGTTGGCTAAACAAAAGACATATGACTTGAGAAAGTAAGATCTCCGATCTGTTGTCGGGAAAAGGAACTCCAATGGTACTTTAGAATAAGAATAATAGGGACTAATAGCCAAATCCAGGCTTTTGAGTTTGTAGCTAGGCAGCGACTCTCTAGCTTCTAGCTATTCTTCTATCTCTTATGGGACTTAGGCGGGCCTCAGTTAAAGAAACTAGTAATCTAATCAGTCATCTAATCTTAGGCTTCGCTACCTGACTTATCAGCCAGCAAGTAAAACTACCATAACTCGCGCGAAGTCCATTATTGTAGCATGCTTTCAAAAGAAGATGCTCCTGTCCCTCCGCCTTTCCCTTTCCTAGACTCATGCTCTGGGCTCCTAGGTTTGTGTTGCAGCCGCTGCATATAGATATCGGTCTAACTCCGCTTGTCTTGGAAGAGTATATTCTAGTTCATCGAGACTCAGGCATTCGCCGATCCTACCGAAATTCGTAGTAGCCACTCTTGCTCTTTCCATTCTTCTTCCGCTGGCGCTAGTCCAACCCATGCCTACTGATTGCTATCTTTCTTTCTCTTTGTGTAGGCTTTGACGGCATCCTATGTCGAACGATCACAGATGCGACTGAGCTGCTAAGACTCTATGTCCATGTTCTCGAACAAGTTACCAGCTACAATTCATGGCAGTACTCGAAGTTTACTTCTAGGAACTGGTGACTTCTAGGACTTCTAGTTTAGGGAAAGCATTCAGTTCAAGCGAGAGTGACCGATCTCTTTAATAAAGGACTCTTTCTTTGCGTTTAGCGAGCTTAGATAATAAATCCTTGTCATTGCGTAAGGCGAGTAGGTTCTTTTCTTGCTATCCAAAATTCAATCTTTTCATCTTCAGGAAGGGTTGGGGAGCCAGTTTCTCGGTAGCGAGCGGGTAAGGGGCGCAGGCAGATCATCGAATCTTTCCTTTCTGTTCTGTCCTTCTTAGATAGGGGCTTAAGTAAGATAGGGCGATAGAGCACTTATTAGCGAAAAGAAGCAAGAGTCCCTTCATTTTCCATTAGGGGGTTCGCCTAATATCTATACTTACTTGACTTATTTCACTGGCGCGCCCGCAGGGAGCCTTAAGGTAACTATAGTATAGTTAGCTCCTTTGCTTCTGTGATAGGTCATATAACGATATAGAAAAGGAGTTGCTAGCTCCTGTTCATAGTTGCGACTCTCCCTTCATCTCACTTGCAAGTCAACAAGAAAGTGAAATCGACGACTCAACCTCGAGTAAGTTATTGAGTATTGGGCTTTCTGTAAGGTTGAAAGTTGTTGTTTCTATTTGACTCTTCCTGTTTCTTAGCAAGTCAAACAGGGTAACCTAAATAAAGGTAAGCGAGTTCTTTATAATAGAATAAGAAATGTTGAGAAGAAATGAATGGATACCTGCCTACGCTTTCGATACGGGAGGAAGCCTCTCACTCTCAAATGAGAAGAAAAGCTGGCAGCACCAGCATAGCAGCATCGGGCGTATGCGTATCATGGGAAAGGAGAAAGGGAAGAAATTCAACCAACTGGGAAAGACATATCAATTCTTCCAGTTAAATAAGTAAAGCCCCAATATTATGTTACTCTTTAGAGTGTAAAATTTGAAGGCTTATAGCTTGGCCCTTTATTTTACACCTCGTGGAAAGTTGAATGCATAAGCCCTTTCGAATTAGAGATAGGCTTTTACTGCTCTCAAAGCGTATCGAAGACTTAGCGGTTGAGGTTGAAAGAGCGCTTGAATGTCTTGAACCAGGACGAGTCAAACTTTGGATGTTCTTTGGGGCAGCAGTCGCAAGTGAAAGGCCCTCATACAGCCCTTGACTATATGCCTGCTCATCACATTTTTGGGAGAAGGCGACACCAGAAGACAGAAAACGATAGATAGAGGTTCCCTATAGTGGAGAGTGGTCTACCTGAGTGAAGCGTTTCTGCTTAGACTTTAGAGGCATTGGAGGCCCTTAACCCTTTCTATTGCGCATGCCGTCTTCACTTCTGTCTCCCTGTTACCTTCCAATTGTAATTCTCCTTTTGTTCTTTCGGTACTGTACTTTACTTGTGGATTGTGGAACTCCTGAATCATCGAATTTGACAAAAAGCGGGCTTCGACAGAGGGAATGAAAGCCATTAGTCATTAGGGTGAGTGCCCTAATATAGATATGGAGGGAATTCTAATTCCATAAGTAAGGTTGAATGCTTTCGATTCGAACCAAGCTTTTAGGGAAGCCGACCTTTCCGCCTACCGGTGTCGTGGAGCCTGTCTATGATGTTCCAAGTGGAGAACCATTTCCCAGTGTCTTATTCGGCTAAGGGGCCAGTGCTTTGGAAGAAGATTCTTCAGTGACTTTTCTACGCCAACCCTCGAGGAAATAAAAAAAGAGATATTGTTCTTATCACCCTATTAAAAAATGTCCCATCAAACTTCCTTTAATTCGTTTCAGCGATAACCCCTCAATTATCCTCAGTGTAAGAAAGCTATGATAGAAGAAATGGAGGTGCGTAGCGAAGAACGACACTTGGGAACTGATCACGTTACCAAGAGGCAAACGTACGGTTGGTTATAGGTGGCTCGAAACACAAAGTTGATGGCTCTATCGAGAGGGCTCATATTATGGCGAAAGGTTTCACACAAACTTATGACATCTATTATCTCGAGACGTTTGCTCCTGTGACCAAACTAAACGAGTCATTCTGTCAGTTGCAGCTAACAGATCTTGGTCACTGCATCATCTCGATGTCAAGAAGACCTTTCTTCATGGAGACCTCCACGAATAGGTTTCTATGAGTCCTCCACCAGGTTTTCGAGCTCAGGGGGAAAGTTTTCAGGTGAGGTGACCGATCCAATATACTTCAAGAGTAGTCTCCTCGGGCTTGGTTCGAGATATGAAGTTTGGTTATGACGAAGATAGATGGGTTTCCAAAGATGGAATGCCGATCATTCCGTGTTCATAAAAAGGTGCATAGCGAGGAAACTACTATTCTCCTAGTGTACTCAGTTTATTTCTCTAAATTCACAAGTGAAATTCTTATATTAGTCAGAAAGGCAGCTAAGCAAGTTGAGTAAGACAGCTATTATTAAGTCGAGCGAGCTTTCGCTAATACTAATCAAAGACGAAAAGCTAAGGTCAGAATTCGCATGTGGTATGCTTGCGAAGACCTTTTCTGTTCTATCCGTGTTAATGAAAGCCATCCCATGAAACAAAGGACAGTTCAATCTTGGGGTGAATAAATAGAGACTACTGCTACGACCATAACTTTGGGATCAACCTCAATGAATTATGGCGTAATGGGTTTGGTATAGATCTGTAGACCGCTCTGGTTCTTTAACCGAAACTAGGACCAGGCATGGAAAAGCTCAATCAACGTCCTCCTCTCCCGAGGTTAAAAATGTGGAGGGACCTTTCCCGTCACCTGTTAGCCCAACGTACTGGCGCGTGTTAGCGACGTAAAGTACGAAGTTCATCGGGACATTTTCTAACGTCCGGTTATGCTTCTTTTTTATCCTCTCTTAGCTGCCGGAGTTCCTATCCTATTGGAATCACATCAATAACCTTAAGAGCTTTCAGTAAATTAAGGGAGTCTTTTAGCAGTCCTAGTTGATGCAATAAGAGAAAAGAACCTGGGAAGGAGCAAGTAAGATTTTTATCCCTAACGACACCAGTATAAACATTGGCAGCAGAGCGGGGCATTTTCGGGGAGTAGCCCGCTAGAAACTTCCATACATTAAGATTTTAGATTAAGGGGGCCATCGAAAGGTGACTAAAACACCAGAAACGGGGACTACCCGAGCTAATGATAAAGGCAAGAACACTTTTCGGCCAGGTCCCATTAATTGATCATAACGATATCGTGAAAATGCTGCACGGACCCATATATATAGAAAGAGAAAAAGAATCACCTTGATACTAAACCAGATCGAGCCCGTGATCTTCTTGGAAATGGGAAGATCTAGGATAGGTGGACAACCTCCTGGAGAGAGCGATGTGCATGGACCGGGTGAGTAGGGATGCAGCTCCTTGGACCACTCGTTGGGCCTGATAGGTGGTGGTATCACACCCTTTTGAACCGTATGTGAGACTCTTGCATCATACGGCTCCGTCTCGGAATCTGGACCTCCCCTTTCCTTTGACCAACAGGTCCTCGAACCCAACATTCATTGATTGATGAAAGGTAGCTTTAGCCATTGATTGAAGCGGTAGAAGCTAGTCACTAGAAGCGAAGCGATCTTCCGGGAAGGGAAGGATGTCTCTGGCGCGTAAGCTACCGAAAAATGAATGAAGGAAACGCAAACCCTGGCCTCCGCATTAGAAAGACCTCTAGTGAGCTTCAGGCCAGTATATTAATTAGGGACGGTTTACACCCAGTATGTTAATTATCGCCAATATATTAATTCCAGTATACTTCGCAAGACTAGGACTGCAATACAAGTTATGAGCGATAGCGAAGCCAAGCCCTCCTTTTTCGAAAGCCCCACAACTAGCTATCTTATAGCAGACAAATAACGCAAGCCTACTCGACTAATCATATGTGAATGTTCGCAACTAAACTAATAGAAAAAACGACTTGACTTATGAAACATGTATTTGAGTGCCATGTATTTGATGGCGTTGTTCGTATCTTGACCGAGTCCGAGCTTCCCAAGCTCTATGCTGTTTGGGAACTCTGCAAGGGTCTTACCACCTTCTTTATTTACTAGATTTAAGTCTGTGGGTACTTTGGGATTATATTCCATGCCGAATATTATGCTTGTAGGATAGGGTGAATATAGCAGACTAGCGGAACTGGTGGTCGACAATCGTTCGAACTTGGTAAAGGTTGTCGTGGCACCTGTAGTAGGATAAAGGACTTATAGCGATGCCCGCGGACCGATATACTATGTCTCCGTCGCTAATGTTCGTCAAAGAGGCCACGTGGATTGGCCTGGGTCTTCTTTGGCTAATGAGACCTCGATCCCGAAGCCTTCGGAGAATCTTTTTGATAGGCGCCTCTATCTGTATGGGAAATTCGCTGCTAAAAGATCCCGCCCAGTGTCCCCCTCTTTCCCCCGCCGCCTTCCGACTAGCGAGAGTATCCAGTGAAAACTACCGGATACTCATGACCGATCATGAGACTGCCTGTTGAACGTCCGATGGCACATTGCTCCGACCTGAGCCATGCAACAACGAGATCTCCCATGATCCTTGCCGGATGTGATTGACGGTCTCCCATAATACGCTAACTTGGGGACTTCTTACTCCAGCTATTCCAAGAGTCTCTGCTAGTCGAACTGCATCTAGTAGACGACCTCTTCCCAGCCATAACCCCAGAACGATAAGTCCAAAAGCTATTATGAGCACTCTAGGGAAAAAGAAACCACCATAACTTTCCAATTAAAGTGGTTTTAGATCCTAATTCGACTCCTAATAAATGTTAAATGCCTTATAGGATTTTTAAGTTCGAAATCGCTTGATAAAAATTCTAAGGATAAAAATGTCACTATTTAATATTTCTAAAAGTTATGGAGTGATAACACCATATGAATTTAAAAAAAAATATTTTATGATTCTCTAATGCGTAAAATACTAATCAATATACTCCTTCCTTTTAGGAATTCATCCTTGAAATCCCCAAATTGATCAAGGCACAGTCAAACATAGTTACTCCACATGTCTAACATAACTTATAGAGTAAAGGGTATGACCTAGGTACAATTTTGTACTTTATTTTAAATTATTAACTCTATAATAAAATATCGTTCGAAATAAAAAGTGTTTTCTTTCTATTATGTATTTGATATAATATGTTACATTAATTAATTGAGTAATTTAAGTATACTAAATAGAAAATCTATAAATGATATGTTTTGTGATAGTAATAAGAATGTGGTGTAACCATGAGAAAATTTTCATAATATAATAAATATGTCATTTTAAATATTCCTATCAAGATGTATCGAGACTGGACATTAATAAATACATTGAGACTAGAGTACGTAAGGCCCTCCAAATATTAGGCAGTGTATTACCAGTTGATATGCTATGTTTTGATCAATGACAATATGCTTCAACAAAAAAGAAGAGATATGTGCAAAGCTAAAAGAAGAACGATGAAGATTGAGGATAGCATGAGTATAATTTAAATATAGGTCTTAGTTTAGATTTATTATTAAAATCTATCCTCAAGAGGCATGCACAAACACTAGAACACGTTTTATAAACTTCATTTTCTAGATAAACATTCACTGTGCAAAAACCAATAGTTCAGTCGGCTGAACAGGTAAGCTCAGTCGTCTGAACCTATTACACATATACAAACATGCACAGTTCCACTCGACTGAAACAACCTGCTCAGTCGACTGAATCTACTCTTGAAATTTTTTCTTTACATTTCCAGTCGACTGAAATCCCTGCACAGTCGACTGAATTTAAACCTGTGAATTTTCTCTCAATGGACACCTTCCTCCCAAGAGTTGCAACCATTCTCCAATGGAAATGGAAGCATCTCTTATCTGCATCTCTAGCCAACAAATGCATCTCTTCTACACCTATATATACATGGTTCTAACATCTTCAATTTACCAATTTTCTTATGCTTTAATCTCACTCTTTCTTGAACATATTTTATATTCTCTAAAAGTTTTCAAAGCAATCACTAATCTATTGCTTCAATCTCTGCTTTGTTTATAACATTCTTTTGATTCATAGCAATTCACATTTCCTAAATCTTCACAAAAACATTGCATACTCTCGAGGATAAGATTATAGGAATATTGTACTACATTGGACTCATTAGTGTTGACAAGAACACAACAAGTTGAATAATTGTTTTTAGTAATTGAGTTGAGGTCCTCTTCGGTAGTTGAGGCAAGAAATCTCGTTCGGTTGTTCGGGTAAGTAGTAAACCTATTCCTCCGGGTTAAGAGAGGGTTTTAGTTAGTAGAATTCCTAAGTGAAGCTTAGGGACTGGACGTAGGACTAGAGGTCCGAACCAGTATAAATCCTGATGTTTACTTTAATTATTGCTTATTGTTATTTACCTATACCATCCACTATTCCATATTATACGATCCTACCGCATAGCTTCTTTCAATTGGTATCAGAGCAAGGCCGTCCTATAACCATAACACCGTTATTAGACATATTGATATTATGGAAAATAACGCAAGTACAAGCACAACATCTGCCTATAGTTCTACATTTGCGGAAGGACAATCTACCCAAAGACCCCCCTACTCAATGGACTAAACTATAACTATTGGGCTACAAGGATGAGGATTTATATGCAAGCAACAAGTTTCAAAGCTTGGAATGCAACTCAAGCAGAGTTCGTCGTACCCACGACCGATTATCCTACATGGACACAAACTCAAAAGAATGAAGCTAGTGCAAATGCCAAAGCTATGAATATGCTATTTTGCGCCCTGGATAGAAATGAATTCAACCGTGTTAGCATATGTACTACTGCATATCAGATATGGAAACACTTAGAGTCATACATGAAGGCACAAACAAGGTCAAACAAACAAAGATATCCATGCTGAAGAACCAATTCCAAAACTTTAGAATGCGACAAAATGAATCCATCAATGACATGTACTCGAGATTCCAAGACATTCATCATGCCTTAATAGGACTAGGAGAAAAATATACGGACTTTGACATTGTGTCTAAATTTCTAAATTCACTCATTGATGAATGGGAGAGAAAAGTACTAGCAATCGAGGAAGCAAATGATTTATCTACAATGAAACCAGAGGAATTAATTGGAAATCTTATGTCGTATGAAGTAAATATGCAAGCTAAGAAAGATCAAGCTCAAGAAAGAAAGAATGTAGCTTTTCATGCGGAAAAGGAAGAATCAGAGTCTGAAGATGAGGATTTAGCATTTATAGCCAAAAATTTCAAGAAATTCTTAAGATATAGAAAAGGAAATAAAAACGGATTCAATAAGAATTTCTTGAACAAACCTACATCCTCAATATAGAATGTTTCAACTGTCACAAGAAAGGTCACATGCACAAGGATTGTCCAGAGCAAAAGAAGGAGAATCAGAAAGGTCTCAATAATAAAAACAAGAGAGAGAAATTCAAAAAGAAGGCATTCTCTGTAACATGGGATGATTCAAATTCTTCTTCATCTGAAAGTGAAAATGATAGCGACAATGAACAGGCAAATGTATGTTTTATGGCTCAAGAATCTGAGGTTAGTAATTTAACTTTCAATGATTTAATTGAAGTAAACACTGAACTTTTGAGCACAATAAAAACTCTAAAAAAGAAACTCAAGGAAACTCGTGAAAATCAAAACAAAGCTGAATTTGAAAGGGATATGTTAAAAGATGAAAAGAAAATTCTAGAAGAAGAACTTGAAAAAGTTCAAGAATCTCATTCAAATTCGAAAACTCAATTATCAGTTTTAAGTCGAGAAATTGAAACTCAAAAGAAAACGAATGATATAATTGTTTTTGAAAATCATGAGTTAAAAACTAAGATTAGACAAGTTGAGTTAGAAAATAATAGTCTTCAAGCTAGATTAGATAACATCACTAAAAATGTTTCTAACTTTAACAAAGGAAGAGAAAATATTATCTAAGATTTTAGAGAATTGGATTCAAATAAACATGGATTAGGATATAAAAAGGAGTCAAAAATTCCTAAAAAGAAAAATACAAATTTTAAGAGGAACATTGATTCAAAACAACAAATGTTATTAAGAGAACCTATTAAAACAAAAGTAGAAACTAAGATATTCAAAATTTGGGTTCCAAAAACTAACAATATTTAATTAGGAACAAATATATTAAAACATTTATGGATAGTGTTCATAATAATAAAAACTATATTTATAAAAAGGATACTGAACCGAATTGGGTTTGGTTTCCTAAGCTCTAACTTTTAGAACCCTATTAAAAAGTGGGTACCAATAATTTCATATTTATTTTCAGGTCCCACTCAAAAAGAAGAAATGGATACTAGACAGTGGTTGCTCAAAACACATGACCGGCGACAAAGATATGCTTACAAACATCACATACTTTGATGGTGGCTCGGTTACCTTCGGAGACAATTCAAAAGGTTATACCATTGGCAAAGGAGATGTGAGAAATTACGGTACATCGAATTTACCTTTTATAACAAATGTTTCATTAGTTGAAAATCTAAAACATAATCTACTAAGCATAAGTCAACTTTGTGACAAGGGTTTTAAAATAACTTTTTCGAAAAATTAATGTAGTATTTTTGATCAAAACCAAAATCTTATTTTTGAGGGAAATAGAGATAGGAATATTTATGTTCTAAATGTGAAAATTAATCATAATACAAATATGTGTTTACTAGCCAAAGATAATGATCCTTGGTTATAGCACAAAAGATTTTGTCATATTAATTTTAAAACTATTAGAAAACTTTCTAAAAATGAATTAGTAAGAGGTTTACCCAAGATAAACTTTAAAATAAAAAATCTTTGTGATGATTGTCAAAAAGTAAAATTAACAAAGTCATCTTTTAAATCTACGAAAAATATTTCTACTTTACAACCACTAGAATTACTTCATATGGATCTATTCGGACCAACACAGGTTCAATCCATTAATCATAATCGATATGTATTTGTAATAGTTGATGATTTCTCAAGATATACATGGACTATTTTTATGAAAAATAAAAGTGATACTTTTGAGCATTTTAAAACATTTGTCAAAAGAATTCAAAACACTAAAGATTTGAAGATTAAAAATATACGAAACGATCATAGAGGCGAATTTGAAAATGAAGCTTTTGAATCTTTTTGTAAAAAGAAAGGAATAAATCATAAATTTTCATTTCCTAGAACTCCTCAACAAAATGGAGTTGTAGAAATAAAGAATAGAACATTACAAGAATGTGCAAGAACGTTATTAAATGGAAGTTTTCTACCAAAACATTTTTGGGCAGAAACCGTAGCTACTGCATGTTATGTATTAAATCGTATATCAATTAGACCATTAACTAAAAATACTTCATATGAACTATT
Source organism: Allium cepa (assembly GCA_030765085.1). Lineage (NCBI taxonomy): Eukaryota > Viridiplantae > Streptophyta > Magnoliopsida > Asparagales > Amaryllidaceae > Allium > Allium cepa. The sequence continues at coordinate 72,900,206 of CM060946.1, read as the reverse complement.
TAATTACAAAAAGCCAAATATATCTTATTTTAAAATATTTGGATCAAAATGTTTTATTTTAAATACAAAAGATCAACTTGGAAATTTTGATCCAAAAGCTAATGAAGGGATTTTTGTAGGATACTCAGAACGAAGTAAGGCGTATCGAGTATATAGTAAACAAACAAACATAATTGAAGAAACTTTACATATATCTTTTGATGAAAATTTTAATAAAAATTTGAGTATAAAAGATGCTGAAGAATTTATAAATATAGAAAATACAAACCTTGAAAATTGTAATAATGAACTAAGATCTCCACCAAGAATATTACGAGATCACCTAGTACAAAATATAATAGATGAAATGAATTCTCAAGTTAAAACAAGAAGTCAACTAAATCAAATGGGACATGTTGCTTTCATTTCAACAATAGAACCTAAAAATCCTTAAGAAGCATCAACAGACGATTACTGGATTATTGCTATGCAAGAAGAATTAAATCAATTTGAACGTAACGATGTTTGGGAGTTAGTTCCCCGTCCTAATAATCAATAAGTTATAGGAACAAAATGGGTTTACAAAAATAAAGTTGACGAACAAGGTAATATAACTAGGAATAAAGCTAGGCTAGTAGCACAAGGATATAATCAAGAAGAAGGTATTGATTTTGAAGAAACTTTTGCTCCCGTTGCAAGACTTGAAGCAATATGTATTCTATTAGCCTTCGCATGTTTTCACAATTTTAAACTTTATCAAATGGATGTTAAAAGTGCATTTTTAAATGATTTTATAAAAGAAAATGTATATGTAGAACAACCCCTTTTATTCTCTCATGAAAAATATCCGGATCATGTATATAAATTAAAGAAAGCCTTATATGGTCTTAAACAAGCACCTCGTGTTTGGTATGAGAGACTTAAGAGCTATCTACTAGATTCAGGATTTCAAATTGGAAAAGTAGATCAAACTATTTTCGTTAAAAATATTACTAAAGATATTCTAATAATTCAAATACATGTAGATGATATTATATTCGGTTCGACAAATGAAAACTTATGTAAAGAATTTTCAAATATAATGACTAAGGAGTTCGAAATATCTCATATGGAAGAGTTATTCTATTTTCTCGGACTTCAAATAAAACAATTAACAAATGGAATTTTCATAAACCAAGAAAAATATTGCGCTAATCTAATTAAACGTTTTGGAATGGAAAACACTTCTGCTAAACTTACTCCTATGAGTACCACTACTCATCTCGATCGAGATGAAAATGGCAAAAGAGTAGACCAAAAATTGTTTAGAAGTACGATAGGCTCCTTACTTTACTTAACCGCTAGTAGACCAGACAAATGATGAGTGTATGTCTATGTGCACATTTTCAATCTAACCCTAAAGAATCACATTTAAGAGCTGTAAAACGAATTATGCGATATCTTGATTATACTAAAGATTTTGGTCTTTTCTATCCAAAAGAGTGTCCACTCGAGTTAGTATCGTTTAGTGATGCTGTTTTTGGTGGATCTCGAACAGATAGAAAAAGTACAAGTGGTACATGCCATTTCATTGGAAAATCACTTGTATCTTGGTTTAGTAAGAAACAAAATTGTGTTTCGCTTTCCACGTGTGAAGCGGAATATATATCAGCCGCTTTAGCTTGTACTCAAGTCATCTATATGCAACAAACACTTAAAGATTTTAATATAAATTTAACAAATTCTACAATATATTGTGATAATACAAGTATAATAAATTTATCTAAAAATCTGGTAAATCATTCTCGTACAAATCATATTGATATTCGTCACCATTTTCTACGTGACAATATCGAAAAAGGAATCATAAATTTAGAATATATTGCTACCGAAAATCAAATTGCCGATATATTTACTAAACCATTACTAGAAAACTCATTCATAAAATTACGACGAGAATTAGGAATAATATCTTCCAAAGATATTTTGAAGTAGCTAATATTTTATACACTAAACCTATATTAACCATTTTCAAAGAAAATATTAACCATCCATTAGCTAATATTACATAACCATCCATTTTCAAAGAAAATATTAACCATTAATTTAATTTCTGGTTATAAATTCTTAATGATTTAACACCACATTCTTTTTGGAACTTTCATACTATATATATATATACACATATGTTATTTTCAAAAAAAAACAAAGTTTGAAAATCCAATATAAAAAATGTCTTCCAACAATTCATACTCTCCAATCAACATTACCTCCTCAGTCGATAACTCACCTACATCACCACAACTTCCTACGCCTACACCAAAGCATGAGCCGGTTTATAAATTGGAAAACTATCGAACTGGCTACATACCGGATTCGAAGAAGGCAAAACGTGGACTTTTTATCTCTCCTGATACGAAAAGAAAGATTGATGAAATTCATCATTTTCAACAGGAACAAATTGACCTTCAATGTGAATTATATTTTGAACAAAAAGTAACGGCTGGACGATTAAGCTTTCTTGAGCAAATCGGTTTACGTTTTTGTAGCTCGAAGAAAAACGATGTGACTGAGCCCCTACCTCTACCAGTTAGTTCGTATGATCCATCTTCGTCATACCGTACACCAGTCGATCCATTGAATCCTTGGATGTCGCCAAAAACTCCTCAATATAGTCAAAATTCATGGGACAAAAACTATATGGCGAATGAAGGAAATAAACCGCAAAAGAAAAATAGTCCATCTCCAAAGAAATGATATTTTTTATTTTTGGTCAAATCATGTTGTTATATTGTAATATGTCTATATAACTGTAATCATTTCTTTCAATCAAAATCTTTTGCTTTAAAAATTTAGAACACCAAAAACATAAGGTTTAGTCGACTGAACCTTACTGCTCAGTCGATTGAACACAAGGCAGAAAACAATTTCCAATAGCTCGGTCGACTAATTGCTCTGCACAGTCAACTAAATTTACCATAGAAACTTTCAGTGTTCAGTCGACTAAAAACACTGTTCAGTCGACTGAATTTAACACAGAAAATTTTCGGCCATCAATTCAGTCGACTGAACAGACTATTCAGTTGACTGAACGTCGTTTCCCAGGCTACTTTTTCCCTTTTTACCACCAATTTCTACCTTTACTCTTTACTTTTATCATTCCAAAAGCTCCTACTTCACCATTATTCTTCAAAACCCTAGCCCCCAATCTTCATTTTTTTTCAAATCCCTCTCAAAACTCTCACAACAATGGCTCGAAAAAGATCAAGGGCTTCAACTTCAACATCCTTCGAGCCAATTGACGCTCAAATTGCTCAATGGCTTTACGATGGAGTGGCGGTCACAAGATGGAACAAAATGAAGAATTCTCGGATCTTTGAACATTCCTTCGTTGATTTTCAGAGTCTCCAAATGTACAACATACAAGCTTTTACAGATCAAGCAGGTTTAACATCTCTCTTAGACATAAAGCGAAATAACCATGCAATCAATCATATTATGGTTAAATTGTTCTATGCAAACCTTAACCTTGGACACCAAACTCCAAGAAATCCAAACGATAGTGTTTGGAGTATGGTGTACGGCAAAAAGGTATGGTTTTCCCTAGATCGAATTGCACACATTTTAGGATCTCCTAACATGGGAAGGAAGCTTGAAGAAATCGAATTTAATCCACATATTCGAGACAACATAAATCATCAATTTTTGGATGATAACATCAACATCCGGGATATTAAATCAACTTCCTTACGACCAAGAGCAAGGCTTCTCCACAAAGCTCTTATGTGAACCATCACTCCTCAAACGGGCTCATATGAAATTGTATACCCAAACAATTATAGAGCACTATATGCTATTTGGGGCAATATTCAAGTTGATTGGGTCAAACTAATTCTTGATGAATTTCTTACTTTCAATAATGGCAAAATGCGAACAATATATTTTGGCGAGTATAACATACGACTACTCCTCAACGTTGATACGCCATTACCAGAGTCTGAAAATACAATGGTTCATCAAATTAACCATCGGACTATAAGCCTTATGCAACTTCCGGCTAGACCTTCTCGCATCATATCTCTTGCCAAATGGGAAGCTAGACATCAAGAACTGCAACAACCTCCTCAAGCCCAACATGAAGAACCTTTAGATCAAGATGATGAAATTCGTATCGTTGAACCAAGTTTTACTACCAATCAATCGTTAGGAATTTTATCAAGAAATCAACAAATTCTTGATAATCACCTCAAGAAGGTAGATCATAAACTTGATAGAATTAAAGGGTTATTCAACAAATTATGGGATGCCATCTCATGCACGAGCTCCACTACTACTTCAACCTCCGTGGCAAGCGTTTGGCACCAACTTTCACATGGACGTCAACCGAAGAAAATCCAAGCAGCAGCACAAGTGGGAAAAGCGGTGGTCAAGGTGGAAGAGCTTATAGACCACCCACCGGTGGACCCGTTATTCGCGAACCAGAGGGAGGGAGAGAAGGCTCATATGATTGGGATAAAGATGAATAACTCTCTTATGGTTTGATTTATTTATGCTACATTATTCAAAAGGCTTGTATAAATAGCCTTCTATGTTTCATTTATTTATGCTACATTCTAAGTTTTTGAAACTATAGTTATGCATATCAGTGATTGTTTCGATAATATACTTCTGCAATTATTACTTCCTTTCTGTCGATGACAAAGGGGGAGAAATCTATGTTACTAACCTTCTTTTGTAGGAGAGACAATGCATATATTCAGGGGGAGGGAATAATTATATCCTACACATTTCAGTATTGTCATCAATCAAAATGGGGAAGAATGTTGATACGCTATATTTTGATCAGTGACAATGTGCTTCAACAAAAAGGAAGAGATATGTGCAAAGCTAAAGGAAGAACGATGAAGACCGAGGATAGCATGAGTATAATTTAAATATAGGTCTTAGTTTAGATTTATGATTAAAATCTATCCTCAAGAGGCTTGCACAAACACTAGAACATGTTTTATAAACTTCATTTTCTAGATAAACATTCACTATGCAAAAACCAATAGTTCAGTCGAGTGAACAGGTAAGCCCAGTCGACTGAACCTGTTACACATATACAAACATGCACAGTTCCAGTCGACTGAAACAACTTGCTCAGTCGACTGAATCTATTCCTGAAATTTTTTTCTTTACATTTCCAGTCGACTGAAATCCCTGCTCAGTCGACTGAATTTAAACCTGCGAATTTTCTCTGAATGGACACCTTCTTCCTCCCAAGAGTTGCAACCATTCTCCAATGGAAATGGAAGCATCTCTTGTCTGCATCTCTAGCCAACAAATGCATCTCTTCTACACCTATATATACATGGTTCTAACATCTTCAATTTACCAATTTTCTTATGCTTTAATCTCACTACTTTCTTGAACATATTTTATATTCTCTAAAAGTTTCAAAGCAATCACCAATCTATTGCTTGAATCTCTGCTTTGTTTATAATATTCTTTTGATTCATAGCAATTAACATTTCCTAAATTTTCACAAACACATTGCATACTCTCGAGGACAAGATTATAAAAAATTATACTACATTGGACTCATTACTGTTGACAAGAACACAACAAGTCGAATAATTGTTTTTAGTAATTGAGTTGAAGTCCTCTTTGGTAGTTGAGGCAAGAAATCCCGTTCGGTTGTTCGGGTAAGTTGTAAATCTATTCCTCTGGGTTAAGAGAGGGTTTTAGTTAGTAGAATTCCTAAGTGAAGCTTAGGGACTGGACGTGGGACTAGAGGTCCGAACCAGTAAAAAATCCTGGTGTCTATTTTTATTGCTTATTGTTATTTACCTATACCATCCACTATTCCATATTATATGATCCTACCGCATAGCTTCTTTCATTACCCATGACTACTGGGGGCACCAAGGGGTTATGTACTGATAATTATTGGATGACCGTGGATTGACTAACTCAAGAGTTTTCTGTTGATTAATATTACTAAGGTCAAACAGAGAATTTTGAGGTGACGATATTACATGGTTCTCTTGACTTGAGAATACTATTGAACTTCAATGTATATACTCCATATTGATTATAGTTAAATCATGGCATGATGTCCAATAACGACTATAGTTTGGCTTTAGTTGAAGCATTGGAAGTAAAACTCTATTTAGCAGAGAATTCGTCTCCTCGATTATATGTAGTTAGTATCATGGTCAACTTTAGTCAAATCTAAGTCAAAATCTCTAGCAAGAGTGGTGTGGTTAATAATAAATGTTATTATTGAGCCAAGGACTTTGCTTCTGAATTTACACAGTTGCATGTGGATAGTGTTGTAATTTTTACCAAAACCAAATTCCCCGAGTCCTAATGTGATATAGTTTTGATGAAGAGAAATGGTGTAAATAATCGTCAGTACTAGGACTGATTATAATAAGTTAAATTGGATTTTACCAGAAAATATGTAAACGATAAATTAAAAAAATGTCACACCACTGGCTAAGGTGATGTGTGAATGTTAATATGTGAATTGTTTGATATTAATCGCCAACTGGGTTTACACCTTTGAGTCACAGTATCGAAATGTCGAATATTCCGAATGAATTAAATGATTTGTTTAATTTTTTCATTATTTAAAATTAATTAAATTAATTGATTTTTATGAAATATTAATTATTAAAATTTTATTTGATTTGTTTGAATAACATTAATATTTAATCGAGTGTGTATATAAAAGTTATTAATGCATGTATCAGTATACGATATCGACAGAAAACTTAAATCAAATTTGAATGAGATTAATACTAAGCTGGTTTTAGAATTTTTAGAGCTCAAACCACACATGTCATTCAAGCCATAGCTTGTGAGATAAGATGATTTTTTTAAATGAAAAGGCAAATCTTAATTAAAAGAAGGTGATTCATCACATCTTTAATGACATCTTTATTTCCTCCTTTACTTCCATTTGCCTATGTCATTTTGCTCTCCTTCTTATATCTACCCAAGGATAAAATCTCATGGTACCCTAGGGTATCAAAACTTCAAAACAAAATTCAAAAAAAATTAAATAAAAAAAGGTGGTAGTTATCTCTTGACTATCGTAAGATCTAGAGACTGATTGGTTGAATCTAGGAATCCTTTCATCATTCAAAGGGTTTCATTTGGCTACATCTCAAAGGTAACCATCTATTTTACTTATATACAAATTAATCGTGTCTATATGCTTTGAATCCTCTACCTTTCGTATCTCTTTCACATGTATGAATTTTGGAATTTGATTTAGATCTTTAATTCCTTCCTTGAATCAATGCTATGTAGGTCTTATTAATATGTTTTAACATCTCCTTGTCCGTCTTATTTGTTGTTCGTATATTATTTATGCTAATAATTTTAAATTCATCACCGCTTTTGTTTGTTTATTCAAATCATGTGTTAATTTAGATTTGTATCTCATTATCACGAATTTATATGTGCCTTATTCATCTAATTCATTTTTTAGAAATTATTGTTTGAATAATAATAACTATTATTGAATAATTTTATTAGAAGATTAAATTTGATATTATAAGGTTAAGAATTGAATGCATAAACTACAAAGTGGTTTTGAAATAATTTTAATTATTATTTACTTAAAGTAAATCGAGTAAATTTAAAATTCATAAGTCGTTTATAAAAAAAATTTAAAACTCTTGATTTCTTTTTTAAGTTAGCAATTGCATCTAAGTTAGATTAATTTTATTATTTGAAGGTATGTCTTTAAAATTATAAACTAGTTAAATACGTTTGTTACATGTTGTATTGGTTTTAAAACATTGATTTAATTATTTTATATATACATATATTTATATGAACACACACGCGCATACACACACACATACACACGTGTATGTGTGTATTCTTAATTCAAGGTTTATAAAACGGACTTTTATGTAAAATGTTGTAATTATGTTTTTAAACCGTCTATTAATCAAAAACAACTTTAAGCTGTCTACTTTAACTTTAATACATGTCATACAAACAAAGTATATCTTAATGTAACCAAGCATACGTGTTTGTTTATATATATGTATGTGTGTGTCTGTGTGTGTGTGTATATATATATATATATATTAATGTATATGCACAGACACACATATATATATTAGTGTATATGCACATATATATACACATACTAAATAAATCTTATTTTGTGAATTTTTTTATAACAACCCATTGTCATAAGGCAATAAATTAATATTAATAATTTAATAATAATAATAATTTATGATTTGAATGTGATTTAAATTAATTAATATGGAATTATGGAAATGATTTGGAAAATTTGATGGGAATTTTTATTATTAAAGTGATAAGAATTGAATATGAAAAGAAAAGGATTTAATAACTTATTTGGTTATTTTGAAACATGAAAATATAAATTAATTATTTAGAATAATATGTTAAATTAAAATTTTATAAATTTTAGATTTATTTGGGAAAGGAAGTATTTTATTAAAGAAGTTTGAATTTAATTAGAAAATGGATTAAGTTAAATAATTAAATTAAATAAATGAATGAATTATGGAAAATAATTTTATGAATTAGTTCATAATATGAGTTATTAGCAAAAGAATTTAGTGTAATATAATTGTTTTGTTTCCAGGCTTGAAGTTGAATTTATCCCATGAACTAAACAAAAGAAAGAAAAGAAAAATGAATTGGTTAATAAAGCAAATCCCAAATTTCCAAGCCCAAACCCAAATTATTGTTCCTTGATGTTTCTAAACCTAGATATTTATTTCTCCAGACATTTCATCACATTTCATCTCTACTTATAAATATAACCTAAATGTATACTTATTTTACTTTAGAAATTCATAACAAATCATACTTCACCAGTTTAAAATTCAAATAAATATCTAAATAAATCTCATAAATTCCTATAAGCAAGTCTAAGCTTCTTGACACACCACAGCACCAAATTATCAAGCTTGAATTCAAGAGTTTGGCCTTAAATAAAAGGGAGAAAAAACATAAAGTGAAGTGAAAGAAGTATAGAAAGGAGAAGCCCAAGAAGAATTAGTTAATTAATTGTGTTCTTTACCTCAAGCTGAATTAATTTAACTCACAAACCTATGTCTATGTTATTGGATGCAAGATACGTGTTTTCATTTAATGATTGTTGAATGATTGAGATGAATTTTACTTGAGTCACTTACGTTTCAAATGAATTTTAATTAAATGAAAATGTTTTGGATTGTTGGCACGTGTATGTATGGCCTATGGACAAATTATGCTTGAGTAGAGGTGGAAGTGGCGACCAATACTGCCGACGTTGGGGTGTGTAACCTGGAACTTTTCCATTCTAGGTCAGGCATGGGTGCATGGTCTGGAACTCCCATGTAGTAAGTAAAAACATGCTTAAGAAAATAGAAAATTGACGTATTGCAAATATGAAACTAGTTTGTGAAAATATTATATTTGATTTGATTATTAATTATTTTATTAAAAATATTTGTTTATTAAAGAAAATTAGTAGTTGATTTCAGTAAATCTTTAAAAGCCCTATAAAATTCTAGAAAAATATGAAAGGGTTTTTATTAATTATTTTATAATTTTCAAATTATATTTCGTGAATTTTGAATGAAATTTATGTTTTAAAACTATATTTTATGGATTTGGAATTAAAAAAAATTGATTTGGATATTATAAAATCATTTAAAAATTGTATTTCGTTATCTAAAGTTATTAAATGATTGATTATAAGCAATATTTGATTTCATAAGCTAATTTTTAGGTTCTGAAGGATATAAATGAGTTTTTCAAAGGATGTTTGTGGCTATTAAATTATTATTTAAAATTTAAAAAGGTAAGTGTTTTAACTATTTAAAATCTATAAACACTTTCATTAATTATAAGTATGTTCTATAAATTTATTTCACATTAGAATTTAATTGAAGTAACTTATGTTAGTTATATTTTTTTGTAAAGTGAATTTATGAAGCTTTATTTGTAAGTAAAGATTGTATGTAAAACTAAAATTAAATTATCATTTATACTAAATATAATTATGAAATTGAACTACATATTTCATATTTTGTTCTTTTTTTATGATTATGAATGTTGTGAATGATTTACCGTTCAATATTGTCAAGGAATTTCTTTTGATATGATTTTATACAATAATGACATCTTTTTGTATGATCTCGTGATATTTCTTTGTTTGGAATATTTTCTTTATGAAGATTTTAACTTGGTATGATGAGGAATTTGAATAAACGGAGTTGTAATATCGTTTGGTATGGGTCATTCAATGATACTTCTCCAGTTATTACTTAGGCTCGTTATATAGAATATTTGTGGAGGTTGAGTGTAGTTTACGAGTATTGAATAAAGGACTGAGCATCACATGATGGTATGAGACGTCGATGTGATACTTATTCGGTTATTCATTGTAAATAGATTTTACTTAAGTGATAGGAGCTAGCTAGGATTATACTTACTTGAGGTGATAATCATAGTGGATCAAGTTTATATGCTCAGTGTAGGGCAAGTATATATGCTCGGGGTGGACCATTATGGATGATTGAGCTATGGAGGTGTACCAACATGTACGTTATCTACCATGAAGTGCTCCGGGATATGATTGGAGTTAGCGGGAACTAGATGTCCAATATCCACCTTGATGGTCTGATCATGGAGTCGCGCCTGAGATCCGTGACACTTTGTATTGTATTTCATATGCACATCATAGGATTTGAGTGAAGGGTGCTGTAGCCCTAGCCCTTTTGGTCACGAAGGCCAGTAGTCTATTACCATAGAAGCATGATCTAGGTTGTGATCAATGCAAAACGTAGTCTTATATAGTGTTTATGATATGAGTGTTTATGACATCTGGAGCAGGCGAGGTAGCGGTTAGTCTCCTTTCTAGTTCTACATTAAATGGTAGATAAGTACATATTATTTATATAACTCGCCTAAGTATTATAGCGAATTAGGGTGAATAACCCAAGTGCTCTTGGTGATGGTGGATAACCAAGTTGTGGTTAGACTTGGTGGCATAACCCAAACATTATGGGATTATTGGGTAGTGCAACACATACATTACGATTGATTCCGGTCATCATTTATTTCTACATGAGGAGATGAGATTATATATAGATAGGGAACTGAAATATAGTGGATTCTCATGTCTTTTTACTATATATGATTTTACCGTAGGTGGCCTACAATTTATAATGAAGATGATATTTTATTATTTAAGATTAAGAGATCTAATTGGGCAATGTCCTGTGCTAGCCTGGCTATACTTAGTGATAGCTCACTTATTAATGATTTTTGGGTTTTGACTATGATTTTTGGATATGGATGATTCACCCATTTGGTATTACTTCTTCGATTTATTGTTTGACTTGATTTATATGGGTAATGACATTTTTCCTTTACATGGTTTATGATTGATGTTTTGATTATTATTCTAAATTATTTTGATGATGTTATCGTATTATTATATCTAATATGTATCGATTTCCATATGTATATTGATCTATTTAGATATTGTCTGACCTATGTGTTATTTATTTAATACTCGGGCCAGTCTGAGACATTTAAGGTACAGGGACAGTGAGAGCAGCTTTTGTTTTGGGCAAAGAGGGGGCTGGTGTTTATTATAGTAGTTATCATCTTTTGTGTCTTGTTTCATGTATGTATATTCATGTGATGTTTATTAGACATAATTTGTATATTTTTATAGTATATAATTGCTATGATTCTAACTCTATGTTCTTTGTTATTTATTATATATTGTGTATTGTTATATCATGGATGCACATGTGTTTATTGCTTTGTGTTGATATTGTGTACGTATAGGTAAGTTATTTATTTGATGTTTAAGTACTTACCAGTGTTAGACTAATAGAATATTCACATGTGTACCCTATATAGCCCCATTCTTCATATTTTCGGACAGTATTAACTAGTAATACTCTTGCTTAGTATGGGCATAGTGGTGGGATGTTTCATTTTGGTATCAAAACATGTTCAGAACAATGCATCATATATAAGAGACATGAGTCAAGACCTTAGATGACACTTAAAGTCTTTGTTCCTTTGGGCGTGTTGGGTAGTTACCCTATAATTAAGGATATATGATGATTACTGGGATAATCATCTAGGGATGTATTTGTTATTTTCTATATGTATAAGATATATTTAATTTTTAATATTGTGCGTATGGAATTATAAAATGATTGACCTTGGGTGGTTTAATATCAAATTATTTAAGTTTTGATTGATTTTGAACATAGTGCGTAGCAAGAAATTTATTTATTAGTTTATAGCTGAATGCATTGACTGTGCGGTTCTTATATTTGTTGGGTTTACGGATACCTGTTTTGATTGAATTTAGTTTTCATTATTAATGGTTTATTTGTATGTCTTTAACAATAATGTGAAATGGATTCAATTTTTAACATTTATTTGCTTACTTGCTATTAATATATCTATAAGGTGTTTGTTTGGTATTATATAATGTTTATTGAAATGGTTATTATTTATAAAGGATATTTGAAAATGTTTTGATATTACTGGGTATTTGTTAGAAATAAAAAAATTGATATTCGTATATGTGTGTGAATATAGTTTGTCATTAATTTTTTGGATCTAAGCAAATTTTTTGACTGGAAATCTCTCAGAAGTATACATTATAAGTACGATGATTATTTACTAAGATGTAGTGCATTTTTGATTTATTGTTTGACGTGTATTTAGAGAATGTACGTAAATGTTTTGATAAATTAGTGTTGTTACAAAAAATAATTTTTTGTTATAAAATGAAGAAAGTAGAAGCCATTACAGAGAGATAGAAGATATATTATTCATTTCTGAGAATAGACATATATTTACATTACATAGTCTCCTTTATATAAAGGCTTCAGAGCTAAGGGTTTAACTTATTCCATGATGTGGGACTAAACAAAACAATGTAAAAGCATATTCATTTCATGATTTACATATATTATAACACTCCCCTTTGAATATGCGTCTTCAAAATCTTGAATGCTCTGATAACTTGAATTTTTCCCTTTTGAAACGTGTATGATGATTGCTCCCCCTCATTATTATCTTGCTTGCATTTATCCATTCAGTCGATATAGATAATGTCCGTTGCCTCATTAAAATTCTCTATAAGGAAACCCCAGTGGGAAAACCTTGAAAGAGGAAAAAAGTGCAACTTGTGAAATCATAAATATCATACTAAAAATGATATTCCTTCTAAAAGTTTGATACTTCGGGATCAAAATAATGCCTCATTAAACCCTTAGTTAAACCCTTACTAAGAAAAACACAATGGGAAAAATCTTAGCGAGGGAAAAAAAGAGTACAATGACATATCTTATTTTCTCATTTCTTCAAATGAAGTTTGATACTTCTAGATCAAACTAATGCCTCATTAAAACCTTACTAAGAAAAACCATATGGGAAAAATCTTAGTGAAGAAATAAGAGTACAATATAGTATGACATATTTCAATAATTTACATAATCAAATAGAGTTCGATATTTCTGGATCAATATAATACTTCATTAAAAACCTTACAAAGGAAATACCATGGGAAAAACCTTAGTCAAGGATAAAAATACAATTTAACTTAAATAACATATTTGAGATGTTATTTCTTGAAAAGACGTCTGATTCTTCTAGATCAAGATAATGTCTCGTTAAAACCTTAGTAAGAAAAACCCAGTAGGAAAAATCTTAAATAAGGAAAAAGAGTACATTGTAACTTATTTTCAAATGTTACTGGAGAGTTGATACTTCTGGATCAAGATAATGCCTCATTAAAACCTTAATAATAAAAACCCAGTGGAAAAAATCTTAGTTAAGAAAAAAAAGTGCATTACAAAATACTTATAGATGCTCCCCTGATTTAAAGTTTCCTCTGAATACGTATTCGTCTTTCGATAACTTAAATTGGTTATAGATACTTCTGGATCCATATATATGTATCTCATTAATAATACAATTTATTAATAGTTTCCTTCGATACAATCAAAATTTCCAATCCAAATATGATTTGCATTTTATGTATTTTGTTTGCAACCTTTATGAAAAACACATCATGTGTTTTCATTTTTATGCTTCAAATCAGTTTTGCATATTGCAACTACATCTTTGATGAATATTAAAAGTTCTATTACAGTAATACTTAAAAGCAGGAAGTAATCTACTCATCTTAAAGTGCATCAAGATTTTCATTACAACAATACTTAGAAGAAGGTTGTAATCTACATTCCATGTTCTTTGCATTCTTTATAATCATCGAAGTTATTTATATTCTTCAGGAATAATTTTTGCATATCGCAACTAACATTTCAATGTATATTAAAAGTTTCATTACAACGATACTTAAAAAAATAGGAAGTAATCTACTCATCGTGAATTGTACCAAGATTTTTATTACAACAATACTCAAAAGCAGGTTGTAATCTACGCTTCTTGTTCTTTGCATTCTTTATAACCAAAAAAGTTATTTATATTCTTCGGGAATTTATATAATTTCATTATTTAATATGATTTAAACCATATTTATACCTTCGGGGTATATTAAGCATTTCAAGTACTTTCGCTACTTTGCGGACTATATGTTCATATTTCTCTATTGGTAAAGGACTCATGATGGCCAGTCATGTTTCCCCTAATTCAAGATCCTTAATCTATTTATAAACATAAGCTCTTTTTTTATCATCAATGATTATTTCTTGTCAGTTCTAGACATGATTTATTGATATCTCTTTCATTATCATGTTTTAGGTACCTAAACCACTTCTAGGGTAATTTGGAAATCATGTCATTTGTTTCTTCAATAGCACCCCCAAGTGTTTCTTCAAGAACACTCATCTCTTTTATTTGGCATCTTTATTACTTACTCTAAAAGTATTTCAAACTGACTTTTGTATCATATTTTAAATGTAGTTTACATAATTTAATCCTTTAGGGATTCAAATCTATATTGGAGAAAGTCTACTAAGGATATTATTAATATATATTCAAGTTACTTAATATTTTGCATCATTATACATGTTAACAAATATTTAACACTGATGATCAAAATGAACTTGTATCGCTTTATCCATCCCCTCAATGTTGACAAACATTGTCACATTAAATAATAATCATCTTTGGATTCTGATTTTGATCTATTATCATATTGCTACTAGCAAATACATCATACGTATTAATGATAGGAGGATAATTCTTTTATCAATTGATAAGATGCATTCAAGTGACATTTGTGAGCTTCTGGCTCAAGTTTAAATATGGGATTCAATTATGCCAAATTTTGTGAAATATAATCCAGTTGAACTTTTATTAATTTTTCTGAAATAAGCTTCTAGCTTTCAATTTTAGAAATAACGCAAAGATATTTTTTGGCGTTTTCATTATAGTTCCAATATGGTAGCCATTCATTAATGTATCCTCAAAACTCAACAATTTTCTTTTAAATTTGCTTGAGTATAATGTCTTTTGAATTAAGATATATATATATATATATATATATATATATATACCATTTCGTAATACTATATGGGCTCTTCCGGACCCTTTAATTATATTAGCAGATTTGCTATGGTTGAAATTTTTAGCTAAATATTTTCAGATAGTTCAGAGAAAAAACTTCTGGTTTTTTAAAATAATGTGAGTATTTGCACAATCTAGTAGGCATATATTATTACTCAAATGTTGATGGTCCATATCTTAAGAATTAAAGACAATATAGTTAGTCAACAACTAAATTTATAAGCATAAATAAATGCTAGTACATTCCAAAAAATTAAAATAGACAATTGATTAAAACCAACATTGTCGATACATTATTTCAATTAGTTCTGAAAGGAAAAACATACAAGCACCACCTTCAAACTGATTTATTGAACTGAAATAAAATAAAATCCACATAGCAGACTTTAGGCTGCTACTATTGATCAATTCAACCATATCATTTATTATTGCACTTAGATTTTCATCATTAATGAAGTTTCCATCATCAACTTCGAAGAAATGATCTAACTTCAGGTTAGTATTACAAGACAATCCTTCAACATAATTTTAATTTAGAAGTAATACTAAATATATAGGAATTGTATTTCCTAACAGATTTAAAGACTTGAAACTTCAAGCTCAACCATTCATGTCTAGTGTTTAGAAGTGTGACCATATTTTGGTGGTCATAACGCTCCTTCAGAGAGTTCCATAGATAAAGATGAGCTTTTTCAGTTAAATGTTTTATTTTAAGCTTGTCATGGATGTGACACCTTAAAAATATAAAAACCGTTGTTTTATCCTATTGGATTATCATTTTTATGACATTTTCTAAGCAACTAGATTGTAATTGGATGTCAACATCCAATATCTATGACAAAAAGTTATCTTCTAATAAATCTAAAGCTTTAAATTCAAGCTTGGCTGTATTTTATCATATTATCAACTGTAAGTGGAAATAAAAATGCATAAGCATCAAAATATTGTTCATGGGTATATAATCAATGCATTTCATAAAATAAGAAACCATATCTGATAGTAGTTACAGTGAATGAATAAAAACATTAATGCAAAATAGTAAAAGACAACCAAATATAATCTATAAAAGCGACTATAATTTCTTATTTACATCCTTTTGATGGCTCTAGATCCAATCTCATTAATTGCTTTCATTACTTTCCTTGAAAATGCAAAACTATCCTTGAAAATATAAAAAGGCCTTTATATGGATTGATTGGTGGAGAAGGGATGAATTATAATCAAAGATTGTGCTGACTTGATTATGTTTACTTTCATAATATAGGCAAATTTAATAATATGAATATGTAATATTAAATACCATTTATTAATTCATAACAACTGCAATAGTGAGAAACATGAGTATATAACATGTACATACATTATGATCCTTGTCAACAATAAGACATATAAAAGAAGAATAAATAATGTATAAAGTATTCATATGCATCTTTGTTGGACCATTCTCATTAATCAATTAATTTGATTTAATGATTTATTAATTGCTACTGATTAATATATGAATTAATATATGCGGTCATTTACATATTGTAAGCTAAACAGAGAGAGGAAGTTTGTATATCAATAGTATATGAATAATATCATGAAAAACAAAATAGTTTGACTTGGCAACTAAAAAGTATGTTGTATGAGTTACAACCATTGATAACATCAATAAGTATATTTTTGTGACATGACAATAATAGGTAAAAGATTAAGCATATAAAATAGTAAACATTGGAATACCTCTTTGCTGAAAGAGGAAAGATGAATGAGTTTTATATATAATATAATATAATTGATGTGTGTATAAATATTAACATTCATTTTATGAAGAATCCAAAATACTCACTTGATGAGCCAAAGGAAAGAAACTTGATATATTATATTTTACCTTTTGAAAGACATGATTGGATGCATGGAACAAGGAAAAAAAATTAGGAAATAAACTTCCTATTATAATATCTTGTTTTTTATTAAAAAGAAAGAGAGTAGGAGAGTAGATATATTTCTACGTATTTATTTGGTTTAGTAAAATCACAAACATACCAACAAATCTTTTCTGGAGATTTTCTTTTTATTATTATCACCACTTCCGAAGTGAACAAATGTCTATACGTTTATCTAATTTAGTAGTTAATACCATTGGCAAATATTTTTAGAACTTCAGGTTCCAATTTTACTTTAAAATAAAGTCTAGTGCCTTAGACCCTAAATGGTACAACTTGATTTTCATTATCAAACTTCAGGTTTGATTGCAATTGGAATTTACCATAATCTGAATTAGCTTTTCTAATAATTCAAAGCTTCACATCTCAAATTTATATATTTGAGTTTTGATATATAAACCCTTTTTTGTAGGAATGCAAACTTATATGCATAATTTTTATTTGAGAACTTCATGTCTCCAATATTAAATAAATACAATAAAACAAGAGGACTCTTCATAACTGTATTCGAACATGAGAATTATAATACTATTTCTCTTTGAGGAAATAGTACTAACCATATTTGAAATGTTATTTCAACATATTATTTTTATGTTATCTCTTCTGGACATATCAACATATTCTTCTCGAATTGCTCACTTATTTTTTTTCATGGCTTTATTTCAGCTTATGAAAACTTTAATCTTTCATCTTCACAGATATGAACTTCAGGTTCTTATTCTTTTACATAGACTTAATACGATCTTCTAGATACGTGTTATCCTTATATTTATTTCTCTAAGAAATAGTGAAATATTTCTTCTGGAAATATATAGCATGTGGTAAAATTATTTCAACAGTTCTCATTCAAACTGAAATCTAAACAAAAAAAATTTCAAAATGAAACTTTTTTTTTTTTTACCAAACAATGGAATGAGATCTAAAAGTATAGATCTACAATAAAATGAGATCTAAAATGATAAGATTAATAGAGCAAGACCTATGAGGTAATATATATATATATGTATGTATGTATGTATGTATGTATGTATGTATGTATGTATGTATGTATGTATGTATGTATGTATGTATGTATGTATGTATGTAATGAAATTTGGAAAATTAGATCTATGATAGATAAGAACTAGTCTCAGATCAAATTTAAAATTATCATAAAAAATGGATATACATGAATGACAATTAAATAAGAGATCCAATTATTAAAATCTACAGATCTAAAAAAATATATCATATGAACATGATAGTAAAATCTACAAGAGATCTGAAAAATTAGAATTAAAAAAATAAGATCTACAACAAAATAAGATCTGAAGTACATGGATAAAAAAATAAGATGTACAAATATAATTAGATTCGAATAATAGATCAACGATACAATGAGATCTAAAAGAAAATAAAATAATAGAACGAGATCTGAAAGATTTGATCAATTAGATCAGAAAGATAGCTTACCGTTTAGAAGATTTATAAGAGTTTTGTGTTGATAATGTGATATAAAATGAAGAAAGTAGAAGCCATTAGAGAGAGACAGAAGATATATTATTCATTTCCAGAATAGACATATATTTACATTACATAGTCTCCTTTATATAAAGGCTTCAGAGCTAAGGGTTTAACTTATTCTACGATGTGAGACTAAACAAAATAACGTAAAAGCATATTCATTTCATGATTTACATATATTGTAACATTTTGATATATATACATACACACACACTTGTTAGAAAATGTTTTAATTAAAATATTATGATAAAGTATGGTATTTGCTTAAGCTTGATATAAACTAATAATTATTTTATAAAGGCAAGGATGTTAAAAGATTTGTATAAATAATATTATAGAAATTTTTGAAATGAATCATGTTAATTTGTCTGTTGAGTGTTTTGAGAATTCCGATCAATGTCGGTGCACATGTATTCGATAGGGATTCCTAAACGCTAAGGATTCCTAAACACTAGTACGAAACATCTAGATACAACGTTTTGAAAATATATAAAGGTTTTGAGAAAATTGGAGTATTTGAAATGGTTGAATATTTTAAGTAATATTTTAAGGGAAGTAAATTATTATGTAAAAGTATTGTTTAAATATAATAATTGCAATGTCTTTTTTTGTAAAATAAGAGTTCATATTTATAATTTTAGGAAAAATGTCTTGAAAAGGACGTTTATAAGTTGGATTTATATTTTAAGTGATGTATGCAACTATTGGATGTTAGTGAATGGCTGAAATCACCGGTGAGGCAGTATTGATTCACAGTCAATATTGTAGCGAATTGATATTAGTAAATAGCTAAAGTAAATGGCGAGGCAACATCATTATTTTTTTATAGCGTTTGTGATTTTGGTGTATGATATGTTTTGAAATGAGTTTTATAAAGTTTTTGAATTTTTATATAAATTAATTAGGTTTTTAAGGATATTAACTATGATTGTAATAGAAATAAATTTTGTTCAAAATATTTCAAACGGCTGTGAAGTTTGTATATTTATAGAAAATATTCATCAAAGGATTATTTAGTAAGAAACATTCTTCTTACCTTTGGAAGTATTGAATTTTATAATATGATTAAAGTATTTTTATTATATATATAATAATGAGAGTTATGGAACAAGATGGTTTTTTTTGAATGGTACTTAGATACAACATGTTACTGGGACAACAAACCACATATCATGTGTCAATAAATGTTCGAATTATGCTACGCAAGTTTCGAACTTGTGACTTCTCGCACCAAAGTCGAATCACTTAACCACTGGGACAATGTTGCTTGTCAGGAACAAGATGTGATTTAGAAAGAATTTAGATTTAAGGTCTTTTGCAAATTAAAGAATATATTGAAAAGTATTTACATTAAATTGTGAAATGAAATTTTAAAGAAAATTTTATTGATAAGTTTTTGGATTTTGTTAAATATTTCGAAGTTCATTTGATGAAAATTTGAATTTTGAATAGAGTTTGAATTGTGGATAAAATGAGAATCTTGAATTTATTAAAATAAAGTATTTTTTTAATTATGGAAAGTAATTTTCGATTTTGGTGAATAAATTTTGGAAGTAAAATAAAATTTGCATATATATATATATATATATATATTATTCTTTACAGTGTAATTTTTTGAGTTAATAATTTTATAGGCAGAAGTCATTCTTTTGATAACCCATTGATGAAGGGTCTAATTATTAGTTTCATGTTATCATGTTTGTCATTTAACGAGTCAATGATGATCGCTATTAGTATTGATTCAAGAAAATGAAATAGAGTATTATGGGATTTGTTTTAATGGTTATTTGATTTTCATTTAAATATAAATAAATAATGGGGATATTAGCTTTGTTATAGATTCCTCCTAAGGAATCATGAGGACGTAATTTTGTTAAGGGGGAAGTTTATAACAACATGTTGTCATGAGGCAATAAATTAATAATTTGCTAATAATAATTTATGAATTTGTGATTTGATTTGAATTTGTTAATATGTAATTATGGAAATGATTTGAAAATTTTGATGGAAAATATTTTATTAAAGTGATAAGAATCGGAATTGAAAAGAAAAGGATTTTATAATTTATTTGGTTATTTTTTAATATGAAAATATAAATTAATTATTTAAAAGAAAATGTTAAATTAAATTTTTATAAGTTATAGGTTTTTTTAAGAATGGAAGTATTTTATTAAAGAATTTTGAATTTAATTAGAATATGGATTGAATAAAATAATTCAACTAAATAAACAAATATTATGGAAAATAATTTTATGAAATAATTAATAATATGATTTGTTAGTAAAGCAATTTAGTGTAATATAATTGTTTTGTTTGTGGGCTCGAAGTTGAATTTATCCCATGAACTAAACAAAAGAAAGAAAGAAAAAATGAATTAGTTAATAAAGCAAAGCCCAAACCCAAATCATTGTTTCCTGATGTTTCTAAACCTAGAGATTTCTTTCTCCAGACATTTCAACTCTAGTTGTAAATATAACCTAGACATATACTTATTTTACTTCAGAAATTTCATAACCTAACCATTCTTCATCACTTTAAAATTCAAATAAAAACCAAAACTAAAATTCCTATAAGCAAGTCTAAGCTTCTTGACACACTACAACGCCAATTATTAAGCTTGAATTAAAGAGTTTTGCATCAAATAAAAGGGAGAAAAAACATACAGTAAAGAGAAAGATGTAAAAAAGAAGAAGCCAAAGATGAATTAGCTAAGTAATTGTGTTTTTCATCTCAAGGTGAGTTAATTTTATTCACAAATCTATGTCTACTTTATTGGATGCAAGATCTGTGTTTTGGTTGAATGATTGTTGAATGATTGATATGAATTTTACTTGAATTACTTATGATTTGAATGAATTTGAATTAAATGAAAATGTTTTGGATTGTTGGCTCATGAATATATGGCTTATGGAAAATTTATGCTCGAATATAGGTGGAAGTAGCGAACCAAACTACTGAAGTTGAGGTTTATGACCTGGAACTTTTCCTTCGAGGTTAGGCACCGGTCCAAGTGGACCGGTGCACCAATGATGCACGGCCTGAAACTCTCAACTAATCACCGACCCCTTGTTGTTTATGTGTGTATGTGTTTGTTTTGTACATATAAAACTTATTTTTGTAAAATCAAATAAACATATGCTTATGAAAGTAGAAAGTTGATGTATTGCAAATATGAAATTAGTTTCGTGAAAATATTTTATGGTTATTAATTATTTTATCAAAAAATTGGTTTACTAAGGAAAATCAGTATTTAATTTTAATCTTTGAAAGCCTTATAAAATTCTAGAAAAATATGAAAGGGTTTCTAATTATTATTTTATGATTTTCAAATAGTTTAATGAATTTTGAATGTAATTTAAAAAAATTAAGACTATATTTTATGGATTTGGAATTAAAATTATAAACTCATTTAAAAATTGTATTTAATTATAGAAAGTTATTAAAGAATTTGTATAAGCAATATTTGATTTCACATGTTATTTTTAAGCTTTTGAAGGATAGAAATGAGTTTTTCATATGTTATTTATGATTATTAAATTATTATTTAAATTTGTAAAAGGTTGAGAAATTAGTACTTTGACTATTTGAAATCTATAAATGCTTTCATTAATTATAGATATGTTTAATAAATTTATTTCAAATTAGAATTTAATTGAAGTAATTCATGTAAGTTTTATTTTTTTTGTAAACTAAATTTAAGAATCTTTGTGTGTAAATAAAGATTGTGTATAAAACTAGAATTACATTATCCTTATACTAATAAATATAATTATGAAGTTATATTACATATTTTAAATTTTATTCTTTTGCGATGATTATGGATATTGAGAATGATTCGTCGTTTGACATTGTCGGTGAATTTTTTTTATACAGTGATGACACCTTTTTGTATGATTTCGCGATATTGCTATATTTGGAATAATTTGTTTACGATGACTTTAACTGTGTGATGAGGAATTCAAATAAACGAAGTTATAATACCATTTGAGATGGGGCATTCGGTAATATTTCTTCGATTCTTCTTTGGACTCCTTATATAGAATATTTGTGGAGGTTGAGTGTAGTTAACAAGAGTTGAATAAACGATTGAGCATTGCATGCTAGTATGGGACACTGATGTTATACTTATTCAGTTATTCATTGTAAGCACATGTCACTCAAGTGACGGGAGCTAGGATTATACTTATGTGAGATGATACTCGGAGTAGAGCAAGTTTAAGCAGTATATATGCCCGAGGTTGAGCATTATGGATGACTGAGCTATGGGGGTATACCCATATATATGTTGTCTATCATGAAGCGCTCCAAGATATGATTAGGAGTTAGAGAGAATCATATAGTTAGTATCCACATTGGTGGCCTGATCGTGGGGTTGCGCCCTTGATCTGTGACACTTTTTGTTGCACTTCAGATGTGCATCATGAGATTTGAGTGAAGAGTGGTGTATCCTTAGCCCTTTTAGTCAGAAGGCCGGTAATATGTTACGATAGAGGCACGGTCCATGTTGTGTTCGGCATTGTCTTGTGACGTGTTTATGATATGCGATAGATATAGTCACGACACTAGGTTGGTAACTGAAGACTATAGGAAGTATTCGCATGGTGTAACTTTAGGCTCTTAGAGCAGACATGATAGCTGTCAGTCCCCCTTCTAGTTCTACACTGAATGGTAGATAAGTACATATTTTTTATATACCTCACTTAAGTATTAGAGCGGATCTAGGTGAAAAATCTCTCTTAGAGATGGCGGATAACCATGTTGTTAGAATGAGTAGCATAACCCAGACATTATGAGATTATTAGGTAGTGTTACCCATACATTATGATTTGATTCCTGTTACCATTTATTTCCACATGGGGAGATGAGATTATATCTGGATAGAGATCTGAGGTATAGTGGATTCTCATGTATTTTTATTGTATATGATATTACCAATAGGCGGTCAATATTTTATAGTGATGGTGATATTTTATTATTTGAGATTGAGAGATGTATTTTGGGCAATGCCATGTGCTAGCCTGACTATACTTGTTGATATCTCACATATTAACGATTTTTGGGTTTTATTTATGATTTCTGGATATGGATGATTCATGTAACATCCCACATTCTGAGGCCTGAAGCTAAGCACTATAAAAGCCTTTAGTCAACCATAATATTAATTTTCAGTGATAAAATATGGTCATATTAACCATGTCAATAATATTAGAAGCACATGAATATGAAAATTTTCAAAACACATTTCATTAATGATTCCATATTCATTACATATTCCCAAACGTTGCATAAGTTCAGATAAAATATAATTATTACAAAATACTCTAAGAGCAACATGTGAAGATGCCTCCTTGGTTGGTCTAAGTTTACTACTTGACAGTTACACATTATGCCACTACATACATTCAGACAAATGAAACAATAATGCAACGGGCTCCTTAACATAGCTAACTTTTCTCTTGCATGTCTTCGGAAGTTTTATTCGTCAATCTAGAAATATGTAAACCTTACTCTCGAACTACTTAAATGAAAACCCGAGAGTTAAAAGGAGAAAACAAAAACTTTTGATTAGACAAAAAGTTGGGTGTAAACAATAATATGCTATCTTGAAAATTGATATTTAGTGAGACCACGCCGCTGGGCGGAACTGGTTTTCACTCACTAGTATCTTTTGAAAATATGTCAATCAAAATCATGCTTCTGAACCTAAAATGGTTTAATGAATGTTAGATAATCATATGCATGCATATCACATGGACAAGGATAAACCTGAATAGTCTGTATAAATCAATAAACTATCCCTGTACCAAATAACTAAATTAGAAACATATTATATTTTTATGTTGAAACAGGTTTTTGATATTTTTAGCACTGCAATGGTAGTTTAGTGTTCCATTCGTTAGCTAAATGTTTCCATATTATTTTAATTATTTTTTTGAACAAATAAACGTCTAATTCTGACACACAAATTATCTAATTATATCGTTCAACATGCTCAACTCCATAAGCTAAAACAACAAGCGTTCCCAAATCTAAAAACAGGCCGCTTCTTTCTCAATTAGATCTCGCTACCGATCTAATGCCGAGCCTTCCATCGGTTTCCCCCCTTAATTTGATCGTTTCTTTCTCAATTATCGACCTTCCTTCTTTTCAGTGCTGATTGTTCTGCCGATCTTGCGTCGTAGATCTTCTCAAAAAACCCTAAAATATCACATCTTCATAAATCTAAATGTCTTTTTCATATTATGCATCGGCAGGATCTTGAGAGGTTTATTTTATCAAAGAATAAACCGCTTAGACAATTTTGCTTTGAGCTCTCATAGCTGTTTCTGATTCAAAAGTATAGTAGCTCTTCGGAATATGGATGTTTTATGAGGCTGGATTGAATTACAGCTAATTGGTATCTAGCGAATAGGATAGTTAATTGGGGTGTGTACTAAATAGGATAGTTAATTGGGGAATTCAAAAGTAGCAGTAGCTAATTGTTTTGTACAAAATGTAGTTACTTTCGTTAACTTGTCAAGAGCATAAAAACAGAGTATGGTATGATGTTGAAATTTCATGTTGAAGTACAAACAGAAATCATGTATGATCTATTTTTTAACGTAAATGTGCTTGGGATTCTGGTTAATTTCCTGTGAATTTACTATTTACATAAACACCATCTTTATCTTTCTCTAATAATAGTTGTAATACCTTTGGTGTCACACTTTTTTGGGATAAACGTGAACTAACAAAAATGCCCCTCTGCAAGTATTATTAAATATTAATATTACTTAAAAATAGGATCTAACGGATAAGTTTTCTTTACCAATTCAAAACACGCCTCTGTAGATATTATTGAAATCTTAATAACTCAAAAATAGGATCTAATATTAAACTTTTTTTACAAATTCAAATGCCCCTAAAAGTAGGATTCAACGGTTAAAAATGCTTTACGAATTCAAAACACTTTATAAATTTTGAATACTTCTTTACAAATACAGAAATCTTAATATCACTTGAAAATAAATTATTATTATTTTTACCGATTTAAATATATATAATTTATAAGGAAAAAAATTCACGTGCGAAGCACGTGCCGTTACGCTTGTATATATAAACGCACATATACGAGAGTTACGGCACGCGCTTCGCGTGTGATGATGGCATGTGTCTCGCGTGTGAATTATTTTTTTCAAAGTATATGTTTCGCATATTCAAGAGAAAATGATTTATAAAAATATTCAATCATGTTTTTACGTTGAAAACATTTTTGTAAGTTTAAATTTTATTTCCAAGGTGCAACATTTTTGTTTAAGGTTGAACTTTTATTTATATTATTAATTAATAATTTATTTGTTAGACCATATTTTTAAATGATATTAAAATTTGATAGTATTTGTAGATGGATGTTTTACATTTGTAGAAGAATAGTTGTAATACCTTTGGTGTCACACTTTTTTGGTATAAACGTGAACTACCAAAAATGCCCCTCTGCATGTATTATTAAATATTAATATTACTTAAAAATAGGATCTAACGGATAAGTTTCCTTTACCAATTCAAAACACCCCTTTATAGATATTGAAATCTTAATAACTTAAAAATGTGATCTAATATTAAACTTTTTTTACAAATTCAAATGCCCCTAAAAGTAGGATTCAACGGTTAAAAATGCTTTACGAATTCAAAACACTTTTAAAAATAGGATTTAAAATTAAACTTCTTTATAAATTTTGAATACTTTTTTACAAATACAGAAATCTTAATATCACTTGAAAATAAATTATTATTATTTTTACCGATTTAAATATATATAATTTATAAGGAAAAAAATTCACGCGCGAAGCGCTTGCCGTTACGCTCGTAATCAATAATATGCTTGGATAAGTTAATTTTATGTCATTGACGATAATCCTTAATTATACTTGCAAAGTAGGTTAATTCCATTACTATATTGCAGTGCACCGACCTTTCTCAGTTTATCACTCCAATCCTTATCATTTGAATCCAATTTTAGTATTTTATATCCTTAATTATGGTTGCTAAGTAGGTCGATTCCCTTGCTTTATTTTAGGTTGCTAAGTGGGATGATTATGGTTGCTAAGTAGGCTGATTCCCTTGCAATTTCAGTTACAGGGGAAAGAATTTTTGAATAAGCAGTAGTTTCATGTAGGGTCATTCTTTGGTTTCATCTCTTGTATGATTGCTTGATTGCTTTTTAGGCTATTAATTTAGTTTTACTTTGGAGTATAGTGATGTAAAACACGCATTAATAAAATACATGACCGACATTTCAAGGACCATTCAGCTTCTATTTTATCATGCATACTCATATAAAGCATTGAATTCATTTATCTATGTGTGTATTTTCACTTTACAAGGAAATAACATTTATCTTGATGCTAATGGTTCCAACAAATAATATTTTGTTTTTCCCCTCAACGGCCTTTGTTGTTTGTGGTGATGAAATGAAGGATGGCATGTGTTTCCAAACTTGAGTAACCAGTATCATATTATTAATTGTATACTTAAGTAACATAAAAAAGGCCTCTGAAGCATGCTATGATACTAACCAAAATAGAGTATTAATGAAGCATGAGCTTTTGTTATCGGATGAACGTTTGAAGACTGATACCACAATTTGTGCAGTACGATGATCTAAAACGGTTGTGTTCTGATCCAAGAGCTAAAGCTGCTGTCCTCGCTGACATGGATGCTGTTGGGAGAATATCTCAGGTTTGAATTTTATCCAACTTAGAGTATTACTTCTCTTTCTTATTATAATCATGCAACATTCTGAAGTAATTTGGTTCCCCCTTTTTTCCAGCTAAAAGCTTCAAGTTTGCAAAAGCGGTAACCTTAGTTTCAGAACCGTTCACGTTGGAAAACGGGCTTCTTACTCCAACTTTCAAGGTAAGTGCAACCTTTATTCTTCCTAGGTGAAAATTACATTACATAGGATCATTGTATCACCTAGTTTGTTTATTCTTATTTATTTTGATGTGGGAAATTCTATTAGCTAACATAGCTTCATTCTGCTAAAACAAAAACAAAACAAAGATGTCTTTTATGCCTCAGTAACTCTTTTGTGGATAAGAAGCGACTGTATACTTGCTGCTAATTGTTATTTTGGTCATAGGTTAAAAGACCTCAAGCGAAGGCTTGCTTTGTAAAGGCAATTGCAGACATGTATGCTGAAGTCGTTGCTAATCCATCACAACTTTCCAGGCAAGTGCAATTCTGAAATAATTTTATAACCAGTAAATCTCTCAAACATGGTTTACTATTATGTTGACCACTTCATCCTAGGTTATCAACATAAATTTCAAGTGACTTCCAGGTTACATATGTTAAGTATTATACTCTAATTAAATGATTATCAATACACTTGGTTAGTTGCATTATCTGAACATTAGGAAACTTAATGTATTCAAATAGGTTGTCATATTCTGAATATTACCATTGTTCCTTAGTGGACATACCTATGTGTTAAATTGTTAATAAGGCATTTAAAAAAAATACTTACAATTTAGGATGAACAAGCCGTTTGAAGTTGTCTCTCAGTTCATCATCTTTGTAAAAAAATCAACGTGGTTTGGTGATGGATCTAAACAAAGGGAAGATTATAAGGGATAAGATAGATGAGTTAGTGAAGCATATGGCTGTTCAAATATGGAAGATGGGAATTAAAAATTAATTTGTTTAGCTTACACATACATACATGTACTTGTGCATTTTCATATATGTCACGTCTAAGTTATGAATCACAAGCGTTACGGCACACGCTTCGCGCGTGATGAAGAAGGCTGAATTATTTTTCTACAAATTGTATTTATTTAATATGTTCAAAACAAAATGATTTCTGCATATATTTAGTCATATTTTTGTGTTGAATCATACATAGGTAATTTGAAATTTTATTTCTAAATCGCAATATCTAATTTCTTTTGAGTTCAAATTTTTATTTATATTATTATTTAATAAAAAAATATAAAATAGTTTATTTGCTAAATCTTATTTTTGAGTGATATTAAGAATCAGTAAATATTTGTAGAGGAAATTTTGAATTTGTAAAAGAAGCTTAATTGTAAGCAATATTAAATTTTAATAATATATGTAGAGAGGCATTTTGATATTTCATGCTGATATCAAAAAAGTGAGACAACAAATATATCACAACTATTAATAAAGAATTATATATAAAGGGCAATTTTGGTAGTTCGCGGTCGGACCAAAAATTTGCGCTTTTAAATCAACTATTCATAAAGATGTTACAGTATATATGGTTGAATTTCTCCGGATAAGTGATGTCCAAGACAACAAAGGTTCATTCCAAGAATCCAAACCAAAAAAATACAGTAATTAAAATTAAGATAATGCAGTTTAATATCATTTTCAGCTCAGCAAGAAGTCGATTCATTCACAGGTAAGTCGGACAACTTTAAGTCTATTGATTAAGAATTTTCATTGTCTGGGAGAGATAGGGCAACTACTACCACCATATTGCATGTTGTTCTCAGGAAGTTTTAAGAGCAAGTGATTTCCACCTTGGAGTGCAGGCGAAAATGATTACAGCTTTCAACGACTATTGGCATTAATCTGCCCAATTAATCCCTTTTCAAATATACTCACAACAAACTTGCAACCCTTGGAATCATAAAGGTAAATAACTTATAAACCATTACCTATTGCTTTTATGTGTGGTATATCAGTCCAATTTATTTTTGTAGTATTTTGTTTTTATGTCACTATTTCATTTAAAATAAAGATTGTTTCAAAATGAGTACGTATCCAAATTATTGTTATGACCAAACAGTAACTGCATTACATTTTTTTTTAATATAGTTGGCTTGTGATTTCTTATATTATGACTTTTTGGTTCATAATTTGAATAGTATTTGTTTCAATCACGAACACTTAGACCACTACTAATAATTATATTTATGAGTGTCCGTGGCCAAAAAAGTCGATAAAGAAAATCATACCCGTGTTTTATGAGTGTGTGAACATTAGTAAGTTGTTATAAATAAAATAAAATTCATGTTTTGATAGTGGTTTCATTTCATCCTATACTTTTTAATATGAATGGATATAATATTATAAAGGATTCCTTGGACACTCTTGAAACAATATATGTGATTCGATGAGTGACATAGAATCTATTTCAAATAACTATTCATCAAGCAACCATTGCATGATGTTAGAGTTACATGTGAGTTGTGCTGATTTTGTTTTATGTTTTTCTTTCAGCTCTTTTAACTACAGTTCAAACCTTAACTTTTACTAATATAACATGTTTTTTGGGTTAATTTAGTGTTCTAATTATTTGATTGATTGCATGAATGCTAGCAAATCTATATACTACATTACAATCTGATAATATATCATGCTATTCTTGTAAGTGTTGACGTGACATGAAAAAATATTAAGGGTACAAGGTTTTATCTCTTTTACCAACCCTGATATCTAAATGATAATACAAAAAATATACCTTGTGGTCATCAAGCAATAAAACATGATAATCAAGCAAGGATAATATGACTTGCACAAACTAATGTTTTTGACTCTTTGGGGAACATGGTCATATAAGAGGCATTTGACTCATTCCACGTCATATAAGTGTTATTTCTTTACACTTCAGGAAATTTAGGGCTATTGTGCTCTTTAGGAATGGCTGCAAGGCCAGACTTCATTTTTATAAAAATATCATCTTGTGTTAACTAGACTATAGCGTTCTTAATTTTGTAACCTAAAAATGGCTAATTGAATATTATTGCCCTTTAGTTAATGTTATAACGTATTACGGTAACCATTAGTACCTCTCATGATTATAGGTCTTTTAGGTATCACAACGTTACTTGTTCTTCTGCATCATGTCAGAGGTACTTGTTTATAACAGAATCAGAGGTAGGAACTTTTTGTATTATATTTTCTTGCTAGTCTGTTGTATTTAATTAATGTTAACATAGTTTTATTTTGTTTAAAATTACTTGCTCGCAATTAACTTTTCATATACCTGACCTGATTAATATAATGAAAGAACTTGCTCCAATGAACCATACTTATGTTGTTTCTGGATAATGTGTTTGCAGTCCAAGTTGCAGTCACCATAGTATTATTTTAAGACGGTACAAATTCCTTATTTAACGACGAAATCTTCATTGATTGTAGTCCTGAACCACCTGTACACGTCAACTTGAAGTTGTCTCTGCCCATAGCTCTTTTTAGATAAACCATGATATCCTTTGTGCATATCTGTACTTATAAACACAACACATCCAAATATGAAAATTAATGTGAGTTTTTGTTTCTTAAAAAGATTTCAATGATATTTTAGTGGATGAATTGAAATTTATATGTCAAATTATATTTGATTTTATTGATGCAAGAACTAAGTTGTTTTAGTCAATGATGGTTTTTTTGCCGACATGGATTTTGAAGAGAGAATATGATGAATCAGGGCCGTCAATAGTGCACAGAAAGCGTTTATGAGCAAGTTTGGTTATCATTGTCTGTTGTTCTATTATAGTGTCAACCTTAAACTTGTTGTGGTTTATATAACTTGAATTCGCTTATGGTAAATTTGTACCTTTTTTGTTACTTTGAAGACAAGGTTTATCTCTGTTTTGTAGTAATTTGTTTACGGTAATTTTTCTTATGAAATTTTTTTCCTATTTTTTTAGCTTTTGATCTGGAGAATGATTGAACTTGTTTATGTTTTTCAGAAGGTATCAATTGCATATTTTGAAATAATTTCCATGTCTGAATCTGCAACAAGTTGGTGGTGTGATGGATCCTGAATCTGCAACAAACCAATGGTGTTGTGGATCTTGGAGTAGCAACGTTCATTAATTGTTGCGGAATCTATATTTGCAACATTGAATGGATGTTGCAAATCCTAAATTCGCAACACCGATGTAGTTTTACTACTTACAAATGCGCAACTCCTATTGGGTGTTGTTGATTTCGAATCTGCAACATCTATTAGGTGTTTCCAACATCAGTAGCAAACCAATCTGAAACATTCAGAAAGTGTTTCTAAAATTTATTGATGTAACTTTTTACTGTCTCAAAATGATGTTTTTGGTGTGGTTTATATGTTCCTACATCATAGTTTCTCCAGGATTACTACTAACTATATGGCTGATTCGGCCCTACCAGGTATAACAAATTTTCTAAATTATCGTTAGGAGGAAACTAGATTGTCCGTCCGAAAATAATCTTCTTAGTTTAAAACTAACTATCCGTCTATGTCATAGTTTTGCTAGACTCACTATGAACGTAATGATTTTGCATGCCAACCAATGCTCTATCCAAGTTATAGATTTTTTTTCTGTACGTAAACCTACTTTTAGTCTTTAGCCTCAACAAAGTCCTATGCACTGAATTGTAGACCAATATCAACTAGGGGCTAATAGTTGAGGCATATGGTGTGACTCTACACCAGTTCCATTATCTGGTTTTCTAATCTCTAATACTTGAGCCAAGATATCCTATAGCAATTTATTTGATGGTGATAACAATAATTCTTATGTAAAACCTTGGACTAAAATACCCATTTTATTTCTTTGAAAATGTAAGCCTTTAAAAATGATTTATCCCTTGAAATCATATTTAAAACAAGTATAGCCCTTTTACTTAGTGGTATTATGCCAAAATATGTCCTTCTTAAATTTCATTAATTTCGAAATCAATAGGAGGTTGTCGCACCTCTAAAACCTTAGGCTATCATGCCATCAAATAAAGCTATTTAAATCAATAAAATATGGCATCGATACAGTAGATATAGGTTGTCACCCCCTTTAATATCGAAGTTATAATAAAGTATTATGATTTATAAACTTAAGGCCATAGGGCTGAAATCATTCTTGTCCTACAAAATAAGTATATAGCTTGTCGAACCTATGAAGCTTGTTATTAGGTTTGCATAGTATAAAGGCTTTCAACTTAGAATATAGAAATATCGAAATTGATAACCTTCGACGTCAATATCTCAAAGGAATTGATGTCATTCTTACTAAACTGGGCTACTATGCCGCCACTATTAAGCTGTCGAAATTGACAATTTACAGCATAATTGCCTTAAAATATTGAATGTCGAAATGATAAACCAGCGGCATGACTGCCATAATATAATTAATATCGAAAGGAAGAATGACGGCATCAAAGCCAATTCAATTTGATATCAAAAATTAAGTGCTGGGCATCATTAACTTAAAGTAGTTCATATCGAAAACTAGAGTAGACAAAGGGTGTTGAGTATAATGCAATAGAGGTTGTCGAGTATTTGATTTCGAAATTCAAAACAGTTGAAATCTGAATGTCAACTTAGAACAAAAGGACATCATAATATCCCTGATAATCTACGAAATCATTGATGTCGAAAGGTAAAGATGTCAAAATCAATCATAAACTTGGTTTTCAACTTTAACCTGATTCGATTCATTCCATACCAACATAATTTGATATCATATGCATCCCCTTTGGTTGACGTCGAAATGCATGATCGCGACATGGATTAGGCTTCGGCATTCTTGCCATACGATAAGGCATTTTCGTAAATAATTTATAAACTATTTTATTTTCAGTTAAAATAATTTCTTTTTACCAACTCTCAACCCTTTTCAAATTCCTATTTGTTAAAACATGCTTTAAAAATATATTTTTCAGAAAACTGCTGCAATATTTATTTATCATTCCCAAAGTATTGTGCAAACCATTTAACTTATATCATTATTTTAATTTATTAAGCCTTTCTAGCTTGATAAATTCGTAGAAAATTGTAATCACCTGGAAAAATCCCCAAAATCACAAAAAATTAGAACTAATATATTCTTTCACATATAAAATTTCGAGATCAAATTCATCGTTAAATTATTTTTAATAATTAAAACCCAAAATAATTTCTTTTCATACTTAGTAAATTCATAATATATTTATACAAGCTAGATGTAACAACTCGCCTCAGAACAGACGTAAATTTTGACCCATAAAAGGCCTATCAAAACTTAGATCCATTCTAAAGCCTGCTGTTGGTTGGAAAAAGGAGTAACAGTATAAAGCATTAACTATTCTTTTAGAACTTACAGTGGATGAAATAAAATATAATTGCAAACTGTATCCATTTGTTTCAAAGCCATTTGAAATGTCATAATATAAAACATCATAAAACTGTCAAGTAAAATATGTTACATCATTTATCCAAAATACATGGGTAAAACATAAAACATCATAATGATAATAATAACCGCCACAAGCTTAAGCCACTCCACCTTCATGCATCGTCGCTCCGTCTTCTTTGCCAGATCTCCTTCTTTTGATATATACACACAGCGAAAGATAAGTATATATATAATTTTGTTAAATTCAAAGAGATTGGAGGAAAAGTGAATAAATTAAAAGAATAATTAGAAAAGGATTAGAATCCCGACCTGAATTCCTAATTGAAATTCAAAATCTAACTAAATAGAGAAAATGACAGCAGTTTGAGCAATTCCCTAAATATTTATGAATAAAAAGTGCAGAGGATAGGGTCATATTTATAGGAGTTGAAACGCACCAGAACCATATGATAAAGTGTACCGAACCGTATTTAACTATTTTAAATTATTAAATTTAGTGTAACTAATGAACAAAAATGATTAAAAATGATTTTTTTAAAGATTTATTAATATAGCTATTGAATATGAACTTGAACAATATTTTAAAATAAACAAATTTTGAAGATTCAAGTAATAACAAGTATTAAAAGGAAATGCTATGTATTGAATGTGTGCAGAATAAACAGTTGAACTGAATAATAACTGTCGAATTCATTAGATGTAAATAAAGTATTTGGTTGATAACTGAAATTCATGTGAAAGCTAATATTGAAATTTACTGAATATTGGACGATTAAATTGTTTAAAATTTGATCTTGAAAATTATATAAATAACCGAATCCTAAATTAAATATGAATGAAATGATTTCAAAAGTTGATTTAGATGTTATTTAAATATGGATGAATATTGTCAACACTTAAAATTTTAACTTAAGTGATTAATAAAATTTAGAAATTATATATTTGATCAACAAGTAAAACTAGCCATCTTGACCACAGTTTCGGATTTCAACGAAACTAGTTCCATTGTATCCATAATAGTGTATTATTATCAGATTTTAAATTTCATAGTGTTTGGAGTTATCGTTTGATTATACAAGATAAAAATACGTTGGAATTAATATCGAAAATTCAATATAATAATTGGGTCTAAAAAGCTATCTTCTACATACGATCAAATTGGGACTTGAAACTTATTCCATTGCGTTGGAAATATGGGTATAACATTAGGAATGACAGACAACATGCCCCGATATGAGTTCGTAATAAATATCTTAATATTTTAAAATTTAAATATATACGATTTGGCTTCACACAAATTAATCACATCAGCCTACTTTTATCTGAGCAAGCCACCCTTTGATCCAACCCACTCCTTTTCTTTCTTCTTTAATACGCTTCTTTCTCTCCATTTTTAAAAAACAACATAGAGAGAAAAAAATGTTGAAGTCATAATTTTATTTCTTAAAATCTACTCGGCTAAAAATATATGAAACCGCTTCCTAAAATCTTGTTTTTCCATGAGCTTCGAACTAGCATACATATTGATGAATGCGACGTTGTCCCTGGTGATCGACCGTGGGATTTCGATAGTAGAGGCAGCTAGGGTTAGCAATTTTTAAGATTTATAGGCCTCGATCTTGGAATATAAGCCCATATCTGGATTCTTGGTGGGAAATAGCATCTCGATGGGAGAAATCGTGAGGGTTGATCACCTGTGGAGGATCACGACACATTGTACGACAATGGCGTAGCAAGAAGGTCGCATTTTGCAGTGACGAGGCGGAGGCAGCTATAATGGTATGGGCGAGTCGAACAAGGCAAGGGTGATTCGATGGCGGGGTTGTTTCGAAGGATGGTTGAGTGGATTGGCGTATCAGTGATACGGCCGTGCACGAACTATGGGGTACAAGCGTGAGAAAAAAAGAAAGGGGAAAAAGAAGAGAGTTCGGACCGGGCTAAAATGTTGTAGGTAATGGGTATTAATTTAAAAATAAATTAGTGTTTTAAATTTAATTATATTTTACCTATGAACTAAAAATTTAATAACTCTCACATACGAGGTCTAATCGGTGCATGGATTTTTGCACTGCCACCGTGATGACGAGAGCTTCGCAATGAAACTAGTTTGGATGGATTTGGAGGCTCTCGAAATTTGGGTTAAAATCAGACGTTGTTCGGTTTTAGTTCCAAACTGGAACGCCCCAGCGACAGTAGGAAATAACGGTGAGTGTTTTATAACGCTCACGACATACTAGAATATTTTTATGTTAGTTAAATTTAAAATTGTGGAGTAATTTAAATTTGTTGATTGTTAACTTGAATTAGAATTAAACTATTAGTAAAATTCTCGATCATTGATAATTGGTTAGTTGTTGTATTGATGGTTTGGATGTTGACTATGATGGACACTATTGATTGATGTTTTGGATGATTTGGATGTTTATTTATTTTGATATATCCTGCTATCATCTTGTATATTATTTACAGTACATAGAAATGTAAACTGAATTATTTCGAATAAATTAAGAAATAGATTGAAATGATATATACCTATGTGATTTACTTTAGATTGAAATGATATATATCTATCCTTGAAATTAAATTGAAATAATGGATTCACTTGACTATAGGACAGAAAATTATATACGGACACCAGATTGGTTAAATTAAACGATTTTAAAATTTTGATTTGAAATTATTTAAATGAGTTTGATTTTAAGAAATAAAATCGAATTTAAATAGAAATGGAAATTGAAAGTGATTTGAATTGGAAAATTTGGAATTAGATCAGTTTGACTCTGAGCATATTTGTGACGCCCCACCTCTATACCCACGCTAGCCAAGAACATTACGGTGAATGCTGTCGATTAGCACGGAGAATAAGGCTGCTGAGGAGCGACCATCTGTGTAATTGCTTTGTGCGAGCATCGATATGTCAGATAGTATAACTTGCAATACTTTATCAAGAGGGAAATCCGACATACCAACACAAACTCAAAGCTACTACACAGTGGCTATAATATCTTCGGAAAAAAATACAGAAATAAATATAACATAAATCAGTCACAGATAATTCATATCACAAAGGCGGAAGAAGATATGAATATAATTAACACATGGAAGTGTATATCAGAGTAGTGGTCAAAAAGATCCACAATAATACAAAAGAATAGCAACACGTGCTATACAAAAGAATACAACAATGAGTCTATATCTCAAGTGTATATAACAAAATAAACTACTAATTTAAGTAGTTTGCCAAAAGTCAGAGAAATCAATCCCAGGGGAGAAGTCAAGCAGAAGCACCTGTAACATCTCGGTCTGACCCGAGTATTATTTAATAAGAAAATAATAAACGGATCAGTCTAACTATAAATATCAGATGAAACGATATAGAATAAGAGATATGACTGAACACATAATAATCACAATGCCAAGCTGTGATATATATAAGTAATTGAAAATCAACGAGAGATTAATCAATATCACCAAATCTACACAAGAAACAAAGAAATGTCATACTCCTCATTTCGTTCACCAAACCACAATAAATGACATATTATATCAATGCCAATCACAAAAGTCAATGACACACAAATTCACCGACACACAAATATCGATATAGCTTACCGATGGAAATCACGAAAATTGGTGAAACACAAATTCTAGAAATCATCTCAAGAAATCCAGAAATCACAAAAGTCAATGACACACAAATTCACCAATACACAAATATCGATATAGCTTATCGATGGAAATCACGAAAATTGGTGAAACACAAATTCTAGAAATCATCTCAAGAAATCCAGAAATCACAAAGGGGGGGAGGCCTATCACAAACGGGAGCATAAAGCTCGCCAACACGTGTATCACAAACGGAACGCTAATTCCATGGTCACTAACCATCACAAATTGAGCCGAAGCTCCACAAACGGCCCGAAGACCATGGGTTGCTACCCCACCAAATTGAGTCGAAACTCCATAAAACGGGGTTTAGTCTCCCTCGCAGACAAAAAGACATCGCACATTGCTAGTCTAAATCACAAAAGATGATCGTCATGATCAACGAGAAGTGTCAATTACACTAAGCTAGTAAATATATGAGTTTAGCTTCATGTCCCATAAACACTTGCTTAACTTAAATATTTACGAACAAACTGTAGATCTCCACTATAAAATTGTCACAAGGGATTCAATCGAACAAGTCCAAGAATTAACCGACAAAGTGAACGCAAGCGTTTCATACCACTTGTTTTATTAAGTCGTTTAATTAGATTTCTCATACGAGTGAGGTAAAGGTTTATATATACTAATAGATTAGAAAACGGTTTTATAAACGAATTTGGTATTAAAATAGTATTGAAATCGTTTGAGGAAAGAGGTTTGATATTTACTACTAGTATAGAAAACCTTTATATTTTTAAAGTGACAAAACACAAAGAAGATTGTAGGAACAATCAACCACTAAAATTCACATACGAAGATGTGAATAAAAATCCAACGAAGCCGATAAAGAATCCATCAAAATGGATATTCAAAAATCCCTAAAAATGAGTCATCAAAGTCATAACAAATGATAACAACACATAGGAAACAACACGAATCGATTAAAGTTGGAAATTCAAACGACTAGGAGAAATAGGCAAAATGCAGCAGGTCGGTCGGCCGGCTACATAGCTCGGTCGACCGGATCCTGCTCTCCAAAATTCCTCGGGAAGCAGGTCAGTCGGCCGAACACTGTACTCGGTCGACCGAACCTTTAAACAGGGGAGTGCTGATGCACTTGGCAGCAGGTCGGTCGGTCGGCTGCAGTGCTCGGTCGACCGGACCTGTTGCCAGTCCCCTCCCAGTCCATCCAATTGAGGTCCAACCTCCGCCAAATTGCATTCTCTCGAGCAACGACACTAAGGGATTATGCAAATCAACTACCCGGCCCTATATGCTCCTCGATGCATCACCAAACACATGTTCAAACATCAAAGTTGTGATTTTTAAAGGATTGAACCCAAAACACCAAAAATTGGAATATTCACCAAATCAATCCAAACCAAAAGCAATTGCACACGAATAAGTGTTAGGAATTCATACCTAACAATCGAAGATAAATATAAGCATAGATGTGAGATAAAAATCTCACCTTTTTACAAAATCAAACAAGAAGAAGCTTGAAAGTAAATGGAGAATCAACCTCTCTTCAACACAACCCAAATGAGCTTGAATCTATGCTCAAAACAAGAACATTCCCAAAATTAGGTTTAGGAATTTCTGAAATTGGTAAGAGAATAAGTTGGAGAAGAAGAAGAGAAGCTTACCAATGGGTTCTTCTATTAGTTTGGAGAAAGAGTTGATTTGCAAGAGAAAACTAGGGTTTTGGAGTTTTAATTTCCAATCTCACCCACCATTATTGCCTTAGAACTGAAAAGAGGAAGAAAATGAGGGTGAATGGGAAAGAGTGGCTCAGTTCTGAGTATAAGTCCAAACATAGGGCTGAACCCAAACCCAAACCCAAAGTGAAAAGTAGCAAAAATCAACTTTCTCCAAACATATCGAAGCTTATACTCAAAAAAGTCGCAAACGGCATTTTAAACTCAATGGGAGTGGTCCCGAGCCCTAATTCGACCGTATACAAAAAGTAGCTTTTCGGACTAAATTCCGAGTATTGATAATATTTAAATATAAAATCGACAAATATGCGGGTTGTTACAGACTCCCTTCCTTAAAGAAATTGCGTCCTCGCAATATACAAGAAGAAGATATGTAGTAACAACCATAAAAGCATATTCAACACAAAAGAAATTTGAAATAAGAAGTTCACCTTAAAGAGCACGGGAAAGTAAGTCCGGATGTGTTCGCTTGATGGACTCTCTAGATTCCCAAGAACAATCCTTAGGATTTGAAGACCATTGAACTTTAACAAGCGGAACATCTTTATTTCGAAGTCGTTTGACCTCCGAAGCAATGATACGAATGGGATGTTGCTCATAAGTTAAATTAGGCGAAACTTCAATCTCTTCCACAACACCGGGCTCAAGAATAGAATCGGAATCTCGAAGACACTTCCGAAGTTGAGAAACGTGAAACACGTCATGGATAGCAGAAAATTAAGCCGGTAATAAAAGGCGATAAGCCATGGAACCAATACGTTCAGTGATAGGAAATGGCCCAATATATCGGGGAGCCAATTTTCCCGATCGACTGAAACGTACAACACCTTTCATAGGTGAAACACGAATGAACACAAGATCTCCCACAGAAAATTCCAACTTCCTTCTCCAGTTATCGGCATAGGATTTTTGTCTACTCTGGGCTTCTTTCATCCTATGACGAATAAGATCAATCTTTCCTGTGGAATCACGAAAAAAATCTGGACCTAAAACCAGCTTCTCACCGGCCTCAAGCCAACAAGAAGAAGATCGGCATGGCCTTCCATAGAGTGCCTCGAAAGGTGCCATACCAATACTAGATTGGAAGCTGTTATTATAGGAAAATTCAACAAGTGAAATATGATCTTCCCAACTTCCCCCAAAATCAAGCACACATGCACGAAGAAGATCTTCAAGAGTTTGATTCACATGCTCAGTTTGTCCATCGGACCGAGGATGATAAGCGGTGCTAAAATTAAGCTTTGTTCCCAAAGCTTTTTGAAGACTCTTCCAAAATCCACTAGTAAACAATGGATCACGATCACTAACAATAGAAGTAGGAACTCCATGCAATTTAACAATCTCTTTGATAAAGAGCTTGGCCAAAAGAGGAACGGTTTGGTTAGACCGAACGGGAATAAAATGAGCGGATTTAGTAAGCCTATCAACAATCACCCATAAGCTATCATGACCCGAACGAGAACGGGGAAGGCCATCTATAAAATCCATGGAAATATTGTCCCACTTCCAAATTGGAATTTCTAAAGGTTGCAATAACCCACCGGGCCTTTGATGTTCGGCCTTCACGAGTTGGCAAGTCATGCAACGCTTAACGAAGTTAGCGATGTCAAGTTTCATTCCCTCCCAATAATAAAGCCGCTTCATATCCGCGTACATTTTACTACTACCGGGATGAATGGTAAATTTAGAACGATGAGAATCTTCTAAAATATCTTTACGAAGATCACCAATACTTGGTACGATAAGTCTACCAAATTTTCGAAGGCCGCCACGAGAATCGATATCAAAGTCCTTCAAACCTTCAATATCAATCTTATCCTTAATATTTTGGCCAAGAAGAGCCAATTCAGGATCTAGCCCTTGAGCTTCAAGAATGCGGTCAAAAAGAAAAGGATGAGCCTCAAGGCTACATAAAACAAGAGATGAACATAAATCGGAAACACGGTCTCGAATTTCGCAAGTGGATAAAATCTCGAGATCGTTCCATTCAGATATCATCATAGAAACAACAGCTTGTTGTTTACGGCTAAGGGCATCGGCGACACGATTACCCTTACCGGGAGTATAAAGAATATCAATATCATATGGTGTAAGAAATTCGAGCCAACGCTGTTGACGCAAATTAAGTTCCTTTTGAGAGAATAAATAATTCAAGGATTTATGATCGGTATAAAGAACAAATTTCTCTCCTAAAAGATAATGACGCCAAATCCGAAGAGCAAAAACAATAGCCGCGAGTTCTAAATCATGAGTGGCATATCTAGTCTCAGCAGGCTTCAATTGCCTAGAAGCATAAGCAATAACACGTTCTCTTTGCATAAGAACGACACCCAAACCAACGCGACTAGCATCGGTATAAACAACGAAATCTTGATTCCCCTCGGGAATAACGAGAATAGGAGCATCAGAAAGAAGTTCTTTTGATTTCTGAAAAGAAGCTTCACATTTGTCCGACCAAATGTATTTAATACCTTTCTTCGTTAAGCTAGTGAGAGGCACGGCAATCTTAGAAAAGTATTTAATAAAACGACGGTAATAGCCCGCCAATCCGAGAAAACTACGAATCTCTGTCACACTCTCCGGTCTCTTCCAATCTTGAATCGCTTCAATCTTTGAAGGATCCACGGAAATTCCGGATTCGGAAATAATATGACCGAGAAACTTCACACGAGATTGCCAAAAGTGGCATTTAGAAAATTTTGCCCTTAATTGATTACTCCTAAGAGTTTCCAACACAATCCGAAGATGTTTTTCATGCTCCTCCTCGGTTTTAGAATACACAAGAATATCATCGATAAAGATGAGAACAAACCGGTCGAGGAAGTCTTTGAAAACTCTATTCATAAGGTCAATGAAATAGGCCGGAGCATTCGTTAGACCAAATGGAATAACAAGCCATTCATAAGATCCATAACGAGTACGGAACGATGTCAAAGGAATACTATCCTCTGCAATACGAAGCTGATGAAATCCAGTAGCCAAGTCTAATAGTGAAAAGACTCTAGCACCACTAAGTTGATCGAATAGATCATCAATCCGAGGTAAAGGATACTTATTTTTGATAGTAAGATCATTAAGCTTGCGGTAGTCAACGCAAAGCCTAAGTGTTCCATCGGATTTCTTCACAAAAATAGCTGAAGCTCCCCAAGGCGAGGAACTAGAGCGAATAAATTGCTTTGTCTCCAATTCAGGTAATTGTTTACGCATCTCCTCGTTTTCTTTATTGGACATACGATACGGAGGGCGAGTGATAGGTTGAGCTCCTGGAATAAGATTAATTCTGAACTCAATTGCTCGCTTAGGTGGTAATCCTAAAACGGGCTCGAATAAGTCGGAAAATTCACGAACGACGTGAATAAGAGAAATAATATCACCCTCATCGTCATCATTGTCATCATGAGGATTTAAAGAATATAAAGATGCAACCAAATTGGAATCTGAATCTTTAAGATTAATAGAAATCTGCTTAACAGATTGAGGATGTCGAAGATGAATAGTCCGCTCAGGACATAGGATATGAGCTTCATAACGGTTAAGCCAATCCATTCCCAAAATTATTCCAAAGCCTAAATATCGCATGACATGCAAATCGGTTCGGAAAGAAAAATCACACAAAATAATCTCGACATCTTTACACAATAAACTGATTGTCGCGGATCCACCAACCGGATTCGCAATTCTCAAAGAAGTCATTAAACACAAAACATCCAAGGAAAAAGTATCAACAAGTTCTTTTGATATAAAAGAATGGGATGCACCCGTATCAAAAAGAACTCGAATAGGATGATCACGAAATAAAATAATTCCATCCAGAATAGAATGAGAAATACCTTGGCCACGAGATGTGTTGCCAGGGGCTTGAGCAACATTAAGCTTTCCCTCTTTCCTGCCCTGAAGCTTGGGGCATGAAGATATAACATGGCCGGGAACTTTGCAGTAGCGACAAGAGAGAGACCTTGGACACTTGTTCGCATAATGGTCC
This sequence comes from Allium cepa, assembly GCA_030765085.1. Taxonomy (NCBI): domain Eukaryota; kingdom Viridiplantae; phylum Streptophyta; class Magnoliopsida; order Asparagales; family Amaryllidaceae; genus Allium; species Allium cepa. The sequence continues at coordinate 72,856,822 of CM060946.1, read as the reverse complement.
TTCGAACCACAATTATAGCATTCCCCACGACCAAAGGAAGAAGTCTTTGCCACGGAGGTTTCTTGCTTCCCTTTCTTATTAGGATAGGGGCCTTTGAATTTGTTTGGCCTCTTCTTGTTGTTGAAGTTTGGTTTGGAACCCACCACTTCAACATCGTTCTCCCTATCTGCCTCTTCAAGACGAAGAGCGATATCAACGAGTTGGTCGAAAGAAACTTCTAATTTTAGAAGTAATGGTTTCTTGAGATTTTTGTTTAAGCCATAGACGAACCTCTGGTTCTTCTTTAAAGGGGTGTTGATGTATTCAACCCCGTATTTAGAAAGCGACTCGAAGGAGGCGACGTAATCAGTCACGGAGGACTCACCTTGAACAAGGTCTATAAATCGTCAAGCCAATGTCACTTTCTCTGCTTCCGATACAAATTTCAACTCAAAGCGTTCCCGGAATTGCTCCCAGGTGAGATCCGCTTCATTAATCTCAGAAATAAGAAGCTTGTACCAGTCCAATGCTCTTTCTCGGAGCCAAACTCCGGAACAAACTGTGATGCCCCACCTCTATACCCACGCTAGCCAAGAACATTACAGTGAATGCTGTCGACTAGCACGGAGAATAAGACTGTTAAGGAGCGACCATCCGTGTAATTGCTTTGTGCGAGCATCAATATGTCAGATAGTATAACTTGCAATACTTTATCAAGAGGGAAATCCGACATACCGACACAAACTCAAAGCTACTACACAGTGGCTATAATATCTTCGGAAACAAATACAGAAATAAACATAACATAAATCAGTCACAGATAATTCATATCACAAAGGCGGAAGAAGATATGAATATATAATTAACACATGGAAGTGTATATCAAAGTAGTGGTCAAAAAGATCCACAATAATACAAAAGAATAGCAACACGTGCTATACAAAAGAATACAACAATGAGTCTATATCTCAAGTGTATATAACAAAATAAACTACTAATTTAAGTAGTTTGCCAAAAGTCAGAGAAATCAATCCCAGGGGAGAAGTCAAGCAGAAGCACTTGTAACATCTCGGTCTGACCCGAGTATTATTTAATAAGAAAATAATAAACGGATCAGTCTAACTATAAATATCAGATGAAACGATATAGAATAAGAGATATGACTGAACACATAATAATCACAATGTCAAGCTGTGATATATATAAGTAATTGAAAATCCACGAGAGATTAATCAATATCACCAAATCTACACAAGAAACAAAGAAATGTCATACTCCTCATTTCGTTCAGCAAACCACAATAAATGACATATTATATCAATGCCAATCACAAAAGTTAATGACACACAAATTCACCAATACACAAATATCGATATAGCTTACCGATGGAAATCACGAAAATTGGTGAAACACAAATTCTAGAAATCATCTCAAGAAATCCAGAAATCACAAAAGTCAATGACACACAAATTCACCAATACACAAATATTGATATAGCTTATCGATGGAAATCACGAAAATTGGTGAAACACAAATTCTAGAAATCATCTCAAGAAATCCAGAAATCACAAAGGGGGGAGGCCTATCACAAACGGAAGCATAAAGCTCGCCAACACGTGTATCACAAACGGAACGCTAATTCCATGGTCGCTAACCATCACAAATTGAGACGAAGCTCCACAAACGGCCCGAAGACCATGGGTTGCTACCCCACCAAATTGAGTCGAAACTCCACAAAACGGGGTTTAGTCTCCCTCGCAGACAAAAAGACATCGCACATTGCTAGTCTAAATCACAAAAGATGATCGTCATGATCAACGAGAAGTGTCAATTACATTAAACTAGTAAATATATGAGTTTAGCTTCATGTCCCATAACCACTTGCTTAACTTAAATATTTATGAACAAACTGTAGATCTCCACTATAAAATTGTCACAAGGGATTCAATCGAACAAGTCCAAGAATTAACCGACAAAGTGAACGCAAGCGTTTCATACCACTTGTTTTACTAAGTCGTTTAATTAGATTTCTCATACGAGTGAGGTAAAGGTTTATATATACTAATAGATTAGAAAACGGTTTTATAAACGAATTTGGTATTAAAATAGTATTGAAATCGTTTGAGGAAAAAGTTTTGATATTTACTACTAGTATAGAAAACCTTTATATTTTTAAAGTGACAAAACACAAAGAAGATTGTAGGAACAATCAATCACTAAAATTCACATACGAAGATGTGAATAAAAATCCAACGAAACCGATAAAGAATCCATCAAAATGGATATTCAAAAATCCCTAAAAAGGAGTCATCAAAGCCATAACAAATGATAACAACACATAGGAAACAACACGAATCGATTAAAGTTGGAAATTAAAACAACCAGGAGAAATAGGCAAAATGCAGCAGGTCGGTCGGCCGGCTACAGAGCTCGGTCGACCGGACCCTGCTCTCCAAAATTCCTCGGGAAGCAGGTCGGTCGGCCGAACACTGTACTCGGTCGACCGAACCTTTAAACAGGGGAGTGCTTATGCACTTGGCAGCAGGTCGGTCGGCCGGCTGCAGTGCTCGGTCGACCGGACCTGTTGCCAGTCCCCTCCCAGTCCATCCAATTGAGGTCCAACCTCCGCCAAATTGCATTCTCTCGAGCAACGGCACTAAGGGATTATGCCAATCAACTACCCGACCCTATATGCTCCTCGATGCATCACCAAACACATGTTCAAACATCAAAGTTATGATTTTTAAAGGATTGAACCCAAAACACCAAAAATTGGAATATTCACCAAATCAATCCAAACTAAAAGCAATTGCACACGAATAAGTGTTAGGAATTCATACCTAACAATCGAAGATAAATATAAGCATAGATGTGAGATAAAAATCTCACCTTTTTACAAAATCAAACAAGAAGAAGCTTGAAAGCAAATGGAGAATCAACCTCTCTTCAACACAACCCAAATGAGCTTGAATCTATGCTCAAAACAAGAACATTCCCAAAATTAGGTTTAGGAATTTCTGAAATTGGTAAGAGAATAAGTTGGAGAAGAAGAAGAGAAGCTTACCAATGGGTTCTTCTATTAGTTTAGAGCAAGAGTTGATTTGCAAGAGAAAACTAGGGTTTTGGAGTTTTAATTTCCAATCTCACCCACCATTATTGCCTTAGAACTGAAAAGAGGAAGAAAATGAGGGTGAATAGGGAAGAGTGGCTCAGTTTTTAGTATAAGTCCAAACATAGGGCTGAACCCAAACCCAAACCCAAAGTGAAAAGTAGCAAAAATCAACTTTCTCCAAACATATCGAAGCTTATACTCAAAAAGGTCGCAAACGGCATTTTAAACTCAATGATAGTGGTCCCGAGCCCTAATTCGACCGTATGCAAAAAGTAGCTTTTCGGACTAAATTCCGAGTATTGATAAAATATTTAAATAAAATATTTAAATATAAAATCGACAAATATGCAGGTTGTTACAATATTTTTAAACAAAATATTTTATTATAAATTGTTTTAAAATTTATCTTTTTAAATATACAAATTATTTTGATCTTTCAAGCTATTTTGCCATATAAACCATTTTAATGCTTAAACTATTTTAACCATTTGAACTATTTTTAACTATTTTAACCATTTAAACTATTTTTTAACTATTTTAATTATTTAAACTATTTTAAAACTATTCAAACTATTTTTCAAAAATTCAAACTGGTCAAGGGTGGAATGTTTATTTTTAAATCATGGATTTAAATTCAAATTGGGTCAAATGAACTTATAACCTAAATGGAAATTTGAAACAATTTTTGAACTGAAATCGAGATATTAAAACGAACATGATTTTGTAATGAAGTGGTATATTTTGAGTAAATATGATGATTTCGAAATGGATTTGATTTTGAAGCGAGTATGATATTTTGATATAAAATACGAACTGTTTTCGAAATGTAAAAGTACCAACCAGTGTGTAAAATGACGTTTGGTTGTTAAAGAGACTGGGGCATCGTATTGGCATACCCTCTGTCAATATTGGAACCACTTTAAAAACTGTGTGCGTGGAGTGATGATCCAGAACGAAGTGGTTGGATTTGGTGTCGCTTGCTGGATTTGAAGAAAGAAAACGATGATGGATTGGTCTGGCACTTGTGCCAAATTGAAATGACTAAAACTGGAGCCGTATCGACCAAGCGGGCTAGGTACGGACACACTTCTTCCTTTTTTACCATCATTTATATTGTGATTGATTGGTGCACGCCCTCGGGTTATTGGAGTGTTGGACGTGGTGGGCGATCATGTCTATCATGCGTTACCAGCAGCCGGGAAGGGTAAACTGGTAGTATCCTACCTTGGGCATTGCCTCAAGTGCATTTACATACTTTTATTCTTATAAGAGACCCCTACGATTTTGATTTAGTGTTGTCGTATCATAGCGCATCTCTATCCACCGACAGTTTACTGGTGTTTTATATGCAAATTGTACGACAATGCTTAAAACGCGTTAAGAGAGATCAATGTAAAGCCTTAACGCTATTTTGATATTTATTTGACTAGTTAGAGATTATATATATCGCGTATTCTACTACATATAAATATTTTAATGGATCTTTAAGAGGTGGAATATCCTGTAACATCTCTTGAGTTAATTCACACACGGTATACATTAGATAGGAGATGTGAAATCCCCTAAACATCTCTGACGCTATTACACTCATGTTATGCGATATTGATTTGACTTACATAAGGGTATTTTAGTCCTGACTCGAGTGTTTTTTTTCTTTTCATTACGCTCGACTAAGCCTTGAGTTTTCAGCTTATTGAAGATTTATTCTGGAGGATGAAGACGAAGATTTGGTATAATATTACTATTATTATTCATGCATCATGTTGTCCTCTACATTATATTTTGTTCTGTTGTATATGTATAACTCGATAAATGTTGTGTAAGTTATAATCAAATGTATAATATAAATAGCTTCATGAATTGTTTATTTGATTATTATATTTTATCGTTCCGCTACGAGATTTTGTGTTTGTTTTCTTCTTCTTTTCTTATTTTTCTTAATTAACCCCATTGATATCTATGTTCCGGACGGTTTAAGTCCAACATGTATGGACTAATGTCGAATTAAACTTCCCAAAATGTGGGTGTCACTGTTGGTGCCAGAGCTTTGGTTTAACGATAACCTTGACTTTGAGGGGTAACTCATTAGAGATAGGGTCAGTAGCACCCTAGAATGAGTTTGAGTATATTAGTAGATATGAGCGCGTATTTGTTTGTAAATATAAAAATTGTTTTATAATGTGTTAGTTTATTTGTTGAGAGACTTATGGATTTTGGTCAATAAGAGTAATTAACGTTATTGATAGGGATCTCTAAATACTTGAACAGAACAATTCGACATAGTATTGTTTTGAAATTGGGTAAATGATATAATTTTACCTTGATTATATTTTGTATATAAAAGAATAATTTTCAAAAATTATTATGGCATATATAGTGTGAATTGGTTGTTAGAAATGATAATATTGATCAGTATCATTTATTGTTTAACTAGCCAATATTCCTAAACTATTAGCTATTATATGATTATAAGAAAATGAAACTATGTAAATGTGATTTATAAAATATAATTTGCAAATAAAATGAATATAAAAATGAGAATTTGAGAAATTTAAATTTCGCTGCTTCTGAAAAAGGTTTTAAAAGTTTGGAAAATAATATCAGTATTGTATACAAGTATATGCAAATACAAATTATTTCAAATAAATTTTAAAAGGAATGAATCCTGTAACTACCCGAAATTTTCGATCCCGAAAATTTCAGATAGTTAGGGAAAGAAGAAAGAGATAGAAGAAAAAGAAGAAACACAACAAAGATTCTCACATTCGCAGCGGATCAAAATATAATATCAAATAATATTAGTTTACAAAAGAATTCTGTACTTGTCAAATTTCACTTTAATACATCAGAGTTACACATATATACAGACACTGGATATACACAATCATCATATCTTATATATACAACAATATAATACAGCAGAAACACTCCATACGTTCCTGTCATCCAGCTCGCCTCCTGAACTTCAGAACGTTCTTACCTGAATATCTGTAATACTCGGTCTGACCCGAGCATTACATCAAAGTAACACCCGGATCAAGCTGCAAACCAGCGTGAGTAAACCCATCTAACATGGAATACAAAGCATGCAACTTATATAAAACCCGGGGTAACTCATATCAATTTACAGATTCACAATTTGTTATAGACACCACCTATTTCACACATCAATTTTCCAAGTACCAAAATTTAGATCAAATAGTCCAATTCATTTAAATCATTTCATTCCTGCATATTGATTTCACATATTAATCCATAAAAATTTGAAGTGGTTTCGGGTATTTTCTAATACCCGACCCTGGTCTCTTCGAGTCTCATTCAAGACATCAATTACCATTCAGTCATCCATAAACAAACTTGATCACTTCCAAAATTAATTTAATTAATTCTAATTGAATTACTAACCTCAATCACTTAGATTCCTTCACTTGACATCAATTAATTTCAAATCAATTAATTAATCATCCCTTAATTATCCATCTTATTTAATCACCCTAGATTAATTATTCTTCAATTATATTCAAGTAATTATCTTTAATTAATTTCACAAATTAATTATTCTTAATCAAAATCAATAATTAATCTTTAATTACTTCAAAAATTAATTAACTATATTAATTACATTAATCCTTAATTACTTATTAATTAATTTCTTATAAATCACTTATTATTGATTAATTTATCTTAATTTATCAACCTTTATTTACATCATTAATTATATAAATTAATTATTTCTAATTACTGTGACGCCCCACCTCTTTACCCACGCTAGCCAAGGACACTACAGGGTAATGCCGTTAACTGACACGGAGAATAAGGCTAGTTAGGAGCGACCATCTATAGCCTTTCTCTAATTATCTATTGAATACATCGACAATAGTCATACAAAGAAGATCGACATATCCAATGAATACTTAAAACAAAACCATAGGTGGTTGGAGGATCTATCAGAACAGAATATAACAACTCAAATGTAATAAACATCACAGAATAGTAGATCATCATATACACATACAGATACATAACAGAGCATACAAACTGAAACATGTCAAGTGGTATAGCGAACCACAATATACAGACGAATCCAAAAGAATACATATGTATATCAGAGTTACAACAAAAAGGACTACACAAAAAGCTTTAACAAAAAGAAGCAAGCTGAATAGTCCATGCAGAAGCAAAATAGGCTAAGTCCAAAAGCATCTAATCTGAAACATCTCGGTCTGACCTGAGTACAAAATACACGGGTCAGTCTAGCTAAACAAATCAGTTAGATAAACTGAACAACAATAACCTGCAAGGTCACAAAGTATAACAAATATCTCTAAAAGAGATAACACAATCATCTAACAAAAGATGAATCATATCATAACAAGACAAGCCTCATATCATTGGCAACACAATAAACAAAGGATATGAATATCCCAAAACAAGACAAAAAGGCAATAACAAATACCAATGAAGGTAATACAAGTTCCACAAGGTAATCACTACATACCGTGCAGCTCAAAAAGACCAACACCGAAGGGCGATACCTAGGGAATATACATATCAATGAAACATCAGAAAATTTGCACGTGCTCAGTACTGTATAAACAAGGATTCATAATCCCGAAGGCTCCAAACCCAAATATCACTCGAACGGCTCATAAAGACCAACCTCGAAAGCGATACTATAGGGCAACAAACCCAAAGGCACTAACCCGAAGGTACAAACCCGAAGGCAACATACCCGAAGGAAATATACCTGAAGGCAACAAACCTGAAGGAGACAGTCCGAAGACACTATCCCAAAGGCAACAAACCGTAGTGGTGAAGATCCGGAGGCCCAATAGTGGACATCACTAACTGGCAGAATGTGTCACAACTTTCGAAAAGGAATCCAAAAATTGGTAACGTGAGTCCCATAACCACTCGTTCGCACTAAACGATTTACTATACGTTAGTTAATTTTACACTCAAAGAAGTACAAAGTTTACCTCATCTCATCGGTAAACCAGACCAAAAGGCCAAAACGATCAATCGAATAGGGCGGGGATTAATCGGAAAGATAAACGCACAGATTCATGGTCCGTGTTTTACTTAACCATTTAATCTCCTTTCCACTCCGCTCGAAGTGCGAAATTATGTATGTGCGTTTTAAATAGAATTTATAAATTGGAGAAACGAGCTTTTAATGCAATTTAGGAGATTATTTTATAAAAACCCATGGATGAAGTCAAAAAGGAATCATCAAGGTCATATATGCATAAACAACTAATTGGAATCAATTTAAATCGATAAAAGTGGGAATCACAAACAAATAGGCACACTAGGCAAAATGAAGCAGGCCAGTCGACTGGTCTATTGCAGTCAGTCGAATGAACCATAACCCGAGAGTTTTTAAACTCTGCAGTCAGTCGACTAATTGCAGGGGGTCAGTCGACTGGCTGTAGCTGGAAATGTTTTCCAGCCTAGTAAATGGAGGAGCAAACTCTCACCATTTGCAACCGGTCTAGCAATGGACTTAAGGGGCTTTTGCCAATCGATAACCCAGCACCATTGACTTAGTGATTCACCACCAAAAACATGATCAAACATCAAAGTTATGATTTCAAAGGTTTTTGACTCCAAAACACCAAAAATTGAAATGTTCAACAATTCAATTCAAACCAAAGGCAAATGCACATGAATAAGTATTAGGAACTCATACCTAACAATCCAACATAGTTGTAAACATAGATGTGAGATAAAAATCTCACCATTTAACTCAAAAACAAGGATCAGAAGCTCAAATGCAAAGAGAAGACCAACCACACTCCACTTCAACTCTACTAGCTTCAATCAGAGATCAAAACAAGCATTTCCTAAGTTAGGTTTAGGAAACTTTCTGAAATTGAAGAAAAAAGAGTTGGAGAAGATGAAGAGGAGGCTTACCTATAGCTTCACCTTGATTTTGGAGCAAGAATTCAAGTTTGCAAAAAAGAACTAGGTCTTGGAATTTCTAATTCCTCTTCCTTTCCCCCATTTTCAGTTTTTAGCTTGAGTTTTAGAAGTGAAAATGAGTGAATGAAAGGAGAGGGACTGAGTTAGGGTATTTAGCTAGCAAGTGGGCTGAACCCAAACCCAAAACCCAACTAGAAAAAGTAGCAAAAGTCGACTTACTCCAAACATATCAAAGCTTATACTCAAAAAGATCGCAAATGCCATTTTGGACTCAATGGAAGTGGTTTCGAGTCCTAAATCGGCCGTTTGCAAAAAGTAACATTTCGGACCTAAAATCCGACTAACGACGCTATATTTAAATAAAACATTTAAATATATAATCGTTAAATATGCCGGTTGTTACAGATCTCCCCTTCTTACAAAATTGCGTCCCCGCAATTCCCAGAGACGATATTTGTAACAACTACATACATACATCACCCCAAAAAGAAAAGGAAATAAGCTCGAGATGAAAAGATATTCTCACCAATTCCAAGCCAAGATAGAAAACCCAGATAAGATCGCTCGATAAACTCTCTGGTTTCCCAAGTACAGTCATTGGGACTAGCAGACCATTGAACTTTAACGAGCGGCACGTCCTTGTTCCGAAGGTGTCGCATCTCCGCATCAAGTACGCGAATAGGCTGCTGTACAATAGATAAGTCCGGTGAGATCTCAAGCTCTTGCAAATCAGGAGAAGCGATAACGGAATCCGACTCCCGAAGACACTTCTGAAGTTGAGAGACGTGAAACACGTCATGAATGCCAGATAAATGAGCAGGAAGTGAAACTCTATAAGCCACAAGGCCAATACGTTAAGTAATAGAAAATGATCCTATAAAGCGAGGAGCTAATTTCTCAGTCGTACTGAAACGCATCACCCCTTTCAAAGGAGAAACACGAACAAAAACAAGATCACCAAGTGAGAATTCAAGAGGCTTCCTACGGTTGTCCGCGTATGATTTCTGGCGGCTCTGTGCCTGTTTCATTCTCAACTGAATAAGATCAATCTTCTCAGAAGAATCACGAACAAAATCTGGGCCAAGAATAAGCTTCTCCCCGGATTCCAACCAATAAGAAGGTGATCGACATGGTCTTCCGTATAAAGCTTCGAAAGGAGCCATACCGATACTAGACTAAAAACTATTATTGTAGGAGAACTCTACAAGAGGTAGGTGATCCTCCCAATTACCATCGAAATCAAAAATACAAATACGGAGGAGATCTTCCAAGATACGATTCACCCGTTCAGTATGTCCGTCAGACTGCGGATGATAAGCTGTGCTAAAATTAAGCTTTGTTCCCAAAGCTTGCTGAAGACTCTGCAAAAATGACTCGTGAATAAAGGATCACGGTCACTCACAATAGAACTAGGAACACCGTGAAGTCTCACGATTTCCTTGATATATAACTTAGCCAAATGCGAAGCAGTCCTATTAGACTTAATAGGAATAAAATGAGCAGACTTGGTGAGGCGATCAACAATAACCCAGATGCTAGAATGGCCCGATCTCGAACGAGGTAGGCCATCAATGAAATCCATAGAAATCCGATCCCATTTCCACAACGGAATCTCTAGAGGCTGAAGAAGACCCGAAGGACGCTGATGTTCGGCCTTAATACGCTGACAGGTTATGCAATTACTCACATAACTCGCCACATCGCGCTTCATGCCTTCTCAATAATATAGACGACGCATATCGGCAAACATTTTACTACTACCGGGATGAATGGTATACTTAGAACGGTGATAGTCATCAAGAATGTCATGCCTAAGTGTAAAATCAGAAGGCACAAAAAGACGGTTCTTCTTGCGAAGACACCCATGAGAATCAATGCTGAAATCCCGCAACGCCTCATCACAGGATCCAGACTCACAGAGCTGAATAAGGTGCAACAAATCAGTATCACGCCGCTGAGCATCGGCAATACGATCCAATAAAACGGGTCGAGCTCCCAAACTAAATAATAGAATAGGAGAATCAGAAGATGAACCTCGATCACGAATTTCACAAAAAGACAGAGTCTCAAGAATATCCCATTCGACAAGCATCATAGAAACAACAGCCGAATGTTTGCGACTAAGCGCATCAGCAACACGATTACCCTTACCAAGGGTATATTGGATATCAAAGTCATAGGAAGCAAGAAACTCAAGCCAACTCTGTTGTCTCATATTGAGTTCCTTCTGAGTAAACAAATACTTCAAGGATTTATGATCGGTATAGAGAATGAAGCGCTCGTCCAATAAATAGTGTCGCCAAATCTTCAAGGCAAAGACAATGGCGGCTAACTCAAGATCACGAGTGGCATAGCGAACTTCATTCAGACGTAGTTGCCTAGAAGCAGAAGCAACTACCCGATCCTTCTGCAAAAGAACAGCATCGAGGCCACTACCACAAGCATCGGTGTAGACAACAAGATCATGATTCCCCTCGGGAACCACCAAAATAGGAGTATTAGTGAGAAGTTCCTTCAATATCTGAAAGGAAGCTTCACACTTATCAGACCAAATAAATCGAATGCCTTTTCGAGTAAGGCTGGTGAGAGGAAGCACAACACAGGAAAAATCCTTAATGAACCAATGGTAATAACCCGTCAATCCAAGGAAACTACGAATCTCATGCACATTCTCAGGCCTCTTCCAATTCTGGATGGCTTCAATCTTTGAGGGATCGACAGAAATGCCGTCGGAAGATACAACATGGCCTAAGAACTTAACCTTATTCTCCCAAAAATGGCACTTTGAGAATTTGGCTCTAAGCTGATGATGACGGAGAGTACTCAAGACAATTCTCAAGTGATTAGCATGCTCAGCTTCAGACTTGGAATAAATAAGGATATCATCAATGAACACAAAGACGAACTTATCGAGATATTCTCGGAATACTCGATTCATGAGATCGACAAAGAAAGCAGGAGCGTTCGTCAAACCGAACGACATAACAAGCCACTCAAAAGAACCATAACGAGTGCGAAATGCGGTAAGAGGTATGCTATCCTCCGCGACTCGTAACTGATGAAAACCTGTGGCAAGGTCAAGCTGAGAAAAGACCTTAGCACCACTCAATAGATCGAACATATCATCGATCCTAGGCAATGGATATATATTCCTGATGGTTAACTCGTTAAGCTTGCGATAGTCAATGCAAAGCCCAAGAGTTCCATCGGACTTCTTCACGAAGACGACCGCGGATCCCCACAGAGAAAAACTAGACTGAATTAACTGCTTGGACTCAAGCTCTAAAAGCTGCTTCTTGAGTTCCTCATTTTCCTTTGTAGACATTCTCGTGGGAGGACGACTAACTAGCAGCGCGTCTGGAATGAGATCAATGCGGAACTCAATTGCCCGCTTAGGTGGCAAACCCGAAACAGGCTCAAAAACATCAGGAAAGTCACAAGCAATAGGAATACGAGATATATCATCATCATCTTGCAAGTCAAGAGAATATAAGGCCATTTCAGAATTATCCACATCCCGAAGAACAAGTGATAGTTGAGTAGGCGAATCCAGATGTCGAAGATACAAAATCCACTCAGAACAAAGAATCCAGGCATCGTATCTCACTAGCCAGTCCATTCCCAAAATCATATCAAATACCAGACAAGAAATAACGTGTAGATTCGCACGAAAGGAAAAGCCACATAAAACAATCTCAACATCATCACCATCACAAAGCATGCTAAGGGTCGCGGATCCCCCAATAGGATTCTCAATCCTTAAAGAAGTAACCAAAAAAGAAACATCCAAAGATAAATCATCAATTAGCTTTTTCGATATGAAAGAATGTGAAGCACCCGTATCGAAAAGAACTCGAATACTATGGTCATGAAATAAAATAGAACCTTCCAAAATAGATGGAGATATACCTTTGGGTTGAGAAGGACCTTCAGAAGCCTTAGCAGCATAAAGCTTGCTAGACTTGGCACCAGCCGGAACAGTAGGGCAGGTGGAAACATGATGACCTTCCTTCTTGCAATAGCGGCAGAAGAGAGGCCTAGAACAAGCTCGAATCATATGATCAGGAGAACCAAAATTGAAACACTTCCGAATGAAAGGTGTTCCAGCAGACTGAGGCTGAGAATTAGAACCACCAGTCCTTTTCTTCTTAGAAGGAAAAGACATAGACTTCTAAAATGGAAACTGCTTCTTGTTGGGGTTCTTAGAAACCTCAACATCATCACCACTATCACACTCCTTCTCGACGATTTCGAGATGAAGTGTCGAATCTACCAATTCCTCAAAAGAAAGCTTAAGCTGGAGCAACAAAGACTTCTTAAGATATTTCTTAAGACCAGAGACAAACTTCAAATTCTTCTTATAAGAAGTTCTAATGAATTCAAGACCATACTTAGATAAAGCCTCAAATGATGCAACATACTCAGAAACAGAAGATTTCCCTTGCTTCAACTCAAGGAAGCGACAGGTCAATAAAACTTTTTCAGATTCAGGAATGAACTTAAGTTCGGATCGTCCCCGAAACCGAGTCCAAGAAAGAGTAGACTCATCAATTTCGGCTACAAGAAGCTCATACCAATTAAGAGCACACTCTTGTAATAAACTAGAAGTTACAAGAAATCTATCATGATTAGAAAGATCCATGCGAGAGAAGATAAGCTCGCACGTGCGAAGCCAAGCTTGGACTACAAGAACAGACTTGAAGCCTTTAAACGGCTTTCCCCCAAGATGAGAAAAATCACTGCACAGACGTGCAAAGGCAGACTTGCGAGGTGGAGATACTCGAGGAGGAAATGGAGGCTGTGTGCTCCTAAACAATTCCAAAAACTGATCAGCAGACATATAAACGCCATCCGGATGTAAGCCACTGGATTGCCCAGCATCCGAACGTCGTCCTCTGTCTCTTCCAGCCATACGCTGAATGTAAGATAAGAACAAGATTATTCACAAGGTAGATGTCACTAATTCAAATGTGGAATACTACGGAATAAAATACATTCCTAGACGTATTTCCACATTCTATCTACCACCAAAGGCACAGAAGGAATATAGAGGCACGATGGTCCAAAGATTTGAAACACTTATAAACTTTGATGTACCGGAATATGTGCTTCTATTCTGTGTTTATCATATTTTGTTCTGAACTCAGCTCTGATACCAAGCTGTGACGCCCCACCTCTATACCCACGCTAGCTAAGGACACTACATGGTAATGCCGTCAACTAACACGGAGAATAAGGCTAGTTAGGAGCGACCATCCATAGCCTTGCTCTAATTATCTATTGAATACATTGACTATAGTCATACAAAGCAGATCGACATATCCAATGAATACTTAAAACAAAACCATAGGTGGTTGGAGGATCTATCAGAACAGAATATAACAACTCAAATGTAATAAACATCACAGAACAGTAGATCATCATACACACATACAGATACATAACATAGTATACAAACTGAAACATGTCAAGTGGTATTGCGAACCACAATATACAGTCGAATCCAAAAGAATACATATGTATATCAGAGTTACAACAAAAAGGACTACACAAAAAGCTTTAACAAAAAGGAGCAAGCTAAATAGTCCATGCGGAAGCAAAATAGGCTAAGTCCAAAAGCACCTAATCTGAACATCTCCGTATGACCCGAGTATAAAATACACGGGTCAGTCTAGCTAAACAAATCAGTTGGATAAACTGAACAACAATAACCTACAAGGTCACAAAGTATAACAAATATATCTAAAAGAGATAACACAATCATCTAACAAAAGATGAATCATATCATAACAAGACAAGCCTCATATCATCGGCAACATAATAAACAAAGGATATTAATATCCCAAAACAAGCCAAAAAGGAAATAACAAATACCAATGAAGGTAACACAAGTTCCATAAGGTAATCACTACATATCGTGCGGCTCAAAAAGACCAACACCGAAGGGCGATACCTAGGGAATATACATATCAATGAAACATCAGAAAATTTGCACGTGCTCAGTACTGTATAAACAAGGATCCATAATCCCGAAGGCTCCAAACCCAAATATCACTCGAGCGGCTCATAAAGACCAACCCCGAAAGCGATACTATAGGGCAACAAACCCGAAGGCACTAACACAAAGGTACAAACCCGAAGGCAACATACCCGAAGGCAATATACCCGAAGGCAACAAACCTGAAGGAGACAGTCCGAAGACACTATCCCAAAGGCAACAAACCGTAGTGGAGAAGATCCGGAGGCCCAGTACTGGACATCACTAACTGGAAGAATGTGTCACAACTCTCGAAAAGGAATCCGAAAAGTGGTAACATGAGTCCTATAACCACTCGTTCGCACTAAACGATTTACTATACGTTAGTTAATTTTACACTCAAAGCAGTACAAAGTTTACCTCATCTCATCGGTAAACAAGATCAAAAGGCCAAAACGATCAATCAAATAGGACGGGGATTAATCGGAAAGATAAACGCGCGGATTCATGGTCCGTGTTTTACTTAACCATTTAATCTCCTTTCCACTCCACTCGAAGTGCGAAATTATGTGTGTGCATTTCAAATAGAATTTATAAATTGGAGAAACGAGCTTTTAATGCAACTTAGAAGATTATTTTATAAAAACCCATGGATGTAGTCAAAAAGGAATCATCAAGGTCAAATATGTATAAACAACTAATTGGAATCAATTTAAATCGATAAAAGTGGGAATCACAAACAAATAGGCACACTAGGCAAAATGAAGCAGGCCAGTCGACTGGTCTATTGCAGTCAGTCGACTGAACCATAACCCGAGAGTTTTTAAACTCTGCAGTCAGTCGACTAACTGCAGGGGGTCAGTCGACTGGCTGTAGCTGGAAATGTTTTCCAGGAGGAGCAAATTCTCACCATTTGCAACCGGTCTAGCAATGGACTTAAGGGGCTTTTGCCAATCGATAACCCAGCACCATTAACTCAGTGATTCACCACCAAAAACATGATCAAACATCAAAGTTATGATTTTCAAAGGTTTTTGACTCCAAAAAACCAAAAATTGAAATGTTCACCAATTCAATTCAAACCAAAGGCAAATGCACACGAATAAGTGCTAGGAACTCATACCTAACAATCCAACATAGTTGTAAACATAGATGTGAGATAAAAATCTCACCTTTTAACTCAAAAACAAGGATGAGAAGCTCAAATACAAAGAAAAGACCAACCACACTCCACTTCAACTCTACTAGCTTCAATCTAAGATCAAACCAAGCATTTCCTAAGTTAGGTTTAGGAAACTTTCTGAAATTGAAGAAGAAAGAGTTGGAGAAGATGAAGAGGAGGCTTACCTATAGCTTCACCTTGATTTTGGAGCAAGAATTCAAGTTTGCAAAGAAGAACTAGGGCTTGGAATTTCTAATTCCTCTTCCTTTCCCCCATTTTCAACTTTTAGCTTGAGTTTTAGAAGTGAAAATGAGTGAATGGAAGGAGAGGGACTGAGTTAGGGTATTTAGCTAGCAAGTGGGCTGAACCCAAACCCAAAACCCAAATAGAAAAAGTAGCAAAAGTCGACTTACTCCAAACATATCAAAGCTTATACTCAAAAAAATCGCAAACGCCATTTTGGACTCAATGGAAGTGGTTTCGAGTCCTAAATCGGCCGTCTGCAAAAAGTAACATTTCGGACCCAAAATCCGATTAACGACGCTATATTTAAATAAAAGATTTAAATATATAATCGTTAAATATGCGGATTGTTACATTTACAATTTAATTTATCCTAATCTAAACTAATTACATTAATAAATTAATCATTAATTAAACCATAAATATTAATCACTATTGATTTATCTCAACCTGTAATTATCTACCTTTTTATTTACTTCATTAAATAAATTAATTACTCCTTTATTAATTATTTTAATTAATCTCTTGGTTAATTACACAAAGTAATTATACCCAATTTACTTCTATTAACAAATCATCATTCAACTAATTACATCTAGTAATTGTTTATTAATTACTTCCCTACATAATTATATTTTATTGATTACATCAAGTAATTACTTATCAAACCACCCAATCTATTTTATTTTTATTTCAGGATCCCAAATTATACTTATCCAATCATACACAACACAATTTAATTCTCAAATTAATCTTTCACACTATATAAATAAAGTGCATCATCAATTATGAAAATAATTCTATATTGTGAGGAATCCAGTTGGATTCCTCCAGCCAATTTCCCTGCATCCACAGATGTTAACACATACCAATTCCACTTCAAGGTGGAATATCGCGGTATATGGTATTTATATAACCGCTATTATGCGGCGCATAGGGTCTCATCCGCTATATAATGCGAGAAATCAATCACTCCAATATATACTATATATACTACTATATAATATAGCACATCCAATCAAATCAATCAATCAACCAATTATTTAAATTTAACCATTTAAATTTAAATTAAACCAGATGAGTGAGGTTAACGCACCTTTGTTTTTTTTAATGCAGTCCAAACCAACCAGCTTGTTTCCTTCACGATTCAGACCTTGTACAATCATTATATAATTTATTAATATTTGAATTAGTCAAACAATTTATTAACATTTTTAAATAACCGACCCATCAATTATCCTTCCAAATAAGTTTAATTAACTAGTATTTTAATTTAAACCAGTAATTTAAATTTTTAAATAAATTTTCCTATGATAACTAATTTTCTAGTAACCAAAATAATTAAACGAGTTACTTAAACCGCTTATCACCAATACATTATTTCAAATGTTATTGCAATTTTAAAACATGTATATTTCGTTTTCTTCTTTCAGTAAACAATATAAATATTCTGTTGTTCATTCTTTTTTTTTTCAAATTTGAATAGATAAACGAAGGAAAAAGAAGCCATACCCTAAAGAAATCGCAAACTGCAGATGCCAATCCTTCTTCTCATCGAAGCCTCCACCTTCCTATACCCAAAGCACCCACATGAGACGCGACTACCCCTCCCTCTGCATATACTGTTCGCACACGGAGATCAAAATAGCACCGACATTCACTAAATTTGGCAGCGACGTACGCTTCAACAAGAGAAACTTGTCGATGAACTCGGATTTAATGATTGATGCACAAATTTTGCTAAACTCCTAACCCTAATTCTCGATCCATCCACGTCTCGACCACCTACGCATGCTCTTCCAAACTTCCAACCGAGTTCGACCCCTAAATCCTTATCGCGATGCTGCGAAATTGGCTTGGTCGCGACACCTCTCGACTTGACTTCAGCGGCTTGCCTTCTGTTAGGAAATCAATTCTATGGTTTCGATGATAACAACTATAAAATGGAAATCGAATGTACATATATATCTTTATTTACAGGTAGATGATAGAGTAACATCACCAAAGAGACAAAAACAAGACTCAAGAGAAATATTAAAAGACTTCAAATCGGTAGAAGTTGAAAAGGAGTGGCACAAACACAAAATAAAGCAACATGCACAGTTTCAGACGTCTGAGTGCACAAGCCAGACATCTGAATGTTTCCTCTGGTTTGCAAATCAGAAAGAATCAGACGCCTGCTTAATATGCTCAGACGTCTGGTTAATATGCTCAGACGTCTGGTTAAACTCTCTGGTTCATAACTCAGAAGGAAACAGACGTCTGATAATAAACTCAGACGTTTGAATAACAAACAGACGTCTGGTTTATAAACACAGACGTTGAAATGTTAATAGACGCAAAAAATATATGAAGGCCAGACATCTGAGGGTACTTTCTAGGCGTCTGATTATAGACTCGGCTGTGCAATTTCAAAGACCAACTGTCACATCTGAAAAGACACGTTCGCTCCTCTTCACTGCAACTCTTCATCACCAACAGGAGCAACTACACAATGATTGTTAATGGATGCAACTACACGAAGAATCTTTCTACCATTATAAATAGCAACAGGAATTCAAGAGAAGATTTCAACTTACTCACTTATGCTCTTAATTCCTATACTTTGACTTATACCTGTTCTCTACCAATCAACTACTTTTATTAAACACTTCCATATATTCAAAACTCATTATTCATAACCTATATATATATATATATATATATATATATATATATATTGGAAGCACTTATACTCAATAGTCAACATTCGTGTTATAAGAACACATTCTTGACAAAGAAACTCTGCTATTGTAAACCTGTTCCTCCGGGTCAAGTGAGGGTTAGTTGAAAGGAAATTCCGAAGAGGAGCTTCGGGACTAGACATAGGACGAGAGGTTCGAACCAGTATAAAATCCTGGCGTGATTATTTTAATTTACGTTGCTGGTATTATCTATCAAGTTATATTATATAGTTAGTTGTTCATACTTGTATATATATCATATACGATCCACTCATATAGACTTTCACCTTCGTCCATGATTTGCTGACACTCGAGATGGAAACTCACTCAATCGATCGATTGTTCGCTAGGAATTTCGAAACGAAAAGAAGGTCAATATGCTTGTTCGGCCATTCGATCGTTTGATTTTGATTTGATGAAGAATAAAGGGTTTTTAAAATACTCGGCTGTAAATAAAAAAGATGGGGAGAAGAGGACGCACGCAATATAAAGGAGAAGAAAACGGCTTCGTTTTGATTTTAGCTTATGAGGGAAGACAAAGAGTACGTGATGTCTTTGAAAAGGAGGTGGCGTGCAAAAGAAGGCTACGATGATTTGAGGTGAAACGAAAAAGCTCCGATGAGAGTGGCGTTGACTAGCCAACAAATATAGATATAAATTTCAAGTTTAAATTTAAATTGCCTTTCGTCCGCAACTCAAAATTTCGAACTCCTATCAAGCCATGCCGCTAGGCATTTATAATGTTAAACCCCTATTCTGAACGCAATAGAAAAGGTTTCGACCCCTAATTCGATCGTATGGAGAAGATAGCTTTTTGAACCCATTTATTATATTAAATTTCAATTTAATTTTCAGCGCGTTTACTAACCCTAAGACAACACGATCACCCCAAATACTATGAAAATTGAAATCCGATAATAATACAATATTACAGATCCAATGTAACTGGTTTCGTCGAATTCCGAGACTGCGCCTCGGAAGGCTATTTTTAAATATTGATTTAAACGATATATTTTGAAAACTGAACAGATCACCTTTAAACTCAAATTTAAGACTTTTGTTATCCTCGGTATTATTAATATGAATTTTACAAGCCTTCAAATTATTTTTAACAGGCTTAAAACTGAAGATTCAATGATTTACCCAAATTTAAATCATTAAATTCAATACATTCAATCGCCAAATTCAAACTGATATTTGAATTCAAGTTAAAAATTAACTTTTAAATATTTAAAATAAATTAAATATTCCAATTTAAATTATTAAAAATTCCGGGTCGTCACATTCCTCCCCCCTTAAAAGAATTTCGTCTCCGAAATTGCTAGTTAAGAGGAATGGTTCAATACCATTACTATTTTCCAAAACTAAACAGTTTTTAACAACAACCCAACAATCTTTATTAAAGACACACTATCCGCCTTACTAACTTCCCAAACTTTTCCATAGTTTCCAAACAACTTTACTTATTCAACCATTCAAATTATAATTCAAAACCAAGTTTTAAATTTTCAAAATTTCTCAAAAAAATTTTAACTCCCTAAATTTTTGAAAAATTTTGCCAGCGTCTCCTTTGCGCGGCTAGCTCGGTACAACTCCAAAATGCCTCTACGGGATCCCAAATTCCAAAAGAAAACAAAAGCCAAGTGGCTAGATCAAAAACCCAATCAAATTTCATGTAGAAATTTAGACATATACCTTTTTTTCGAGCAATTCAAATCCATCTTCTGAAATCAAAACTAATTTTCCTTTCCCATTATAATACCTGCATATGCTACTTAGCAATAATATCCAATCATAACTTTTAAAATCATTTTATACATTTCCTTACAGAAGTTTTCATATCTACTTATATTCAATTTAGTTTTCCCCCATTTCCTTATGAATTCAATTTATCTTCAACTCTGAATATTGAATATTACCTTCCATTTATTACTGATTCATATCCTTATTTTAAATTAGTTTCATCCACTAATTTATTTCAGTTTCAAATTTGAAATCGTTTTGTCGCTAATAAAAATTTTCTCAAAAATTTTCAAAAATTTTCTAGCTCCCAAAAGTTTCGAATTTTTTTGGCAGAGTCTCCTTTGTACGGAGGAGCTTTTGCAATTTGACAAGAGATATAAATATATATATATATATCGACCCACACGGTCGGAAAAACACAAACAGCTCATATCTTCTATTTTTATTGCGTAGGCGTACCTTTATTTAGCATTTTTAAGCAAGCGGCTTATTAATTTAGCAATTAGCATGTCCAAATCCAGCCAAACGGCTTCCCGATACCTGTACTTACTCAATTTAAACATGTAAGCACTATATATATGAAGTTTATAACATTTCTCTTACTTAAACAACTACAACACATCAACTCTAAAAGAAACGCATTCTAAATAACTTCCACGAGCAATTTATATGATTTCAACACTAATTCAATTGCTTACAGTCAATTTATTTTAACCCAACAGCTCATGTTCACTTCAAATGATTCAAAAACCAATTTTATTTGCTTCTATTAGTTCATAGAATTTCTTTACCTTCGTTTACGTCAAACGAAAACTATTTTTGTGCAAATTCGGCGATATTCGCTTAATAGAGTAGCTATTTTAGTTTATGACTACTTCAAATTAATTTCAACTCATCCTGTATTTAATTCCGTTTCATTTCTAATTTATTCACCAACCATACGTTGCATTTCATATCATCTCCGCATTGGTTTCATCTTAAACTATTTCATTGAGCTTGACAACGTTCGATGCTTATATTAATGTCCATTTTCCAAATAAATTTAACCCAAATTTTTATTTAATGGTCTTCCATTCTTACTCGAAACCAAGCTTTTATTGACTTAAGTAATTTTACTCCAAATTAATACGCCTCATATCTAAAGTTCATTCTGATAACCCAATTCTAATTAAAACTTTGATTTAACTTTTATTCTATCAAACTTCATCCATATATTATTTAATTCAATCAACCCATTTATTCCATTTTAAAATTTTAATTCACCTATTCAATTCATTTTCGAATTTATTTTATTAATACAAAGCCATTCTCAATTTATTTCTACTCACCTGGGTTTTGTTTGCAACTCAAACCATTTCTACTATAATTAAGTTGCAAACCATTTCTACTATAATTCAATTCCATTTTATTTTAACAACATCTCCACTTATTTTAATTCATTATCAAATCCAAGTCGAATTCTGTTTATAATTCGAGTTCATTTCCAAGCTCCCTTATTAACTTACAATCTATTTTATTTAACCGAGTTAAATTTTATTAATATACTTTATCAAATAATTTATTTAGCTAATTAGCTTACTTCCAACTTTTATTACAAAAATCACTTCATTAAATTTTCCTGAGTTCAATTTTATTTTATAATTCCAGTTTGGATTTTCTTTCATCTTCCAAAATTTCAACATTTGTATTTTAAAATTTTAGAAATACTTTTAAATTCACATAATACTATTAAAATAGCTTTTTATAAAAAAAACTTCTTATAACTCGATGTCTCAACCAGTCTATCATGGTTCTCATAGAAATTCGGTCATACATTGATTAGGCGTAGGACTGAAAATCTATAAGTACTTGGTAAATCCGTTTTCAACACCCAGCGAAAATACTTGAAAAATAATTTTATTGAAAATATAGAAAATAGTTTTTGAAAATAGAGGAAATATCTTTGGTGAGAATGCTCTGGAAATCATCACCCTCATCCATGGCGCAGTTATATCCTGGGTTATGTTGCCATCGCGGCAAAAGTCCGTGTAACTATAGGCACTCCACGCCCCTCGATTACGTCATGGAATCCACAATAGATCGCAGTTACATTCTGGGGTTACGTTGCCATCGCAGCAAAAGTCCATGTATCTGTAGGCATCGGCGCCATCGATTTTCGTTGTCAAAATGAAACTTCTCCACTCCTACATAGGTCACAGTCTACCGATGTAAAATCAAACATAGACCGTTGGCTCTCAGCGGCACACACGACTTTCGCTATGTTACCATATGTCGTAGTCTATCGACATAAAATCAAACGTAGACTGTTGGCTCTCAGTGGCGCACATGACTTTCGTTATGATCTGCAGTAGATCGCAGTGACATCGAGTTACACTATCATCACAGCATAACCCAATGCCTCTGTAGGCATCAGCGCCCTCGACTTTCGCTACACACTACTCATAATCCTCAGGAACTAGTTTTGTCCGGACGACTCACAGGATCAACTTTAGAACCCCCCTTAGGTTCAAGGCAGTACCACCCGATGGCACTCCTGAGAAGTTCATTTCATGGGGGCACCTTTTTCCCCAGAGTCATTATCAAAATACTTTATACTATACATATATAGTATCTTCCAAATCATACACCTAGTATGAATCTCATATAAATCTCCTTTTCTCAAAATCGATTATCCTAAAATCGATAATTCTCAAACTAGGCTTTCCAAATTCCAATATTGATTTTACCCAAAAATCAAAAGCCTTTCCAAATCCAAAGGTTCTCAAAACCTTTTTCCAAAATCCTCATGTGATCCTTTATATATATATATACCTTTATATATATATATATATATATATTAAAACTTTGGATCATT
Source organism: Allium cepa (assembly GCA_030765085.1). Classification (NCBI taxonomy): domain Eukaryota; kingdom Viridiplantae; phylum Streptophyta; class Magnoliopsida; order Asparagales; family Amaryllidaceae; genus Allium; species Allium cepa. Next base: position 72,833,104 of record CM060946.1, on the reverse strand, counting down.
TCAAACTTGTATAAAACTCCTTTTATACTTCAAACACCTTCAAAATCCTTTTCTTATGGCAATATATTCAACAAGGGGAGATTTATCTTATACAACAAAGATATATAACTTTGTTCATTTAAAATCAAATATTCAAATTTGATTACTCCTTTCAATATCAATTTCATTCAAATATATACGATGTACACATATCATCTGTACGCTATACCAATCTAATCGCTCACTCGATCACACAATTTCACTTCCGAACTAGTATCGTTCACCCGACTTCCTACTGCAGACTCAGATCTGGTTTCTTGATCAGAAACCATCATTCGCCTTGCATAGCCTAACTATGATAGAGATTATCCACAATCAATCAACAATTCATATCCATGTTCGCCGTTGAAAATCGAGTGAAAAATCCCAACTCGGATTGATAAACTATCTCGAAATTCTGTGCACGAATCTGGGTCAAATCACTATGCGAATAGAATAATATACGTACATCCTACGTGTTTGTCTTCATTGATTATCAGCTAAATCAATTTATCTTTCTTTTCACATTTCCTTAATTTCTATCCATATAATCACAATTGTTTCAATTCCATTGGATTATCACTTTAATCCTTATCCCAAATGGATATTCAACCATAAACAGTTGTAACTCTGTCCAGCTTAAATTCAGAAAATAGCTTGAAAAGTTTAAAATAGATAAGTCGTTGAAAAATAATTATTAGTTTGTAACATAGCTATAAACTGGTTAAGTAATTGTAAAATAGTTGGAAAATAGTCAAATAGTTTTAGAAATTTTAAATAATTGCAAAATAGTTGTAAAATAGTAAATAATTTGTAAAATAGTTGAAAAATAGTAAGTTGTTTATAAAAAAGTCGAAAAATTGTAAACAGTTCCAAAAATAATGGTAAAATAAATATAAAATAATTTGGCTTTTAAAAGAAAGGTTGTGTATATATTAAATAGCTTGGAAAAATAAGTTTATATTAAAACAATTTATATTGAAAATAGTTCAGAGTCAAAACTGTTCACTTTCCCTTCAATTCAATTTAAATTTCCACTTCCATTTAAATTGACTTAATTCTAATTTGAATAACTTCAGTTTCCCTTGAAATTGATTTAACCCCAACTCAAGTTGAATCAATCTTGATTTCTTTTCTAATTCAAATCAAATTCCATTTGATTTTAAACCTACTCAACTTTAATTACAATTCTAAATTGTTCCAATCAATTTGGACTAATATCAATTGAACCCACTTCAATTTCAAATCATTTCAATTCAATCCAATTCAAATTTAAAATTTAAAATTTTAAACTTATACATCTTCAATCACAAATCCAATTAATTCAAATCAGATTCAATTTGAGTGAATTCAATTAAAATTTCAAATTTAAACCATCCCGGTTATATAAATTCGAGTTAAATTTTTAAATGTTGATTTAATCCATTAAATTAAATCAACTTATCTCTTTAAACCATTTAATCCATTTCAAACTTATCTTCATTAAATTTTAATTTGGTTGTATTTCTATTACCACTTAATTCTCATTATTAAAATTTTCAAATATTATGACAACCAATTACCTTAATATTTATTAGAAAGAAATATATATATCAAAATATATTCTTATATAAAATTATTTAAAATCTTTATATACGTAAATAACAAGTATGCTCTCATATATATATATATATATATAATATATACTCAACTCATTCTAGGGTACCATTGACCCTGCCTTAATGAGTAATCCCAACAGAGCCAAGGTTCTCGCTTAATCTTCAGCTCTGATACCAACTGTAACGACCCGAAATTTTTGATCCCGAAAATTTCAGATAGTTAGGGAAAGAAGAAAGAGATAAAAGAAAAAGAAGAAATACAACAAAGATTCTCACATTCGCAACGGATCAAAATATAATATCAAATAATATCAGTTTACAAAAGAATTCTGTACATGTCAAATTTTACTTTAATACATCAGAGTTACACATATATACAGACACTGGGTATACATAACAATCATGTCTCAGATATACAACAATATAATACAGCGTAAACACTTCATACGTTCTTGCCATCCAGCTCGCCTCCTGAACTTCAGAACGTCCTTACCTGAAAATCTATAATACTCGGTCTGACTCGAGCATTACATCAAAGTAACACCCGGGTCAGGCTGGAAACCAGCGTGAGTAAACCCATCTAACACGGAATACAAAGCATACAACTTATATAAAACCCGGGGTAACTCGTATCAATTTACAAATTCACAATTTGTTATACACATCACTTATTTCACACATTAATTTTCCAAGTACCAAAATTTAGATCCAATAGTCCAATTCACTTAAATCATTTCATTCCAGCCTATTGATTTCACATATTAATCCATAAAAATTCGAAGTGGTTTCGGGTATTTTCTAATACCCGACCCTGGTCTCTTCGAGTCTCATTCAAGACATCAATTACCATTCAATCATCCATAAGCAAACTTGATCACTTTCAAAATTAATTTAATTAATTCTAATCGAATTACTTACCTCAATCACTTAGATTCCTTCACTTGGCATTAATTAATTTCAAATCAATTAATTAATCATCCCTTAATTATCCATCTTATTTAATCACCCTGGATTAATTATTATTCAATTACATTCAAGTAATTATCTTTAATTAATTTCACAAATTAATTGTTCTTAACCAAAATCAATAATTAATCTTTAATTACTTCATAAATTAATTAACTATATTAATTACATTAATCCTTAATTACTTATTAATTAATCTCTCATAAATCACTTATTATTGATTAATTTATCTTAATTTATCAACCTTTATTTACATCATTCATTATATAAATTAATTAATTCTAATTACATTTTAGTTTATCCTAATCTAAATTAATTACATTAAGAAATTAATCATTAATTAAACCACAAATATTAATCACTATTGATTTATCTCAACCTGTAATTATCTACCTTTTTAGTTACTTCATTAAATAAATTAATTACTCCTTTATTAATTATTTTAATTAATCTCTTGATTAATTTACACAAAGCAATTATACCCAATTTACTTCTATTAACAAATCATCATTCAACTAATTACATCCAGTAATTATTTATTAATTACTTCCCTATGTAATTATATTTATTAATTACATTAAGTAATTACCAATCAAACCTCCCAATCTATTTTATTTATATTTCAGAATCCCAAATTATACTTACCCAATCATACACAACATAATTTAATTCCCAAATTAATCTTCCACGGTATATATACAAAATGCATCATCAATTATGAAAATTCTATACTGTGAGGAATCCAGTTGGATTCCTCCAACTTGTTTCCCTGTATCCACAGATGTTAACACAATACCAATTCCACTTCGAGGTGGAATATCGCGGTATATGGGATTTATATAATATCATCTGCTATTATACGGCGCATAAGGTCTCATCGCTATATAATGCGCGAAATCAATCACTCTAATATATACTATATATACTACTATATAATATAGCACATCCAATCAAATCAATCAATCAACTACTTATTTAAACTTAACCATTTAAATTTAAATTAAACCAGATGAGTGAAGTTAACTTACCTTTGTTTTTTTTAATGCAGTCCAAACAAACCAGCTTGTTACCTTCACGATTCAGGCCTTGTACAATCATTATATTTATTAATATTTGAATTAGTCAAACAATTTATTAACATTTTTAAATAACCGACCCATCAATTATCCTTCCAAATAAGTTTAATTAACTAATATTTTAATTTAAACCAGTAATTTAAATTTTTAAATAAAATCTTCCTATGATTTCCTAGTAACCAAAGTAATTAAATGAGTTACTTAAACCGCTTATCACCAATACCTTATTTCAAATGTTATTGCAATTTTAAAACATGTATATTTCCTTTTCTTATTTCGGTAAACAATATAAATATTCTGCTGTTCTTTCTTTTTTCTTCTTTTTTTTCAAATTCGAATAGATAAACGAAGGAAAAAGAAGCCATACCCTGAAGAAATCGCAAACTGCAAATGCCAATCCTTCTTCTCATCGAAGCCTCCACCTTCTTGTACCCACGATGGAAACTCCAGAGCACCCACATGAGACGCGACTGCCCCTCCCTCCGCCATATACTGTTCGTACGCGGAGATCAAAATAGCACCGACATTCACCAAATTTGGTGGCGACGTACGCTTCAGCAAGAGAAACTAGTCGATAAACTCGGATTTAATGATTGATGTACAAATTTTGCTAAACTCCTAACCCTAATTTTCGATCCACCTACGTCTCGACCACCTACGCATGCTCTTCCAAACTTCCAACCGAGTTTGACCCCTAAATCCTTGTCGCGACGCTGTGAAATTGGCTTGGTCGCGACACCTCTCAACTTGACTTTAGCGGCTTGCCTTCTGTGACGATGCAGGATTTTTAGGCATTTGAAGTTGGAATATTTAATTGATTTTAAATATTTAAAAGTTAATTTTAACTTAAATTCAAATATCACTATTTATTTGATAATTAAATTTTTGAATTAAATAATTTGAAGTTGGGTAAAAGGCTAAATCAGGAGTTCTAAGCATGTTAAAAATAATTTGGACGCTTATAAAATTTATATTGATAATACTGAAGATAATAGAAGTATTGGAATCAAATTCAAAAATGGTTTGTTAAGTTTTGAAATCTATATTGTTTAAATTGAAATTAAAAATAGTCTTCCGAGACACAGTCTCGGAATACGACGAAACGAGCGCCATTGGATCCGTAATGTTTTATTATTATCGGATTTCAATTTTCGCATTGTTTGGAGTTACCATTGGGTCGTACGATCGGTTAATGCCTAGAATAATCAAATTGAATTTAAATTAATAATCGAATCTTCTCTTATAGGCCACGCCCCTACTTTTTATTTCGTCCATCCTTATCTTCCTTCTGACAATAAAAAAAGGGTCAATGCCGAACCAACAGTCCCCTCTTCAATTCGTTCAGAAAAAAATTAATTAAAATTATTATAGGCCGAAACCCACCTCTTCAGAGCAAAACCTTTCCCTTAATCGAAATCGAATTCGACCTCGATTGATTTTGCGCTCGAGCACGTCGGAGGGGAGGGCGACTGGCGATTTCATCTCGCGTGCGAAGGTGAACTGGGGTAGCTCTCGCGTATGCTTATCATCGGAGGCAATTTTGTGGGACTCGCGATTCGTGTAGCGTTTTGGATTGGTTGGAGGGTATCGTGCGAGGGGCGTCGAAGCTGATCGATTGGCGAGGCCAGTTGGCGTGTCGAGGCGTGGTGGAAGTAGCAGTTGTCTGGGTGGTAGGGTAGAGGTGCGAAGTCGATGTTGGAAGAGTCTCGGTCATGGCGATCGTGATTTCTTGATTTAGGCTTGGGTTTTCGAACGACGACTCAGGGAAGTTGAGCATCAGCATCGGCGTCGTGCGACGTGGAGTCTGGGTTCTCCTTTGGGCGGTGAGGTATCGATTCATACTTTTCAGTTTTAATTTAATAACTAATGTATATGATTATATTTCAGAAAAGTAGAAAAGAAATTGCATTTACAGTGAGACATATAAGACAATTCTTTTTAAAAAAAGGGAGAAGAATTAAAAAAATTAATTATATACAGGTAAAAGAAACTGAATTTATATAAGGTTTAAAAAGACTGAAAACTCTTTGTTAGTCAGAGGAACATATATATACAGAAAAGCATAAGAGGAAATTTTTGACAGTAAAGTAAATCTAGGAATTTTATTAACACAATAAAATTTGATAATTACCGAAGTTTAAAGAATGAGGTAGGATTTTTAAAGCTGGGATTTTTGGAAACATCTTGGCTGGAAAATTTCTTTTATTAAAAATTTAGAGTTTTGGAAACTTATATAAGTGGATCTTGTAAATGAAGATGGTTTCAAAGGATAAATTTATTTGGTTAAAACACCTAAAAAATCTTAAGCTAATTATAAATCGAACAAATTAATTAATTAATTTTATTAAATGGTAATTTAATTTTGGATTAGTTCAAATATTAATAAATCGTATAACTGTTTATACTAGGTTTTAAATCACGGAAGCAAGCTAGTTTGGAATGGACTGCATAACGATAAAGGTGAGTTAATCTCACTCAGCTGAATTTTAGTTTAAATTTAAATAGTCAAATTTAAACAATTGATCGATTGATTTGATTTGGTGTGTATATATAGTAGTATATAGTATATCTTGGAATGTTTGATTTCCCACATCAAATAGCGGATGATTTTATATTTGAAAACCCATATACTGTGATATTCCACTTCGAAGTGGAATTAGTATTTTATGTTGTGCTAACGTCTGTGGACGCAGGGAAAACAGGTTGGAGGGATCCAACTGGACCCCTCAACATATGTTTAAATTATTTAATATTTTTTGTTGTGATTATTTGATATTCTATGATGAATTATATTGGAATATTGAATGCTATGGTTTGATTGGATATAATTGGATATAATGAATTACCAAAAATATATAAATTGGATTTTGGAAAGAAAATAAAATAAGTGAAGTCGTAAGTAAAATAATTATAGCAAATTTGAATAAATTTAAGAATGAATTGGAAAAGAAATACAGTGACTTTAAGTTCTAATAAATAAATCTTGAGTATAGAAAGGAAATTTGAATAAACAGAAAGTTAATGAAATTTAATCTTCAATGATATTATTTAAAAGAACAAAACATTTATTTAAAATTTAAGATTTAAATTATTGAAAAGAATAAAGAAGAAATTGGGAAAAGCTGAAATTCATATATTTCAGTTAAAAAGATTTAAAATCAAACGGAAAATAATAATAATAAAGTCCATAATTAACGAACTTTGAAATGAATTAAGAAAGCAAAGCTATTTATTTCAAATGGAGTAAATTGGTAATCAATTTGGGAAATTGATTTAAGTGATTGAGATCGGAAATTCTCCCTGAATAACCAAGTACATTTTTAAAGTTAATTTTTTAATATAAGTTAAAAGTTTTAAAGTTGTTTTAAAAAGCAAGTTTTGGAAAATCTATTATTTCTATTATTTAAAGTCTAAAGTAAGTATTTCCTTTTAATCTATTTAGCAGTAATTATTTAAAAAGTGACTTAGTATTTTGTTTTTAAAAGTGAAAAATCTAGTTCTATATTTTATTAAGTAATCTTACTTTCAAATATTCATATAGCATATATTTTTAATAAATTATTGAAGCAGTTTTTAAAATAAATGTTTAAAGTATATTTCAAAGTAAAGTGTCTTAAAATTATTTTAAAAATCTAGTTTTGTGCTTGGTGATTTCAGTGGAGATAGTAAATTTTTGGGAAAGCTTAGTCTGAAAATGGAAGATGGTTTTGAAACTATTTTCAATGGTTGAAAATAGAAATATATCTTGTGAAGATATTTTGAGGTTAATAAATAATTTGGTAAATTATTTATTATTGGGTGGTTATTTGTGAATATTAATTGATAGTTAAATCACCGATTATCAATATTGGACAAATACTTTGATCGTTTCGAAGACACCAGGATCGAGATTTATTTCTCGGAAACCACTTCGATCCGGTATGTACGTTTCATGGAAAACGAGTTTGGATTCGAAGATGGGGCAGTTAAGTGCAAGGGATAGTCGCTACTAATCCTGAGGATATTTCCAAAATGGATGTAGTAGGAATAGTGCCTTCGGCTCCGTTCGAACCCGGGACGGACTTGTATGGATGAATGCTTGCGAAACATCGTCAGGTGGACGATGGGCATTCTAAGGGATATGTTCTAAAAAGGTAAAGCTTAGCCTCAAGCCTCATCAAATGGGAATGACTGAAAACCAAGGGTTATGCAGCAAGGCTAGGTGGGTAGCACCCAAGCAGGGTGAGGTCATCCCTGCCTAGATGTCCCTTTTTATTTCGGTTTAGTGGGCGGTTGCTGATCCCAACCGTGAGGTGATCTCACTCGGGATTATCCAGTAAGGGGTAGTCCCGGTCTTGTGTTGCAGAGGAGCGGACGTACTCCTCGGTACTGTGATCTAGGCCACGTACTGTGACAGGTGGTACCCCAGTGCCTAATCATTAGTTGGAAATCCATTCTCTCTACGAGCCTTGTACGAGTTTTGTTTGTATTACCCACTCTGTGGCTAGTAGTTGGAATTTAATGAATGTAACAATTTTGGCTATTTTATAAGTATTTATATATAGACCCTATTATAATATCAGAGGATTTCTATAAAAATTGTTTTAGCTATCGTAAGGTAAAAACCGGACATGTTTATTTGTGGCGTGGTCTTACGAGATGCTTTTGTTTTCAAAGGATTTTTGAAACTTTAATAATCAATTGGGTGTGATTTTCTCACGCTGGTATTCCAGACTAACTCGGGTGTTATTTAACTGTAATGCTTGGGTCAGACCGAGTATTATAGGATACAGGATATGATGCTATGGAGCTCAGGAGATGAGCTGGATGACGATACGTACTTCCGTACTTGTATATATATATATTCTGCTGTATTGAGTTGCTGTGTATCCAGTTGTATGTTATTGATGTTGAACTGTGATTGATGTAATCTGATGATGTAATATATAAATAGAAATATTTGATTTTGAGTATAGATTATTTATTATCTATTATATTTTATTCCGCTGCGATGGTTAGATTCTGATGTTGTTTTCCATTTTCTTCTTCTACCTCTTCTTCTTTAACCCAAATGGTTCGTATTTCTGTACAACTTGAGTTAATATAGGAAGAATAGTGTTGACTCAAGGGGTACAAATTTGTGGGTCGTTACACTTGGTATCAGAGCTTATGTTAGTGATAACCTTGGCTCTGGTGGAAATTACTCATTTAAATTAGAGTCCGTAGTACTCTAGAATGAGTTTGAGCGTATTAATAGATATGAGCGCGTATTTGTTGTGAATATAAATTGTTTTAATATTGTGTTGGTTGGTTTATTTAGTGGCATATGAACCTTCGTCGGCACAGTCTGGACAACTGTATCGAAGGGGTTTCTAAACACTTGAATAGAAAAATCGACACGGTATTGTTTTAAATGTGGGTGAATGAAATAATTTTACCCAAAAATATATTTTGATATAAAGAAAAGTTTTTGTAAACTATTTAACTAATATATGATTGCTCGGATGTTAGGAATGATAATATTAAATTATTATCATTATTGTGTAAAAATTTAACTAGAAATTGAAAATATAACCAAAGTTTAAGGGAATAAATTCATTATAAAATGAAATTTATAAATATGAATTGTAAATATAAATTATAAATTGAAATATAATCAAATGAGAATTTGTATGAGTATAAACTATGCAAACGAATTATAGTTAAAATTGATTTAAGCAGGATTTGGAAATTTAAAATCCCGAAGATTTTGGAAGTGTTTATCGAAGTGTTTTGAAGAAAAATGATAGCATTATTATTTTGGAGGTATTTCGGAAAGGAAATTTGTTTTAAATGGATTTTGAAAGTGAAATAGCATTGAAATCACTTGGATTATTGGAAAATAATTCTGATGATGACGGCTGCATCATCTGTATTCATTTTCGAATTTCTAAGTGACGGATTGCTGCCAAATTGATTTGTTCAGAAAAGCTAGTTGTTTTTGAAAATCTCAAAGGAAATTTGTTGAGGATAAAACCTGGATTGGTTTAAATTTTTGAGAAGTGTGATTTGAGATGTTGGGGATTTCAAAATAATTTGAAACCAAAGGTCGGGTGTTTAAAAATCCTGATGAGATAGTTGTAAGCTTATAAATTGAGATGATTTTTTTTAAATCAGGAAGGAAATATAAGCTTTGAATGTTCGAAACTTAAATTTAAAGTGAAAGGTTAAAAATTAAATTAACTTGGATTTGGAAATAAAAATTTAACTGGATTGAAATTAATTAAAAAGGCTGAAAATAATATATCCAGTTGTATTCGAATTAAGTTGAAATCGAATTGAGTTAAATAAATCTGAGTTAAAATAAAATTGAATTGGAATAAAAGTTCAGTTGAGTTATTGAATGGAATTGGATTGAAATAAATAAATTAGAATAAGTTGTAAAAGAATTAAAATCCATGGAATAAAATATGCTTGGGTTATAAATAAGCATAAGGCTTGAGTTAAAAAATAAAAGATGAATGTATTCAAGCCTAGAATGAGTGGAATTGTGTAAATAATAAGTTGTGGCTTATAAAATTTGAAATGGAATAGTAAATCCAAAATAAATATTGTTTGATGTTTTGGATGAAGAAACGAAACCCAAACTTGAATTATAAAATAAATCAAACGTAAGGAAATTAAGTAAAGTGATATTTGGAATTAAAAATCAAGTATTGAATGTTGACCAGGGGAAGAACTAATTAGATGATAAATTAGTTAATGAAATATGTAAATGGAACCTAATATAGCTAAATAAAAGCTGAATTGGTGAGTTAATATTGAAGTTTAGAAATAAAACTCAAGTTATAATTCAAATTCGACTTGAATCATTAGTGAAGAAAATATAATTGAAAGTGGCCTTGCAATTAATTAAATGAATTGAGAATGAAATTGCATTGTAAGTTAATAAAATTGGATGGTAAATTAAAAGTGAATGGTAGAATCAGAACTTGAGATATTAATTAAAATTTGACTTGAAGTGTTAACAAATTAAATATAGTTAGAAATGTGTAGAATAAAGGAAAATGAAATTGGATTAAAACAGTAATGGTTTGTATTGCGAATAAAATCCAAATATGTGGAAATAAATTGGATATGGCCTGTAATCAATTGAACGAGTTGAATCTGAAAGTTAAATTTTACAATAACTAATCAAATGAAATTGTAAATTTTAAAATGAGATTTAACTGAGATAGAATTAAGTTGAATGGAAGAGAAAGATTTACTCGTAAGATGAAATGAGCTTAAGTATAAAATTGAAATAAATTAACTTAAGCTAAATGAATGAAGGAGAGTTAAATTAAAATCAACTTAAACTAAGTTTAATGATATTGGGTTGGATTTAAACCAAGTGAAAATAAATTTGAATCGAAATAGAATTCGGTGAGTTATAAATAATATTTAAGGAAATGGAAATTCGTAATGGATTGAGTGGATAAACTAATTATATTGAATAAATGGATAGAATAAATGGAATCAAATGACAAATGGAAGTAGAACTTATTATAAAAAGAAATGGAAATGAACTTAATTATTGACTTAAGTAAGTGTTGAATAAAAGCCGAACTCAAAATGAAGTGTCGTTTAAGTGAGTTGAGAAATGGTTATTGAATGAAATAGCTTAGATTGTCTTTGAGCTAAATAAAATAGTTTGGAATAAACAAATATGGAATGGAATGTAAATGAATGGATTGTGAATAAAATTGAAATGGAATGTGTCGAGCTAAATAATGGTTGTGAATGAATTAAAATAAAAAGGAAATTTAATTGGTAATGAAGACGAACCTAAGTTGTTAATGGTTTTGAATGAACTAGTTTGGTTAGTAAAATGAAATGCAAGTGAATGGATTCAAATTTAAATGCAATGAAAATGAGAATATATGGATTGTGAATAAATTTAAAAATGAAATAGAATTAAGTATAAATTGAGGTTAAATCAATTTAAATTGGTTATAAAACATAAGTACTTGTTTATTCACATAGATCTCGTCAAATTGCATAGAATGAATTATCATTTGATGTAAATGGAAGAAATTAAAATTCTATGAATTGATAGGGGTAAAAGAAATTGATTTTGAGAGCAATTAAATTAAATATGAGTTCGGTTTTCTTAAAAATAAATTAAATGTAAGCTTGTGAGCTGTTAACCATTCAGATTAAGTGAAACGATATGTGATTGGTCGTAAGCAATTAAAATTAATGTTGGAATATTTAAATTGCTTATAAAAAGTGTTTAATTGGCATATCTTTTAGAATTCATGTGTTTTAACTATTGCAAGTAAGTGAAATGTTGTTAAACTTCATATATTTGGCACTTACATGTTTAAATTAAGTAAGTACAGGTAACTGGAAGCCGTGTGGCTGGATTGGGTTGCACTAATTGCTAAAATTATAAGCCGCTTGCTTAAAAAGCTAAATAAGGTACGCCTACGCAATAAAAATAGGAAATATGAACTGTTTTTGGTTTTTTCCGACCGTGTGGGTCGATGTATATATATTTATATCTTTTATCAAATTGCAAAAGCTCCTCCGTACAAAGGAGATTCTGTTTAAATTTTTCAGAAATTTTTGGAGTTAGAAAATTTTTGGAAAAATTTTAGTTAACGACAAAACGTATTCAAACTGAAAATTGAAATAAATTAGTGAATGAAACTAATTTAAAATAATGACATAAATTAGTTATAAATGGAAAATAGAATTCAAATATTCAGAGTTGAAGATAAATTGCATTCATATGGAAATGAAAGAATCGATTTGAATAGAAATAGATATAAACTAAAGTGTTAAGGTGAAAATAAATAAAGAAGCATATAAAATGCTTATACTAAACTTAAGAAAGGAATGATTAATTCTTGAATTGTAAATTGATCTTACAAGTATATTCTAAGTAATATATGAATAACTAAATATTGGCACTTTGTAAGGAAGTCGATAAAATATTTTTGGAAAGTTGTGATTGGATATTAGTGCTAAGTAAGATATGCAGGTATTATAAAGAGAAAAGAGAATTGATTTTGATTTCAGAAGATAAATTTGAATTGCTCGACCAAAAGGGTATGTTTTTAAATTTCTATATGAAATTTGATTGGGTTTTTGGATCTAGCCACTTGGCGTTTGGTTTTCTTTTGGAATTTGGGAGCCCGTAGAGGCCTTTTGTAGTTGTACCGAGCTTGCCGCGCAAAGGAGACGAAGGCGAAATTTTTCGAAAATTTAGGGAGTTAGAAAAATTTTGAGAAAATTTTTATAATTCAAAATTTGGTTTAAATTGAAATTTGAATGATTGAGCAAGTAATAATATTTGAAAACTATGGGAGAGTTAAGAAATTAATAAGAATGATAATGGTCTTTTATAAAAAGATAGTTGGTTAGATGTTGAATTGTTTGGTTTTGGGGATATGTAAACGGGTATTGGACTATTCTTCCTAACTAGAAATTTCGGGGACGAAATTCTTTTAAGGGGGGAGGAATGTGACGACCCAGGATTTTTAGGCATTTGAAGTTGGAATATTTAATTGATTTAAATATTTAAAAGTTAATTTTAACTTAAATTCAAATATCACTATTTATTTGATAATTAAAATTTTGAATTAAATAATTTGAAGTTGGGTAAAAGGCTAAATCTGGAGTTCTAAGCCTGTTAAAAATAATTTGGACGCTTACAAAATCTATATTGATAATATTGAAGATAATAGAAGTATTGGAATCAAATTTCAAAATGGTTTGTTAAGTTTTGAAATTTATATTGTTTAAATTGAAATTAAAAATAGTCTTCCGAGACACAGTCTCGGAATACGACGAAACCAGCGCCATTGGATCCGTAATGTTTTATTATTATCGAATTTCAATTTTCGCATTGTTTGGAGTTACCATTGGGTCGTACGATCGGTTAATGCCTAGAATAATCAAATTGAAAATTTAAATTAATAATGGAATCTTCTCTTATACGCTACGCCCTTACTTTTTATTTTGTCCATCCTTATCTTCCTTATGACGATAAAAAAAGGGTCAATGCCGAACCAACAATCCCCTCTTCAATTCGTTCAGAAAAAAAAAAATTAATTAAAATTATTATAGGCCGAAGCCCACCTCTTCAAAGCAAAACCTTTCCCTTAATCGAAATCGAGTTCGACCTCGATTGATTTTGCGCTCGAGCACGTCGGTGGGGAGGGTGACTGGCAATCGCGTCTCGCGTGTGAGGGTGAACTGGGGTAGCGCTCGTGTATGCTTATCATCGGAGGCGATTTTGTGGGACTCGCGATTCGTGTCGCGATTTCGATTGGTTGGAGGGGATCGCGCGGGGGGGGGGGGGGAGGGGGGTTGGGGGGCGTCGAAGCTGATCGATTGGCGAGGCCAGTTGGCGTGTCGAGGCGGGGTGGAAGTAGCAGCCGTCTGAGTGGTAGGGTAAAGGTGCGAAGTCGATGTTGGAGGAGTCTCGGTCATGGCGATCGTGATTTATTGATTTGGGCTTAGGTTTTCGAACGACGACTCAGGGAAGTTGGGCATCAGCATCGGTGTCGTGCGACGTGGAGTCTGGGTTCTCCTTTGAGTGGCGAGGTATCGATTCACTGTTACTTTTCAGTTTTAATTTAATAACTCGTGTATATGATTATATATCAGAAAAGTAGAAAAGAAATTGCATTTACAGTGAGACATATAAGAAAATTCTTAAAAACAAAAGAGAAGAATTAAAAAAATTAATTATATAAAGGTAAAAGAAACTGAATTTATATAAGGTTTAAAAAAAAAACTGAAAACTCTTTGTTAGTCAGAGGAACATATGTATACAGAAAAGCATAAGAGGAAAATTTTGACAGTAAAGTAAATCTGGGATTTTTATTAACACAATAAAATTTGATAATTACCGAAGTTTAAAGAATGAGGTAGGATTTTTAAAGCTGGGATTTTTGGAAACGTCATGGCTGGAAAATTTCTTTTATTAAAAATTTAGAGTTTTGGAAACTTAGATAAATGGATCTTGTAAATGAAGATGGTTTGAAAGGATAAATTTATTTGGTTAAAACACCTTAAAATCTTAAGCTAATTATAAATCGAACAAATTAATTAACTAAATTTATTAAATGGTAATTTAATTTTGGATTAGTTCAAATATTAATAAATCGTATAACTGTTTATACTAGGTTTTAAATCACGGAAGCAAGACAGTTTGGAATGGACTGCATAACGATAAAGATGAGTTAATCTCACTCAGCTGAATTTTAGTTTAAATTTAAATAGTCAAATTTAAACAATTGATCGATTGATTTGATTTGGTGTGTATATATAGTAGTATATAGTATATCTTGGAATGTTTGATTTCCCACATCAAATAGCGGATGATTTTATATTTTAAACCCATATACTGTGATATTCCACTTCGAAGTGGAATTAGTATTTTATGTTGTGCTAACGTCTGTGGATGCAGGGAAAACAGGTTGGAGGGATCCAACTGGACCCCTCAACGTATGTTTAAATTATTTAATATTCTTTGTTGTGATTATTTGATATTCTATGATGAATTATATTGGAATATTGAATGCTATGGTTTGATTGGATATAGTTGGGTATAATGAATTACCAAAAATATATAAATTGGATTTTGGAAAGAAAATAAAATACGTGAATTCGTAAGTAAAATAATTATAGCAAATTTGAATAAATTTAAGAATGAATTGGAAAAGAAATACAGTCACTTTAAGTTCTAATAAATAAATCTTGAGTATAGAAAGGAAATTTGAATAAACAGAAAGTTAATGAATTTTAATCTTCAATGATATTATTTAAAAGAACAAAACATTTAATTAAAATTTAAGATTTAAATTATTGAAAAGAATAAAGAAGAAATTGGGAAAAGCTGAAATTTGTATATTTCAGTTAAAAATATTTAAAATCAAACGGAAAATAATAATAATAATAAAGTCCATAATTAAGAAACTTTGAAATGAATTAAGAAAGTAAAGATATTTATTTCAAATGGAGTAAATTGGATATCAATTTGGGAAATTGATTTAAGTGATTGCGATTGGAAATTCTCCCTGAATAACCAAGAACATTTTTAAAGTTAATTTTTTAAATATAAGTTAAAAGTTTTAAAGTTGTTTCAAAAAGCAAGTTTTGGAAAATCTATTATTTCTAATATTTAAAGTCTAAAGTAAGTATTTCCTTTTAATCTATTTAGCAGTAATTATTTAAAAAGTGACTTAGTATTTTGTTTTTAAGAGTGAAAAATCTAGTTCTATGTTTTATTAAGTAATCTTACTTTCAAATACTCATATAGCATATATTTTCAATAAATTATTGAAGCAGTTTTTAAAATAAATGTTTAAAGTATATTTCAAAGTAAAGTGTTTTAAAATTATTTTAAAAATCTAGTTTTGTGCTTGGTGATTTCAGTGGAGATAGTAAATTTTTGGGAAAGCTTAGTCTGAAAATGGAAGATGGTTTTGAAACTTTTCAAGGGTTGAAAATAGAAATATATATTGTGAAGATATTTTGAGATTAATAAATAATTTGGGAAATTATTTTTTGTTGGATGGTTGTTTGTGAGTATTAATTGATAGTTAAATCACCGACTACCAATATTAGACAAATACGTTGATCGTTTCGAAGAGACTGGAATCGAGATTTATTTCTTGAAAATCACTTCGATCCGGTTTGTACGTTTCGTGGAAAACGAGTTTGGAATTGAAGATGGAGCAGTGAAGTGCAAGGGCTAGTCGCTACTAATCCTGAGGATATTTCCAAAATGGATGTAGTAGGAATAGTGCCTTCGGTTCCGTTCGAACCCGGAACGGACTTGTATGGATGATGCTTGCGAAACATCGCCAATTGGACGATGGGCATTCTAAGGGATATGTTCTAAAAAGGTAACGCTTAGCCTCAAGCCTCATCAAATGGGAATGACTGAAAATCAGGGGTTATGTAGCAAGGCTAGGTGGGTAGCACCCAAGCAGGGTGAGGTCATCCTTGCCTAGATGTCCCTTTTTATTTCGGCTTAGTGGCAGTTGCTGATCCCAATCGCTGGGTGATCTCCCTCGGGATTATCCAGTAAGGGGTAGTCCCGGTCTTGTGTTGCAGGGGAGCGGGCGTACTCCTCGGTACTGTGATCTAGGCCACGTACTGTGACCGGTGGTACCCAGTGCCTAGTCATTAGTTGGAAATCCATTCTCCCTACGAGCCTTGTACGAGTTTTGTTTGTATTACCCACTCTGTGGCTAGTAGCTGGAATTTAATGAATGTAACAATTTCGGCTAGTTTGTAAGTATTTGTATATAGACCCTATTATAATATCAGAGGATTTCTATAAAAATTGTTTTAGCTATCGTAAGGTAAAAACCGGACATGTTTATTTGTGGCGTGGTCTTACGAGATGCTTTTGTTTTCAAAGGATTTTTGAAACTCTAATAATCAATTGGGTGTGATTTTCTCACGCTGGTATTCCAGACTGACTCGGGTGTTATTTAACTGTAATGCTCGGGTTAGACCGAGTATTATAGGATACAGGATATGATGTTGTGGAGCTCAGGAGATGAGCTGGATGACGATACGTACTTCCGTACTTGTATATATATATTCCGCTGTATTGAGTTTCTATGTATCCAGTTGTATGCTATTGATGTTGAAGTGTGATTGATGTACTCTGATGATGTAATATATAAACAGAGATATTTGATTTTGAGTAAAGATTATTTATTATCTATTATATTTTATTCCGCTGCGATGGTTAGATTCTGATGTTTTTTTCTATTTTCTTCTTCTACCTCTTCCTCTTTAACCCAAATGGTTCGTATTTCTGTACAACTTGAGTTGATATAGGTAGAATAGTGTTGACTCAAGGGGTACGGATTTGCAGGTCGTTACACCTTCGTCCATGATTTACTGACACTCGAGATGGAAACTTACTCAATCGATCGACCGTCCGCTAGGAATTTCGAAACGAAAAGAAGGTCAATATGCTCGTTCGGCCATTCGATCGTTTGATTTTGATTTGATGAAGAATAAAGGGTTTATAAATTCTCGGCTGTAAATAAAAAAAAGATGGGGAGAAGAGGACGCACGCGATATAAAGGTGAAGAAAACGGCTTCGTTTTGATTTTAGCTTCTGAGGGAAGACAAAGAGTACGTAATGTCTTTGAAGAGGAGGTGGCGTGCAAAAGAAGGCTACGGTGATTTGAGGTGAAACGAAAAAGCTCCGGTGAGAGTGGCATTGGCCAGTCAACAAATATAGATATAAATTTCAAATTTAAATTTACATTGCCTTCCATCCGCAACTCAAAATTTTGAACTCCTATCGAGGCGTGCCGTTAGGCGTTTATAATGTTTTACCCCTATTCTGAACGCAATAGAAAAGGTTTCGACCCCTAATTCGATCGTATAGAGAAGATAGCTTTGTGAACCCATTTATTATATTAAATGTCGATTTAATTTTCAGCGCGTTTGCTAACCGTAAGACCACACGATCACTCCAAATACTACGAAAATTGAAATCCGATAATAATACAATATTACGGACCCAATGGGACTGGTTTCGTCGAATTCCAAGACTGCGCCACGGATGGCTATTTTTAAATATCAATAAACGATATAATTTTAAAACTGAACAAATCACCTTTAAACTCAAATTTAAAACTTTTTTTATCCTCAGTGTTATTAATATGAATTTTTCAAGCCTTCAAATTATTTTTAACAGGCTTAAAACTGAATATTCAATAATTTACCTAAATTCAAATTATTAAATTTAATAAATTCAATCGCCAAATTCAAACTGATATTTGAATTCAAGTTAAAAATTAACTTTTAAATATTTAAAATAAATTGAATATTCCAATTCAAATTATTAAAAATTCCGGGTCATCACAAATCCAATACTCCCCTCTTCTGTCGTTGGAAAATAATTTCGATGATGACTGTGCAACACCATCGA
Organism: Allium cepa; assembly: GCA_030765085.1. Lineage (NCBI taxonomy): Eukaryota > Viridiplantae > Streptophyta > Magnoliopsida > Asparagales > Amaryllidaceae > Allium > Allium cepa. The sequence continues at coordinate 72,814,526 of CM060946.1, read as the reverse complement.
CGTCCATTTTCAAATCTCAAAGTGAGGGAGACTTCTGAGAAGCTTTGCTACAAAATTGTTTTGATAAACTGATTTTGGTTTAAAACTCTAAAAGTATGATTTGATATACAAAAGATATATGTATATATACTTATTTCAAATGATTTGAGATGAATGCGGTATTTACATTTTTTAGGTTCTGTTAACTAATAATCTTCAAATAATTTGAATGAAATGAAATATTTGAATAACCAGAACTTATAAAATAAGAGAATTAAGAAATCTAAGCTAAATGTTTTGAGAAACTTTAGAGTTGAAGTTTGCAACTTTTTATCTGAAAGTAAAGAAAATTTAAATAAGTTAAAATAGTGAACATTCTAATTAAGTAAAATGAACCAGATTAATTTGTATATATTAAATTGCATTTTGATAACATGTAATAAGACTTACCAAATGTTAAAGGTTAAAATGATGATTTGGACATGTAATGGGATATTATACGAGTAAACAAAACTTAAAAGTAATTAAAATGTGTATAAATGAAAATTTTGTTGTAATAATGAATGTTATATACTTAATTAGTACATTATGAAATGGTTAATGTCTAAATGGAATAAGTAAACGAAACTTAAGAAAGTAGACAAATGAAATAAATGATATCTTTGTAAATAGGTTATGGAGTTGAGTATAAATTTTTAAAGAAAATTTGAAATTGAATGTGTAACTTTTGAGATATTTATAAACTTTGATAAATGTTAGTTAAACAAGATGTTAAATTAATTGAATATGGATGTTAAAGGAAGGAAGCTAATATTAAATTATGGAATGAACTTTAACTTATGATAAGCTAACCGAAATGAATAAATGGAAGAATTTAATGAATTGTGTTAATAAAATGAGTAAATGAAATAACATTGATTTAAAATGAAAATAAATTTAAGTGTAGAATGAATGCGAACAAATGAATTGATATGAGATGTTACTAAACGAAAATGAAACAACTGAAATTTAACAAATTGAATTGAATAAATTGAATGCAAATTAAATAGTTTTGAACAAATTGGAAGTAAATCAATTAAATGTTGATGAAATTTAGATGTTAATAAGAAATGAAGTGTATAAATTGAAATATTGACATTGGATAATGTAAATTCATACCATTATGAATTAAATGGATGAATACTAATAATTAAAAGGTTACTTTTATTGTAAATCTTCTGTTTGTCGTATATTAATGCTTATTCTATGGTTTGGATTTAAAATTCATGTTGTATGCTTTTATAAAACTCAGACATGCTTTCTATATCATTATATGCAACTAATATTCTAATTTGAGTTGAGATGGGTACATGCGAAGACCGTTTGGATGTATACATGGATTATATTTTGCTTTTACTTGCTCAATTTGAGTGAACTCGCTCGTATTAATAATAATAAGATACAAATATCGGATTACATACTGCGCTCTTATATTTTCCCTATGGGATGCCTCATCATTAAGATGAGATGTATATTTGATATCTATCTGGTATATTTGGGTTATATATTGAATTGTAAATTTTTTTCGATCGAGTCGTGCAAAGGAGACGCTGCCTAAATTTTCCGTAAATCCGGGTGTTAGAAAAATTTTGACGTTTTAAAAATTTTATAATTTGTTTTCTTAAATAAATTATTATTTCCATAAGCCGATCAGTGTGGTGTAGCGGAAGTGTAGTAAAATTTTTTCTAATAAGATTTTAAAGTTTTATAAGTTGATTAATTTGAATAAAATTTATCGAATGTTAAATTCTGTACTTAGTCCCTTTTCGAGGACGAAAAATTTTAAGTGGGGGAGGTTGTAACAATTCGTATTTTTAACTATTTTAAATTATTAAATTTAGTGTAATTAATGATTAAAAATGGTTAAAAATAATTTTTTAATGATTTATTAGTATAGCTATTGAATAAACTCGAATAAGATTTTAAAATAATTTTTTTTGAAGATTCAAGTAATAATAAGTATTGAAAGGAAATGCTATGTATTGAATGTGTTTACAATACACAGTTGAATTAAATAATAACCGTCGAATTCATTAGATGTAAATAAAGTAATTGGTTGATAACCGAAATTCATATGAAAGCTAATATTGAAATTTACTGAATATTGCACAATTAAATTGTTTAAAATTTGATCTTGAAAATTATATAAATAACTGAATCCTAAATTAAATATGAATGAAATGATTTCAAAAGTTGATTTAGATGTCATTTAAATATGGATTAAGATTTCAACACTTAAAAATTGAATTTAAGTGATTAATTTAAAATATAGAAATTTTATATTTGATTAACGAGTAAAATAGCCATTTTGGCCACAGTTTTGGATTTCGACGAAATCGGTTCCATTGGATCCGTAATATTGTATTATTATCGAATTTCAAATTTCGTATTGTTTGGAGTTATCGTTAGATTGTACGGGATAAAAATGCATTGAAATTAATATCGAAAATTCAATATAATAATTTGGTCCAAAAAGCTATATTCTCCATACAATCGAATTGGGACTTGAAACTTGTTCCATTGCATTCCGAGTAAGGGTATAACATTAGGAGTGGTAGGAAACATGCCTCGATCTGAGTTCGTAATAAATACTTTATATTTTAAAATTTAAATATATATACGATTTGGCTTCACACAAATTAATCTTATCAGCCTACTTTTATCAGAGCAAGCCACCCTATGATCCAGCCCACTCCTTTTCTTTCTTTTTAAAAAGCTTCTTTCTCACCATTTTTAAAACATAGCATAAAGAGAGAAAAATGTTGAAGTCAAAATTTTATTTCTCAAAATCTACTCGGCTAAAAATATACGAAACCACTTCCTAAAATGTTGTTTTTCCATGAGCTTCGAATTGGCATACATATTGATGAATGCGATGTTGTTCTCTAGTGATCGATAGTGGGATGTCGATAGCAGAGGCAGCTAGGGTTAGCAATTTTTGAGATTTATAGGCCTCGATCTTAGATTTAAGCCCATATCTAGATTCGTGGTGGGAAATAGCATCTCAAGTGTGAAATCGTGAGGGCCGATCGCCTATGAAGGAATGCAAGACATTGTACGGCAACAGCGTAGCGAGCAGGTCACGTTTTGTAGTGATGAGGCGGGGGCAGTGATAATGGTATGGGCAAGTCGAGCAAGGCAAGGGGGATTTGATGGCGTGGTTGTTTCAAAGGATGGTCGAGTGGATTGGCATATCAATGATATGGCCGTGCACGAACTATGGGCTACATGTGCGAGAAAAAAAGAAAGGGGAAAGAAGAAGAGAGTTTGGGACGGGCTAAAATGTTATAGGTAATGGGTTTTATTTTAAAAATACATTAGTGTTTTAAATTTAATTATATTTGCCGATGAACTAAAAATTTAATAACTCTCACATAGAGGTCGAATCGAGGCACAGATTTTTGCATTGCAATCGTGACGACGAGAGCTTCATAATGAAACTAGTTTGGATGGATTTGGAGACTGTTGAAATTTGGACTAAAATCGGACGTTGTTAATTTCAGTTCCAAAATGGAACTCCCGAGCGACAATAGAAAATAAAGGAGAGTGTTTTATAATGCTCATTACGTACTAGAATATTTTTGTGTCGGTTAAATATAAAATTATGGAGTAACTTAAATTTGTTGATTGTTAAGTTGAATTAGAATTAAACTGCTAGTAAAATTATCGATCACCGATAATTGGTTACTTCTTATATTGATTGTTTGAATGTTGATTGTGATGGATGTTATTGATTGATGTTTATTTATTTTGATATATTCTGCTATCATCATGTATATTATTTACAGTATATAAAACTATAAATCGAATTCTTTCGAATAAATTAAGAAATATGTTGAAATGATATATACCTATGACATTTATTTTGGATTGAAAAGATATATATCCATCCCTGAAATTAAATTGAAATACCGGATTCACTTGGCCGTAGGATAGAAAATTATACGCGAGCACCATATTGGTTAAATTGAATTATTTTATTTGAAATTATTTAAATGATTTTGATTTTAAGAAATAAAATTGAATTTAAATGGAAATGGAAATTGAAAGTGATTTGAATTTGGAAAATTTGAAATTAGATCAGTTTGGCTCTAAAACTTTTTTTTAAATAAATAATTTGATTATAAATTGTTTTAAAATTTATCTTTTCAAATATATAAATTATTTGATCTTTCAAGCTATTTTGCTATATAAATCATTTTAATATTTAAACTATTTTAACCATTTAAACCTTTTTTAACTATTTTAACCATTTAAACTATTTTTAACTATTATAATTATTTAAAGTATTTTAAAACTATTCAAACTATTTTTAAAAAATTCAAACTAGTCAAGGGTGGAATATTTATTTTTAAATCATGGATTTAAATACGAATTAGTTCAAATGAAGTTATAACCCAAATGGAAATTTGAAACAATTTTGGAACTGAAATCGAGATATTAAGACGAACATGATTTTGAAATGAAATGGTATATTTTGAGTAAAAATGATGATTTTGAAATGGATTTGATTTTGAAGCAAATATGATATTTTGATATCAAGTACGAACTGTTTTCGAAATGTATAAATACCAACCGGTGTGTAAAACGACATTTGGTTGTTAAAAAGACCAGGGCCTCTTATTGGCATACTGTCACGACCCGCCCTTCTCGACCCTCGAAAATCGATACAAAATACGCCATAGTATAATATGCCGACGATCGAGTGCCTGGAAAGTCAGATAGTTGAGGGAAAAGAAAGAAGATAGAAGAAAGAAGGAAATAAACAATAACAGAATCTCACAATCGTAGCGGAACAAAATACAATAGTCAATAATAGATCTTTACACAAAATAATAACTTTATCTGTTTTATATATTACATCATCAGAGTATCAAAAACAAACAACAATTATCAGCCTGACAATTTCAGCAATCACAACAGCGGATATAATTAAATACGGTAATACGTCTCGGACTCCAGCTCCTCTCCTGAGTTCCACAACACCTTTCCTGTAATTTATAATACTCGGTCTGACCCAAGCATTATAATAAAATAACACTCGAGTTAGTCTGGAATACTAGCATGAGAGAAATACACCCAAATTGATTATTAAAGTTTCAAAATCCTTTGAAATCAAAAGTATCTCGTAAGACCACGCCACAAATAAACATGTCGGGTTTCTACCTTACGATAGCCAAAACATTTTTATCAAAATCCTCTGATATTATAATAGGGTCTATATACAAATACTTATTCAAATAGCCGAAATTGTTACATTTATTAAATTCCAGCTAATAGGTATACAAACAAAACTGTAAAGGCACGTAGGGAGAATGGATTTCCAACTAATGACTAGGCACTGTGGTACCATCTATCACAGTATCTAGTCTAGATCACCGTACCGAGGATCTACCCTAAATCCCCTGCAACACAAGACCGGGACTACCCCTTACTGGATAATCCTGGGTAAGATCACCCCACGGTTGGGATCAGCAACCGCACCACTAAGCCGAATAAAAAGGGATATCTAGACAGGAATGACCTCACCCTAATGGGTGCTACCCACTTAGCCTTGCTGCATATCCCCTGATTTTCAGTCATTCCCGGTTGATGAGGCTGGACTCTAAGCATTATCTTTTTAGAACGTTTCACTTAGAATGCCCATCATCCACCTGACGATGTTCTGAAAGCATTCATCCATACAAGTCCATCCCGGATTCGAATGGAACCGAAGGCACTACTCCTACTACATCCATTTTGGAATCACCCTCAAGATTAGTAGCGACTAGCCCTTGCACTTCATTGCTCCATCTTCGAATCTAAACTCGTCTTCCTCACGAAAACGTACAAATTGGATCGAAGTGGTTTTCGAGAAATAAATCCCGATCCTGGTCTCTTCGAAATGATCAGCGCATTGGCCGATATTGATAGTCAGTTATTTAACTATCAAATAACATTCACAAACAACCATCAAGCATAAATAATTTTCCCAAAATATTTACTAATCTCAAATATCTTCGAAATATATATTTCCACTTCAAATCTTTTTTGGATACGGTTTTCAAATCCACTCTCTTCTCATGGAATGAATTCCTAAATATTTATTTCCACTAAAATCACCAAGTACAGATACCTTAGATTTCAAAACGATTAAATCACTTTATTCCAAAATATACCTTAGATATTTAAATTAGACTACTTAAACATTTTATTCAAAAAAATATATTTCAAGAATATTTAAAGCAAAAGCATTTTATAAGATATAAACTAATTTTATAATTAAGGTTAAGTTACACTAAATTTTAAAAGAGGAGTTACAAAATTCTATACTAGTTACGAATAACTTTAACCAAACTATCTTTAAAATAAATCCATTTTATAAAATATAAATATTAAAAATATTCTTTCAAAACATAATACTAATTAACCCTTTAAAATAATTACTACTATAACTAATTTGATAAAAATTCACTTTTAAAATTTTTACAACCTAAATAATAATTTCTTGAAACCATTCTTTTTTAAACAACTTTAAAACTTCTAACTTTTACTCGAAAATCTGCTTTAACAAAGTACTTGGCTTTTCAGGGAAATACACTTCCATTTTAGAATTAACCAAAGAATTCTTTTTATAAATCCCGTAGGATTTATCTCAATTCAAATTTATATTTAAATTTCGTAGATTTCTCCCAACGCTTTAAAATTAAACCCTTTTTATTTTTAAACACATTTCCCATTTCCCGGAAATCACTTCCAAAATATACTTAAAATATGATTACTAAATTCTTTATTCAAATTGTACTTTTGAAAGTGTATAAAAGTTTCTTAAGTAACTTAAATAAAAAAATTCCTTTTTTATATGAGGTTATTATATCAAATATTTATATTAAAGTCCCTTTAGAAAACATAATACTAAATTACCCTTTTAAATAATTAAATACCATAATTACTTAAATAAATATTTACTTTCACTAAAAAATAATTAAAAATAATAATAACTTTCTAAAATATTCTAAAAACACCTTTCAAAACCTTCTAGTCCATACTTCGAAAACTTTTCTTTGAAACATGCTTAGTTTCCAAAGAAAAATACACTTCCCATCCTTTAAAAATAATCTCGCTATTATTTTTAAAACAACTCACACTTCTTATAGAAATTCCCTCTGGAAATCTATATCTTCAATATTTATCCCCGATGCATATTCCATTTCATTTATAAACACAGTTTATAAATTTCTATTTCTCATTTCCTTTTAAATCCATATTTCAAAAACACTTCTAATTTCCAAACTAATTCTTGAATTTAATTTCCTTAAATTCATTGCTCAAAAATCCCTCTTTATTTCCTTTTAAATCCCGATTTATTTTATTTATATTTTAAAATCCCAGATTTCATTTATCCAATCATAACATAGCACAATTTAATTTTCAAATTAATCTATCACAATATGTAAATAAAATACACCATCAATTGTGAAAATAATTTCTATATTGTGAGGTATCCAGTTGGATCCCTCCAACTTGTTTCCTGCATCCACAAATGTTAGCACAACAAATAAATATTGATCAAATCTGATAACCATTGTGACGCCCCACCTCTATACCCACGCTAGCCAATAACACTACGGAGTAATGCTGTCAACTAGCACAGAGAATACGGCTGTTGAGGAGCGACCATCCGTGTAATTGCTTTGTGCGAGCACCGCTATGTCGGATAGTATAACATGCATTTTATTTTAAGTGGAAATCCAACATTTCAATACAAACTCAAAGCTACTACACAGTGGCTATATATAATCTTCGAAAACAAATATTGAAATAACACAACATAAATCAGTCACAGACATCCATATCACAAAGGCGGAAAAAGATATGAATATAACACATGAAAGTGTACATCAGAGTAATGGTCAAACAAGATCCACATTAACACAAAAGAATGGTTACAACTGCTAGACAAAAGAACATGTATACATCTAGGAGTCTATATCTCAAAGGTATACAACAAAAACTACTAATCTATGTAGTTAGCCAAAAGTCAGGATGATAATCCCAGAAGTGAAGTCAAGCAGAAGCACCTGTAACATCTCGGTCTGACCCGAGTATTATTTATATAAGAAAATAATAAACGGATCAGTCTAGCTATAAATATCAGATAAAATGTTATAGAATAAGAGACATGACATAACGTATGATAACCATAAAGCCATACTGTGATAAGTATGAAATTGAAAATCAACAAGAGATTAATCAATATCACTAGAATCTACTCACAGATCAAAAGGAATGTCATACTCAATATCTTCATTCACTAAAAGTAAATGACACACAAATTCACCAATGCATAAATAATGATAACTCATATCAATGAAAATCACGAAAATTGGTGAAACACAAATTCTAGAAATCATCAATGGAAATCCAGAAATTACAAAAATTATCGTAGAAATGATCAATCACAAAAAAGGGGAGGCCTATCACAAAACGGGAGCATGAAAACTCACCAACACGTGTATCACAAATGGGACGCTATTCCATGGTCGCTAGCCATAGAGCCGGTGCAATGACGTAGTACAACGGTACGCCCGAGGAACCAGAAACTCAAATAGTTCGGAACAATGACATAGTACAATGGTACGCCCAAAGAACCCGAAACTCATAAAATTCGGAACAACGACGTAGTACAACGGTACGCCCGAAGATCCGAACTCCGTAAAAACGTGGGTCGCTAGCCCACAAAAATTGGGTCGAAACCCCAAGAAATAGATAGGTCGTTAGCCTATAATAAAAATGAGACGAAACTCAATAAAACGAGGTACTGTCCCCTACGTGGACAAAGAAACATAGCATAGCGCTAGTCATAATCACAAAAATGATCATCATCGATCATCAAGAAGTGTCAATTACACTAAGCTAGTAAATATATGAGCTTAGCTTCATGTCCCATAACCACTAGCTTAACTTTAATATTTACGAACAAACTGTAAGTCTCCACTCGAAAATTGTCATAAGAAATTCAATCGAATAAGTCCAAGAATTAACCGACAAAGTAAACGCAAGCGTTTCATACCACTCATTTTACTAAGTTGTTTAATAAGATTTCTCATACGAGTGACGTAAAGGTTTGTAGATACTAGTAGATTGGAAAACGGTTTAAGAAACGAGCTTTGTCATAAAATAATGCTGAAATCATCTTGAAGAACGGATTTCGATATTTACTACTAGCATTGAAAACCTTTATATTTTAAAGTGACAAATTACAAAAGATGATTGTAGAAACAATCAATCACTAAAATTCACATTCGAAGACGTGAATAAAAATCCAAAGAAATCGATACCGAATCCATCAAAATGGATATTCCAAAAATTCCCGAAGAAAAGAAGTCATCAAAGTCAATAACAAATGATAAAAACAAATAGGGAAATAACACGAATCAGTTAAATTTGGAAACCACACAAAAAGGCAAAAATAGGCAAAATAGCAGCGGGTCGGTCGGCCGGCAATAGGGCTCGATCGACCGGACCCTATTGTGGAAAAATTCTCGGGATGGTGGGTCGGTCGACCGAGCTTTGTAGCCAGTCGGCCGGACCAGAGACAGGGAAGTTCTCTGGTAGCAGGTCGGTCGGCCGGCTACAGAGCTCGGTCGGCCGGACCCTGTTTCCAGAACTTCCCAGCCTATCAAAACGAGGGCCATTCTCGACCAAATTGAAATCGCTCGAGCAACGGCACTAGGAGTTTATGCCAATCAACTACCCGGCCCTATATGCTCCTCGATGCATCACAAAAATCACGATCAAATATCAAAGCTATGATTTTTAAAGATTTGGCTTTCAAAACACTAAAATTGGAATATTCACAAAACCAATCCAAATCAAAATCAATTGCACAAGAATAAGTGTTAGGAATTCATACCTAACAATCGAAGATAATTATAGATTAAGATGTGAGGTAAAAATCTCACCTTTTTACAAAATCAATGAAGAAGAAGCTATAGAGCAATGGCAAGAACAATCACTCTCCAATTCCAACCCAACAAGCTTGAATCTAAGCTTAAAGGAGAAACATTTCCTAAATTAGGTTTAGGAAATTTCTGAAATTGAATGGAGAAAGAGTTGGAGAAGATGAAGAGAAGGCTTGCCAAAGCTTCTTGAATTTGGAGGTAGAAGCTTGAATTTGCAATAAAGATTAGGGCTTGGAGTTTTAATTTCCCATTCCTCCCACCATTGTTGCTAAAGCTTGAGTATTAGGAATTAAAAATGAAGTAATGAAGAGTTGGAGTGGAGATGGGTTCATATGTTAGGTTAATGGGCTGAAACCCAAACCAAAGCCCTAAGTGAAAAAGTAGCAAAATTCAACTTACTCCAAACATATCGAAGCTTATACTCAAAAATATCGCAAACGTCATTTTGAACTCAATGGGGGTGGTCTTGAGTCCTAATTTGACTGTTTGCAAAAAGTAGCTTTTCGAACTTTAATCCGACTAACGATGAAATATTTAAATAAAATATTTAAATTCTCAATCGTAAAATATGCGGGTTATTACAGACTCCCCTCCTTAAAGAATTTCGTCCTCGCAATATTTAAGAAGAAAATATATAGTAACAACCATGAAAGCATATACAACACAAAGAAATTTGAAATAAAAAGTTCACCTCAAAGAGCACGAGAAAGTAAGTCCGGATGTGTTCGCTCGATGTATTCTCTAGATTCCCAAGAGCAATCCTTAGGATTTGAGGACCATTGAACCTTCATAAGCGGAACATCTTTATTTCGAAGGCGTTTGACCTCCGAAGCGATAATACGAATAGGATGTTGCTCATAAGTTAAATTAGGCAAAACTTCACTTTCTTCTACAACACCGGGCTCAAGAATAGAATCGGAATCTCGAAGGCATTTCCGTAATTGAGAAACGTGAAATACGTCATGAATAGCAGAAAATCGAGCCGGTAATAAAAGGCGATAAGCCATGGAAGCAGTACGTTCGGTGATAGGAAATGGACCAATATATCTAGGTGCTAACTTTCCTGATCGACTGAAACGTACAACACCCTTCATAGGTGAAACACGAATAAACACAAGATCTCCCACAGAGAATTCTAATTTCCTTCTCCAGTTATCAGCATAGAATTTTTGTCTACTCTGGGCTTCTTTCATCCTATGACGAATAAGGTCAATCTTTTCTGTGGAATCACGAATAAAATCTAGACCTAAAACCAGCTTCTCACCGGCCTCAAGCCAACAAGAAGGAGATCGACATGGCCTTCCATAGAGTGCCTCAAAAGGATCCATACCAATACAAGATTAGAATCTATTGTTATAGAAAAACTCAACAAGAGAAATATGATCTTCCCAACTTCCACCAAAATCAAGAACACATGCACGAAGAAGATCTTCAAGAGTTTGATTCACACGCTCAGTTTGTTCATCGGACTGGGGATGATAAGCGTTGCTAAAATTAAGCTTCGTTCCCAAAGCTTTTTGAAGACTCTTCCAAAATCCACTAGTAAACAATGGATCACGATCACTAACAATAGAAGTAGGAACTTCATGCAATTTAACAATTTCTTTGATAAAGAGTTTGGCCAAGAGGGGAACGGTTCGATTAGACCGAACGGGAATAAAATGGGCGGATTTAGTAAGTCTATCGACTATCAACCATAGGCTATCATGACCCGAACGAGAACGGGGAAGGCCGTCTATAAAATCCATGGAAATTTGATCCCACTTCCAAATTGGAATTTCCAAAGGTTGCAATAACCCACCAGGCCTTTGATGTTCGGCCTTAATGAGTTGGCAAGTCATGCAACACTTAACAAAGTTAGCAATATCAGATTTCATTCCCTCCTAATAGTAAAGTCGCTTCATATCCGCGTACATTTTACTACTACCGGGATGAATGGTAAATTTAGAACTATGAGAATCTTCTAAAATATCTTTACGAAGATCACTAATATTTGGCACGATAAGTCTACCAAATTTTCGAATACCGCCACAAGAATCAATATCAAAGTCTTTTAAAACTTCAACATCAAGTTTATCCCTAAAATTTTAGCCAAGAAGAGCCAATTCGGGATCTAGCTTTTGAGCTTCAAGAATGCGGTCTAAAAGAGAAGGATGAGCCTCAAGGCTACATAAAACAAGAGATGAACATAAATCGAAAATACGATCTCGAATCTCACAAGTGGATAAAACCCCGAGATTGTTGAATATGCGCTTTGCGCTTATATGATTTTTGTTTGATGATAATATATATATATATATATTCATTTAAATGTATTTGTTAATGTACTATTTTATTTTTCATAGATTAAATAAATATTTGTTGAATAAAATATATTACACAGAATTTGAATTCAAACAGAAATTTTATTCAAACAAACATTTATTACAATTTTGAATAGTACAAATTCAAGCTCTCGCTATACATATACAATTTTGTTTACAATACATCACAAATTCAATTTACATAAATTTCTCACTACATATCACTCACACTCGTAGTTTTATCTTCAACTTCATTGCAGTTAGAATCTAGCATCTGAGCAATCTGTAAAAATGTTCACTAACGCAGTAAAATTGAAAAAGAAATATTTTTGCAATATAAAATAAAATATGGATTTTTGAAAATATTATTTGCCTCAGTTATTTGGGTTGTTCGTCATCATTCACATTTGAATTCATCATACACGAACAATGTGACATGCACAGGTATCACTGTACATGCCATAAGGCCGTGCACATCGACATACACTTGCAACAGAAAAACAGCAGTGTGCAACTCGAGCTTCAGAATGATCAGAGACAAAACAATGCCCAACTCAAATGAAACAATGAACAGGATACATAATTGAAACAACAAGTTAAAGTGAAACAACTCCAGCAGTTTTGAACCAGAAATGACAAGCACCATCAAGAAACTACTGCAATGATGCAAACTGACTCGAAGAAATGCCACCAAGCAAACAAAATGTCAAAGACCAGACAATAGTGAAGAACACAAGGCATAGCAACTGCATAGCGACTGTAACAACAAATACATCATGATATCGAGCTCAGTGAAACTCAAGCAAGTGCACAACTAAACAAACATGAAGTGAATGAAACTACAGGAAATCAACAAGGAAGACTACAGCATCAAGTCGAGTCAACAACCAGAATATATGAAACAAAGAGCTCGAGCACAAGATATGGAAACTCAACAATACAAAAACTGCAACAAACACAAGTAAATGAGACAATAGTATGCAAGTGCAGACAATCAATACACTGTATATACAACAGGGAGCATGGTACAATGCAAACTACAATATCCACAACAAACAACCCAGTGAAGCCCAAGTATACAACTACAGTGTCATGACCAAAGCAAAATCAGAGAGGAGTATCAGTGTACACAACATCAAGTTCAAATAACAAACAGTGAATCAAGACAGGGCCGAGCAACTGATATATGGTGATGCAGTCAACAACTACACAAAAGCTCAAGTAATCAAGTAAATAATACAACAATGACCACGTAACAAATTCAGTGCCGTGTAAATCAATGATACAGTGGATGAACGAAGTTCAACAGTAAAAAGATGACCAAGTCAAAAATCAAATACGTATCTTTGAAAAAGTCACAAATCAAAACAAGAAAGTTTTTGCCGTTTGAACCGAGGGAAATCGAACGCTACAAAATAGAAACCGTGTGCATCAAGTCATCAAATCATGAAATAGGGAAGTATGGAATCCATATAAATTCGCACCCAATTATCATCATCGGCTATGAGCGAACAAAGTCGAAAATCAAGCAATCAATCGGAAATAAAAAGTACAAGCGACATACCAGAGATCAAAGTTTCCAGAAGCCCTAAATCTCAAAAACCCTAATTACAAGCAAAGCAAAGGAACAAGAGCGGCCGACATCATCTCAAGAGACGATCAACAAATAAAGCAAGAGAACCAAGTTTAATCGAGGATTAATAGTCGCGATCATTTATATTTTCTAAAAGCCCTAATTTGGACAAACGAAGATTAACGAGGCCGACATTTTCTTCACAAGCCAGAGAAAAGAGAACGGGCTAGAGAAATAAAAGGGGGCCGGTTTTTTTATATAAGGGGTTTTATTTTTGATAGGGTTTAATTTTTAAATCTAGTTTTAATTTGAGCAAAAATTATGGATTCAAGTTTTTATTTTAATTTTTGCTCTTGCTTTTATTTTTGAAGTCTGTTTTTCTTTTCGAGTCAAAGTATTGGTAAATCACCACCTAGGTTTTAGGTAGTGTCAGATTGTCTAGTTAAAATTAGTTCAGTGAGCAGGTGTGCGAGTTTGCAAAACTCTATAGGCGGTAGTAGGGTGTGCGAGTCTGTTAGAGTGTTTGTAAGCGGGAGACTGTTTAATTCTAATAGAAATCTGGGAATGCAGCAGTAGGCAAGGGTTGCCGAAGCTGGGTAAATTTTGTGTGTGATTTACTTTTCAACATATTTATTTCTGCAGTTTGTTTTTGTGTTTAATTCCAGAAAATTTGCTATAACCCTATTCACCCCCCCTCTAGGGTTAATCTAGATCCTACAGAGATCATTCCATTCGGATATCATCATAGAAACAACCGCTTGTTGCTTGCGACTAAGTGCATCGGCAACACGATTTCCCTTTCCGGGAGTATAAAGAATATCAAGATCATAAGATGCAAGGAATTCGAGCCAACGTTGTTGACGCAAATTTAGTTCCTTTTGAGAAAATAGATACTTCAAAGATTTATGATCGGTGTAAACAATAAATTTTTATCCCAAAAGATAATGACGCCAAATGCGAAGGGCGAAAACAATAGCCGCGAGCTCTAAATCATGAGTGGCATATCTAGTCTCAGCAGGCTTCAATTGCCTAGAAGCATAAGCAATAACAAGTTCTCTTTGCATAAGAACGACGCCCAAACCAACGCCACTAGCATCGGTATAAACAACGAAATCTTGATTCCCCCGGGAATAACAAGAATAGGAGCATTAGAAAGGAGTTCTTTTAATTTCTGAAAAGAAGCTTCACATTTGTCCGACCAAATGTATTTAACACCCTTCTTTGTCAAACTAGTAAGAGGTACGGAAATTTTAGATAAGTCCTTTATGAAACGGCGGTAATAACCTTCCAATCCAAAGAAGCTACGGATCTCCGTCACACTCTCCGGTCTCTTCCAATTTTGAATCGCTTCAATCTTTGAAGGATTCATGGAAATTCCGGATTCGGAAATAATATGACCGAGAAACTTCACACGAGATTGCCAAAAGTGGCATTTAGAAAATTTTGGCTTTCAATTGATTGCTCCTAAGAGTTTCCAACACAATCCGAAGATGCTTTTCATCCTCCTCCTCGGTTTTTGAATACACAAGAATATCATCAATAAAGATGAGAACAAACCGATCGAGGAAGTCTTTGAATACTCTACTCATAAGGTCAATGAAATAAGCCGGAGCGTTCGTTAAGCCAAATGGCATAACAAGCCATTCATAAGATCCATATCGAGTACGGAACAAAGTCAAAGGAATGCTATCCTCTGCAATACGAAGCTGATGGAAACCGGTAGCTAAGTCTAATTGTGAGAAGACTCTAGCACCACTAAGTTGATCGAATAGATCATCAATCCGAGGTAAAGGATATTTGTTCTTTATAGTAAGATCATTAAGCTTGCGGTAGTCAACGCAAAGCCTAAGTGTACCATCGGATTTCTTCACAAAAATAGCCGAAGCTCCCCAAGGAGAGGAATTAGAGCGAATAAATTGCTTCGTCTCCAATTTGGATAATTGTTTGCGCATCTCCTCATTTTCTTTATTGGACATACGGTAAGGAGGACGAGTGATAGGTTGAGCTCCAGGGATGAGATTAATTCTGAACTCAATTGCGCGCTTAGGTGGTAATCCTAAAACGGGTTCAAATACGTCGGAAAATTCACAGATAACGTGAATAAGAGAAATAATATCTTCCTCATCATCATTATCGTCATCATGAGGATTTAAAGAATATAAAGATGCAACCATGCTGGAATCTGAATTTTTAAGGTTAATAGAAATCTGCTTAACAGATTGAGGATGTCGAAGATGAATAGTCTGCTCAGGACATAGGATTTGAGCTTCATAGCGGTCAAGCCAATCCATTCCCAAAATCATTCCAAAGCCTAAGTAGAGCATGACATGCAAATCGGCTCGGAAAGAAAAATCACACAAAATAATCTCGACATCTTTACACAATAAACTGATCGTTGCGGATCCACCAACCGGATTCGCAATTCCCAAGGAAGTCATTAAACACATAACATCCAAAGAAAAGGTATCAACAAGTTCTTTTGATATAAAAGAATGGGACGCACCCGTATCAAAAATAACTCGAATAGGATGATCATGAAATAAAATAATGCCATTAAGGATAAAATGAGAAATACCTTTACCATGAGGTGTGTTGCCAGGGGCTTGAGCAACATTAAGCTTTCCCTCCTTCCTACCTTGAAGTTTGGGACAAGAAGATAAATAATGGTCCGAACTTTTGCAATAGCGACAAAAGTGAGGTTTCGAACATCTATTGGCAAAATGGTCTTTAGAACCACAATTGTAGCATTGCCCACTACTAGGGGCAGAAGCCTTTGCTACCGAAATTGCTTGCTTCCCTTTCTTGTTGGAATAAGACCCTTTGAGCTTAACAGGCATTTTGTTGTTGTTGTTGAATTTTGCTTTGGCACCCAAAACATCAGCATCACTCTCCCTATCTGCCTCTTCAAGCCGAAGAGCGGTATCAACAAGTTGATCAAAAGAAACTTCTAGCTTTAGAAGTAATGGCTTCTTAAGATTTTTATTCAAGCCATAGACGAATCTCTGATTTTTCTTCAATGGGATATTAATGTATTCAACCCCGTATTTAGAAAGAGATTCAAAAGACGCAACATAGTCTGCCACGGAGGATTCACCTTGAACAAGGTCGATGAAACGACGATCTAATGTCACCTTCTCAGCTTCTGGCACAAATTTTAACTCGAATCATTTCCGAAATTTCTCCCAAGTAACATCCGCTTCAACTATTTTAGAAATAAGAAGCTCATACCAATCTAATGCCCTTTCATTGAGCATACTAGAGGCCACTTGAACACGGTGAAGATCAATAAGATTCATGCGAGAAAAGATTCGATCGCACGATCTCAGCCAAGCCTGAACTTCGATAATAGTCTCAGAACCTTTGAATGGCTTCCTACCCAAATTGGTATAATCGCTGCACAAACGTGCAAATCCAGACCTAGGGTGAGTAGACTCCGGATTAGATCCGGCTGCTTGAGCATTCTTTACTAGATCAAGAAGCTATTGGGCAGACATAAATACTCCATCCAAGGGAGTAGCACTAGATTGACCGGCGCTGGGATGACCAGGTCTAACCATTTCTCTTCCTTTAGAAAGAAAGAAAGAAGAAGAAAAAAGGTTATTCACGGAATGAATATCAAGCAATCTTGATAGATAAAACAAGGAATCATGGTGAAAATAGGATGAATCGGTACGAAGACTCGAATTAAATCCTAAAGCACAATTCCTAAGATGGACTTAGGACGATGATCCTTGCTAGGTTATTCTACATTGTTCTGAAGTTTGGCTCTGATACCAAGCTGTGACGCCCCACCTCTATACCCACGCTAGCCAAGAACACTACGGAGTAATGCTGTCAACTAGCACGGAGAATAAGGCTGTTGAGGAGCGACCATCCGTGTAATTGCTTTGTGCGAGCACCGCTATGTCGGATAGTATAACATGCATTTTATTTCAAGTGGAAATCCGACATATCGATACAAACTCAAAGCTACTACACAGTGGCTATATATAATCTTCGGAAACAAATATAGAAATAAACATAACATAAATCAGTCACATACATCCATATCACAAAGGCGGAAAAAGATATGAATATAACACATGAAAGTGTACATCAGAGTAGTGGTCAAACAAGATCCACATTAACACAAAAGAATGGTTACAAGTTCTAGACAAAAGAACATGTATACATCTAGGAGTCTATATCTCAAAGGTATACAACAAAAAATACTAATCTATGTAGTTAGCCAAAAGCCAGGATGATAATCCCAGAAGTGAAGTCAAGCAGAAGCACCTGTAACATCTCGGTCTGACCCGAGTATTATTAATATAAGAAAATAATAAACGGATCAGTCTAGCTATAAATATCAGATAAAATGATATAGAATAAGAGACATGACATAACGTATGATAACCATAAAGCCATACTGTGATAAGTATGAAATTGAAAATCAACAAGAGATTAATCAATATCACCAGAATCTACTCAAAGATCAAAAGGAATGTCTTTCTCAATATCTTCATTCACTAAAAGTAAATGACACACAAATTCACCAATGCATAAATAATGACAACTCATATCAATGAAAATCACGAAAATTGGTGAAACACAAATTCTAGAAATCATCAATGGAAATCCAGAAATCACAAAAATGATCGTAGAAACGATCAATCACAAAAAAGGGGAGGCCTATCACAAAACGAGAGTATGAAAACTGACCAACACGTGTATCACAAATGGTACGCTATCCCATGGTCGCTAACCATAGAGCCGATGCAACGACGTAGTACAACGGTACGCCCTAGGAACCAGAAACTCGAATAGTTCGGAACAACGACGTAGTACAACGGTACGCCCGAAGAACCCGAAACTCGTAAAATCCAGAACAACGACGTAGTACAACGGTACGCCCGAAGATCCGAACTCCATAAAAACGTGGGTCGCTATCCCACAAAAATTGGGTCGAAACCCCAAGAAATTGATAGGTCGTTAGCCTATAATAAAAATGAGACGAAACTCAATAAAACAAGGTACTGTCCCCCACGTGAACAAAGAAACATAGCATAGCACTAGTCATAATCACAAAAATGATCATCATCGATCATCAAGAAGTGTCAATTACACTAAGCTAGTAAATATATGAGCTTAGCTTCATGTCCCATAACCACTAGCTTAAATTAAATATTTACGAACAAACTGTAAGTCTCCACTCGAAAATTGTCACAAGAAATTCTATCGAACAAGTCCATGAATTAACCGACAAAGTAAACGCAAGCGTTTCATACCACTTGTTTTACTAAGTCGTGTAATTAGATTTCTCATACGAGTGAGGTAAAGGTTTGAATATACTAGTAGATTAGAAAACGGTGTAAGAAACGAGCTTTGTAATAAAATAATGTTGAAATCGTTTCGAAGAAAGGGTTTTGATATTTACTACTAGCATTGAAAACCTTTATATTTTGAAGTGACAAATTACAAAAGATGATTGTAGAAACAATCAATAACATTCGAAGACGTGAATAAAAATCCAAAGAAATCGATACCGAATCCATCAAAATGGATATTCTAAAATTCCCGAAGAAAAGAAGTCATCAAAGTCAATAACAAATGATAACAACAAATAGGGAAATAACACGAACCGGTTAAATTTGGAAACCACACAAAAAGGAAAAAATAGGCAAAATAGCAGCAGTTCGGTCGGCCGGCAACAGAGCTCGGTCGACCGGACCCTGTTTTGGAAAAATTCTCGGGATGGTGGGTCGGTCGACCGAGCTCTGTAGCCAGTCGATCGGACCAGAGACAGGGAAGTTCTCTGGTAGCAGGTCGGTCAGCCGGCTACAGAGCTCGGTCGGCCGGACCCTGTTTCCAGAACTTCCTAGCCTATCAAAACGAGGGCCATTCTCGACCAAATTGAAATTGCTCGAGCAACGACACTAGGAGTTTATGCCAATCAACTACTCGGCCCTATATGCTCCTCGATGCATCACAAAAATCACGATCAAAGATCAAAGCTATGATTTTTAAAGATTTGGCTTTCAAAACACTAAAATTGGAATATTCACAAAACCAATCCAAATCAAAATCAATTGCACAAGAATAAGTGTTAGGAATTCATACCTAACAATCGAAGATAATTATAGATTAAGATGTGAGATAAAATCTCACCTTTTTACAAAATCAATGAAGAAGAAGCTATAGAGCAATGGCAAGAACAATCACTCTTCAATTCCAACCCAACAAGCTTGAATCTAAGCTTAAAGGAGAAAAATTTCCTAAATTAGGTTTAGGAAATTTCTAAAATTGAATGGAGAAAGAGTTGGAGAAGATGAAGAGAAGGCTTACCAAAGCTTCTTCTTGAATTTGGAGGTAGAAGCTTGAATTTGCAATAAAGATTAGGGCTTGGAGTTTTAATTTCCCATTCCTCCCACCATTGTTGCTAAACCTTGAGTATTAGGAATTAAAAATGATGTAATGAAGAGTTGGAGTGGAGTTAGGTTCATATGTTAGGTTAATGGGCTGAAACCCAAACCAAAGCCCTAAGTGAAAAAGTAGCAAAATTCAACTTACTCTAAAAATATCGAAGCTTATACTCAAAAAGATCGCAAACGTCATTTTGAACTCAATGGGGGTGGTCTCGAGTCCTAATTTGACTGTTTGCAAAAAGTAGCTTTTCGGACTTTAATCCGACTAACGATGAAATATTTAAATAAAATATTTAAATACTCAATCGTAAAATATGCGGGTTGTTACAACCATTATCATACTCCACCAATCAAGCAATTATTTAAATATTAACTATTTAGACTAACTAGCATTCCAGATGTGAGTGAGATAAACTCACCTTGAATTATTGATGAGCGTTCAAATTTTAAATTAAATCGACCGGCGTTCGATTTAACCTAAATTTTTACTTGCTCGGAATGATCCTAGATCTGCACCACAGCGAGCTGCTCGTCACTACGATTCCGATGCATCTTGTTTCGTCGAAATCTGATAACATATGCACAAGATATGAATTTTATAGTTTGAATAAATGTTTAAAACAAATTTCCTCTTTATTCTTTTTCTTTTTAATATTATACCATCGGCCGTCCCTATACTTCTTCCTTCATCACACGATAGCGTTCCAGCATCTCACTAAACCCATAGCGGCCCACTAGGGTTTGGAACCGTCGCCTCCTCGATCGCCTAGGCCACGATCAGTAACCACCATACGAATGGTCAACACGAGCTCATCCATCGCATGGCGCCTGGCCAAACTTGGTCGCTCCATTAGCTCGAAAAACGAGCGTGAACGACTGGCGAACGCAATCTCTTAACGCCTCCAATCGATGATGATACCCCTGATCCACCGTAGGATGCGTAGATCTCGAAGCCCTTTACAATCTTCGTTTAGAAATTGAGGCTTAATTGTGTAAGGATTTCGAGATATTTGAGAAAGAAATTCACGAATTTTCATCCATTGAATACATAGAACGGCTGCTCGAAAATGATACTAGGGTTTCGACCTGATACGTATATATATACGTGTAATCAAATTATTTTATTAATATTCTCAATTTTAACAAACTTTTACAAGCAAACTCCAAATCTCACGTGCCGCCAGGCATCTATATTGATTTACCCCAGTCCGAACACAATGGAACGTGTTTCGGAGGCTAATTTGATTATATGTGGAAGATAGCTTTTTGAATCGAGTTTAAATATTAAATTATCGATTTTAATTTCAACGCGTTTCTCATCTGTACGAGCAAATAGTAAATCCAAACGCTATGAAATTTGAAATCCGATAATAATACATTATTACAGATCCAATGGAACTAGTTTCGTCGAATTCTGAAACTGTGCCCCGGAAGGCTATTTTAACTCGTCGATAAATTCGAGCGATTTTCAAAATCGTCGAAATCACATAAAATTTCACTTTTAAAACTTTACTAACTTAATTATAAATCATATAGAATCTATAATCACAAAATAAATCATTATGATTTAATTTAAATCAAAATCTGATTATTTACATTATTAAAATATTAAATTTCATTATTAAAATAATATAAAAATTCCAAATTTGACTTATCGACTTTTGATTCTGTCCAAAAGTCCAACACTAAATTTTTTAACCCAACTATATATTTTAAGTAAAATTTAGAAAACATTTACATATCTAATTATACCAGATTTACAAACTATCTCAATTTCAAATATTTTTTTATTATTCAAATCCAATTGAGTTTTCATATTTGATATTTAACCAATTTCATTAATTTAACCAAAATCTTTTTATTCGAAATCAAATTATAATTCACATTAAACATTTAAAATGAATTAAATGTTCAAAATCTAACGACCAAAATTCCGGGTCGTTACACATACTCTTTGTTAATATTGGAAACACTTTAACAGCTGTGTATGTGGAGTGACGATCCAGAACGAAGTGGTTGGATTTGGCATTGCTTGTTGGATTTGCAGAAAGAGAATGATGATGAATTAGCCTGGCATTTATGCCAAATTAAAATGACTAAAACAGGAGCAGTACCGGCCAGGTGGGCTAGCTATCCCGAGTGGACACACTTCTTCATTTTTTTACTATCATTTTCATTGTGATTGATTGGTGCGCACCCTCGAATTATTAGAGTGTTGAATGCGGTGGGATATCATGGCTATGATGCATTACAACTAGCCGGAAAGGGTAAACTGGTAGTATCCTACCTTGGGCATTTCCTCATGTGTCTTGTCATACTTTTATCCTTACACGAGATCCCTATGATTTTGGTTTAGTGTTGTCGTACCACGCCATATCCCTATCCACCGACGCTTTACTGGTGTTTTATATGAAAACTGTATAACAATGCTTAAAAACATGTTAAGAGGGATCAATGTAATGTCTTAACGCAATTTTGATATTTATTTTACTAGTAAGACATTATATGTACAGCATATTCTACTACATATAAATATTTTGACGGGTACTTAAAAGATGGAAAATCTCGTAACATACCGTAAACATCTTTGACGCTTTTACACTAAATACACTAAATAGGAGTTGTAAAATACCGTAAACATCTTTGACGCTTTTACACTCATGTTATTCGATATTGATTTGACTTACATAAGGATATTTTAGTCCCGACTCGAGTGTTTTGTCTTTTCATTACGCTCTAGTGAGCCCTGAGTTTTCAGCTCATAGAAGATTTATTTTGGAGGACAAAGATGAAGATTTGGCACATTATTACTATTATTATTCCTGCATCATGTTGTCTACTACATTATATTTTGTTCTATTGTGTATGTATAACTTAGATAAATGTTGTATAAGTTATAATTAAATGTATAATATAAACAGCTTCATGAGCTGTTTATTTGATTATTATATTTTATCGTTCCGCTGCGAGATTTTGTGTTTGTTTTCTTCTTTTCTTCCTTATTTTTCTTAAAGCTTTGGTTTAACGATAACCTTGGCTTTGAGGGGTAACTCATTAGAGATAGGGTCAGTAGCACCCTAGAATGAGTTTGAGCGTATTAATAGATATGAGCGCATATTTGCTGGTGAATATAAAACTTGTTTTATATTGTGTTGGTTGATTTGTTGAGTGGCTAATGGATTTCGGTCAATACGAGGAATTAGCAATATTGATAAGGATCTCTAAAAACTTGAACAGAATAATTCGACATAGTATCATTTTAAAATTGGATAAATGAAATAATTTTACCTCGATTTTATTTTGTATATAATGGAATAATTTTCAGAAATTATAATGGTATATATAATGTGAATTGTTTGTTAGAAATGATAATATTGATCATTATCGTTTATGATTTGATTAGCCAATATTCCTAAACTATTGGTTAGCATATGATTATAAGAAAATGAAACCGCATAAATGTGATTTATAAAATATAATTTGCAAGTAAAATGAATATAAAAATTAAAAATTTTAGAAATTTAAATCTAGGTTCTTCTAAAAAAGATTTTCAATGTTTGGAAAATTATATCAGTATTGTTTAAAGTATATACAAATACAAGTTGTTTTCAAATAAATTGTAAATGGAATGAATTCAGTATTCCCTCTTATGTCGCTGGAAAATAACTTCGGTGATGACTGCGCAACATCATCGACAGTCATTTTCGAGTCTCAAAGTGGGGGAGACTTCTAAGAAGATTTGCTACAAAATTGTTTTGACAAACGGATTTTGGTTTAAACTCCAGAAGTATGATTTGATATACAAAACATATAAGTACATGTATTTGTTTCAAATGATTTGATATGAACCCGGTATTGAAAATTTCTAAGTTCTGTTAATCAGTTACTTCAAATTATTTGAATGAAAAGAAATATTTGAATAACCAAAGTTTATAAAATAAGAGAATTAAGAAATCTAATCTAAATGTTTTGAGAAACCTTAGATTTGAAGTTTGTATCTCTTAAATTGAAAGTAAAGAAAATTTAAACAAGTTAAAATAATGAACATTCTAATTAAGTAAAATGAACCAGATTAATTTGTATAATACAAAATTGCATTCTAATAACATATAATAATGCTTATCAAATGTTAAAAGTTAAAATGATGATTTGGGTATGTAATGGGATATTATACAAGTAAACAAAACTTAAAGGTAATTAAAATGTATATAAATGGAAATCTAGTTGTAATAATGAATGTATGTTAATCACTAAATGGAATAAGTAAGTGGAACTTAAGAAAGTAGACAAATGAAATAAATAATATCTTTGTAAATTGGTTATAGAATTGAATATAAATTTGTAAATAAATTTTTAAATTGAATGTGTAATTTTTGAGATAATTATAAACTTAGATAAAGTCAATATAAGAAATTGGACTTTTAAAGAATGATTATAAACTAAAGTGATGATTCATAAAATGTTTCACAAATAAATTTGTTATTAAATGAAATTGTGAAAACAAATGGGAATTAAATTGTAAAGAAACTTAAGTAAGGATATAAGAAATAATTCATTAACGATTTGATGCTAAAATCGAAATATGAACAATTATAATTCAAATGTTTCGTGAAAATGTAAAGTAAATGGGACGACCCACAAAACTATACCCTTTGAATCGACAATAAATCACACATATCCGACCTAAAAGCACAGACCGACGGAAAGTCATAAGAAAGAAAAGAAGAGAGAAGCAGAGAAGAGAAGAAAGAGAGAAGAAAGAAACAAATAGAACAATATAGAATCTTACATTGCAAGCGGAAAACATATAATATCATATCAATGATCTTTAAAAAACAGAAACCGTATAAATATACATCAATCAGAGTTCAACAATCGAATACATGTATATGAAAATGAAGATCTTTAGCTCTCCCACTGAAGCTCCAAAAGCACCAATCCGAACTTGTAAATATACTCGGTTTGACCCAAGCATTGAAATGGAAGAACGCCCGGATCAGTCTGGTAAACAAGCGTGAGAAACACACTCAACTGAATTTATTAAATTTCCAAACTTTTCCTTTCAAAACAAAAGTATCTCGTAAAACACATTCACACATAAACACGAACATGTTTTTCCCTTATGACAACCAAATACATTTTATATCCAATCATATTATATTATACCAGTGTCTAGTATACGAATATTATTAACCATAGCCGAAATTATTACATCGATTAAATTTGTAACATTCCCGGATTTTAGCCAAGTTAAATTCGACAATTGATTCAATTTTTGGAATTAAATTGCGAATTAAATTGAGTTTTTTCAAAAATAAAATATTAGTCGTTTTGACTTTTAATTGAAATTTGAATTGAAAACACAATAATAAATATATTGAAAATAAAATAGAATTTTAAAGTTTTTATTTTAAAGTTAATAAAAGTATTTTATAATTTTAATATATATTAATATTTGGAAGATGTGATTTGAGAATTAATGTAAGAATTTTCAAGAGATTATTTTTAAGTTAAATTCTTATATATATATGTATATAAATGAGATTATTATTTTTTAAATCATTCTCTTTTAAAAAGTTGTGCAAATATAAATGATAGAAAATGTACGAATGAAATATATATATATATATATATATATAAAACTAAATTAAGATTTTCATATGAAAAATAATTGAAATAGATTTTATTCGTGCAAATGTAAAAATATATTAGCACATAAAATCATAAATATTTAAAAATAAAAGCATATGTTGAGTTATGAAAATAAAAATGCAAAAAGGTTTAAAACAAACTTTGTAAAATCTTTCAAAAGAGGGATTCAAACATAAAAGTGATATTAGTGACATTTGTAAATAAAAAAAGATTATGAAAATTACAAGTGTAATTAAAATGGACATGTGGCAAGACAATTTCTTTTCTTTTAAATTAAATTTAGAAAAACATGCATAGAAAAAGAAAAAGAATAATCAGGCTATTTTTATTTTTCTTCTCAAATCTGAGAAAACCAAAATTCAAATTCATCTTCAATCTAAAATCTGAAACAAGGATCAAAACCAGAGCAAAAGCAAAGATACAGATCAAACGAAAATCAAAATTCAAAGCTAAAAAAAAAGAGAATTCGAATTCCATTTTTTCAAGGTTCAATTCATCTGAAACAAGAAAGACTAAAACCAGAACTGAATCAAAACTAGATCGCATCAAGCTTTAGATTCAACATTCCTAAATCAAAGATTGTTTCCACACATTCAAATTATAGTCCAGGCTCAAAAAATTTCTTCTCTGTTCAAACTTTATTCCAGGTGAGTAAATTCATTCTTAAACCTGAGATTTGTTTGAATATATGGGTTTGCATGTGATCATCTAGGTAGTTATGAATCAAACTATGCTTGTATGGTTATATAAATATGTCTGTGTATATATATACACTCTCTGTATATATCCGGAATCAGGCAAGAAGGCCTCTACTAAAAAATTTACAGGTTAGACTTAGTTTAAAATTTAATTCCACTTGCTCTGATCATCTATAGCTAGTGATGTTAAACAAAATATGTTTAAAATCACCCTAACTTAATTTTAAAATTTTATTTCCTTGAAAATATGAAATGGTTTTTGTCTGAATGAGGAGACACAGTGAAATTCAAAGTTTATCCAATTTTGAACTTGCATGGATCCAAGTTTCATTAACATCATCCAAATCCATTTCGAAAACAATGATTTTTAAGACAAAACTAAGAAATTTTAGTTTCGAATTAAGGTGGCATTTGCGAGATGAACGGAAAATGGTTTTGGGGAAGATTCTAGTTATCGTCGAATGATTGTCTGTCGGGGTTGTTTCCAGTGGTGCTTGGGTGATCGTTGAACTCGAGAAAAGCACGAGATGATGTTACAATTCATCATGGTTGGTGATTGAAGTTGATCTAGGGTTTAAGCACTGTATTTTGAAAAATGTATTCTAGAGGCATTATCGTCGACGACATAGCATTCTGGTTGATTGGACCAAGGGGAAAGAGTTCGTGGATGGTCAAAGCATCTTCGGCCAGAATGGCGTGGCTTTTGATGGCCTGTGGTGGCAAGGCGAAGGGGTTTTTGGGTGATCAAGTTTTAATGTCAGTTGGGTTATGAAGCTCGATCGTGATTTCATCAATATCTCGAGTTTCTGGGTGCTTTGGTGGTTGATGGTGGTTGTCGCCGACTCGTTAGAGGTTGCGCCATTGATCGAAGTTCACCCGAGTTTCTATGCATGTGCACGGCCATGACATTGTATCTGGAAACTTTGTTTATTTGGGAAGAAGATAGAAGACTCGAGTTCAAGCACATGAAAACCAGGGTTAGACTCGATGTAATGACCCGCAAATCTGTACCCCTAGAGTCGACACTATTCTCCCTCAATCAACTCAAGATGTACAGAAATATGAACCAGTTGGATTAAAGAAGAAGTGGAAGAAGAAGAAAATAGAAAACAACATCAGAATCCAACCATCACAGCGGAATAAAATATAATACATCATAAATGATCTTTACACAAAAACAAATACATCTATTTATACATTACATCATTAGAGTACAGCATCAGAGTTCAATACAAATAACAACGCAACTTAGGACAGTTATACTATCTCGTCCTTCCCAAAACTGAATACGTAGCGTAATATTTCATAAAAATACGGAAGTACGTATCAACATCCAGCTCCACAGCATCATTTCCTGTAATCTATATCGGTCTGACCCGAGCATTATAGTTAAATAACACCCGAGTCAGTCTAGAATACCAGCATGGGAAAACCACACTCAATTGGATTATTAAAGTTTCAAAATCCTTTGAAATCAAAAGCATCTCGTAAGACCACGCCACAAATAAACATGTCGGGTTTTTACCTTACAATAGCCAAAACACTTTTTATCAAAATCCTCTGATATTATATTAGTGTCTATAAAAAGTAAAATAGAATCAAGCTGAAATGCTTGCATCTCACGTTTCAGCAATAGTTGGGCACAATCAAAACTGTATAGGCGCGTAGGGAGAATGGATTTCCAACTAATGACTAGGCACTGAGGTACCACCTGTAACAGTACGTGGCCTAGATCACCGTACCGAGGATTACTTCCAACACCCTGTAACAAAAGACCGGGACTACCCCTTATCGGATAATCCCGAGTAAGATCACCCTACGGTTGGGATCAGCAACCGCACCACTAAGCCGAATAAAAGGGACATCTAGACAGGGATGACCTCACCCTAATGGGTGCTACCCACTTAGCCTGCTGCATATCCCCTGATTTTCAGTCATTCCCGGTTGATGAGGCTCGAGGCTAAGCGTTACCTTTTTAGAACATATCACTTAGAATGCTCATCGCCCACCTGACGATGTTCCAAAAGCATTCATCCATATAAGTCCGTCTTGGGTTCGAACGGAACCGAAGGCACTACTCCTACTACATCCATTTTGGAATCAACCTCAGGATTAGTAGCAACTAGCCCTTGCACTTCACTGCTCCATCTTCGACTCCGAACTCATTTTCCCTATGAAAATATACAAACCGGATCGAAGTGGTTTTCAAGAAATTTATCCCGATCCCGATCTCTTCGAAACGATCAGCGCATTGTCCAATATTGATAGTCGGTTATTTAACCATTAATTAACATTCACAAACAACCATTAAACAATAAATAATATCCCAAATTATTTATTATCCTCAAAATAACTTCACAAGATATATTTCCATTTTCAACCCTTTTTGAAAACAGTTTTCAAACCCTACTCTTCTCATGGGATAAATTCCCAACTATTTATTTCCACTGAAAGCACCAAGTACAAAGCTTTAGATTTTTAAAATAATTTAAGAACACTTTATTATAAAATATACTTTAACATTTAGATTGAAAACTACTTCAATACTTTATGAAACGTATATACATTAGGAATATTTAAAATGAGGTTACTTTATAAAATATAAAACAAGATTTTCTCCTTTAGAACAAAATACCAAGTCACCTTTAAATAATTGCTAGGATAATATATTTGAAAGATACTTACTTTAGAATTTAAACATTTAGAAATGATAAATTTTCTAAAATGTGCTTTTTTTTAAAACAGCATTAAAACTTTTAACTCATATTTAAAAATTTGCTTTGAAAACGTACTTGGCTATATAGGGAAATACGCTTCTCTTTCACATCTTTTAAAAAAAATCACTATTTAATTTTAAATTTTTTTAACCATTCCTTTAATAAATTTCCACCGTGAATTTATTCTTCCAAATATCCACTGATATATCACTTCACTTTTATAAACCCAGTTTATAAATTTCAAGTCTCACTTCTCTTTTAAAAATCCCGGTTTTACACAATTAAATCAATCCCCAAATTGATTCCCAATTTACTTCACTTTTAAATAAATTTCTTCGCTTACTCATTTATTTCAAAACCTATTGACTTCATATTTTAATTTCTTCATTATGATTTAAAATCTTTTCACTGAAAATACCAATTTCATATTTTCCAAATTTCTTCTTTATCCTTTCAAATAAATTAAAACCTTGAATTTCAAAATAAATTCTTTATTTCTTGAAATAATATCACTTAAGTTTAAAAATAAAATCACTTATTCCTATTTATTCAAAATCTCATTTCCCGCACTTGGAATTTTATTTATCAGAATTCAAAAATCACTTTTGATAACTCAGTTCGCTGAAATATTTAAATCAACCATAGTATACAACATTTCCAATTATCAATATAATTCGTCACAGGATAGCAAATAATTATATCACAGAATATTTTAACAAATCTAAATATTTTGAGGAATCCAGTTGGATCCCTCCAACCTGTTTCCCTGCATCCACATATGTTAGCACAATAAAATACCAATTCCACTTCGAGGTGGAATATCGCGGTATATGGGTTTTAAATATAACATTATCCGCTATTATGCGGCGCATGGGTTCTCATCCGCTATAAAATGCGGGAAATCAATCTCTCTAATATATACTATATACTACTATATAATCCCACATCCAATCAATTCAATCATTCGACCAAATATTTAAATTTAACCATTTAAATTTAAATTTAACCCAGATGAGTGAGATTAACTCACCTTTGATTTTAAGTTTGCATTTCACTTCCATCTCGACCATTTCTTCATGATTTCAGACCTTGAATAGAATTATATAATTTATTAATATTTGAAACATTCAAATAGTTAATTACCATTAAATTAATTAACTAATAATTTATTTTAACAAACTTTCTTTTTGTAAATTATTTTCTAGAGACCGTATAATTAGATAAGTTTAATTTCCACAATATATTATTATTTTATAAACAAACCAGTAAATGCAAATAGGTTTATCTGTATGTTTATTCACTTTTGAACTATATGCCTAAAAATAAATTTATAGATTTCAAAAATCAAATTTTATATAAACCACCCATTTAAAAATTTCTGTATCTCCACATCTTAATTATACATTTCTGATTTATCTAGAGACATACATATATACATTAGATTCTAAAATAAAATCCCTACATTACACAAATCTTGTATATATATATTTATATTATCTTTTCTCTTAAACAAGTTTATGAAAGAAATTTTAAATTGAGAAAACAGATCACAGTTATACCTTACTTCCTCGGAACGAACTCGTCGAACGATCCCCGACTTCCAGTTAACCGGGCATCGGCCTTCCCACCTAGAGTCGACCGCACTTTCGGAAACATCCTCGAGAAGCTAAACTCCACCTAGGTCCACCTTCGCTAAAGGCTAATCGCGCGATGCAAAAGAAGTGGTCCCCAGATCAACGCTGAATGCTGCGCTTCCATCAAGGCATCCACGACAAAGCCCTAGCTCAAACTCGAATGCCCTAAAAATCACGACACCCTAAGAACTCGCGAGTTTCCCCTGCGATCTAAACCAGCTCGACTTGCTGGAATTCGGGTTTGGGTTTTAATTCATTTAGTTAGAAATATTTTTAGGAAGAGGGAAATTTCAACTCTTGTATTCCACTTGTTCTGCCATTTTTCTTTTTTTTTCGAACTAAGATGCTCGGCTGTTTGAGAAAACATAGGAATGTCGCGTGTTTTAAGGTGGGAATGGGGAACAAGATCTGATGTTGAACAGAGGGTGGCTTGCAAAAGAAGGCTAAGGCTATAGTGCTCTAAAAACCAAGGCTGTTGAGAAAGAAAAAAGGTGTGATGGTGAAAGATAGGCAACTGTTAGGAAAGAATTTCAACTGAGTTGACTAGGGTATATATGAATATTAAATTCAAATGTCTCGATAAATGCAACTTAAAATCTCGACATCCTATTAAGGCGCGCCACTAAGCGTTTATAATGTTAACCCCCTATTTCGAACATAATGGAAAAGGTTTCAAGTCCTAATTCGATCGTATGGAGAAGATAGCTTTTTGGATTGACTATTAAAATTTATTCAATTAATTATTTTCCAGGCGTTTATATCTCCTACGATCACACTGTAACTACGAAAGCTACGAAATTTGAAACTCGATAATAATATAATATTACGGATCCAACGGAACTAGTTTCATCGAATTCCGAGACTGTGCCTTGGAAGGCTATTTTTAAATATCAATTTAAACGATATATTTTCAAAACTCAACAAAACACTTCCAAAATTCAATTTTAACACTTTTACTATCTTTAGTAGTATCTATATTAATTTTACAAGTCTTTAAAATATTTTTAACAAGCGTAAAACTCAAGATTAAATATTTTACTCAATCTCCCATTATTGAATTGAATAATTATATTATTCAACAAATTGATGTATTTACATTCTGAATGGATAAATCCAAATTTTTCATATTCAAAACCAATTTATAATTCAATTTCTGTATTTAAAACGATTTAAATATTCCAGATTCAACGCAGAAAAATCCGAGTCGTTACATTCCTCCCCTTAAAAGAATTTCGTCCCCGAAATTACTAAGGCAAAGAATGCTCCGAACCCATTTAACTTTAAAAAACCCACTTAGTGAAAATCTCATATTCACTTTTCTAAACTTTAGTTCCAACCAAACAATTAGTTTCGACCAAAACAATTTTTCCTCGGCTCCATTTCCAAAATTTTATCTCAACTCCACTTTGAAATCGTTTTGTCGCGAACAAAAAAAATTTCCAAAAATTTACTAACTCTCAAAATTTTCGAAATATTTTGGCAGAGTCTTCTTTGTACGGAGGAGCTTTTGCAATTTGACAAGATATATATATATATATATACATCGACTCACACGGTCGGAAAAACAGAAACAGTTCATATTTCCTATTTTTATTGCGTAGGCGTACCTTTATTTAGCATTATTAAGCAAGCGGCTAATTATTTTAGCAATTAGTATGTCCAAATCCAGCCAAACGGCTTCCCGGTACTTGTACTTACTCAATTCAAACGTGTAAGTACTAAATATATGAAATTTATTAACATTTCACTTACTTTCAATAGCTAAACACATGCATTTCATAAGCAACATGTACCAAACACTTTTCATGAGCAATTTATATGATTTCAAAACTAATTCAATTGCTTTCAACCTATTCATGTGTCATTCCATTAAATTTTAATGGTTTGCACTTCAATTTCTTACATTCAATTTATTTTTAATCCAAACAAGCTCATATTCAACTCAATTGATTTCAAAATCAATTTTATTTCACTTCTATCAATTCATAGAATTTTATTTAATCTCATTTTCGTCAAACGACAATTTATATCTGCGCAATTCGACTATGTTCATGTGAATAAATAATTACTTAAGCTTATAACCATTTTAAATTGATTCCAACTCAATTTATATTTAATTCCTTTCATTTTAATTCATTCACAACTACTTTATTTAGCTCGACACATTCCGTGCTTGTATACTTCTAACCATTCCCAAATTAATTCAACCCAAGCTTTTATTTAATGGTCTACCCATCCTACTCGAAGTCGAGCTTCTCATTATTCTTAACTTAAGTTAATTTACTACAATTTATTCCAACTTCAAACTTAAGTTCACTTTTATTTAATTTGATTCTCATCTAATCAAATTCCATTTAATTCAGTTAGCCCGTCCATTTTATTCTAATTCACCTTCTCAATTTATCAAAATAGTATTCAAGCACACACTTAACACCATTATACTCAAATTGGATTTTATTTGTAACTCAAATCATTTCTATTATAATCTAATTCCATTTTATTTTTACAAATCTCCATTTATTTTCATTCATTATCAATCCAAGTCGAATTCTATTTATAATTCGAGTTTATTCCCAAACTTCATTATTAAATTACAATCCATTTTATTTAACCGAGTTAAATTTTATTAGCATACTCTATCAAATAATTTATTTAGCTAATTAGCTTACTTCCAACTTTTAAATCAATATTTGATTTTATTACAAAAATCACTTCATTAAATTTTCCTAAATTCATTTTTTTTATAATTCCAGTTTGGATTTTCTTTCATTTTCCAAAATTCCAACACATTTAATTCGGCTTATTTAGATCCTTTTTACATTTTTATAAGCCACTCACTAATTAATTTTCATACGTCTCCATCCATTTACAGTCAATCACATTTTCACTTTACTTTTAACTAGGGATTATATTTTTATTTCAACGCTTTTCAATTCTTTTATAAAGTTCCAAAGCTTATTTATCCCAATTCAATACTTACTTAGTTTACGCTTATTTATTTAAGTAAGAATTTTAGTCCATTCAATATTATCTATAACTCAACTGAATTTATTTAAATTCAATTTTATTCCAACCTAACTCCAGTTAAATCTAGCTACATACCATTCTTTTGAAATTTGTTAATCAAGAACTTAATTTCATTTAATACCATCCCACACAATTCACCTTAATTTCATTCCAATTCCTTTCAACTTACTTCAAATCCAATTCATTATTATTAACTTTGCTTAAGTTAATTTAATTCTACTTAATTTTATTTCTCAATCCAAATTTAATTTTTACTTTCCCATTCCAATCACATTCAAGATTTACTAATTATTTCTTCCAATCATCTATTAAATTTTCCATAATTTAATTCTTTCCAAATTAAATTTATTTAACTTTTTCACTTTAAATTTTGATTGCAACATTCACATCTCCTATTTTCCTTCCTTATTTAAAAATCATCTAAATTTATAAGTTTATAACCTATCTCATCAGGATTTTCAATTCAAATAAGAATTCAGGATTTTTAAACACCCGGCTTTTGTTTCAAATCATTTTGAAATCACCAATATCTCAAAATCACACTTCTTAAATTTTTAAACCAATCTTGGTTTTTATCCCCAACAAATTTCCTTTGAAATTTCAAAAACAAAACTAGTTCTTCTGAACAAATCAATTTGGCAGCAATACATCACATAGAAACTTGAAAATGAATACTGGTGATGCTGCACGGTCATCACCAGGATTATTTTCCAACGACTGAAGTGAGCTCAATGCTATATCCCTTTCCTTTCCAAATTTTTTTTGAAACAATTTCCTTTCAGAAATACCTCCAAAATAATAATTCTATTATTTATCTTCAAAACACTTCGAAAAACACTTCCAAAATCTCCGGGATTTTAAATTTACAGATTTGATTTAAATTAAATTTTAACTACAATTCATTTGTATAATTTATGCTCATACAAATTCCCATTTGATTATCCAAGTCATTCCAATTTTTATAATCTTATTTGTTTAAAATATTATCATCCAAACATCCAAGTTATATAACAATTTAAGGAAATATTTCTTTTACATCAAAATATATTTTGGGTAAAATCATTCCATTTACCCACTTTCGAAAACAATATTATGTCAATTTATCGTGTTAGGTGTTTATAAATTCTTCTCGAATACCGGCCAACTTACTCGATCAGAATTCGTATTCCACTCAATCAATTAGTCAACACAATATTAAAACAATTTATATTCACTAACAAATACGCGCTCATATCTATTAATATGCTCAAACTAATTCTAGAGTACTACGGACTCTAATTTCAATGAGTAATCCCCACCAGAGCCAAGGTTATCACCAACCTAAGCTCTGATACCAAATGTAATGACCCGCAAATCCATACCCCTAGAGTCGACACTATTCTCCCTCAATCAACTCAAGATGTACGGAAATACGAACCATTTGGGTTAAAGAAGAAGTGGTAGAATAAGAAAATAGAAAACAACATCAGAATCTAACCATCACAGTGGAATAAAATATAATTGATCATAAATGATCTTTACACAAAAACAAATACATCTGTTTATACATTACATCATTAGAGTACAACATCAGAGTTCAATACAAACAACAACACAACTTAGGACGGTTATAATATCTCATCCTTTCCAAAATTGAATACACAACGGAATATTTCATACAAATACGGAAGTACGTTTCGCAATCCAGCTCCACAGCATCATTTCCTGTAATCTATATCGGTCTGACATGAGCATTATAGTTAAATAACACCCGAGTCAATATGGAATACCGGCGTGAGAAAACCACACTCAATTGGATTATTAAAGTTCCAAAATCCTTTGAAATCAAAATCATCTCTTAAGGCTACGCCATGAATAAACTTGTCAAGTTTTTACCTTACGATAGCCAAAACACTTTTTATCAAAATCCTCTGATATTATAATAGTGTCTACAGAAAATAAAATAGAATCTAGCTGAAATGCTTGCATCTCACCTTTCAACAATAGTTGGGCACAATCAAAACCGTACAGGCACATAGGGAGAATGGATTTCCAACTAATGACTAGGCACTGGGGTACCACCTGCCACCGTACGTGGGCCTAGATCACTGTACCGAGGATTACTACCAATCCCCTGCAACACAAGACTGGGGCTACCCCTTACCGGATAATCTCGAATAAGATCACCCCACGGTTGGGATCAGCAACCGCACCACTAAGCCGAATAAAAGGGACATCTAGACAGGGATGACCTCACCCTAATGGGTGCTACCCACTTAGCCTTGCTGCGTATCCCCTAATTTTCAGTCATTCCCAGTTGATGAGGCTCGAGGCTAAGCGTTATCTTTTTAGAACATATCATTTAGAATGCTCAACGCCTACCTGACGATGTTCCGAAAGCATTCATCCATACAAGTCCATCCCGGGTTCGAACGGAACCGAAGGAACTACTCCTACTACATCCATTTTAGAATCATCCTTAGGATTAGTAGCGACTAGCCCTTGCACTTCACTACTCCATCTTCGACTCCGAACTCATTTTCCCCACGAAAACGTACAAACCGGATCGAAGTGGTTTTCTAGAAATTTATCCCGATCCCGGTCTCTTCGAAACGATCAGCGCATTGTCCAATATTGATAGTCGGTTATTTAACTATCAATTAACATTCACAAACAACCATCAAACAATAAATAATCTCCCAAATTATTTATTATCCTCAAAATATCTTTGCAAGATATATTTCCATTTTCAACCCTTTTTGAAAATAGTTTTCAAACCTACTCTTCTCATGGGATAAATTCCCAACTATTTATTTTCACTGAAAGCACCAAGTCCAAAGCTTTAGATTTTTAAAGTAATTTAAAAATACTTCATTATAAAATATACTTTAACACTTAGTTGAAAACTACTTCAATACTTTATTAATAATATATACATTAGGAATATTTAAAATGAGGTTACTTTATAAAATATAAAACTAGATTTTCTCCTTTAGAACAAAATACCAAGTCACCTTTAAATAATTACTATGATAATAGATTTGAAAGATACTTACTCTAGAATTTAAACATTTAGAAATAGTAAATTTTCTAAAACATGCTTTTTTTAAAAACAACATTAAAACTTTTAACTCATATTTAAAAATTTGCTTTGAAAGCGTACTTGGCTATCTACGGAAATACGCTTTTCTTTCACATCTTTTAAAAAAAATCGCTATTTATTTTTAATTTTTTTACCCATTCCTTTAATAAATTCCCACCGTGAATTTATTCTTTCAAATGTCCACTGATATATCACTTCGCTTTTATAAACCCAGTTTATAAATTTCAAGTCTCGCTTCTCTTTTAAAAATCCCGGTTTTACACACTTAAATCAATTCCCAAACTGATTCCCAATTTACTTCACTTTTAAATAAATTTCTTTACTTACTCATTTATTTCAAAACCCATTGACTTCAGATTTTAATTTCTTCATTATGATTTAAAATCTTTTAACTGAAAATACCAATTTCATATTTCCCAAATTTCTTCTTTATCCTTTCAATTAAATTCAAACCTTGAATTTCAAAATAAATACTTTATTTCTCTAAATAATATCACTTAAGTTTAAAAATAAAATCATTTATTCCCATTTATTCAAAATCCCATTTCCTGCACCTGGAATTTTATTTATCAGAATTCAAAAATCACTTTTGATAACTCAGTTCACCGAAATATTTAAATCAACCATAGTATCCAACATTTCCAATTATCAATATAATTCATCACAGGATAGCAAATAATTATATCACAGAATATTTTAACAAATCTAAATATTTTAAGGAATCCAGTTGGATCCCTCCAAGCTGTTTCCCTGCATCCACAGATGTTAGCACAATAAAATACCAATTCCACTTCGAGGTGGAATATCACGGCATATGGGTTTTAAATATAACATCATCCGCTATTATGCGGCACATAGCGTCTCATCCGCTATAAAATGCGGGAAATCAATCACTCCAATATATTCTATATACTACTATATAATATACCACATCCAATCAATTCAATCATTCAACCATATATTTAAATTTAACCATTTAAATTTAAATTTAACCCAGATGAGTAAGATTAACTCACCTTTGATTTTAAGTTTGCATCTCACTTCCATCTCGGCCGTTTCTTCATGGTTTCAGACCTTGAATAGCATTATATAATTTATTAATATTTGAAACAGTCAAATAGTTAATTACCATTAAATTAATTAACCAATAATTTATTTTAACAAACTTTCTGTTTGTAAATTATTTTCTAGTGATCGAATAATCAGATAAGTTTAATTTCTAGAATAGATTATTATTTTATAAACAAACCAGTAAATGCAGATAGGTCTATCTGTATATTTATTCACTTTTTAACTATATGCCTAAAACTAAATTTATAGATTTCAAAAATCAAATTTTATATAAACCTCCCATTTAAAAATGTCAATATCTACAGATCTTAATTATACATTTCTGATTTATTTAGAGACATGCATATATACATTAGATTCTAAAATAAAATCCCTATATTACCCAAATCTTATATATATATATATAATCTTTTCTCTTGAACAAGTATATAAAAGAAATTTTAAATAGAGAAAACAGATCGCAGCTATACCTTACTTCCTCGGAACGAACTTGTCGAATGATCCCGGACTTCCAGTTAACCATGCGTCGGCCTTCCCACCTAGAGTCGACCTTACTTTCAAAAACATCCTCGAG
Organism: Allium cepa; assembly: GCA_030765085.1. Taxonomy (NCBI): domain Eukaryota; kingdom Viridiplantae; phylum Streptophyta; class Magnoliopsida; order Asparagales; family Amaryllidaceae; genus Allium; species Allium cepa. The sequence goes on along the minus strand of CM060946.1, from coordinate 72,775,829 downwards.
AAGCTAAACTCCACCTAAGTCCACCTTCGTTGAAGGCTAATTGCACGATGTAAAAGAAGTCATCCCCATCTCAACAATGGATGTTGCGCTTCCATCAGTGCATCCACGACAAAGCCCTAGCTCAAACTCGAGTGCCCTAAAAATCGTGACACCCTAAGAAATCGCGAGATTCCCCTGAGACATAAACGAGCTCGACTTGCTGGAATTTGGGTTTGGGTTTCGATTCATTTAGTTAGAAATATTTTAAGGAAGAGGGAATTTTCGACTCTCGTATTCCACTTGTTCTGCCATTTTTCTTTTTTTTCGAACTAAGATGCTCGACTGTTTGAGAAAACATAGGAATGTCGCATGTTTTAAGGTGGGAATGGGGAACAAGATCTGACGTTGAACAGAGGGTGGCTTGCAAAAGAAGGATAAGGCTACAGTGCTCTAAAAAGCAAGGCTGCTGAGAATGAAAAAGGTGTGATGGTGAAAGAAAGGCAGCTGATACGAAAGAATTTCAGCTGAGTTGACTAGGGTATATATAAATATTAAATTCAATTCAAATTGAAATGTCTCGATAAATGCAACTTAAAATTTAGACATCCTATCAAGGCGTGCCGCTAGGCGTTTTTAATGTTAACCCCCTATTTCGAACACAATGGAAAAGGTTTCGAGTCCTAATTCGATTATATGGAGAAGATAGCCTTTTGGATTGACAATTAAAATCTATTCAATTAATTATTTTCCAGGCATTTATATCTCCTACTATCACACGATAACTCCAAAAGCTATGAAATTTGAAACTCGATAAAAATACAATATTACGGATCCAACAAAACTGGTTTCGTCAAATTCCGAGAGGATGCCTCGGAAGGCTATATTTAAATTTCTATTTAAACGATATATTTTCAAAACTCAACAAAACACTTCCAAAATTCAATATTGACACTTTTACTATCTTTAGTGCTATCTGTATAAATTTTACAAGCCTTTAAAATATTTTTAACAAGCTCAAAACTCAAGACTAAATATTTTACTCAATCTCCCATTATTGAAGTGAATAATTATATTATTCAACAAATTGATGTATCTATATTCTGAATGGATAAATCCAAGTTTTTCATATTCAAAACCAATTTATAATTCAATTTCTGTATTTAAAACCATTTAAATATTCGAGATTCAACGCTGAAACATCTAGGTCGTTACACTCGAAGCAAATGGAATCGTGGGTTGGCCCGGAGAATGGCTCGGGTAAAATGGGGGATTGCTCGGGTTATTTGATTTGATGCAAAACAGTTTTAAAATTGTAAAGAAAATCAAGTTATTGAAAACAAATTTTGTTAAAACAAATTTCTTTTAAATATTAGATGTTATTTAAGTTTTAAAATTGGTTAGGAAGGTTTTTAAATAAAATTATTTTAATTAACCAAGTTTTAAAATGTTTTAAAATACACATAACCTTTATTTTTAAAGTTTATTTTAAATTAACTTAATAATGTTAAAGAAGTAAATTAATATTACAAATGTTTTAATTGTTAAATTAACTTTTAAAGTCTAAGTTAATTTATTTTTTAAAGGAAATTAATTATTTAAAGTTAATTTCCTAACGAAAATAATTAAGGTAAATTAATTAATGATTTAAAGATTGATTAATCAATTATTTTAAAGGTTAATTAATTAAGGATAATTAATTAATTTAATTAAGGTAATTAATTTAAGAAGTAATTAATTAATTAACTAAAGGTTAATTTATTTTTAATTTAAGATAGTTAATTTATAATTAAGGATTAATTAATGATTTATTAATAAAGGTGATTAAGAATTAATTAATTAATAATTAAGGATAAATAAATAAATAATTAAGGACTAATTAATTAAAGGATAATTAATTAAGTGTTAATTAATTAATGTAATTAATTAAGGATAATTAATTAAAGAATAATTAAATAATTGAGGATTAATTATTTAATGATTAAAGATTATTCATTTATAAATTAAAGTTGAATAATTAATAATTAAAGGTCAATTAATAAATGATTAAAGGTTAATTAATGATTAAGGTTTGTAATTAATTAATGTTAATTAGACTAGATTAGTGATTAATTTGGTTTCAATTAATCAGATGATCAATTAACCTTACTTATGGATGTTTGAATTATATGAAATGCTGTGAATTGTTTGATATCTCTACTGTGTGATGCTTTGTGATATGAGTTATTTTAATTCAAGCTGTGATGAATGTAATTTATTTTACCCGTGATTTATCTGTGGATCTGTGAATGGAAGATAAGCGTTATAGAAGTATACCGCTTATCTATAATTGCTAGCTTGAATCTGTAATGATTGATGATGTTGCACTATTGTGTAAAATCCCTGGACTACACTATGCACACACAAATATGGATTGCACAAGGAAATTGGTTAAGTCACAATTTTTAGAAAATAATTTCTAAATTCAATTTTGAATCCAAATGGTTTTGGAAATGGATTTGGGTAAAATGTGAAAAGCTTTTGAAAAGGAGGTTTGAAGATAAAAGTTACTTTGAATAACTTGATAAAGTTTTGAAATTGAAATAATTTAATTTTAATTTTAATTCAAAATTTGGAATTGAATTCCATGTTTGGAAATTATGGTTTAAAAATGTTATACAAGTTATAAATGTGTTATATGGATTCAAACCATTTTAAAAGCATTGTTTTGGGAATTTGAATTTAACCCAAGTTTGAAAGACTTTAACTTGTATAAATGAAATCGGATTTTTCTGAAACGAAAACTATTTGTTTTCAAATGATAAAATCTTTCATATAAGGAAAGAATTTCCAATTTGTGTTGAAAGGATTTCAAGTTTGAAATGAAAATGGTTTTCCAAGTTATGAATGAATCTTTGGAAATGGGTTTGAAAGCTATAAATTGAATCTTTGATTTAAAAATTGAATGAGTTAATCCAATTTGAAGTGGAAATTTTTTTGGAATCTGTGAATGGATCTTTGTGAAAAATGGGAGAACTTTGTGAAGTAAATCTTTTTGTTTAAAGATTTTGAAATGGTAATTTATTTAAACCATTTGAAAAGAAAAGTTTTAGGTTTTAAAGTTGTGACTTAACTGAGATCCCATTATCCATATGTTTTAAAATATTGCGCTCACTATTCGGTTTAGCCGGGTGAGGACCTTGTGTCATATAACCCATTCCAAATAGTGATACGATGAAATGGATAGCATTTGAAGACCGGTGGTGAAGACCGGGTACCTTCGAGAACGATAGGGTAACCTGTCGAATGACTCTGCACTAAGTTGCTCCGGTATAGAGATCTCCATATATGATGGGGAGTCTGATCAGGATTGAGGATGCTCGGAGTTGTAAGGGCTTCTTTGTGAAGTGCTTTCGGTTCTATTCGAACCCGGAACAGGCTAGTATGGATGCGTGTCTGACATTACACTTTGAGATGTAAAACCGATTTCTATCAAATACATTTCTGTTTGGTGGCGGAGAATTTATTCTCTTAGCTTAACACCCTTCTCTGAGACGTACGAGCTCAGAGGTTATGTAGTTGATGGTTATTAGTGATACATTCCCAATTTGGTAATGAGGCATACGAAGTGCTGCCGATCATTTGTTGATCAAAGCATGGCTTTGTGAAAAAGTGTAGCTTTGTGGATGAGACTTCGTCGAGCCTCACAACTCGGTTATGGTCGAAACTGGAATCGTGGTAGCAAGGTTATTTGGGGTTAGCGCCCCTTGAGGGTATGTCCATTTCCTTCTAGATAAAAGGTGGTATCATGGTATGGAGCCTAGATATTTACCTATGTGGTTGCCGCAAACTTATTGCTTTGTGGTTGTTGGTTGAGAGGTACCTCGGATAAAGGTTGGTAACAACCGAGGGATGGCATGCTCGTGTCAGAAGTTACCTAGTTACAGAGGTAACCCGGCCTTGTGTTGGCAGAGTCCGGTTAGGTTCTCGGGGGCGTCCCTCCAGAGGCGTTCCATTTTGTGGGGGAAGTTCCTTTGCCTGACCTTTGTTGGAAAACCAATCATAAAATACGCGACTTATACGGTTTTAGTCGTAGAACCTGCCATTTAACATGGTAGCTATAGTAGGCATACTATAATGGTACGTATGCTGGCTAAGATTAATATTGTACCTGCAAATGTTTTATGCACTATGCACTTATAATAATACCAAAATGGTTTTCGCATATCAAGAATTTTTGACTGTCATAAGGAGAAATCTCCTCCAAGTTTGCTCTGGCTTTGTGTGTGTGGCGGGAGGCCTTATGGCAGTTTCATTTTCCAAAAGCATAGCGAATTTCTTCTACTTCTTCGGTTGATTGTTTTAAAAGAGATAAACTTTTTTTGTTTGCTCATACCAGTCCCATGACTGATCTGGAGTTTATTGTTCCCTTCCTACACTCTGGATGCCCATAATTTTTCACATGGGTAGTCTAGAGTTAGGATTTTCAGATAATCAAATAATAGATGTAGCTTTGGAAATCTTTGAAGTCTTTTGGCCTTTGAAGCCGTTTGGATTTTGAAAATCGCTTTGTGGATCGAGTTTGCTTAGTTCAGCATTGATAGTGATTTGAGCTTCTTGGATTGGAGTTTTAGTATTTGGCATTGAAGACATTGTCTTTCCATTGCTGAGTTTTTGTGCATTGCTGTTGATTCTTTCCGTTGTTGTATTCTAGCTCTGATATATGCATTGATATTCACTATATCTTTGTTGTAACAAATGTTGTATATCAATAATATTATTCATTTCTTCCACTGTGTTGTTGTACTTTATGTGTTATAAGCTCCAGCGAACCAGAATCGATTGTTCTCATATCTATTGTTGATATTCTGATTTGGTAAGCCAAATGTAAATAGATATTCGGTTTGATCTGGAAAGATATTTCTTTATCTTTCATCTATTCTTTGTAATCTCCCTGGCAAATTTTGAGGACGAAATTTTCTTAAGGGGGAATCTGTAACATTTCCGGATTTTAGCCAAGCTAAATTTGATAATTGATTTAATTTTTGAAATTAAATTATGAATTAAATTGAGTTTTTTCCAAAATAAAATATTAGTTGTTTTTATTTTTAATTGAAATTTGAATTTGAATTTGAAAACTCAATAATAAATATATTGGAGATAAAATAAATTTTAAAGTTTTTAGTTTAAAGTTAATAAAAGTATTTTCTAATTTTAATATATATTAATATTTGGAAGACGTGATTTGAGAACTAATGTAAAATTTTATAGAGATTATTTTTAAGTTAAATTCTTTTATGTGTGTGTATATATATATATGTGATTATTTATTTTTAAATCATTCTCTTTTAAAAGTTGTGCAAATATAAATGACAGAAAATGTATGAATGGAATATATATATATATATATATATATATATATTAAACTAAATTAAGATTTTCATATGAAAAACAATTGAAATAGATTTTATTTGTGCAAATGAAAAAATATATAAGAAGATAAAAACATAAACATTTAAAAATAAAAGCATATGTTGAGATATGAAAATATAAATGCATAAAGGTTTAAAACAAAATTTGTAAAATCTTTCAAATGAGGGATTCAAACATAAAAGTGTAATTAAAATGGACATGTGGCAAGACAATTTCTTTTCTTTTAAATTAAATTTAGAAAAACATGCATAGAAAAAGAAAAAGAATAATCAGGCTATTTTTATTTTTCTTCTCAAATCTGAGAAAACCAAAATTCAAATTCATCTTCAATCTAAAATCTGAAACAAATATCAAAACTAGAGCAAAAGAAAGGATACAGGTCAAAAGAAAATCAAAATTCAAAGCTCAAAAAAAAAAGAATTCGAATTCCAGTTTTTCAAGATTCAGTTCATCTGAAACAAGAAAGACTAAAACCAGAACTGAATCAAAATTAGATCATCTTAAGCTTTAGATTCAACATTCCTAAACCAAAGATTGTTTCCAGACATTCAAATTCAAGACCAGGCTCAAAAAATTTCTTCTCCATTCAAACTTTATTCCAGGTGAGTAAACTCATTCTTAAATGTCACGACGGCTATTTCGTACCATTGAAATCGACAATAATCCACATATGTCAGACTTGAATGATGCAAAATAATAGATTGTAAACAAATTTAGAGAAAATGAAATCAAATACACGGAATCACAGACGTAGAACAATCTGAATAACTCGCAGCGAAATATAAAATAACATAGTAGTTCACGAAGCTACTACAACAGAGTCTCAACCCAAATACATAATAACAGTCTGAAACAACATAATAGAAATCCCAAATACATAGAAGTTCTTTAATACATGAGATAAACTAGAATAGCTGAAACAGAAATAGATATAAATATAGATAGGCAGAACCTCCGGCAAAGACCAGCTCTAGAAAGAGAATCTAAAGCTGTGAATACTCAGGCTGAACGGAGCGTAAAGCAAAAACACAAAACACTCGAGTCAGGAAAATATATACTTATATAATGTAAACCAACTCAAGTGAACTGTAATAAAGATACAAGTAACTTAAAGGATGCCTAGGACCGCCCATCCTCTAAGGATCCGTCAAACTATTTGCTATATAGTAATATTGCGCTATTATAATAATGTCTACAGTAAAATAAACTTACTTTAAAGTAGCGTTCCGGGCTTACCCATATCACCCTTCACATATAACAGTCCCAGTAGTCCATCCAATATCATGATATCTCCAGATCGGAAGACTATCAGAGGATACCACACGGGCTACAGGAGAAAAACAAACTCGTAGTAAAGGCTCGGTATGGTAGGTGACACGGCACACAAGCCAATGCCAGGATAAATACACCAATTATGCACATGGGCTGGTGGTAATGTAGCAGCCATTATGCCCACCCCGAACAACACTCCAAAATCAAGGGGTGCACCCAATCAATCACAATAGTAATAGAATGGTATCGAAGAAGTGTGTCCGGCCAGAGGTGCTACCTCTTTTGGCCCGAGATCGCTCCTGTTTTAGCCACTTTAAGCTAACTCACAGGAGTCAGGTCCACGTAATGTACCTCAGGAACGTCGCCACCATCCTACTTCATTCTGGAATCTCCACCGCGTACACAGTTGTTAAAGTGGTTTTCGGTATCGACAGAGAGTATGTCCATTTCCAATCTCGGTCTCTTTAACAACCAATCGTTATTATAACCCGTAGTTATAATTTTCAAAATGGTATTTATATTTCAAAAATCAAATATCATTTCAAAAATTCAAAATCATTTCAAATCCATTTCAAAATATCATATCCTTTAAACCATATTCATTTTATTTAAATTTAAAATACCATTTCAAAACAAATTTCAAAATAGTTTATATTTCAAAACAAATTACTTCATTTAAATCATTTAAAATGCAATCATTGTATTTAATAATTAAATTATTAAATTTTCAAAATTTTAAACTTTTCAAAGTTCATTTATTCAATTAAATTTATCAAAACAGTGAAAATTCACCTTTCGCTGCATTTGGAAAATGCTATGGAAAGTTACTTTCAAAACAGTTCAATTTGATAACCGACAGCATTTAAAATGCTGTCATAGGGTTACTTAAGTTTCAAATAAAACTTAAGTTAAATTTAGCAATTATAGCACTTATAAAGTGCTATAATAGACCTTAATTAGATTTAGCCATTTAGTTCATTTATATCAATTACAGCATTTACAAATGCTGCAATATCCTTTACATTAGAAATTATAGCATTTCAAAAATGCTGTTAATTAAAATTCCAAGTATTCAATATATTTTCATAAACAATTAAATTTTTATTTAAATCATTTTAAACTTATAAAATCATACACTTTCACTTTTAAAACAATCATTTAAATACCCTTATATTCATGATTTTATAAAGTTAAATTTCCAATCAAAATCAATATTTAATAATAATTCACATATTAAATTCAAACATTCAATTTTAAATTCATTAAATTAAATTTTAACTTAACACTTAAGTTTAAATTTCCAAATATAATTTATTTTTCATTTTATTTACTTACCTTCAAAAATTCACTTTTAAACAAAATTCATAAATTTCCAATTTAAGTTATATTTCAAAATTCAACTCAAATATTCATTCATTTAACATTTTAACTTTATTCACAAAAATCAATAATATATTATAAAATCATTTTAAATTCATTTTAATTCAAAATATCATAAATTTATCATATTTCACATTAAATTTAAATTCCATTTATCACTAAATTATAATTTCCAAAATAACTTACATTTTAAATTTTCTAACTTTACCATTAATGTATTTCACTCATAAATTTTCAGAAAATCAATAATACTTTACAAAAATCATTTTTAATTAAGTTTAAATCAAAATATTATAATATTTACATTCCTAAAATATTTTAAAAATTTTAGAAAAATATATTTTAACCACGGATCTGTATATCATTTTCTAGCCTAGGTAAAGTGATACGGATAATATATCATTTCAATCCGTAATTTACAAAGAAAATCTGGGTTTTATCATTTCAAACCCGCAGTCCCAAGTAAATGAAGTAATTGAAAATCATTCAGGCCTATCATTTCAGCCCATAATGATTTTCCCCTATTCTAAAGTCCGTTTGGGTATATATCATTTCAACCCATAGTAATTCTAATCTAAAGGGAACTTGCAGTGTGATAAACTGATATAAATAAAAGAATAGCATTATATACTAGTAACAGATAATATAACAGGTGTTTAAGCATGGGTGAACATCATATGGTCATAACATAGCAGATATAATATGGTGATGCATTTTACGATTCAAATATGATCGGTTTACTAGTCATATAAGTATAAAACTGTCTGGTGAGAATAACTCATTGGTATAAGCTGAAGATAACAATCAAATGCACAACCTGAGATCCACAAAAGCACGATAGCACGACAAATATTCGAGTATGGGAGAGACAAAGCTAATTTCCTTGAACACATTCAAACAAAACAATGTAAACAACATAAGTTTTCAACCCAATATAATAAAACAGTGTTATAATAAATGCATAAAAATAGCTAAAAGCTTTTGCACTTGCTTTCAACCACCTATGTTTCATTTATAGGTCAGAAACACACGGCCAAGGAGTGGGTTTGGATCTGGTTTTGGGTTCATAGGGTTGGCCTAGCATGGATTAGATGATGTTGTAAAGGTATGTGTGCATGAAGCTACAACACAAAGGCAACACAACATGTATTCAAGGCACAAATGGGCTCGGCCAAAGCAACATGGGCACGACCATGACTGGTGTGGACTGAAGGTGATGGGCAGAGGGTGTCAGGTCAGGAAAAGGCTGCAGGTGGTGGTGTATGGGTCGGCCAAGGAGGAGTTTGAGGTGGTGGCAACAATGATGGCTCGGCTATCTACATTTAGGTGAAGTTTGTGTAGATTTAGGTGGATCTTCACCATAGGATGGCTAGGTGTAATGACCGTGATTTTTAAATTACAGTCGTGATAAATATTTTAAAAATCTGTAATAACCGTGATTTTTGAATTTACGGTCGGTGTAAATATTTTAAATAGAAATTTTAAAATTCAAATTTGAAAAAAAGAGTGAAATCTTGTAGTAAAGTCAGTAGTATAAATAGTAGCAGCATGTTGGAATAATAGGGCTTTTGTCTTCGCGTAAGAACTGGGTTCATATTAAAACAAAGTGGAACAAAATTTAACAACGTATAACATTACTTGACGCACGAACAAAACTGAGTACATGCGTGTAAGAAATTATATTACACAGCGACCTAGACCGAAGTTTTGAATGCTTCAACTTGTCTTCGTGCTACGCTTTTTAGCACGCAATGAAAAATTAACAGCCATCGTTATTTTTTTGCATATGGTGTCCTTTATGTCAATGTACACATTTAGCTTTAAATGCGTCTGTGCCCAAACAACTGCTAGCATACCTCACTTTGACTTGTTTACAAATAAAAGAAAGAAAAGAGGAGATAGCTGAAAGATTCTGTTCATTTTCTTTTATTTCTAGTAGCCCTGAAAAACGCATTAATGACGGTTAGTTTGTAGCTCTCTTTTGGATTGTTTTGGTGCTAACTAATTGAAGCAAACTTTGGTGAGTTCTTAAACTCACACTTCTAATGTGTGTGTGTGTGTGTGTGTGTGTGTATGTTGTTCAGATGTCTGTTGGTCCATTTTGGGCAAGTATGTGTATTACTTGAGTATCGCGTGAGGCTTTAGTGGCAATTCAAACATGCATTCCAAGTCAAGTATTTCAGATAGCTCATATGTGCTCGTATGCAGACTTGTGTGAAAATGTGGTTTAATTACTTTATCTTCATGCATTATGAAATTTAGCAGGTCCAGGTCACTTTCTCAGGCAATTTTTGGGTTTAGTCATTTGCTTGAGAAATCTGGGCCATCATCATTTTTACAAATAAAAACATGAAAGCAAGCTTTGTCCTTTTCGTTAATGCATGAATAAATGAGTACGTGTTACATGTTTGGCTTATTCATTTTAGACTAAGTTAAGTACATAGCTTCGTGCAAATAATTATAAGTCTCAGGGTAGCTTTACTTCATTTGTTAACTTGCGTGAATATTGGGGTGCGCCCTGGTATATGTGCCAGATAGCTCATTTTATATTTTTAGTACATATAAGTGTGCCCATAACATCTTGTTTAAGTATATTGCAAAGCTTTGATTAAGAGTGCATTAACTTCCCAGATTATTGTGCATGTGTATTGCTATATACGAAACAGCCCAAGTCATCACATATTGTTCAAACTTCATCGCGTGCGTTAGCTCATATGTTTTGGCTCTTGCATGATTGGGTTGGGTACACATGTATCACTCAGAGTATTGCTTTTGTGATAATTGTATTTGTTTCTATTGTTTTGTTTGGTGAGAATTGAATTTGCATACAACTTTCTTTCCGTATACACAGAGTAATGCATTTACGTGAACCGATGTTTGGTTTTAAAGCGTTTGTGGCCATTAATTTATAACGAATTTTTACACCGGTGTTATATTTTGAAGCCTATTGTCTGGATGACACTTTTGACGAACAAAAATTTCTGTTGTTTTGACTTCACTAATCATCAATTTTAAAGTGAATTTTTAAGCGATTATCCCGCAACACTGATTTGGTTTCCGTTTTTACAGTGTTTTGTGAAGCGCAATTTCCGCGTCGAAATTGCTACAGATGTTGCTTAGTCACGTGTTTTAAAGATCGTTCTAAAATAAAATTGTTTCCAAAAATTTAACAGTTTGCGCTTTCAAAAGAATAAGGAATCGATTTAAATGATTTAGCAAAATTGAGGACTATGAACCCTTACTTTTATTGATTCGGTTAATTCCGGACTTGTCCGTTTGAGAACGTAAAAATATTATTTATATAAAATACACAATTTTGCACTTTCAAGGAAATGATGAAGAGATTTAAATGATTTAGCAAAAGTGCGGAGTATTGAACCATACTTTTACTATTTCGGTTAATTACGGACTCGTTAATAGAAATATTTGATGATTCTGATGATTTTGTTAGGCTTTCGAGCCACTCTGTTGGACCTTCGGGTCATCTGATGGACCTTCGGGTCAATTACCAGTACTAGACCTTTGGATCACTCTGCGGACCTTCGGGTCATCTTATGGGCGCCAAAATTTATCGTACTTGGTAGGATTCGGCCATCTGAGATGCACGTGCGGCGTAGCTAAAACTCGCCATCTGCTGGGATCGATCAACTTTTATGCTAATTTTTCTAGTTAACTTATTTTGATTTCTAGATTTTGCGACTGCTGCTTTTCTAGTTATCTATTTTGATTTCTAGATTTAGTGAATTGCCGCTTTGAATTCAATTATGAATTTTGAAGTTGAGTTTGTGTATAATCTCATCTGAGATTATAAATTTGCGTATTGCTGTTTTGAATTCAATTGTGAATTTGAAAATTGATTTTGACGGAGTTTAAATTAAGATTTCTTAATTTAAACTATGCTGATTATTTATGCTGAATAGTCTCATTCGAGACTATGATTATTTGTTTAAGTGTTGTTTATCATACACTTATTTCTGAGAATAAATTAGACTGATCCGTTTATTATTTTCTTTTAAATAATACTCGGGTCAAATCGAGTTATTTCAGGGTAATCTCTATCTCTGATTCAGTTGCAGTTTTAGCTTTTGGGATTTCGCATCATCTTTTGTCTAGACTTCGAGGAGTTCTTTTGGTTTATTGATTCTCGTCTCATGTATGTTGATGTCTTTGTATATGTACATTTGGTTCATATGAACGATTGATTGTTGTAGCATGTATTCCAGACTTGTCTTTCGCTGTATATCTGATATTTCTGTTTTATTGGGACTTTACATATCTATGTTGTTGTTATATGAGTTGTTCGGGATTTTCTTTAGCCACTGTAGTTTCGTTTTAGATTTGGATTGAATTTATATCTTTGGGGGTAAATTTCACAACTCCTATCGATGTAATCAATACTCGTCTGAGGCATAACTTACGGATGGTCACTTCTAACAAGCCTTATTCTTCGCAATAGCAGACGTTATTCCTTATAATAACCTTTTTTATTGTGATCATAGAGGTGCGACATCACAGCTTGGTATCAGAGCTGAGATTTAGAACAAGTTATAATAAACACGGAACAGAAGCAGAATGGAACATGTGCTACAACTATTCGAGGTTTTATTCGAGCCTTTCTAATCTATTCCTTCGTTGTTCTTAAACTTTTATCCTCTCTAACAAGTTGGAATATGTCTAGGAATAAATATCATATTCCCGTAGTATTCCATTTGTAAAAGTTTCTTATCAACCTTTAGTTGTTTTAACTGCTCTTAGGGTTTCAAATCTGGGAAGCTTAATGTTGCTTAAGCTTCTGGTGATTCTTCTTAGCCCAAAGGTATTCCTCCTTCTATTTTGGAAGGTTTTATTTTATTTCATGGTTGTTCCATTAGAGTTCTTTTCGATATGGGTGCATCGCGTTCATTCGTGTCGAAGGAGCATGTTGATGTTATTCCTTTGGATGTTATTACTCTTTGCGACCCTTTGAGGATCGTAAATCCTATTGGTGGTTCCACTACTCTTGGTTTGTTGTGTGTTGATGTTGAGATTATTCTTTGTGGTTTTTCCTTTTATGCAAATCTGCATGTTATGGATCATCTTGGTTTTGTTATGATTTGGGGAATGGGTTGGCTCGTCCATTATGAAGTTCAACCCTATGTCCCGAAAGAACTTTATACCTCAAGGATCCCGATGCTATCGAGTAGTTATCTATTACATTTTGAAGCATGGACCGTACTTCGAATACTTTCATTTCTTCCTTCGAATCGGAGGATGTCTTAGCTAATATTTCGGTTGTTTGTGATTTTTCTGATGTCTTCGAGCCTATTTCGTGCTTGCCGCCGAAGAGGGCAATCGAGTTCCGTATTGATCTTACCTATGGTGCTAATCCTGTCAGTCGTCCTCCCACGAGGATGTCTGCTAAGGAAAATGAGTAACTCAAGCAACAATTATCTTAATTAGAAGCAAAACGATTTATTTGTTCTAGCTCTTTTCCCAACTCGTTCTTGCTACAAGTTTTCATCAGTTACGAGTGGCGGAAGATAGTATCCCTCTTACCGCATTCCGTACTCATTATGATTCTTATGAATCACTTATTGTGTCATTCAGTTTGCCAGCTTATTTCATCCATTTTATGAATCGAGTATTCTATGAATATCTCGATGACTCCATTTGTGTATTTATTGATTTTGGATGAACGCGACAATTTAAAATTTTGCAAATCTTTTTCATAAGATTAATTACAAGTATAATTGGATTTGTATTTATCATATAGAAGATGATTTTTTGATTGTATTGACCATTGAGTGCTTTAAGAATTCTGGTCGATGCGCTTGATCAACGTTATCGATAGGAATGTCCTAAACTCTTTGATGAGACAATTTGACACAATAAATTGACTATAAAAAGTAAATTTTTCTAAAAAAATGATTGCATAAAGAAAATTGTAATTTTGGAAGTTATAGCTTTTCAGGAAAGAAGATTATTTGAAAGAACTCTTTTCCGTGTGATCTCCGAGGGGAACCAAGACTTCATTATTTGTACCAATACTAGCCGTATTGGTTTCGGTGCTGTTCTCATGCTAAAGGATAGAGTAGTTGCCTATGCTTCTAGACAACTAAAGCCTAACGAGATTCGTTATGCTACCCATGATTTGGAGTTAGCCGCTATATTGGCTCTAAAGATTTGGCGACATTATTCATTGGGCGAGCATTTTGTTCTCTTAATTGATCACAAATCTCTGAAGTATATATTTACTCATAAAGAATTTAATATGAGGCAACAACGTTGGCTTGAATTTCTTGCTTCATATGATTTTGATATTCTGTATACCCCTGGTAAGGGTAATCGAGTTGCTGATGTGCTTAGTCGCAAGCAGCAAGTTGTTGTTTCCATGATGGTAGCAGAGTGGAATATATTACAAGTTTTATCTCTTTGTGATACTAGAGACCGTCCTTCAGTTTCTGATTCACCCGTGCTTTTATTTAGCATGGAAGCTCGTCTTAGTTGTTGGATCGTGTTGCCGATGCCAGAAACGAGATCCAAATCTCTCTTATCTTATTTAGAGTTGTAAATCGGAATCCCGAAGTGATGATCTAAAGGATATCGATATTGATATTCATGGTTGTTTTCGGAAGAAGGAAAGGTTGATCATGCCTAGTGTTCCTAATCTTAGAAATGACATTCTTGAGGACTGTCATCATTCTAAGTATACTATTCATTCGAGTAGTAGTAAGATATATTCTGATATGAAGCGCTTATAATATTGGGAGGGTATGAAGCATGATATTGCAAATTATGTAAGTCGTTGCATGACTTATCAACTAGTTAAAGCAGAACACCAGCGTCCCAGTGGCCTTTTTCAGCCTCTTGAGATTCCATTGTGGAAATAGGATCAAATTTCTATGGACTTCATTGATGGTCTACCTCGTTCGAGGTCGGACCATACTAGTATTTGGGTGATTGTTAACAGATTGACTAAATCATCCCATTTTATTCCTTCAAGTCCAATCGGATTGCTCCTTTATTGCCTAAGCTATTTATTAAAGAAGTCGTTCAACTTCATGGTGTGCCTAGTTCTATTGTTAGTGACAGAGATCCGCTTTTCACTAGTGGTTTCTAGCAGAGCCTTCGAAAAGCTTTGGGCACTAAGCTCAATCTCAGTACAGCTTATCATCCACAGTCTGATGGTCAGACTGAAAGGGTGAACCAAGTTTTGGAAGATCTCCTTCGAGCTTGCATTCTTGATTTTGGTGGTAGTTGGGAAGACCACTTATCTCTTATTGAATTCTCTTATAACAACAGTTTTCAATTCAGTATCGGTATGGCTCCTTTTGAAGCACTTTACGGAAGGCCGTGTCGATCACCATCTTGTTGGTTGGAATCGGGGAAAAAGTTAGTTTTCGGCCCCGATTATATTCGTGATTCTTCCAAGAGGATTGATATTATCAGTCAGAGAATGAAAGAGGCTCAGAATAGGCAGAAATCTTAGGCCGATCATCGTAGGAAGCCTTTGGAATTTTTTGTTGGCGATTTTGTATTCATTCGTGTTTCCCCGATGAAGGGTGTGGTGCGATTTAGTAGCTCCGGGAAGTTGGCTCCTCGTTATGTTGGACCGTTTCCTATTACGGAATGCATTGGCCCTGTTGCTTACCGTGTATCGCTACCTGTTCAGTTTTCGAGAATTCACGACGTATTTCATATATCACAGCTTCGTCGATGCCTTCGAGATTCAGGTTCTTTTATTGATCCTCATATGTTGCAAGATCTTGAGATCTAACCCGACTTGTCTATTGTGCAAAATCTTATTCGTGTGCTACCTATGGAGGCGAAACACCTTCGGAACAAAGAAGTTCCGCTGGTGAAGATTCAGTGGTCCACAAACCCCAAGGACTGCACTTGGGAAACCAGAGAATTCATCGAGCGTTCTTATCCCAGTTTTCTCTCCTCTTCAGGTGGGGGTGAGCATTCTTATCCATCTTTTCTATTTTTATCTTTGTTGTGATGAATTATTTGTGTTATTGACTACTTCTAGGGTGAAAATTGCGGGGATGCAATTTTTATAAGGGGGGAGTCTGTAACGACCGTGATTTTTAAATTAGAGTCGAAATAAATATTTTAAAAATCTGTAACGACCGTGATTTTTGAATTTACTATTGGTGTAAATATTTTAAATAGAAATTTTAAAATTCAAATTTGAAAAAAAAGAGTGAAATCTTGTAGTGAAGTTGGTAGTATAAATAGTAGCAGCATGTTGGAATAATAGGGCTTTTGCCTTCGCGTAAGAAATGGGTTCATATTAAAGCAAAGTGGAACAAAATTTAACAACGTATAACATTTCTTGACGCACGCACAAAACTGAGTACATTCGCGCAAGAAATTATAGTACACAGCGACCTGGACCGAAGTTTTGAATGCTTCAACTTGTCTTCGTGCTACGCTTTTTAGCACGCAATGAAAAATTAACAGCCATCATTTTTTTTGCATATGGTGTCCTTTATTTCAATGTGCACGTTTAGCTTTAAATGTGTCTGTACCCAAACAACTGCTAGCATACCTCACTTTGACTTGTTTACAAATAAAAGAAAGAAAAGAAGAGATAGTTGAAAGATTCTATTCATTTTCTTTTATTTCTAGTAGCCGTGAAAAATGCATTAATGGCGGTTAGTTTGTAGCTCTCTTTTGGATTGTTTTGGTGCTAACTGATTGAAGCAAACTTTGGTGAGTTCTTAAACTCACACTTCTAATATATATATATATATATATATATATATATATATATATATTGCCCAGATGTATGTTGGTTCATTTTGGGCAAGTATGTGTATTACTTCAGTATCGCATGAGGCTTTAGTGGCAATTCAAACATGCATTCCAAGCCAGGTATTTCAGATAGCTCATATGTGTTCGTATGCAGACTTGTGTGAAAATGTGGTTTAATTACTTTATCTTCATGCATTATGAAATTTAGCGGGTCCAAGTCACTTTCTCAGGTAATTTTTGAGTTTAGTCATTTGCTTAAGAAATCTGGGCCATCATCGTTTTTACAAATAAAAACATGAAAGCAAGCTTGGTCCTTTTCGTTATTGCATGAATAAATTAGTACGTGTTATATGTTTGGCTTATTCATTTTAAACTAAGTTAAGTACATAGCTTCGTGCAAATAATTATAAGTCTCAGGGTAGCTTTACTTCATTTGTTAACTTGCGTGAATATTGGGGTGCACATTGGTATATGCGCCAGATAGCTCATTTTATATTTTTAGTACATATAAGTGTGCCCACAACATCTTGTTTAAGCATACCGCAAAGCTTTGATTAAGAGTGCATTAACTTCCCAGATTATTGTGCACGTGTATTGCTATATATGAAACAACCCAAGTCATCACATATTGTTCAAACTTCATCGCATGCGTTAGCTCATATGTTTTGGCACTTGCATGCATGGGTTGGGTACACGTGTATCACTCAGAGTATTGCTTTTGTGAGAATTGTATTTGTTTCTATTGTTTTGTTCGGTGAGAATTGAATTTGCATACAACTTTCTTTCCGTATGCACAGAGTATTGCATTTACGTGAACCAGTGTTTGGTTTTAAAGCGAAATTTGTGGCCACTAATTTATAACGAATTTTTACAACGGTGTTATATTTTGAAGCGTGTTGTCTAGATGATACTTTTGACGAACAAAAATTTCTGTTGTTTTGACTTCAATAACCGTCAATTTTAAAGTGAATTTTTATGCGGTTATCCCGCAACGCTGATTTGGTATCCGTTTTTACGGTGTTTTATGAAGCGCAATTTCCTCGTCGAAATTGCTACAGATGTTGATGTTTTAATCACGTGTTTTAAAAATCGTTTTAAAATTAAATTGTTTCCAAAAAATTTACAGTTTGTTCTTTCAAAAGAACGAGGAAGCAATTTAAATGATTCATTAAAAGTAAGGACTATGAACCCTTACTTTTACTGATTTGGTTAATTCCGGACTTGTCCGTTTGAGAACGTAAAAATGTTATTTATATAAAATACACAATTTTGCACTTTCAAGGAAACAATGAAGAGATTTAAACGATTTAGCAAAAGTGTGGAGTATGGAACCATACTTTTACTATTTCGGTTAATTCCGGACTCGTTAATTGAAATATTTGTTGTTTGATGATTCTGATGATTTTGTTGGGCTTTCGAGCCACTCTGCTGGACCTTCGGGTCATTTGATGGACCTTCGGGTCAATTATCAGTACTAGACCTTCGGGTCACTTTGGGGACCTTCGGGTCATCTGATGGGTGCCAAAATTTATAGTACTTGAAAGGCTTAGGCCATCTAAGATGCACGTGCAGTGTAGCTAAAACTCGCCATCTGCTGGGATCGATCCACTTTTTTTCTGATTTTTCTAGTTATCTTATTTTGATTTCCAGATTTTGCGACTGGTGATTTTCTAGTTATCTATTTTGATTTCTAGATTTAGTGAATTGCTGCTTTGAATTAAATTATGAATTTTAAAGTTGAGTTTGTGTATAATCTCATCTGAGATTGTAAATTTGCGTATTGCTGTTTTGAATTCAATTGTGAATTTGAAAATTGATTTTGATGGAGTTTAAATTGAGATTTCTTAATTTAAACTGTGCTGATTATTTATGCTGAATAGTCTCATTCGAGACTATGATTATTTGTTTAAGTGTTGTTTATCATACACTTATTCCTGAGAATAAATTAGACTGATCCGTTTATTATTTTCTTTTAAATAATACTCGGGTCAAACCGAGTTATTTCAGGGTAATCTCTATCTCTGATTCAGTTGCAGCTTCAGCTTTTGGGATTTCACATCATCTTTTGTCTAGACTTCGAGGAGTTCTTTTGGTTTATTGATTCTCGTCTCATGTATGTTGATGTCTTTGTATATGTACATTTGGTTCATATGAACGATCGATTGTTGTAGAATGTATTCCAGACTTGTCTTTCGCTATATATCTGATATTTCTGTTTCAATGTGACTTTACATATCTATGTTGTTGTTGTTATGAGTTGTTCTGGATTATTCTTTAGCGACTGTAGTTTCGTTTTAAATTTGGATTGAATTTATATCTTTGGAAGTAAATTACACAACTCCTATCGATGTAATCAATACTCGTCTAAGGCATAACTTACGGATGGTCTCTTCTAACAAGCCTTATTCTTCGCAATAGAAGACGTTATTCCTTATAATAATCTTTGTTATTGTGAGCATAGAGATGGGGCGTCACAGCCGGCTTGGCTATAAGGTTAGAGAGGAGGTGGTAGAGATTGGTTCTGGTGGTGGTGGAGGTGGCCAAGTTGATGGAAGTGGCAGGCCGAACCTAAAGTAGATGAAGCAAATGCAAAATCACATGATTCAAATATAAAAAGTGAAAAAGAAAATAGAATTTTACCAAAGTTTTCACAAGGATGAAGGCCGAAATTTTTTTGATGATGAGAAAGAAATATCACCTGAGAATGAAATGGAGTGGTCGGCTGAAGAGTAGGGTGTTATGACAGCAAAATTGAAGAGGTGTTGGTTCAAATGAAAAGTCAAGAATACAAAAAGGGTAGGAATATCAAAGATCACAAAACTCTTCAAATTTCCACCATTTCTTTTGAAATTTTTAAATACGTGTAAAATATGTATAAATTTAGATAAAAACACGAAAATATAGTAAATAAACAAAAATAAATCAATAAATATTAATTAAATATAATTAAATTAGGGAAAATAGCAAAAATTGTAAACTAGGCTTAAAAATATGAAAATAAATGCAATAATTTTTGGAAAACTTTTGTGTACCTAAAAAATATTTATAAATAAGGATAAGAACATAAAAATAAAATGCATGCAAAAAAATAAATAGATAAATTTTAATTAAATATAATTTAATGAAGAAAATAGCAGAAAAATGGAAACTGGGCTTTAAAAATAGAAAATAAATGCAATAAACTTTGGAAAATTTTTATTATCACTTAAAAAATATTTAGAAATGAAATCTTACAATAAAACAAATTTAAAATAATTTCAAACAAAATAAAGTCAAATTTAAATTATATTCAAAAATCTAGGGTTGTTACACTCTCCCCCACTCAAATCTTTTCGTCCTCGAAAAGAACGGGTAAGGAAAATAAAGAGAAACAAGATAGAAAACAAAATAGTACACAAAACGAATAATTTCGGATTCGAAGCACGAATGCATTCCTCCGTTTTCCAGGTACAATCTCGATCGTCAATACTCCACTGTACTTTGACCAGATCAACAGATTTCCTTCTGAGCTGCTTCATACCTTTGTCGACAATACGAAGTGGCTTCCTCTCAACTGTCAGATTAGGCTCAATATCCAAGATATCAAGAGCATAAGGCTGGATAATAAGAGATGGATCATGAAGATATTGACGAAGATGCGAGACATGGAATACATTATGCACTCCAGAAAGCTTCCCGGGCAAAACCAGACGATAAGCCAAAGAACCAACTCTTTCCACAATGCGGAAAGGACCAACGAACCTAAGAGAAAGCTTTCCTCTATGACCAAAGCGAATGACATTCCTCAAGGGAGAAACCTTAAGGAACACCTGATCACCAAAGCAAATTCCAAATTCCGCCTACGCCTATTAACATAATTCTTCTGCCTATCCTGAGCAGCTCTCAACGTCTTCTTAATCTCCTCAACTCTCTCAGAAGCTTCCAAAATCACATCAGGACCAAGAACCAGATGATTACCGAATTCAATCCAACAAGATGGGGATTTACAAGGTCACCCGTAAAGAGCAGCAAACAGAGACATTTTGAGACTGGCCTGAATGCAAAGATGGAATGAGATAGATAAAAAGATTAAGAATATACTGAAAAACAAAAGATAAGATTATACCTGATAGGTATTATTATAGGTAAATTCGATAGGATAGAGATGATTTCCCCAAGATCCTCCATAATCAAGCACACATGCACGAAGAAGATCCTCGAGAATCTGATTCACTCTTTCCGTTTGACCGTTGGTCTATGGATGGTAAGCAGTGCTCAGATTCAGATGAGTACCTAGAGATTCCTTAAAAGCTTTCCAGAACTGACTGGTAAAGATAGGGTCACGATCACAAACAATACTGAGAGGAACACCGTGGAGATGAACGATCTCTCTCATGTAGATCTCAGATAAGCTAGAAGCAGAACGAGTAGACTTGACCGGAATGAAATGAGCGAACTTAGTCAGTCTATCCACAATGACCCAGATACTCTCATTACCCCTCCGATTCCTCGGTAAACCATCGATGAAATCCATGGAAACCTGTTTCCACTTCCAATTGGGAATCTCAAGGGGCTGCAACAAACCAGGGGTCTTCTGGTGATTGGCTTTGACTTGCTGACAGGTCGCACACCGACTAACAAAGATAGAGATATCCCTCTTCATCCCCTTCCACCAATAAAGCTTCTTCATATCCTGATACATCTTCGACACACCAGGATGAATAGAAAGCCTGGATCGGTGCAACTCCTGCCTCAAACCATCAACATTCAGGACACAAATCCTGCCATTAATCCTCGAAATCCCTCTATCATCAATCTGAGCTCCACTACTACTACCATTAACCCTGCTACGAACACTCTTCTTCATCAATCTAAGCGTCTCATCCTCATCCTGCTTAGCCATGATACGATCCAAAATGGGAGAAGAAGAAACAACAAGCTGACACAACAAAGCTATCTTCTGACTCAAAACATCGGCCACAACATTAGCTTTACCGGGAGTATAGCTAATATAGAGGTCGTAAGAAGCCAGAAACTCAACCAACGAACTTGCCTCTGATTCAAATCCTTCTAGGAAAAGATATATCTCAGAGACCGATGATCGGTGAAAAGCTCAAACTTGGTTACTAGAAAATAATGCCTCTAAAACTTCAAAGCAAAGACAACAGCAAGTAACTCTAAATCATGAGAAGCATAATTTGCCTCGTGGATTTTCAACTAATGGTTGGCATAGGCAATGACCCTACCATCCTGCATGAGAACAGCACCCAAACCCTCATGACTAGCATCAGTGTATACCGTCAATCCCTCACTTCCATTCGGAACGGTAAGAACTGGTGCGGAAGTTAGTTTGCTCTTTAACTCATTGAATGCATCTTTACACTAATTACTCCAGATAAACTTTGCATTCTTACGAGTCAAAGCAGTGAGAGGTGCAGCAATCCGAGCAAAATTCTCAATGAATCTCCGGTAGTAACGGACAAGGCCCAGAAAACTACGAATAGCAGATGGATTCTTTGGAGTTTCCCAATCCTGCAACAGAATAGGGAGAAAATAAGGACAACCAGAAAGATGGAATTATAAAATGACAGCGAAAAGAGAAGGAAGAAAGACTTACATTGATCGCAGCGATCTTGACTGGACAAACAAAAACTCCATTACTAGAAACAATATTCCTCGAGATATCCAACTTCATCCTTCCAGAAATGGCATTTAGAAAATTTAGCCTTCAACTGATGATTTCTAAGAGTCTCTAGAACGTATTTCAAATGCGACTTATGCTCATCCTTAGTCTTAGAGAAGACAAGGATATCATCAACAAAGACTAGCACAAATTTATTAAGCACATCACGAAAATATGATTCATCAAATCAATGAAGAAAGCAGAAGCATTAGTCAAACTGAAAGACATGATTAACCATTCATAAATACCATTCTCAGTGCGGAAAGCGGTCATAGAAATGCTATCCTCAGCAACCCTGAGCTGATGAAAACCAGTGGCAAGATCAAGCTGAGAGAAAACAGTGGCACCATAAAGCTGATCAAACATATCATTGATACAAGGCATTGGATATCTGTTTTTCATAGTGAGCTTGCTCAGCTCCCTATAATCAACACTCATCCAAAGAGAACCATCAGACTTGGTGACAAAAACCACCGCAGCTCCCCATTCAAAAAAATTAGGCCTAATCAGACCTTTGGAAGACAAGTCCTCAATTTGCTTTCCCATCTCAACCTTCTCGCGGGGTGCCATTCTTCTAGGGAAAGAACAACAGGTCGAGCATCAGGAATAAGATCAGTCCAAAAATTAATTTCCCGCTTCGGAGGTAAAGATGTGACTTCACCAGATACGTCAGGATATAATCTCACCACAGGAGTCGAATCAAGATCAATAGGATAAGAATCTAGAGAATAAATAAAGTTGCCAGCAAAATCCTGAGGTATGCGGCACTGAATAATCAAGGAATTTCCTTGATCGTCAACAAGGTGAACAGTCCAGGCTTTACAAGAGATATGAGCATCATGATGCCCTAAGCAATCCTGACCAAGCAATAAATCAAAAGCATCGAAGCCTAACACATAAAAATCACCACAAAAGTGATGATCAGAATGGAGAAGTTTCACTTGCTTATAAATCCGATTAAGGTTAGCAGGACCCCCAATAGGATTAGAAACACATAATGGAACAGAAGCATACTCAGGAGATAGGAGATGCTCAAACTTATCACACAATCAACAGAAATAAAACCGTGTGAAGCTCCAGTGTCAAACAAAACACGAACAGGATAATGGAATAAAGTAAACGAACCTTGGAAAGTACCTTGGTCATCACTAGGAGTTGGAGCAGGTGGAGGAACTAGAGATGAGGCAGAAGTGACAGCAAATATACCAGAATGTGTACCACTCTGTTGGGTAGGGCAGTCCTTCTTAAAATGACCAGGCTGGAGACAGATATGGCAAAGATCACGCCTAGCCAACTGAGCAGGTGGAGGAACAGCAGGTCTAGCTAATGTAGGACAGCTGTTGGCATAGTGTCCCTTCTGATCACATCTAAAGCAAGTGATAGAGGAGAGATCAACTGGTTGCCTCTGAGCAGGAGCAGATGATGAAGATCTCAAACCAGAACGCTTTTGCCAATTCTTCTTCTGCTGATGGAAATTTGGCTTATGCTTCTTGGAATTAGCAGAGAAAGACTGAGTTGGAGGAGCACCAGAAGCAGCAGGACCTTTAGATGTGGGGTTCTCATAGCGAATAGCCATATTCGTAAGCTGGGTGAAAGAACCATGAACATGAGAAATGAGGCGACTATAATACTCTGGACGAGCACCAGCAATGAATTTCTCATTCTTCTTGAGAGGAGTATCAATCGGGCTAGGACTGAACTTGGAAAGTTCATTAAACTTCCTCTCATACTCAGCAAAAGACATGGTACCCTGCTTAAGATCCATAAACTCACGATAAAGCTGAGATTTTCCGGCTTCAGGCATCCATTTTGCCAAAAAAGCCTCCCTGGAAAAGAGATACAAAACAAGCTTAAGATAGATTCAAAAGAAAAGGAAAAATAGTAACAAAATTCAAGATAATACAATAGATACCTAAACTGCTCCCAAGCACCAATCTAAAGCAGAATCACGCAACTGCCAAGCTGCTAACTGACGCTTCTGGGCATCAGTAATATCAAGACCAGTAAATATCCTCTCAAGACTCCGCAACCACTGTTGAGCCTCAAGGATGCTCTCAGAACCGGTGAATGGGGTTCCACCAAGTTGAGAGAATTCCTTACAGAGAACAGTGAACCGAAAAGGAGCAACAGGTTGAGAGCTGGGGTAATACCACGACCCCTACCTCTGGCATTTCCTCGATTCATCCTGAAAAAATATCAAGAATGAATTTAGGATAAAAGAAAGAAAAGCCAAAGATAAATTAAGATAAGGCAAGAGAATTCACTTGGATGTATATCCTAAAAAAAGAAAATATAACAAGGTAGATATGAAAGAAAGGAAGTTAGAAACATTTGAAAATCCTTTAAAACAAGAAAATATTTTATTGAAAAATCATTTTATACTTTCAAAATGCATCTCTCATAAAGATATGATTCTGAGATTGATTTCACTCATTCTAGGTAGAAATACCCTATCTCTAATGAGTTTTTGCTCCGCAGAGGCAATGGTTTGCCAAAAACCAAAGCTCTGATACCAAATGTCACGACCGGCTATTTCGTACCATTCAAATCGACAATAATCCACACATATCGGACTTGAATGATGCAAAATAACAGATTGTAAATAAATTTGGAGCAAATGAAATCAAATACACAGAATCACAGACACAGAACAATCGGAATAACTCGCAGCGGAATATGAAATAACATAGTAGTTCATGAAGCTATTATAACAGCGTCTCAACCCAAATACATAATAACAGTCTGAAACAACATAATAGAAATCCCAAATACATAGAAGTTCTCTAATACATGAGATAAACTAGAATAGCTAAAACAGAAATAGATATAAATATAGATAGGAAGAATCCCAGCAAAGACCAGCTCCAGAAAGAGAATCCATAGCTGTGAATACTCAGGCTGACCCGAGCGTAAAGCAAAAACACAAAACACTCGAGTCAGGACAATATATACTTATATAATGTAAACCAACTCAAGTGAACTGTAATAAAGATACAAGTAACTTAAAGGATTCCTGGGACCGCCCATGCTCAAAGGATCCATCGAACTATTTACTATACAGTAATATTGCGCTATTATAATAATGCCTACAGTGAAATAAACATACTTTAAAATAGCGTTTCGGGCTTACCTATCTCACCCTTCACACATAATCCCAGTAGTTCACCCAATATCATGATATCTCCAGATCGGGAGACTATCAGAGGATACCACACGGGCTACGGGAGAAAAACAAACTCGTAGTAAAGGCTCGGTATGGTAGGTGGCATGGCACACAAGACAATGCCAGGGTAGATATACCAATTACGCACACGGGTTGATGGTAACGTAGCAGCCACTACGCCCACCCCGAACAACACTCCAAAATCAAGGGGTGCACCCAATCAATCACAACAGTAATAGATGATATGGAAGAAGTGTGTCCGGCCAGAGGTGCTACCTCTTTTGGCCCAAGATCGCTCCAGTTTTAGCCACCTTAAGCTAACTCACGGGAGTCAGGTCCACATAATATACCTCAGGAACGTCGCCACCATCCTACTTCATTCTAGAAAATCCACCGCGTACATAGTTGTTAAAGTGGTTTTCGTTATCGATAGAGAGTATGTCCATATCCGATCCCAGTCTCTTTAACAACCAATCGTTATTATAACCGGTAGTTATAATTTTAGAAATGGTATTTATGTTTCAAAAATCAAATATCATTTCAACAATTCAAAATCATTTCAAATCCATTTCAAAATGTCATATCCTTTAAACCATATTCATTTTATTTAAATTTAAAGTACCATTTCAAAACAAATTTCAAAATAGTTATATTTCAAAACAAATTACTTCATTTAAATCATTTAAAATGAAGTCATTATATTTAATAATTAAATTATTAAATTTTCAAAATTTTAAACTTTTTTCAAAGTTCATTTATTCAATTAAATTTATCAAAACAGTGAAAATTCACCTTTCGTAGCATTTGGAAAATGCTACGGAAAGTTACTTTCAAAACAGTTTAATTTGACAAACGACGGCATTTAAAATGTTGTCATAGGGTTACTTAAGTTTCAAATAAAACTTAAGTTATTTAGCAATTATAACACTTACAAAGTGCTATAATAGACCTTAATTAGATTTAGCCATTTAGTTCATTTATATCAACTACAGCATTTACAAATGCTGTAATATCCTTTACATTAGAAACTAATAGCTTTTCAAAAATGTGTTTAATTAAAATTTCAAATATTCAATATAATTTCATAAACAATTAAATTTTTATTTAAATCATTTTAAACTTATAAAATCATACACTTTCACTTTTGAAACAATCATTTAAATACCCTTATATTCATGATTTTATAAAGTTAAATTTCCATTCAAAATCAATATTTAATAATAATTCACATATTAAATTCAAACATTCAATTTTAAATTCATTAAATTAAATTTTAACTTAACACTTAAGTTTAAATTTCCAAATATAAATTATTTTTCATTTTATTTACTTACCTTCAAAAATTCACTTTTAAACAAAATTCATAAATTTCCAATTTAAGTTATATTTCAAAATTCAACTCAAATATTCATTCATTTAACATTTTAACTTTATTCAAAAAAATCATTGATATATTATAAAATCATTTTAAATTCATTTTAATTCAAAATATCATAAATTTATCATATTTCACATTAAATTTAAATTCCATTTATCACCAAATTATAATTTACACAATTACTTACGTTTCAAATTTTCTAACTTTACCCTAATTTATTTCACTCATAAATTTTCACAAAATCAATAATACTTTACAAAAATCATTTTTAATTAAGTTTAAACAAAATATTATAATATTTACATTTCTAAAATATTTTAAAAATTTTAGAAAAATATATTTTAACCACGGGTCTGTATATCATTTTCTAGCCTAGGTAAAGTGATACGGATAATATATCATTTCAATTCATAATTTACAAAGAAAAACCAGGTATTATCATCTCAAACCCACAGCCCCAAGTAAATGAAATAATTGAAAATCGTTCAGGCCTATCATTTCAGCATATAACGATTTTCCCCTATTCTAAAGTCCTTTCGGGTATGTATCATTTCAACCCATAGTGATTCTAATCAAAAGGGAACTTGCAGTGTGATAAACAGATATAAATAACAGAATAGCTTTATATAACAATAACAGATAAATAACAGGTGTTTAAGCATGGGTGAACATCATATGGTCATAACATAGCAGATATAATATGGTGATGCATTTTATAGATTCAAATGTGATCGGTTTACTAGTGATATAAGTATAAAACTGTCTAGTGAGAATAACTCACTGGTATAGGCTGAAGACAACAATCAAATGCACAAACTGAGATCCACAAAAGCACGACAGCACGACAAAGATTTGAGTGTGGGAGAGACAAAGCTAATTGCCTTGAACACATTCAAACAAACCAATATGAACAACATAAGTTTTCAACCCAATATAATAAAACAATGTTATAATAAATGCATAAAAAAAAGCTAAAAGCTTTTGCACTTGCTTTCAACCCCTATGTTTCAGCTATAGGTCAAAAACATATGGCGAAGGAGTGGGTTTGGATCTGGTTTTGGGTTCATGGGGTCGGCCTAGCATGGATTAGATGATGGTGCAAAGATATGTGTGCATGAAGCTACAACACAAAGGCAACACAACATGGTTTCAAGGCACAAATGGGCTCGGCCAAAGCAACATGAGCGCGGCCATGACTGGTGTGGACTGAAGGTGATGTGGCAAAGGGTGTCAGGTCAAGAAAAGGCTGGTGGTGGTGTATGGGTCGGCCAAGGCGGAGTTTGAGGCTGTGGCAACAATGATGGCTCGGCTATGTACATTTAGGTGAAGTTTGTGTAGATTTAGGTGGATCTTCACCATAGGATGGCTCGGCTTGGCTATAGGGTTAGAGAGGAGGTGGTGGAGACTGGTTCAGGTGGCGGTAGAGGCGGCCAAGTTGATGGAAGTGGCAGGCTGAACCTAAAGTAGATGAAGCAAATGCAAAATCACATGATTCAAATATAAAAAGCGAAAAAGAAAGTAGAATTTTACCAAAGTTTTCACAAGGATGAAGGCCTAAATTTTTTTGATGATGAGAAAGAAAAATTCACATAAGAATAAAATGGAATGGTCGGTTGAAGAGTAGGGAGTTATGGCAGCAAAATTGAAGAGGTGTTGGTTGATATGAAAAGTCAAGAATACAAAAAGGCTAGGAATATAAAAGATCATAAAACTCTTCAAATTTCCACCATTCCTTTTGCAATTTTTAAATACATGTAAAATATGTATAAATTCAGATAAAAACACAAAAATATAGTAAATAAACAAAAATAAATAAATAAATATTAATTAAATATAATTAAATTAGGGAAAATAGCAAAAATTACAAACTGGGCTTAAAAATATGAAAATAAATGCAACAATTTTTGAAAATATTTACCTGAAAAATATTTATAAATAAAGATAAGTACACAAAAATAAAATGCATGCAAAAAAAATAGATAAATTTTAATTGAATATAATTTAGTGAAGAAAATAGCAGAAAAATGGAAACTACGCTTTAAAAATAGAAAATAAATGCAATAATTTTGGAAATTTTTTATTATCACTTTAAAAATATTTAGAAATGAAATCTTACAATAAAAAAAGTTTAAAATAATTTCAAATAAAATAGAGTCAAATTTAAATTATATTCCAAAATCTAGGATTGTTACATTAAACCTGAGATTTGTTTGAATATATGGTTTTGCATGTGATTGTCTGGGTAGTTATGAATCAAACTATGCTTGTAAGGTTATATAAACATGTATGTGTATATATACACTATATATATATATATGGAATTAGGCAAGAAGGCCTCTGTTAAAAAATTTACAGGTTAGATTTAGTTCAAAATTTAATTCCACTTGCTCTGATCATCTATAGCTAGTGATGTTAAAACAAAATATGTTTAAAATCACCTAACTTAATTTCAAAATTTTATTTCCATGAAAATATAAAATGGTTTTCGTCTGAATGAAGAGACACAGTGAAATTCAAAGTTTATCCAATTTTGAACTTGCATGGATCCAAGTTTCATTAACATCATCCAAATCCATTTCGAAAATAATGATTTGTAAAACAAAAATCAGAATTTTTAGTTTCGAATTTAGGTGGTATTTGCAAGATGAACGGAAAATGGCTTTGGGGAAGATTTTGGTTATCAGCGAATGATTAGGTGTCGGGTTGTTTCCAGTGGTGCTAGGGTGATCGTTGTACTCGAAAAAAAATACAAGATGATTTTATAATTCATCGTGGTTGGTGATTGAAGTTAATCTAGTGTTTAAGCACTGTATTTTGAGAATTGTATTCGAGAGGCATTAACGTCGGCGACATAGCATTCTGGTTGATCGGACCAAGGGGAAAGAGTTCGTGGATGGTCAGAGCATCTTTGGTCAGAATGGCATGGCTTCTGATGGCCTGTGGCGGCGAGGCGTAGAGGTTTTTGGGTGATCAAGTTTTAATGTCAGTTGGGTTATGAAGCTCGATCGTGATTTCGTCAATATCTCAAGTTTCTGGGAGCTTTGGTGGTTGATGGTGGTTGTGGCCGACTCGTTAGAGGTTGCGGCATTGATCAAAGCTCACCAGAGTTTCTGTGCATGTGCACAGCCATGACATTGTATCTGGAAGCTTTGTTTATTTGGGAAGAAGATAGAAGACTCGAGTTCAAGCACGTGAAAACCAGGGTTAGACTCAAAGCAGATGGAATCGTGGGTTGGCCCGGAGAATGGCTCGAGTAAAATGAGGGATTCCTCGGGTTATTTGATTTGATGTAAAACAGTTTTAAAATTGTAAAGAAAATCAAGTTATTGAAAAAAAAAATTGTTAAAACAAATTTCTTTTAAATATTAGATGTTATTTAAGTTTTGAAATTGGTTAAGAAGGTTTTTAAATAAAATTGTTTTAATTAACCAGGTTTTAAAATGTTTTAAAATACACATAACCTTTATTTTAAAGTTTATTTTAAATAAACTTAACGTTCCTTTTTAAAAAATGGGGTCCCCTCCACCTTCTATTCTTCTTCCCTCTAAACAGTCCCATTCCCTTTCTCCTCTTCAACCCTGTCCTTCTTCTCCGATTCTTGTACCACCGTCAGCTACTACCCATCTCCCTGTGTCAGTCCCCTCTACATCCTTTGTCAGTAATATTGTAGTGCCTGCAAATGTTGCAGATGCTATTCCTAAACCTTCTCCTCTTCTCCCTGTGACCATTCTCCCTTCTTCAGCTCCTTTACTACCTCAACCTTCACCTACTCCTCCTCGTTCTTGGAATTCACTCTTTAAAGCAAAGCCCAACAATGCAGGGAAATATGTACCTCGTGGTTTTCAACTTGACTTTATTGGTAACTCTATTGTGCCATCACCTGATGTTATTCAGGCTGGCAATTCTATGTGGAAGGAGTATCTTGTTGGATTTTTCCTTGATAACCCTCTCCCTTATGCTACTGTGGTGTACTATCTCAAAAAGGTTTGGAAACTTCGTGGTTCAATATCTGTAAAGTCAGATGGTTTTTTGTTTCTCTTTAAATTTACTAATGATGAAGATAGGTCAAGAATTGCTGAATCTGATCCTGTAGTTATGAGAAACAAGCTTTTTATAGTGAAGCCATGGGATGAGAACATTGGCAATACTTGTAGTAGTATAAAATTAGTTCCAGTTTGGATTAAGCTTTACAATATTCCACTTTATGCTTGGTCACCATTGGGTATCAACTGGTTAGCTTCAAGAGTAGGGAAACCTCTTTGTTTGGATGCCTCAACTGAAAATTTTGAGCGCATATCTTTTGCGAAATGTTTAGTTGAAGTAACTCCAAATCAAGATTTACTTGATGATTTTACAGTTCGAATGTTAAATGGTTTTGAGCAAATTGTTAAAGTTGAATATTTGTGGAAACCTGAAATATGTATTGAATGTAAAGAGTTTGGTCATACTGTAGAAAGTTGTAAGAAAGTTGAATGTGTAGGTGTTGTAGAGCAATGTTTAGAAAAAGAGCAGCTGAATACAAGTGATGGAGGAATGAATAAGATGAAGAAGGGGCAAAGTATAGTAAAGCAGGACAAAGTGAAACAGATATGGCAAAAGGTTGTTAAGAATAAAGGGAAAAAAGTTGTAAATTGTGAGCAAAAAGAAGTAGTTGCTCTGAAGAAATCAGGTGAAAATGGAACTGTAATACATGATGGTCCTGAGCAAAGCAATAAAGAAAATGGTAAGGAGAGTGTACTACCCAGTGTTGAGCAATGTTGCACAGTAAGCACACAAAATCAGTACAACTTGCTGTAATGTGCAGATAATGAATGTTATAAATTGGAAATGTATGATGAGGAGGAAGGAGAAATTACAGGTGAAGACAAAAGTAGACAAGAACACAATGTGACAACCAAGTATCATAAAGAGAATGAAACTAATGATGAACAAAATGAATTATGTACACAAATTCAGGTTGCTAGACCTAGTGTGCAGGAAAGTAATAATAAACTTTCCACTCCAGTAAAGAATGGAATAGGGGTTGTTAATGTTGCAACTGAAGAACATGCTCACACATAAGTAAATGCAACTGATTTTGATAGAAGTTGGTGTCAATCTTTTGAAACACAAATCTATCAACTTATAACCTCCTTGCATTCTGCTTCTGTTCAAATTCAACCACCTACCTCTCCACATTACAAATTCTCAATACAACTTCCTGGTTGGCCTACATCCAATTCAAACAAACAATCTCAATCAGCATCACTTCATGTCCCTCCCACTCATACGAAATCTCAACCAACCTCTCCCCGGTCTGTACCAAGAAGGAAAATTGAAACAAGGTCTCTGTCAGCTCAGAGGAGAAATAGCAGCACCCAAAATCAATAATTTTTAATGTTAAAAAATATTGCATCTTGGAACATAAGAGGAGCCCATAATAATTTGAAACTTGATCAAGTGAAAAGATATATATCAGAGCATAACATTTGTATTTTTGGCCTTCTTGAAACTAAGCTCAATAGTACTTTATCCCAAAAAGTAGCAAACTACATTAATCCAAAATGGTCAATACATCATAACCTTGAAGCTGCTACTTATGGAAGAATTCTTGTCATTTATGATCCTACTGTTACAACTCTTTCTCCTATTCTCTCAGCTAGGCAGTATATTCACTTTCATGTCCATGTTTGTCAATCTCAAACTTCTTTCTACTTAACTTTTGTATATGCTGATAACTCTGTCATCTCTAGAAATGCTTTCCTTAATTCATTGCCACCTTTAAGACAAGCATCTCACCCCTGGCTTGTACTAGGTGATTTCAACTCCTGTTTTGCTTATGATGATAAATTTGGTGGATCTCCTCTTCTACCTAGAGACATTGAATCTCTCAATCTTGCAGTTCATGATTCTAATTTGTTATTGGTTAACAAATCTGGGGCTAAATTCTCATGGAATAATAGAAGTAGAAGTGGTGTTCGTATCTTCACTACTATTGACCATGCTTTTAGTAATTTACAATCTCTCAATCAATGGCCCTGTCTCTCTGTCTTACTACCACAGCCTATTCTTTCAGATCACTCCCCCCTTGTCCTAACTTTTGGGAACCATTTGAGGAAGGAAAAAAGAAGTTTTAAATTTTTTAATGCCTGGTCCAAGCATGAACAATTTTTGAGCATTGTTAAACAAGCAAACTCTGAAATTATTTGTTATGGTAACCCTATGTATAAATTTTGCAGGAAATTAAAAAGTATCAAGCTTGCTATCAAACTGTGGGTATCTACTACTTTTGGTTCTGGTAGCCTACTGTCCACTACACTGAAAGAGCAGCTGAAGATTAAACAAGAGTACATGATGGACCACCCACTTGATATCCAAGCATCTGCTGAAGAGGGGAAATTACACAAGGAAGTTCACATTGCCCTCACCTTGGAAGCAAGCATGAAGAGGCAGCAACTGCACAAAAAATGGATAGTTGAGGGGGATAGAAATACTAAATTCTATCATGATTCTATTAAAGTTAAGCATTCTAGAGAGAATATTTTTACTATTACTGATGAACATGGTTCACTTTTTAACACTGCAGACACTGTTGATCAAGCATTTATCCAATACTACACCAATCTGTTTAGCAATGCTAATGGTTTCATTCCTGATTTGAACCTCATATCCACACTTGATCTACCTTGCATTTCTACTATGGAAGCTTCCTCTCTTATTTTGCCTGTTACTAATGAAGAAATCAAAGCCACCCTTTTCTCTATGAACAAGCAATCAACAGGAGGCCCTGATGGATTAAATGTCATCTTCTTCATAACAACTTGGAATGTTTTAGGTGATGATTTTTGTGCTGCAATCCACAACTTTTTCAATAAGTGTAAGTTGCTTGGATAAGTCAATAGCACAAACATTGCCTTGATCCCTAAGGTCACTCCTCCTATAAGTGTAACATCATTCAGACCCATTTCTTGCTGTAATGTTGTTTACAAGTGTATATCAAAAATCCTAGCTTCTCGTCTTGTCAAAGTTCTGCCTTCTGTTGTTTCCAACAACCAATCTGCATTTATACCATCTAGAGACATAATTGATAATGTTCTCCTTGCACAAGAATTACTCAAAGGTTATGGCAGGAAGAATGTGGTTCCTGCAGCTACTCTTAAACTTGATATAACCAAGGCCTATGATTCAATCCATTGGGATTCTATTGTTAGGATATTGGCAGTGATGGGGTTCCCTAAAGCTTTTGTGTCCTGGATATATGTATGTATATCTACCCCATCCTTCTCTATAGTTATAAATGGCAGACCTGTTGGTAATTTCAGAAGTAGTAAAGGAATTCGCCAAGGTGACCCATTATCATCATACTTATTCTTGATGGTTATGGAAGTGTTAACTGTAATTCTTAGAGATAAGTACAAACATAAATTCATTAAGTATCATCCTAAGTGCTCTGATTTACAAATTACCTCAATTATGTTTGCTGACGATGTTATGTTGTTTACCAAACCTGAAATGCCTTCTTTGAATGGTGTTTTGGAAGTTTTGCATGAATTTCACAGTATGACAGGACTCTCTATTAATCATGGCAAGTCTTCTCTTTTGGTCACTGGGGTTAGTCAAATGCAGGCTGCTGCTCTTCATAATCAAACTGGTCTCTCTAGCATGACTAATGATATGAGGTATCTTGGTCTACCTTTAATATCTAAAAGAATAACTAAGGCTGATTGCATTCCCCTTTACAATAAAATCACCTCTGCATTAACTAGTTGGGACAATAGGAGCTTGTCACAGAGTGGTAGGCTAGTTATTATTCAATCTGTTGTTTTTCCCACTTTGGTCTACTGGGCTAGAACCATTTTCCTTCCTGTTAAAATGTTGCAACTAATAAGGTCTGCCATGATTAGATTTTTTTGGACAGGAAGTATACACAACAGAAAGATTGTGCCTTGTTCCTTTTCTAGAATTGATACACCTTTGAAACTTGGTGGGTTGGGAGTTATAGATATCAGGAAATGGAATACATCTGCTATTAGTAAGCAATTTGATGTCCTTCTAAATAAGAAGAATAGTTTGTGGGTTAGTTGGACATGGAATCACAGCATAAAGAATAAGCATTTTTGGACTATGGAAACACCACAAAACTGCAACTGGATTTGGAGAAGTATGTTGAATCTCAGGCATGTTTTCCTCCTTATGGTACTATATCCCATAAATTCTACAATGGCTGTTAGCTTTTAGCATGATCCATGGGTTAGTATTGGTCATATCCTCTATAACGTTTGTGATCATGCTCAGATAATACAGTCTGGTATACACCAAAATGCTTTAGCTAATGACTTTTTACATAATGGTAAAATAATGTTACCAACCATCAATAATCAAGTGCTTAAGCAGATGTGGGATGATATACAACAACATATTTACAGTGTGAAGCAGGATGCTTGTGTTACTTGGGATAATAAGTTACACACAGTTAAAACTGTATACAATTATGTTACTGATAGTGATCCACTTCCAGCTGCTAAATGGTACAATGTGATTTGGAATTCTGATTCAACTCCAAAAGAAAATTTAATGATGTGGAAAGTCATAAATCAGGCTTTACTTACTAGAAGTGTTATCAGTGGTTATGGTATGGTTTGTTCCAAATTGTGCTTGTTCTGTCAACTTCATGATGAGTCTACTGATCATCTTTTCTTTGGTTGTCCTGCTTTACACTTCATTATAGACAGGATAAGTTGTATTACTGGTTATCATTTATCTGGTTCTACAACTAGTGCTCTCTGACGTATAATCTATAAAGCAACTAAGTGGAGAAAGGAACAAGGAAGAGCTTTAGCTGTTGTATTGAAAATAAGTATGTCTGTGATCTGGGCAGAGAGAAATTCTATGGTTTTTGATAATTTTAGAAGAACTGATGCTTTAATATGGAAAGATATCAAGTCTCGTACTCATTCTCAGCTTGATTTTTGTGCTGCTGATTTCCCTCCTTCACTGGTTGAAGCTTGGGGATGAGTCTGTTGATTTTGTTATTTTTTTTCTTCTTTTTTTTCTTTTTCATGATGTTGTACTTTTTTATTGTCTTGCAATAAAACTGTAGGGGCCCAGTTAACCCCGCTGGCTTTGCCAAAATAATATTAAAGAAGTAAATTAATATTAAAAATGTTTTAATTGTTAAATTAACTTTTAAAGTATAAGTTAATTTATTTATTAAAGGAAATTAATTATTTAAAGTATATTTCTTAACGAAAATAATTAAGATAAATTAATTAATGATTTACAGGTGATTAATCAAGTGTTTTAAAGGTTAATTAATTAAGGATAATTAATTAATGTAATTAAGGTAATTAATATAAGAAGTAATTAATTAATTAAAGGTTAATTAATTTTAATTTAAGATAGTTAATTTATAATTAAGGGTTAATTAATGATTTATTAATAAAGATGATTAAGAATTAATTAATTAATATTTAAGGGTAAATAAATAATTAATTAAGAACTAATTAATTGAAGGATAATTAATTAAGTGTTAATTAATTAAGTGTTAATTAATTAATATAATTAATTAAGGATAATTAATTAAAGAATAATTAAATAATTAAGGGTTAATTATTTAATGATTATATTCATTTATAAACTAAAGTTGATTAATTAATAATTAAAGGTCAATTAATAAATGATTAAAGGTTAATTAATGATTAAGGTTGTAATTAATTAATGTTAATTAACCTGGATTAGTGATTAATCTGGTTCAATTAATCGGATGATCAATCAACCTTACTTATGGATGTTTGAATTATATGAAATGCTGTGAATTGTTTGATATCTCTACTATGTGATGCTTTGTGATGTGAACTGTTTTAATTCAAGCTGTGATGAATTTAATTTAATTTATCCGTGATTTATCTATGGATCTTTGAATTGAAGATAAGCGTTATAGAAGTATACCGCCTATCCATAATTGCTATGCTTGAACCTGTGATGATTGATGATGTTGCACTATTGTGTAAAACCCCTGGACAACACTATACACACAAAAATATGGATTGCATGAGGAAATTGGTTAAGTCATGGATTTTGGAAAATAATTTTTAAATTGAATTTTGAATCCAAATGGTTTTGGAAATGAATTTGGGTTAAATGTGAAAAGCTTTTGAAAAATAGTTTTGAAGATAAAAGTTACTTTGAATAACTTGATAAAGTTTTGAAATTTAAATAATTTAATTTGAATTTGAATTCAAATTTGGAATTGAGTTACATGTTTGGAAATTATGGTTTAAAAATGTTATACAAGTTATAAATGTGTTTATATGGATTTAAACCATTTTAAAAGTATTGTTTTGGGAATTTGAATTTTACCCAACTTTGAAAGACTTTAACTTGTATAATGAAATCAGATTTTTTCGAAACGAAAACTATTTGTTTTCAAATGATAAAAGCTTTCATATAAGGAAAGAATTTCCAATTTGTGTTGAAAGGATTTCAAGTTTGAAATGAAAATGGTTTCCCAAGTTATTATTGAATCTTTGGAAATGGGTTTAAAAGCTATAAACTAAATCTTTGATTTAAAGATTGAATGAATTAATCCAATTTGAAGTGGAAATTATTTTGGAATCTGTGAATGGATCTTTGTGAAAAATGGTTGGACTTTGTGAAGTAAATCTTTTTGTTTAAAGATTTGGAAGTGTTAATTTGTTTAAACCATTTGAAAAGAAATGTTTTGGGTTTTAAAGTTGTGACTTAACTGAGATCCCATTATCCATATGTTTTAAAATATTGTGCTCACTATTCGGTTTAGCCGGGAGAGGACCTTGTGTCATATAACCCATTTCGAATAGTGATACGACGAAATGGATAGCATTTGAAGACTGGTGATGAAGATCGGGTGTCTTCGAGAACGATAGGGTAACCTGTCGAATGACTCTGCACTGAGTTTCTTCGGTATAAAGATCTCCATATGTGATAGGGAGTCCGATCGGGATTGAGGATGCCCGGAATTACAAGGGCTTTGTGACGACCCACGATTTCGTACCATTCAAATCGACAATAATCCACACATGTCAGACTTGAATGATGCAAAATAATATATTGTAAATAAATTTGGAGCAAAACGAAATCAAATACACAGAATCACAGACACTGAACAATCAGAATAACTCGTAGCGGAATATAAAATAACATAGTAGGTCATGAAGCTACTATAACAAAGTCTCAAAATAAATACATAATATCAGTCTGAAAACAACATAATAGAAATCCCAAATACAAAGAAGTTCACTAATACATGAGATAAACTAGAATAGCTAAAACTGAATTAGATATAAGTATAGATAGGCAGAATCTCCAACAAAGACCAGATCCAAAAAGAGAATCCAAAACTGTGAATACTCAGGCTGACCCGAGCGAAATGCAAAACACAAAACACTCGAGTCAGGACATATATATACTTATATAATGTAAACCAACTCAGGTGAACTGTAATAAAGATACAAGTAACTTAAAGGATGTCTAGGACCACCTATCCTCTAAGGATCCGTTAAACTATTTACTATATAGTAATATTGCACTATTATAGTAATGTCTACAGTAAAATAAACTTACTTTAAAATAGCGTTAAGAAGTGACCCAATATTCCCCTTAACACGTAATAGTCCCATTAGTCCATCCAGTATCAGCTTATCTCCGGATCGGGAGACTACCCTAAATACTCCATGGGCTATCGGAGAAAAACAAACTCGTGGTATAAGCTCGGTATGGTAGGTGACACGACACAAGGCAATGCCAGGGTATATATATCAATTACGCACACGGGCTGGCGGTAACGTAGCAGCCACTACGCCCACCCCGATAAACACTCCAAAAATCAATGGGTGCACCCAAATCAATCACAACAGTAATAGAATGGTATCGAAGAAGTGTGTCCGACCAGAGGAGCTGCCTCTTTTAGCCCGAGATCGCTCCTGTTTTAGCCACCTTAAGCCAACTCACAGGAGTCGGGTCTATGTAATGTACCTCAAGAATGTCGTCACCATCCTACTTCATTCTGGAATCTCCACCGCGTACACAGTTGTTAAAGTGGTATTCGGTATCGATAGAGAGTATGTCCATATCCGATCCCAGTCTCTTTAACGACCAATTATTATTATAACCCGTAGTTATAATTTAAAAATGGTATTTATACTTCAAAAATCAAATATCATTTCAAAAATTCAATATCATTTCAACATTCAAATCCATTCCAAAATATCAAAATATCATATCTTTCGAAACCATATTCATTTTATTTAAATTTAAAATACCATTTCAACTCACATTTCAAAATAGTTTGTATTTCAAAACAATTTACTTCATTTTATATCATAAAAATGAAGTTACTATATTTAATAATTGAATATTAAATTTCCAAAATTTTATTATTTCAAATTTCATTCATTCACTTAAATTTATCAAAACAATGAAAATTCACCCTTCGCAGCATTTAGAAAATGCTACGGAAAGTTACTTTTAAAACAATTCAATTTAACAAATGACAGCATTTAAAATGCTGTTGTAGGGTTACTTTAGTTCAAATAAAACCTTAGTTAAATTAACAATTACAACACTTACAAAGTGCTATAATAGCCTTTAATTCAATTTAGCCATTTAGTTTATTTCTATCAACTACAGCATTAACAAATGTTGTAATACCTTTACATTAGAAATAATAGCATTTCAAAAATGCTGTTAATTAAAT
The DNA here is from genome assembly GCA_030765085.1 of Allium cepa. NCBI lineage: Eukaryota > Viridiplantae > Streptophyta > Magnoliopsida > Asparagales > Amaryllidaceae > Allium > Allium cepa. The sequence continues at coordinate 72,736,135 of CM060946.1, read as the reverse complement.
TTCAAATATTCAATATAATTTCACAAACAATCAAATTTTTATTTAAACCACTTTAAACTTATAAAATCATACATTTTCATTTTTAAACTATCATTTAATCACCCTTATATTTATGATTTTATAAAGTTAAATTTCTATTCAAAAATCAATATTTAATAATAATTCACTTATAAAATTCAAGCATTAAATTTTAATTCTTTAAATTAAAAAATTTAAATTAAGTTCAAATTTTCAAATATAACTTATTTTTCATTTTATTTACTTAACTTAAAATTCATTTTCAAACAAATTTCACAAATTTCCAATTTAAGTTGTATTTCAAAATTCAACTTAAATATTCACTTATTTCACATCTTAATTTATACAAAAACCATTAATACTTTATAAAAATAATTTTAAATTCATTTTAAATCAAATTTTAAATTTATTTATCATATTTTCCTACCTAATTTAAATTCCATTTATAACCAAATCAAAATTTCCAAAATAACTTATATTTCAAATTTCTAACTTTACCATTAATTTATTTCACTTATAAATTCTTAGAAAATCAATAATACTTTACAAAATAATTTTTAATTAATTTTAAATCAAAATATTATAATATTTACATTTCTAAAATACTTTAAAAAATTTAGAAAAATATATATATTAACCACAGGTCTGTATAAAATTTTCTACCCTAAGTAAAGTGATACAGATATTATATCATTTCAATCCATAATTTACAAAGAAAGCCCAGGTTTATCATTTCAAAACCGCAGTCCCAAGTAAGTGAAATAATTAAAAATCATTCAGGCCTATCATTTCAGCCCATAATGATTTTTCCCTATTCTAAAGTCCGTTCGGGTATGTATCATTTCAACCCATAGTGATTCTAATTTAAAGGGAACTTATAGTGTGATAAACTGATATAAATAACAAAATAGAATTATATAACAATAACAGATGGTATAACAGGTAAATAAGCATGGGTGAACATCATATGATCATAGCATGGCAAATATAGCATGGTGATATATTTTACAGATTCAATTGTAATCAGTTTACTAGTCATATAAGTATAAATCCTGTCTGGTGAAAATTACTCACTTGTATAAGCTGGAGATGACAACCAAATGCACAAACAAAGAATTTCAAAGGCACGATAACACGATTACAATTTTAGAATGGGAGAGCCAAAGTTAATTATCTTGTCAAATATCAAACGAAACAAAGTACAATATAAATTTTCAACCCAAAATATTTATAAACAATGCTAGGAATAAATACACAACTCAAAGCTAAAGCTTTTGCACTTGCGTTCAACAACATATGATTCATCCATAGGCTAGAAAAGCACTGCCAAGGTGAGGATTTGGATCAGGTTCAGGTCATATAGGTTGGCCATAACAATATATAAAGGAGAAGAGAGAGATATGTGTGCATGAACACACAAATTCAAGGCATAAAAGTGGATTCAAGGCCATCAAAGGTCTCGGCCAAGCATGGATGGGCAAGGCCTGATCTGGAGAGTGCATGGTGTGATGTGGCAGGGTCTCAGGCTCAGGTTTGGCTAGTGGTGGTGGTGCACAAGTCAGCCAAGGTGGTGGTTGGAGTGGTGGAAAAAAGGGGGAGCTCGGCTATGAAGTTAAAGTGGAATTTTCTTCAATTTCTTGGTGGATCTTCAACATAGAGGCTATGGCCATGAAATGATAGGGGAAAGGAGGGGATGGTGGCTGGTTGTGGTGGAGGCGGCCAAGGTGCTGGAGATGGAGGGGCCAAACACATGAAGGTGAATGCAAGTAGAAAATCAAAAAAAAACAATGAAAGAAAAATGAAAAAAAATGAAAGGTTTTACCAAAACTTTTCTACAAGAGATAGGCTAAACCTTTTAGGGTTTGAGGAATTATTATTTTCACGTGAAAGAAAGTGGACTGGTCGGCTGAACAATAGGGTAATATGGCAGCAAGTTGAAGTGGTGCATTGATTGGTGAAAATGTAGAGTGAGTATGAAAAGACAATGTACATAAAAGGTCACAAACTATTCAAATGTCCTTAATTCTTTTTGCAATTTTAAATACATGTAAAAATATATATAAATAAAAATAAAACACAAAAATATAATGCATTCATAAAAATAAATAAATAAATTTTAAATAAATATAATTAAATTAAGAAAATAGCAAAAATATGGAAATTAGGCTTTTAAAATAGAAAATAAATTCAATAAATTTTAGAAAATTTTTATCATCACTTTAAAATATTTAAAAATGAAATCTTGTAATAAAAAAATTTTAAAAATAATTTCAAAATAAAATAAAGTCAAATTTAAAATTATATTTAAAAATCTAGGGTTGTTACAGGCTTCTTTGTGAAGTGCCTTCGGTTCTGTTCGAACCCGGAACAGACTTGTATGGATGTGTGTCTGACATTACACTTTCAGATGTAAAACCGGTTTCTATCAAATACATTTTTGTTTAGTGGCGGAGAATTTATTCTCTTAGCTTCACACCCTTCTCTGAGACGTACAAGCTTAGAGGTTACATAGTTGATGGTTACTAGTGACACATTCCCAATTTGGTAATGTGGCATACGAATTGCTGCTGATCATTTGTTGATCAAAGCATGGCTTATCGAAAAAGTGTAGCTTTATGGACGAGACTTCGTCAAGCCTCACAATCCAATTATGGTCGAAACAAGAATCGTGGCAGCAAGGTTATTTGGGGGTAGCGCCCCCTGAGGGTACGTCCATTTCCTTCTGGATAAAAGGTGGCATCATGGTATGGAGCACAGATATTTACCTGTGTGGTTGCTGCAAACTTATTGCTTTGTGGTTGTTGGTTGAGAGGTACCTCGGATAAAGGTTGGTAACGACCGGGGGATGGCATGCTTGTGTCAGTAGTTACCTAGTTACAGAGGTAACACAACCTTGTGTTGGCAGAGATCCAGTTAGGTTCTCGGGGGCATCCCTCCAGAGGCGTTCCATTTTGTGTGGGAAGTTCCTTTGCCTGACCTTTGTTGGAAACCCAATCATCAAATACGCGCCTTGCACGGTTTTAGTTGTAGAACCTGCCATTTAACATGGTAGATGTAGTAGGCATACTATAATGGTACGTATGATGGCTAAGATTAATATTATACTTGCAAATGTTTTATGCACTATGCACTTATAATAATATCAAAATGGTTTTCACATATCAAGCATTTTTGACTGTCATAAGGAGAAATCTCCTCCAAGTTTGCTCTTGAATTGTGTGTGTAGCGGGAGGCCTTATGGTAGTTTCATTTTCCAAAAGCATAGCGAATTTCTTCTACTTCTTCGGTTGATTGTTTTAAAAGAGATAAACTGTTTTGTTTGCTCATACCAGTCTCATGACTGACCTAGATTTTATTGTTCCCATCCAAAATTCTGGGTGCACACAATTTTCCACACTGGCAGTCTAGAGTTGGGATTTTCAGATAATCAAATAATAGATGTAGCTTCGGAAATCTTTGAAGTCTTTTGGTCTTTGAAGCCGTTTGGTTTTTGGAAATCGCTTCGTGGATCGAGTTTGCTTAGTTCAGCATTGATGGTGATTTGAGCTTCTTGGCGTGGAGTTTTGGGATTTGGCATTGAAGACATTGTCTTTCCATTGCTAAGTTTTTATGCTTTGCTGTTGATTCTTTCCGCTGTTGTATTCTAGCTTTGGTATATGCATTGATATTCATTGTATCTTTGTTGTAACAAATGTTGTATATCAATAATATTATTCATTTCTTCCGCTGTGTTGTTGTACTTAATGTGTTATCAGCTCTGACGAACCAGAATCGATGTTTGGGTCTGCGGCATTCGAATACAGGTGATGTATTCGGTGCCGATTTTCGAATGTCGAGTCAGGGTCATTATAAAATTCCAGCACATAGCCCAAAGTGGGTAATACAATCAAAATGGAAGGCATGTAGTGGAGTTTGGATTTTCATATAAATGACCAGGTGAAGGAACTACATTTCGATAGTACATCTCTATAGGAATGTACCACGGAACATCACAAAGGAACCTCTACCAACACAAGACCGGCCTACCTCTATAACTAGGTAGTACCAAATATATCATCCCCCGGTCGTTACCAACCTTTTCCAAGGGCCCTCATAGAATACAAACCACATTAATTTACATCCCGAACGTCATAGCGAGAAGAAATATATCTAGAAGAGGATGATCGTATCCTAATTAGGAATGACCCATTAGCCTTGCTGCATCTAACCTTGTTTCGGTCATTTTCGGTTGATGAGGCATGTGGTAACGATTACCTTTCACATATCACATCACTTAGAACGCCACATGGCCAATTCCATTGATTACTAATTTCCTTCCACAAAAATAAAACCCTTGAGCTCGTATATCTCAAGGAAAGTGTTAAGCTAAGAGAAGTTGCCTTCTCTGCTACCACTGATATACATTTATAAAAACCAATGTACATAATCTTTAGAATGCAATGTCAGACACTCGTCCATACAAGTTGTCCAGGAACAGGACAAATCAAAGGTACTTTCCTACCACATCCTATCGAAAAATCCCTAGGATTAGCAGCGAATAGTCCTTGCATTGGATATTTCATAATGAAGAGACTACTGCTACGATATGTATATTGGGATTTTAACCCCAAACGATCAACAAGAAGTCCTCTACTATGAAAATCCTAAATATCAATATCATCGGTAACCTGCACAATCGAACGCATATACGTTGGTCCGAAGTGGTTTTCAGATAAATCTGATCCCGATCTCTTTGCACCAACAACGCATAAGCGTTTTCAACTTTACATACAAACTACATCTCATAGACTTATCACGTCTCCAACTTTCGACCTGCTATTCTTCGGCCAAGAAGGAAGCTCGATAAACTGGAGTAATACTCTGCATAGCATGAATCAACAACCTCAACAGAAACGATAATCAAGCCTACACATATGGCTACGTACTAAGTGTACGACTAAATAGTTCCCACATCAAGTGGAGGAACTAAAATGGGCGGATTTGATAGTCGGTTGTTTAACTATCAAAGCAAACAACAAATATTTAGCACCATAAGCAATCACCAGGCCATTATAATTAATCTTTTATTAATTAAATCACTTTCCAAATATTCACTTCAAATTATCTTTAAAAAAGATATATTCTCAGAACCATTTCAATATTTCAATATTGGAAAACATTTCCATATACTTAATTAAACCATATAAGCATAGTCACAAATCTATTTAGAAAAGCCGAATATTTTTCAACACGCACTTTATTGGGTCAAAACGAATGTTGCGTAAAACATCGTTACGAAAACCCAAAATCATTAATATACAGATTCGATAATTAGATAGATATATAAATAATATATTATACAAAACATCTCCTTTCGAAAATCATTTACTATAACAACAGTGTTATAGTCCATGCTTTCCTTACTTCTTGAAAACGTCTATTTCAATAATGAATGTTGAAATCTATGTATTCGATACTTAACACATTTTAAAGCATCTTCAAATCATTTAACTCCATTTAAAAGATTACTTTTCAAAACATTTACTTAATTTAGAAGATTATTTACTGTCTAAAATCGTGAATATAATTCATTAACTAAATTCATTGCTTCTACACATTTATTAAAGGATTATCCACTGTCCAAAATTATGATAGTTCCTTTAATAATTTTCATAATTAACTTATCAAATTCAATTGATTTTGGATTTATAAAATAATGTTTATAAATCACATTTCTATTTTTATAAAAATTTCCATTTATAAAATCCCTTTATTAACTAAGCTCATTTATCTCGTTTATATGCCAAAATCCAATTATAAATCAATTTACTTATAAATCTCTTATCTACAAATTCATTCTTTTTATAACTTCATAAATTTGTAAATCCATAAATCTTATTTACTTATAAGATCCATTTATACTTCATTTTAACACTTATAAAACTCCTTTACATTTCCATCATTTTGATTTATAAAAATTCAATTTTTATAAATCTTATACATAAACCGTTTATAACAAGTTCAAAATTCCAATTTAAACTATTTTACAAAATAGTTAACTCCATATTTCAAAAGTCACATTTTGATTCCATTTTAAATAAACTTCTTCTTTTAATAATTTACAACTTATTATTAAAACTTATATAACGTCAAAAATCACTTAAACAGCCTTTTAATTTAAAAATCTCATTTTATCATTTTTAAAATTCCAAAATATGGCCTATTACTGCAACAGCACTAAATAAGATGATTCACATCAATAATATCAACCTTGGCATCCAAAACATCATATATTTTATGATAACAGCATATATAACAATATCTATAAATAAAAATCAACACTAGTGTGGAATCCAGTTAGATCCCTCCAACCTATTACCAGCAACAAATATACATATTAGAAAATATTTACAATGCCCGCTTCGAGGCACACGCGCGCACAAAAGGGTCATCCGCTCATATACAGGAACATATAGGGTCTCATTTGCTCTAATAGGCAGGAATGTATACGAATACCAATATATATATATATAATATCATATATCATCCAAACAATCATCAGTCAACACAAATAAATTTATTCCCACTTATATAAAAATATCAGTGAGTCAGAAAGAGTGAGTTGTACTCACTTTGGTTCCAATAGATGTTGCAGTTTTTTATTCCGAATAAAATTTAACAAGCGTTTAATTTTATCCAAAATTTTCACTAGCTTTAATCAACTCCAAACAAGCTCTAGAATGTAATGCTCGTCAATACGAACCCAACATAACTTGTTTCGTCAAGAATGGACCTCGTATGAAGAAGTTATGTTATTTTAAAGTTCACACAAATTTATATAATATAATTTACAATTCTTTTTTTAAACCTACTTTTAAATCTGGCCTTACATTCACATCATCAAATCCTGGCCGCATCTCTCTTTTCTTCTTCCCCCTGCATTTCCAGGTGATGGTCGAACCAATAGCCAACCTTAAACCCTAATTGTCGCGGCCAAAACTTCGATCGAGAGGACGATCGACTAATGCCGTTCGAAGCGCCACCACTTGCTCCACCTTCGGCATGAACGATGTGAAGCTCGGTTGCCTATTCACCATGAAAAATGCACATAAATGCACGACCTTTGAACTACATTTGCCATTGATTTACATTGCAAAATCCAATCATCACCGTTGGATGTGAAGTAATCATCGAGCTTGACATTTCTATAGTTGATAGTTTTTACTAAAAATGGATGGATTGGAAGAGATCAAGGAGAGAAAGATATGATTTTCTGGCCATTGAAATATAATAGTGGTGGCCGAGTGAAACCCTAGGGTTTGAGTTGTTTGAAAAAAATGAATGTTGAGGTCTTTTTTATAAAATTTCTACGCACTATTCATCCGAAATTTTTTCGAACTCCAATCGAAGTGTGCCACCTAGCGTTTATAATATTTTACCCCCATTTCGAGCGCAATAGAATATATATCGGAGGACAATTCGATCATATTTGAAAGATAGGTTTTCGAATCAACTTATTTAAATTAAAATTTACTTAAACTAATTTATATGCGTTTCAGCTTCCCTCGAACAAACCGTAAATCCGATTGACACGAAATTTGAAATCCTACATTAATATAACATTACAGATCCAATAAAACTGGTTTCATCAAAATCCAAGATTGTATCAAAAATGACTATTTTTACACGTTAATTTAATATTAAATATTCAATTTTCTATAAATTAATTTTTAATACAAATTTTAAAAGTTCTCTAACATCATTCTAATTCAAGTAGAATTTAATTCTTCTTTATAAATCATTTTCCTTCACAATAAGTTAATATTCCAATTATTTCTGCAATTTCAAATATTAAATTTAATTGCCTAATTAAATCCTTATATTCGAAATATAAGTTATTCAACTTAAAAAATTTACTTATGAATATTTAAAATCATTTAAATATCCTAATTCCGAATGCCTGAAATTCTGGGTCGTTACATTCTCCTCTACTTAAAAGAATTTCGTCCTCGAAATTACCAAGTGAGAAAAAGCCATAATATCCATTAACTTTTCAAAACAACTCATTCAAATTGGATTACCAAATGTCTTAAGTGTTTAACTTTCCGATAACTCCATTAGTTAAGCTTCTCATAAAAACTTTTCTAAGTTTTCAAATGCATTCTTAGTTATCTTTTCAAAACTAACTAATATCATTTAACTTTTAACTCAAAATCAAAATTTTAGTTATTAAAATTTTTCTAACGCCATAAATTTTTAAAAAATTTCGCCATAGCATCCTATGCATGGTTCGATCGTAGTAGGATCACAATATATATGTATATCACAAATATACATCTCATCTTCGAGGATGAGGCATCCCGTAAGGAAAAAATATATAAAAACAACATGTAACCCGAGATATGTATCTTATATATTATTAGCGAGCATATACGGATAATATAGTGCGAAAGCGAGCTCCAAATGTGATGCATACGCCATCCACACCTATTAAACACTCAACAAACAATGAGTACATGTATATATGCAAAGAAATATCAATATACAACATATACCAATACAACAGCTATATGTGCCAATATAACAATTGTAATCAAAAGCAAAAAATCCATCCAACAAACCAATATCTATCAAATCAATCCATAACCAAATCAACTAACATCTATCTAATAACTAATACATATCCAACATAACCAAGTTTATTTTAATTTACTTTAAACTCAAACATTCATATTTACTTTGTTTACGTTCAATTTGGCTTAATATTCAATTAGATTTAAAAGTATTAACACTTACATCCATCATTCCATATCAACTCATTTACATTCGATTGATTAACATTCAATCCATATTTTATTTACTAATTTATTTCATTTGTTCAATTCAATTCAGTCATTAATTTAATTGCTAACTCATTTTAAAACTAAAGTTGAATTTCCATTATATAACTCAAATTCTTGCTCATCATTTCAACTTTTTTTTTCATTGTTAATATCAATTTCAGCTTCATTCAGTCATCACTTAATTTAAATTTCATCACAACATTTCGTTCTATTTGACTTAACTTAAATTTCATCTCTAAAGTCATTTTATTCAACTTTTACTTAAGCCAAATTTCATCTCACTATTCAAATTCAGATTTTGTCTTGCTTAACAATTTTTTTTACCTATTTTAACAGTTGGTTTTACATACATTTTTCTCATTTTATAAGTTATATGACTTAGTTATCTAAACTTTCAAATTCATATTATAATCACTTACCATTTAAGTTTAATTTTTATTTCAATAACTTATCTAATCCAGTTCAAATCCAGTCTACTTTATTTAACTTTCCTTTAGTTAGATTTCAAATCATATATTTCATTATGCTAACTCAAATTTATTTCATATTATAAGTCCAAATTCATTTTACTTATATTCATTAATTTCAAATTGGATTGTAAATTCAAATTCGTTTATCACAATAAAACTAAAAATTTTAATTTACTATTGGTAGCAAATCAATCACATAGAAACTCAAAAATGATACCGATGATGTTGCAGCCATCATCCTTATTATTTTCCAGCAACAGTAGTGAATTCAATGCTTTAAAATCTTTTTAAAAATCCCTTTATATTTATAAATTGCAATCATAAATTCTTTACTATATAATATCACTATTTTACTGTATTTATATAAGATTCATTCCAAATTCATTTATCTTATTTAGATTTATAATAATATAATCTCTTTAAACTTTGAAAAACGACGGTCAAAATTAACGGGATTCAAAATTCTCCAAATTCTAAGTTTAAATCCATTTTTATTTGCAATTCATATTTATTAATATATTCATGTAGTTTCTTTTTTATATATATAAGATTATTTCACAATTGTAAATCCTATTAATTATAATTCCATATTTTATAATTCACTTACTTATATAATTTATTCTTTTACAACAGTAGCTTTCATTTAAATTATTCATACAGCTTTTATTAACTTATATATATTTACATTTTCAAACAAACAAATAATCAATTTATATATACTATAACAATTTCTGAAAATTTTTATTTACCCAATATAAAAACAATACTATGTTGATTTATCTCGTTTAAGTGTTTAAAAATCCCTGTCGATGATATGGCGTTCCACAAACTGACCAGAATTCACAAACAACTCAATGGATATGTGACGACCGCCCATGACCCCCGCACGGAAAGAAGAGAATGGTGCGCTGAAAGTGTGCCAGGCAGCCATGGACGATAGTCAAGGGTAAAAATAAACATCGCAGACTCTATCGTAAAACTCACAGCGCATGGACAAAATACAATAGGGAAATATAATATAGTGAAGCTCTATAGAACAGAAACTGTATATCATAAAATCTGAACAGCTTTATACAATGTCTGAATCTGAAATACAAGAAGCCTCACTACATGGCACTCAGAGTACAACAAACAGCGGAAAATCCAGTACATATAATATGAAAAGATATGTAAAAGCCTCCTGCTCGTCTTCGTCATCATCAGCGTGAGCCACTAAGATCAGCACCTGTCACCTGTCACCTAGTCTGCCCATCCCAAACATGGATGAACAGCCCAAGGTAATAAGAGGAGACATAAAACCTTGAGTCAGACAACAGTCTTAGTGAGCAGTAAATCAACTATCAAGCATACCAAAAGAATATAAAGGATACAAGGAATAGGAACCCAAATCATCCCACTCCACCTCTTTCTACAGTGATAGCCTCCAGACACACACTAAGGAGAAGCAAACATAGCAAACAGATACAAAAGTAAAGCAGTAACCACTCGAGTCAAGGTCGATGTTTCCCAAATACAAACCCCCAAGGCCTAAACCAAGATCAGATAAGCACCCAGAAAACACCGCTCTTGAGACCGAATGATAGTACATCCAAACATCCATGACTCTGGCTATCACTGTTATCATTGCTTTGATTTCATCGTTAGTTGAACGAACGGCACATTATTTCATCCGTCAGTCAAGGGCTAATGGAAACCCCGGTTCTAGACATAACTCTGCACGTCATCGTGACCCGTGCCTAGGATATCAATGCTGCCCAGAGTACTAGCACGTCGTCGTAGCCCGTGCTTGGGATATCAATGCCGCCCAACGTACTCTTGCTTTGAGCATGCTAGAACCTTCAACAACGATGAAGTCTCAGCCTCCTAGTCATCCTCCTCGACGACTATTCTCATTCTAGCTCAAGCGCCTCTCAAGCCTTCCATTATCCATTCAAAACTCGAACCATATCACCGAGTTATCAACCTGCTTGGAATGATCCCGTCTGGATGAAACCAAGACTATCTCATATCATACTTTGCTTCACCGCATCTTAGCAAAGTCCATATCATGCTTCGCCTCATCACATCATGGCAAAGTCCATCATCATCATACTTCGCTTCCTCAAATCTTAGCAAAGTCCTCGAACCCATCCATATGAGCTTCAACATTCGCTTCATATGCCACAAGCAGCTTTCTTCATTCAAGAGCCTTTCCACTTAGCTTTTGAATCATCTTCAATCATCTTGTCCCAAATCAACTACAAGCTAACTCGAGACAATCTAAACAATCATACATCCAAACAATCAAGCATTCAAACAAAATCTAACGAGCAATATTAACTATAATGGCAATTTCGTAATTAAATGAGCGAAAGTCCAACATATATGAAATCATAGTTTTTTTAGCATAGATCTACCAAATCTAAAACATGGGTTTTATCCCTAATACTTGTTAAACTAACTTGCATAAGTAAATATCTTCAAAAACAATGGATCTAGACTCGGATTTAAGAAAAATGCATGAAAACTCTAACTTTAACACTCAAACAAGCCACCAATCCAATATACTCCTTTGGGTCCGCGTGAGAGATAACTACCACTCACCAAATCACCAAAACAACCTAAAATCAATCAACTTCAGATCTGGACAGCAAGGACTTGAGCTTGATCCGGAGAAATTTCACTTGAAACGGTGAAATCTAGCTTCGTCGGATGAAAATCTTCCACTTTGGCTCTCGATCTTCGATCTTGATCTTCGATCTTCAACGGATGTTAGCACTTGATTGAAGTGGAGAAAGAAGTGAAGAAAATGCTGTAGCCGAGTCTCCAAAATGGCAGCACTTCGTCGCTTCAAAAACCGGTGCCAAAAAGTGAGCCAAACCCCTCTATTTATAGGCTGAATTCTCTCTTAGGTCGGCCAGAACTTTAACTCGGAGCTCGCTATTAGGTCGTTACCGACCTATCCCTTGCCTACCTATCCCTTGCCGACCCAACAGCCACAGCCTACCGACCCAACATGCCTCAACTTAATCAGCACACACGGCCTAACTAATAGCCGGTCTAAAAACTTCACGAGATACACACTCTACCGACCCAACTATCTAACATACCTGCCGACCTAACTCACTCCGAGTCAACGACCCATCATAGTTGCCGACCCAGCCCCAAAGCCAACCTGACAACACGGCCGACCTAACTTTATGCCGAGTCAACATACTACTAGCTCCTAAGTCGTCCGAACAACCTAGCAATAACCAACCCAACCCTTGCCGACTCAACACTTAGGCAATTTAAGGTCATAGCTCGTACCAACGACTCATCAAGTACACGATCTAACGACTTAGCCCTAGTGCCGACCTAAAGACTTAAACGAGCTAACGAGATAACTATATACCGACCTAACAACCTCCCGAGTTACGACTTATCTCACAACAGGGTCTTCACGACCTAACTATACTTAAGTCGTTTACGACTTAAGCTCTAGCACTAGGTCGGTCACACGACCTATCACCCAACTACTAAGTCGCTAGCTCCTACTAGGTCACTCGAATCCCTAACCCGGTAACTCTTAGGTCGTACTGCCCCTTTAACTCGCTCACAACCTTAGGTCGGCAAACACCTTAAGTCGTTCAGTTCCTAACCCGGTCAAACCTTAACTCGGTCCAAACATTAACCTATTAACTCGGTCACGACTCAATCCTTTAACTCATTGACTCGCTAATTCTCATAACTCGGCCACTAGTTATCTCGGCAACATGTTAACCCTTCTATCTCGTGAGTCGGTCCTAATTCTAACATGCTAACCCACTGACTCGGCCTAGACCATGAGTCGTTTCCTCCTCTTGACTCGGTCACATACTAACTCGTATAGCTTGTTAACTCGAACATGACTCATTACTAAACACACGAGTTAACTTTCTAAACGACTCTGGTTAGAGACAACATAAACAACACTAATGACCTGTAAATTCTACGATATATCAACACGTAAAATACGGGTCGTTACATTCTCTCCCCCTTAGGAATTTCGTCCCCGAAATTCCAAGCAAACAACAGCAATCAAAGATATTCCGCATGCCTACCATCCATAGCAATCAACAAACCATGCATCCAATTCTAGCCTAGCATGCAGAATTCTAAGATAGGAATCAAGTTACAAATTCATGAGATGTCACGACACCTTAGGGCCATACCTCAAAGAGTTCTGGATGAGCTGCCTTCATCCTCTCTTCCTCCTCCCACGTACAGTCGTTAACATCGTCACTCCATTGTATCTTGAGCAACGTAATCGTCTTTCTCCTAAGCTGTTTCGTATCGGTTTCAACAATACGAAGCGGCCTACGAGGTCTTCTAACAACTGGATCAACCTCCAAATCTTCATAGCTATCAGCAGAAACCACTGTACTCGAATCGTGCACATACTTCCGTAGATATGATACATGAAAAACATTGTGCACACCCGCCATCTTCTCCGGTAACTCCAATCTATAAGCAAGCTTTCCAATACGCTCGATGATCGGGAATGGTCCAACAAATCTCGGAGTTAACTTTCCTTTCTTCCCGAATCGAATAACATTCTTCAAAGGAGAAATCTTCACAAAGACCATATCACCTACATCGAACTCCAAATCCTTTCGACGTTTATCTGCATAACTCTTCTGACGATCCTGGGCTGCCTTCATTCGTTGCCGAATGATCTCTATGCAATCCGTAGTCTGACGAATCATCTCTGGCCCAAGCATCAGCTTTTCTCCAGCTTCCAACCAACATGTCGGAGAATTACACGGTCTTCCATACAGTGCTTCATATGGTGCCATTCCAATGCTCGACTGATAACTGTTGTTATATGCAAACTCCACCAAATGAAGGTGATCTTCCCATGATCCTCCGAAATCCAAAACACATGCTCTCAAGAGATCTTCCAAAACCCGGTTGACTCTCTCAGTCTGACCATCTGTTTGGGGATGATAAGCTGTACTCAGACACAACTCGGTTCCCAAAACTTCTTGAAAGCTCTTCCAAAATCCACTAGTGAACAATGAATCTCGATCGCTCACTATACTCTTCGGAATACCATGGAAACGAACTATCCACTTAACATACAATTCAGCCAACTTCGATGCAGTCCTTGTCGTCCGAACAGGAATGAATCTCGCACTCTTGGTCAATCGGTCTACAATGACCCAAATCCCTTCATTTCCTGCTCTTGTTCTAGGTAAACCATCGATAAAATCCATCGATATCTGCTCCCACTTCCACGTAGGAACTTCCAATGGCTGAAGCAGTCCACTTGGCTTCTTCTGCTCCGCTTTAACCAACTGGCAATTCATGCACTTGGAAATGAAATTTCCAACATCCTCCTTCATGCCTTCCCAGTAATAGGATCTTTTCATATCCCGATACATCTTATTCCCTCCTGGATGAATCGTCAACTTCGAGTGATGACTTTCTCTTAAAACTTCATCTCTCAATTCATCGATATCGGGAACAACCAATCGTCCTTGCTTCCGAAGCCAACCCTCTCGATCGACTTCGAATCCCTTATCCTTCTCTGGGTCCAACCCAGATTCCAAATCTCGGATAACCTTGACAAGCTTATCGTCTCGCTTTTGACTCTCGCCGATCCTTTCCACAAGAGTAGGTCTTATCGATAAGTTTGCCAACATCTCAGGTTCCAAATCGCATCTTGGTCTGAAATCAAAACCAGCTAGATACTCGAGACTCTTCCATTCCGAAAACATGGCTCCCAATCCTGCATGTCTTCGACTTAACGCATCTGCCACTGCGTTACCTTTTCCCGGAGTATAAGCTATACCAAAATCATACGATGCTAAAAACTCTAGCCATCGTTGCTGCCGAAGATTCAAATCCTTTTGGGAGAAAAGATACTTCAAAGACTTGTGATCCGTAAACAACTCGAATCGAACTCCCAAAAGATAGTGTCTCCACATCTTCAGAGCAAACACAATCGCCGCCAACTCCAAATCATGAGTCGGGTAATTCCTTTCATGCGGCTTCAGTTGTCGACTTGCATACGCAACAACTTTATCCTTCTGCATCAGCACTGCTCCAAGTCCAGTACCGCATGCATCGGTGTAAACCACCATCTCATCATTCCCACTCGGAATAGTCAAAACAGGAGCACTGGTCAGTCGTTCTTTCAGGATTCCAAAGGCCTGCTCACACTTAGCATCCCAACTGAATACCTGATTCTTCTTCGTCAACCCTGTCAATGGTGCAGCTATTTTGGAGAAGTCTTTGATAAACCGACGATAATATCCTGCTAATCCAAGAAAACTTCTCACATCTGATGCATTCTTAGGTCTAACCCAATCCTGGATCGCTGCCACCTTAGCGGGATCAACCGCTATTCCATTTCCAGAAATAACATGGCCTAAGAATCTCACTTCACTCTTCCAGAAGTGACACTTCGAAAACTTAGCCTTCAGCTGATGTTTCCGCAAGATTTCCAACACAATCCTCAAGTGCGTCTTATGCTCTTCCTCAGTTCTGGAGTAAATCAGAATATCATCCACGAACACAAGCACGAACTTGTTCAATTGATCTCTGAACACCCTATTCATAAGATCCACAAAATATGCTGGTGCGTTAGTCAATCCAAACGGCATAACCAGCCACTCATAAAAACCGGATGGTGTCCTGAAAGCAGTCCTCGGCACACTATCCTTCGCCACTCTCAGCTGGTGAAATCCCGTTGCCAAATCCATCTGAGTAAACACCTTCGCCTCGTGAAGCTGATCAAACAAGTCATCTATTCTCGGCAATGGATACTTGTTCTTCTTCGTCATTTTATTCAGCTCACGGTAATCAATACACAACCTCAACGATCCATCCGCTTTGGTTGCGAACACAACTGGTGCACCCCATTCGGACACACTACGCCGAATGAATCCTTTCCGTAAAAGGTCATCAACCTGCACCCTCAACTCTTGCTGTTCCTTAGGCGCCATCCGCCTAAGAGGCATCACAACCGGTCTGGCTCCCTCAACTAGATCGATACGAAACTCGATCTCCCTATGCGGCGGTAACCCTTTGACCTCGTCAAAGACATCCTCGAATCCATCCACGATTGGCATCGATGACAGTCCATCCCGTGGAACAACCAGCGAATACATGAAGCTCATGAAGACGCCTTCTTCATGCTTACATCGTATCACAACCTTTCGCCCCTCCACATTCCCGACTGTCACCTCCAATCTCTCACAATCAACCTTTGCCGCATACTTCCTAAGCCAGTCCATACCCAAGATAATTCCGAACCCCGCAAAGTTCAGAACAAAGCAATCACAAACAAAAGAGCAATCATGACTCGATACAACTAGACCACGGCATAGCATACACAGACAAGACGAACCCCCAACTGGATTAGTCACAACCAATGGCCTATCAACAATCTCCGGTTCCAAACCTAACCGGTCTACCAACTCATTGCAAACAAAAGAATGAGACGCTCCAGTATCAAACAAAACTCTAACTGGAAAACCACAAATAGAAAGAGTACCTTGCACCACGACACTCTTTCCCTTCTCCTCAGCAGTAGGAGCTTTAGAAGATGACGGAACAGCCCCCAATGCATAAGCTTTCACCATCTGTTTCTCCCTCAGCGGTTCCGGACAATTCTTCTTAATATGCCCCAGCTTGTCACAGTTGTGGCACTTCACTGCCACCTTTGGATTCTTGCAATCCCTAGAGAAATGGCCTTTCTGTTGGCAATTAAAACAAGTCACTTCGCCTTTCGACTTCTTCTGGCCATTCCTTCCCTTCTGTTGTTGCTGCTTCCTTTTCTTATTTCCACCTTGCTGTGGTTTAGATTCCTCCTTAGTCACAGCAACAACAGACACCTCCTTAGGAAACAAACTCTCATGCCTGAGAGCTTTCTCCACAAGCTTCTCAAATGGATCGTCCAAATGATCCACCAGCTGCCTCCCAAGATAAGCATCTAGGCCTGTCACAAATTTTTCATTCTTCTGGTATGGGGACTCAATATAAGATCTGGCATACTTAGACAAGGCCTCAAACTCAGAAACATATTCCAGAACCGTCCTCCCATCTTGTTTGAGTTCCACAAACTTTTTAAACAAGACAGATTTCTGAGCTGTAGAGATAAACTTGGCTTCAAATCTTGCTTGGAACTGCATCCAAGTAATCTCCTCCTCTGTAGTATCTATGGTGATAGAATTCCACCAATCAGCAGCTCTTCCTTGAAGCTGTCTCGATGCAAGCTTCCTCTTTGTTGCATCATCAATACCCAAGTCACCAAAGATCCTCCTACAAGAATCAATCCATCTTTGGACTTCAATAGTAGACTCTGTCCCCAAGAAAACCTTTCCTCCAAGAGCCGTATAATCCTTGCACAGCTTAGCAAAATCCACGGACCTTGGAGCTTGGACTTGAACTCCAACATCAACAGTTGGCCCTGGAGCAGGCATCCTCCTCATGATCGAAGTCATCATTGCTTCGAACATTGCCCCATAATCAGCAGATCCCCCAGCAGCTCGGCTTTCCCTAGCAGATCGTCTCTCACTTCGACTCATCCTTAATATCTACAAAAAGGAATGATTAGAACACCTTTGAGAAACAACTGCAAAAGGAGTTCAAATCTATCTAAGCTACTATATTATATATAGTAATCATCCATCAAAATACAATTACGTCTCTCTTACGTAATTACGTCTGCGAGCGTTGGCTAAAATCGATTAACCAATGCTCTGATACCAAATGTGACGACCGCCCATGACCCCCGCACGGAAAGAAGAGAATGGTGCGCTGAAAGTGTGCCAGGCAGCCATGGACGATAGTCAAGGGTAAAAATAAACATCGCAGACTCTATCGTAAAACTCACAGCGCATGGACAAAATACAATAGGGAAATATAATATAGTGAAGCTCTATAGAACAGAAACTGTATATCATAAAATCTGAACAGCTTTATACAATGTCTGAATCTGAAATACAAGAAGCCTCACTACATGGCACTCAGAGTACAACAAACAGCGGAAAATCCAGTACATATAATATGAAAAGATATGTAAAAGCCTCCTGCTCGTCTTCGTCATCATCAGCGTGAGCCACTAAGATCAGCACCTGTCACCTGTCACCTAGTCTGCCCATCCCAAACATGGATGAACAGCCCAAGGTAATAAGAGGAGACATAAAACCTTGAGTCAGACAACAGTCTTAGTGAGCAGTAAATCAACTATCAAGCATACCAAAAGAATATAAAGGATACAAGGAATAGGAACCCAAATCATCCCACTCCACCTCTTTCTACAGTGATAGCCTCCAGACACACACTAAGGAGAAGCAAACATAGCAAACAGATACAAAAGTAAAGCAGTAACCACTCGAGTCAAGGTCGATGTTTCCCAAATACAAACCCCCAAGGCCTAAACCAAGATCAGATAAGCACCCAGAAAACACCGCTCTTGAGACCGAATGATAGTACATCCAAACATCCATGACTCTGGCTATCACTGTTATCATTGCTTTGATTTCATCGTTAGTTGAACGAACGGCACATTATTTCATCCGTCAGTCAAGGGCTAATGGAAACCCCGGTTCTAGACATAACTCTGCACGTCATCGTGACCCGTGCCTAGGATATCAATGCTGCCCAGAGTACTAGCACGTCGTCGTAGCCCGTGCTTGGGATATCAATGCCGCCCAACGTACTCTTGCTTTGAGCATGCTAGAACCTTCAACAACGATGAAGTCTCAGCCTCCTAGTCATCCTCCTCGACGACTATTCTCATTCTAGCTCAAGCGCCTCTCAAGCCTTCCATTATCCATTCAAAACTCGAACCATATCACCGAGTTATCAACCTGCTTGGAATGATCCCGTCTGGATGAAACCAAGACTATCTCATATCATACTTTGCTTCACCGCATCTTAGCAAAGTCCATATCATGCTTCGCCTCATCACATCATGGCAAAGTCCATCATCATCATACTTCGCTTCCTCAAATCTTAGCAAAGTCCTCGAACCCATCCATATGAGCTTCAACATTCGCTTCATATGCCACAAGCAGCTTTCTTCATTCAAGAGCCTTTCCACTTAGCTTTTGAATCATCTTCAATCATCTTGTCCCAAATCAACTACAAGCTAACTCGAGACAATCTAAACAATCATACATCCAAACAATCAAGCATTCAAACAAAATCTAACGAGCAATATTAACTATAATGGCAATTTCGTAATTAAATGAGCGAAAGTCCAACATATATGAAATCATAGTTTTTTTAGCATAGATCTACCAAATCTAAAACATGGGTTTTATCCCTAATACTTGTTAAACTAACTTGCATAAGTAAATATCTTCAAAAACAATGGATCTAGACTCGGATTTAAGAAAAATGCATGAAAACTCTAACTTTAACACTCAAACAAGCCACCAATCCAATATACTCCTTTGGGTCCGCGTGAGAGATAACTACCACTCACCAAATCACCAAAACAACCTAAAATCAATCAACTTCAGATCTGGACAGCAAGGACTTGAGCTTGATCCGGAGAAATTTCACTTGAAACGGTGAAATCTAGCTTCGTCGGATGAAAATCTTCCACTTTGGCTCTCGATCTTCGATCTTGATCTTCGATCTTCAACGGATGTTAGCACTTGATTGAAGTGGAGAAAGAAGTGAAGAAAATGCTGTAGCCGAGTCTCCAAAATGGCAGCACTTCGTCGCTTCAAAAACCGGTGCCAAAAAGTGAGCCAAACCCCTCTATTTATAGGCTGAATTCTCTCTTAGGTCGGCCAGAACTTTAACTCGGAGCTCGCTATTAGGTCGTTACCGACCTATCCCTTGCCTACCTATCCCTTGCCGACCCAACAGCCACAGCCTACCGACCCAACATGCCTCAACTTAATCAGCACACACGGCCTAACTAATAGCCGGTCTAAAAACTTCACGAGATACACACTCTACCGACCCAACTATCTAACATACCTGCCGACCTAACTCACTCCGAGTCAACGACCCATCATAGTTGCCGACCCAGCCCCAAAGCCAACCTGACAACACGGCCGACCTAACTTTATGCCGAGTCAACATACTACTAGCTCCTAAGTCGTCCGAACAACCTAGCAATAACCAACCCAACCCTTGCCGACTCAACACTTAGGCAATTTAAGGTCATAGCTCGTACCAACGACTCATCAAGTACACGATCTAACGACTTAGCCCTAGTGCCGACCTAAAGACTTAAACGAGCTAACGAGATAACTATATACCGACCTAACAACCTCCCGAGTTACGACTTATCTCACAACAGGGTCTTCACGACCTAACTATACTTAAGTCGTTTACGACTTAAGCTCTAGCACTAGGTCGGTCACACGACCTATCACCCAACTACTAAGTCGCTAGCTCCTACTAGGTCACTCGAATCCCTAACCCGGTAACTCTTAGGTCGTACTGCCCCTTTAACTCGCTCACAACCTTAGGTCGGCAAACACCTTAAGTCGTTCAGTTCCTAACCCGGTCAAACCTTAACTCGGTCCAAACATTAACCTATTAACTCGGTCACGACTCAATCCTTTAACTCATTGACTCGCTAATTCTCATAACTCGGCCACTAGTTATCTCGGCAACATGTTAACCCTTCTATCTCGTGAGTCGGTCCTAATTCTAACATGCTAACCCACTGACTCGGCCTAGACCATGAGTCGTTTCCTCCTCTTGACTCGGTCACATACTAACTCGTATAGCTTGTTAACTCGAACATGACTCATTACTAAACACACGAGTTAACTTTCTAAACGACTCTGGTTAGAGACAACATAAACAACACTAATGACCTGTAAATTCTACGATATATCAACACGTAAAATACGGGTCGTTACAGGATAAGTAAACACAATGCAAAACATTCTACAATCACTAAAAAATACGCGCTCATATATATAATACACTCAAATTCAATCTAGGGTGCTACTGTCCCTATCTACACCGAGTACACATCAAAGCCTAGGAATATATAAAATCTAAGCTCTGATACCACATGTAATGACCCGCTAATTCGTACCCTTTGAATCGACAATAAACCACACATGTCCGACCTAAAAAGCATAGACTGATGGAAAGTCATGAGAAAGAAAAGAAGAGAGAAGAAGAGAAGAGAAGAAGAGAAGAGAAGAAAGAGAGAAGGAAGAACCAAACCGAACAATACAAAATCTCACATTGTAGCAGAAAACATATAATATCATATCAATGATCTTTACAAATTAGATTATGTATAAACATACATCAATCAGATTTCAACAATTAATCACTAGTCATTAGCCTGGACAGTTATAATAACCTGACCTTACAATTGCCGACAATATACAACAACAACGCATAAAGCGGATAATCGAAACAGATACGTGTATATGAAAATGAAGATCTTCAACTCGCCTGCTGAAGCTCCAAAAGCACCAATCTGAACCTGTAAATATACTCGGTCTGACCCAAGCATTGAAAGGGAAGAACGCCCAGATTAGTCTGGTAAACCAGCGTGAGAAACACACTCAACTGAATTTATTAAATTACCAAACTTTTCCTTTCAAAACAAAAGTATCTCGTAAGACACGCCCACACATAAACACGGAGATGTTTTTGCCTTATGATAACCAAAACATTTTATATTCAATTATATTATATTATACTAGTGTCTAGTATACAAATAATATTAATCATAGCCGAAATTGTTACATTGGTTAAATTCCAGCATATAGCCCAAAGTGGGTAATACAATCAAAATGGCAGGCATGTAGTGGATTTTGGATTTCCATACAAATGACTAGGTGAAGGGACTACCTTCCGGCAGCACATCTCTAGTGGAATGTATCGAGGAACATCACAAAAGAACCTCTGCCAACGCAAGACTGACCTACCTCTATAACTAGGTAGTACCGAATGTATCATCAACCAGTCGTTACCAACCTTTTCCGAGGGCACTCACAGCATACAAACCATATTAATTTATATCCCGAACGTCATAGCGGGAAGAAATATAGCTAGAATAAGATGATATATCCTAATTGGAAATGATCCACCTAGCCTTGCTGCATCTAACCCTATTTTGGACATTTTCGGTTGATGAGTCCTGAGGTAACGATTACCTTTCACATATCACATATCACATCACTTAGAATGCCATATTGCCATTTCCATTGACTACTAATTGTCTTCCATAAACATACAACCATTGAGCTCGTATGTCTCAAGAAGGGTGTTAAACTAAGAGAAGTTGCCTTTTTTGCCACCACTGATGTATGTAATCTTTAGAAATGCAATGTCAAACACTCGTCTATACAAGATGTCCAGGAACAGGACAAACCGAAGGTACTTTTCTACCACATTCTGTCGAAAAATCCCTATGATTAGTAGCGAATAGTCCTTGCATTGGATATTTCATAACAAAGAGACTACTGCTACGATATGTATATTGGGATTTTAACCCCAAACGATCAACAAGCAGTCATCCACTATGAAAATCCAAAATATCAATATCATCGATAACCTGCACAACCAGACGCATATACGTTGGTCCGAAGTGGTTTTCAAATAAATCTGATCTCGGTCTCTTCGCATCAACAATGCAAAAGTAATTCTCAACTTCACATAGAAACTAAGTCTCATAGACTTATCACGTCTCCAACTTTCATCTTGCTATCCTTCGGCCAAGAAGGAAGCTTTATAGATTAGAGTAATACTCCACACTACACGAATCAACATCCTCAACACAAACGATATTCAAGCCTTCATAGATGGCTATGTACTAAGTGTACGACTAAATAGTTCCTATATCAAGTCGAGGAACTAAAATGGCCAAATTTGATAGTTGGTTGTTTAACTATCAAAGCAAACAACAAATATTTAGCACCATAAGCAATCACTAGGCCCTTTTAATTAATCTTTTATTAATTAAATCACTTTCCAAATATTCACTTTAAATTATCTTTCAAAAAGATATATTCTCAAAACCATTTCAATATTTCAACATTGGAAAACATTTCCATATACTTATTTCAACCGTATAAGCATATTCACAAATCTCTTTAGGAAAGCTAAATATTTTTCAACACACGCTTTATTGGGTCAAAATGAATGTTGCGTAAAACATCGTTACGATGACCCAAAATCATTAGTATAGGGGTTCGATAATTAGATAGATATATAAACCCCATATACTATACAAAACATCTGCTTTCGAAAATCATTTATGATAACAACAGTGTTATAGTTCATGCTTTCCTTACTTCTCGAAATTGTCTGTTTCAATAATGAATGTTGAAATCTATATATCTGATACTTAAAACATTTTAAAATATCTTCAAATCATTTAACTCCATTTAAAGGATCACTTTTCAAAATAATTATTTAATTTAAAAGATTATTCGCTGTCCAAAATCGTGAATATAATTCATTAACCAAATTCATTGCTTCTACACATTTACGAAAGGATTAACCACTGTCCAACATCGTGAATATAATTCCTTTAATTACTTTCATAATTTATTTATCAAATTCAATTGATTTTGGATTTATAAAACAATGTTTATAAATCACATTTCTGTTTTTATAAAAACTTCCATTTGTAAAATCGCTTTATTAACCAAACTCATTTATCTCGTTTATATGCCAAAATCCAGTTATAAGTTAATTTACTTATAAATCTCTTATCTACAAAATCATTCTTTTTATAACTTCATAAATTTATAAACCTTATTCACTTATAAGATCCATTTATACTTCATTTTAACACTTATAAAACTTCTTTACAATTCCGTCATTTGGTTAATAAAAATTCAATTTTTATAAATCTTATATATAAACCGTTTACAATAAGTCCAAAATTCCAATTTAAACTATTTTACCAAAAGTTAACTCCATATTTCAAAAGT
The DNA here is from genome assembly GCA_030765085.1 of Allium cepa. Classification (NCBI taxonomy): domain Eukaryota; kingdom Viridiplantae; phylum Streptophyta; class Magnoliopsida; order Asparagales; family Amaryllidaceae; genus Allium; species Allium cepa. The sequence continues at coordinate 72,711,937 of CM060946.1, read as the reverse complement.
CACATTTTGATTCTATTTTAAATAAACTTCTTCTTTTAATAATTTACAACTTATTATTAAAAGTTATATAACTTCAAAATTCACTTAAACAGCCAAAATCATCATTTTATCATTTTTTAAATTCCAAAGTATGGCCCAATACTGCAACAACACTAAATAACATGATTCACATCAATCATATCAATCCTGGCCTCTAAAACATCATATATCGTATGATAACAACATATATCACAATATCTATAAATAAAAATCAACAATGGTGAGGAATCCAGTTGGATCCCTCTAATATGTTACCTGCAACTAATATATATATTAGAAAATATGTACAATGTCTGCTTCGAGGCAGACGCGTAAAAAAAAATGTCATCCGCTCATACACGGGAAAGTTTAAGGTCTCATCTGCTCTAATAGGCAGGAATATATCCAAATACCAATCAATATATATATAATATCATATATCATCCGCACAATCATCAATCAGCACAAATAAATTTATTCACACTTATATAAAAATATCAGTGAGTCAGAAAGAGTGAGTTGTACACATTTTGGTTCCAATAGACGTTGGAGTGTTTTAATACGAATAAAACTAAACAAGCATTTAATTTTACCCAAAATTTTCACTAATACCAATCAACTCCAAACCAGCTTTAAAATGTAATGCTTGTCAATACGAACCCAATACAACTTGTTTCGTCAAAAAAGGACCTCGTACGAAGAAGTTACGCTATTTTAGAATTTATATAAATTTATATAATATAATTTACAATTCTTTTTTTAACCTACTTTTAAATCCGACCATAGATTTTCATCATTAAATCCTGGCTGCATTTCTCTTTTCTTCTTCCCTAAGCCTTTCTAGGTGATGTTCGAACCTATAGCCGCCCCTAAACCTAATTGTCGCGGCCAAATCTTCGATCGAGACGACGATCGACTAATGCCGTTCGAAGCGCCACCACTGGCCCCACCTTCGGCATGAACGATGTGAAGCTCAGTTGCGTGTTCACCATGAAAAATGCGCCAGAACGCACGACCTTTGAACTACATTTGTCGTTGATTGACATCGCGAAATCCAATCATCACCGTTAGATGTGAAGTACTCATCGAGTTTGACGTTTTTGTAGTTGATAGTTTTTGTTATAAGTGGATGAATTGGAAGAGATCGAGAAAAGAAAGATGGGAGTTTCTGGACATTGAAATATAATGGCGGCGGCTATGTGAAACCCTAAGGTTTGAGTTGTTTGAAAAAAAATGAACATTGAGGTCTTTTATATAAAATTTTCACGCACTATTCATCCGAAATTTTTCGAACTCTAATCAAAGTGTGCCGCCTGACGTTTATAATGTTTTACCCACATTTGTAATGCAATGGAATATACATCGAAGGCCAATTCGATCGTATTTCAAATCGACTTATTTAAATTAAAATTTACTTAAACAAATTTCTATGCGTTTCAGCTTCCCCCGAACAAACCGTAAATTTGATTGACACAAAATTTGAAATTCTATAATAATGTAATATTATGAATCCAATGAAAATAGTTTCATCGAAATTCGAGACTATATCAAAAATGGCTATTTTTATATGTAAATTAAATATTAAAATATTCAACTTCTATAAATTAACTGTTAGTTCAAAATTTAAAAGTTCTCTAACATCATTCTAATTCAAATAGAATTTAATTTATCTTTATAAATCATTTTCATTCACATTAAGTTCAAATTCCAATTATTTCTGCAATTTCAAATATTAAATTAACAATTTAATTGTCTAGTTAAATCCTTGTATTTGAAATATAAGTTATTCAACTTGTAAAATTTACTTGTGAATATTAAAAATCAATTAAATATCCCAATTTCGAATGATTGAAATTCTGGATCGTTATAGTAAAGTTTATAGTTCATAACTTTGATAAATATTAGTTAAACAAGATGTTAAATTAATTGAATATGGATGTTAAAGGAATGAAGCTAATATTGAATTATGAAATGAACTTTAACTTATGAAAAGCTAACCGAAATGAATAAATGGAACAAGTTAGTGAATTGTATTATAAAATGAGTAAATGAAATAACATTGATTTAGAAGAAAATGAACTTAAGTGTAGAATGAATGTGAATAAATTAATTGATATGAGATGTTGCTAAGCGTAAAATGAAACAACTGAAATTTAACAATTTGAATTGAATAAATTGGATGCAAAAGTAAAAGATTTGATTAAATTGGAAGTAAATCAATTAAATGTTGATGAAATTTGGTTGTTAATAACAAATGAAGTGTATAAATTGAAATATTGACATTGGATAATTTAAATTCATGCCATTATCAATTAAATGGACGAATACTAATAATTGAATGGTTTCTTTTGTCATAAATCTTCGTTATAACTGTTTTATTGTATATGATTGTTGTTTGCCCTATATTAATGCTTATATTGTGGTTTGGATTCAAAATTCATGTTGTATGCTTCTGTAGATTCATACATGCTTTCTATATCATTATATGTGACTAATATTCTAATTTGAGTTGAAATAGGTACATTTGAAGACCATTTGGATGTATACGCAGATTATATTTTGCTTTTGCTTGCTTAATACGAGCAAACTCGTTCATATTAATAATAATAAGGTATGCATCTCGGATTACATACCACGCTCTTATATTTTTCCTATGGGATACCTCATCATTGAGATGAGATGTATATTTTATATCTATTTGGTATATTTGGGTTATATATTGAATTGTTAAAAATTTTCGATCGAGCCGTGCAAAGGAGACGCTACTTAAATTTTTCGTAAATTCGGATGTTAGAAATTTTTTAAATTTTTTATAACTTGTTTTCTTAAATAAATTGTGATTTTCGTAAGTCGATCAGAGTGGCGTAGCGGAAGCAAAGTAAAAAATTTCTAATAAAATTTTAAAGTTTTACAAGTTGACTATTTTGAATAAAATATATCGAATGTTAAATTCTGTAATTTAGTCCATTTTCTAGGACGAAAAGTTTTCAGTGGGGGAGGTTGTAACGACCCGTATTTTTAACTATTTAAAATTATTAAATTTATTGTAATTAATGAATAAAAATTGTTAAAAATATTTTTTTAATGATTTATTAATATAGCTATTGAATATGAACTTGAACAAGATTTTAAAATAAACAAATTTCGAAGATTCAAGTAATAAATAGTATTGATAGGAAATGCTATGTATTGAATGTGTTTACAATCAATAGTTAAATTGAATAATAAATTTCAAATTCATTAGATGTAAATAAAGTAATTGGTTGATAACGAAAATTCATGTGAAAGCTAATATTGAAATTTTTTGAATATTGGACAATCAAATTGTTTAAAATTTGATCTTGAAAATTATATAAATAATTGAATCCTAAATTAAATATGAATGAAATAATTTCAAAAGTTGATTTAGATGTTATTTAAATATGGATGAGATTTTCAACACTTAAAAATTGAATTTAAGTGATTAATTAAAAATTTAGAAATTTTATATTTGATTAACGAGCAATAATAGCCATTTTTTCCACAGTCTTGGATTTCGAAGAAATTTGTTCCATTGGATCTGTAGTAGTGCATTATTATCGGGTTTCAAATTTTGTTGCATTTGGAGTTATCATTTGGTCATACGGGATAAAAACGCACTGAAATTAATATCGAAAATTCAATATAATAATTGAATCCAAAAAACCATCTTCTCCATACGATCGAATTAGGACTTGAAACTTGTTCCATTGTGTTCGAAATAGTGTTATAACATTAGAAACGATAGGCAGCACACCACAATCTGAGTTCGAAATATATATCTTGATATTTTAAAATTTAAATATATACGATTTGACTTTACACAAATATCTTTAGTCACATCAGCCTTCTTTTATGTGAGCAAGCCACCCTATGATCCTACCTACTCCTTTTCTTTCTTCTTTAAAATGCTTCCTTCTCTCCATTTTTAGAACACGGCAAAGAGAAAAAAAATGTTCAATTTAAAATTTTATTTCTCAAAATCTACTCGACTAAAAAATATGAAACCGCTTCCTAAAATCTTGTTTTTTGTAAGCTTCGAAGTGGCATACATTTGATGAATGCGACATTGTTCTTCGGTGATCGAAAGTGGGATTTTATAGTAGAAGTAGCTAGGCTTAGTAATTTTTGAAATTTATAGGCCTCGATCTTGGAATTTACGCCCATATGTGTATTCATGGTGGGAAATAGCATCTCGACGTGTGAAATCGTGATGGTCGATTGCCTATGGAGGATCGTGACACATTGTATGACAACGGCGTAGCGAGCAGGTCGCATTTTACAGTGACTAGGCGGAGGCAACGATAATGGTATGGGCAAGTCGAGCAAGGCGATGGGGATTCGATGGCGGGGTTGTTTTTAAGGATGATCGAGTGGATTGGCATATCACTGATACGGCCGTGCATGAACTATAGGGTACAAGTGTGAGGAAAAAAGAAAGGGGAAAGAGGAAGAAAGTTTGAGTCGGGATAAAATGTTATAGGTAATGGGTTTTAATTTTAAAATAAAGTAGTGTTTTAAATTTAATTATATTTTGCCGACGAACTAAAAATTTAATAACTCTCACATACGAGGTCGAACCGAGGCATGGATTTTTGCATTGCGACCGTGATGATGAAAGCATCGCAATGAAACTAGTTTGGAGGGATTTGGAAACTATTGAAATTTGGGCTAAAATCGGACGTTGTTTGGTTTTAGTTCCAAACTTGAAGGCCCCAGTGACAACAAAAATAAAGGTGAGTGTTTTATAACACTCGCGACGTACTAGAATATTTTTATGTCAGTTAAACTTAAAATTGTGGAGTAATTTAAATTTGTTGATTTTTAACTTGAATTGGAATTAAACTGTTAGTAAAATTCTCGACCATTGATAATTGGTTATTTGTTGTATTGATTGTTTGGATGTTGATTGTGATGGATGTTATTGGTTGTTGTTTTGGATGATTCGGATGTTTATTTATTTTGATATATCCTGTTATCACCCTATATATTATTTACAGTATATAAAATTGTAAATCGAATTATTTCGAATAAATCAAGAAATAGGTTAAAATGATATATACCTATGACATTTATTTTGGATTGAAATGATATATATCCATCCTTGAAATTAAATTGAAATAACAGATTCACTTGGCCATAGGATAGAAAATTATATACGGACACCGGATTGGTTAAATTAAATTATTTTAAAATTTTGGAGTCGAAATTGTTTAAATGATTTTGATTTTAAGAAATAAAATTGAATTTAAATGGAAATGAAAATTGAAAGTGATTTAAATTGGAAAATTTAAAACTAGATAAGTTTGATTCTAAAACTGTTTTTAAATAAATTATTTTATTATACATTGTTTTAAAATCTATTTTATATATACAAATTATTTTGATCTTTCAAGCTATTTTCCTATATAAACCATTTTAATACTTTAACTATTTTATATTAAACTATTTTAACCATTTAAACTATTTTTAACTATTTTAACCATTTAAGCTATTTTAACTATTTTAATCATTTAAACTATTTTTTACTATTTTAATTATTTAAACTATTTTAAAATTGTTCAAACTATTTTCCAAATATTCAAACTGGTCAAGGGAGGAATGTTTATTTTTAAATCATGGATTTAAACATGAATTGGGTCGAATGAAGTCATAACCCAAATGAAAATTTGAAACAATTTTGTAACCGAAATCGAGATATTGAGATGAGCATGATTTTGAAATGAAATGCTATATTTTGAGTAAATATGATGATTTCGAAATGGATTTGATTTTAAAGCGAATATGATATTTTGATATCAAATACAAACTGTTTTCGAAATGTAAAAGTACTAACCGATGTATAAAACGACATTTGGTTGCTAAAGAGACCAGAGCCTTTTATTGGCATATTCTCTGTCAATATTGAAACCACTTTAAAAACTGTGTACGTGGAGTGATGATCTAGAACAAAGTAGTTGGATTTGGCATCGCTTGCTTAATTTGAAGAAAAAGAACGATGATGGATTAGCCTGACACTTGTGTCAAATTAAAATGACTAAACCAGGAGTCGTACTGGCTAAGCCGGCTAGCTACTCCAAGCAGACACACTTCTTCGTTTTTTTACCATCATTTACATTGTGATTGATTGGTGCACACCCTCGGATTATGGGAGTGTTGAACACGGTGGACGATCGTGGCTATGATGCGTGACCACCAGCTGGGAAGGGTAAACTGGTAGTATCCTACCTTGGACATTGCCTCACGTGCCTTATCATACTTTTATCCTTATACGAGACCCCTACGATTTTGGTTTAGCGTTGTTGTATCATGACACATCCCTATCCACCGACGGTTTACTGGTGTTTTATATGCAAACTGTATGATAATGCTTAAAAACACGTTAAGGGGGATCATTATCTCTTGAGTTATTGCACACACTTATATGCTGGATAGGAGCCATGAAATCCTGTAACATCTCTTGCGCTGTTAGAATCATGTTATGCGATATTGATTTGATTTACATAAGGATATTTTAGTTTTGACCTGAGTGTTTTGTCTTTTCATTATGCTCCAGTCTGTCCTGAGTTTTCAACTTATTGAATATTTATTCCGAAGGACGAAGACGAAGATTTGGTATATTATTACTATTGTTATTCCTACATCATGTTGTCTACTACATTATATTTTGTTCTGTTGTATATGTATAACTCTGATAAATGTTGTATAAGTTACTATCAAATGTATAATATAAACAGCTTCATGAACTTTTTATTTGATTATTATATTTTGTCATTCCACTGTGTGATTCTGTGTTTGTTTTCTTCTTCTTTTCTTATTTTTCTTACAACCTCATTGATTATCTACGTTTCGAATGGTTAAAGTCGGACAAGTTTGGATTAATGTCGATTTAAACCTTTTGAAATGTGGGTCATCACATAAAGTTTGGTGAAAAATGGATAAATCTCGAAACTTAGACCCATTCAAAGGATGACTGTTGATTGGAAAAAGATTAACAATATAGAGCAATAACTATTCTTTCAGAACGCACTACGATTGGAATAAAATATAATAATACATTATACCCATTTATTTCAAAACCATTTGAAATGTCATAATACAAAACATCATTAAATTATCAAGTAAAATGTAAGGACCCTGAATTTCTGTTATTTGAAATTCTTTTAATTTATTTTAAATATTCATAAGTTAAACTAATAAGTTGAGTAACTTATATTTGAGATATAGTGATTAAATTGGATAATTAAATATTAGTTTAATATTTGAAATCTCAGAAATAGGTGAAATTTGAATTTAATGTGAATGAAAATGATTTACAAAGTTGATATAAATTCTATTTGAATTAGAATAATGTTAGTAAACTTTTAAAATTGATTTAAAAGTTAAAATGTAGGAATTGAATATTTTAATATTTAATTGACGTGTAAAAATGGCCATTTTTCATATAGTCTCGGATTTCAATGAAACCAGTTTCATTGGATCCGTAATGTGATATTATTGTAAGATTTCAAATTTCGTATCAATCGGATTTACGATTTTGTCCATGGCAAGCTAAAATGCATAGTAATTTGTTTAAATGAATTTTAAGTTTAAACAAGTCAATTCATAAATCTATCTTTCAAATACGATCGAATTGGTTCCCGATATGTATTCCATTATGCTTGGAATAGGGGGAAAACATTATAAATGCCAGGTGGCACGCTTCATTTGGAGTTCGAAAAATTTTCGGGTGAATAGTGTCGCGAAATTTTCTATAAAAGGACATCATAACTTCTTTTTTTTTCACAAACCCTAGCTATGAAACCCTAGCCGATGCTTGAAAATAAATGGCTAGAATTTTAGATTCTTCTTCCTTTAATCTCTTCTAATCCATCCACTTATAGCAAAAATCTACATCTACAAAATGATAGAGCGTAATGAGATCTTCAAATCCATATGGCTATGTTCTAAAAGACGCAACGATCGTGGGGAAAAAGGCACGTGAAGTCATGCGTTTGGGTTCGGTTTTATATCGAGGTGGAGCCGAGCTTTATGATCTTTCGGCTGATGGAGGAGCTAGCATGGGCCTTTCGACTAGTGGCTGTTGATCAACGTGAAGATGATCAATGGTGGCGTGAAAAATTCGAGAAAAGAGACGGCTCTTTGGGTTTGTTGCGCACGTATAACCTGGTGATGTAGAAGAAAGGAACAATGGCCACGATCTTGTCTTTCGAAAACAACGGCTAGATCAAGTAGGGTTTTATAAAAATAAAATAAATTGTAAATAATATATATATATATATATATATATATATATTCGTATAAACTTTGTAACATCATAACTTTTACATACGAGGTCCGTTTTTGGCGAAACGAATTGCGTTGGGTCCGTATTGACGAGCACTACATTTTAGAGCGGTTTGGAGTTAATTAGAGATAGTATAAATTTTGGGTAAAATTAAACGCTCATTTAATTTTTTTCAGAATAAAACACTACAACTGGTATTGGAACCAAAGTGAGTACAACTCACTCTTTCTGTCTCACTAATATTTTTATATAAGTGAGAAATAAATTTATTAACGATGATTGATGATAGTTTGGATGATATATGATATATTATCTATATATTGATTGGTATTCGGATATATTCTTGCCTACTGGAGCAGATGTGGCCCTATACGTTCCTATGTATGAGCGGATGACCCTTCGTACGTGCATCTCCTTGAAGCAGACGTTGTACATTTATTTATAATATGTATATTTGTTGCAGGTGAAAGGTTGGAGGGATCCAACTGGATTACTCACCTGTATTGGTTTACTTATAGATATTGTGATATATTCTGTTACCATGAGATATATGATGTTTTGGATGCCGTGATTGATGTACTTAGTGTGGTTGCAGCATTGGGCCTATTTTGGAAAATTAGAATGTTAAAGTTGTGATGTCAAAATTAAAAGGATTTTCAAGTGGTTTTGAAAATATACGTTTTGTTGAATTTTGAATTGTAAAGGAATGAATTTATTTTGAATAAATAAAAGTTATAATTTTTATGTTATAAAAATTATGATTTTTGGGAAATAAAATCGGAATGTGATTTTTGAAATATGAAGTTAACTATTTTGTAAAATAGTATAAATGGAGATTTTTGACTTATTATAAATGATTTATATATAAGATTCGTAAAAATGATGCTCTTATAAATCAAAATATTGGGATTATAAAGGAGTTTGGTAAATGTTAAAATGGCGTTATAATTGGATCTTCTAAGAGGATATGATTTATAATTTAAGAAGTTATAAAAAGAATGATTTTGTAAATAAGAAGAATAATAAGTAAATTAACTTATAAATTGGATTTTGGCATCTAATTGAGTTATTAATGGAATTTGTTAATAAAGGAATTTCGTATATTGAAGTTTTTATAAAATAGAAATGTTACTTTATAACATGGTTTTATAAATCCGAAATCAATTAAATTTGATAAGTTAATTATTATAGTTTATTAAAGGAATTTCATCCACGATTTTAGACGGTGGATAATCCTTTAATAAATATGTAGAAGTGATGAATTTGGGAAAGGAGATATATCCACGATTTTGGACAGTGGATAATTCTTTAATAAATGTGTAGAAATATTAGATTTGGTAAACCAAGTATATTCACGATTTTGGATAGGGAATAATCTTTTGAAATAAATAAATGTTTTGGGAAATGATATTTTAAATGGAATAAAATGGTTTCAAGATGTTTTATAATGTGTTAATTATCGAACACATAGATTTCAACATTTATTATTGAAATAGACGTTTTTGAGAAGTAGGAAATGATGGATTATAACACTGTTGTTATAGTAAATGATTTTCGAAAGGAAATGTTTTTGTATAGTATTGGAATTTATATGTCTTCTTATTTTTGAATCCCTATAATAGTGATTTTGGATTTTCGTAATAATGTTTTATGCAACATTCGTTTTGACCCAAATAAATGTGTTTAAAGAGAATGTTTTCCTTAAAGAATAAAATATATACTTAATTCTGATTTAAGTATATGTAATATTTTCCAAGTGTTGAAAATAAAGTGATTTGTGAATATGCTTATACAGTCGAAATAAGTATATGGAAATGTTTTCCAATATTGAAAAGTTGAAATGGTTTTGAGAATATATCTTTTAAAAGATAATTTGAAGCGAATATTTGGCGAATGGTTTAATTAATAAAAGATTAATTAAAAGGGTCCAGTGATTGTTTATGGTGCTAGATATTGGTTTATTTTCTTTGATAGTTCAACAACCGACTATCAAATTTGGCCATTTTAGTTCCTCGACTTGATGTGAGAACTATTTAGTCGTACACTTAGTACGTAGCCTTCTGTGTAGGCTTGATTATCGTTTGTGTTGAGGATGTTGATTCGTATAATGTGGAGTATTACTCCAATCTATCGAGCTTCCTTCTTGGCCCGGAGAATAGCAAGTTGAAAGTTGAAGACATGATAAATCTATGAGACTTAGTATTTTTGTGAGGTTTAGAAATGCTTTTGCGTTGTTGGTGCGAAGAGACCGGGATTGGTTTATCCGAAAACCACTTTGGACCAACGTATATGCGACGATTGTGCAAGTTGCTTGTGATGATATTGAGATTCTGGATTTTCATAGTGGGGGACTGCTTATTGATCATTTGAGGTAAAAATCCCAATATACATATAATAGCAGTGGTCTCTTCATCATCAAATATCCAATGCAAGGACTATTCGCTACTAATCCTAGGAATTTCCGACAAGTTGTGGTGGGAAAGTACCTTCGGTTTGTCCTGTTCCTGAACAACTTGTATGGATATTTGTCTGACATTGCATTTCTAAAGATTACGTACATTGGTTTTTACAAATGTACATCATAGGTGGCGGAGAAGGCAACTTCTCTTAGCTTAACACCCTCCTTGAGACGTATAAGCTCAAGGGTTGTATTTTTGTGGAAGACAATTCGTAGTCAACGAAAATGGCCGTGTCATTCAAAGTGATGTGATTGTGATTTGTGAAAGGTAATCGCTACCTCAGGCCTCTTCAATAGAAAATGACCAAAACAAGGTTAGATGCAGCACGGCTAAGTAGGTCATTCCTAAGTAGGATATAATCATCCTCTTCTAGATATATCTTTACACGCTATGACGTCTCTGATTATTTTGGTTTGTATGCTTTATGGGCCTTCAGAAAAGGTCGGTAACGACCAGAGGATGGCATATTCGGTACCATATAGTTATAGAGGTGGGCCGGTCTTGTGTTGGTAGAGGACATATGTTCTGTGCCTCGGGACGTCCATCTAGAGTTGTACCCATTCGGAAAGTAGTCCATTCACCTGGTCATTCATAAGAAGATCCAAACTCCACTACAAGCTACGAATTTGTTTGTAAAGATGTAACGAATAGCTTCGAAATGCTATATGGGTAACCATTTCGACTATGATTTATATTATTTGTATATACTAGACACTAGTATAATATAAGAGGATTTGATATGAAATGTTTTAGTTATCTAAGGTAAAAACATGTCCATTTTATGTGTGGGCGTGTCTTACGAGATACTTTTGTTTTGATAAATAAATTTTTTGGTAATTTAATAAATTCAGTTGAGTGTGTTTCTCAAGGTGGTTTGCCAGATTGATCTGGGCGTTCTTTCCTTCCAATGCTCGGGTCAGACTGAGTATATTTACAGGTTCAGATTTGGTGCTTTTAGAGCTTCAGCAGGAGAGCTGTAGATCTTCATTTTCATGTACACATATATGTTTTGATTATCCACTGCGCTTAGTTGTTTTATATTATCGGCAATTACGAGGATAGGTTATTATAACTGTTCAGGCTAATAACTCTTGATTGATTGTTGTACTTTGATTGATGTATGTATATACAGTTTTTGTTTTATAAAGATCATTGATATGATATTATATATTTTCCGTTGCATTGTTCTGTTTGGTTCTATCTTCTCTCTTTCTTCTCTTCTCTTCTTCTCTCTTCTTTTCTTTCTATTGACTTTCCGTCAGTCTGTGCTTTTTGGGTCGAACATGTGTGGTTTATTGTCGATTCAAAGGGCACGGATTTGCGGTCATCACATAAAATCTATTACATCATTTATCCAAAATTCTATCCTCCCCACTATTTATTCATAAATATTTGGGGAATTCCTTGAACCGCTGCCATTTTCTCTCTTTAGTTAGATTTAGAAATTCAGTTAGGAGTTCAGGTAAGGATTCTAATACTTTTCTAATTATTCTTTTAATTTGTTCACTTTTCCTTCAATCTCTTTGAATCTGACAAAATTATATATATACCTATCCTATGCTGTGTGTATATATCAAAAGAAGGAGCTCTGGAAAAGAGTTGCTTTGGCGTTGCAAATCCATACAAGTAATGCTAAGGATAATCTGTGAATGGAAACTTTAGTATTTTTATTACAGTAATTGATTAGCATATATATATATATATATATATATATCTAAGGATTTGAATACACCTTAAGGATTTGGGATTGTGAAAAAAAAATAAACAAGACCCCCAAAATTCCTCTTTATTTCAAAATGTCAATTCTATATGGGGATACTCGATTATTTATGTTAATTTGATGAAATTTGTTTTGTTTCTGCAATTTTTGATAATTTCATAGACTATTCCACTTCTTCTCTGACATTGACTCAAATTGTGAGTTTTTAATAATGAAATAATGCTGTAGAGCACGAATCATATTCGTTATTGACAATTTCCTATTATATTTTATACCATCCCCTATGAGTTTTGAAAGTATAGTTATTTATCTGTACTATTACTTCTTTTTCCAACCAATGGCCAGCCTTAGAGTGAATCTAAGTTTCGATGGGTCTTTCCTAGATCGAAATTTAGGAATGTTTCGAGGTGGGTTGGTACACTTGAAAAATTATGAAATTAAAAATCATCTCCAAATTAATGGTGTAAACATCATATCCAAATTCCAAGTCGATGAGAGGTCATAAACTAGGTCTCTGCTCTTAAGACTTATCAAATAATTTCATAAAAATTCCAATAAATTTTCATATAATTCAACAATCATTCATAACTTGGCATAAAATCATCATATAATTCAGGTTAAAGCATAAAACCGAAACAAACAAGCAAATGTGAGATGAATAACTATTATTCACCTTAATTGGATAAAGAGATTTGAGATTAAGTGTTGATTAAATTCCCCTTAGCTTTTCTTTTGATTTCCTTTGCTTTTATCCTCTTGTTTTCCCCAGCAATGGCCAGCTTCAAGTTTGTTTTAGTTTATATGAACTGAAATGGAATGAGGATAATGTGAGAGGAAGAGTTATGGTTAGAAAATAAGTGATTATTCCTATTTTAATCCTTATGGTTTAATCAATCTTATTAACTAATTGTTTAAGGCACGACCTCATCTAATTATCAAATCTCATTCTCTTTATCTCAATATTTTATTTTATTTTATTTATCTAATTAAATTTCCTAAGTAAGGTTAATCAAAATTAGCGGTGTTATACGCTTCCCTTCTTAATGAATTTCGTCCTTAAAATTACGATAAGGTACATAGCAAACATATAACATAGATATAAAATATACCATCATAACAAATGAGGTTAATGTCTCTAATATTATCCTCTATCTCCCAAGTGCAGTCTTTTTCATTGTCATTCCATTGGACCTACATCTATCTTGTTCCTTAACTTCTTCTCATCCTTATATATAATACGAACTGGATGTCTAATCAAAGTTATGTTTGGTTCCACCACTAAATCTTCCAATGCGGTTGGAGTTATAGTAGTCTTTGGATCATAAGCACACTTCTTAGTATGAGATATATGAAAAATATTGTAGACATCTGCCAAACTGTTCAGTAACTCTATACTACAATCAAGTTTCTAGATCCTTCCAATAATAGGAAATGGTCCAACAAATCTAGGTGCCAATTTTTCTGACTTCCCAAATTGAATTACAACCTTCACCGGCAATATTTTGACAAACACATGCTCTCCAACTGAGAAATCTAAGTCCTTATATATCTTATCTGCATAAATTTTCTGCCTCGTCCGAGCCTCCTTCATCCTTCATCCTTGTCTGGATTAAGTCATCTTTTCAGTGGCTTCTCTCACCATATCTGGGCTAAGAATCAATCTATATTTGGTCTCTAACCAACATGCGGGTGATTTGCATGGTCTTCCATATAAAGCTTCAAAAGGTGTCATTCCTATACTAGCCTGATAACTATTATTATAAGAAAACTTAACTAAGTGCAAATGGTCTTTCCATAACCCTCTAAAGTCTAGTACACAAATTCTCAACAAATCTTCAAGTACCTTATTGACACTCTCTATCTGTCCATCTGTCTGTAGGTGGTAAGCGGTACTCATCTTCATGTTGGTACCTAAAACATCCTGCAGACTCCTCCAAAATTCACTAGAAAACAAAGTATCTCTGTCGCTGACTATATTATTAGGAATCCCATGCGGTCTAACAATATTCTTCACAAATAACTTAGCCAATACACGTGCCATTCTTGTCGGCATAACAGGAATGAAATGTGCACTCTTGGTTAATCTATCCACTATAACCAAAATACTTTCATTACCCCTATTCGATCTTTGCAATCCGCCAATGAAATCCATAGAAATAGAATCTCCTTTCCACACCAGTATATCCAAAGGCTGAAGCAATCCACTTAGCTTCTAATGTTCGACTTTCACTTGCTGGAAATTTAAACATTTCTTTACCCATAAGCCTATGTCCCTTTTCATACCTTCCCAGAAGAAAATTCTCTTCATATCCCGATACATCTTAGTTCCTCTAGGATAAATAGTAAACTTCAATCGATGACACTCCTTATAACTTCTTTCCTTAGGTCTCCAACCTTTGTAACACATAATCATTCCTTCTTCCTTAACCATCTATTTTGGCCAAAACTAAAACCTTTCAAATTATCACTCTTGGTTCCAGTTTCAAGTCTTCTAATCCGTTTAGCTAGTACTGTATCATCTCTCTGCTTAGAAGTATCCTTTCGACCATTACTCGCCGAACTTCCAAATATGACAACATGGCAAATCCTTGACTAGAACTAGCCGTCAATCTTAATTGCCTACCATAAGTAGTTAACGCTTCCAAACTTTCCATTCGATTAACACAGCTAATGCCGCATTCTGATGTTTTCTACTAACTGCATCTGTGACTTTATTTTCTTTCCCTAGTGTACACTCAATTCCAAAATCATAAGCTACTATGAACTCTAACCATCTCTGTTGTCTCATATTCATCTCCTTTTGAGAGAATGAATATCTCAAAAACTTATGGCCCGTAAATAACTCGCATATTTCTCTCAAAATATAGTGTATCCACACTTTCAAAGTAAAGATTACATCTGCCAACTCCAATCATGAGTAGAATATCTAACTTTATGTGGTTTAAGTTGTTGAGAAGTGCAGGCAATCACTTTACCTCTTTACAATAACACAGCTTCTAATCCTGTTCTGTATGCATCGGTATACACCACCAAATCTTGATTCCCATCTGGAACAACTAACAGGATGCGTTGTTCAACAAATGTTTCAGCTTTAGGAATGCCTCCTCATATTTATCTGTTCAAACATACTTTATGCCATTTCTTGTTAGTTTAGTCATCAGTGTGAGTGTACGAGATAAATCCTTTATGAATCTCCCATAATAACCAGCTAATCCAAGCAAAATCTTTATCTTAGTTATAATCTCGGCCTCTTCCAATTATTAATAGCTTCGATCTTAGCCGAATCTACTGATAACCCATTCTCAAAAACTATATGACCAAGAAATTTCACTTCTCTCTTCCAAAAATGACACTTCAAAAACTTGGTTTTCAGTAGATGCTACCTCAACATCTCAAGCACTATTCTAAGATGAGTCTCATGATCTCGCTCATTCCTAGAGCATAGCAGAATGTCATCTATAAATCCTAACATGAACCTACCTAACTGCTCTCTGAAAATTTGGTTCATCAAATCAACAAAGAAAGCAAGTGCATTAGTCAACTCCAATGATATGAATAACCATTCATACAAACCATATCTCATTCAAAATGTCGTCAAAGGAATATTGTCCTCCACTACCCTCAATTGATGAACCGTGCCGCCAAAGCCAACTGAGAAAATACTTTGTCTCTACTCAGCTGATCAAACAAATCATTTATTCTTGGCAAAGTATATCGATTATTTATCGTCTTTTCATTCAACTTACGATAATTGATACATATCCTTAACGACCCATCCGGTTTCTTTACGAATACCACGGATGCTCACCACGGCGAGCTGCTTAGTCTGATAAAATTATTCTCTTCCAAGTCCACCAGTTGCACCTTTAACTCCATCACGGTTGGTGTCATCCTACTAGGCGTTTTACTAATAGGTTCAGTTCTAGGTACAAGATCTATTCTGAACCCAATAGCTCATTTCGGTGGTGATCTTGTAACTGGTTCAGAAACATCTACGAATTCTTTTACAGCAAAAAATGATATACCTCATCTTCCTCCTCCATTGCACCCAATAAAGTGCAAACATCAAAATTCGAATTCTCTATCGAGTATATAATACGATCGCTACTATTAGGGTGTCATAGTGATACTTTCCTGTCTTGTCAAAATATCCTAGCATCACATTTGCTTAACTAGTCCATACCTAAAATTATCCCAAATTCCACAAAATCAAAAGCATGCAGATTACATGAAAATATATGACCTAATAACTCAAAACTCTAAATTGTCATATCCCATCCCAAAATTTGCATATCCTCCTATTGTATTCGTAACCTTTAAGGAAGCAACAAGGTATGATGGTTCTAAATTTAGCTTATCGATCAAACAATGGGAAATAAAAGAATGTGATGCACTAGTATCGAACAATACTCTAACAAGTATGCCATGAATCAAAAGTGTTTCTCCTATCATAGCCTTTCCCTTCTCTTCTGTTGTTGGCCTCAAAGTAGATGGTTCCAAAGTAAACAGTTTTCTTTATCAGCCTGGGTGGGTTCTCGGCACTGATTCTTGTAATACCTTATCTGGTCATACTTGAAACATCTGATGTTCTTCCTTCCAATGAACTTCTTTCCATCTCCAATATGACTGTCATTAGCAAAAGGTCCCTTTTTGTCACATTTGAAGCAAATAACATTGGCTTTTTCTTTCTTGGAAGCTCCACACTTCTAATCTCCCTTCGTTTGAAAGAACTTTCCTTTAGACTTTGACCACTTTAAGTCTCTACCAAGTTGTTACTACCAAATAACGCAAGCATTTATTCATTCCTTGGTGCCATCTCCACTATTACATCACATGGGTCTCTAACATGCAATAATGCTGCCCAGGCAAGCTACGGTTTCAACCCCCTAATAAACTTCTCGTTTCTCTTTATCACCATGTACATAATATCATATCCATACCTAGACAGCTCTTCGAATCTAGTTGCATACTCAAACACTGACATATCTCCTTCCTTCAATTCAGTAAACTTTTTGAGCAAAGTTAACTTGGCTATTTCATACATAAATCTCTCTTTAAACCTCCTTTTAAACTTGGCCTAAGTCAAGTTCTCTTATGGTATTCCCACAGTTACATTGTTACACCAATACAATGTTTCTCCTTGCAATTGTCCGGATGCCAATCTCCTTTTCTTCTCATCATTTAAGCCTAAGTCTGTGAAAATCCTTTCACAATGAAATAGCCAATTTTCTATTTCGATAGCATCTTCATTTCTTATAAATGACTTTCCTCCCATTTTGGCATAATCCCGACTCGACACAACATAGTTATTGATAATAGGAATTCCAGGATTTGCTTCTCCTACATTAGCAGCATTTCCACCAACTAATCTAGTTGCAACTCCAGCTTGTATCATGTTAACATAGAATTATACACAGGTTCCATATCCACTAGTGGCGTTTTAGCACCCATATTTGCAGTTGCTTGTCGACCTAGATTCCTTTTATTGTCGGGCCTGACATTTCCATTAGTTGTAGTGCTTCCTCTACCAAGATTCACTCTTCCATTTTCTGCCTCCATACCTTACTTTCCATAAATTTGCTTTCGAGCCTTATCAAGATACAAAAGAATGGTCTAAGAGAGAGAAAAGAATAGAGATATGATACATAGTTATATATATAACACAAGTACATTACTATAGCTTTATTCCATACCCCAATCTTATTCTATGATTTATTTGGATTATGTTTTCAAAACTCTTTTTAAGTTCCAAAATTCTTTTAGTTTACACAAAGTTTTTCTTTGATACCAAGTTGTAACATCCCTCATTCTGAGGCCTGAAACTAAGCACTACATATGTTGTAGTCATCCATAGTATTAATTTCCGGTGACAAAATGTGGTCAAATTAATAACATCAATAAAATTAGAAGTATAGGAATATAAAAAAATTTAAAACACATTTCATTAATAATTTCCATATTCATTACATAACCCCAAATGTTGCCCAGGTTCACATAAAATATAATTATTACAAAACACTCAAACAACAACATGTGAAGATGCTCCCTTGGTTGATTAGATTTTACTACTTGACAGATACATATTCTAATATTACATACATTCAGAAAAAATGAAACAATAATACAACGGAAAAAATAACTTGTTAACATAGCTAAATTCTCTCCTACTTGTCATCGGAAGCTTTATTCATCAACTTAGAGAACTGTAAACTTTACTTTCAACTTACTCAAATGAGCACCCCGAGAGTTAAACGGGAAAATGAAAACTTCGAGTCAGAGAAAAAGTTTAGTGTGAATAATAATGTGATATCTCAAAAATAGATATCTAGTGAGACCATGCGACTGAGCGGAATGGGTTTTCCCTCACTAATATCCACTGAAAACATGTCAAGCAAAATCATGCGCCTAAAATAAAAAATGGTTTAAAAGACATAAGATGATCATACGCATGCATGCCATAACGATAAATCTGACCAGTCTATCTAAATTAATAAACTAACTATTTCCTACTTCATAGTTTTCCTCGCGTTACTACTAACTGGTATGGCTGACTTGGGTTTACCAGATATATCAAATTCTCCAAATTACCGTTAGGAGGAAACTGGACTGTTCGTCCGAACATAACTTCTTAGTGTAAACCTGACATTTCGTTTATCTCATAGTTTTGCTAGGCTCATTTTGAACCTACTGGTTTTGCAGGCCAACTAGTTACCTATCTAAATTATAGATTCTCTTCTACGCATAAGCCTATTTTATTCTTTACCCTCAAAAAGCCCTACAAACTAGATTTGTAGACCAATATTAACTAGCAGCTAATAGTTGAAGCATAGGGTGCCATCCTACACGAGTCTTGTTAGTTTGTTTTCTAATCTCTAATCCTTGAGCTAAGATATCCTATCACAATTTATCTATTGGTGATAACAATAATTCTTATGTAAAACCCTGAGCTAAAAATACCCTTTTTATTTCCTTGAAAACGTAAGTCTTTATAAACGATTTGTCCCTTGAAAATATATTTAAAACAAGAAAATATAGCTCTTTTACTTAGTCAAGGTATTATACTAAAATATATCCTTCTATGAAATAGCTTTCATTAATTTCAAAATCAATAAGAGGTTGTCTCTCGTGTAAAACCTTGAGCTATCAAGACATCAAATAAAGCTATTGAAATTGGTAAAATACGACATTAACTTGAACGATATAGATTGGTGCCCCTTAAATATCGAAGTTATAATAAAGTATTCTGATTTATAAAACTTAAGACTATAAGGCCGAAGTCATTCTTATCGTATAATGTAAGTACATAGGTTGTTGAACCTATGAGGCTTGTTATTAGGTTTGCCTATTACAAAGGCTTACAACTTAGAAAATAGGAATATAGAGATTGATAATCTTCGACATCAATATTTCAAAGGAATTAATGTCGTCCTTACTAAGTTATACTACTGCGCTGCCACTATTTAGTTGTCGAAATTGATAACTTACGGCATCATTGCCTTAAAATATTGAATGTCGAAATCATAAACCTACGGCATCACTGCCATAATATAATTAATATCGAAATAAAGAATAGTGGCATCAAAGCCAATTTGACTTGATAACTAAAATTAAGTGTTGTGACATCATTTCCTTAAGGTAGTTGATATCGAAAACTAGAGGAGACAAAGGGTGTTGAGTACAAAACAATAGAGATTGTCCACTATCTGATGTTGAATCTCAAAACATTTGAAATTTGAATGTAAATATAGAACTATAAGAAACATAATATCCCTGATAATCTACGAAATCATTGCTGTCAAAAGATAAGGACGTCGAAATCAATCATATACTGAGTTTCCTATTTCAACCTGAGTTGATACATTCCATACCAACATAAATTGATATCATATGCATCCCCTCTAGTTGGTATTGAAATACATGACTGCGATATGGATTAGGCTTCGGCATTCTTTCCATATGACAAGGCATTTTCATAAATAATTTGACAACTGTTTTATTCCAAATTAAAGTAATTTCTTTTCATAAACTCTCAATCCTTGTCAAATTCCTATTGATTAAAATATATTTTACCAATGTTCTTTTCAGAAAACTATTGCAATATGTATTTGTCATTCCTTAAATATTTTGCAAACCGTTTAACTTATATTATTATTTTAATATAATTATTAAGCATTTCTCGCTTAATAAATTCATAGAAAATTATAATCACTTAGGAAACATCCCCAAAACTCTAGAAAATCAGAATTAATATATTCTTTCACACGTAAAAAGTTTGATATCAAATTCATCATTTAATTATTTTTGATAATTAAAACCCAAAATAAATCCTTTTCTTTACTTAGGAAATTCATAAACTATTTGTACAAGCTTAGAAATTATGAAATTAAAAGTTCATCTCCAAATTAATGTTTTAAACATCATATCCAAATTTCAAGTTGATTGTAGGTCATAGACTAGGTTTTTAAACATAAAACGTATCAAATAATTTCATAAATAATCCAATAAATTTTCAAACATGCATATGATGCAATTAATCATTCATAAATTGGCATAATACCATCATATAATTTGGTTTTAAGCATAAAACCGAAACAAACAAGTAAAAGTGAGATGGATAACTATTATGCCCCTTGAGTGGATAAAGAATTTGAGATTAATTGTTGATTAAATTCCTTTTAGCTTTTCTTTTGATTTCCTTTGCTTTTCTACTCCTGTTTTCTATAGCAATGGTAGGCATCAAGTTTGTTTTAGTGTATATAAAGTGAAATGGAATGAGGATAATGAGAGAGAGAGAGTTATGGTTAGGAAATAAGTGATTATTCCTATTCTACCTCTCATATTATTCCTACTTCTCCTTATGGTTCAACTAATCTTATTAACCAATTATTTAAGGCACAACCACATCTAACTATCAAATTTCATTCACTTTATCTCAATACATTATTTTATTTAATTTATCTAATTAAATCTCCTAAATAATGTTAATCAAAATTAGGGGTGTTACAATTCACCCATTTGGGATTTACTTCCTTGATTTATTGTTTGCTTGTTTTATATGGGTGACGACATTTTTTCTCTACATGGTTTGCAATTGATGTTTTTGATTATTATTCTAAATTATTTTTATGGTGTTATCATATTATTATTATATGTCGTATTTACCGAGTTCCATATGTATATTGAGCATATGATTTAGAAGTATGACCCATGTGTTATTTATATAATACTCGGATCAGTCTGAGACATTTTAGTTATAGGGATAGTGAGACTAGCTTGTGTTTGGGCATATAGGAGGCTAATGTTCATTATAGTAGTTATCATCCTGTATTTTATTATTTCATGTATGTATATTCATGTGATGTTTATTAGACATACCTTGTATATTTTTATATTATATATTATCGTTGTGATTCTAATTCTATGTTCTCAATTATTTATTGTATATTATGTATTGTTCTATCCTATATGCACACGTTTTTATTTCTTTATGTCGATATTGTATCTGTATAAATATGTATCAGTTTCGCCCAAGAGAATATTCACATATGTACCCCATACAGCCTCATTTTCCATGTAATGTGATAGTATTACTTAGTAATACTCTTGAATAGTATAGGTATAGAAGTGAGGTGTTTCAAAATTGGACTGTGAAGGAATATATAAAGAGGAGATGTGTCCGTTTCAATGTTAACCCCAGCTCCTAAACAACGCTTGCATTAACTATGCACACTTGCCATATGTTGCACTCGCACTTTCACACTTGGTTGCCTTTGATGTATTCATTACGACATGCATACAACTTAAAATTGAAATTAAAATAATTTAAAGAAAAGAAATAAAATGAAGATTTTATTCAATATTTTTGAATAGATCTAACATCAAATTAGGCTTTATAAGCTTAACTAAGATCAACATGATTTTTTTAATTCACCCATTTAATCCGCTTTCGACTGGCCCGGTTCCAATGCAAACATGTTATGCATCAAACATGCAACCATGCAATTATAAGAAATCAACAATATAAATATACCTATCCTAGCATGTGGAAAACTAAACTACCCTACATGGTATTAAAAATAGAGCGTGAATGCGATAAAAGAAAGGCTTACCAAGTAAAGAGCTCCAGATAAGTGGTCCTCGTGCTTTCCTTGGTTTCCCACGATATCATCCTTTTGATCTAATGAAACGGTCATGCTTGAGCTTTGCACTTACTTCCATAAAATGAGAAGCATGAAATATGTTGTGCATGCCTTCCATCTTCGAGGTAAATCAACTTTATAAGTGTTATCCATAAAATCGACTCAAGAGCAGAAGTATGAAAGAAGGTTAACAAGATTGAGGTTTTTATAAAGAAACATGCCTTGTTTTGTAAAGGTCATAAGAAGATGTTTCGAAAGGCATTAAGAAGGTTTTGAAGGAGTCAAATGAACAAACTATACATACAGAGTGAAGGCTTTCGATCTAGATGAAAACAGACATAACTTTCTGCCATTTTTAACCTTTCGACACGGATAAATAAGCAGGGACATCTTCAGAACCCCATTCATGATATTCTTACTTACACACCAAATCTATCGAAATTAAAGGTTTTGTACCAATCACAACCTCTTCAAAAGCATATACAAGACTTTCAAACTGGTTGAGGCCCGAAATATTAAGGCAAGGTTCCGCCTCAGTCTTAAGGCATGCATTCAAAGGAAACTCAACATCATCGAAACCATTGACACTTGAATCTCCTCAAAACCAATGAGAACGACCTATCGATAGTGTCGGAAGCTCCAAACTTACTTCCAATAACAACAAGGAAGGAGAAGGTGCATTCAAGAAACCTTTTGACAATGTTGAAAGTTGCTTTCGACATGATCGAAAGGAATGAAGAGTAAGGATGATTGGCTACTTTTGACTCAATCAGAGGATAGAACTCGTTCGAATGTTGTTCTCTAAAACTATATCCTAAAGCTAACTCATTGAAGCCTTACGACTAAGCCAACCTGATCGAAAGGTAGGGAATGCTTTATTAACCCTCTCGATTAAGTCAACTTGGTCAAGAGGTGGAGCAAACATCTTAAACCCTTTCAACGACATCAACCTAGTCAAATGGCATGCGTCCGAAAGAGTGGATCCTTTCAATAACTTAGTTTCGTTTGAATCTAATTACCTTACGAATTGCATTGGAGATGTTGACAAGTTTTCTCATTAACATTTTTAGCACTAGAATGAGGACTCGAACCTCCGACCTTGTCAATGTATACAGTCTAATTGTGGCTCATTTCTCTTATGTAGGAAAAATGAGGCCGAGATGTTTAAGTGGAGCTGTTGAAGGAGCAATACACACCACCACTCTGTAAGAGAATATAGCCTTGTCTTTCAACCCAGATGTGGCCTTTCTTGGAAAAACTTCATTATCAGCACAGCAAGATGAAAACATAGCTAAAATCAAATACATGGAACAACAATTGTAGGAGATGCAGGAGCTGCTTAAGATGGCCTTACTTGTAAAATCTTCGAAGACACTGAGATAATCTCAAAGTGAATAAGTGGTCTCTCCTAGGAGGAATCTAAAATCTAATTCCAATGAGCTTAAAGGCAAAGTGGATCTGACATCATCAAAGTGGAAGGAACTTCCCCAATCGAAAGCTAATCATCAGGGAAGGGTTATTGACAAATCACTGGAATAATCTGGGAGTTTTACATTGAAAAAATATCGTCCAAACCAGAAAAATTATGGCAACGTTGAAGCTTATCTGGAAGATGCCGCTGAGAAGCTATTAAAGATGTTATGAATTCCAAGGGAAAAAGAACAATGGACTAAAATGTCAATGACAATGAGAAAGTACCACCTTTCACCGATGAAATCATGGCTACGGTTATATCACCATATGTTAAGATTCCATCCATGAAGTATCATAGGGTTATAGAGCCGACAATCATCTGATGGCTTTTGACAACCAAATGGACTTGTATAACGCATCTGGAGCTCTCATATGCCGACTGTTCCCAGTCACTCTACAGGAAGCAGCAACCATATGGTATAGTAAATAGAAGGAAAAGACCATATACTCCTGGAAGCAATTTTCTTATAAGTTCTTAGCCCAATTCTACATCTACAAAGATCCTACTATCGCCTATACAGTCTTGGCAAATATAAAATAAAGGTAAGTAGAGTCTTTAGGGGATTACTTGAGAAGATTCAATGTTGACGCTTTAAAGGCCAAGGATATCAACGATCATTATAAGCTCATAGCTGTCCATTACGGCTTGATTGAAAATACCCCTTTTTGGAAACAGCTCTTTATTAATAGCTACAAAGACCTACAAGGTTTTTATTTTCAAGCTTACAAGTTCATCCAGATGGATGAGCTTTACTATGTCAAGAAGAAAACAATTTTCAGGAAAGAAGGGGGGAGATTCGGCAAGGACTGCGGCCACAAGAGACCCAGATGGGGAGAACCGATTCCTAACACAATTGCTTTAAACAAGCCATTGCCTTACGAGTACGCTACAGCTAAGGAAAGGCTTAACTTTCCAACCTTCTTTAAAGCCAAGAACAATCCTGAGTAGAAAATTGGAGGAGACTATTGCGCTTATCACAAAGCTAATGGCCATAAAACCGATGAGTGCAAAGTTCTGGTTGGAATTATCCAAAAGCTGATCCGGAAGGTCATTTAAAGGAGTTTGTTTAAGATCATCATAAAGCCCCATGAACAGAGAATGCTCCCCAAAAGCACCATGCAATGCTATGAATGTGTTAGAAGATGAGGACCCCTTGAGGTTAAGCCCGCCAATCAACAGGATTGATGTGATCCATGGTGGGCCACATCCAACAGGAAATAGTAAGGGGGCCCGAAGAAAGTACATGAAAGAGGCCAAGGATAGGATCTATTATGTTCTAAAGGAACCTCCGATGAAAGATCCATGCCTTAGCATTCAAATGCCTAATCTAGTCTCGATCCACAAGAGCTGAGAAAGGGTATTCATCATCCTCATAATGATCCTCTAATGATTACTGCATAGATTGGGTTATCTATTGTCTCTAAAATCCTGGTCGACATGAGCAACGCAGTTAATGTAATCTTCAAACATGCCTTTGATCAGATGAACATTCGTGAACACAAGTTAAGGCCGAGTACAGAGCCTATTTTTGAAATTTACAACAAAGGATCAATCCAGTGGGGCAAATAAAGTTACTTGTACAAATGGGAGTGTAACTGACCTGTAGAACATTCAAAATAATTTTCATGATAATCGACCAACCTTCCTACTACAACGCTTTCTTTGGCAGTCTAGATTTGGACGAAATATATGCTTTTGTCTCTTCGAAGTATCTTATGGTGAAATTCCTGACAAAGCGAGGGCGGGGCACTATTTGGGGAGAATAGTTTCTCCCAAGAAATGTACTTTGGAACTCTTGATCAATATAAAAGAGAGTATTCTATTTACTTTGATTCTTCTACTACTTTGCAGCCTTCGGATGATGGAATTGCATATCCACCATTCGAAGCAAAGATTAACACTAAGAAGTCTAACAAACGTATGTATTAAAGGTACATTCCTTCTCAAAGCAAGAGAAAGAGAATCAATGCTAACTCAACAGAGGAAGGTTTGATTCTTCTACTACTTTGCAGCCTTCGGATGATGGAATTTCATATGCAACATTCAAAGCAAAGATTAACACTAAGAAGTCTAACAAACGTATGTATTAAAGGTACATTCCTTCTCGAAGCAAGAGAAAGAGAATCAATGCCAACTCAACAGACGAAGGTCCTATAGTCATGGAGTTTGACTGCCGAGGTTAAATAGAGAGGATAAAACCCATAGAAGATCTTTAGGAAGCTCGCATAGATTCAAATGATGTTTCTAAGATAGTCAAGGTAGGAAAGGATCTTGATGGTAACTTAAAGAAAGATTTGATACAGTTTCTCAAGGACAACAGGGATGTGTTTTCTTGGTCACATTCCGATATGGTAGGAATCGATTCGACTGTCATGTGTTATGCTCTTAATATCAATGCAGGAGCAACCCCCATAAGATAGGAAAAAAGACAACTAGACAAGGTATGATCAGATGCTTTAAAATAGGAGGTTGACAGACTTCTTAAGAATGGATTAATTCAGGAAATATATTATCCTAAGTGGCGAGCCAACGCATTTTTGGTGAAGAAGTCAAACGGGAAATGGAGAACATGTATTGACTACACGGACCTAAACAAAGCATGCCCAAATGATTGCTTTTCGCTACCACAGATAGATCAGTTAGTGAATGCAACAAGCGGATACAAATTGTTATCCCTCATGGATGCTTATTCAGAGTACAACCAGATACCGATGTTCAAACCGGATGAGAAGCATACTAGCTTCATAACAGAATAGGGAATTTTTTGCTGCAAGGCAATGCTATTTGGGCTAAAGAATTCAAGGACCATGTATCAGAGATTGGTTAACCAAATATTTAACAAACAAATTGGCCTGAACATGGAAGTTTATGTGAATGATATGCTAGTAAAATCTAATGAGCCTGAAAACCATCTTAAAGATCTGGAGGAAATGTTTAGAATATTGCGAAAGTATCACATGAAATTGAACCCGCAAAAGTGTTCTTTTGGAGTCCACTCTGGAAAGTTCTTATCCTATCTAGTAAGTGCTTAAGGGATCAAAGCAAGACCTGACCAAATTCAAGCATTAAAGGGCATGGCCGAACGTAAAACTAACAAGGAAGTGATGAGTTTAAATGGAAGGGTAGCTAACCTAAGCAGATTCATCTGAAAAGCTATTGATAAGTGTATCCCTTTCTTTGATGCGATAAATAAAAAGAAGAACTTCGAATGGGGAAAGGATTACAGGAAAACCTTCTTGGAATTGAAAAGCCATTTGGAAAACCACCGATACTTTCAAGTCCTGAGAACGGGGAAATGTTATATCTATACATGGCAGTATCAGAACATGCGGTCTACTCGGTACTCATTAGAGAAGAGAATGGGGCACAGCTTCTGGTATACTACGTAAGCAGACGATTAAAGAATGCAGAGGTTCGATATCCAATCATAGAAAAATTAGCCTATTGCGCGATTCTCACAGATCGAAAGCTCAGAGCATACTTTCAGGCACACTCGATCAGGTATTGACCAACTCCCCTTTTAATCAATGCAATCAAGGGGCAGACACTAGCAAACTTTGTTAATGAGTGCACTAGCTTTATGGAGGAACAATTAGAAAAAGAAGGATCAAAAGCCCATGTGGCAATTATTCATGGATGGTGCATCTAATGCACAAGGGGCCGCGACAGGATATATAATCATAACCCTAGACGGACATTATTTAGACTATGCCATGAAATTGGGATTTCCTACAACCAATAATGTGGCAGAGTATGAATCATTGGTAGCAGGATTAACCTTGGTTCTAGAACTAAAAATTCCATGAATACAGATCTCTAGCGACTCTCAACTGATGGTGAATCAAATAAAACAGGTTTATCAAACAAAGGATCTAAGTTATCCTTATATGTGAAGAAGGTACTACGAATGCTTGCTTTATTTGAGGATTTTTTGATAAATCAAGTTCCAAGGGAAGAAAATTCATAGGCAAACCCCTTAGCAAAATTAGCCAGCTCAAGGGGAGCCCCAAAGACACGAATTGTCCCAGTCGGATATCAGGAAAGCCTGAGCATTGAAAAGGAAACATCCGAACAAGGGAAGGAATTATTGGTTATGATAAGGTCTCAGTCCAAATCTCAAATGGGAGAGAAAAGAGAAAATGGTAAAGAATTAATTAATGGAATGATGGACCAACCAAGGTCAAGTAGCACATATGATGATACATGGCTCCTATCGTTAGTACCTAGTTAAAGGAACACTCTCATCTGATAAAGGAGAAGCAAGAAAAATCAAGAGACAAGCTCCTAATTTCATAATGATGGATGGAATCCTCTATAAAGAGGGATGTGCTCTTCCTTAGATGTGTGAGCACGAATGATAGAATAAAATTAATGAGTGAAGCACACGAAGGGTTTTGTGGAGACCATTTGAATGGGACAAAGCTGGCAAAGAAAATAATGAAGCAAGGATTTTAATGGCCACATATGGTAAGCCAAGCCATAGAATATGTGAAAAGATGCAAAAAGTGTCATAAATTTTCAAAAATACCCAGATTACCCCCAAGTCAATCGACTCCAATTACAAGTCCATGGCTTTTGATGTATGGGAAATTAAACCTAATCGGCCCATTACCAAACTCAAAGGGAGGGGACAAATATGCGGTGGTTGCCATCGCTATTTCACCAAATGGGTTGAAGCGGAACCACTTCCGAAAATTACTTCTGGGAAGGCACTAAGATATTTTACTAAGAACATCATAACCAAGTTTGGAATTCCCTAGAAGATAATTTCTGACAATGGGACACAATTTGAGAGAGAAGAATTTTCCTGCTTTGTCATAAGAATGGGATTATAAAATATTTTCATCTTACGCACATCCAAAAGCTAATGGAGCAGTTGATGCTGTGAATAAAACCATAAAGATAATTGTGAAAAAGAGACTAAACAGGGCAAACGAAAATAATGTAGAAGAGCTACCACTTGTTACAGTTCAAGAGTAAGAACCGTCGAATATCAGAGAAGGATCTCAAGGTGTTACAGTTCAAGAGTAAGAACTCGATCATTTCACGAGGCGGATTTGGCACTACGCAGAGTTATGGCCAAATCTGAAAATCCTATAGATAGACCTCTGCGACTAAAATGGAAGGGACCATTAATCATGTTCAAAGTAACCCCTCCAGGATCCTACAAATTGTTCCACCCAGACGACAATATGGTGCCTAGAACATGGAATGCCAGACATTTGAAGCTATATTTTTCAAAAATGAATGAATAAAACATCTTTTTCAAAAAGAGAATCTACATATTTGGGAGTCAAATACTCCTCATATTTGGATACTACCTAAGATGGTGGAAAAGCCTCTGTCCGCACCGAGATGGCTAGGACAGAGCACCTCCTGGAGGGAGGGCGGGTAAGTCTTTAGCCGTGCTATGAGATGGCCAGGTTAAAGCACCGAACAGGCCCTTGGCCATGCCTATGGTCATGTTAAGGCATCTTCTAGAGGGAGGACGGAATAAACCTTTAGCCACGCCATAAGATTGCCAGGTAAAGCACAGAACAAGGCCTTATCTACGCCACGCTATGGCCAGGGTAAGGCACCTCCTAGAGAGAGGACAGAGAAAGCCTTTTTCTGTTCCATAAGATGGTTAGGGTAAAGCATCGAACAAGCCTCTGTCTGCGCCGCAAAAGGGCCAGGGCATGGCACCTCCTGGAGGGAGGTCGGTAAGTCCTTGGTTCGAGCCTATAAGGTTCTAGCCTCTAAGATGAGCTAACCAAGAGCACCGGACAACGATGGACTAAGATGTCCAAGCCCAAGTAAAGGCTCGTTCAACAATGGACTAAGATGTCCTAGCCTAAAGAGAGGCTCATTTAATAATGAACTAAGATTTCCAAGCCCAAAGGGAGGCTCGTTCAACAACGGAATGAGATGTCTAAGCCCAAGATGTCCAAGGCCCATACTAGGCTAACAAGTGAAATACTGAGATGTCCAAGCCTATGAAATGACATATCTGATCATGAACTGAGACGTCCAAACTCAAGAGATGGCTAATTAAATTATTTATACATATTCAAAGCTTGAAGGGTTTATATATGTCAAAGAAGACAAAAGCAAAGGAGTGAAACAGAATTCCATTTATTATTACCCGAATCTGGGTTTCGGAACTTTCATTTCTTAACATAATTTATTATTACCCAAAACTAGGTCTTGGGACTCCCATATATGAATTTCATCATTTAATACCTGAATCTAGGTTTCAGGATATACATTTCAGGACATCATTTACTAATACCCGAATTTGGGTTTCGGGACTTTATCAATCATTATCTTTATTATGCCCAAATTTGGGTATGAGAACATTATTGATCATTACGATTTTTTATACTCGAACTTGGGTCTCAAGATTATTACCTGATTTTACTTAATGCCCTAATCTGGGTTCGTGGCTTCTATTGTAAAATAATTTCCATGAACTTCTAGTGGTCCAACATATGCCACAATATGAGTAAAGGGTTTCTATTTTAGCAACTAGTCTATGGATGCGTGCTTACACAATATATGCCCAAATCTGAGCCGAAGATTCTATTACAAAGATAATTGTCCGAACTATGCCTTGATATGGGATCATAACTTGGTATGAAGGCAACATCTATTAATTCCTGTCTAATTTCCCATAAAAACCCAAATTTGGGTTTAGAATTGTCACACCAGAAGACTATTTTTGGGTATTATTATCTGAATTCTGGATGTTACATTACTAACTTCCAAACTTCACAATTTAATACCCTAATCTGGGTCAAAATTCATTATTTCCTAATCTCTATCAAATCCTAAATCGAGTATATGATGTAATGAGGATTGAGATTATGGCAGACAACCAAAAGTTTTAAGCTAATCTTTTTAATGCCAAAGTTGAAGTTGATGTTTATTAACTCTAAATGATGCTCACCAATATACGAATGAAGGCTTCAAAATCACTCAAATTTCTAAGAAAGTTCCCAAATAACAACTCGTATCCCCTATTTGCTGCTATTAGCTATTTCCCACAAGGAGCTCGTAAACTATATCTATCATATGCATTAATAGTTACCGATTACGCATATAATATCTGATGAAACAGAGTTATGATCGACTAACCATCTAAACATAAAATCATTAGTATAGCGATCTATTACTAAACACGCATGTAATTATGATAATAGGCTAACAACTGCAAATATCACTAACTATGAGTTTTGTAGGAAAAATAAAGTGATGTAGAATGAGAAGATTATGAAATTTTTGTCCTAAAGAACAAAAGCTTCTTTCATACAAGAGGGCAAAATGTTAGCCATAAATTCGACTCAAGAGCAGAAGTATGAACAAAGGTCAATAAGATTGAGGTTTCGATGAAGAAACGGACCTAGGTTTCATAAAGGTCATAAGAAGATGGTTCGAAGGCATTAAGAAGGTTTCGAAGGAGTCGAAGGCACCAAATGTACATACAGAGTGATGGCTTTCGAACTAGATGAAAACAGACACACCCTTCTGCCAGTTTCAACCTTTCGACATAGATAAACAAGCAGGGACAACTTTGGAACCCTATTTGAAAGCAATGGATGATACTCTCTCTCTTACACACCAAACCTTTTGAAATTAAACGATTTCCCCCTATCACAACCTCTTTGAAAGCATATACAAGCCTTTTGAACCAGTTGAGGCCCAAAATATTATAGGAAGATTCTGCGTCATCCTTAAGGCATGCATTCAAAGGCAACTCGACATCATCGAAACCATTGACACTTGAATATCTTCGAAACCAATACGAACGACCAATCGACAGTGTCAGAAGCTCCAAACTTACTTCCAATAACAACAACTAAGGAGAAGCTGCATTCAGGAAACCTTTCGACAATGTCAAAAGGTGCTGTAAAGAAAGTAGTATTCAGAAATCAACAAAGGCGAAAGGATGATAAAGCCCCTTTTCGACTCAGTCGAAAGGTCTGGGAAAGGATAAAAGAGGTGAAAGAGTAAACCAAGAAGAACAAGAGGATGCCTTTCGACAACATCGAAAGGGGTTATGCCCTTTCAACCAAGTCAAAAGGCTTGAGGCGGCATATAAAAATGGGTCCATTCGACCCAGTCGAAAGCAAAGGGGCGGAAGGGGCCAACCTCCATCTATAAATAAGACCCAAGAGGTCTAGTTTAAGGGGATCGAATTTTGGGACACTGAATTCATTTCTTTTACTCTACTTTCTTAGTTACAATTGTATCCTCCCGAAACCCTAAATCAAATTAGGGAAAAAGCTCTATATCTTGTAATGCATTTTGGATTATGAATAAAAAGGGAGATGGTATGTTTATTAAGGATATTGATGACAAGGAAGATCATTTAGATCATTAGCTAGACTAATGATCCATTGCACATGATTCTAACATATTCTCATGATTTCTTTTTGTCTGTGCTATGTATAAGATCGACTTGGGCATATCCGGTCGAAATACATCATCATGAAACGTGCAGTTGACACTGAAAACCAAAGTGATGATAGGGTTTCGACCATGTTAAGCTCATAAGACTTGGGAACACCTGGATCAGTCTTGTACAATGGAAACAAAGTGAATTGTTGGCAATAATGGCTAAGACTATTTTGAAAGGGGGAAATTCCTCTAAACATAATTTAAAGGGGTGTTTTCAGAAGGAATCCTAATCTATAATTGGTTAACAATCATAAATAGAGGAACTCATTCGAAGGGGATCAACCCCTAGAGACATTAGTAACCCTTTTGAAGGGGTTCCAGAGCAAGAGCAATGAAACCATAAGGTCGAAAGAAAGTGCATCATACACATTACGTAAGCATCCTTTTCGATATGATCGGAAGGTCTTGGATGTTACCTTTCGACATGATCGAAAGGATTGAAGAGTAAGATGATTTGATACTTTCGACTCACTCAAAGGATCGATCTCATTCGATTGTTGTTCTCTAAAACTGTATCCCAAAGCTAGCTGCCTTACGACTAAGCCAACTTAGTTGAAAGGCAGGGAATGCTTTATTAACCCTCTAGATTAAGTCAGCTTGGTTGAGAGGTGCAGCAAACACCTTAAACCCTTTCGACTATGTCAACCTAGTCGAATGGCATGCTTTCGAAGGAGTGGATCCTTTCAGTAACTTAGTTTCATTTGAATCTAATTACCTTACGAATAGCATTGGAGATGTTGACCAGTTTTCTTGTTAACAGTACGCTATGTTTATAATCCTCTATAGTATCGAAAAAGAACCAACAAATCTCAATGCCAACTTCCTCTTAGTACCTAATTGAACTACATTCTTCAGTGAAGTGATCTTCACAAGCACCATATTTCCTATAGAGAAATCCAAATCTCTACGCCTCTTAATGTATAGTTAAAGCCATGTTAAAGCCCCGCAAAATCTTTGCTATAGCGCATAGCGCTCTTCGCCCGCTATGCTATTTAAATTTAGTGCAATTAAAAGTAAAATCTGCTTTAAACCCTACTATTTTCCACTAAACCAGCCAAATTAAGTCTTTTTAGCGCCTGCTTTAGCAACATTTATATACAAAGGTTGATTTGACTAGTTTTCTTTTAACAAAATCAATAATGTTAGGGTAAAGAACTAATTTTAAGGCATAGGTAGTTAATATAAGCTAGAAATCGATTGTAGTTATCCAATATGGATAAATCATTGCATTCTTCAATTTTGTTATATAAGATTAAACAATATTTATTTTTCCTACGTAAATGATGTGAGAATGAGAATAAATTAATTTTAAATATTCAGTTTTATATCTAATAATGCTTTTTGCACTTCCACATTTTTTCTCTATATTCCCGCTTTATCTCTGCTATAACTTTGTGTACCTCCACTGTTATAGAACCGCTAAGCACTTTGATTGCATAGGCCTCTTGCCAGCGTAGCTCTTCTCTATCTCAAGCAACTTTCATTTGTTACCAAATGATCTTGATCTTTTTTGAAGTCTCCCTAATCATATCTTCCCCAAGTATCATTTTTTGTCCGCTTCCCACCAACATGAAGGAGCTTTACACGGTGGCAATACAATGCCTCGAATGGAGCCATACCGATGCTAGAGTGATAACTGCTGTTGTATAGAAATTGCATTAAATTCAAATGATCATCACATAAGCCTCTAAAGTCGAATATGTAAGCTCGTAAGAGATCGTCTAAGATATGATTCACCTCTCACTCTACCCATCAGTTTATGGGGGATAAGCTATACTAAGTTGTAGCTCTATCCACAATGCATCTTGTAAGCTCTTCCAAAACTTGTTAATGAATAAAGAGTATCAGACAAACATAATGCTTTTTGGCACACCATGGAATCACACTGTCCACATCACATACAATTCAGCTAACTTGGATGCTATGTTATTAAACTTAATGGGTATGAATCGAGCACTCGTTGTCAATATATCGACGGTGACCCAAATATTGTCATACCCTCCTCCAGTCCTTGGCAATCCATCGATGAAATCCATTGATGCATGCTTCCCCTTCCACTCGGGAATCTCAAGTGGTTGCATCAACCCACCTGCCTTCTTTTTCTCTACCTTTACCAATTGACAATTCATGCACTTCGAGATAAATGCCTCGACATCCTTCTCATCCCTTACCAATAATATGTCTTCTTCATATCATGGTGCATCTTATTACTGAAAGTGGCTATGCTTTGATACCAAATGAAAGTGTGCTATGGATTGTATAATATGGATATTAGATAATGCAAAGTATAATGATGATAGAAATATAGTAAATAGTGCGGAATATAAAAGTAGTGTAATAAAAAAATAACACCAGAGATTTCTATACTGGTTCGGAGCACCGTCCTACGTCCAGTCCTAGACTCCTTTCGGAATTTCACTAAAACAACAACCCTCACATAACCCGGAGGAACAGGTCTATACAACCCCTGAGCAGCTGAACAGGGACATGGGCAATAGAAAAGGATATCGCCTCCGCAGCCAAAGAGGACTTCGCACGCCTGAGCAACTACACAGGACTTCAAAAAATACAAAATTTGACCTTATGTGTTCTAATAACATGGATTTGTCACTTGTAGTACACCATTCCTATAATATTTTCCTCAAGGGTGATGTTTGTAGTTGTGTGTATATGAAGATTAGGAAGTTTCAAATTGCTTGAAGAATATGGAAATGAGTACGTAAGCAATGAATATATGAATTCAAGAGAGTGGTCAATGCAGAAAATATCATTCAAGTATAAGAAAGTAAGTGAAGTGATTTGATCTTGAAATTCATGCATATATATAGTAGTTAAGGAGTTGCAACTGCTATTGAAGAGATCTCTGCGATTAACAATGGTTGCAACCCTTGGGGAGGAAGAAGGCTATTCAAAAAGGAAGTGTCTTTTCACAAAAAATGACTGTTGCAGAATTCAGTCGACTGACTCAGGTCATTCAGTCGACTGAATTTAAGAACATGCACATTTATGTTAAAATGCACAGGTTCAGTCGACTGAATGACTGTATTCATTCAACTGAATTCTGTTGTTAAGCAAAAACTACAGTAGCTCATTTGGTTAGAGTGCTGGCCTTCCAAACTAATGACTCGGGTTTGAGCCCTGCTCTATGCATTTTTTGAAAACTTGATTTTGATTAAAATATACATGCAAGTTTATTTGAATGTGAATGATGATTCTTGAGGAAAGATTTTAACAAAGCACTAAACTAGACTTTATATACACATTTGATGACTCTTGTTAAAATATATAACTATATAAACCATATTTTGAGCCGATGAGTCTGGATATTATCGTAGTTGTAGATTCATGAATTATTGTGTCTTATCAGCAACCAAACCTATGATCCAACATTCTCTACCCTTTTGATGATGACAACTTTATTTGCTACGAACGAGTCTTTGACAAGCTTTGCTGATCTTATCTCTCTCAATGAATATATTCCTGTAGTTGTGCTGTAGATTTCTCCCCTTGAATCTATTTTATATATACCTGTAAATAATTAATCTTTTCTCCCCCTTAATCTATGCTTGCATGGTTTATTCCTACAAATAATGTTAGAACAATATCTTTCTCCCCCTTTGTCATCGACAAAAAGGAGAGTTTATATGATGATATAAATTATATTTCACATAAGTGTTAACATAGAACAATATAAAACAAAATAACTACTACTTATAATGTAAGGTATCAGAAAAAATTAATATTTAAAGCATGTGATACCCAACGTTCTTATAATTTCCTAATTAGTAGGAAACCATATCCATTTGGGTGTGGTTGAACCTTTATAAATATAATTTTCATTATTCACTACCATATAAAAATAGTTATCAATCTATTTTTCTCTATTTTTCCAATTAACAGGAGCCCAAATATTTAGATAATTTTTATTCATATTTCTCGTTAATGATTTTGTACTTCTAAAGAAATTATAGACATTATTGGTCATAGAAGTATTTGTATTTCTATAAAAATTGGATTTAGACTTTCCTCGTAATCTAGTACTAGCACTAACATATTTATTATACATGAAAGCATGTCTAGTGCTATTTCTATGATTTTTTTATTATATCATAAACCACTTTTATCGTTTAAAGGTCTAGAACTAGACAAAATCATGTTTAAATCGTTTTGACCTTTATTAAATTTTGTGGCTTCAGTCTTAAGTTTATCAAATTTAGCCTTAATTCAAAATTATTATTTTCAAAAGAAATATTACTATTATTCAAACTATTAATTTTCTCATTTAATTCAGAATTCTCAGTTTTTAACGTACGGTTCACATTTTTGAGAAGGGAATTTTGAGATTCTGAATTATCTAAAGAGGATTGTAATAAATCATTTTGTATTTTCGAATCAAAATTTTGTTTTGAAAATTTTCTCTATCCTTTTCAAATATGGTGTTTTTTTCATCTAGAAAATCTTTAAAAGTTATAATATTATTCTTCACAACACCAAGTTGATTTTTTAAATTTAATTTCTCGTTTTTCAATTTCTCATTCTCAAGTTTAATAGATTTCATCTTTTATAAAATAATAAAATTAAGCTTTGAAATATTATTTCTTATATTAAATAATTCATTATTATCTTTTACTGAAATTTGTAAATCAGAAAGTACCTTTTTGCAGTCCTCACTGGTGACTCTTATAGGGATTTTGCCTAATGTATTTCGACTTGATCGTTTCCTAGTCATTATTCTATGATGTTGTGACGATCGACAGAATTCTAGGCTCTAATACCAAATGAAAGTGGCCATGCTTTGATACCAAATGAAAGTGTGCTATGGATTGTGTAATATGGATATACGATAATGCAGAGTATAGTGATGATAATAATACAGTAAATAGTGTGAAATATAAAAGCAGTGTAATAAAAAATAACGCCAGAGATTTTTATGCTGGTTCGGAGCACCATCCTTCATCCAGTCCCAGACTTCTTCTGGAATTTCAATAAAACAACAACCCTTAGTTAACCTGGAGGAACAGGCCTATACAACCCCTGAGTAGCCGAACTGGGACCTGAGCAGCAGAACAGGATTTCGCCTTAGCAGCTGAAGAGGACTTCACTCGCCTGAGCAGCATAACAGGACTTCAACAAATACAAAAGTTGACCTTGTGTTTTATAATAACACGGATTTGTCACTTGTAGCACACCCTTTCTATAATCTTTTCCTCAAGTGTGATGTGTGTATATGAAGATTAGGAAGTTTCGAATTGCTTGAAGAATATAGAAATGAATACATAAGCAAAATTTATGAATTCAAGAGAGTGGTTAATTCAGAAAACAAGATTCAAGTATAAGCAAGTAAGTGAAGTGATTTGATCTTGAAATTCATACATATATATATAGTAGTTAAGGAGTTGCAACTGTTGGTGAAGAGATCTCTGTGAATAGCAATGGTTGCAACCCTTGGGGAGGAAGAAGGCTATTCAAAAAGGAAGTGTCTTTTCACAAAAAATGACTATTGCAAAATTCAATCGACTGACTCAGGTCATTCAGTCGACTGAATTTAAGAGCATGCACATATATGTTAAATGCATAGGTTCAGTCGGCTGACTGACTATATTCAGTCGACTGAATTCTTTTGTTAAGAAAAAACTACAGTAGCTCATTTGGTTAGAGTACTTGCCTTTCAAACTAGTGACCCGGGTTCGAGCCCCGCTCCATGCATTTTTTGAAAACTTGATTTTGATTAAAACATGCATGCAAGTTTATTTTAATGTGAATGATGATTCTTGAGGAAAGATTTTAACAAAGCACTAAACTAGACTTCATATACATATTTGATGACTCTTGTTAAAATATATAACTATACAAACCATATATTAAGCCGATGAGTCTGGATGTTATCGTAGTTGTAGATTCGTGAATTATTATGTCTTGTTAGCAATAAAAACCTATGATCCAACAATTACCACCAGGATGTATATTCAATCTTGAATGATGGCATGCTCATCGAACTTCATCCCTCAATCCATCAATAGTGGGAATAAAAATCTCCCACCCTTACGGAGCCAACTATCTCGGTCGAATATGTATTACTTCCTCTAATAGACTCCACTCCTTCATCTCTTTTCATCATAATCTCCACTAGCCTAGCATCACACATCTAACTAACATTGATCCGCTCAATCAGAGTAGGTATTATAGTCAAACTTGCCAATATTTCTGGCTTTAACTCGCAATGAAGTTTGAAGTCATAGCCACCAATAAACTCATGCTGCATCCACTCTAGGAATGTCTCCCCCCAAAAATTGGCAAGTCTTCCATTTAAAGCTTCAATTACTACATTTTCCTTACTAAGCATATAGGAAATGCTAAATTTGTAGGAGGCCAGGAATTCTAGCCATCATTGTTAGTGAAGGTTAAGGTCTTTTAGGGAGAAAAGGTAATTCAACAATTTGTTGCCGTAAATTACTCGAGCCTTTCCCCATGAAAATAACGCCTCCAAATTTTCAAAGTAAATATTATCTCCTCTAGTTCCTAATCATGAGTTGGAAACTTTCTCTCATATGGCTTTAACTGTCGACTGGTATATGTGATAACCTTACCTCCTTGGATCAGTACGCACCCAATTCTGTACCACAAGCATCCGTGTATACCGTCATCTCCTTATTCTCGCTCGAAATGGTCAACATCGATGCAATCGTCAACCTCTTTTTGAAACTAATAAATGCATGTTCGCACCTGCATCCCATACAAAAGTCTGGTTTTTCTTTGTTAAATTGGTCAACGGTGCTACAACCATCGAGGCAAACTTGATAAACCGTTTATAATATCCCGCTGGTCCATGGAAACTCCTCACATCTGTAGCGTTCTTTGGTTGGTTCCAATCTTGAACCATTGCCACC
This sequence comes from Allium cepa, assembly GCA_030765085.1. Lineage (NCBI taxonomy): Eukaryota > Viridiplantae > Streptophyta > Magnoliopsida > Asparagales > Amaryllidaceae > Allium > Allium cepa. Next base: position 72,672,496 of record CM060946.1, on the reverse strand, counting down.
TTTGTAGGATCTATAGCAATGCTCACTCTGAAATAATATGACTTAAGAATATCATCATTCCTCCAAAAGTAACACTTAAAAAACTTTGCCTCCAACGGTGTCTCCTCAACACTTCAATAAAAATCCTCGAATATGCTTTCCATTTGAGAATATACTCGAACATCATCCACAAGCACAAGTATATACTTATTTAGCTGACCTTTAAAGACGCGGTTTATAAGATCAACAAAGTATTATGGTGTATTGATTAGCTCGAATGGCATAACCAACCACTCATAAAATCTATACGACATACGTAATAATCTAATAGGAACACTCACACTAGCCACTCTCACTTCATGAAACCTTATCATTAGGTCCAACTAAGAGAACATCCTCACACTATGGTGCTGGTCAAACAAGTCATCTATACATAAAGGTGGATACTTGTTCTTCTCACCTTACTAGCTCACAGAAGTCAACATATAACCTCAAGAGACATCAACCTTACTGATGAACACTACAGTTGCACACAAATCAGATATGCTTCTACAAATGAACCTTATGCTGAATAGATCATCCACTTGCACCTCTGGTTATCTCTTCTCTTTAGACACTATATGTGTCAAAGGCACAACTATTGGTCTAACGTTTCTAACCAAATCGATATGAAACACTATCTCCCTATGTGGTGGTAATCTGTCCACCTTATCAAATACGTCCTTATATCCCTAGTTATAGGCATAGATGCCAAATTGTCTTACTCAACCTCCAACGATATAGAAGGATAACCATCACCTTATCCTCTGGTGGGCAGTAGAACTCTACCTTCTCTTTCGTCGAGAGAGCATTTGACGAAGTTAGAATGACATTCGATATGTATGCCTTTATCGTATGCCCCTGCTTAGTTGGTTTAGGATCGTCCTTTGGCATTAGGTACATGAACTCATGTCGTAAAGCCTTCTTGACCAATCTCGAAGCCCTTATTAATGTCATCAATCAATCACTTCCTAAGATGATTATTCAACCTAAAAATAAAATTTTCATTCTTTTTATGCGGAGTATCAATTAATGATAGACCTTATTTTGACAACACATCAAATTTGGAAACATACTCCGGCACAGGCATATCGCCTTGCTTCAAGTTGTTGAACTTCCTAAACGTCAACTTCTACGCATCTAGGATAAATTTTTCTTTGAAGCAAATGTTTGCGCCAAAATTGGTCACAAGCACCCAATTGCAGATGAAAGCACCCGTTTACAATTTAAGATCACAGATAGCAGAAATGTAGAGAAATTAAATTGAAGAACACTCAAAGTTTAAAAGGAAACACGCAGAAACACATAAATTTAGAGTGGTTCGGCGTATGGCCTACATCCACTATGAAATGGTCGACTTTTATTGATCTTTTTTGGCTTCTTAAAATGAACTACAATAGTAGAATTGATGTACAAAAGTAGTTTTAGCAGAGTCTGGACGTAGAAAAGCCAAAAGATCCCTCTTCTGAAGCTCTTGGACTGCTATTTATAGGTGTAGGCTGCAAATATCTCGTCCAAATCTCGAAAACCTCTTCTCTTAAATAGGTGGGCCTACACGATCGATCCCATGACATTTGCACTCGATCCATGATTGATACGAATGGAATTCATATCGATCAAGACCTCTCCCAATCGAGTCGGGATCGAGCATGGAAATTCTTGGGGTTGTACGCAAGCTCCTGTGAAAATTTGGTAGCATTTGGACTTGTAGATTGTCCAGCATGATTGATGCAAGTTTGGACTTTCATTGTGTAGCCGAATTCATATCGGTTCATTTGTGTACATCTAGTTCATATCGGTACTAGGCGTGTGCTTGCTAGGTGATGTGGCGCTATCTTCTCGGATCGACCCCCTTTTCATGCTAAATGGCTGAGTCCTCCTCCCTTTTTTGCTTTATTCGTATCGCTAGGCGCTACTTTGTTTGTATCCATTTAGAGTGTATCATTTCATATCGAATAAATGCAATTATCTTCGTATCGCTTCTTGCATGTAGCTTCATACCGATGGACAATGCTATTTAGTATCGATTGTTCGGTTACTCATTCATATCGATCATAGGCCGACCGATACGAATTGTACAAATGGAATTGACATGAACAAGCTTCGTTTGACTTCATATCGACGACTCTTATTCGTATCGATATGTTCTTGATCATTTCGTACCGATAGAAGAATGTCGTCTCGTATTGTTCATGGGATGCATGCTTCATATCGATCTTTAAACCAATCGATACAAATTCTTGAGAGGAGGAGCGATACGTGTTGTATATCGATGGGATTGATATGAAATGCCCCTAGGTCATGGATACAAATTAAAGTAGGCGTGATGGATACGATATGATGGGTGCACGATGTTACGAAGAGATGTAGCTGGTGACCGATACGAACCGATCCATCTTTGCTTGATGGATACGAATCAGGTGGAGCCTTTCATTGTCGATCGATCCTTGGCTCTGACTCAAAGCAATCATCTCTTTAACCCAAAGCAAACCTTCTGAAAACTCAAAGCAGACATCAACATTGCTCAGAGCAGACTCCAAGCAACTTGAAATGACTCAGCGTTCGTCGAAACCATATCTTAAACGCCTTACACTGTTGGTCGTTGATTATGCTACGCTTTATGCAGTTGTTTGGGTTAATTCCACTGGTACGTTGCCTTGCCAAAAGACGGGCTAACACTTTGCCTACCAAAACATGCCTTGCAATATGAAGGTGTGTTTTGTAGTACGTTAAGCTGGATGTTTGTATCCTGTCAATGACCTGTAAAGAGATTGTTAATCCTACCAGGCCGCGATAGGCGATCGTTCGAGATCGTATGTCATTCGGGGTGGTATGTGACTATTCGCGGTCGGGTGTCGTTCAAGGCGAGTTGTGACGATTCGCCGTCGGGTGCCATTCGAGGCGAGTTGTGACCGTTCGCGGTCGAATGCCGTTCAAGGAAAATTGTAACCATTCGCGGTCGGTTGCCGTTCGAGGCGAGTTGTGACCATTCGCGGTCAGGTGTCGTTCAAGGCGAATTATGATTGTTCGCTGTCGGGCGTCGCTCAAGGCAAATTATGACCGTTTGCGGTCTGGTGCCATTCGAGGCGAATTTTGTGTGTCCGGAGGGGACTTAGTATCATTAATGTTAGATTTCACGTTCGAGTGAGTTTCTGAATTGTTTGTTATGGCGGTTTAGTGCTATCTCAGAGCATGCCCGAGGACCATTTGCAATCCCATACATGCGTAACTGGATTAGCCTTTATGGAATCAAAAATAGCAGATTTACATTCAAAATGAGTCTTTCAACAGAAATGTCCAACAAAACCAAGTCCAAACATAAGAAATAGAAAACAAAAGCAAAATAGAGACATCAAAGTGCAAACACCTACACTGATGTTATTGATAGCCGTATCAGAGCATGCTTGAGGATAATTCGTGATTCGGTATATGTGTAAATGACTTAATCATGTTTGCCACTTATTCGTCATTATTTCAATCAGTTGATGACAAGCTGATGCCTCGATCCTGAGCCGTTCCCAGTTGGTGCAGGTGGCGGTCGTTCTTGCTCCACCGTCGTAGCTCGCCTCCTCACGTACTGTAATAGCATGTTATTCCAAATATTCCGCTCTATCTCATCCCTCAAGTGCCTACAATCATTGGTATTATGGCCGCTTAGCTCATGGAATAAGTAATACTTGTCTGATTTCCTCTCATTGTTGGTCGGATACCTCCTCATTGGCTTTCAATAAGGAACCCGCCTCCGGTGTCCCGGTAGATCCGTTCCAAAGTTTCATTCAACTCTGTGTAAGAGGTGAATCTCGATTCTTTTCGCCGTCGTTTTGATTCATCGCTGGTATCCTCGGCTTTTCGTTTTCCTTTATCCTTGCTTGGAAATTGTTTAGGAGGATTTCCGCCTTTGACTACATAAATTTCTACTCCTTCTCTTTCCTCTCTTTCAACGTTTGCATCCTCTAATCGTAGAAATTCTTCGGCCTCATCATACAATTCTCCTAGATTCATAGGGATATCCCTTGTCAGTGAATTTTTGAGCTTCATTCCATCAGTTATGCCAGATACTGCTGCCATTAAGACCATGGATGGATCTGGCGATCCATCGATGTTGCTGTTACAATAAATCGTGTTAGAAAATTCCTCAAAGATTCCCCAGTTTATTGTTTTAGCGTCCATGGACTCATCACATTCTTGGGCCTCAAAATGTGAACTCTGAACTGCCTCATAAACTTCTTGGTCAACTCGATCCACGTTCCAATGGAACCGCTCTCCAATTGTCTAAAACATAGTGCTGCTATGTCTGTCAAATACAATAGGAAATATCGGGCCATGATCTTCTCTGATGTCCCCAGTACTTCCATATGCCTCATATACCTTGTCAGATGAACCACAGGATCTGTCCTCCCATCATATGTCCCTAGCGTTGGTAGCTTGAATTCAGGTAGGTTCCTGGCCTGCCTAATTGCGGGAGTGAAGGGGCTCCTGTTCACATCTACCAGATCTCCATTCACTAATCCACCTCTCATGCTCGTCTGACCATCTCGGCCAATCTGTCATTGTCTCTAACCCTTGTCTGTTGCCTCCAATCTTCCCCCGAGTTCATAAGGGAATTCTGGAATCTGCCGTCCTGGACGAGCATCCGCTCCTCTATCAATGCCATGTTGCGCAATTGCAGCTAGTATCCTGCCCGAGATTGGATCAACTTGCTCCTGAGGTGTGCCTCTTAGCTCAGGGGCTGCTCCTGATGGTCCTGCTCTATTCGATTGCCCGACTTGTCTTTCTGGTCCAGCTCTAGGGATCTGGGCTCCAGCTGCCCCTGCTGCTCCAACCTATCCAAACTATTTGAGAATATTCTGCATCATCTCCTCTTGTCTTTTCAACAACTCTTCGTGCATAGCTCCCATCATCATCCCCATCTTATCTCTGGTGATGAAAACTGAGGCTCGATTTGCTTTTAAGGAAGCCTTCTGACTTCCTTCATGCTGACTCCTTTCTGCCCTTGCTCTCCTTCTTGATTGCCTTACCATTGCTTTCTAGATCTAAGTCATTCAGTCTTCAGATCCAAAATCCAAGTTATAGAATCCCTGAATGCTAGCCTTCTCAGTGAAAGCACAAAATGTTTGCGCCAAAATTGGTCACAAGCACCCAATTGCTGATGAAAGCACTCGTTTACAATTCCAGATCATAAATAGCAGAAATGTAGAGAAAATAAATGTGAAGAACGCTTAAAATATGAAAGGAAACACACAGAAACACACAGATTTAGAGTGGTTCGACGTATGGCCTATGTCCACTATGAAATAGCTAACTTTTATTGATCTTTATTCATCGGTTACAATGAATTACAACAGTAGAATTGAAGTACAAAAGTAGTTTCGGTAGAGTCTGGATGTAGAAAGGCCAAAAGATCCCACTTCTGAAGTTCTTGGACGGTTATTTATAGGTGTAGGCTACAAATATCTCGCCTAGATCTCAAAAGACCTCTTCTCTCATGTGGATGGGCCCACACGATCTATCCCATGACATTTGCACTCGATCCATGATTGATACCAATGGAATTCGTATCGATCAAGATATTGCCCAATCGAATCGGGATCGAGCATGGACATCCTTGGGGTTGTATGCAAGCTCCTGTGAAAATTTGGTAGCATTTGGATTTGTAGATTGTCAGTTATGATCGACGCAAGTTTGGACTTTCATGTAGCCGAATTCATATCGGTTCATTTGTGTACATCTAGTTCGTATCGGTACTAGGCGTGTTCTTGCTAGGTGATGTGGCGCTATCTTCTTGGATCGATCCCCTTTTCATGCTGAGTCCTCCTCTCATTTTGGCTTTGTTCGTACTGCTAGGCGCTACCTTGTTCGTATCCATTTAGTGTGTATCAGTTCGTAGCGATCAAGTGCAATTATCTTCGTATCGCTTCTTGCATGTAGCTTCGTATCGATGGATAATGCTTTCGTATCGATCATTTAGTTGCTCATTCGTTACAAATGGAATCGACATGAACTAGCTTCGGTTGACTTCGTATCGATGACTCTTATTCTTATTTGTATCGATATGTTCTTGAGCATTTCGTACCGATGGAAGAAAGTCATTTCGTATCGTTCATGGGATGCATGCTTCGTATCGATCTTTAATCGATCGATACGAATGCTTGAAAGGAAGAGCGATATGTGTTGTATATTGATGGGATCGATATGAAATGCCCATAGGTGATGGCTATGAATTAAAGTAGGGGTGGTGGATATGATCTGATGGATGCACGATGTATACGAAGAGATGTGGTTGGCAACTGATACGAACTGAGCCATCTTTGCTTGATGGATATGAACTATGTGGAGCCTTTGGTTGCCAATCAATCCTTGGCTTTGACTCAAAGCAATCATCTCTTTAACCCGAAACAAACCTTCTGAAAACTCGAAGCAGACATCAATATGGCTCGGAGCAGACTCCAAGCAACTTGAAACGACTCTTCATTTGTCGAAACCATATCTTAAACGCCTTGCACTGCTGATCGTTGACTATGCTATGCTTTATGCAGTTGTTTGGGTTAAGTCCGCTAGTACGTCGCCTTGCCAAAAGGCGGGTTAACAACGAACATTGAACTTACCCTAAGTATAATGAAAGTCAGGGTCGCATCTCTAAGGACATTCCACCAGTTCATAGCCTATCCCAGGAGTTACCTAGAGGCCAACCTCCGCCATATATCGTCATCTAACTCCAAGCCATCGAAGTTCCTCTTGCAAGTATCCATCTAGTCTTAGACTTCTATGGACAAATCCATTCCATGGAATAGTTTTGCTTCTCAACAAGAATAATCTCTATTCTACTTAGCAAAGTCAACCTTGCGAATTTGCACTTGAGAATCATCAGCATTAGGAGCTACTTAGGTATTCCTGATCATGTTTCGCCCTATCTTGGCGAACATGTCTTCTAAATCGAGGTTAGATGCACCTAAGCCCGCTTTTCCTCTTCAACTCCCGAGACGAAGTTCCTAGTAGCTTTTTTATAGACAACACATTCTTAATCTGTAATAAGAATGATCAGTCTCTCGTAAAAAAAGCTGCACGTATGGTACTCAACGTGCAATGCGGTAAACTACACACATACACACTGTACTATATAGTTTTGAAAATAAAAACATACAACAAGTATGATCTCTCGTATATTCTTAAACCATCCTAGAGTAATAACTTCAACACTATCTCTAATCGATTCTCCTAATGAGTTATCACTCTAGTACCAACTTAGGTAAACTATGCAACCTAAGCTTCAATACCAAATGTGATGATAGTCATACACTTTCGGCACCCAAAATACTTTTATATGCAATATAATAGTGCTCGGTCGATGTAAGACGATTATCAAGGGTTGTAAAGTAATTAAAACAACTATAGAACATGTCGTAAATCTCATAGCGTATCGAATAAAATATAATAATCATCATAGATATAAAATAGGCAAGACAGTAATATCTGAATGAACCACATGGAATCAGAGTTTGTAAGTTCATATAGTTATACAAAACAACAATAGAGTTTATAGAATTGATAAATAAACTCAGATGATAAACTATCTCTAAATAAAATGAGTCAAATAGTCAAGGCTCCACGATGTCACATAGTAGAATAAGAAATTATAAGCCTAAAATAAAAATATGAGATAGTGTTCCCACTTTCTATTCCATTTGCATAACTCCATGTGTCATTTGCACCTGCTATCTAGTCTACTCATTTAAGAGCGCCTAGGATAATTAGAAGTAAAGCATAAAACCTCGAGTCATACGTATGTTTGGTATGAGCGATAAACAGTATCTAAATACTCTATAGTCGATATAGCATAATTGATATAGAGTATGGAGAACCATACCTAACCTATACATGCATCCATTGAGTTAGCACATAATAATACTTTCTAATCTACTATCTACTACATCCTACGTATAATATCAGGTGCCTAGGTATCCACATCCATAATACTTACGTCCCGTGACATCCTTAGAGTATAAGCAAAACATTAAAAATACATCATCTATCAAACAATCTGCACTATCGCTCATGTGCTTTAGGTATATGTTAACTTGTATGACAATTCCTCCATTAGGGACTAATGACAAAACCCTAGTTTCTAGGTGCTCAAACTCCAACCACACAGATGTTGGAAACTAGATCCATTCCTTGATCCAAGGTATATAGATCACTTCCTCGATTTAGGTTGCACTCCTAATACCTAGTGAGCATCCTCACATGCCCCTGCTTTATGAGCGCACTTAGAAACACACTGAGTATCAACGATCCCTTCGCACATGTATTCGAGCCCTTCTTCGCTCCATTTATTTCAATTAACATAATATAACCCTTCCTCAATCAACTTTCCATGGTAATAACCTTCCTCGTTCCACTTTCCATGGTAGAACCATTTCCCATTCCACTTTCCATTGTAGAACCCTTCCTCGTTTCACTTTCCATGGTAGAACCCTTTCTCATTCCACCCATGAGTTCCCTTCCCCGAGATCGTCCTTATGAACCATCATCACGACGCCTTCGATCAAGTCATCATAGAAACACTTCTAGGCATTTCTCATTAGTTGTAGAATCCACATCTCAAAATCTCGAAGTAATCACATTGAGGCATAACACTATCGCCACATCGTCTACCAACATTCTTCATTGTGCTATAACTTCGAAATCGAATGTCGAGCAAACAAATAAACACCCATAGCATGACCTACTAGGCATCATCCACATCTCTGCAAATTTTGGTCATCGTCGACCAATCCATGTCATATCGACATAATTGGACATGTCAGCGCCGACACGATTTACATATCTAGTTTGGCCAAGTTTTCTTGTCCAAGCAAAACTCAAAATCATCCCCTCATTTACTCGATGTTTTCATGCAAAATTCTCTTATCCAACATGGTCAGTACCGATCATGTCTTCTTGATCAAAATTTTCTATGTCCAAACTCCACCCCTTTATTTTCTTGACCCGACTCGAAGTTCCAATACCTAATCCTTGAAGTTTTTCTTTCCTCGCCTGAAGTTCTTCTCCACTGACATGATTTGCACCTACACCGTCCATACTTGTCATCCACCACCGACCATATTTTTAGCCACCTAACTAACTCCAAATGTTATGCAAATATTTTGGGATCTTCATAGGCTTCAAGCATTCATTATACTCCAACCACGTCACATTTTGAAAAATCATAGATGCCAATTTACACCTAATGATGACCATATTTTTAACTACCCTAAATAATTAACAAGCACACTAAACAATTCATACAATCTTCATAGATCATCACAAAACATCCATACTATGACAAACCGCACTCCTAAACACACCGATCCAAAGCCTAGAGTGACTTTCAGATTCGCATCGTTGCCATAAATTACAAGCCATCGATTTTTTTACAACTTTATAGAAACTAAAATAAATAGATATAATATAATATATACTAAACTTTTAGAACACATAGCGGTATGGAAAAAAATATAATATATAAAATAAACATCTCAGAAAATATCTGTAGCACACCTAATTTTAGTTTAATAATATTCAGGAAATTTAATTAGATAGATTAGACAGAATAAAGCAGTTGGACATAAGGATGAGAATTGATAATTAATATGGTCAGGCTTTAACTAATTAAGTAATAATATTTTTTTAAACTTAACATAGGAAATAATAAATAAGAAGGGAAAACTACGAATAGATCTCTCTTTTATCCCTTAAACCTTCACCCTCTCATTCATTCTCATTTTACATCCAAAAATAATCACAATGAAGAAATAGAGTCGGCCATTACTCAAGTTAGAATGAAGAGGAAATCCAAGGGGATTTAAAAGATAAGGCTTATAGATGCTAAACATCATCAAATATCAACTCCAACATCTAAATTAAGATGAATAATAAGTGAAGCATCTCTTTTATCTTTGGGTTAAATTTAGCTATGGGCAATGCTCGAATTTATCTTAATTGTTTTACCTTGTTATCGATGTATGATCATTGTTTGGATAGAATAACGATTTATAAAAAAATTATGAAATTATTTGAATTGGATTTAAGGGTAAAACCTAAGTTTTTAATCTCTAATCGTTTTTATTTTCAAATATGTTCAAGAAGATCGATAACCTTATGATTTCGGTATTAGCCATACGACTTATAAATCAAAAAAATTATTTTCCAACTTTGGATAGAGGTTCAATATCGTTATTGCGGCATGAATGTTGTGTGATCTTTATATTACTATACAAATGGTGGGGCCATATGGATGTGACTTCAATATTTCTCATTGGGAATACCAAAGTATTTTATCTTATAATTGTGGCACTGGGGATACCAATGTATTATATTTTAAACTTCGACATAGATCATTTGGGATACTGATGCATATCATTTTGAGATGTCATAAGTTTAAGGGGTACACAACCAAATTAGGGACACCAGTAGACATACGTTGAACATTCAAGTTAAACATGAACTAAATTCATAAGTGATGGGTTTATAGTTATCCTCGAAAAACTATGGGATGTGTGATGGATAGTCTACATAATGCCGGTGATGGATAGTTTCTATATGTTAAATGAAGGGTTCATAGTCATCCTAGGAAAACTATGGGATGTGTGATGGATGGTCAACATCATTTTAAATAAATGAAATATGTGAGATGGATAGTCCATATAACTTTGATAACGAAGCCATTCATGATGGGCAGTCCATATGCAAGGGGACAGATAATCAAAAAAATTATTTGTGAGATGGGTAGTCCACGTAAGTATCAGATGAGTAGTCAATTGGAATTAAGACGGATAGTCTAATAAATTGGGATGGATAATCCAGTGTATGTTCTATGACTGCAAATAATTTTTTACTATGTTCTAACCATTGAAGATGTAGAAGCATAGTATATGGTTAATATTCTATGATTAAGATACTAGTAAAGGGAAACCTCATTCCGCTCAACGATATGGTCTCACTAGATATCTATTTTTTTGAGATGGTAAGTTATTATTCACACCAGACTGTTTGACTGACCTAAAGTTTTTTGTTTTTCCCCTTAAACTCTTGGGTACTCATTTAAGTAGGTCAAAAGTAAGGGATTTTAGGTTTTCAATTAGACGAATAAGCTTCCAGAGATGTGCATGAGACAAGCTAGTTATATTAGGAGTTTTATTTCATTCTTTATGTGGTTTAATTTTTTTGATTAGATGTAATAACAAGCGTTATAACTTCCAAGTAGTAGACTCTGATCAGCCAAGGAGGTACTTTATATGTCGCTTTTGGAGTATTTTGTGATAATATATTTTCTCTAAACGTAGGATCGAATGGAATTATGTAAGGAATATTGAATATTTTTGTGAAATGAAATGTGAAAACTTGTTATTAAATTGTATTTGAAATTTTTATATTCATGTTCTTCTGGTTACCAAAAATTAATACTATGGATGAATGCAGCAACCATAGCACTTAGTTCTAGGTCCCAAAGTGGGGGATGTTACAATATCTCAAACATAGTCTCAGAAAAACAATACTTAGTCAAATATAATGTACATAGAAATATGACTCATAATTTGGTAAAAGAAATAATAAGTACGGATAAAAAACAATTACATAGAGGGTAAATAAGGGATAAGCATCTCTTATGATGAGCTCGCCTCTCTACATACTGAAATCGAGCCAAATCACCTGTTGCCATGTCCTCCTTTAGTAGGGGAATAAAGGAAAAAGGATGGGTTAGACAAAAGTCTATTGAATGAGTACAGTTTTAATATATAGTGATCATGTGTAGTTAACTTTAATACTGCCCTGTGTGAATAGGTTGTCATACATGTATTCATGCAATTCTAGAGACCTTTGGTAAAGGATTTTTATATTACGCATACACCTACACTAACAACCTGTGTAGGCTCCTATAAGGATCAAACTATGGATCGAACCTTAATAATTAATGACTGGCCAACAGTCCTGGAGCTACTCAATATAGGATCATCCTATAACTTTCCCTATATGGACTACATCTCACATTATGCATATGCGTAACAATCTCACATAGGTTTTCCTATAATTACCACATGGGAATGAATTTCCCATAACTAAAACTACACATACCCAAACTACACATCAAGTGGGAGCCTGTAATGCTGACTCGTCGAAATGCCTTATCGTCTACATCTTTATCCACCTCTCTAATTATAGTATATGCCTCTTATTGCATGCACTAGGATCCATCAACAACACAGTATCATGTTGCATCAGAATTCATGAATACCAAGGAGTCCCATCGTGTCGAGCCCACACACTTCATCAGGCATCAGTTAGTGATGTGTATCCACTGTAGAACCTTCTATGAGTGTCATTTGTGATAAAATCGCCCCCAATCGAATAATCGATCCCCATTGGATAAAGAACATTTAACCAACGTCACAACATCCTAAGGTCAACTCATAAGGTACTAGTTACCCTACTATTTCTAAAATCCACACATATGTATACAATATAGCTAAATGTATTATTAATATTTTTATTTCAAACCGGGCCTTAGGCTGAGGTTTAGATTACACATCTAGGCAGTTGACCGGTCCACCACTTGCGATCCACCGCTCAGGGTGAACAGTCAACCGGTCGTAACGTAAATTTTATAGTTTTTTTATTTCCTTTATTTGATTTTAATTAGTTATTAACTTTGTCAATTCTGGACTTCCATAGTAAACACTAAGCGTCAATTTACAGTGACCATTGTTTGCAATTTACCATACATATTATTAATTTCAAATTCATAGACTTGTACAGTTTAAATAGACTACATTAATTTAGGGTTAACCGAATTTTAGGGGTTTCCACTCAACTACAAAAGGGGATTAACTTCGGCTAAAATTTGAGTAGCTAATTTATACCAATTTCAATTTAGGTTTCAGATTTTACCAATATGGAGTATAATTTATATTCTAAAATCCTAGATCAAATAGTACAGATTAAAATTAACTATAAATAATCAGCCTATTAAAGATGTTTCCACTCACCTTAGATCTAAGCTATAACTTTATTCGTCGTCTGAGAATTGACACCCATTAGCTTGCCCTCCTTGATTTGATTATTCGTATTTTCTTTACTTTGTTTTAAATTTGTTTTTGAAGAAAATTTTTAAATGGAAAGAATAGATTTTGTCAAATTTTTGGCATGCTATTGATTTTCTAACGAATTAGGGTTTAGGTCAGGTGTTAATTTATAGGGGTTTAAGGTGAATATGGAGCATTGGATTTACCCTAGGGAATCTTTGTGTCGGTCATAGATGAACATATTCGCTGGCACCGAAGAAAAATATTTTGTTTAATCATGTACGTGCAATTCGTGCTTCAAATCGTCGAAAATGAACATCCCTCGGTTGACCGCTAGTGCAGACCGACCGACCACTCCATGTCGACTGGCATACCCTAGGGTGTCGATCAGTGACATAGTTTAATTAGGAAAGTTTAATATTTAATTTACTTTGTTTTCAAATTTAAAACTTCCATAACTTCTCCGTACTAACTCTAACTTCAAAGTTTTGTATATGAAAATTGTCTATAACATCGCTACAAATGCAATGATGCAAGTTTCGTAGCCAAATTCAGACGTTAGTGAAAATCATTTTATCCCTTATTATATTTAAATTAAAATTTCTTATTAAATCCTCCACTTCAATTTCTGGGGTGTTGCACAAACAACAAATATAATCAATCCAAACATGATTAAAAAGTATATATCTTCCTAGATTCGACTTTATATGAAAATACTAGCATGGATGATAATTGATGTAAAAAAAATTAAAATACAAACATGCCTTTTTAAACTCGATTTTATGGTGGTGTTAGCATCGGATCTATGTTTTAAAACATTTAAAATTTTAAAATTAAATTAAAAACCACATTTTCACTATACAAATAAACATAGATTAGTGAGAGAGAAAATATCATTCATCAAATACCAAATTACCCAAATTTCAATGTAAATATGAGGTATCAGAGCAAATACATTGATCCCTAGGCGATCCAAACAGTAATCTCTCGACTCCCCTTGCTAATCACCCCTTAAAAAGGTTCTTAAGCTAATAAATGTATGGAAAAATGGCGCTTTTTGGTTAAAGTTGGATTAAGAAGGTTTGGTTCAGTTTTGGGAAGTTGGATAGTGATTAGAACTTTCCCCTCATCCCTAATTAGGTACAATTCTCAAAATGGATTAGTAGGCCTAATCTAGAATTAATTACTTACCCACTATTCTGGGCAGAAACTGTCCAAACTTTAGATGACAATATCTCCTAAATGATAAGTCCAAAAGGCTATTATAACTAATCTATGGAAAGAGAAACTAGTATATCTTTCCAATGAAATTGGCTTTAAGCCCTAGCTCTGCTCCTACCAAATTTTATAGACCTTACAAGAATTTAAGGGACAAATCATCCAATAAAAATTCTAAAGATGAAAAATGTCAACATTTTCTAAATTAATAAAGTCATACGACATCATATGAATTTAAAAACAATATTTTATGTTCCTTCAATATGAAAAATGCAAGTCGTTACACCTGAAATACCCTCCTTTCAGCCTACCCAATTCAAATTGAGTACCCGGGGTTCAAGGAGAAATCAAAAACTTTGGATTGAACATAATTATACCATCTCAAATCAAATGAGGTATTAGTGTGATCATACTTCGTTGAAGCATAGAAATGGTTTCCCCTCGCCAATACTTTATAATCTATATGTTAGTTATAATGTATCTACAACCAAAATGATTTAGAACATCATAATATATATATATATATATATCATTATCGTCATGCATAATGGATCAAAATGAATAATCTTTCATTCATTAGGGAAAAGGGTTACACATTCCCATACTTACTCAATCCCATAAAAAAAAGTCCATGGCATAGTTTTTCTAAGGTCACTATGAAACAATATTAATATTCTCAAACCAATTAAAATCCTATCAGGTTGGCTCGGGTCTAAAATATAACCAGATAATACAAATCTCTTATCTAACAAAAGTAAATAACCCCGGCTGCATTATAATAGAAGAAAAACAATTGGGATCATCTCTGTTATGAGCTCATTTCTATGCGTAACTCCAAAAAATAGCCTCAATATCAGAAGAGCCCTATGCATTAGAATCGCAGATCTGACCAAATAGGGGCTTAACGGTTGGTGAATAAGGCACGACCCTACCCCAGTCAACACCCAAAATCTGGTTTTAAAATATCAATTAGTAATGTCTTTTGATTAGTTTGGGGAATCCTAACACACTGTGATCTTCCCTATCTCTTGTATGATATTCTACTTAATTAAAAGTTTAACCCTAATCATATCCATTATTAGAAAAACCCTAATTGGTCATTAATTCCTAAATCCCTGAGGTCATAAATGTTGGCGATAACATATAAATGCGCATGCCAAAAATTTAGCATATGCAATAATAATCGATCAAGACACAAAATTCGAACATATAACACAACATCATCCATTGTAAGTATGTGTTTATATGATAGCCATTTTGTATATAAAATTACTTGTAAAAAATAATACTTTCCATCAAAAAACTCTTTAAAATAGGCTAAAACATCTTTTCTTTCCGTTGAAAACTTGACAAAATATTTAACAAAAATCTCTTATTTTATTCAAGGAAAACATATCCCAGACCAAAGTTAGAATCTATCAAGTTTCATAAAATAAGCTATATTTATTTCCAAAAACTTATGCCTTCGCATATTGAAAATCTTAAGTCATCACATGTCAATAGTATAGGCTATCGCATGTCAAGAAAACCATAGTCATTGTATGTGTACACTGCATGAAGCTATAGCATGTTGACTAGAAAGAGCTACCGCAAGTTTTAAAAAATATAGCCATTGTAAGTTGACATAATAAATACTATCTCATGTTCAAAACCTCAAGGCCATCGCAAGTTGACAAAAATGATAATCATCACAAGTTGACAAAATTGATACTATCGCATGTTGAAAAACTTAAGGCTATTGCTAGTTGACAAATATATGCCATCGCATGTTAATAGTGAAAGTGCTGCTAAGAATCGTAATATGGAATGGTAACTAAGTTATCTACTAATGCGGAATAAAATAAAAATGGTAAATAGTAAAGTAAATAACCCAGGGATTTTTATACTGGTTTGAACTGCCGTTCTACATCCAGTCCCAGACTCCTTCTGGAATTTGACTATCAACCCTCACTTAACCCAGAGAAACAGGTGTTATACCGCCTGAGCAATGGAACAGGACTTCTACCACCTAGACAACCAAATAGGACTTCTACCGCTTGAGCAACCGAACAAGACTTCAACAATACAATAAGATTTCTTGACTGATTGTGCTCTGTAGATAGCAAAAATATGTCTTTTGAAAACACCTTTCCTATAATATTTTCCGTTGTGGTATACCGTGTAGTGCATGAAGATTGGAAGTAATTTGAATCGACAATAAATTTGTGCTTGAATATGCAAGTTGAATTCATTTATGAAAGAAATGGCAGAATTTTCATAGCAAGAATATATAATAGATTCAAAGAATTAAGTTATTTAAACAATTGAATTGAAGGCTATTTATAGAGTTAAAAAAGATATAATAATTCGTGAAAAGAGTTTCCTAAGAGATACAGAAACAACTGTTGGATTTAAAGTTGTTTCTGTTCGTTGAAAGAAGGTGACGGTTCAGAAAGTAGCCGTTATGAATATTCAGTCGACTGAGAAAGAAACTCAATCGTCTGAACATTCAAAAAAAATTGAAATTGAAATTTATTTTGAAAAGACACCTAGTTCAGTCGACTGAATGAGGGATTTTAGTCGAATGAACCATCAAAATAATTTGTGCACCTGTGCATATTTCAGTTGAATGCACACCCTGGTTCAGTCGACTGAAACTGATGTTTTTTTTGCCTAGTAAACTTCTTTTTGAAATCAATTTGTTTACAAACTTAATATTAATCAAATCTTAATGTGTGTGTGATTTTGAATATAATTTAAAGTATGTATGAGGGCATATACCACTGAGGAGAGATTTTAACAATTATTAACTACTGACTAGACTATATACAAACCAATTATAAACGTTTGAAACTTCTCTTTGAAATTTTTGGCCTTTGATCTATTGTAGAGTAGAATAGTATCTTCTCCTGCAAATTTGGTTAGTTCATATAATATATACTTATATAATTGTCATGATTAAAACATCAAAATACAAGGTTCTAACATTCTCCCTCTTTTTGATGATGACAACTGTAAGTTAGAATGTGTATAATTTGTTTAGAAACAATTAAAAAACTCCCCCTGAATTAATGAATTACCTGTTTATCATTATATTTGTCCCCCTTTATCATCAACAAAAAGGAGTATCAACTGTATAACCATTATAATATGGATAAATATGAATATAACTTACCAATGATAACATTGTAACATGAATAATGTGAATAAAGAACAAAAGAAGTTAAACATCATAGTACATAACAAAACATCAAGTGAACAACATTGATAAAAAAACAAATAATATACATAACAATAATTGTTCACGGATACAAAAAAAATTGAAAAACATACGTAAGCATAAGATAAAAAATGGCTAAACTTTCTCAATATCGGATTCTTCATCTTCGGATGTTGTCCAAGAAAAAGGAGCAGGGGGATTTTTGGAAACACTTGTGGAAGTAGAGCTGGTGCAAGAGATTTTTTCCAAATTTTATTTAAGAAGCTCATGATGGAGTTGAGCATCTTATTGGTCTTTACGATGGATTTCTCGACATTGACTCATCGTCGATTTAATTTTCTTTGATTCCTTGAGCGAGTGATTAAACCTTGCTTTAGAGGAAAATCACCATGGAGCTCTATGATGTTGTCGGCTTCTTCTTCTTCGACTTTTTAGGAAGGTAGGGAGGAGGAGGAGCCGATATGAGTCTCATAGGGTTGCGGAATCCCTTGAGCTGATTCGCCGCCAATTATTGAAAGCTAATTATTTCTTGAGGTGGTTGGCATTTTGGCATGCCCATAAGACTTAATGTCTTAGTGTTTATCTCACCAATGGTAATGAAATCGGCATCGGGGATGGTGACACAGAAGTTCATGAGAATTCGCATAATGTAAGCTCTATAGAAGACTGTTTTGTAGCTCAGTTTGTGACTAATTGTGAGGAATTCATCAAGAATTTCTCTAGCCCAATTGACATTTTAAGAGGAGTATATGGCATAGAGGGCTTGGAAATATTTCTGGTAGACTTTCTCATAGCTTCCGGTACGAGGTTGGATTGAGCTGATGAGAGCATGATGAAGGATCTGTGCCTTTGGTCGCAAGGCGATGGATTTGAGAGCAGTCATGTCGTCGGAGAGGAAATGATGGGAGACCTCATCTTGGTTGTCCATTTCTAATTCAACCTCATTGATCTCGATGCCTCCGTTGGGACAATGAAGAATATAGCCAAGGCATTGGAGGAAGGTAGATTTGGATGCCACAAACAAGTGTCCAGATGCAATCATCTTTATTTATTTGATCTTGGTGATCCAAGTTCATGTTGGCAAAGAAGAGTTTTATTAGGAGAGGGTAGATCTTGACATTGTTAGCATCAAAACTAAGCAAATTCTCAAGACTACTTGCCTCCACAGTTTCCTGGATTGTGTAGGCATTGAATTCCAGATACTTGACAAATGAACCATCGAAGATTCTTGAGCTCCGCATGGCATTGTAATGGGTGACGACAGTTTCATCATGGAGCCAAGACCTAATTTGGCTTTCAGATGTTCCAGTGGATGATTAGTGAGGTTATTTTTGTCTTAGAGACATTTGGTTTTGATAGATTTGAAGTAGATGAAATTGATTGAAGAAAATGGGGGCTAGGGTTTGTTTATTGAAAATGAAGTAGTGTTTTGGAGAGAAGGAAATGCATTTATATGGTTAGTGAAAAGGTGTACGGGGAGTTGTGTAAATTTTTTTTAAAAAACAACAATTCAGTCAAATCATTGGAGGGTTGCAGTCGACTGAAATTATCAGGTTTTCAACCCAAAAGGTTTTGCCTAAAAAATGCCTAATTCTAGCTACTAAAAGTATAGATTCAGTTGACTGAAATCTAGAAAATTTCAAGTACTCGAGAATGTTAAGCTGACTGAAATAAAAATTTAGTTGACTAATGTGTAGAGAAATTTTCCCATGGTAAATAGCCTAAAAAATTTCAAATTCGGTCGATTGATTTTCCTTATATAAAAAAATTTTGTTCTGAAGTTTCAATCGATTGTTTCTAATTGTTAAGTCAACTGAAACTGTGCTTATTTGTCTTTTCGGCCTTTATACTAAAGATTTTCTTATAAAAACCAATTAACATAAAACTTATTAATTTTACAAATTTTATATATTAAAAAACATTATTTTAAAACAGATAAATATTTAACACTTAATAAAAATATATACATAAAATTCAAATTTATTAAGGTGTGAGTGTCATTAGAGTGCGGTTCAATCTTTGTTATTTCTTATAATGGTTGGATTGGCGGCCAAACACTACTGCGTTCCTAGGAGTTCGTGACACTTGAGGATGTCGTGGACTTCATTCCTAAGAATTTAGTGGAGCTTGAGAACTATATGGTGAAGTTTGATGTACGCTCTCTTTTGATGAAGACCCGCAGACCATTAACACGACTTGCTCTAGAAAACTTTAAACGCGTAACGTTTACTTTCTGTTCGTAGTATAGTTCATGCTGCAGTTCCAGAGTCTCTTTCTGATAATGATGAATATCGTTGAATTTATCCTTTGTTGATGGAGGACCAAAACGAAGAGTATGTTTAGTTCTTTTTCCTTAAGGAGTATATCCAGTATAATGAGTAGGAGATGGTGTGATTTTTACTGGAATATAAGCCGGTGTGGAGTTGTTGGAATTTTTTGACGATTCTGAGGAAGGTGTGCTAAAAATGATAGATGATTGATTGGATTCATCCTTGGAAGACATGTCGATGTTTACAGGAAAAAATAATAACAATAACTTAAGCTTTTAAAAAAAATTGTGTTGAGAAATGATGAAGTGAAAGAAAGGATGAGTTATAAGCCTCTATATACAGAAGTAAAGACTAATTTTAGGTGAATAAGGTTGAGAATGAAAATTACTGAATGATTTTGGCTAGAAACATATATGAGGTTGGAAAAGATTAGGAGATTAGAACCATTAATGTAATATGAGGAAGATAGTGAATAATGTAACAAGAAATAATATAGTAAAATGGAAAAACATATAACTTCCTTACTAGCAACCCGAGTTTGAGTGCCAACAGCAATAATTTTTCACAAAAAATTTATTTTCTTAAAAAAATGTAATAATTTTAAATTATAAATCATGTAAAGATATAATACACAATTCTCGATGAAATTTTATAAATATATTTTCATTTAAAGGTTTTGTAAATATGTCAGCTATCTGATTTTCTGAATTTACATATTCTAAGAATATTGCCTTTTTCTATGTTATCTTTGAGAAAATGATGTCTTATATCTATTTGTTTAATTCTAGAATGATTTATTGTATTTTTTGATAAATTTATTACACTTATATTATCATAGTAAATGGTTTAATTTGAAAGTTCTACTCCAAAATCTTGAAGTGTTTGTTGCATGCAGATTACTTGAGTACATGCCAAAGCAGCAGAGATGTATACTACTTCACATGTCGAAAGAGAAATACAATTTTGTTTCTTACTAAACCAAGATCTAAGGTTATCCAATAAAGTGACAAGTACCACTAGTGCTCTTATGATCCGTTCGACATCCTCCAAAATCAGCATCACTATATGATACTTACTCAAAAGGAAAATCTTTTGGATACAAGACCATAGTCTTTAGTTTTTTAAGTATCGCAAAATTCGCTTCATTATCCGCAAATGTGATTCTTTGAGATTTGCTTGAAATCGTTCACACTAGCAGACAATCATCACTATGTCTGGTCTAATAGCAGTTAAATATAGTAATGAACCAATCATACTACGATATAGTTTTAGGTCAACACTTTTGCCATTTTCATCTCCATCGAGAGGTAACGCGGTACACATATGAGTAGGTATAGCAAAGTATTTTCCATACTAAATCATTCATGAGATTATTACAATATTTTTCTTGATTAATAAAAATTCCAATTTTAATTGTTTAATTTGTAAGCCAAGAAAATATGAAAGTTCTCCCATATAGGACATTTCAAATTCACTTGTCATAATTGTTGAAAAATTTTGACATAATTTTTTGTTAGTGGAACCAAAAATAACGTCATCTACATAAATTTAAATTATCAGAATACCATTTTTATCCTGTTTTATAAATAAAGTTTGATCTACTTTTATGATGATTAGACTTTTCGACCCCCGAAATTGACATCAATACGTTCATTGTAAAGCATGTCGAACAATCAGGTGCCGGAAAGACAGATTATTAGTAGAAAAGAAAGAAGAAACTAAACAAATACAAAATCTCTCAGTGAACTGAATAATATATCATATCAATAGTTCTTAAACCAATGAAACTGTAATATACATATCTCAAATCAGAGTACACAAATCAATAATTACCAGCCTGGAAAGTTATAATAGCCTGTCTTGCAATTGCTTATAATTTCAACAAACGTTGTAAAACAGAATAAAATAAGAACAAGAATAGGTCTCAGTCTCCAGCTCGTCTACTGAGCTTCAAAGCAATACAATGATATTATAATAAATACGACGGGTTTTACCTTACGATAACCAAAAACATTTTTATAGAAAATCCAGTGATATTATAATAATTTTTAAGGATCAAAAAACATTAATCAAGTAGCTGCGATGCTCGTGCTATGTACATCACAATAGTACTAGTATGAAACCAAAACTAGATAAGGCTCCTTCGCTAATTGTGTTGGATTTCACGGAGGTGCCTTCAGTACTTCGAGAACAGTTCTCCTACATAAGGATCAAAGTTATCCGTCCGAAGCATCGTCTAGTCGGGGTATTGTAGGAAAAACATAACTGGTCTTGCTAAGAGTGAATGCATCACTCTGGCATGCCAAAATCAACTGAAGGTATCGGTTTGCTAGAAAAAGGAGCCAAGTACACCCTATGGGTTTGCCAACCCTATTGGCCATGCCTCCTATCTCTGGTTTTAGTCATTTCTGCTGATGAGGCTATGTTTAGCATTCCAGCTTACGCACCGCTCTAAAAATAGGTCACAGATTCCCATATAGATTCCCACACTACAATGGCCTTGGAGTCGCACGCAGAATCAGACATCTCAAATAGATCTTGGAATAAAACACGGATTCCAATAACCAATGGTCTTGGAAACACACATGGATTTCAACATCTTAGCATAACAGGAAACTCCTTCATAGAACTGTATATGGTTTTGGAGTGGTAACATTTCCGTATCAGCTACTATGAGTACACTTTCCGCTTCCCAGTGTAGGATCGATTTCACCCTAGAGGGGGGGGGGGTGAATAGGGTGATAGTGTAAATTATAAAAATTAATCGCGGAAGCTTATAAATTAATTTCAATTCAGATCACAGAATAGCAGCACAGATATCGCAGAATATAAATAACAGAATAAAACAGAACAACACAGAATTTACCCAGCTTCGGCAAAACCCTGCCTACGTGCTGCCCCCAAGGTTTCTACTAGAAATTAGATAGTCCCTCGCTTACACACGTAAACTCGCTATACCCGCTATTGACTAATCTAACTCTACGCTCAAAACCCTGCCACAACTCAACTACCGAGTTGCGAATTCTCAAGCTACGCCACGTAGCTTGTCCCCTAGTCACACGACTAGAAATTTAAAATGGTTTAAAAAGAAAATACAATTAAAAACAATTAAAATAAAATTAAGCCCTAATTATAAATTTAAAGCCCTTAAAACAAACTCCTTTAGAAAGTAGGCCGGCCTCCTTTGCTATTCGACCCGTCTCTTTTATTTCTCTGTTCGTAATGGCGGCCGTTCCTTTTTAGGGCTTTGTCCTTGATCAAATTGGGGCTTTCGAAGTGCCGATAATTTGTTGATTGATTCAATGATTCTTCGCGTGTACTGTTGATCGATTGTTGCTTACTTCGGCTGCTTCGTTGTTCGATCGAGTTCGACTCCTTGCTTCGGTATGTAATTTTATCCTTTTGCTTTACTGGGTTGATGCTTGAACTCGATCGTGATTCGAGTTGGATGATTTGTTCTTTGTTATGCTCGAACTCTAATAAATTTGCCGATGATGTTTCGTGGTTTATATAGGGTTTGTAACCCTAGATTTGCGTCGTATATTCTCTATTTGAATTTGTCATATTATTCACCTCGGCCGTTCGATTAATTTCTGATGTTTGATGATTTCTCTGACTAATTCATATGTGGATATTCTGGTTGCTTGATGATTACGACTTTGAATTAATTTCGTGATGACTTTCGACTTTGACTTGTTCAACATTGAAATTTTGACACGAACTTGATGCTGGATAATGTTTGACATTGACTTGGTTTTTAACTTGTTCCAATTTTGTAATTTCGGCTTCTTGAATTTCTGGCCCCTGTGTAATTTAGCTCTGGCCATCTTTGTTTCAATGCTGATCTTGATTTCATGAATTTAATATTGACACTGTTATGCTTCCACGACTTCGACATTTACATTGTTCAACATTGTCCTGATTGCTTTGGCTTCACTACATAGCATATTTGTGCATTTTAAAATGTTGCATCATTGAGTAGTTTTCATTTGTGTCATGTTGTATCATTTACTTGATGTGTTTGCACTGTACATTGAGCATAGATAAGGTTGCTTTGGTCTGGATTAGTGCAGTGTGTATTCTAGCTTGTAACTGTTGCATACTTTGATGGTTCATTGGTGCACTTGCTTGGTCATTTTGTACTCGCATCCATAGTTGAGTAATTTCCACTGTCTTTTGTTCACCTGCTGATGTTTGTTGCAGTCTTGAATCACTTTGTTGTCGGGCTCACTGTACACTGATGTATTCTGGTTTGATTTGCTACTTGATGTAGTTTGTTTTGTTTGCATATGCTTAATGGTGTCACTGTGACCTGTTGCATTTGTGCATTGCCCTGCTGATTTACTTGTGATGTTCTTGTAGTCGAGTCATGTTGCATGCATTGAGTAGTTGGTCTTTGTATTTCCAGCTTCATCACTGTTTAACTTCCACACTGTTGCATTGTTGTTCACTTCTCTTGTATCATTGGTACATGTACATTGCTGCTATATTCTTGCTTCACTGCATATGTTGTAGTTGCTTTGTACTTCACCGTACTGTTGAGTTTCCTTTGGGATTGAACTTGAGCTTTGAATTGTACCATGATAGTCATGTTCCATTGTTGTACACTGCATTCATGTCACTGGTATGCTGCAGCTTGCATCTTTGTTGCATTTGCTTGAATTTGTGTCATCTTTACTTGCATTGCTGTACACTTTTGGTCATTGTTGTAGTTGTATCTATGTACACTACTGCCTTATTACAGTGGTCTGACTTGAACTTGCATTGAGTTTTGTACACTGTTTTTGACTTGTGACCTGCCCTGTGTTGAATCCAGTTTTTCAAAAAAAAACTCGCGTTTGACCTTGTGCTCGATTCGAGATTTTCAATGTTATTGCACGTGAGTTGAACCCGGCTTTTCATTTGGGTTTGACCTGTGCTCACCTGTCCCTGTAAATCGATCAAGTGTATATATCGGTGTGCATGGCCTTGTGGCATATACAGTAATACACTGTGTATGTCACAAGTTGTTCGTGTATGATGAATTCAAATTTAAATGATGACGAACAACCCAAATAACTGAGGCAAATATTATTTTCAAAAACCATATTTTATTTTTGAATTGCAAAAATATTTCTTTTTCAATTTTACTGCGTTAGTTTATATTTTTGCAGATTGCTCAGATGCTGGATTCTAACTGGAATGCAGTTGAAGATAAATACGAGTGTGAGTGATACGTAGTGAGGTGACCTGTAAATATGAAATGTGATGTCATTGTAATAAAAGTTGTATAGTTATAGTGAGAGCTTGAAATTGTACTATTCAAAGTTGTAATAAATATTTATTTGAATAAAATATTTGTTTGAATTCAAATTCTGTGTTATTTATTTTATTCAGCAAATATTTATTTAATCTGTGAAAATAAAATAAAATAGTATATTATCAAATACATTTAAACGAATGTATATATGTTTATTATCATCAAACAAAAATCATATAAGCGCATATTCAACAATCTCCCCCTTTTGATGATAACAAACATATATTTAAGATTTTGAATATGTTAAATGTATTTGATCATTGATATATTCTAATTGCTCCCCCTATTTAATTGCTTCCTCTCTACACAAAACTCCCCCTACATATATGCATACAAATAAAATATGCAAATGAGTCTAGATGCAAAATGGAAAATTATTTGACCTTTGCTATTTTATTTGACAAAATCTTAACTTTTCTCTCCCCCTTTTGTTATCAGCAAAAGAATAATAGTGTTACAGAAAATAGAGATAAAGTGATCGATATTAATCCAACATTAAAACCCAATTGAATATAAATAATAAATTTCAATAAAAAATCAAACAAAAATCATAAATATTTTATTAGGCGCATATTCCACTTTTAGAATGATGGAAATGATGTCATCATATAAAACCATACAATTATGTCTATTTGTGGTATACTTATATCAGGAATTTGAATATCTACTAACCATGCATAACCGTTAGGACTTTTAAATGAGATTAGTAGTATTCCAATTTTATTTTTAAAAAAAATGAATTCAAGTATCTTCTAACCACGCATAACCGTGAGGACTTTTAAATGGGATTAGAATCAACTTGTTTATTTTAAAAATCAACTTTTGATATGCGTTCCATACATGCATAACCGTGAGGACTTTTAAATGAGCATGGAAGCACATAACAAATTCCAAGTAATTCACCCATGCATAACCGTGAGGACTTTTAAATGAGAGTGAATACTTTGGTATTTATTATTATTATTATTACCTTTTTTTTTTAAAATGTGAAAAACGGAAAAACGAACGATTCCTGTTTAAAGTACCACATATTGACAAACTATATAGAATTTTGATGAGTGATGGTCGTTAGAAATATGATAGATATAGAGATGGTCATGGAATTTTTACCAACAAAACAGTTTTATAACTCTTGTTTAAATTTCTAAAGAAATTTATTAATTATACCGTCTCGAGTCATAATATTTGATCAATATTAACACTCATCACTTTTTTAATCACTATTTTTCTTTTCGATAAATATTAGGGAGTCAGATTAGTCAAAATAGTCATTTAAAAACAAATTCAAAAATAATTATGATTTTTTTTATAAAAAAAAATGACTAATCTGAAACTATGGTCAAAAATGATTTTCTCCGGGGTGTTTTAAAAGAAAATTTTCTGCTATTTGAAAATTATTTGAAATGAAGAATATGCAGATATTTTCTTTGAAAAATGATGCAGTTACTAAGTGTCAAAAAAATCACGTTCCACTAGTAATTTTCCTATCAACTAGATTACCAGTGTAATCTGCATCTGAATTTCTTTTTCACTCAAAATTATCATTAATTGAATTCGATTGACCAAACCATGAAATGTGCACTAAAAAATTTCAAACTCAATTTTTCAGCAATTTAAATGACATTCTTTTGAATTTGAATTGAAGCCGTGTAAATAATCAAAAACCATGAATATAGAGTTAGTCGTACTATAACCAATTGTATTATCCAACAAAACACTATTTTTAATTCAAATTGATATATATGAAGTAATTCAAAGAATCTAGAGATTATTATAGTGTTTTTGGCATAAGAATATACTTGGCCAACTATGATGAATAAGTCAGAGTCAAAATCATCATCTTTTCATCAATCTCAATATTGGCTGATTTAATTAAAAATACGGTGCAGATTATCACATTTAATATATCGTTTAAAACGTATCATTACCTGTTTTACCTTTACGATATTTTTCGTTGTTGTCCATTGTGATTCTGCCACCTTTTTACTAGGCTAAGGAACTTTGCTTTGTCGCCCGTTGTGTTTCTGGAACAGCCAAAATCCAGAGAACACTGTTGTTGTTCCTTAGCCTGCCACCACACCTACACGATGAAAGATTTATGTGACCTATTTGTTTTTATAGGTCCATGATTGTTAGTGGCAGAAAATTTTGAAAAACAATTTTGTGGAGACCCAAAACTATTTATAATTGTTCCCTTTAGCACCCAAATTTGTTTAACTTTGAGAGATTTTATATTTGTGCCTTTTGGAACCCAAATCGGTATAGTTCTCACATGTTTGGGTCTATACCAACAATTATTGTGATCGTGTCCAAATTTTCTACAAATCGTGCACATTGAATTTTCTTGATTAATCTTGTTTTCAACAATTTTCGAATTATTATATCCAAGTCCTTGTCTAACCGTATTAACAGTTTGCTTTCCTAATAGCATATTCAACGATTTTTCACTTTTGGAAAATTTATCTAAAGTCGTTGACAAATGTTGGACTTGTGTTTTGAGAGATTCGTTTTCATTCAACAATTGAGTGCACTTTTTGATAGAATTCTCTCTCCTAGTATTTTCATTCTCCTTTAAAATCAGAATTTCATTTTCAAGCGATTTTATTTTAATTTCTGATTTTTTAATTTCTTCATCAAATGTTAGACACTTATCACACTTAGGGATCCTACTTTGATAGGTTTTAACTAATTGATCAAGTTGTTTATTACATTCTATCAAAGTATCTTTTTTAGATTCAAGTTTGGCGTATTTTTCCCTAAGTCGTTCAAAACAACCGTTTACTTCATGAAAATATATAAGCAACTCAGAATGGGTAAGTTTTGATACCTCACTTGGCTCGTCATCGTCACTGTCAGTTGTATCACCTCGAAGACACAATTCTGCCTTTTCGCTTTCACTGCCAGTGCTTTGATCATTCTCGTCTATTTCATCCCAAGTGGCTGCAAAACTTTTCTTTTTCTGTTTCTTTCCGTGGCTGGATTTAATTCGTGGACAATCGGGCTTGATATGGCCGGGTTTGTTGCAATTATAACAAATAAACTTTTGTTCTTCCGAGTAGTCTAGTGCTTTGGCTATTCTGCTTTTTGCTTTTTGAATTCGAGCTGAATTTCCATGTTTTTGATTCCATTTTTTGAATTTCCTTATTAACAGCTCCAATTCTGCTGCTCCATCATCTTCATCGTTATCATCATCACTTTCGGTTGTTCCTTTGAGAGCTATTGATTTCTTTTGAGTGTCACCTCCTTCACGCTCTTCTTTGAATTTCATTTCTAGCTCATAAGTGGTGAGATTTCCGATGAGTTCTTCAACTTTAAGTTGTTTTAAATCTTTCGATTCTTGTATGGCAGTAACTTTTGCTTCAAAGCTTCGTGGAAGGACTCTGAGGATTTTCCGGACTATTTCTAATTCGGTGTATGTTTTTCCGAGAGCTTTTGATTTGTATACGATATTGGAGAGTCGTCCGTACATCTCTTTGACATTTTCTTCCTTCGCCATTTTGAAGTTCTCGTATTCGCTGCTTAGCATTGCAAGGCGAGATTCTTTGACTTGAGATGTTCCTTCGTGAGTCACTTCTAGTATGTGCCATATTTCCTGCGCAGTTAGACAATGTGAGACACGATTAAATTCAAATTGATCCAATGAACAAATAATAGAATTCATAGCTTTGGCATTAGTATTCTGTAATTTATTTTCTAGTTCTGTCCATTGTTCCTTTGGTTTCTCTATTTCCTGATTATCTACAGTTATAGTTGGTATACTATAACCTGTCTCAACAATATTCCAAGCGTCAATGGTTTTCAGAAAAATTTGCATTCTATTTTTCCAGTAAGCATATTCACCATTGAACATTGGTGGTCTAACTATG
This sequence comes from Allium cepa, assembly GCA_030765085.1. NCBI lineage: Eukaryota > Viridiplantae > Streptophyta > Magnoliopsida > Asparagales > Amaryllidaceae > Allium > Allium cepa. The sequence continues at coordinate 72,643,568 of CM060946.1, read as the reverse complement.
GATTGTCCTTCTGCAAAAGCATTATTAAAAGAAGCCATTTTAAAAAATTCAAATTTTTAAAACAAAAAACGATTTTTGAAACACGAATTTTTAAAACAAAAATTGATTTTTGAAACATGAATTTTTAAAACAAAAATTGGTTTTTGTAAAATCAAAATTTTAAAACAAAAACGGCTTTTGTTCCTAGCTCCGATACCACTTGTAGGATCGATTTCACCCTAGAGGGGGGGTGAATAGGGTGATAGTGTAAATTATAAAAATTAATCGCGGAAGCTTATAAATTAATTTCAATTCAGATCACAGAATAGCAGCACAGATATCGCAGAATATAAATAACAGAATAAAACAGAACAACACAGAATTTACCCAGCTTCGGCAAAACCCTGCCTACGTGCTGCCCCCAAGGTTTCTACTAGAAATTAGATAGTCCCTCGCTTACACACGTAAACTCGCTATACCCGCTATTGACTAATCTAACTCTACGCTCAAAACCCTGCCACAACTCAACTACCGAGTTGCGAATTCTCAAGCTACGCCACGTAGCTTGTCCCCTAGTCACACGACTAGAAATTTAAAATGGTTTAAAAAGAAAATACAATTAAAAACAATTAAAATAAAATTAAGCCCTAATTATAAATTTAAAGCCCTTAAAACAAACTCCTTTAGAAAGTAGGCCGGCCTCCTTTGCTATTCGACCCGTCTCTTTTATTTCTCTGTTCGTAATGGCGGCCGTTCCTTTTTAGGGCTTTGTCCTTGATCAAATTGGGGCTTTCGAAGTGCCGATAATTTGTTGATTGATTCAATGATTCTTCGCGTGTACTGTTGATCGATTGTTGCTTACTTCGGCTGCTTCGTTGTTCGATCGAGTTCGACTCCTTGCTTCGGTATGTAATTTTATCCTTTTGCTTTACTGGGTTGATGCTTGAACTCGATCGTGATTCGAGTTGGATGATTTGTTCTTTGTTATGCTCGAACTCTAATAAATTTGCCGATGATGTTTCGTGGTTTATATAGGGTTTGTAACCCTAGATTTGCGTCGTATATTCTCTATTTGAATTTGTCATATTATTCACCTCGGCCGTTCGATTAATTTCTGATGTTTGATGATTTCTCTGACTAATTCATATGTGGATATTCTGGTTGCTTGATGATTACGACTTTGAATTAATTTCGTGATGACTTTCGACTTTGACTTGTTCAACATTGAAATTTTGACACGAACTTGATGCTGGATAATGTTTGACATTGACTTGGTTTTTAACTTGTTCCAATTTTGTAATTTCGGCTTCTTGAATTTCTGGCCCCTGTGTAATTTAGCTCTGGCCATCTTTGTTTCAATGCTGATCTTGATTTCATGAATTTAATATTGACACTGTTATGCTTCCACGACTTCGACATTTACATTGTTCAACATTGTCCTGATTGCTTTGGCTTCACTACATAGCATATTTGTGCATTTTAAAATGTTGCATCATTGAGTAGTTTTCATTTGTGTCATGTTGTATCATTTACTTGATGTGTTTGCACTGTACATTGAGCATAGATAAGGTTGCTTTGGTCTGGATTAGTGCAGTGTGTATTCTAGCTTGTAACTGTTGCATACTTTGATGGTTCATTGGTGCACTTGCTTGGTCATTTTGTACTCGCATCCATAGTTGAGTAATTTCCACTGTCTTTTGTTCACCTGCTGATGTTTGTTGCAGTCTTGAATCACTTTGTTGTCGGGCTCACTGTACACTGATGTATTCTGGTTTGATTTGCTACTTGATGTAGTTTGTTTTGTTTGCATATGCTTAATGGTGTCACTGTGACCTGTTGCATTTGTGCATTGCCCTGCTGATTTACTTGTGATGTTCTTGTAGTCGAGTCATGTTGCATGCATTGAGTAGCTGGTCTTTGTATTTCCAGCTTCATCACTGTTTAACTTCCACACTGTTGCATTGTTGTTCACTTCTCTTGTATCATTGGTACATGTACATTGCTGCTATATTCTTGCTTCACTGCATATGTTGTAGTTGCTTTGTACTTCACCGTACTGTTGAGTTTCCTTTGGGATTGAACTTGAGCTTTGAATTGTACCATGATAGTCATGTTCCATTGTTGTACACTGCATTCATGTCACTGGTATGCTGCAGCTTGCATCTTTGTTGCATTTGCTTGAATTTGTGTCATCTTTACTTGCATTGCTGTACACTTTTGGTCATTGTTGTAGTTGTATCTATGTACACTACTGCCTTATTACAGTGGTCTGACTTGAACTTGCATTGAGTTTTGTACACTGTTTTTGACTTGTGACCTGCCCTGTGTTGAATCCAGTTTTTCAAAAAAAAACTCGCGTTTGACCTTGTGCTCGATTCGAGATTTTCAATGTTATTGCACGTGAGTTGAACCCGGCTTTTCATTTGGGTTTGACCTGTGCTCACCTGTCCCTGTAAATCGATCAAGTGTATATATCGGTGTGCATGGCCTTGTGGCATATACAGTAATACACTGTGTATGTCACAAGTTGTTCGTGTATGATGAATTCAAATTTAAATGATGACGAACAACCCAAATAACTGAGGCAAATATTATTTTCAAAAACCATATTTTATTTTTGAATTGCAAAAATATTTCTTTTTCAATTTTACTGCGTTAGTTTATATTTTTGCAGATTGCTCAGATGCTGGATTCTAACTGGAATGCAGTTGAAGATAAATACGAGTGTGAGTGATACGTAGTGAGGTGACCTGTAAATATGAAATGTGATGTCATTGTAATAAAAGTTGTATAGTTATAGTGAGAGCTTGAAATTGTACTATTCAAAGTTGTAATAAATATTTATTTGAATAAAATATTTGTTTGAATTCAAATTCTGTGTTATTTATTTTATTCAGCAAATATTTATTTAATCTGTGAAAATAAAATAAAATAGTATATTATCAAATACATTTAAACGAATGTATATATGTTTATTATCATCAAACAAAAATCATATAAGCGCATATTCAACAATCTCCCCCTTTTGATGATAACAAACATATATTTAAGATTTTGAATATGTTAAATGTATTTGATCATTGATATATTCTAATTGCTCCCCCTATTTAATTGCTTCCTCTCTACACAAAACTCCCCCTACATATATGCATACAAATAAAATATGCAAATGAGTCTAGATGCAAAATGGAAAATTATTTGACCTTTGCTATTTTATTTGACAAAATCTTAACTTTTCTCTCCCCCTTTTGTTATCAGCAAAAGAATAATAGTGTTACAGAAAATAGAGATAAAGTGATCGATATTAATCCAACATTAAAACCCAATTGAATATAAATAATAAATTTCAATAAAAAATCAAACAAAAATCATAAATATTTTATTAGGCGCATATTCCACTTTTAGAATGATGGAAATGATGTCATCATATAAAACCATACAATTATGTCTATTTGTGGTATACTTATATCAGGAATTTGAATATCTACTAACCATGCATAACCGTTAGGACTTTTAAATGAGATTAGTAGTATTCCAATTTTATTTAAAAAAAAAATGAATTCAAGTATCTTCTAACCACGCATAACCGTGAGGACTTTTAAATGGGATTAGAATCAACTTGTTTATTTTAAAAATCAACTTTTGATATGCGTTCCATACATGCATAACCGTGAGGACTTTTAAATGAGCATGGAAGCACATAACAAATTCCAAGTAATTCACCCATGCATAACCGTGAGGACTTTTAAATGAGAGTGAATACTTTGGTATTTATTATTATTATTATTACCTTTTTTTTTTAAAATGTGAAAAACGGAAAAACGAACGATTCCTGTTTAAAGTACCACATATTGACAAACTATATAGAATTTTGATGAGTGATGGTCGTTAGAAATATGATAGATATAGAGATGGTCATGGAATTTTTACCAACAAAACAGTTTTATAACTCTTGTTTAAATTTCTAAAGAAATTTATTAATTATACCATCTCGAGTCATAATATTTGATCAATATTAACACTCATCACTTTTTCAATCACTATTTTTCTTTTCGATAAATATTAGGGAGTCAGATTAGTCAAAATAGTCATTTAAAAACAAATTCAAAAATAATTATGATTTTTTTTTAAAAAAAAAATGACTAATCTGAAACTATGGTCAAAAATGATTTTCTCCGGGGTGTTTTAAAAGAAAATTTTCTGCTATTTGAAAATTATTTGAAATGAAGAATATGCAGATATTTTCTTTGAAAAATGATGCAGTTACTAAGTGTCAAAAAAATCACGTTCCACTAGTAATTTTCCTATCAACTAGATTACCAGTGTAATCTGCATCTGAATTTCTTTTTCACTCAAAATTATCATTAATTGAATTCGATTGACCAAACCATGAAATGTGCACTAAAAAATTTCAAACTCAATTTTTCAGCAATTTAAATGACATTCTTTTGAATTTGAATTGAAGCCGTGTAAATAATCAAAAACCATGAATATAGAGTTAGTCGTACTATAACCAATTGTATTATCCAACAAAACACTATTTTTAATTCAAATTGATATATATGAAGTAATTCAAAGAATCTAGAGATTATTATAGTGTTTTTGGCATAAGAATATACTTGGCCAACTATGATGAATAAGTCAGAGTCAAAATCATCATCTTTTCATCAATCTCAATATTGGCTGATTTAATTAAAAATACGGTGCAGATTATCACATTTAATATATCGTTTAAAACGTATCATTACCTGTTTTACCTTTACGATATTTTTCGTTGTTGTCCATTGTGATTCTGCCACCTTTTTACTAGGCTAAGGAACTTTGCTTTGTCGCCCGTTGTGTTTCTGGAACAGCCAAAATCCAGAGAACACTGTTGTTGTTCCTTAGCCTGCCACCACACCTACACGATGAAAGATTTATGTGACCTATTTGTTTTTATAGGTCCATGATTGTTAGTGGCAGAAAATTTTGAAAAACAATTTTGTGGAGACCCAAAACTATTTATAATTGTTCCCTTTAGCACCCAAATTTGTTTAACTTTGAGAGATTTTATATTTGTGCCTTTTGGAACCCAAATCGGTATAGTTCTCACATGTTTGGGTCTATACCAACAATTATTGTGATCGTGTCCAAATTTTCTACAAATCGTGCACATTGAATTTTCTTGATTAATCTTGTTTTCAACAATTTTCGAATTATTATATCCAAGTCCTTGTCTAACCGTATTAACAGTTTGCTTTCCTAATAGCATATTCAACGATTTTTCACTTTTGGAAAATTTATCTAAAGTCGTTGACAAATGTTGGACTTGTGTTTTGAGAGATTCGTTTTCATTCAACAATTGAGTGCACTTTTTGATAGAATTCTCTCTCCTAGTATTTTCATTCTCCTTTAAAATCAGAATTTCATTTTCAAGCGATTTTATTTTAATTTCTGATTTTTTAATTTCTTCATCAAATGTTAGACACTTATCACACTTAGGGATCCTACTTTGATAGGTTTTAACTAATTGATCAAGTTGTTTATTACATTCTATCAAAGTATCTTTTTTAGATTCAAGTTTGGCGTATTTTTCCCTAAGTCGTTCAAAACAACCGTTTACTTCATGAAAATATATAAGCAACTCAGAATGGGTAAGTTTTGATACCTCACTTGGCTCGTCATCGTCACTGTCAGTTGTATCACCTCGAAGACACAATTCTGCCTTTTCGCTTTCACTGCCAGTGCTTTGATCATTCTCGTCTATTTCATCCCAAGTGGCTGCAAAACTTTTCTTTTTCTGTTTCTTTCCGTGGCTGGATTTAATTCGTGGACAATCGGGCTTGATATGGCCGGGTTTGTTGCAATTATAACAAATAAACTTTTGTTCTTCCGAGTAGTCTAGTGCTTTGGCTATTCTGCTTTTTGCTTTTTGAATTCGAGCTGAATTTCCATGTTTTTGATTCCATTTTTTGAATTTCCTTATTAACAGCTCCAATTCTGCTGCTCCATCATCTTCATCGTTATCATCATCACTTTCGGTTGTTCCTTTGAGAGCTATTGATTTCTTTTGAGTGTCACCTCCTTCACGCTCTTCTTTGAATTTCATTTCTAGCTCATAAGTGGTGAGATTTCCGATGAGTTCTTCAACTTTAAGTTGTTTTAAATCTTTCGATTCTTTTATGGCAGTAACTTTTGCTTCAAAGCTTCGTGGAAGGACTCTGAGGATTTTCCGGACTATTTCTAATTCGGTGTATGTTTTTCCGAGAGCTTTTGATTTGTATACAATATTGGAGAGTCGTCCGTACATCTCTTTGACATTTTCTTCCTTCGCCATTTTGAAGTTCTCGTATTCGCTGCTTAGCATTGCAAGGCGAGATTCTTTGACTTGAGATGTTCCTTCGTGAGTCACTTCTAGTATGTGCCATATTTCCTGCGCAGTTAGACAATGTGAGACACGATTAAATTCAAATTGATCCAATGAACAAATAATAGAATTCATAGCTTTGGCATTAGTATTCTGTAATTTATTTTCTAGTTCTGTCCATTGTTCCTTTGGTTTCTCTATTTCCTGATTATCTACAGTTATAGTTGGTATACTACAGTTATAGTTATAGTTGAATCACTTTGTTGTCGGGCTCACTGTACACTGATGTATTCTGGTTTGATTTGCTACTTGATGTAGTTTGTTTTGTTTGCATATGCTTAATGGTGTCACTGTGACCTGTTGCATTTGTGCATTGCCCTGCTGATTTACTTGTGATGTTCTTGTAGTCGAGTCATGTTGCATGCATTGAGTAGCTGGTCTTTGTATTTCCAGCTTCATCACTGTTTAACTTCCACACTGTTGCATTGTTGTTCACTTCTCTTGTATCATTGGTACATGTACATTGTTGCTATATTCTTGCTTCACTGCATATGTTGTAGTTGCTTTGTACTTCACCGTACTGTTGAGTTTCCTTTGGGATTGAACTTGAGCTTTGAATTGTACCATGATAGTCATGTTCCATTGTTGTACACTGCATTCATGTCACCGGTATGCTGCAGCTTGCATCTTTGTTGCATTTGCTTGAATTTGTGTCATCTTTACTTGCATTGCTGTACACTTTTGGTCATTGTTGTAGTTGTATCTATGTACACTACTGCCTTATTACAGTGGTCTGACTTGAACTTGATGACTTGAACTTGCATTGAGTTTTGTACACTGTTTTTGACTTGTGACCTGCCCTGTGTTGAATCCAGTTTTTCAAAAAAAAACTCGCGTTTGACCTTGTGCTCGATTCGAGATTTTCAATGTTATTGCACGTGAGTTGAACCCGTCTTTTCATTTGGGTTTGACCTGTGCTCACCTGTACCTGTAAATCGATCAAGTGTATATATCGGTGTGCACGGCCTTGTGGCATATACAGTAATACACTGTGTATGTCACAAGTTGTTCGTGTATGATGAATTCAAATTTAAATGATGACGAACAACCCAAATAACTGAGGCAAATATTATTTTCAAAAACCATATTTTATTTTTGAATTGCAAAAATATTTCTTTTTCAATTTTACTGCGTTAGTTTATATTTTTGCAGATTGCTCAGATGCTGGATTCTAACTGGAATGCAGTTGAAGATAAATACGAGTGTGAGTGATATGTAGTGAGGTGACCTGTAAATATGAAATGTGATGTAATTGTAATCAAAGTTGTATAGTTATAGTGAGAGCTTGAAATTGTACTATTCAAAGTTGTAATAAATATTTATTTGAATAAAATATTCGTTTGAATTCAAATTCTGTGTTATTTATTTTATTCAGCAAATATTTATTTAATCTGTGAAAATAAAATAAAATAGTATATTATCAAATACATTTAAACGAATGTATATATGTTTATTATCATCAAACAAAAATCATATAAGCGCATATTCAACACCCAGGCATTCCATAAACCATTTGTCGATTTTTTTCGAATGCTCAAGGTCGGTTATTTAGGAAATAATCGGACAATACATAAGAGTGGGGAACACCCCCTAACCATTTAAGTGGACGGATCTCCTTATCATTTGTCCTAGAAGAACAACAAGTTTATGCATCAATATAGCACCTCAAACGGTAACTATACCATATAATTCCCGTGTTTTCCCTGGATATTTCTAGAGTTAAAACTCTTCGGTGTTAAGTAGGAAATCATTTCCTACCACCAAAATTAAGAAGGATTACATATTTTAGCCAAGATTTGATAGTCGGTTGTTTAACTATCAAATAAATAAACATTTAACCAAGATTACATTTCCCGGTGAAATCACTAAGCCTCATTTAATTCAATTTTAATAATTTGAATTTGTTTATCAAGAACAATCATATACTTATCTCACCAGAATAAGTATATTCACAAACCATTCCTTTACAAAATATTTGAAACTTTTTATAATAAATATAGAACACACCATTCGATATCGATCATGGAACGCTGCTCAACTGTTACGTCTCTATCCCAAAGAAATCCAGACTTAACTTATGCAACCTCTGCCTTCCGATTTTCTCCATGCAATCAATCGTAGATCGCAATTTACAGAATGGTTACGTCGTTATCCTAATGAAAACATCCCGAACTATAGGCAATCTCCTCCCTCAAATTACGCTATAAAAATATGCCACTTCTTCCAAAATCATTTATTTTATTAAATATCTCAATATAATACTTACAAAGTCCCTATATAAATTCTCAAGTTTACTTCAACAAAATACTCTTTTTAAAATAGATCATTAATAAAGGCCTTTGAAAATGATTAAGGAAGAACTTAAAACAATTTAGATATCAACAATAATATCATTGGAACCTTTTCCTGAATTATTTAACAGCATATTATAATAACTTCCAAAACAACTTTTGACATACACTTAATTAATTAATTTTCAAACAATATATATATATATATATCAAATAAAGTAATATATTTTTAAATAATCATTTATTAAATAAATATATTATCTGAAAGAAATAATTTTACTTTCAAATCTTGAAATAATTTTGAAAAAAAAAAACATTTGAGCGAAATAACTAACATTACTATAAAAATCATTTATAGAAAATTTGTAAATGATAAATTTTAAACAACCTTTTCTTATAGTTACTAATAAAACATTTCACTTCAAGTTATACAACTTAAAGTTAAACCAAAACTTGTAACTTTCTAGCATTATACTGAAGCTCGGCGATCCCAATGGTTCTTATCAACTACCATTCAATTCAATTTAACGATCAAAGTTAAATGACAGGGTATAGTCCCTCATTGCGGACATTGAGCCGAAGCTCCTCCTGGTGAGCCGGAGCTCAATAAAATTGAGGTATAGTCCTCCTCATGGACAAAGAGACATCGCACATTGCTGGTCTAAACCATAAAATGATCATCATTAATCATCAAGAAGTGTCAATTACAATAAGCTAGTAAATATATGAGTTTAGCATCATGTCCCATAACCACTAGCTTAACTTAAATATTTGCGAACAAATTGTAGATCTCCACTAGAAAATTGTCACAAGAGATTCAATCGAACAAGTCCAAGAATTAACCAACGAAGTAAACGCAAGTGTTTTATACCACTCATTTTACTAAGTCGTTTAATTAGATTTCTCATACGAGTGAGGTAAAAGTTTGTATATACTAGTAGATTGGAAAACGGTTTTATAAACAAGTTTGGTATTGAAAATAGAGTTGAAATCGTTTTGAGGAAAGAGTTCTGATATTTACTACTAGTATAGAAAACCTTTAAATTTTAAAGTGACAAATCATAGAATTGATTGTAGAAACAATCAATCATAAAAATTCACATTTGAAGACGTGAATAAAATCCAAAGAAATCGATACCGAATCCATCAAAACGGATATTCCCAAAAATCACGATGAAAATGTCATCAAAGTCCATAATAAATGATAACAACAAAAAGGGAATCAACACGAATCGATTAAAGTTGGAAATATACTCAAAAATAGCCAAAATAGGAAAATTAAACAGTTCCAAACGTCTGGTAGGTGTACCCAGACGTCTGGCCCTAGTATCTGGAAGTCTATGTGTTTTCTCCCTTCTATTTTTAATTCCTGGGCCATTTCAGACGTCTGAAATTTTCAACCAGACGTCTGAATTTGATTTCAGACGTCTGGATTTTGTTTCAGACGTCTGGATTTAGTCTCTGCCTTTTCCAGACCCCTTTCCAGATGTTTGGATTTTTCAACCAGACGTCTGGATTTGGTTTCAGACGTCTGGATTTAGTTTCAGACGACTGAAATCTTCTACTAGGCAAAAAAAACAGCCTAGACCAAAAATGGAAAATCCAAACCGAAATGCAATCGAACGAGCGATTGATGCTAAGGATTTATGCCAACCGACAACCCAGCACTATAGGCTCTTCGATGCATCACCAAAAACATGTTCAAACATCAAAGATTGGATTTTTAAAGATTTAACTACAAAACACCAAAAATTGGAATATTCACCAATTCAATCCAAATCAAAAGCAAATGAACATAAATAAGTGTTAGGAATTCAAACCCAACAATCAAAGATAGTTATAGACATAGATGTGAGATAAAAATCTCACCTTTGAACCCAAACGATCGAAGAAGAAGTTTGGAAGCAAAGGAGAATCAACCACTCTACAAATCCAACTCAAGAAGCTTGATTCTAAGCTTTAAAAGAAGAACATTCCCAAAGTTAGGTTTAGGAATTTCTGAAATTGAAGAGAGAATGAGTTGGAGAAGACGAAGGAGACGCTTACTAATGGGTTCTCTTTGATTTTGGAGCAAGAACTTGAGCTAGCAAGAGGAACTAGGGCTTGGAGTTTCTAATTTCCATTCTCTTCCACCATTTTTTTGCTTAAGCTTGAGTGTTAGGAATATGAAATGAAGTAATGAAGAGTTGGAGTGGGTTGGGACTGAGTTAGCAAGTGATTAATGGGTTCAGCCCAAACCAAAGCCCTAAGTGAAAAAGTGGCAAAATTTCACTATCTCCAAACATATCGAAGTTTATACTCAAAAAGGTCGCAAACGTCAATTTGAACTCAATGGGGGTGGTCTCGAGTCCCAATTCGGCTGTTTGCAAAAAGTAGCTTTTCGGACCAAAATCCGACGAACGGTGAAATATTTAAATATAATATTTAAATATACAATCGATAAATATGCGGGTAGTTACAGACTCCCCTCCTTAAAGAAATTGCATCCTCGCAATACTTAAGAGGAAAATAAGAAGTAACAACCATGGAAGCATATCCACACAAAAGAAAATTTGAATCAAGAAGTCCACCATAAAGAGCACGAAGGAGTAAATCCGAAAGTTTTCGTTCGATGAATTCTCAAGATTTCTCAAGAGCAATCCTTAGGATTTGAGAACCATTGAAATTTTACCCAAAAAGAATATCTTTATATCGAAGGCGCTCAACCTCCGAAGCAATGATGCGAATAGAATGTTGCTCAAAAGTCAAATTTGGTGAAACTTCAATCCCCTCAATAACACCAGGCTCAAGAATAAAAATCGGAATCCTTGAGGGATTTCCATAGATAAAAGATGTGGAGAACGTCAAGAATAGCAGAAAATTAAGCTGGTGCAACGACGTAGTATAATAACAGTATGCCCGAGAAACAAGAAACTCAAATAATTTGGGACATCAGCGTAGTACAAAAACGGTACGCCCAATGAACCAAAGCCCGAATAATTTCGAAACAACGACGTAGTACAAAAACGGTACGTCCAATGAACCGATAAACCGGAACAACGATGTAGTATAATAATGGTACATCCATTGATCCAGATAAGACGGAACATCGATGTAGTATAATAATAGTACATTCGATGAACCGAACACCATAAAAGAACATCGGACGCTAGTCCATAAAAAAAATGAGATAAAGCTCAATAAAACGAAGTATATCAAAACGTTCGATGAACTTGATAAAAAGATAATTCCATTCAGACAACATCAAAGAATCAACAACTTGTTGCCTACGACAAAGCGTGTTAGCAACACGATTTCCCCTTCGGGAATAGAAAGAATATCCAGATCATAAGATGCTAGGAACTCGAGTCAACATGAAGTTCCTTATGAGAAAATAAATATTCCAAAGATTTATGATCGAGGTAGAGAACAAATTTCTCATCCAAATATGATGATGCCAAATTCCAAAAGTAAAAACAATAGCCGCGAGCACTAGATCATGAGTGGCATATCTAGTCTCGATAAGCTATAATGATTTAGAAGCACAAGTGATAGCACGTTCTCCTTTGCAAAAGAACGGCATCCAAACCAATACGACTAGTATCGGTACAAATAGCAAAGTCTTGGTTCCCCTTCAGGAATCACAAGAATAAGAGTATCTAAAGGAAGAGTTCTTTTAAATAATCCTTTTTCCCGAAAAGTTAAAACTTTCAAAATTACATTTTTATTTTTATGTAATAATCTTTCTACAAAAATTTACATTTTTACAAGTCAATATATTGTGTCTGACTGTCTCATTAAAGCGTTTAGGAGATTCTTATCGATAACGTTGATCAAGCGCATCGACCAGAATTCTTAAAACACTAAATGGGCAATACAATCACAAAATCATATTCTATAGGATAAATAAGTTTCTCAAAAACTTCTAAAAATATTCTTTGTTCGCTTCTAAATAAATCTTATGAAAAAGATTTTGCAAAATTTTAAATTGCTATTTTCATCCAAAATCAATAAATGAAAAAAATGGAATCATCGAGATAATCGATAGAATGCTCGATACCTAAAATGGATGAAATAAGCTGGACAAACTGAATGACATAATAATTCATTCATAGGAATCATAACAAGTGCGGAATGCGGTAAGTGGAATACTAACTTCCGCAACTCGTAGCAAATGAAAACCGATGGTAAGGTCAAACTGAAAAGACCTTAGCACCACACAAAAGATTACTTAGGTAATAATCCTAAGATAAGCTCAAACATACCGGAAAATTTCTCAAACTACATGAATGAGAGAAACAACACTTTCCTTATAAGTGGGCTTAAGGAATGAAATGATGCCATCAAGTTGGAATCAAAATCATAAGGGAAAAATAGAAATCTGCTTAACAGATTGAAAATGTCAAAGATGAATAGTCCACACGGGACAAAGGATATGGCCTCATAATAATTAAGCCACTCCTTACAAAAGTAAATTCCGAAGCCTAAGTAGAAATCGGCTCGGACAGAAAAATCACATAAAATAATTTTCGACATCAAATAAAAGCAAATTGAGTGTTGCGGATCTACCATCCGGATTCATAATCCTTAAAGAAGTCATCAAGCCCAAAATATTCAAAGAAAAAGAATCGACAAGTTATTTTGATATAAAATAATGAGATGAAACCCATATCAAAAAGAACTCGAATAAGAAGGTCACGAAATAAATAATGCCATCAAGGATTGAATGTAAAATACCTTGACTGGGAGAAGAGTTGCTAGGGGCATGCAGCTTTCCTTCTCTCCTGCTTTGACGCTTGGGACACAAAGATATATAATGATCCGCACTTTTGTAATAGCGGCAAGAAATAGGCCTTGGACACCTATTTATATAGTGGTCCCTAGAGCCACAATTGTAGCATTCTCCACGATTAGGGATGGGAGTATTTGCTATAGAAGTCTCTTGCTTCGCCCTCTTGTTAGAATTAGGACTTTCGAACCTAATAAAGGGATGCCTCTTCTTGTTGTTGTTGGCGCTCGGTTTGGCACTCCCAACCTCGACATCACTTTCTCTATCGGCCTCTTCAAGACGAAGAGCGATATCAATAAGCTGATCAAATGAAACCTCAAGTTTCAGGAGTAATGGCTTCTTAAGATTCTTATTCAAGCCATAGACAAATCTCTGATTTTTCTTCAATGGGGTATTTATATACTCGACCCCGTACTTAGAAAGAGATTCGAAAGATGCGATATAGTCTGTCTGTAACGACCCGTATTTTACGTGTCGATAAGTCGTAAAATAGTTGCATTAAGTCGTTTGTATTGCTTGAGTCGTGTTGAACCTAGGTGGTAGGGTTTACGGCTTAAGGGGGTTAGGTCGCGCAATAGCTAGCTCGTGAGTGGCCTAAGTCGTTCGTAATTGAGTCGTGACCGACTTAGTGCTTAGGTCGTGTGATAGCTTAACTCGTGTGGAAGTTAGCTTAGGTTGACTACGAGTTATGACTTAGGGGCTGGAACGGGTTGGTAAGTTGCTGGGCTAATAAGTCGTAAACGACCTATAGGATGTAGATGTGACCAACCTAAGAAGGCTATGGGCTAACGAGTTAGTGTGTGAGCGAGTAAAGAGGATGAGTCGTTTGACCGAGTTTAGTGTTGTACGACCTAAGGTAGATAGGTCGGTAGAGCGACCTAAGATAGTTAGCGACATAGGGTTAACGACCTAACAATTACGAGTTATGATTTCTGACCGACCTAAGTTTGGACCGACCTAAGGAAGCTAGGTCGTAGACGAGTTAAGGCTTGGTGGTTAAGTCGTCATGTTTTAGGTCGTAGCATAGTTAGGTCGGTAGGTTAGTTAGGTCGTTAGACGACCTAAGGAAGGCCGCTATGAGTTGTTAGGTTGTAACTCGTGTTGCTTGATAGGTCGTGACTAGGTTAGGTCGTATAGAGGCTTATGTGTTAGGTCGTAAGCTTTTAAGTCTGCAGCTAGGTAGGTCGTGTAAGTGCATGTGTTGTTAGGTCGCATAGGAGTTAGGTCGTGAGATCTTGTGTGTTTGGATAAGTCGTAGGTCGTTGGTTCGAGTTAAGGAAGGCAGCTGTATTTTAGGTCGCGTGTACTATTGAGATTTAGGTCGTAAACGACCTAAGTTAGGTCGGGGATCTTTAGGTCGGCAACGACCTAAAACTGGGCGACGACCTAAGGGTGATTTCAGCCTATAAATAGAGGGGTTTGGCTCACTTTTTGGCACCGGTTTTTGAAGCGACGAAGTGCTGCCATTTTGGAAACTCGACTACAACATTTTCTTCACTTCTTTCTCTACTTCAATCGAGTGCTAACATCCATTCAAGATTGAAGATCAAGATTGAAGATTTAAGAGCCAAAGTTGAAGATCTTCATCCAACGAAGCTAGATTTCATCGTTTCAAGCGGGATTTCGACGAATCAAGCTTGAATCTTCGCTGTCCAGATCTGGAGTTGATAGTTTTTGAAGTGTTTGGGTGATTCGGTGAGTGGTAGTTATCTCTCACGCGGACCCAAAGGAGTATATTGGATTGGTGGCTTGTTTGAGTGTTAAAGTTAGAGATTTCATGCATTTTTCTTAGTTCCAAGACTAGATTCATTACTTTTGAAGATGTTTGCCTATGCAAGTTCAATTAACAAGTTATAGAGACAAAACCCATGTTTTATATTTGATAGATCTATGCTAAAATCCATGATTTCATATATGTTAGACTTATGCTCATTTATTTACGAAATTGCCATTATAGTTGATATTGCTTGATTAGATCTTGTTTGAATGCTTGATTGTTTGGGTGTATGATTGATTTGATTGTCTCGAGTTAGCTTGTAGTTGATTTGGGACAAGATGGTTGAAGATGATTCAAAAGCTAAGTGGAAAGGCTCTTGAATGGTGAAAGCTGCTGTGGCATATGAAGCGGATGATGAAGCTCATATGGATGGGTTCGAGGACTTTGCTTTAGTTAGAGGAAGCGAAGTATGATGACGAAATGGACTTTGCCATGATATGTTGAGGCGAAGTATGATGATGAGATGGACTTTGCTAAAGATGCGTTGGAGCAAAGCATGATGTGGAAGCCTTGGTTTAATCCAGACGGGATCATCCCAAGCATGTTGATTACTCGATGATGCGGTTCGAGTTGGTGGATAATGGTGGGCTCGAGAGGTGCTTGAGCTATATTGGGAATAGTCGTCGAGGAGGATGACTAGAAGGCTGAGATCTTATCGTTATTGAAGGTTCTAGCAAACTCAAAGCAAGAGTACGTTGGGTAGATCCGTTATACCCAGGTGCGGGTCATGATGACGTGCTAGTACTCTGGGTAGATTCGTTATACCTAGGCACGGGTCACGATGACGTGCGGAGTATGTCTAGAACCGGGGTTGCCATTAGCCCTTGACGGATGGTTGAAAGATGAGTTGGTCATTCAATTAACGATAAAATCAAGGCAATGATAACAGTGATAGCCAGGGTCATGGATGTTTGGTTGTACCATCATTCGGTCTCAAGAGCGGTGTTTTCTGGATGCTTATCTGATCTTGGTTTAGGCCTTGGGGGTTTGTATTTGGAAAACATCGACCTTGACTCGAGTGATTATTTCTTTACTTTAATTATCTGCTTTGCTATGTTTGCCTCTCCTTAGTGTGTGTCTGGGGGCTATCACTGTAGAAAGAGGTGGAGTGGGATGGTTTGGGTTCCTATTCCTTTTATCCTTTATGTTCCTTTGGTATGTATGATAGTTGATTTACTGCTCACTAAGACTGTTGTCTGACTCAAGGTTTTATGTCTCCTCTTATTACCTTGGGCTGTTCATCCATGTTTGGGATGGGCAGACTAAGTGACAGGTGGCAGGTGCTGATCTTAGTGATTCACTCTGATGATGACGAAGACGAGCTGGAGGCTTATGCATATTATTTTCATATTATATGTACTGGATATTCCGCTGTTTGTTGTTACTCTGAGTGTTATGTAGTGAGGCTTCTTGTATTGATGATTTGGACCATGTATAAAGCTGTTATGATTATATGATGATATTCTGTTCTATGGGAGCTTCACTATATTATATTTCTCTATTGTATTTTATCCATGCGCTGTGAGTTTTACGATAGAGTCTGCGATGTTTATTCTACCTTGACGGTCACCCATGGCTGCCTGGCACACCTTCAGCGCACAATTCCCTTGTTTCCGTGCGGGAGTCATGGGCGGTCGTCACATTTGGTATCAGAGCTTTGGTTAATCGATTTTAGCCAACGCTCGCTGACGTAACTACGTAAGAGAGACGTAATTGTATTTTGATGGATGATTACTATATATAGTATAGTAGTTTAGATGGATTTGAACTCCTTATGTAGTTGTTCCTCAAGGTGTTCTAATCATTCCTTTTTGTAGATACTAAGGATGAGTCGAAGAGGGAGACCAGTTGCAAGGGAAGGCCGTGCCGCTGAAGGAGTTGCTGATTATGGAGCTATGTTTGAAGCCATGATGACTTCTATCATGAGAAGGATACCAGCTCCAGGGCCATCTGTAGATGTTGGAGTTCAAGTTCAAGCTCCAAGACCGGTGGATTTTGCTAAGCTTTGTAAGGATTATACTGCTCTTGGAGGGAAGGCTTTCTTAGGGATAGAGTCAACCATTGAAGTCCAAAGATGGGTAGATGCTTGTAGAAGAATCTTTGGTGACTTGGGAATTGATGATGAAACTAAGAGGAAGCTTGCATCGAGACAGCTTCAAGGAAGAGCTTCTGATTGGTGGAACTCTATCACCATTGATACTCCGGAGGAAGAAATTACTTGGGAGCAATTCCAAGTTAGATTTGAAGCCAAGTTTATCTCTACAGCTCAGAAGTCTGTTTTGTTTAAGAAGTTTGTTGAGCTCAAGCAAGGTGGGAGATCGGTTCTTGAGTATGTTTCTGAGTTTGAGGCTTTGTCCAAGTATGCTCGGTCATATATTGAATCTTCTTATCAGAAGAATGAGAAGTTTGTGACAGGCTTGGACAGTTATCTTGGAAGACAGTTGGTGGATCATCTGGACGATCCATTTGAGAAGCTGGTGGAGAAAGCTCTCAGGCACGAGAGTTTGTTTCCTAAGGAAGTATCTGTTGTTGTTGTGACCAAGGAGGAGTCTAAACCACAGCAGGGTGGAAACAAGAAGAGGAAGCAGCAACAGCAGAAGGGTAAGGATGGTCAGAAGAAGCTGAAGGGGGAAAAGACCTGCTATAATTGTCGGCAGAAGGGCCATCTCTCCAAGGATTGCAAGAATCCGAAGGTGTTGTTGAAGTGCTATAACTGTGATAAGCTGGGGCACATTAAGAAGAACTGTCCGGAACCGATAAAGGACAGGCAGGTTGTGCAAGCTTATGCTTTGGGGGCTGTCCCGTCATCTTCGAAAGCTCCTACTGCTGAAGAGAAGGGGAAGAGTGTGGTGGTTCAAGGTACTCTTTCCATTTGTGGTGTTCCAGTTAGAGTGTTATTTGATACTGAAGCATCTCATTCTTTTGTTTGTAATGAGTTGGTAGACCGGTTGGGTTTGGAACCGGATATTGTTGATAGACCATTGGTAGTGACTAATCCAGTTGGGGGTTCGTCTTGTTTGTGTATGCTATGTCATGGTCTAGTTATATCGAGTCATGATTGCTCTTTTGTTTGTGATTGCTTTGTTCTGAACTTTGCGGGGTTCGGAATTATTTTGGGTATGGACTGGCTTAGGAAGTATGCAGCAAGGATTGATTGTGGGAGGCTTGAGGTGACAGTCGGGAATGTGGAAGGGCGAAAGGTTGTGATACGATGTAAGCATGAAGAAGGCGTCTTCATGAGCTTCATGTATTCGCTGGTTGTTCCACGGGATGGACTGTCATCGATGCCAATCGTGAATGGATTCGAGGATGTCTTTGACGAGGTCAGAGGGTTACCGCCGCATAGGGAGATCGAGTTTCGTATCGATCTAGTTGAGGGAGCTAGACCCGTTGTGATACCTCTTAGGCGGATGGCGCCTAGAGAACAGCAAGAGTTGAGGGTGCAGGTTGATGACCTTTTATGGAAAGGATTCATTCGGCGTAGTGTGTCCGAATGGGGTGCACCAGTTGTGTTCGCAACCAAAGCGGATGGATCGTTGAGGTTGTGTGTTGATTATCGTGAGCTGAATAAGGTGACTAAGAAGAACAAGTATCCATTGCCGAGAATAGATGACTTGTTTAATCAGCTTCACAATGCTAAGGTGTTTTCTCAGATGGATTTGGCAACGGGATTTCACCAGTTGAGAGTGGCAAAGGATAGTGTGCCGAAGACTGCTTTTAGGACACCATCCGGTTTTTATGAGTGGCTGGTAATTCCGTTTGGATTGACTAACGCACCAGCATACTTTGTGGATCTTATGAATAGAGTATTCAGAGATCAGTTGAACAAGTTCGTACTTGTGTTCGTGGATGATATTCTGATTTATTCCAGAACTGAAGAAGAACACGAGACGCACTTGCGTATTGTTTTGGAAATCTTACAGAAACATCAGCTGAAGGCTAAGTTTTCGAAGTGTCACTTCTGGAAGAGTGAAGTGAGATTCTTAGGCCATGTTATTTCTGGAAATGGAATAGCGGTTGATCCCGCTAAGGTGGCAGCGATCCAGGATTGGGTTAGACCTAAGAATGCATCTGATGTGAGAAGTTTTCTTGGATTAGAAGGATATTATCGTCGGTTTATCAAGGACTTTTCCAAGATAGCTGCACCGTTAACAGGATTGACGAAGAAGAATCAGGTATTCAGTTGGGATGCTAAGTGTGAGCAAGCCTTTGGAATCCTGAAAGAGCGACTGACGAGTGCTCCTGTTTTGGTTATTCCAAGTGGGAATGATGAGATGGTGGTTTACACCGATGCATGTGGTACTGGACTTGGGGCAGTGCTGATGCAGAAGGATAGAGTTGTTGCATATGCAAGTCGACAACTGAAGCCACACGAGAGGAATTATCCGACTCATGATTTGGAGTTAGCGGCGATTGTTTTTGCTCTGAAGATGTGGAGACACTATCTATTGGGAGTTCGATTCGAGTTGTTTACAGATCACAAGTCGTTGAAGTATCTTTTCTCCCAAAAGGATTTGAATCTTCGGCAGCAACGATGGTTGGAGTTTTTAGCATCATATGATTTTGGTATAGCTTATACTCCGGGAAAGGGTAACGCTGTAGCTGATGCGTTGAGTCGAAGACATGCAGGATTGGGAGCCATGTTTTCGGAATGGAAGAGTCTCGAGTATTTAGCTGGATTTGATTTCAGGCCTAGATGTGAATTGGAACCTGAGATGTTGGCAAACTTATTGATAAGACTTACTCTTGTGGAAAGGATCGGCGAGGGTCAAAAGCGAGACGATAAGCTTGTCAAGATTATCCGAGATTTGGAATCTGGATTGGACTCAGAAAAGGATAAGGGATTCGAAGTCGATCGAGAGGGTTGGCTTCGGAAACAAGGACGACTGGTTGTTCCCAATATAGATGAATTGAGAGATGAAGTTTTAAGGGAAAGCCATCACTCGAAGTTGACAATTCATCCAGGTGGAAATAAGATGTATCGGGATATGAAGAGAACCTATTATTGGGAAGGTATGAAGAAGGATGTTGGAAATTTTATTTCCAAGTGCATGAATTGCCAGTTGGTTAAAGCAGAGCAGAAGAAGCCAAGTGGATTGCTTCAGCCATTAGAAGTTCCTACATGGAAGTGGGAGCAGATATCGATGGATTTTATCGATGGTTTACCTAGAACGAGAGCGGGAAATGAAGGGATTTGGGTCATTGTAGATCGGTTGACCAAGAGTGCAAGATTCATTCCTGTTCGATCAACTAGGACTGCATCGAAGTTGGCTGAGTTGTATGTTAAGTGGATAGTTCGTTTCCATGGTATTTCGAAGAGTATAGTGAGCGATCGAGACCCATTGTTCACTAGTGGATTTTGGAGGAGCTTCCAGGAAGTTTTGGGAACCGAGTTGTGTTTTAGTACAGCTTATCATCCCCAAATAGATGGTCAGACTGAGAGAGTCAACAGAGTTTTGGAAGATCTCCTCAGAGCATGTGTTTTGGATTTCGGAGGATCATGAGAGGATCATCTTCATTTGGTGGAATTTGCGTATAATAACAGTTATCAGTCGAGTATTGGTATGGCATCATATGAGGCATTGTATGGAAGACCGTGTAACTCTCCGACATGTTGGTTGGAAACTGGAGAAAAGCTGATACTTGGGCCAAAGATGATTCGACAGACTTCAGATTGTATAGAGATCATTCGGCAACGAATGAAGGCAGCCCAAGATCGTCAGAAAAGTTACGCCGATAATCGTCGTAAGGATTTGGAATTCGACGTGGGTGATATGGTTTTTGTGAAGATTTCTCCATTGAAGAATGTTATTAGATTCGGGAAGAAAGGAAAATTGACTCCGAGATTTGTTGGACCATTCCCGATTATCGAGCGAATTGGAAAGCTTGCTTATAGATTGGAGTTACCGGAAAAGATGGCGGGTGTGCACAATGTTTTTCATGTATCTTATCTACGGAAGTATGCGCATGACCCAACTACGGTGGTTTCTGCTGATAGCTGTGAAGACTTGGAAGTTGATCCAGTTGCTTCGAGACCTCGTAAGCCACTTCGTGTTGTAGAAACCGACACGAAACAGTTTAGGAGGAAGACGATTACGTTGCTCAAGGTACAATGGAGTGATGATGTTAACGACTGTACATGGGAGGAGGAAGAGAGGATGAAGGCAGCTCATCCTGGATTCTTCGAGGTATGGCCCTAAGGTGTCGTGACATCTCACGAATTTGTAGCTTGTTCTAATCTTAGTATTCTGCATGCTAGGCTAGTAATTGAATGCATGGTTTGTTGATTGCTATGGATGGTAGGCATGCGGAATAATTTTGATTGCTCTTGTTTGTTTGGAATTTCGGGGGCGAAATTCCTAAGGGGGAGAGAATGTAACGACCCGTATTTTACGTGTCGATAAGTCGTAAAATAGTTGCATTAAGTCGTTTGTATTGCTTGAGTCGTGTTGAACCTAGGTGGTAGGGTTTACGGCTTAAGGGGGTTAGGCCGCGCAATAGCTAGCTCGTGAGTGGCCTAAGTCGTTCGGAATTGAGTCGTGACCGACTTAGTGCTTAGGTCGTGTGATAGCTTAACTCGTGTGGAAGTTAGCTTAGGTTGACTACGAGTTATGACTTAGGGGCTGGAACGGGTTGGTAAGTTGCTGGGCTTATAAGTCGTAAACGACCTATAGGATGTAGATGTGACCGACCTAAGAAGGCTATGGGCTAATGAGTTAGTGTGTGAGCGAGTAAAGAGGATGAGTCGTTTGACCAAGTTTAGTGTTGTACGACCTAAGGTAGATAGGTCGGTAGAGCGACCTAAGATAGTTAGCGACATAGGATTAACGACCTAACAGTTACAAGTTATGATTTCTGACCGACCTAAGTTTGGACCGACCTAAGGAAGCTAGGTCGTAGACGAGTTAAGGCTTGGTGGTTAAGTCGTCATGTTTTAGGTCGTAGCATAGTTAGGTCGGTAGGTTAGTTAGGTCGTTAGACGACCTAAGGAAGGCCGCTATGAGTTGTTAGGTTGTAACTCGTGTTGCTTGATAGGTCGTGACTAGGTTAGGTCGTATAGAGGCTTATGTGTTAGGTCGTAAGCTTTTAAGTCTGCAGCTAGGTAGGTCGTGTAAGTGCATGTGTTGTTAGGTCGCATAGGAGTTAGGTCGTGAGATCTTGTGTGTTTGGATAAGTCGTAGGTCGTTGGTTCGAGTTAAGGAAGGCAGCTGTATTTTAGGTCGCGTGTACTATTGAGATTTAGGTCGTAAACGTCCTAAGTTAGGTCGGGGATCTTTAGGTCGACAACGACCTAAAACTGGGCGACGACCTAAGGGTGATTTCAGCCTATAAATAGAGGGGTTTGGCTCACTTTTTGGCACCGGTTTTTGAAGCGACGAAGTGCTGCCATTTTGGAAACTCGACTACAACATTTTCTTCACTTCTTTCTCTACTTCAATCGAGTGCTAACATCCATTCAAGATTGAAGATCAAGATTGAAGATTTAAGAGCCAAAGTTGAAGATCTTCATCCAACGAAGCTAGATTTCATCGTTTCAAGCGGGATTTCGACGAATCAAGCTTGAATCTTCACTGTCCAGATCTAGAGTTGATAGTTTTTGAAGTGTTTGGGTGATTCGGTGAGTGGTAGTTATCTCTCACGCAGACCCAAAGGAGTATATTGGATTGGTGGCTTGTTTGAGTGTTAAAGTTAGAGATTTCATGCATTTTTCTTAGTTCCAAGACTAGATTCATTGCTTTTGAAGATGTTTGCCTATGCAAGTTCAATTAACAAGTTATAGAGACAAAACCCATGTTTTATATTTGATAGATCTATGCTAAAATCCATGATTTCATATATGTTAGACTTATGCTCATTTATTTACGAAATTTCCATTATAGTTGATATTGCTTGATTAGATCCTGTTTGAATGCTTGATTGTTTGGGTGTATGATTGATTTGATTGTCTTGAGTTAGCTTGTAGTTGATTTGGGACAAGATGGTTGAAGATGATTCAAAAGCTAAGTGGAAAGGCTCTTGAATGGTGAAAGCTGCTGTGGCATATGAAGCGGATGATGAAGCTCATATGGATGGGTTCGAGGACTTTGCTTTAGTTAGAGGAAGCGAAGTATGATGACGAAATGGACTTTGCCATGATATGTTGAGGCGAAGTATGATGATGAGATGGACTTTGCTAAAGATGCGTTGGAGCAAAGCATGTTGTGGAAGCCTTGGTTTAATCCAGACGGGATCATCCCAAGCATGTTGATTACTCGATGATGCGGTTCGAGTTGGTGGATAATGGTGGGCTCGAGAGGTGCTTGAGCTATATTGGGAATAGTCGTCGAGGAGGATGACTAGAAGGCTGAGATCTTATCGTTATTGAAGGTTCTAGCAAACTCAAAGCAAGAGTACGTTGGGTAGATCCGTTATACCCAGGTGCGGGTCATGATGACGTGCTAGTACTCTGGGTAGATTCGTTATACCTAGGCACGGGTCACGATGACGTGCGGAGTATGTCTAGAACCGGGGTTGCCATTAGCCCTTGACGGATGGTTGAAAGATGAGTTGGTCATTCAATTAACGATAAAATCAAGGCAATGATAACAGTGATAGCCAGGGTCATGGATGTTTGGTTGTACCATCATTCGGTCTCAAGAGCGGTGTTTTATGGGTACTTATCTGATCTTGGTTTAGGCGTTGGGGGTTTGTATTTGGAAAACATCGACCTTGACTCGAGTGATTATTGCTTTACTTTAATTATCTGCTTTGCTATGTTTGCCTCTCCTTAGTGTGTGTCTGGGGGCTATCACTGTAGAAAGAGGTGGAGTGGGATGGTTTGGGTTCCTATTCCTTTTATCCTTTATGTTCCTTTGGTATGTATGATAGTTGATTTACTGCTCACTAAGACTGTTGTCTGACTCAAGGTTTTATGTCTCCTCTTATTACCTTGGGCTGTTCATCCATGTTTGGGATGGGCAGACTAAGTGACAGATGGCAGGTGCTGATCTTAGTGATTCACTCTGATGATGACGAAGACGAGCTGGAGGCTTATGCATATTATTTTCATATTATATGTACTGGATATTCCGCTGTTTGTTGTTACTCTGAGTGCTATGTAGTGAGGCTTCTTGTATTGATGATTTGGACCATGTATAAAGCTGTTATGATTATATGATGATATTCTGTTCTATGGGAGCTTCACTATATTATATTTCTCTATTGTATTTTATCCATGCGCTGTGAGTTTTACGATAGAGTCTGCGATGTTTATTCTACCTTGACGGTCACCCATGGCTTCCTGGCACACCTTCAGCGCACCATTCCCTTGTTTCCGTGCGGGAGTCATGGGCGGTCGTCACACTGTCACAGAAGATTCACCTTGAACAAGGCCAATAAAACACCGGGCCAAAGTTACTTTTTAGCCTCCGGCACAAATTTCAGTTCGAATCTTTCTCGGAATTGCTCCCAATTGAGATCCGCTTCAACGATTGCAGAAATTAAAAGCTCATACCAATCTAATTCTCTTTCTTGGAGCATGCTAGAAGCCACCTGGACTCGATGTAGATCAATAAGGTTCATACGAGAAAAGATACGATCGCATGATTTGAGCCAAGCTTGAATTTCTATAACACCTTCGGATCCCTTGAATGGCCTTCCACCCAAATCAGTGTAGTCTCTGCACAAGCGTGCAAAACCGGATCTAGGATGAGTAGGCTCTGGAATGGGACCGGCAGCTTGAGCATTCTTTACTAGATCAAGAAGCTGCTGGGCAGACATAAATACTCCATCCGGTGGAGTAGCACTAGATTGACCGGCGCTAGGACGGCCAGGTCTAACCATTTCTCTTCTTTAAGAAAGAAAGAAAGAAGACGAAAAAGTTATTATCAAAATAAATTTCAATCAAACTTGATTGATAAAACAAAGAATCATAAAGAAAATAGGATGAATCGGTACGAAGACTCGAATTAAATCCTAAAGCACGACTCCTAAGATGGACTTAGGACGATGATCCTTGTTAAATTATTCTACATTGTTCCGAAGTTTGGCTCTGATACCAAGCTGTAACGCCCCACCTCTTTACCCACGCTAGCCAAGGACACTACGGTGTAATGCCGTCAATTAGCATGGAGAATAAGGCTGTTGAGGAGCGACCATCCATGTAATTGCTTTGTGCGAGCACCGATATGTCAGATATAAAACATAACTTTCATCTCAAGAGGAAATCCGACATACCGATACAAACTCGAAGCTACTACACAGTGGCTATATAAATTCTTCGGAAATAAATATAGAAATAAGCATAACATAAATCAGTCACAGATAATTCATATCACAAAGGTGGAAATAGATATGAATATTACACATAAAAGTGTACATCAGAGTAGTGGTCAAATAAGATCCACAATATCGAAAAGAATAGGTACAAGTGCTAGACAAAAAAATAAGTATACATCATAGAGTCTGTATCTCAAATGTATACAACAAAAACTACTAATCTAAGTAGTTAGCCAAAAGTCAGATGATGGTCCGATAAGGAGTCAAGCAGAAACACCTATAAAATCTCAGTCTGACCCGAGTATTATTTAAGAAGAAAAAAATAAACGGATCAATCTAGCTATAATTATCAGATAAAATGATATATAAGAAGAGACATAATAATAAAACGTATGATAACCAAAAATGTCATACTTCAACAAGTATACACTAGAAAATCACGAAAGTCATACAAAATCTCAAGAATCTCATAGCATCAAAAAGAATGTCATATTCTTCATTTAATTCACCAAGCCACAATAAATGACATACATATCAATGCCAACTGAGAAAGGTGGTGAAACATAAATTCCAGAAATCATCAAATAGAAATCCAGAAATCACAATAAAAGGATGGCCAATCCCATAAAAATGAGCTGGAGCTCCTCCTGACAGCGTATAGTCCCCCATTGCGGACATTGAGCCGAAGGTCCTCCTGGTGAGTCGAAACTCCTCCTGACAGGGTATAGTCCCCCATTGCGGACATTGAGCCGAAGCTCCTCCTGGTGAGTCGAAACTCCTCCTGGCAGGGTATAGTCCCCCATTGCGGACATTGAGCCGAAGCTCCTCCTGGTGAGCCGGAGCTCAATAAAATTGAGGTATAGTCCTCCTCATGGACAAAGAGACATCGCACATTGCTAGTCTAAACCATAAAATGATCATCATTGATCATCAAGAAGTGTCAATTACAATAAGCTAGTAAATATATGAGTTTAGCATCATGTCCCATAACCACTAGCTTAACTTAAATATTTGCGAACAAATTGTAGATCTCCACTAGAAAATTGTCATAAGAGATTCAATCGAACAAGTCTAAGAATTAACCAACGAAGTAAACGCAAGCGTTTCATACCACTCATTTTACTAAGTCGTTTAATTAGATTTCTCATACGAGTGAGGTAAAAGTTTGTATATACTAGTAGATTGGAAAACGGTTTTATAAACGAGTTTGGTATTGAAAATAGAATTGAAATCGTTTTGAGGAAAGAGTTTTGATATTTACTACTAGTATAGAAAACCTTTATATTTTAAAGTGACAAATCATAGAATTGATTGTAGAAACAATCAATCATAAAAATTCACATTTGAAGACGTGAATAAAATCCAAAGAAATCGATACTGAATCCATCAAAACGGATATTCCCAAAAATCACGATGAAAATGTCATCAAAGTCCATAATAAATGATAACAACAAAAAGTGAATCAACACGAATTGATTAAAGTTGGAAATATACTCAAAAATAGCCAAAATAGGCAAATTACACGGTTCCAGACGTCTGGTAGGTGTTCCCAGACGTCTGGCCCTAGTATCTGGAAGTGTATGTGTTTTCTCCCTTCTATTTTTAATTCCTGGGCCATTTCAGACGTCTGAAATTTTCAATCAGACGTCTGAATTTGATTTCAGACGTCTGGATTTTGTTTCAAACGTCTGGATTTAGTCTCTGCCTTTTCCAGACCCCTTTACAGACGTCTGGATTTTTCAACCAGACGTCTGGATTTGGTTTCTGACGTCTGGATTTAGTTTCAGACGTCTGAAATCTTCTGCTAGGCAAAAAAAACAGCCTAGACCAAAAATGGCAAATCCAAACCGAAATGCGATCGAACGAGCGATGGATGCTAAGGATTTATGCCAATCGACAACCCAGCACTATAGGCTCTTCGATGCATCACCAAAAACATGTTCAAACATCAAAGATTGGATTTTTAAAGATTTAACTACAAAACACCAAAAATTGGAATATTCACCAATTCAATCCAAATCAAAAGCAAATGAACATAAATAAGTGTTAGGAATTCATACCCAACAATCAAAGATAGTTATAGGCATAGATGTGAGATAAAAATCTCACCTTTGAACCCAAACGATTGAAGAAGAAGCTTGGAAGCAAAGGAGAATCAACCACTCTACAAATCCAACTCAAGAAGCTTGATTCTAAGCTTTAAAAGAAGAACATTCCCAAAGTTAGGTTTAGGAATTTCTGAAATTGAAGAGAGAATGAGTTGGAGAAGAAGAAGGAGATGCTTACTAATGGGTTCTCTTTGATTTTGGAGCAAGAACTTGAGCTAGCAAGAGGAACTAGGGCTTGGAGTTTCTAATTCCCATTCTCTTCCACCATTTTTTTGCTTAAGCTTGAGTGTTAGGAATATGAAATGAAGTAATGAAGAGTTGGAGTGGGTTGGGACTGAGTTAGCAAGTGATTAATGGGTTCAGCCCAAACCAAAGCCCTAAGTGAAAAAGTGGCAAAATTTCACTATCTCCAAACATATCGAAGTTTATACTCAAAAAGGTCGCAAACGTCATTTTGAACTCAATGGGGGTGGTCTCGAGTCCCAATTCGGCTGTTTGCAAAAAGTAGCTTTTCGGACCAAAATCCGACGAACGGTGAAATATTTAAATATACAATCGATAAATATGCGGGTTGTTACAGGGACTGTAAGATGTATGTTATTGATAAAGGAGGTTTGGAAGTTGATGGATGGATGGTTGTGTGATGGTCGAAGCAAGGCAATGGGCAGAGGGGATTATTGTTAGGGGGATGTTAGTGACTGTATGGATAGAAAGCAGTATGGCAGTGTGAAGAAGATGACGTGTTTGGCTGTAGTATGTTGAGATGAGGTATGGGGTAGTTTGCACAGAGATGGTTGACTGTGTTGATGGCTGAAGAGCACAGAAGTTTGGAAATGTTGTAAGTTTGGAAACGCTGAAATGCACAGTGGCAGTTGGCAATGGAAATGTTGTAAGGTGGAGGCACTGGGTATTTGAAATGTATGCATGTATGCAGGCAGATGGCAGTTTGAAATGAATATGTGCTAGGGTGAGTAGTGCCAGGTTGTTTGAAGCACTATGCAGAGGTGGGTGCTGAAGGGATATGAGATGGGAAGATTAGTGTTTATATGGTGATGTCAGTTTGTATGCGAGGAGGGTGATAGATAGAAGCAGTTATTGATTAAATGGGATGTGCACTGTGGTTGAAAGTTTGTATATGTAGGCAGTTTGGTATTTAAGGAAGAATGTAATTGTGGTTGAAAGTTTTATATGCAGAGAGGTGACAGTGGGTAGAAATTTTAAACTGGGTAGATATGGTAGGTTGTGGTATTGTTGAAGCAACGAAATAGAGAGATGCAGAGGAGAGACTGTATGTATTTGATGATGTGTGTAACGACCCCGCTTCCTACGCTCAGGAAAACGTATCGTTTTTAAGAAAGAAAAGGGTGAGAAAATAGAAAAGATAGAGAAGAAAGAACAACAACATCAGAATCTCACAGTGGAACGAATAAATTATATTAATCACATAAGTATTTACATAATATATAACATCAATCAGAGTGATACATATAATACATCACATACTAGATAGTTATAAACACCTGTCTAGTTAATACAACACAACACAATATGATACAACTCAAACAATAAGACTCAGAGCTACCAACACAGCGGAACTATACATATATCTACAACGCTGAAGCCTCCTGCTCCATCGCTCCTCCAGAATTCATCAAAGCTAACCTGAATCCCTTGGCTACCCGTAAAAATTTGGGTACCCAAGAGTTTATGAAAAAACAAAAATAAACTCCGAGTCAGACATGCGTCTGGTATGAGTAACAGGTTAAAGTTGCTTAATTTTGGAAAAAAAACTTCGAAAACAAAAGGTATCACATAAGACTTCCCACACATAAACATGGAAAAGTTTTTACCTTACGCTAACCAAAACATTTGATAGGAAATTCTGTGATATTATAATAGGTCTAGGGTTTTCAAGTAAATAGAAAATAGCCGAAATTGTTACATTCATTAATTCCAGCTACTAGCCATAAAAGTGGGTAATACAATCAAAACCGTTGGCACTTATTGGATTTTGGATTCCATACAATGGCAGGGCTACTGGGGTACCGCCCGTCACAGTACGTGGCCTAGATCAACGTACCGAGGATCACTCCCGACCCCCTGCAACACAAGGCCGGAACCATTCCTTACTGAACAGTCCCGAACAAGATAAACCCCGCAGTTGGCTGCAGACCAACTGCCCACACAGCCGAATAAAAAGGGACATCTATACAGGGGAATATCTTTGTCCTGCTTGGGCATGACCCACCTAACCTTGCTGCACCTCCCCTGTTTTAGCCATTCCCGATTGATGAGGCTTAAGGTTACGATTACCTTTATAGGGCATATTTCTTAGAATGCTCATCGTCCGCCTAACGATGTGTTGAAAGCATTCAATCCATACAAGTTCGTTCCGGGTTCGAACGAAACCGTAGGCATCATCTCGTTACACTCATTTTGGAATCACCCTCAGAGTTAACGACGATAATCCTTGCATTCTGAACCTTCATCTTCACTTCAGATTTACGACCTATCGTTAATTTGGAATCGATGTGGTTTTCGGATGTTCCAAATAAGGAAAACCGATCCCGGTCTCATCGAAATCCAAAACGTGTCTTTTAAGGTCAAGTCGTCTATTTAGTCTTAACAGTGAATTCCATATTATCAATATGCACAGATAGATAATTCACATCTCATAATAGATAATCACATCATCATACACAGATAATTAATATCATCATCCAAACAGATAATTAAATATTATCATATTTAAACCATACATCCATATCACATAGATATTATCCATCTCATTTCTGAGATCACAATCAATCAATGAAATATTAATATCATCCATCAGCATGATTTATGAATCACAATCTATAGTTAATTTAAAATGAATTAAATTAACTACTTCCATCTTTAATTAATTTAAAATAAATTAAATTAATTACTCATTCCATAAATCCTGCTCTCACAACCAATAATTAATTATAAATCAAATTAATTAATCATTCTCTAATTATAAGAATAATTTAGTCTTTAATTAATTTCTTAAATAGGTTATTCTAAATCATTCATAGCAGTTAACATTTAATTACTTCCCTATTAATTATTCCTTAATTAACAATTTTTAATTACATCATTAATTATATTAATTGATGATCTCCAATTTATATTAAATTACTTTATTTAAATTAATTACATTATGTGGTTAATCTTTAATTAAACACAATTATTAATCACCCTTGATTTATAACAAAACAGTAATTAACTACCCTTAATTACTTATTAATCATCCTATGATTAATTATTTCCATAAATTAATCCTTTGATTAATTACAAAAGAAATTACCCAAATTACTCCACTTACAAATCATCTTGTATGAATTTCATCAAGTAATGCTCATCTAATTACTTCCCTAAGTAATTATACTCCATTAATTACACTAAGTAATTACGCATACCAAATCATCAAATGATTTCTAAAATTAATTAATTAACTTAATTTAAATCTTATTATCCATTACTTATATATATTTTCAAATTAATCATCTTAGATTTAAATATCCTTTGCTGCATTCTAGTAGTTTTCTTAATTTATTTACAGAAATTAAACTTGAATAAATCCATTAATTAATTACATTGATATAGATTTATTACCATTTAATTATCTTGTTGATTTATTATTCTTAAATAAACCAATTTCTAATCCCATCATTAATTATTTTAATTAATGATTTCTAATTACATTTTCATTTGTTATTTTATTAATTATATTAAGAATACAAATCTTCAAATCACAAATATTAACCCTCTTGATTAATACATACAGTAATTAATCATTCTTAATTAATTACTTCTCAATAACAAGATTAATCCCTTGATTAATTTCAAACAAGTAATTATACTCCAATTACATCCATTAACAACATCATCCAGTTAATTACCTCCAGTAATTATCCATCAATTACTTCTCTAAGTAATTTAATTCCAAAATATCAGTTAATTAATCTAAATTAATTAACTCAAATTAAATCAATTTACACAATTAATAAGTAATTAATTTCTTAATTACTTTCCAAATAAATAATTACACTTAAACTATTACAATGATTATTCATTAATTAATTATAAATAATCTAGTTAATGATCTTCATTAACACTTATTTAATTATTCCCTTCTATTTATCGTTGTTAATTATAAGTTTAATTAACCATTAAAATTTATTAATTTAAATTAAAACCTAATCTATGGTTCTTAATCACATATTAGTTAATTATTTATTAATTAACTTTAATTACTACTTTTAAACTTATAATTACTCATTTAATTAATATCCATCATTAATTATTCTTACCTAATTAACTTAAAGGTTAATGCATATAAAATTCTAAGACTTCATGAATTAAAGTTAACCATTCTTATTATTGATTATGTTTTCAATTCCAATATGTTTAAAACATTTATTTCAATTTACTTTCTAACTAAAAACCAATTTATCCTTAATAAAGTTTTAAAACTAATTTATAATTTTTTCAAAACCCTTTGTAAACTCACATGTTCAATTGCACTTAAAACTTATTTGAATAAATTTAAATTATAAAACTTTATTTTATGTCCAAATTTAGAATTTCATATCCAAGTCCTGATTTCTATTTTTGGAGTTAACCTGTTTTCAATCTTCCCTTAACAGTTTTGACTTTTCATTTGAACTCAACTCTAGTTGAAAATACTTTAATTACTAATCACTTTTAAGTTATTAAAATAATTTAAATTTTGAAAACTTTATTATTTCCAACTATATTCAAAACTAACTTAAATCCATTATTTAAATTTTAATTTTGTACTAGCTTTAATTTTGATTTTAAATTTAAAAACCAAAAATTTGCAAAACTGCTAAAACCTGTCACAGGTTTTAAAACCTGAATATTACAGTCGACCCCCCTGTGTTACTTCGAGTAACATATGAAGTTTCCCGAGAAAATCTGCAACCTACTTCGAGTTTCCCTTGCGCGAAAAATGAAATTAAAAAACACAAAACCTGGAAAAGCACAACCTTACTTCCTCCCCCGACCTGTCACCGTCTCGCGCTCAAAGCTACGACCACCGGAGGCCACCAAACTCCGGCTACCACACCGACCATCTTCCCTTTACCTCCCCTCCAAACCACGTGCCACTCGATCGCCTGGAGTGGCCGTGGCGATCAAAATTCCAAACACAGTAAAAGTTAGGTTTACAAACTTAATTCCATCGTCGTCGATGCCACGGCCATCTAACACCCTATCCCCTATTTTTCCTAGATCCATGGTAGCCACCTCCACCCCCAGACCGAAGCTCGACGCCGACCACCGCGTTGATCACCAGAAACCACCCCATATGCAAAAAATGAACATACTCGAACTGCTCCCATAATCAAACACTAAAAATTATGATTTCACTCCTAAAATTTATGTTTTTGGATAGAGTTTCAGATTACATGCACAAAACAATTAAATTAAGATGTTGCATTTTGAACAAAACTTAAGCTTGCTCTGTTCTACTTGATTTTCCAGAGCATTTCAATTTTAATTTACTTCAATAAAATTTTAAACTTAAGTTCATGATTAAACAAACAATATTCGTTTGAGTCCTAAGTCCTAATACTGCTTGGTTCAAGAGATAATGAATTTTATCCAAATCTTAGTGTAAAAACAAAAACAGACAAGAACAAATACTACAGCAAGCATTCACCTATACAACAAATCCAATCATATACATACACACAGTACATACTTTACTTCCAAAAATCTATATGCAACCAGATAATCATACTTAAGATTTCTATCATTTTTAAAACTGATGATGTTACTCACAATTTTGCAGAGAAGAACAGAGGCTCCTCTATTCAGCAACAGGCTAACACTCTTCTTTGATTCTCAGTGGTATAGAATCTTGGTTGATGTTCAAGTAGAAACTTTGTTTGAGTTTGAAAATATAAGGTTTTGTTTTATTTTAGTCTTTACCTAGTTCGAACTGATATGCAGATTTATAGAAAAGAAAGAAGACAGGGGTATATTATTATGTCTCATACACTTGTGACCATACTTGTACAATATGGCATAAATATCTTGTTTGTACAGAGATATTTTATAATAAAGGCTGATATGAAATACAATTGTGTGCTAGAAAGATTTTTCATTAATGACTTTTGTTTGTTTGCTTAAGAATGCATTACTGTCTTCTCTAGCAAGCTTCACACATATATATTTTATTTTATTTATTTGGCCTGCACACATTTGATTTGTTCCTCTATGTAAGTTTTCACTTGAAGATTCTTTGTTACTGTCATTTGCTCCATGTTCTTCTTTTGTTCTTGTTTGCTTCAAATCAGCCTACTCATTTAAACAAATATTGTTTGTACAATAGATATTTGTCTTGATGCTTTAAACATATATATACATATATATATATATATATATATATATATATATATGCTGCAGTTCATTTTTATGGTGGTTTACAACTTAAAAATTTATTTGTTTCTAGTTTATTCGTTGTCTTGTTATTATAAATTTGAAATGTTTGTGAATCTTATTATTTTTGTTGTGTTGTTTGAAAACTAATTGAACCTTATAGTTGTTATGTTATTATAATTTAACCAATGTACTTACTTATATTTCTTTCCAATTTATCTTGTAGTCTTGTGTTTTTTATTTGTTAATATTATTTAAAAGTAACTCATTTATCAATTTGAAATGATAAATAAATAAATTATCTTTTTATTATAAACTACATATTTTATAATATATGTTAATGTATTGTTTGACAAAATTATATTAAAACTCATATATAATTTTAAATTCATATTTTAATCAAGCTATACTAAAAAGA
This sequence comes from Allium cepa, assembly GCA_030765085.1. Lineage (NCBI taxonomy): Eukaryota > Viridiplantae > Streptophyta > Magnoliopsida > Asparagales > Amaryllidaceae > Allium > Allium cepa. Next base: position 72,609,132 of record CM060946.1, on the reverse strand, counting down.
AAATAAAACAAATCTTTTTGTTAATAAATAAAAATTTAAACTTAAGTTAAAATAAGTCTCAATCTATTTAACCATTTATCCTATGTATTTAAAATCACATATTTATTTATTTATTTATCTTTGAAAAGTTTATATTAAATAAAACATAATTTCCAGTTCACTAAAATGTATATTAGAGTCTGAAACATAATTTATTAGTTAAGCTTTAAAACAAATCTCATCTATTTACAATGTATACGAATATATACATGTATAAATAGAAAACAATTCAATTAATTTTTAACAGATAAAATTTACCAATTAAATATTTATCAAAAGAAAAGTATCAATTCAGATTTAATTAACAAAATTATATCAAATCAATTTAATATTTAATGCAGATTATTGAATTGATATTGCTAGAAAATTCCGGGTTGTCACATTCCTCCCCCCTTAAAAGAATTTCGTCCTCGAAATTTAAAAGCAAAGGTAATTTAATAATATATTTAAGAATTTAAATTAATTTTAAACCATAAGCATATATCAATCACATGCTAACAACCATCACAACCAATCTACTTAATCAACAAAGCTAACTATCCATACAAAATTCTGGATAGAGCACCTTAGAGTTTCCCAGTATAATACCGGAATACTCGATCTATAGAATTTAAACAGTCTACACTCCTAATCTATAGAACTCCTTTGAACCAAAGAAAGTTCATCCAAAATGAAATCTCCGACTCCCAAAACCAAATTCCTCGTCTCCTATCCACCAAATTCCTCTGATGATCCAGAGTTGTCTTCATCTTAACTGATCAGCTCATCCTTTGCTGATAATTCCTAAAACAATCCGAATCCAAAAACAATCCAGTAGAATGAGCTTCTCAAAATCAACCAAAACCAAGAACACAACCTTTATTATCATCAATAGAATACATTTTCTCCTTTTCCAGAAAAGAAAAACAGATGCACTTCCCACTACTTCCGCTGCACAACTCTGATCTAGGGTAGATGAAAATGCTGATGATACACATAAGTACAAACTGGACAACACATTACAAAAAATATGATTCAACAGATCCAAAATAAAATTCAGAAATTGCTCCATGAGCTGCTTTATCAAATCCTCTCTCTAGAAACCATTCTATTACTAAGCTGAACCATCGGCACTACTTCTGGAATCCAGTCGATATGAAAACTCAATCCTCAGATGCTAAGGTAAACCACTGACCTCTTCAAAGATATCCAGAAGAAAATTTTTGATAAACCAAGAGAATGCCCAATTATCGCAAGTCGCTTTTGCGATCAACCTAAACTAATACACAAGAAAACTGCTCTCTCCTTACCAATCTGAATAGCTTAAGCTTATCTAACCAATCCATTTGAAGAAATGGATCCACAAAACTACCTCTGGACTTCACCTCTAGAGAACTGCAGACAGATGACCTCCTCGCGTGCCGGTAGAACAATCTGAGCTGCAACACTGCTGCTGATGCCAAAAATTCCTTAATCCAAAATTCCTCGGAAAACTCAGGCCTCAAAGCCAAACACAACATTCAGCTGGACTCAACCTCAAAACTAATGCAGACACTCTTCCTTATCCAAAGATCTTTAAGAACTTCTTCGGAAACAATCCATTGCTACTGCATCTCAACACACAACTACTACTTCTTGAGGTTCCAAAATAATATTCTAGCTTCTGCTCATCTCACAAAAATCCAAATTCTACTCATCCAAACTTGTACAACAAAATGGACTCCAAATCTTAACAGTTTCCTCAAGAGGTTAGATGAAATCCTTACACCCCAAATTTACTCGAGACGGTATTTGGTCTACAGTCTCATTAGATATACTTCTAACCACTGGTAGTCGTGTTACACACACCACTACTCAATCTACCCTTATGCTTATATTGGAAAACCCGAACAGGTAATCCAACAAATAGATGAATATATATATATATATATATATATATCAAAATTACAAATACGCTCTCTCAGGAAAGAAATCACTCAAGAGCCTAGGTATTCACTCAACCTAGCGCTCTGATACCACTGTAACGACCCCGCTTCCTACGCTCAGGAAAACGTATCGTTTTTAAGAAAGAAAAGGGTGAGAAAATAGAAAAGATAGAGAAGAAAGAACAACAAAATCAGAATCTCACAGCGGAATGAATAAATTATATTAATCACATAAGTATTTACATAATATATAACATCAATCAGAGTGATACATATAATACATCACATACTAGACAGTTATAAACACCTGTCTAGTTAATACAACACAACACAATATGATACAACTCAAACAATAAGACTCAGAGCTACCAACACAGCGGAACTATATATATATATATATATATATATATATCTACAACGCTGAAGCCTCCTGCTCCATCGCTCCTCCAGAATTCATCAAAGCTAACCTGAATCCCTTGGCTACCCGTAAAAATTTGGGTACCCGAGAGTTTATGAAAAAACAAAAATAAACTCCGGGTCAGACATGGGTCTGGTATGAGTAACAGGTTAAAGTTGCTTAATTTTGGAAAAAAAAACTTTGAAAACAAAAGGTATCACGTAAGACTTCCCACACATAAACATGGAAAAGTTTTTACCTTACGTTAACCAAAACATTTGATAGGAAATTCTGTGATATTATAATAGGTCTAGGGTTTTCAAGTAAATAGAAAATAGCCTAAATTGTTACATTCATTAAATTCTAGCTACTAGCCACAAAAGTGGGTAATACAATCAAAACCGTTGGCACTTATTGGATTTTGGATTCCATACAATGGCAGGGCTACTGGGGTACCGCCCGTCACAGTACGTGGCCTAGATCAACGTACCGAGGATCACTCCCGACCCCCTGCAACACAAGGCCGGAACCATTCCTTACTGAACAGTCCCGAACAAGATAAACCCCGCAGTTGGCTGCAGACCAACTGCCCACACAGCCGAATAAAAAGGGACATCTAGACAGGGGAATATCCTTCCATTTTTTTTCTCCTTTAAATAAAATCTAAATTTCTTTCAATATTATTTATTACACAACTGAAATTTAATTTCAATCCCATTATCAAAACAAATTTCATTTTCCCCATACATAAGTTCAAGACTTATTTGCCAACTTAAGAACATCCACCTTTATATATCCTCACTTTGCTTCATTACACTTTACATCTCATTTATGGTTAAGTTTTGAATTTGCCACCCCATTCAACTCTTTCCATTAATGAATTCAAATTTTACTTCCATTCAAGAGTTACGATTGCTTACTGAAGTCCATTTCCATTTACAAGTTCAAATTATAACACTTAATAACTTGAGAATATGAATTTCTTTATGCAATTATAAGCAATTTTACATTTCACCTTTATATCCAATTTAATTTAATTTAAGTTTAATTTTATTTAACTTATCTCAAGTTAAATTCAAATATATTTCCTTCACTACCATTCACTTAAGTTAAATTTTATTTGTTGAATTAAAATTTTCAATCCCTTCTTATTAATATCAACTTCTCTTTATAAGTACATTATCTGATCCATTTATTCATTCACCAATTCATTATTTGACCAATAAATTTATTTCCAAACATTAATTATCTTTAGTCCATCCTGACTAATTTTCCCATTCCACATAACTTCACACAATTCAATTTTAAATTCCAGTACTCAATTTCACTCTACTTACACCGTTGAATTTTATTTCAACAAATTCCAAAGTTTAAACAACCTTTCAACATTTCAAAAAACCCTTTAAAACCTTCTATATCCAAAATTCCTTTGATAAATTCAATTTATCTCTTTGAATTTCAAAACTCAACCAGTTTTGCAAACAATTTCAATTCAAAACAATTTGGTAGCAATTTCACTTCTGGAAACTCGAAAATGAACATCGATGACGCTGCAGTCATCACCGAAGTTATTTTCTAGAGACCAAAAGAGTTCAATGCTTTTATTCTCTTTCTAAAATCCATCCAATATTTTTAAATTTCAAATCTCTCTAGATTCTAAATCCGGTTCAAAAATATTTCTCAAAATATATTATCCTCCCAACTTTTGAGAATCATTATCCAATTCAAAGAAACTTAAATCTCCAAATTCCAAACCCTTTAGATTTAAATTCAAACTTTTCTTTGGAATTTTATCTTACTTTAATAATTAATTACACTATAATTTACATTATAGTTTACATTTACAAATTCATTTGATATGAATTGGTTTCTTAGTTTTTAATTATGAATTCAATTCCTTATCCTGTTATGAATCACATTCATAAACTTCATCTATTATGTCAGTTTATCCCTTAATCTTTAGTTATTATTTCAATCTTTATTCAATTATCATACAATGATAATAATTTAATATTATCACTTCTATCATCCATACATCCATGTATAGCTATAATAAGTAAGAAAATCATTTTCTTTTTATATACATAAAATAAATTTGGGTAAAATTATTTCATTTACCCTAGTTAAAACAATACTGTGTCGGTTTATCTTGTTCAAGAGTTTAGAAATCCCTATCGATGACATGGCGTCCCACACATCGACCAGAATCCATAAACACTCAACCGATAAATCAACATAATATAAAAACAATTTTATATTCACTAACAAATACGCACTCGTATCTATTAATACTCTCAAACTCATTCTAGAGTACTACGGACTCTATTCAATGAGTAATTCCCACCAGAGCCAAGGTTATCACCAACCTAAGCTCTGATACCAAGTGTAACGACCCGCAAATTCGTATCCTTTGAGTCAACACTATTCTATCTAAATCGACTCAAGTTGTACAGAAATACGAACCGTTTAGGTTAAAGAAGAAGAGGTAGAAGAAGAAAAATAGAAAACAACAACAGAATCTAACCATCGCAGCGGAATAAAATATAATAGATAATAAATAATCTTTACTCAAAATCAAATATGCCTGTTTACATGTATTATATCATTAGAGTACATCAAACACATCTCAAAATCCATATCATACAAATGAATACACAACAACTCAACACAGCGGAATTATATGTATATACAAGTACGAGAGTACGTATCGTCATCCAGCTCGTCTCCTGAGCTCCATAGCATCATATCCTGTATTCTATAATACTCGGTCTGACTCGAGCATTACAGTTAAATAACACCCGAGTAACTCTGGAATACCACCTGTCACAGTACGGGGCCTAGATCACCGTACCGAGGATTGCTCCCTTCATCCCCTGCAACACAAGGCCGGAACCATCCCTTACTGGACAGTCCCGAGTGAGATCACCCCGCGGTTGGGATCAGCAACCGCACCACTAAGCCGAAAAATAAAAAGGGACATCTAGACTGGAATGACCTCACCCTGCTTGGGTGCTACCCACCTAGCCTTGCTGCATAACCCCTGATTTTCAGTCATTCCCATTTGATGAGGCTTGAGGCTAAGCGTTACCTTTATAGAACATATTCCTTAGAATGCCCATCGTCCACCTGACGATGTTTCGCAAGCATTCATCCATACAAGTCCGTCCCGGGTTCGAACGGAACCGAAGGCACTATTCCTACTATATCCATTTTGGAAATATCCGCAGGATTAGTAGCGACTAGCCCTTGTACTTCACTGCTCCATCTTCGAATCCAAAATCGTTTCATGAAACGTACAAACCGGATCGAAGTGGTTTTCGAGAAATAAATCTCGATCCCGGTCTCTTCGAAACGATCAACGCATTTGTCCAATATTGATAGTCGGATATTTAACTATCAATTATATTCACAAAACAACCATCAACCAATAAATAATTTTCCAAATTATTTATTAATCTCCAAAAATATCTTCACAAGATATATTTCTATTTTCAATCATTTGCAAACAGTTTCAAAACCATCATTCTTCTTAGAATCAACTTTCCCAAATATTTTATATTTCCTCTAAAATCACCAAGCACTAAACTAGATTTTTAAAAATAATTTAAAACATTTTACTTAAAAATATACTTTATAATATCTAAGTTAAAACTACTTCAATGATTTGTTAAAAATACTTACTATATGAATACTTGAAATAATGTTACCAAATAGAATATAAAACTAGATTTCACTTTTAAAAATAAATTACTAAGTCACTCTTAAAATAATTATTGCTATAATAGATTAAAATAATCATTGCTATAATAGAAAAAATAATTACTGCTATAATAGATTAAAAGGAAATACTTACTTTAGAATTTAAATATTTAGAAATAGTAAATTTTTCAAAACATACTTCTTACAACAACTTGAACTTTTAATTTATATTTAAAAATTTACTTTGAAAACGTACCTGGTTATTCAGAGAGAAATTTCCAATCTCAATCACTTAAATCAATTTTCCAAATTGATTCCCAATTTACTCCATTTGAGATAAATTTCATTACTTACTCAATTCATTCCAAAAATTCATTAATTATGGACTTATTATTATTGTTATTATTTCCGTTTGATTTTAAATCTCTTACCTGAAATATACAAATTCAGGTCTTTCCCAATTCTTCTTTATTTCTTTCCATTATTTAAGTCTTAAATTTTAAATAATTGTTTGTTCTCTTAAAAAAATGACACTACAGTTTAAAATTCAATAATTTCCTTCTATACTCTAGTTTTATTTATCAAAATTTTAAAGTCACTTTATTTCTTTCCAATTCATTCTTAAATTTATTCAACTTTTCTATAATTATTTATTTACAATTTCACTTCTTTTATTTTCATTCCCAAACTCACATTATATATTTGGTAATTCATTATTGCCCAATTATAACAATCAAGCCATAGCATTCAATATTTTCACATAATTCATTACAGAATATCAAATATTCAGAACAGAGAATATTAAATAATTAAATAAAGTTGAGGGGTCCAGTTGGATCCCTCCAAACTGTTTTCCCTGCATCCACAGATGTTAGCACGATATAATATGCCCATTTCAAAATATCCCATACTATAATACATCAACCAATCCAATCATTCAAACACTTATTTAAATTCAGTCATTTAAATTTTAAATTAAAATTTAACTGAGTGAGATTAACTCACCTTTGGCCTAAGATTTGCAGTCTATCTCCCAACTGGCTTGCTTCCGTGATTTAAAACCTTGTATAACAGTTATACGATTCATTAATATTTTTAAATAATCAAACTAATTAATTACCATTTATTAATTTGGGTTAACTAATAATTTAATCTTAAACTAATTTTCCTATAACAAATGTTTTTGGTAACTTAAATTAATTAATCATCCTAAATATATTATTTTCTCTTCAATGATTAATTTTAGTAACCAAAATTTATTATCGAACTCTATCTGCCAAATTAATTAATTTCCGGTAAAGCAAAAATGATAATTATTATTACAAATCAAAATTAATTTTACTGTAAATCTCTCTTTTTTTTGTTTTTTTTTGTCCTCTGTACTGAGTACATACAAATATATACATATAAATCAATTTTGATTAAAACAAAAATTTAAATTATACCTGACAGTGAACTCGAGCCATCCACTGTCAACCCCATTACTGACATCACGTCGTTCGAGAATCGCGACTGTTGCCCTCCCTCTCTCTGTCACAACGACGCACCCCCAATTGCACGAGCAACCGTTGGCTCCTAAATCTAGGAACCCAGCTCAAAGACGCGATTCCAAAACCCTACCAACCATCGTGCTTTGCCGAGCTCATCCCACTGCATCGCAGCCTCCATCTCAAGTGGTCAACTGCCTCGTCGCCTCTTCCAGTGACCAAACCCCTCCAACCCAGACGAAGACGCGACTCGAATCGCGAGTTCCCTTTGAATATCGAACTAAAGAATAGAGGAAGGGAAGATGTCGTTCGGTCTGTTGTGAAATGAATCGATTTCAAATCGATTTTGGAAAGAATGAAGGAAAAGAAACCGTGTTTCACGAGCGAGAGGAAATTCGATTTTTCATTCATTCGGATCTGAGGGAGGTTTTGAATTGAACGAGAGGAAATATTAAGGAGCTAGATATTTTTTTCTTTATTATGTTGCTTGCTGTCGTTCGAAGGAAGCTAAAGGAGGAAAGATATACGCGATTTAACAGAGCGGCTTCAATTGGATTCTAGCTTCTAAATGAAGACAAAGAATTCATGATGAAATAGAGGGGAATAGGTCGGCTGGGATGAAAGGATTTCGGCTGATGTGAAAAAAATATTGACCGGTGAAAAGATGCAGGATATTTTAATTAAAACGATTAATTATATTTCGAAGCATTTTTACCTCGTACAATCACACGTTAATCCCGAAAACTACGAAATTTGAAATCCGGTAATAATTCAATATTACGGACCCAATGGAACTGGTTTCGTCAAATTCCGAGACTGTGCCTCGGAAGGCTATTTTTTAAATTCAATTTTAAACGATATATTTTTAAAACTGACCAAACCACTGTTAATTTCAATTTACAACTTTTATTATTTTCAGTACTATCAATATAAAATTTTCAAGCCTTCAAATTATTTTTAACAGGCTTAAAACTTCAAATTTCATATTTCACCCAGTTCCAAATTATTAAATTTAATAATTTAATCATCAAATAAATTGTGATATTTAAAATTTAAGTTAAAATTACTCTACTTAATACTTAAAATCAATTAAATATTCTGATTTTAAATGCTTGAAAATTCCGGGTCGTCACAGTCCTCCCCCTTAAAAGAATTTCGTCCCCGAAATTACTAATTAGGAAGAATGGTCCAATACCCGTTTATTATTTCCCTAAACCAAACAGTTTTCTAATATATTTTTTATAAAAGACCATTTCCTAGATTGTAAACATTCCTATTTGCCCAACCATCCAAGTTTTAATCTTAAAACCAATTTTGGATTATCAAAATTTTTTCAAAATTTTTCTAACTCCCTAAATTCCCGAAAAAAAATTCGCCAGCGTCTCCTTTGCGTGGCTGACTCGGTACAACTACAAAATGGCTCTACGGCCTCCCAAATCCAAAAAGAAAACAAAACACCAAGTGGCTCAATCCAAATCCCAATCAAATTTCATGCCAAATTTAAAATACATACCTTTTGTCGGGCAATTCAAATTTTATCTTTTGATATCAAACCCAATTTTCTTTTTCCTTTATAATACCTGCATACCTGCTTAGCACCAATATCCAAACACAATATTCCAAAACATTTTATCAACTTTCTCACAAAATATCAACATCTATTCATTCCAATATTGACTTAAATTACATTGGTAGTATCAATTTCCATTTAAGACTTCACCATTCTTTCTTAAGTTTAGTATAAGCATTTTATATACTTCTTTATTCGTTTCCATCTTACCATTTTAGTTTATATCCATTTCTATCCACAACGATTCTTTCATTTCCATACGAATTCAATTTATTTTCAACTCTAAACTTTAAATTTTATTTTTTATTTATAACTAATTCACGTCATTATTTTAATTAGCTCCATTTACTAACTTATTTCAATTCTTAGTTTGAAATTGTTTTGTCGTTAATAAATTTTCCAAAAAATTTCAAAAATTTTCTAACTCCCAAAATTTCTGAAATTTTTTGGCAGAGTCTCCTTTGTACGGAGGAGCTTTTGCAATTTGACAAGAGATATAAATATATATACATCGACCCACACGGTCGGAAAAATCAAAAACAGTTCATATTTCATATTTTAATTGCGTAAGCGTACCTTATTTAGCATTTTAAGCAAGCGGCTTATTATTACTAGCAGTTAATGCAACCCAAATCCAGTCATACAGCTTCCAGGTACCTGTACTTACTCAATTTTTAAACATATAAGTACTATATATATAAGGTTTATAGCATTTCACTTAAATTTAAATAGCTAAAACATCGATTATGTAACAATGCATGTGATATACGGGCATAAACATATAAATTTCACATAAAATGCATGTTAATTAATTTCCATAAGCATATAAAAGGTTCCAACACTTATTACGATTGCGTATAATCAATTCTCAAACCATCCCATCCACTTGAAGTGTTTTGCAGCTTATACGCTTATATTTAATTCATTTTAAGCAAAACAACTTCACATTCATTCCAATTGATTCCTAAATCATTTTGTTTTACTTCTAATAATTCATAGAATTTTATCCAATCTCGTTTGCATCAAACGATTCATTTCCTTATGCCATTCGTCAATATTAGTGTAAATAAATAATTACTTAAGCTTTATACCCATTTAAATTGATTCCCACTCAATTTATACTAGATTTCATTCCATTTCAATTTATTCACAACTCTCATTGCGTTTCTTTCATATCCAAAGAGTTCTATTCTAAACTATTTTACCATACTCGACAACCAATATAACCATCCCACAATTTACTTAAGTTATTTATTTTATTTTATTTTCTTCAATTATTCCACTCTATAACTTAAGTTTATTTTATTCAATCAATTTCCCTTCAAATCTTTGATTTGATTTTTCCTTCAATCAAATCCCAACCATTTAACTAATTTGTTCGTTTAGTTTGTTCTTTTATCCACTTTTCAATTTTAATTTACATTAGCAATTCATTGTGGAATTTATTAATAAGAAGGTTATGTAATTCATGCTTCAATTGGATTTGTTTTCATCTCAAATCAATTTTTTTTTGTATTTCGATCTAATTTCATACAATTTCAATTCATATTTAATTCAAACAAGCTCATATTCAAATCAGTTGATTTCAAAATCAATTTTATTTTACATTAACCAATTCATATAATTTTATTTTTTTAAGTTCTATAGTAAAATTTACATTGATTTCCAACTCAATTCATTTCCACTTCATTTCTATTTCATCATCTAAACAAATTTCATCTAAAGCTATTTCATAAGCTTAACCATAACCATCTCACCATTTTCTTAAAAGTTCTCAACTCCATAATATCTCAATTTATTTCCTTATTAATTTATCCTTACCCAATCAAACCCTTTACAAATTTTAATCTAACTAGCTTATGCATTCTATCAAATGTCAAATTTCAAATTAGTGCATTCACCAAATTCTTGTCCATGTTCAATAATTAAATCTTTTATTAACAATAAGGTCACTTCATATCACTTCACACACTTGGATTTTATTTACGATTCAACCATAACCATTAAAATTCATTACCAGTATTCTTTCACTCTCCCTATGCTTATTACCAAAATTAAATCCCATTCCCACGCTAGATATTTTTTCCTTTTTTTTTATTTTTTTCATTTTTTTTATCTTTCAAATTTTGACCAATTATCAAAATTATATTCTTTACAATACAAATTCCATTTCATTGTAATCCAATTTAGTCTCTAACCTAATCCATATTAGGTTTTAATTCACTTGCTCAATTCACTCTGAATTCATTCATAATATGACCATTTTCTAATTATTTCATTTAGCAAATTTAAATTTCTACCTTCCCTTTTTTCTCCTTTAAATAAAATCTAAATTTCTTTCAATATTATTTATTACACAACTGAAATTTAATTTCAATCCCATTATCAAAACAAATTTCATTTTCCCCATACATAAGTTCAAGACTTATTTGCCAACTTAAGAACATCCACCTTTATATATCCTCACTTTGCTTCATTACACTTTACATCTCATTTATGGTTAAGTTTTGAATTTGCCACCCCATTCAACTCTTTCCATTAATGAATTCAAATTTTACTTCCATTCAAGAGTTAAGATTGCTTACTGAAGTCCATTTCCATTTACAAGTTCAAATTATAACACTTAATAACTTGAGAATATGAATTTCTTTATGCAATTATAAGCAATTTTACATTTCACCTTTATATCCAATTTAATTTAATTTAAGTTTAATTTTATTTAACTTATCTCAAGTTAAATTCAAATATATTTCCTTCACTTCCATTCACTTAAGTTAAATTTTATTTGTTGAATTAAAATTTTCAATCCCTTCTTATTAATATCAACTTCTCTTTATAAGTACATTATCTGATCCATTTATTCATTCACCAATTCATTATTTAACCAATAAATTTATTTCCAAACATTAATTATCTTTAGTCCATCCTGACTAATTTTTCCATTCCACATAACTTCACACAATTCAATTTTAAATTCCAGTACTCAGTTTCACTCTACTTACACCGTTGGATTTTATTTCAACAAATTCCAAAGTTTAAACAACCTTTCAACATTTCAAAATCCCCTTTAAAACCTTCTATATCCAAAATTCCTTTGATAAATTCAATTTATCTCTTTGAATTTCAAAACTCAACAGTTTTGCAAACAATTTCAATTCAAAACAATTTGGTAGCAATTTCACTTCTGGAAACTCGAAAATGAATATCGATGATGCTGCAGTCATCACCGAAGTTATTTTCTAGCGACCAAAAGAGTTCAATGCTTTTATTCTCTTTCTAAAATCCATCCAATATTTTTAAATTTCAAATCTCTCTAGATTTTAAATCCGATTCAAAAATATTTCTCAAAATATATTATCCTCCCAACTTTTGAGAATCATTATCCAATTCAAAGAAACTTAAATCTCCAAATTCCAAACCCTTTAGATTTAAATTCAAACTTTTCTTTGGAATTTTATCTTACTTTAATAATTAATTACACTATAATTTACATTATAGTTTACATTTACAAATTCATTTGATATGAATTGGTTTCTTAGTTCTTAATTATGAATTCAATTCCTTATCCTGTTATGAATCACATTCATAAACTTCATCTATTATGTCAATTTATCCCTTAATCTTTAGTTATTATTTCAATCTTTATTCAATTATCAAACAATGATAATAATTTAATATTATCACTTCTATCATCCATACATCCATGTATAGCTATAATAATTAAGAAAATCATTTTCTTTTTATATACATAAAATAAATTTGGGTAAAATTATTTCATTTACCCTAGTTAAAACAATACTATGTCGGTTTATCTTGTTCAAGAGTTTAGAAATCCCTATCGATGACATGGCGTCCCACACATCGACCAGAATCCATAAACACTCAATCGATAAATCAACACAATATAAAAACAATTTTATATTCACTAACAAATACGCACTCGTATCTATTAATACTCTCAAACTCATTCTAGAGTACTACGAACTCTATTCAATGAGTAATTCCCACCAGACCAAGGTTATCACCAACCTAAGCTCTGATACCAAGTGTAACGATCCGCAATTCTGTATCCCTTGAGTCAACACTATTCTATCTAAATAGACTCAAGTTGTACAGAAATACGAACTGTTTAGGTTAAAGAAGAAGAGGTAGAAGAAGAAAAATAGAAAACAACAACAGAATCTAACCATCGCAGCGGAATAAAATGTAATAGATAATAAATAATCTTTACTCAAAATCAAATATGCCTGTTTACATATATTACATCATCAGAGTACATCAAACACAGCTCAACATCCATATCATAATGAATACACAACAACTCAACACAGCGGAATTATATGTATATACAAGTACGAGAGTACGTATCGTCATCCAGCTCGTCTCCTGAGCTCCATAGCATCATATCTTGTATTTTATAATACTCGGTCTGACCCGAGCATTACAGTTAAATAACACCCGAGTCAGTCTGGAATACCAGCGTGAGAAAATCACACTCAATTTATTATTAAAGTTTCAAAAATCCTTTGAAACCAAAAGCATCTCGTAAGACCACGCCACAAATAAACATGTTGGGTTTTTACCTTACGATAGCTAAAACAATTTTTATAGAAATCCTCTGATATTATAATAGGGTCTATATACAAATACTTATAAAATAGCCGAAATTGTTACATTCATTAAATTCCAGCTACTAGCCATAGAGTAGGTAATACAAACAAAACTCGTACAAGGCTCGTAGGGAGAATGGATTTCCATCCAATGACTAGGCACTGGGGTACCACCTGTCACAGTATGGGGCCTAGATCACCGTACCGAGGATTACTCCCTTCATCCCCTGCAACACAAGGCCGGAACCATCCCTTACTGGACAGTCCCGAGTGAGATCACCCCGCGGTTGGGATCAGCAACCGCACCACTAAGCCGAAAAATAAAAAGGGACATCTAGACTGGAATGACCTCACCCTGCTTGGGTGCTACCCACCTAGCCTTGCTGCATAACCCCTGATTTTCAGTCATTCCCATTTGATGAGGCTTGAGGCTAAGCGTTACCTTTATAGAACATATTCCTTAGAATGCCCATCGTCCACCTGACGATGTTTCGCAAGCATTCATCCATACAAGTCTGTCCCGGGTTCGAACGGAACCGAAGGCACTATTCCTACTACATCCATTTTGGAAATATCCTCAGGATTAGTAGCGACTAGCCCTTGTACTTCACTGCTCCATCTTCGAATCCAAAATCGTTTCATGAAACGTACAAACCGGATCGAAGTGGTTTTCGAGAAATAAATCTCGATCCCGGTCTCTTCGAAACGATCAACGCATTTGTCCAATATTGATAGTCGGTTATTTAACTATCAATTATATTCACAAAACAACCATCAACCAATAAATAATTTTCCAAATTATTTATTAATCTCCAAAAATATCTTCACAAGATATATTTCTATTTTCAATCATTTGCAAACAGTTTCAAAACCATCATTCTTCTTAGAATCAACTTTCCCAAATATTTTATATTTCCTCTGAAATCACCAAGCACTAAACTAGATTTTTAAAAATAATTTAAAACATTTTACTTAAAAATATACTTTATAATATCTAAGTTAAAACTACTTCAATGATTTGTTAAAAATACTTACTATATGAATACTTGAAATAATGTTACCAAATAGAATGTAAAACTAGATTTCACTTTTAAAAATAAATTACTAAGTCACTCTTAAAATAATTATTGCTATAATAGATTAAAATAATCATTGCTATAATAGAAAAAATAATTACTGCTATAATAGATTAAAAGGAAATACTTACTTTAGAATTTAAATATTTAGAAATAGTAAATTTTTCAAAACATACTTCTTACAACAACTTGAACTTTTAATTTATATTTAAAAATTTACTTTGAAAACGTACCTGGTTATTCAGAGAGAAATTTCCAATCTCAATCACTTAAATCAATTTTCCAAATTGATTCCCAATTTACTCCATTTGAGATAAATTTCATTACTTACTCAATTCATTCCAAAAATTCATTAATTATGGACTTATTATTATTGTTATTATTTCCGTTTGATTTTAAATCTCTTACCTGAAATATACAAATTCAAGTCTTTCCCAATTCTTCTTTATTTCTTTCCATAATTTAAGTCTTAAATTTTAAATAATTGTTTGTTCTCTTAAAAAAATGACACTACAGTTTAAAATTCAATAATTTCCTTCTATACTCTAGTTTTATTTATTAAAATTTTAAAGTCACTTTATTTCTTTCCAATTCATTCTTAAATTTATTCAACTTTTCTATAATTATTTATTTACAATTTCACTTCTTTTATTTTCATTCCCAAACTCACATTATATATTTGGTAATTCATTATTGCCCAATTATAACAATCAAGCCATAGCATTCAATATTTTCACATAATTCATTACAGAATATCAAATATTCAGAACAGAGAATATTAAATAATTAAATAAAGTTGAGGGGTCCAGTTGGATCCCTCCAACCTATTTTCCCTGCATCCACAGATGTTAGCACGATATAATATGCCTATTTCAAAATATCCCATACTATAATACATCAACCAATCCAATCATTCAAACAATTATTTAAATTCAGTCATTTAAATTTTAAATTAAAATTTAACTGAGTGAGATTAACTCACCTTTGGCCTAAGATTTATAGTCTATTTCCCAACTGGCTTGCTTCCGTGATTTAAAACCTTGTATAACAGTTATACGATTCATTAATATTTTTAAATAATCAAACTAATTAATTACCATTTATTAATTTGGGTTAACTAATAATTTAATCTCAAACTAATTTTCCTATAACAAATGTTTTTGGTAACTTAAATTAATTAATCATCCTAAATATATTATTTTCTCTTCAATGATTAATTTTAGTAACCAAAATTTATTATCGAACTCTATCTGCCAAATTAATTAATTTTCGGTAAAGCAAAAATGATAATTATTATTACAAATCAAAATTAATTTTACTGTAAATCTCTCTTTTTTTTGTTTTTTTTTTGTCCTCTGTACTGAGTACATACAAATATATACATATAAATCAATTTTGATTAAAACAAAAATTTAAATTATACCTCATAGTGAACTCGAGCCATCCACTGTCAACCCCATTACCGACATCACGTCGTTCGAGAATCGCGACTGTTGCCCTCCCTCTCTCTGTCACAACGACGCACCCCCAATTGCACGAGCAACCGTTGGCTCCCAAATCTACGAACCCAGCTCAAAGACGCGATTCCAAAACCCTACCAACCATCATGCTTTGCCAAGCTCATCCCATTGCGTCGCAGCCTCCATCGCAAGTGGTCAACTGCCTCGTCGCCTCTTCCAGTGACCAAACCCCTCCAACCCAGACGAAGACGCGACTCGAATCGCGAGTTCCCTTTGAATATCGAACTAAAGAACAGAGGAAGGGAAGATGTCGTTCGGTCTGTTGTAAAATGAAATCGATTTCATATCGATTTTGGAAAGAATGAAGGAAAAGAAACCGTGTTTCACGAGCGAGAGCAAATTCGATTTTTCATTCATTCGGATCTGAGGGAGGTTTTGAATTGAACGAGAGGAAATATTAAGGAGCTAGATTTTTTTTTTCTTTATTATGTTGCTTGCTGTCGTTCGAAGGAAGCTAAAGGACGAAAGATATACGCGATTTAACAGAGCGGCTTCAATTGGATTCTAGCTTCTAAAGGAAGACAGAGAATTCATGATGAAATAGAGAGGAATAGGTCGGCTGGGATGAAAGGATTTCGGCTGATGTGAAAAAAAAAATTGGCCGGTGAAAAGATGCAGGATATTTTAATTAAAACGATTAATTATATTTCGAAGCATTTTTACCTCGTACAATCACATGTTAATCCCGAAAACTACGAAATTTGAAATCCGGTAATAATTCAATATTACGAACCTAATGGAACTGGTTTCGGAAAATTCCGAGACTGTGCCTCGGAAGGCTATTTTTTAAATTCAATTTTAAACAATATATTTTTAAAACTGACCAAACTACTGTTAAATTCAATTTTACAACTTTTATTATTTTTAGTGCTATCAATATAAAATTTCAAGCCTTCAAATTATTTTTAACAGGCTTAAAACTTCAAATTTCATATTTCTCCCAATTCCAAATTATTTAATTTAATTTAATCATCAAATAAATTGTGATATTTAAAATTTAAGTTAAAATTACTCTATTTAATACTTAAAATCAATTAAATATTCTGATTTTAAATGCTTGAAAATTCCGGGTCGTCACACATTCCATAAATCCTGCTCTCACAACCAATAATTAATTATAAATCAAATTAATTAATCATTCTCTAATTACAAGAATAATTTAGTCTTTAATTAATTTCTTAAATAGGTTATTCTAAATCATTCATAGCAGTTAACATTTAATTACTTCCCTATTAATTATTCCTTAATTAACAATTTTTAATTACATCATTAATTATATTAACTGATGATCTCCAATTTATATTAAATTACTTTATTTAAATTAATTACATTATGTGGTTAATTTTTAATTAAACACAATTATTAATCACCCTTGATTTATAACAAAACAGTAATTAACTACCCTTAATTACTTATTAATCATCCTATGATTAATTATTTCCATAAATTAATCCTTTGATTAATTACAAAAGAAATTACCCAAATTACTCCACTTACAAATCATCTTGTATGAATTTCATCAAGTAATGCTCATCTAATTACTTCCCTAAGTAATTATACTCCATTAATTACACTAAGTAATTACGCATACCAAATCATCAAATGATTTCTAAAATTAATTAATTAACTTAATTTAAATCTTATTATCCATTACTTATATATATATTTTCAAATTAATCATCTTAGATTTAAATATCTTTTGCTGCATTCTAGTAGTTTTCTTAATTTATTTACAGAAATTAAACTTGAATAAATCCATTAATTAATTACATTGATATAGATTTATTACCATTTAATTATCTTGTTGATTTATTATTCTTAAATAAACCAATTTCTAATCCCATCATTAATTATTTTAATTAATGATTTCTAATTACATTTTCATTTGTTATTTTATTAATTATATTAAGAATACAAATCTTCAAATCACAAATATTAACCCTCTTGATTAATACATACAGTAATTAATCATTCTTAATTAATTACTTCTCAATAACAAGATTAATCCCTTGATTAATTTCAAACAAGTAATTATACTCCAATTACATCCATTAACAACATCATCCAGTTAATTACCTCCAGTAATTATCCATCAATTACTTCTCTAGCAAGCTTCACACATATATATTTTATTTTATTTATTTGGCCTGCACACATTTGATTTGTTCCTCTATGTAAGTTTTCACTTGAAGATTCTTTGTTACTGTCATTTGCTCCATGTTCTTCTTTTGTTCTTGTTTGCTTTAAATCAGCCTACTCATTTAAACAAATATTGTTTGTACAATAGATATTTGTCTTGATGCTTTAAACATATATATATATATATATATATATATATATATATATATATATATGCTGCAGTTCATTTTTATGATGGTTTACAACTTAAAAATTTATTTGTTTCTAGTTTATTTGTTGTCTTGTTATTATAAATTTGAAATGTTTGTGAATGTTATTATTTTTGTTGTGTTGTTTGAAAACTAATTGAACCTTATAGTTGTTATGTTATTATGATTTAACCAATGTACTTACTTATATTTCTTTCCAATTTATCTTGTAGTCTTGTGTTTTTTATTTGTTAATATTATTTAAAAGTAACTCATTTATCAATTTGAAATGATAAATAGATAAATTATCTTTTTATTATAAACTACATATTTTATAATATATGCTAATGTATTGTTTGACAAAATTATATTAAAACTCGTATATAATTTTAAATTCATATTTTAATCAAGCTATACTAAAAAGAAAATAAAACAAATCTTTTTGTTAATAAATAAAAATTTAAACTTAAATTAAAATAAGTCTCAATCTATTTAAGCATTTATTCTATGTATTTAAAATCACATATTTATTTATTTATTTATCTTCGAAAAGTTTATATTAAATAAAACATAATTTCCAGTTCACTAAAATGTATATTAGAGTCTGAAACATAATTTATTAGTTAAGCTTTAAAACAAATCTCATCTATTTACAATGTATACGAATATATACATGTATAAATAGAAAACAATTCAATTAATTTTTAGCAGATAAAATTTACCAATTAAATATTTATCAAAAGAAAAGTATCAATTTAGATTTAATTAACAAAAATATATCAAATCAATTTAATATTTAATGCAGATTATTAAATTGATATTGCTAGAAAATTCCGGGTTGTCACAATGTGCACAGTGATATGTGCACAGAGTTGCATAGTTGATGTAGGTTGAGGATGTAACAGGGTATGTTGATGGTGCAGATGGGTATTCAAGTTTTGGTGGTGGTTGGTAGGCATCAAAGATGGTTAGCAGAGAGGTAACAGAAGTGAATATGGTTTTGATGGCAGGAATGTGTACAGTGGCAGTGAAGTATCACTGTATGTGTTGTAAAACAGATACTAGAAAAAGAAATGTATTTTGAAAAAGGAACTTGTACAAAACAAAATTATAAATGAAATGGAATAAAAAAAATTTGAAATGATCTTTTGTGTGTGTGTGTAATTTAATTAAAATGCAAATGCAAAATAGAAAAGCAACAAGCACGCAAACAAAATGAAAACACAAATCACACAACAAACACACAGCACATGATATATATTTTTTTGCAACTCAACACACAAAATAAACACACAATAAAATCAAACAAAAATAATTCGAATAATAGAAATAATATCAAATTGCAATTCCCCACTAACGGCGCCAAAAACTTATTGATTCAACGAATCATCTATCGGGTTAGAAAAACATGGAAAAATTGTAACAAAAATAACCGCAAGCGCACGGCGTAGAATTTTAGTACGTGGCGAGTACGGATCGATTTGCAGAGAACTGAATTGATTTAAAATTCTACTCAATCAAATTAACCAAGAGTTTGAAGTTGTTTAAGCTAAAAAAAGTCAAAAAAAAACTAGCAAAAGAAAGTGAATAAAAATATGAAAGTAAAAGGCAATTTAGAGGCAAATCTATTCTCATGATCACATAAATCAACACAATGAAATTACGATCTCTTTTTTGGTCATTAGTGAGTTTAGTTGATGTGTTTATCATAAGTATGTTTTATTTGTGTTATTAATTAGCCCAATATAAAAAATCGAACTTCAACACACATTCTAAATCACTTGTTAACTCTCATAAAAATAATAATGAAATCAAAAATAAAATATATTCTAAACATGATCTATTTACAATTGATTAGTAATATAGACATCAAATTTTGATGCTAAAATCCACTTCATTATCATAGTCATATGTAGATGAAGACGTAATTTGTGTTTACATTTGTTTAACTATAGTCTATTTGGTGTCAACAACATAGGCTATCAAATTCAAAATTAAACAATAAAATTTTACCACATCAAAACTTTAATGAAGCATAAAGAGAGATCAAAAATTAACAAATATGCTGAATCTACATGATTAAGAGAGCTTCATTATCCCTAAATTAAATGGGTTTAGCTTTTCATATTTGTTATCATTTCAACAACTGTAGATTGCAAAATAAACATAAACAAGAGAAAAAAAGAGCTAATTGAAATAAAATAACTACTTAGATAAAATAAAGAGATCTACACTACTAACATAAAAGAAACAACAAAGAAAAGAGCATGTGTTAAAATTGCATAAAAATAAATTACATGAAGAAAAGGCTAAGAAGCATTAAAAAGAGAAAGAGAGTTTTTTTTTTTAAATTTGTGGCTACCAATAAACTAACTACAAGGTAGTGCTAAGAGATTCATTACATGAAACATAAAGGGTATTTATACATGACTAAAACCTTAGTGCATATTTTAGGGGACTATCCAAATTTCCCTTGAAGAAATGTGGCTAACAAATTATCTTTAGCATGTAATTAATCTTCCATTAAATGTGCATGTGCTTTTAATCTCCACTAACATGTGCATTCGCTCCTAATTGAAGATCATGGTAGGTGGGTAGGTGGGGTCCTCCATGTTGCATGAATTCATTTGTTTCCATCTTCATTTGCATTCTAACTCTTGTGCGTGCATATTTTTATGAAGTCTTCTTCTATTTTGAATCCAAATTCCTACAAAACAAGATTAAAATGTGTAAATAAATTTTTTTCAAATTAAATCATACACATAAATGACCGTTTTGCCCCTATATGAAGATGAATAAATGACGATTTGAAAATTTGGTTTAAACATGTTAAAATACCCTATATGCTTATTTATTTACTTAAATAAGATTAAATATAGAGTAAAAGTATGCACATTTACGTGCACATCATGAACCCCTTTGATACCTTAGCTGCCGCATTGATACATTTCGCCTTTGTTAAAGGCCGCCTTTTATACCCCTAAACCAATATATGGGAAAGGAAGGCTTTCACCTTAGTTCCCTTTTGACATTATTGTTGCCACTTCTGTTAACAAAAGACTTATGAAGGAATGGTGCCGTCCATCTCCATTCGTCATTTTAGTGCCGCTTTCCCTAATGCCTTCCAAGAGGATGCCTTCGAATGGAATGCCTACCGTTTTCTTTTATAAATAACGGTTTCGAAGCTATCTCTTCTGCTATCCTTTTACTTAAAATCCACTGCTTTTGAAAGAGATGCTTTCGCCCCCCTTTTAATCCTATATTTTTACTAAATGTTGGATGCTTTCACTGATTTCGAAAGGGATTGTTTAAGGTGTTAAACAATAGTTTTGAATGTATTGTTTTGGCTTTATAGCCTAATGTTTACTGAGTTAAAGGGCTTTAATTTATTTTAAAGGGATAGATAACCCTATTGATTTTATATTTTCATCAACATTGTTTTGTAAAGCATATAACATGGCATAAGTATTTTGAGTAGAGCAAAGGGTATAATTTCCTTGTTTTAAAAAGATATGATTTAAAGGGTAAATCATTTCTAAAGATTATTTTCAAGGGAGTGAAATTTTAATAGGCTAGGTAGCCTATATGACTCGGATATTAAAAGTCCAAATGGGACTAGTGCGTGGTCATGCCCTATGCTTTAGCTAGTAGCCCCTAGCTAATGTAAGTCCGAAATTCCAACGCGTATGGCTTTGTCACAAGTAAGAATAAAATGATGTTACAAACAGAAATGAATACACAGAGTAGAGATAGCTTATTGGTGAGCCTACAAAACCATTAAGGTCAGTTGACCCTAGGACAAGTAAGTTAAGGATAGACCGTCCAGTATTGTGTCTAGCTAAAGTTGGAGTGTTTATTATGTCTGGTAGGCCCGAGTTAGCTAGTGGTTAATAGTCAGCCTGATAAAACTATAATGTTCAGATGGATAGTCCATTGATTACCTGATTTATATGCATATATATTATTGCTATTGTTGTTATAATCAGTTTGATTGTAGGAATTTGATTTGCAAAAGTTATGATTTTGAAAGGATATTAGTGAGGGGAAACACATTCCGCTAAGCTGTGTGGTCTCACTAAATATTAATAAATCAAGATGCAATACAATTATTCACACTAGGCTTTATGTCTGACACGAAGTTTATGTTTTCCCCTTAAACTCTCGGGTGCTAAAATTTTAATTTGAGTAGATGAGATTAAAGGTATTTTAGGTTTTAGTAGGTGACGAATAAAGCTTCTGATGACTGCATGACGTAAGATTAGCTATTTCGGAGTCTATCCATTATTGTTCCGCTGTGATGTATTTACTGACTGATATGTCTATCTAGTGCTTGATCATATGGGGCTTCTTCATATGTCGCATTTGGCGTATTTTGTAATAAATATATTTATCTAAACCTTGGAATCATTTTGGGATTATGTAATTGAATATAAAACAATGATTTGAAATGTAATCAGAAAGACTGTTTTAAAATATGTGTTGATTTTATTTCATATTCTCGTACTTCTGATATTATGGATATCATTACATTACCATATTTTGTCACTGAAAGTTAATAGTATAGATGACTGTAGCATCTGTAGCAGTTAGCTTCAGACCTCAAAGTAGAGGATGTTACTCCTAAATTCATGTTCAACCTTAGTTAAGGAGCTTTAATTTGGAAACGTTTCGAAACAAGATGTGGTTGCTCATTCAACTGAAAAGGCTAAGTACATCACATTGAACAATGCCGTAATAAAAACAATACAAATGCATAAATTTATAACAAAGCTAGGGATGATTACAAATATTGAGAATCCCACGATATTGTTTTGTGAAAAATGCCACAATGCAAATTGTAAAAAAATCTAGGGCTCGCAAAATGTTTGTAACGCCCCACCTCTATGCTCACAATAATAAAGGTTATTATAAGGAATAACATCTGTTATTGCGAAGAATAAGGCTTGTTAGAAGCGACCATCCGTAAGTTATGCCTTAGACGAGTATTGATTACATCGATAGGAGTTGTGTAAATTACTCCCAAAGATATAAATTCAATCCAAATCTAAAACGAAACTATGGTGGCTAAAGAAAAATCCAGAACAACTCATAATAACAACAACACTGATAAATATAATCACATCAGAACGGAAATATCAGATATATATCGGAAGACAAGTCTGGAATACATGCTACAACAATCGATAGTTCACATGAATCAAATGTACATACACAAAGACATCAACATACAGGAGACGATAATCAATACACTAAAAGAAACACTTCGAAGCTAGAAAAACGATGAAGTGAAATCCCAAAAGCTGAAGCAGCAACTGAATCAGAGATAGTGATTATCCTGAAATAACTCGGTCTGACCCGGGTATTATTTAAAAGAAAATAATAAACGGATCAGTCGAATTTAAGCTTCAGAAATAAGTGTATGATAAACAACACTTAAGCAAATAATCATAATCTCGAATGAGATTATACAACATAAATAAACAACTAGTTCAAATAAAGAAATCTCAATCTAAACTCCATCAAAATCAGCTTTTAAATTTCCAATTGAATTCATAACAGGAATATGCAAATTTATAATCTCGGATGAGACTATACACAAAAAATTATAATCTCGGATGAGACTATACACAAAATTATAATCTCGGATGAGACTATACACAAAATTATAGTCTCGGGTGAGACTATACAACATAGTAATCAGCATAGTTTAAAGGAAGAAATCCCATTAAACATCATCAAAATCAACTTCCAAATTCATAATTGAATTCAAAGCAGTGATACGCAAAAATCTAGAAATCAATTAAGATAACTAGTCAAATGAGCAGTCACAAAATCTAAAAATCAAAATAAGATGACTAGAAAATCAACATAAAAGTGGATCGATCCCAGCAGATGGCGAGTTTTAGCTACGCCGCACTAGCATCTCATATGGCCAAAGCCTACCAAGTACTACAATTTTTTACGCCCAACAAATGACCCAAAGGTCTAACATATGACCCGAAGGTCCAACATATCCCGAAGGTCCATCATATGACCCGAAGGTCCAGCAGAGTGGCTCGAAAGCCAAATAAAATCATCAAAATCATCAAAACGGCAAATGTTTCAATTAACGAGTCTGGAATTAACCGAAATAGTAAAAGTGTGGTTACATACTCCGCACTTTTGCTAAATTGTTTAAATCTCTTCATCGTTTCTTTGAAAGTGCAAAATTGTGTATTTTATACAACATTTTACGTTCTCAAACGGACAAGTCCGAAATTAAGCGAATCAGTAAAATTAAGGGTCCATAGTCCTCAATTTTGCTGAAGCGTTTAAATCGCTTCATCATTCTTCTAAAAGCGCAAACTGTAATTTTTTTAGAAAACAATTTTATTTATAACGATTTGTAGAACACGTGATTAAAACAGCAACAACTATAGCAATTTCAACGAAAAAATTACGCTTCACAAAACACTATAAAAACGGATATCAAATCAGCGTTGCGGGATAGCCGCTTAAATATTCGCTTTAAATTGACGGTTACTGAGGTCAAAACAACCGTAATTTTTATTCGTCAAAAATCTCATTAAAACAACACGCTTCAAAAATATAATATCGGCGTACAAATTCCGTTACAAAAATAACGGCAACAAAATACGTTGCAAAATAAAACACCGATTCAACGTAAATTAACCGGTGGACTACACTACTATATATGCATTAAAACATTGCACTGAAGCAAGAAGTAAACCCTAATATAATAACTGGTACGCACACAACAATTCATTTTTAAGAACTGCACGCAACAATTTCATTTGCATATATAAAGTGAATTATAGATTAAAGAAACAAGAACTTGATTTGTATGTAACAAATTATGACTTGATGCATACACTACAAAATGATAACTCTACGCTGCATGTGTAACCAATTTCAACCAATATAGTATATGCACATAGCACAGCAAAGTAGCTAAGTACCTAATCACTTTATTTCATATAACTTGACATATTAACAATGAGATGTAGGTAAAAAAAAAAACAGTTTGATATTTATCATTTAATTAGGACGTGTGTCCTTGTTCCCATTTTAAACAACTTAGTTAAATAATGCAAGGCCATAATAAAACAGTGACAGGCAAAATGAAATTTAAGCTTCTTTGTCCCTTTTCTTTTTACCAATGCGTACTCAATTGTTAACACGTCAGGCATGGATAAAATGGAAAATTAAAGTTACTTGAAGTTTGTTTTAGATAACAATAAATGAAAATGTAATAACACTGCCTGGACATGATTTTGTAGTATGCATGCACGCACCCAACACTAGACACACATATCACTTCAAATTTGCAAAGAAATGTGACCCGGGCTAGTTTTCATGCACACGACCATACATTTTCACGCAACCCACATATCACTTCAGATTTGCAAAGAAATGTGACCTGGGCTAGTTTTCATGCACACTGACAACACGTATTTGGCTTTCACAAATATTGAATGGCTTAGCGCTAGGAGCGCACAGTGTCTAAAACTTATTTTAGAAAATGCTTTTCGTGCTTTACGAAAAATGATGGCCTATATATATATTCGTTTAAGATGCAAACTCATACATACGAATAGATGGAAAAGTTTGGGCAATCTATACAAGAGTGTACACATGAATGATATTTGCACACGTATGAAAGTTAACAAAATATTTGTAATAACCTTTATTACTACTCATTCTCTTTACACGTGTATTTACTAACATCACATAACCAAACTTGCAATATTGTATAAACGCATGCACAATTGAAGTAAGGAAAAAAAAAAGATGATGGAGTTGACTTAAACCTGGGCAATAGTATTACACATTCAGTGACTGAAACAACAAATATCTGAGTAACTAATTTTTAATGCACGCATGGATTAAAAATCCTGGACACTATTTATATACGCACGCATATATGAAATAAATTGAAATGCAGAAAATGAAAATAGTTTGAACAAAATTCCTGGATGTACGCAAAATAGTCTAGAACTCATTTATGTGCAACAGAGTTTGTACAAACCAAAATGAACAACAGGAAAGCACCAAAATAAAAATAGGGATCATAGTTTTTCAAATTAGAAATGTGAGCTTGTACTCACCTTAGATTGTTTCAAAAGCAACTAGCAAGAAGATTTCAAAAAAAGCGCAACACAACCATCTCCCATTAAAGCTTTCACCGAGCTACTTGAAAAAATAAGAGCAATGAAAGAATGATGCACTGCACAGTTACTTTTTCTCTAAAATTTGTATATCAGATAAAATATGCCGGTAACTCCTTTTGGTACACACGCATTAAATGTAGACGTGCTCAATGGAAGAAAAGGACAAGCTTTCTATATAATATGATGATGGCTGATAAAGAGACTTCAAACTTTGCTTCCAATTAAAGTGACAACAAAGCACACAAAAAAAATGTTTCGCTTTTGCTTATAAGTGAACGTGACAGCACAAGCCAATTAATTTTTCATTGGACTCATATGCATTCGTCTGATTATATAAATTTATTTGCACTATTTTTGCTTTGAAATGGAACACTTTGTTGTCATGTAAATGCAAAGAAAATAAATCACATCTTTGATTTTAATGGACCACTACACACGTGAAAGAAAATGAAAATATAACTTGGTTATTTTTCAACACACTCAAGCTATTTGCAACTGATTTTGCAAATTATTTTCTCATTGCAAATTTATTTTTCAAATTTCAATTTAAAATTTCCATTTTAAAATTTTATTTCGACGGTAATAAAATTACGGTTGTTACAGACTCCCCACTTATAAAAATTGTGTCCCCGCAATTTTCATACTAGAAGTTGTTCATAAAACCAATAATTCATCACAACAAAGATTAAAATAGGAAAGATGAATCTAGAATGCTCACCCCCACCCGAAGAGAAGAGAAACCGGGATAAGAACGCTCGATGAATTCTTTGGTTTACCAAGTGCAATCTTTGGGGTTTGCGGACCATTGAATTTTCACAAGCGAGACTTCTTTATTTCGAAGGCGTTTAACCTTCGAAGCTAGCACATGAATAGGATTTTGCACAATAGACAAGTCGGTGAGATCTTAAGATTTTGCAACATATGAGGATCAACAATAGAATCTGAATCTCAAAGTCATCGACAAAGCTGGAATACATGAAATACGTCATGAATTCTTGAAAACTGGATAGGTAGCGATACACAAAAAGCAACATGGTTAATGCGTTCCGTAATAGGAAACGGTCCGATATATCGAGAAGTCAATTTCTCGGAGCTACTGAAACGCAACACACCCTTCATCGGGGAAAAACGAATGAATACGAGATCGCCAACAGAAAACTCCAAAGGCTTCCTACGACGATCGGCATAAGATTTCTTCCTATTCTGAGCCTCTTTCATTCTCTATCTAATGATATCAATCTTCTCCGAATATTCACGAATATAATCGGGGCCGAGAACTAACTTCTCCTCCGATTCCAACCAACAAGATGGTGATCGACACGGCCTTCCGTAAATAGCTTCAAAAGGAGCCATACCGATACTGGATTGGAAACTGTTGTTATAAGAAAATTCAACAAGAGATAAATAGTCTTCCTAACTACCACCAAAGTCAAGAAGCAGTCCGATTGGACTTGATAGAAATAAAATGGGCTGATTTGGTTAATCTATCAACAATCACCCAAATACTAGTATGGCCCGACCTCGAACGAGGTAGACCATCAATGAAGTCTATAGAAAGTTGATCCCATTTCCAAAATGGAATCTCAAGAGGCTGCAAAAGACCACTAGGATGATGGTGTTCTACTTTAATAAGTTGACAAGTCATGCAACGACTCACATAACTTGCAACATCACGCTTCATATCCTCCCAAAAATATAAGCGTTTCATATCAGCATACATCTTACTACTACCCTGATGGATAGTATACTTAGAACAATGACAGTCCTCAAGAATGTCATCTCTAAGATTATAAACATTAGGCATGATCAATCTACCCTTCTTACGAATGCAATCATGAATATCAATATCGAAATCCTTCAGATCATCACTTCGGGATTCCGATTTACAACTTTGAATAAGATAAGAGAGATTTGGATCTTGTTTCTGGGCATCGGCAACACGATTCAACAAACTAGGATGAGCTTCCATGCTAAATAAAGTATGGGAGAATTAGAAACTGAGAGACGGTCTCTAATATCACAATGAGATAAAGCTTCCAATATATTTCATGGAAACAACAACTTGCTGCTTCCGACTAAGCGCAATATCGAAATCATATGAAGCAAGAAATTCGAGCCAACGTTGTTGTCTTATATTAAGTTCCTTCTGAGTGAATAGATACTTCAGAGATTTATGATCAGTGAAGAGAATTAAAACGCTCGCCCAATAAATAATGTCGCCAAATCTTTAAAACAAAAACTATAGCGGCAAACTCCAATCATGGATAGCATAACGAATTTTGTTAGGCTTTAGTTGTCTACAAGCATAGGCAACTACTATATTCTTTTGCATGAGAACATCACCGAATCCCATACCACTAGCATCGGTAAAAACAACAAGATCATGATTTCTTTTGGGAATCACAAGGATAAGAGTATCGGAAAAGAGTTCTTTCAAATAATCTTCATTCCTGAAAAGCTAAAACTTTCCAAAATTACAATTATCTTTATGAAATCATTTTCTAGAAAATTTTACTTTTTATAGGTCAATTTATTGTGTCAAATTGTCTCATCAAAGCGTTTAGGAGATTCCTATCGATAACGTTGATCAAGCGCATCGACCAGAATTCTTAAAGCACTTAATGGGCAATACAATCACAAAATCATCTTCTATATGATAAACACAAATCCAATTATACTTGTAGATAAATCTTATGAAAAAAATTTGTAAAATTTTAAATTGTTGTTTTCATCCAAAATCAATAAATACACAAATGGAGTCATCGAGATATTCGTAGAATACTCGATTCATAAAATGGATGAAATAAGCTGGGCAAACTGAATGATATAATAAGTCATCCATAAGAATCATAACGAGTGCAGAATGCGGTAGGTGGAATGCTATCTTCCGCAACTCGTATCTAACGAAAGCCGGTAGCAAGATCGAGTTGGGAGAACAGTTTAGCGCCACTTGATTGATCGAACATGTCGTCGATCCTAGGTAATGGGTACCTATTTTTGATAATGAGCTCGTTAAGCTTGCGATAACTAATGCAAAGCCTAAGAGTACCATCTGGCTTCTTACGAAGACAATGGCGGCGCCCCAAGGAGATGAGCTAGAACGAATAAATCGCTTGGCTTCCAACTCAGATAATTGTTACTTGAGTTCCTCATTTTCCTTAGCAGACATCCTCGTAGGAGGACGACTTACACAATGAGCACCAGAGATAAGATCAATATGAAACTCAATTGCCCTATTCGGTGGCAACTCGAAATAGGCTTAGAGATACCAGAAAAATCACAAACAACTGAAATATTAACTATGATATCCTCCGATTCGAAGGAAGAAATGAAAGCATTCGAAGCACGGTCCATGCTTCGAAATACAATAGATAACCGCTCGATAGCATCGGAATGCTTGAAATATAAAGTTATTTCGAGACATAGGATTCGAACTTCATAACGGACAAGCCAATCCATCATAACAAAACCAAGACGATCCATAACATGCAGATTTGCATGAAAGGAAAAACCACAAAGAATAATCTCAACACCAACATGAAAGTGACTATTGTGGCTAGCTATCACTTAGGATCGTGTAATATGGAATATAATTAAATATAAATATGGAAATAGATGATAATAGCAAAGTAAATAAAAATGAGCACACCAGGAATTTTTATACTGGTTCGAACTTCCCGTTCTACGTCCAGTCCCAGACTTTCCTCTGGAATTTCTTATAATAACCCTCTCTTAACCCGTAGGAATAGGTATACAACACCTGAACAACCGAACAGGATTTTTCCGCCTCTAACAACCGAAAGAGGACTTTACCCGCCTGAACAATCGAACAGGACTTCTACAGTTTCAATAAAATTGCTTTGACACTTTGTGTTCTTAATAACACACTGATATGTCTTTGATGTACAACCTTCCTATAATCTTTTCCTCAAGTATGACGTGTATAGTTGTGTGTATATGAAG
This sequence comes from Allium cepa, assembly GCA_030765085.1. Taxonomy (NCBI): domain Eukaryota; kingdom Viridiplantae; phylum Streptophyta; class Magnoliopsida; order Asparagales; family Amaryllidaceae; genus Allium; species Allium cepa. Next base: position 72,578,369 of record CM060946.1, on the reverse strand, counting down.
ATTAGGAAGTTTCAAATTGCTTTAGAAATATAGAATTGTGATTGTAAGAAATGAATGTATGAATTCAAGAGAGTAGTTGATTTAGAAAATATGATTCAAGTATGTGCAAGTAAATGAAGTTAGTCAAGTGATTTGATCTTGAAATTCATGCATATATATAATAGTTAAGGAGTTGCAACTGCTGGTGAAGAGATCTCTGCGAATAAGAATGGTTGCAACCCTTGGGGAGGAAGAAGGCTATTCAAAAAAGGAAGTGTCTTTTCACAAAAAATGACTGTTGCAGAATTCAGTCGACTGGGGAAAAATGGTCAGTCGACTGAATATTCAAAGATAGTAAAAAACAGTGCATATCTGTGTACAATAGGCTGTTTTATAGATATTCAGTCGACTGGTCGATTTTGTTCAGTCGACTGAATTCTGTTAATAACCAAAAATCACCATAGCTCATTTGGTTAGAGCACTTGCCTTTCAAACTAGTGACCCGGGTTCATGCCCCGTTCCATGCACTTTTTTTAAAACTTGATTTTGATTAAAATATGCATGCAAGTTTATTTGAATGTGAATGATGATTCTTGAGGAAAGATTTTAACAAAGCACTAAACTAGACTCTATATACATATTTGATGGCCCTTGTTAAAATATATATAACTATACAAAACATATATTGAGCCGATGAGTCTGGATGCTATCGTAGTCGTGGATTCGTGAACTGTTGTGTCTTGTCAGCAATCAAAACCTATGATCCAACACAACACACAACAAACCAAGAGTAGTGGATCCACCAATAGGATTTACAATCCTCAAAGGGTCGTAAAGACTAACAACATCTAAAGGAATAACATCAACAAGCTCCTTCGACATGAATGAATGTGATGCACCCGTATCGAAAAGAACTCTAATAGAACGGCGATCAAATAAAATAAAACCTTCCAAAACAGAAGGAGTAATACCTTTGGACTGAGAAAAACCACCAGAAGCTTAAGTAACATTAAGTTTCTAAAACCTATAGGAGCAGCAGGACAATCAGAAACCCAATGACCTTCTACAATTCTAAGATTGAAAAGGATTTAACAAATAGAATACTACGGGAATATGAGATTTATTCCTAGACATATTCCACCTTGTTAGAGAGGATAAAAGTTTAAGAACAACGAAGGATAGATTAGAAATGCACGAATAAAACCCTCGAATAGTTGTAACACATATTTCATTCTGCTTCTGTTCTGTGTTTATTATAATTTGTTTTGAACCTCGCTTTGATACAAAGTTGTGACGCCCCACCTCTATGTTCACAATAACAAAGGTTATTATAAGGAATAACATCTGCTATTGTTAAGAATAAGGCTTGTTAGAAGCGACCATCCGTAAGTTATGCCTTAGACGAGTATTGATTACATCGACAGGAGTTGTGTAAATTACTCCCAAAGATATAAATTGAATCCAAATCTAAAACGAAACTACGGTGGCTAAAGAAAATCCAGAACAACTCATAATAACAACAACACTGATAAATATAATCACATCAGAGCAGAAATATCAGATATATAGCGGAAGACAAGTCTGGAATACATGCTACAACAATCGATAGTTCACATGAACCAAATGTACATATACAAAAACATCAACATACAGGAGACGACAGTCAATACACCAAAAGAAACACCTCGAAGCTAGACAAATGATGAAGTGAAATCCCAAAAGCTGAAGCAGCAACTGAATCAGAGATAGTGATTATCCTGAAATAACTCGGTCTGACCCGAATATCATTTAAAAGAAAATAATAAAGGGATCAGTCTAATTTAAACTTCAGAAATAAGTGTATGGTAAACAACACTTAAGCAAATAATCATAATCTCGAATGAGATTATACAACATAAATAATCAACATAGTTCAAATAAAGAAATCTCAATTTAAACTACATCAAAATCATCTTTTAAATTTCCAATTGAATTCATAACAACAGTATGCAAACTATACACAAAAATTATAATCTCGGATGAGACTATACACAAAATTATAGTCTCAGGTGAGACTATACAACATAGTAATCAGCATAGCTTAAAGGAAGAAATCCCATTAAACATCATCAAAATCAACTTCCAAATTCACAATTGAATTCAAAGCAGCGGTACGCAAAAATCTAGAAATAAATTAAGATAACTAGTCAAATCAGCAGTCACAAAATCTAGAAATCAAAATAAGATGATTAGAAAATCAACATAAAAGTGGATCGATCCCAGCAGATGGCGAGTTTTAGTTACGCTGCACGTGCATCTCATATGCCCGAAGCCTACCAAGTACTATCATTTTTGGCGTCCAACAAATGACCCGAAGGTCCAACAGATGACCCGAAGGTCTAGTACTGGTAACTGACCCAAAGGTCCATCATATGACCGGAAGGTCCAGCAGAGTGGCTCGAAAGCCAAATAAAATCATCAAAATCATCAAAACGGCAAATGTTTCGATTAACAAATCCAGAATTAACCGAAATAGTAAAAGTGTGGTTCCATACTCCGCACTTTTGCTAAATCGTTTAAATCTCTTCATCGTTTCCTTGAAAGTGCAAAATTATGTATTTTATACAAATAACATTTTACGTTCTCAAACGGACAAGTCCGGAATTAAGCGAATCAGTAAAATTAAGGGTTCATAGTCCTCAATTTTGCTGAAGCGTTTAAATCGCTTCCTCATTCTTTTGAAAGCGCAAACTGTAAAATTTTTAGAAAACGATTTTATTTTAAAACGATTTGTAAAACACGTGATTAAAACAGCAACAACTATAGCAATTTCGACGAGGAAATTGCGCTTCACAAAACACTGTAAAAACGGATACCAAATCAATGTTGCGGGATAACCGCTTAAAAATTCGCTTTAAATTGACGGTTACTGAGGTCAAAACAACCGTAATTTTTATTCGTCAAAAATCTCATTAAAACAACACGCTTCCAAAATATAATACCGACGTACAAATTCCGTTACAAAAATAACATCAACAAAATACGTTGCAAAACAAAACACCGGTTCAACGTAAATTAACCGGTGGACTACACTACTATATATGCATTAAAACATTGCACCGAAGCAAGAAGTAAACCCCTATATAATAACTGGTACACACGCAACAATTTCATTTGCATATATAAAGTGAATTATAGATTAAAGAAACGAGGACTTGATTTGTATGTAACAAATTATGACTTGATGCATACACTACAAAATGATAACTCTACGCTGCATTTATGACCAATTTCAACCAATATAGTATATGCACATACCACAGCAAAGTAGCTAAGTACCTAATCACTTTATTTCATATAGCTTGACATATTAACAATGAGATATAGTAAAAAAACAAAGAACAGTTTGATATTTATCATTTTATTAGGGCGCGTGTCCTTGTTCCCATTTTAAACAACTTAGTTAAATAATGCAAGGCCACAGGCAAAACGAAATTTAAGCTTCTTTGTCCCTTTTTTTTTTTTAACAAAGCGTACTCAATTGTTAACACGTCAGGCATGGATAAAATGGAAAATTAAAGTTACTTGAAGTTTGTTTTAGACAACAACAAATTGAAAACAGTTATTTTTTTCAATTATTTTTTTGTTGCATATTTTCTTTTCTAGTGGATTGTATGATGTTGATAGTAACACTCTCTATGTTATCTTTTCGTTTGCTTTATTCCTGTAGCCGACGATGGTAGGAGGCGGGGGTTGGCAATAAAAACAATTAACCGTTGATTCAGAAAAAACTTAAAAATACACGAGATGTCTCACTCCCCAACACACAATGTAACGTCCAAATAGTGTAAAATTGCATCAAACGACAGTAACACCATAGAAACACAAATCTAATCATGCAAAAAAAATTACTATGAATCACCGATACACAATCCATTTCCAGCAAAATGATCCATAAGAAAAATCTAGCCACAAAAGGAGAAGCAGTACGTCGTCGCCTCTTTTAACGATTTTGCCAATGCTCAAAGCTTAAGGGTTGCTGATGAACTGGTGCCTGCAATAAAGTGGGCATAAATTCATCAGTAAGCCTGCAATAAAGTCACATATAAAGCATTCAAACGAGGTTTAAACATGTCCAAAATTAAATAAATGAAAGCAATCTTTATTTGCACTGCAATTTACAATAAGTTTTGCTCTACTTTAGTAGGAAATATACCAAACACTTTAATAACACTTTACTGATGAAGAATCAAAGGCAAACTTAATTATAATAAAACTAAGTAGCATTTCCCGTTTGTTCACCTGTTGAATTTATAGTGATTAACTTGACATATGGGCCGTTTAAATTAATTCTGATAAACATTGCATGCCAAAGGTATGTACGGCACTGTGTAATTAGGCTGTTGTTTGAACCAAAAATGGCACAAACACCCAAAAAAGTAAGTAGATAATAAAAATGAAAAAAACAAATTGAAACAAGTAAGAAATGAACACATAGATTTATAGTGGTTCGGCAAACTCCAGAATCTGTCCACTTCAAAGATTTTGTTTGTTTATATTGTTGATTACAAGTACAATTTGCTTGGATTTGTATAAATATGTGAAGTTATGAAAAAATGTCGAGTGTAGGCAGGGAAGAAAAGAAAGATCCCTTGAAAGAACCATGCCTTCTTTTGTATTTATAGAGATAGATGACTAAATATTTTGTTGAAACTTCTCTTGCAGAATCTTGCCGCCAGTACCAAATCCTTCAAAAAAATCTTAACCCGAATCCGATAGGGCTGGAGATCGGTAGCAATCCATATAGCGGGGGAACGGTACCGATCCCTAAATACATAGATAGGGGTCTTGCAGCTTTTTGTGTTGGCATGTCTTATTGTTGTCTTCATGTTTTCAAGGTTGTTTTGCATAGTCGCCTGGTTGTTTTTTACCCAAGCAATGGATCCGCAAAATGTTGAATTGCTGCTTTAGACTGTATATGGAGACTGCCAATACAATGCATAGAAATTCTGGAACAACACATGAATCAAGCTCCGTGTAGCTAGAGAAGAGTGTCATAGAAGTAGAGACCACTCTGGATGTACCCTTAGGAATCGATACAAATCTCCCATGTAAGGTGAAGCATTTAGTGAATTCTAGCATGTGAGATTGATACTCCCTAAATGAGGGATCGGTACATATTCTACACTTAGTCAAATTCAGCATGTGGTATCAGTACCTCCAGGTGAGGAATCAATACATATCCCACACTCGGTAACATTCAGCATGTGGGATCAGTACCTCCTTAGTAGGGGATCGGTACATATCCCACACTTAGTGATTTTTTGATTTTAGAATTTTTTTGGAACGGTTTGCCTCAACTTTGATGTCTTAATTGTACTTAAGCTTTGAGTTTTGTAGTCATCTCTCCGAGCTTCTTGCCTCTATAATTTCGAAGTTTAATTTGTCAGGTTTATCTGTAACTGCCTGGTCAAAAGACAGGATAACATTTTCCCCCCAAAGCACGCCTTACGAATGGAAGGTGTGCTTTGTTCAAGAACATATGTAATGTCAATCTTCGACGGTTGAGCTCTCTGACTACTTCAGTCCTGGTGAATCATTTAGTTTAATCGGATTCTCTTGTCAATCATGGATCATTTCACTCATTACCTCCTATTGCCTAAGACTCTAAGCAATGTCTAACTGTAATCTATACATCATCATTCTGATTTTATTCGGAGCTATTACATCACATATCAAAATCGTCCCGTGTTCAACCGGGATTTGTCAGCTTTATTCTAATTACAAGGCGTTCAGATCTTTTTTATCAAATCTGTATATGTTCAAATGTTTGATCTCTCCGAATAGTTTTATATTTGGTTTAATGTGCGATCTTTGGATCGTTTGGCGTTTAAGCTAAGGGGATGATCTTCCTAGATCATTAGTTAAATCCATTGCCGTTCGAAGCCGATAATTAAGTCTACGACCTTTCGGGATAGTTTAATTGAATCGATGGACGTTCGAGGTCGATAGTTAAGTTTGCGATCTCTCCGGATCGTAAATAGAATTCATGGTCGTTCAGGACCGACAGTTAAATTCATTGTCTCTCCGGACCGTTAATCGAGGTAATCGTCGTTCAAGGCTGGTAATCAAATTCATGGTCGCTAAGGGCCGATAATCAAATCCATGGCCGTTTGGGGCCGATAATCGAATCCATGGTCGTTCGGGGCAGATAGATAATCCAGGTTCGTGAACTCTTTGGACCGATCTATTGCCTTCACGGGTCCTTGCTAAGCTCAATCTGTTCGCTCTCATACGAGGGGACTTAACGACGAGCAAGCCCATCCAGTCGCACTACGGCGAAGTGACCTGCTTCCTACACTCCAGTCCCGACTCTTCGGTCGGGACTTAACGCGATCAAATTTCATGGTCTCTCTAGACCCTTGTTGAGCCCAATCCACTTTCACTCCGACGGAAGGGCTCAACGACAACTAAGTTCATCCACTCACACTCCGGTGAGGTGGCTTACTTCTTGCACTCTGCTCCCATCTCTTCAGACGGAACATAACACGATCCTTGCTGAGTCCACCGCTCGCTTTCCGACGAGGGAACTCAACGATAAGTAAGCCCATCCACTCACTCTCTAGCAAGGTGACTTACTCCTTGCACTCTGGTCCTGCAGGACTTAACGTGATATCTTACAAGTCCATCCGCTCGCTATCCGGTAAAGGGACTTGCACCTTGCACACCGGCTCTGCCCTTCCAGATGAGACTTAAAGTGATTAATATTCAATCATCACGTTCAAGTGGTTTATAAAAACGTAATCAATTCCTAGGGTCATCAATCTCCGTTGGTCTTTCCTAATCAGTTTTGACCATCACTCGTAGGGTCTAAGTCAAGGCATCTAGTAAACATCTAATCCCATCAAGGTCGCATTTAGACTTCCCACTCAGGGTGTGCCTGGGACCGATTAGGATCCCATAGACATGTAAGCAGTCAAATGTTAATATTCTGCAAATATCCTAAATAGTCGTCTCAGGCATTCAAATCATAGCGTGTCTAGGGACTGTTCGGGATTTCATACACGTGTAAGCGAATTGAGGTGATGTTGAAACATTTATTGAGAAGAAAATGCGGGATAAAAGATTCAAACCTGACCCTAAGCCGTCTCAAACTTAGGGTTATCATCCAATCAAAATCTCTGATTCATAACTTCATCATGCCCCACGTTCCTATGGGGAAAATCTGCCACATGCTTTTCTATAAGCACGTTCGTATTTTGATTCAGATTCTGGTATTTAGCGTTGTTCACTAGATGCAAAAGCATTCCATCCAAGGTTGACTTGGACCATGCCTCTGAGGCCTTGGGGATTAGTGCTGAACAGGGTTTGGCCCTGGTTGCTTCATTGAGTTCACTCTGTCATTTGGCGCATTTGCTCATGTTCCTTGCCTCTGTTCCTGAGTTACAGCTACATGTGCTCCTGCTTCTTGTCTTTGATTCTGATTTGCAGCTACTCCAACTGTTCCTACTTGGTCTATTCTTCTGAAAATGTTTTACATCATCTCCTCCTGATGAGCAATCATCCTTTTCTGTAGTCCATTCATCATGGTTTCCATCTCATCTCTAGTTATGTAAATAGATGGAGGGTTAGCTCCTGAGGATGCCTCGCGGCTGCCCCCTTGTTGATTTCCTCCAGCAATGGCCTTCTTAGTTGATTGTCTAGTCATTCTGAATCTCCAAGCTCTTAATTAGCTGGTGCAAGTATTTCTCAGTGAAAACACCAAAATGTTTGAATCAAAAATGGCACATGCCCAAGCAAAGTAGATAATAAAAAATTAAAAAAAACAAATTGAAACAAGTAAAAAATGAACATTAAGAGATTTATAGTGGTATGACAAACTCTGGTTTACGTCCACTCCAAAGATTTTGTTTATTTATACTGTAGATTACAAGTACAATTTGGTTGGATTTGTATAAATCCGTGAAATTATGAAAAAAAATGGCAGAGCGTAGGTAGGGAAGAAAAGAAAGATCCCTTGAATGAACCATCTCTACTGTATTTATAGGGGTAAACGACCAAATATCTTGCTGAAACTTCTCCTGCAGAATCTCGCCGTCAAGATCAAGTCCTCCAAAAAAATCTCAGCCTCGGATCCCCGAGGATTGGGGATCGTACTGATCCCTATAGAGGGATCAATACCAATCCCTAAATACATATGTAGGAGTCTTGCAACTTTTTGTGTTGACTTGTCTTGTTGCTGGCTTCATATTTGCAAGGTTGTTTTGCATAGTCGTCTATGTGTTTATGGGCCCAAGCGATGGATCTATAGTATGTTGAATTGATGTTTTAAATTGTATATGGAGATTGCCAATACGATAAATAGGAATTCTGAAACAACACTTGAATCAAGCTCTGTGTAGCCAGAGAAGAATGTCATAGAAGTGGAGGCCACTCTAGATGTATCTTTAGGGATCAGTACCGATCCTCCATGTAGGGTGAAGCACTTAGTGAATTCTAGCACGTGGGATTTGTACTCCCTAAGTAAGGGATCGGTACATAACCCACATTTAGTCAAATTCAGCATGTGGGATCGGTTATCCCTAGATGAGGGATCGGTACCTATCACACACTTAAGCGATTTTCTGACTTTGAAATTTTTTGGAATGGTTTGCCTCCACTTTGCGATCTTGATTGTACTTGAGTTTTAAGCTTTGTAGTCATCTCTCCGGGCTTCTTGTCTCGATAACTTCAAAGTCTGACTTGTCAGGCTTGTCCATATATTGCATGTTCAAAAGGCAAGATAACATCTGTATATGACGTCAAGTTGCACTTAAAAATTATTGGGCAGAAAGCATAATTAGAGTGGCCTTGGAGGGAAAAGGGCTTACAGAAACAAACAGGAGGGTAACAGAATTCTAGTTTTGAATCACAAGTGCGGAAATAAGGCATTTGATCAACTATAGTCTATAGTTATACGTACTCTTACATGTTTGAATCTGCTAATGGTCTTAAACATAAAGATTGAGTTCATGATAAGCAACTTTTACATTCTATACACCCTTGCCCAACCCATTCTAGAAAAATCTAACATATCCCGGAATTTCATATTATTGATACGATACGACAAACAGAGCATTGACAAACCTCTGGCTTAACAAAATGATATCGACTTGGATTTAAAAATAATTTTATAGCGAATAATAAATATTAAGGGGAAATAGAAGAGTTAAATCGCATGCCACTTTGAGTATAACTTAAGCTCCAAACAAAGTCAAGCAATAGGTTATCAAATAATAAATCCATTCTTTCAGAGAAAGAGGTTTGCTTACAGTGTAAACAGCATGCCTAATAGGATCATACGATTGTGCATAAACCATGGATGGAGTAGGCCATTGCATGTAAACAGCATCTGGAGAATTCTGGTTGCACCCAATAGGGGAGTATGAGGTCATTATATTTGATGGCATGTAGTTTAAGTGAGAGGTCTGAGCCCTTGAAAAATTATTCAACTGATGAAAACCAGGATCATATTGCATGAATGAAGGCTGAAGAACATTGCATGCTCCTAAGTGGAAATCAGGGCAAGGAATAAATCCCCTCGAGTACCTACACAAAGTCAATAGTAGTAGTTCCTTTTAATCACAAGCACACCAATATGCATGATGAGAATACATAGTATTTCATGTATGTTCTTAAAAAAACTACAGATACCAACAATGCTCGCAGCTGATATTGAATCCATATACGTAAACTAAAGATGTTTTGAAAAGGAAAAGAGAACGATCGAAGTACACCACTTTGTTTACTGCAAAAAATGGATATATCATATATATGGTATCTGTATTAGGTATTATTTAATCTTTATACGCTTAGTTTGAAACGATGAGTATGAAGTTAAATACAAAATAAATTTCAGCTGAAGTGAAATATAGGACTTATACAATAAATTAAAAAAGAATTAACTAAAAACAAAAACCATTGACAGTTGAAATCGAGAAGAAATGGTAATTCTATCATTCCATAGGCAATTAAATTGAAGTGTTCTAGTAGTCAACAGTAAAGATCTAAAATTTATTCGACTCGAGTACTAAACCAGTTTGTATTTTCACAATGCCTCCTAACCAATCCCACCTCACCTCCACAAATGAACAAATTTGCCGAATTTAAATTATATACTATTCAAATGATTTAGTAACGCACATCTACCTTATTGCTTTTGTTCTTCTCAAACATTGAATAGCATACTGATGTAACGGATTACAAACCCTTCCCCCAACCACCCCCCCCCCCTCCCCACACTCACATAGTTGAGAAATCGGACAAACCATAACTTCACTTGTAAACTCTATGGAAGTGCACCAAATCGACCACATACTCTATGCGCTACCCCTGGAGGTTTTGTGCGCGCGCGCGTATGAATATGTATTAAGTATGTGTGTATATGTGTAACGGTACAAACAAGTGCTGCCAACAAGTCAGTGTGAATTGAATTTGTCTTCTTATCAACTAGAACAATAATGTTAGTCCAACATGGTTACGTATTTTAATCAAGTTTGATAGGGTCACGTGTCCTTGTAATTCAGTGGATGGCTTGACCTAGTAGGAACGAGCTTAAAGAGATTTAAGTATGATGATGTCCAACTTGACCTCCATAAACTACATCATGAGACCACTTAACATGTAAAGGAAATGGTTAAATATGTTTCCCAAGTAAATTATCACTTTTAAAACTTACATGCAATCTTGTGTGACATGTATCAAACATAGATATTTTTTAAGCCCTTTTTAAAATAGAAAAAGAAGTTGGTCAGAGAGTATTACTAAAAATTACCCATCATATACATACATACACATAAACACGCATACATACATAGATAATGTGTGTGTATGTATATAATAGCAGTAGCACATTTTACAATGAAAGATGTCTACTGATAAACATCATCCATGATGCAGTGTTATTAGATGATAATGATGATACCGGTCATAGCTGCGATTGTAGTCAGGATCACTACGATCCTTTTCCATGTCTCTAAAAATGGCAACAGTGGAAGCACCATCTTTCATTGCTACAGTTTCTTTTTCTTCAGCAACAACAGTGATGCTCCTATCACATTCTAGACCATTTTTGTTCAAATTATCAGCAGAATTAACAGAAGATATCTGTTCTACTTCTGGACTAGAAGGGCAGCTAAAGATCCGTGCCCTGGCTTTATCATAATCCTCTAATCTTTCTTCAACACTTCTCATCAGATGTCTCCTAGCTCCATTTTCTGAAGAATCGCCCATGGACATTTGGTTGGTTCTCGAACGAATAACAAACTTAACTTGGTTGGATTTTGCAGTTTCCGTTTCCTTTTGTTTTATAGGAATATCTGATAAACAAATGGCAGGATTTCTAGTTTCAGCTACTTTCCTTGCAATAATTTTGCTTGTAAAACCATCAGTTGAGTTATCTAGTGCCATGGTTTGTAGACCATAGTGTTGTGCCACTCTATGCGCTGCACACCTGAGGTAAGAAGTTGGTAAATGTTGAAATTCAAACTGGAGCTGGTCGGACCTTTGCATAAATTTCTGAATGTCTAACTCCATCCGTAAAACTACAGTTCAGTAGATTAATGTTAGTTTACCAAGGATGTGATGAGTAAATCAAACAGTTCTGGTGCACATATAAAAAGTTGCTAAGTAATTTGTACAAAATTCATACAATTATGCATACTGGAAGTAGAATATATATCAAACAAATGTAAGATGAGCATTTCAGAAATCAAACTATAAAAATCCAGCATCTACTGATTAAAATGAAGACAAAAACACCCTCTCTCTTTAACGAATTTTTGATTTTTAGGATGAACAACCACTACCTAATTAACAATACAGATTCATGCCCAGAATACAGTGAAGGTTAATCAGAAAATAGTAGAAGGTTACAAAGAAAGTATACAATTTTTCTATCGTATTCAAGAATCATAGGAGCCTTCCATGAGGCAGAAAATAGCAGGAGGTTAAGCGGAAAGCGGTCTGTAAATTACTAGAACTCCAGTGTAATAAAATAAAAGGGTACTAAAAAGAAGAAAGTAATGAACTTCGGTACGGAAACTAGTTTAAACTGATACAGCACGTACAAATGAAAGAAAATAATCACCACAGATAAGTTCCAATAAGGTTGGTTAAAAGTTACAACCTGGTCACACACACAACTAAAGAATATAAACCAGAATTAATCTATAACTTAATTTTAAAGAGCTTGCTAGTTTGAACTCAGGGGAAAACTTAGGTCTTTCTGAGACAGTCTTCCATTGTCTTACTACTATATATGTTGTCACGCCCATCAATTATTCTACTGAAGACTAAACAAGACATTGTGACATCGTTAAGCACTATCTGCACCTTCTAAGCTCCTAGGGGGAATCTTTGGTAACATAGCAAATAATTTTCGGAATGTATTTTCAACTACGCTGTTCGGAGAAGAGCGTCAGGCGTCAAGGATGGCCTTGGTAGCCAACCGGAGGACAAGAGGAAGCTTGGTGGTGCTACACTGGTTATGCCAATATTTTATAACAGACAACTATAGAATAATCACATATCATCTAGGATTTAATTATTAACAATATATAATTATTTAAGTATGCTTAGTTATATAATATCTAAAGATAATCAAATAGTTGACATATTCAAAACAATTATTAAACAGATTCAACAAAATGTTGGTAAAACAAAAAGATATTAAAAACTGTACATGTTTGAAACAAAAAAAAACAAAAACAAAAACAGAAAAAAAAAATTACGCGTCCAAAAGCGTCCATAAACATCTAGATTCTAAAAACACCTATCAACACCTAAGAGCATTCGAACAGTGCAAAAAATAATATGTAACAAAGTCAAGACTTCTCTACAAACAATCATCGCTGAGCTTCCTAGTGATGCCAATGACTATAGTATGCGTTGTTAGCTTATGTTTGATATTACAAGCATCGAGTATCATTTGATATTATGTTTTATTAATTCAATCAATCTACATATACAAATTTCTACTATTATCAATTATAGAGTAAAATAAGTTGTCCTTCAAACAAACAACAAACAATTTTCTAAAGCCCCCATTGACAATAACTGTTTAGACGCTTCAAGGTAAAATCATGGCTTGCATAATTCAACAACTATATTATCGTACTCCTAGTTGAATATAAACTTTTTAATCCTAAGAAACATTACAAAATCATAACAAGACATCTATAAAGGGAAAAGGAAGTAGAAATCTATCGGTTAAGATGAGTGTTTCACATGTGTGCGTTCACCCTAACTTTCATTGGATAAAATTCCCTTCAAAAATAGAAATACAATGTATGCCTATATGACTATCATTTGCAAAATTATTGTTATACGCACCATTCGACTATAAAGTTGCTCAATATTTGTTAGACTTTAGTACAGTATGATGTTGGGGTCTATTGCAATTTGAGTTCTAGACTGAAAAACGATGAGAATAATTTTGTAATAAACTACTATGAGTTATGAATGCTCAATCTATGGTCTATTTATGTAAAATAACAACTCAGCACATGTTTTTTTTTTTTTAGATTTGGAAAGATAACATCAAAAAAGGGTAAATATTAAGTTTTCTAATACAATAAGCCTAAATATATCAAATTGTAATGCTTCTACCTCGTAACTAATATGCTATAGTACTCAAACCAACAAATGTCAGTGATGGTAAATTATAAGAATCAGGTAGTCTCTTTAAGTAATTTTACATATTTGTCTTTGTATGTTTTTGACTAAGATCAAGATTTAGATATATAATTTCGTGGGTTTTGAGTTAGAATCAAAAAATTTATTGCTACAATTCAAATTTAACATGTTCCTTAAATTTTTAGTTAATCGTCCTTGTTTAAATAATAGATAATAAATTCAATAAAAGCACATAGTGCAAATTTGCAATCCTATGATAGTTGATACTCCAACTCAGTCCTTTATCTCCGCCTTGATAAAGAATATATGCGGTCTAATTTTATGGATATTTCCGCTCATGTCACTACTAAGTTAAAAAAATAATACACTCTCTCGATGAAAAAATATAAACCACATCTTTGTTTTTAAATTTCAAATATTATTGAAAATGATCACTTTATCAAAAATCTTAAAATATTATGATTTAAATCCCATTTCAAATCAAATATCTTCCTTTAGATTCGATTTACATTCTAATTCAAATTCAGTTGTGGAAAAATCATTCAACTAATATATGCAATATACATATCTGAATTCACAATTCCAGTTCTAATGTTTTCTAAACAGAATAAACATGAAACAAGAGTGAAAATTGGGTTTCAAGTTTAGAAGTAGTAGTTCAAACATTGAAAATTGGGTTTAAGTTTAGATGTCGAAGTCATTAATATCAATATCAAATTGTGTTCAATCCTTAATATATAAATACTTCAAGATCTACGATTTAGGATTTAAATCGTGTTTCAATTCAAAGTTTGAACTTTACTATTTACAACAAAATTACGTTGAAAGCCATGAAAATGATGTCAAACTCAATGCTGTAATTATATTTCCAATCATTATCGAATCTAACTTGTTATGAATATCAAATGTTGAAGTTAATGTATTCAAACTGTAACGTATATTTCTGACAAAATAAATGTTGACGCCTTGCAAGTATTTGCAGTGAAGAAAATTTGTGGTGCGAATATTTACACTTCAAATATTAACAAAGAGTGTACTGCACATAGTGTAAAGGTTTGCGCTGTAAACATTTGCAGTAAAAAACAAACAATCTGAACAGTAGGAGAAAACTGACGAGTGCTGGAAATTGTTTTCTGGATTATAAGAATGTAGACCAAAGTTTCACTTTATATTGACTACACATGTGGTCATGGGTGTCAAATGTACAAATGTGGGTTGCCTTTTTTGATTTAATGCAAAAGTTAATCTTTGTATTAAGTGTTTTTATTATTCTTTGTGATGCGTAAGATGAAAATCTAACGTAGACTACTTAATTGATGATATATTATTTATCAACTCTCTAACATTAATTAGAAGTTATCCAAAACAAACAAGATGGATATGCATATCGCAAAAATTGACATCAACATCAAATGTTTATATTGCTACATACTGTTGTGTGAATAAGAGCTTTTGTTTGTTATCATATAATAAAACCCATAAAGTTGCTAAAAGTATTATTTCACCATTGAATAAGTAGCCAAAATTTAATATACAAGCTTAAACAATGCATCCCTAACCATTTTTTTCTCAAATAATGCATATCTTCATAACTCAAATCTAATCAAATATTGATACATACAATTGATATTCAATCCCAAACTTCAAATCTACTAAGACAAATTTTTAGCATGGATCATAATGCGAAGTGAGAACGCAGAACATCTCAAAATAACATTTACTCTGGTGATGTTTTATAGGCCTAACCACTCAAAAAACTCTATAATGAATCTAAATCAAGATTTGAATCAAACGGCATGATCCTAAACAAATAGCCTGTAGTTTCGAACAGAAAAAGTAATAATTTATCTTCAAAAACATAATAACCCAACAAAACAGGAAAAATATCATTTGAATACAACCCAATCAAACCAGCATGCCCATCCAGTTTCACGAAATCCCAAAAACAACTGCGATTTTCAATTGGGGCATACCGGTTAATCTATGTCGAGGGTTTTCAAGAGCCTCAACGAGAAAAGGGTCGACGCCGGAAACCGTGGGCTTCTCCTCCTTCACAACAACATTCGTGCTATCATCCGCCGCTGCAACAACATCGTTGGATAAAGAGGTGCTCCCCATAGCAAATCCTTCCAGTTTCTAGCAAGAGAAAATGAGTGGATGGGGGGGAGAGAGAGAGAGGTTGTTATGCTCTCTTCTCTCGCTTGCCTTGGTTTGTTTTCCTTTTTAATAAAATGAACAAGTTGTGGGTTCTTTCTTTTGATAATTGGACGACGAGGGGGAGAGACTGAAGAAAAATAGTGGCCGTTGGATGTTGAGATAGATGTGCTGAAGATGATGACTGTTGGATTTAAGTTTGTCCTTTAAATTTATAGGATAATTTGTTAATTTAGGCCAATTTTAAAACCTAATTACAAATTTAGACCAGTTTAATAACTTATTACAAAAATAGTCCACTTTCTGGCACATCAGCCAAAAATGCACTGGAGGCATTTCAAATGCCGCCAATGCAATTTTTTTTTACTTTAAATAGTTCGCGGCATTTCAAATGCCGCAATCTATTTTACAAAAATAACAACTCTGGGCGGCATTTCGAATGCCGCACAATGGCGGTTTCTCAAATGCCGCAAACTTTTGTTTTAATTTTTTTTTTGTATTGGCGGCATTTGAGATGCCTCCAGTGCATTTTTCGCTGATGTGGCTCAAAGTGGCCTATTTTTGTAATAAGTTATTAAACTGGTCTAAATTTGTAATTAGGTTTTAAAATTGGCTTAAATTAACAAATTATCCAATTAAAAAAGGTTGTGCACTTATCTATTATATGAATTCCATCAAATGAAGCTTTCATTTTTTGTTCAATTATCGGTTTATCATTAGCTTTTCTTCTTCCAATTCTCCTTCTCAACCACTTAATTTTCACACTTCTCAACCAACTTCTTCCTGCGTAATTTCATACAACCATCGGATAATTCAACGTGCTCAAATCCTTGGTCGCATCCGAATCGAAGATCGAGATTGTGCCTGTTTCTTCCGGAAGGTAATATAGTTTCTCAACTTCATGTAGGTTTATGGTCAGGTTTCCTTGCTTAGATCCGCTGATTTTCATTTAGTTGTTCAATTTTTTTCCCAATCAGTACATGTTCAGAGGACAGCTCATACAACGAAGGGTTAATGGCAACCAACTTCTTCCTGCGTAATTTCATAGAACCACCGGATAATTCAAGGTGCTCAAATCCTTGGTCGCATCTGAATCGACGATCGAGATTGTGCCTATTTCTTCCGGAAGGTACTATAATTTCTCAACTTCATGTAGGTTTATGGTCAGGTTTTCTTGCTTAGATCTGATGCAAGTATATCGATTTTAGAATCCTTAAATAATTAGAATCCTTAATTTCAGAAAGAAAAAAATGATTGAAGCAGATATACGTCTTAAAAACCATCTACTACATTATTAATGTCTTATTCTGAAAGATACGTGTTTGCACAAAAAATGGGCAAACACCTCCATATCGTATAATTTAGTCGATTTTATGTTGTTCTTGGCGATTCAGGTGATTTATGCAAATATGTAAAAAGCAGGGACTAAACTGTAAAAGACACACAGATTTATAGTGGTTCGGCCAGAATGTGTCTACGTCCACTTTATATGTTATTCTCCTTTACTGTTCAGATTACAAGTACAAAGCTTTGATTACAAGTATATGAAAGTTGTTTGAAAGTTCTATCCGTGCTTAAGCTCTCAAACTTGTCCGTCATTGTTGTACCCCTACCCCTCTATTTATAGAGTGAGGCTGGGGGTAGGGGTCTTGCATGTATATAGCTGCTGGTGGGCCTGTGCTGATGTAATCTGGCCTGGCAAGGTTGGTTCGGCAACGCCTTAGTCCGGAGATGGTTGGAGGGGTTTCGGTTTGGTATGGTTGGATTTACTTTGGCTCGGTAGTGGTTGGTCCGGCATAGGTTGGTCCGGTAGTGGTTGGTGTGCTTTGGTTCGGTAGTGGTTGGTCCGGTAGAGGTAGTATTTACTTTGGTTCGGTAATGCCTGTGGGTTGGTTCGGTGATACCCCGATCCGGTGGCAGGTAGAGTTGAGACTTTGGTTCGGCTAGGCCTTGTAGGTGGATTGGTTCGACTGTACATGGTTCGGTGGTGGTGGAAATGCACCCAACATTTGCCCCCCCCCCCCAAAGTGGGGCATATGCCAGCATATGTCGCGCTTTGTTTCAGCTTGGATATTCTCATCCGGTCCTATGCACCGAACCAGTTGGTCCGGTCATCCATGTTTGCCTATAAGTATGGGCCTCATGCTTTCATTATTACTTACTAACTGAAATAGCCGAACCAAATTCTTTCCTGCTGAATCAATCATATCACCGAATCACGTTTGACTACCGGTCCAGGTGATTTAGTCTTCTCTTGCCGAATGACTCTTATGCTTTGAACTACCGAATGAATCCGGGGAGTATGAGTGCTGAATGAACCTTCGCCTCGCACTGCCGAATGAACTTGGGAGTGTGAGTGCCGAATGAACCTTCGCCTCGTACTGCCGAATGAATTTGGGAAGTACGAGTGCCGAATGGACTTTAGTCTCGAATTACCGATCGAGCTTTTATGTTTTGAATTATGAACGATATTCCAGGTCGTATGTACTTGCTTGTTTATTTCTCTACACTCCTTGTTCTAACAGTATGTTTTTCTCGTGTTGCAGATAATGTCTCATAAAGTAGAAACCCGTTCTGATAGGAAGAAATCCAAGGACAAGGAAGAGTCCTCCGTAGTGCCCCTAGTCCGGTCAGAGCCAGAACGACGTGGACCATCCCCGAGATCATTAGTAGATGGGTACGGCCCTCAAGAGCTCTTGAACTCACCGCCTGACTGCTTTCCCAGCTCCCTCAAAGACGAGCAGCTTGACATTATATCTAGATCCTTCGGGATTGACAGAGCGCACATGATGTTGCTGGGGGAAGGAGTGATGCCGTATAACCCCCCTGAAGGATATTTTTCTTATAGTAGGTATCATTGCATGTGTGGGGCTATTCCTCCGATCAACGCTTGGATAGTCAGCTTCATCACATACTTGTTGGTGGCCCCTTTCCAGCTTCAGCCCAACTCCTATGCCATCTTGGTGAGTCTGTTCATCATTTTCCAGCGAAAATACGGGCGCCCCCCTCTAACCGGGAGATCCGGTATCTGTACAACTTAAGAGACTACAAGAAGGGGTCTCCATATATTAGCTTAGAATCGGCCGTGTCTTTCAAGCCAGTCCTGTACTTATATTCAAAGTTCAGCATGTTCAAGAAGGAATGGTTTCTTGTCAAGGATGACTCTGTTTCTTTCCACCGCTTCACCTCTGGCTGTAAGTTTAATCTTATTTATAATTTCTGTTCTAACTACAATGCCCCTCCTTATGTGCTTTATTTCTTGCTAGCGACAGGTGGTTTTGCGGATGTAGAGAGCGATCGCCTGGTTCAGATGGCTGCAGAGATAGAAGCCATTCCGGAAAGGGAGAGGGCAGCCTCTTATTTGATCAGGAATGCTACTCTTCTGGAGCTCAACTTGATTCTGCCACGCCAGTCTGTGGTCAAGCAAAGAGACACAGCTAAGGAGAAGGTTGTCAAAGCTAAAGGAGGGGCTACGGCGAAGAGCAGCAAAAGGAAACCCTTCTCGAAACATCCAGTCGTCGGGGGGAAGAAACTTAAGAAGTCCGATGGACCCTCCCCCAGCACATGTCCAGATGTTCCGGAGGAGGAAGATGTGGAGGAGGAAAGAGGCGAGGAAGAAGGAGGTGAGGCGGAGAGTGGAAGTGGTGGAGAAGGCGATGGTGATGGTCGCGGTGATGATGGTGGCGAAGGACAAAGCGGTGATGGCATTGGGGCTTTGTCTTCTGGGCAGGTAGGTGAGATCCAGGAGTGGACAGATGATGCTTTCCGCCTAGCTTTTGAGGGGTTGGAGGAAGGATCGGCCTTGGTGGAGAAGCCAAAGAAAGCTGACAAGGCCGGGAATGGTGTCGATTCATCTTCTAAGAGCATTTCAGCTAAGGCGACTCCTGCGAATCAAGGTGAATTTTTGACTCCTGCAGACTCCATTTATGATAAGGATTTAGGAATATTTTATGATCGACTTCCGTCCTGGAGTGAGATCCCGGACTTATTGCAGTATCTTACTCCTCCATAGGGTTTGTATAACAAAGCACTTATTTACTCTTCTTAACTTGATATATTTCTTGAATTATAGTTCAATGTATGCTTGTAACACTTGGTTTCATATCACAGAAGCATGTAAGGTGGCCAAGACATCGGACGTTCGGCACCGTCTCGAACAATACAAACTTCTCAAGGCTTCTACTAAACCAAAGCCTCCGACTAACCGCCCCGGAGACGTAGTCGGCTACCGTCCTCTTCTTGGATTTATCGAAGAGGATATCCAAAGGAAGAAGAGGAGTCGCTCCTTGCTTGAATCTTCACCTGCTCCTCAACTTCCAACTCAGCCTCCCCAGGATACCACGGAGGAGAGTACTGGGTTTATACCTTCTCCGCATCCGTTTGAAAATCCTACTGTTACCCAGATAGATCATCCCGGTTTAGTCCGTAATCCGTTTGCGGGTCATCCAGATCTGGATACAGGTTTTCGTGATGTTACCTTCGATGAGGCTACCGGTGAGCACCTTCTCCCTCGTAATCCTATGGTATGGGTACTCGATGAAGCTAAGTCCCTGGACCTTGATTTTCTTACCACTCGGGTTGTAACTTTGGGGGACGAAGCTAAGGCAAACATCGACCGGGTTGCTGAGGAGACCAGGAAGCTGATGGGGCATCATGCCCGACTGGTCAAGGCTGGGGAAGAAATCGGGAGCGCCAACATTCGACTGCGGTTAATGGTTTCCGACCAGGCCAAACAACTCGCTGATCAGGCCATCCAGATCTCTCAACATGAGGCCGCCTCTAGGAAATTAAAGAGAACCATGGAAGAGGCCAGCAGGGCAGAGTTGCGGAAAATGGAGGCCGCTTGTAAGGAACGGATTGATATGGCCATTGCAACGGTGGATGAGGTTCGGAAAGCGGATCTTGAGCGGGTACAGGAGTTATCTGGGAAGCTTGAAGCCGCAGAGCTTGCTCAAACCAAGCTGAAGGAGGAGATGGAGGCGATGAGGAAATCCTTTCAGGCTGACTGCTCGCGATACCAATCGGAGAGGGATGCTACCGTTGCAAAGCTATTGGCTTCTGGGGACCGAATAAGGGAGTTCGAGGAGAACGAGGGGATAATGGATGAGATGCTTCAGGATATGTACTTTCGCACTTGGAAACAGGGCAACTTATCATGGATGGATGATTATCTCCGAGTCATGGCCAGGATTTACCTTAGGGCCCTGGAGGAGGCTAAGCCGATGCGGATAAGGAGGGTGGTGTGGCCTTCAGAATGGACGTGGTCACGGTCCAGTTCACCAAGGAGGAGAAAGCGGCGGTGAAGGAGGGTATGCGGGCTTACCGCTGAGAAGGTAGGGGTGCAGTTGGAGGATGATGATCAAGGAGCAGATGCCGGTAAGTCTTCCCTTTCAGTCTTTTCGTAACTTGATTGCTTATTGTTCGCGACTATTAATGGATTCTTTCCCGAATTGGACAGGCGGGACCCTTGGAGCACCAACTACCTCTGGTCAGCATGCTGAGAGTTTCGATCCCGCGGTTAAGTAGATCTCGGGGGGGCCAGTAGGATAGAGGCGAAGCTCTGATGCAGCCGACTCCCTGACTTGACCTGGACATCTTTTGGTTTACCTGACATTGTTGTCTATGCTAGTCCCAAAACATTAATGTAACTTTTAGGCTGTAATTATGTTATTTGTAACGAACAACTTCATTTTTGACATGCAATTTTTTAACTTAAGCTGGTTCTGTTATATTTCAATGCTTTCGTTATTTTGGTGTGTTGCATAAGAAATGCAGCTATGCATATGCATGTGATTCAATTGTGTTTGATGTCAAGTTCTTGCTTAAAATATAATTTCATATCTTGCAATTTTATTGTGATGTGTGAATAAATTATAGCTGTGCATTCATAGACAAAGGAAGAGAGTACCGCCCTTCGTGTTTTAGTTGTAGATGGTAGCTTTGAATGTCTTGTGTGACTGAGTATGGAATGCAGTTGAGTGTCCTGTCATCCAGTTGTGAGTTCCTATCCCCATTTGCGGGTGTCTCCTATTTTGTGCCCTGTACTTTAGGGATCGTTATATAGGATAGGAGGAATTTTTTTAAATAAAATAGGAATATAAGAAATAGTAAAACTTCCAATCATGGAAGGCCTTCGATGTGCTTAAGTTCATGGAAAACGGGTTTTGTAGTCACTTTCCCTAGCTGTGGGTCTTGGAGACATTTGTCACCCATCTTACGCCTCCGCGGGGAGTTTTCTTTTTTACCACCGTCGTACTTAAGACACATCAGAGCCGAGATCGCGCACAGTAACTACCCGGGCCATTATGTCCCGTAATCGTGGATGTTATTCAATTTACTGTGGCCGGCTAGCGTGGGTGCCGATCGTCAACCGTGAACTACCCCTGGCTGGCCACACCTTATGTTGGGGCTTAAAGTAGGTTCACAGTTGCCGGCGAGCCGAACGCCGTAATGAGCTGCCTCGGCTATAGTCAGCCTTCTCGGTGGCTTATAATCGGCTCATTACGGTTGACTTTAAGGGCCGATTGCGAGCAATAAGTTAACCCGCAGAAGGGGGATGCTGGAGCAAAAGTGTCTCATTGGCGAGGGCATAGATTCGTATAGTACCTGTTAGGTCTTGTCGAGAGGAGGTTGCGCCGTGATGCGTCTTAAATGGAAATGTCATTACACAGGATTTTGTTCAACAGAAAAGGATAAAGTTAACAAGTAGCCAAGATATAAAGGAACAAGTTAAAAATAGACAAGTTTTTAAAGTGGTTCGGCACGAAAATGCCTACGTCCACTGATTCTCTTTGTTAATTCACTTCATATGGGCATTACAAGTTAATAAAAGTATCGACGAAGGTGTTGGATGTTCCATGCCCTCTGGAACACCTCTCCGTCCACTGTTGACAAAATATAAGCTCCGTTGTGGAGATCTTCATGAATTACATATGGTCCGTCCCAGATTGGATCTAGTGCACCGGGGCGCGGGGAGATTCATTTGAGGACAAGATCTCCTTCTTGTAAGCTACGATGCTTGACTTTGGAGTTGTATTGCACCGTCACTTTTTGCTTGTGAGCTGCTGCTTTGAGCGCTGCAACGTTTCTCTTCTCTTCAATTAGATCCAAAGACATGTGAAGGAGTTCTTCGTTCTCTTCTGGGTTATAGTGGATCCTGCGGTGGGAAGGTACTACAGTTTCGACTGGGAGCATGGCCTCCGATCCGTATGCCAAAGAGAAAGGAGTATGCCCCGTTGATGTTATGAAAGATGTGCGGTAGGCCCAAAGTGCCGTAGGAAGTTCATCCACCCAAGCGCCTTTTGACTTTTTAAGTTTCTTCTTGATTAGAGTTTTGGGAATTTTGTTGACAGCTTCGACTTGTCCGTTTTCCTGGGGATAAGCTACAGATGAGGAGCTTTTGTGAATTCCGTGCTCTCGGCACCAGTCGGCAAACTCCTCACTATCAAACTGAAGTCCATTGTCCGATATGATTTTGAGTGGAACTCCGTACCCATTTGGTGAAATAGTCAACCGCCACTATCGCATATTTGGCTCCGCCTCGGCCCACTGGCAGTTCGCCAATCAAGTCAATTCCCCATACTGCAAAAGGCCAAGGGCTGGTCATTTGAGTAATCTCATTTGTTGGTAGACGAGAGATCTTGGCAAATTTTTGCATCTGTCACATTTTTTAACGAAGTCTAAGGCGTCTTTGTTTAAGGCGGACTATTTTCTTTGCCAGAGTCTGCCCTCCAGTGTGATCCCCGCAGCTTCCTTGGTGGACATTGGATAAGATTTCCTTAGCTTCCCTTCCAGAGACACATCTTAATAAGGGGTTAGAGAAGCCGCGCCGATAGAGAATGCCTTCTTGTATTGTGTAGCGGGAAGCTTTCCTCAAGATTTTCCTGACTTCGTTACGCTCGCTGGGCAGTGTGCCATCTTGTAAGAATTTTCGGATGGGAGTCATCCAAGTTTCGATTGCAGCTACCAGATTCACTTGCTCGAAACTCGGGGTTAGTTTCTTTGAGATGGCTACTGTTCCGGAAATGGTACCGTCTTTCATGCTAGCTTGCTTTGCCAGCTCGTCGGCCTCTTGGTTCTCTTCTCGAGGGAGGTGTTTGATTAAATAGTGATCCAATTGATCGAGTAGCAGCTTGGTCTTCTTTAGATATGATGTGAGTCGTTCTCCTCGAGTCTGAAATTCTCCTAGTATTTGGTTTACAATAAGTTAGGAATCACTATGAAGACATAAAGAACTAACTCCAATCTCTAGGGCAAGTTCTAATCCAGCTATTACTGCTTCGTATTCTGCATCGTTGTTGGTGGCAGCGAATTCCAGCCTTACAGCATAGTGTAGCTTCCTTCCCCTGGGAGTGATTATTACAACACCTGTCCCCGAGCCTTGTTCGTTTGAAGCTCCATCCAGAAAGAGATTCCACTTAATGTCTTTTGCTATTTCAGATTGCTCCTTACCTTCGTTGATAGTGAAATCGACTATGGCTTGTCCCTTGATGGCGGTGCGAGGATGGTAGGTGATATCATATTGACTCAGTTCAATGCTCCATTCAAGTAGTCGCCCAGAAGTGTCGGGACGATGGAGTACCTGCCTTAGCGGTTGACCGGTTAGAACTCTGATGGGATGAGATTGGAAATAGTGTCGCAGTTTTCGTGACGTGATTAGTAAACAGTATGCTAGCTTCTCAAGTTTAGGATATCTGGCTTCTGCCCCTGTTAACCTCTTGCTTACAAAGTATACTGGCCATTGCGCGCGGTTGTCTTCTCTCACCAAAGCGGCGCTTAGAGCATGAGATGACACAGCAAGGTATAGGTATAGCTCTTCGCCTTCATTTGGAGTTGAGAGTACTGGTGGTCTCTGAAGGTGTTCGATTAGGTTAAGAAAGACCGTTAAGCATTCGTCAGTCCACTCGAACTTTCCTTTGTCTTTCTTTAGAGCCTCGAAGAAGGGGACGCACTTGTCAGTCGCTTTAGAGATGAATCTGCTTAGGGCGGCCACCTTCCCATTTAGGCTTTGCATTTCTCTTCGAGTGGAAGGTATCCTGATATCTTTCAGGGATCGGACTTGTTCGGGACTTGCTTCAATCCCCCTGGCATGGACGATGAATCCCAAGAACTTTCCTGATGACACTCCGAACGAGCAGTGATCGTTGGCTTTCCTTGATTTTACTAGCATGTCATCCACATAAACCTCCATAGTTCGTCCTATTAGCTCCACAAACATCTTGTTGACGAGGCATTGATAGGTAGCTCCGGCGGTTTTAAGTCCGAAAGGCATTACTCTATATCAGTACAATCCCCGGTCAGTGATGAAACTAGTGTGGTCTTGATCGGGGGCGTGCATAGGAATTTGGTTATATCCTGAGTATGCATCCATAAAAGATAAGAGTTCGTGCCCGGCTGTGCTGTCCACAAGCTGATCGATTCGGGAGAGTGGGAAGCAATCCTTCGGGCAAGCGTCATTTAAGTTGGAGAAGTCAATGCATGTTCGCCACTTCCCATTAGCCTTCTTTACTAGTACCGGGTTAGCGATCCACTCTGGGTAGATGGCTTCTCGTATGAAGTTGTTGGCAAGTAGGTTCTTTACTTCTTCATCGAGGGCCGCTGATCGCTCTGCCCCCATACTTTTCTTTTTCTGCTTTACTGGCGCCTTGGTAGGATCGATGTTTAGTATGTGGCATGCCACGTCTGGGGAGATTCCAGTCATGTCAGCATGCGTCCATGCAAATACATCCAGGTTGTGGCAGAGAAAATCAATGAGTTGATCCCTCAATTCTGCTCTTAGTTGAGATCCGATTTTCAACAGTCTACTCGAGTCGTGTTTGTCTACAGATACAAACTCCATAGCCTATGCGGGCTCGGCGGTGGCCTCCTCCTCTTTGTCCCTGGGGTCTAATTCATTGAAAGGATCACTGGTATATCGAAGAGGAGGGGCTTTCTTTAGTTGTTATGCTTCCAAGTTTTTCATGCAGAGAGGAGTCTCTGCATTCTTTCCTCTATCCTTCCTGCGATTATTGCGAAGTTCAGTTAAATAGCAATCTCGAGCGGCGTATTGATCTCCCTCTACTTCCCCTATTCCATTGTCTATTGGAAATTTCATCTTCAGGCACCACGGGGCCAAGATAATTTGGAAGTCGGACAAGGCTGGTCTTCCTAAAAAGGCGTTGTAGGCTGAGTGGTTATCTATCAGCACAAATGTTTGTTTTCGCACAACGGAGCGGGGGTGGCTTCCTATTTCAACAAAAAGGTCCAATTGCCCGAGGGGCATCTTCGCATCTCTAGTGAAACCGTGTAGTGGTTTGTTGCAGGGCGACACATCCTTCATTGATAGCTTCATTCTGTCGAAAGCATGCTTGAATATGATATTTATTGAGCTTCCAGTGTCTACTAGAATTCGGAAAACTTCGGCTGGGCCGAACCGGGCAGAGATGACCATAGGATCCATGTGAGGGTACTGCCTTCCTTCCAGGTCACGCCTATTGAATGTAATGTCATCATTCTCTTTTCGCTTCGGGTGGCGTTCTTCCATAATAGAATTAACGTAGCCTTCATTGTTTCTAAGTAATTTTCCTTATCTTTCCATCTCTGTCCAGCTTCTATCGGTGATGTGTGGTCCTCCCGATATGGTATGGACCACTATCTTCTCATGACTGGGGCCGCCGGTGTTGCGATTTCCCCATCCTGTTTCTGGGAGAGGTAGCCTTGGGTTCTCATCGGCAGGAGCTGGGGTCCTATTCTGACCTTTTACATAGCATTCTAGTCTCTTCCTTCTGATGTGTTCTTCAATTAAGTCCCGAAGATGATGGCATTCATTGGTATCATGCCCATGAGATTTGTGGAAGCGGCATAACTTTCCAGACTTAATTGCGTTATCTGATTCCTTCTTGTATGGAGGGCGTCTGTATTTAACTTCATCTTGGGTGGCCAGGAAGATGTTTTCGATTGTCTCATTCAAAGGAGTGTAAGTGTCAAACCTCAATCCTGGCCGATATAGATGTTTTTCTCCCTTCTTGCCCCCAGCATTGTCTCTAGAGTCATTTCTTCGAACGTCCTTTGCTACAGCGGGTGTGTCGCCATGAGCTGCCTTGGTTTGTTGTCCTATCTGCCTTTCAGTGGCAGCGTCTTCAAGTCTCATATATCTTCTGGCTTCATGGAAGGAATCGGGTAAGGTAGCTGGTTTTTCTTTCATTAATCTTCTAGCAAACTTAGTATCCGGATGCACACCACTACAGAGGGCCATTAAGATAAGTTTTTCATCGGCATCTTCGACTGCGGCCGCTGCAGCATTGAATCGAGTTAGATATTGCTGCGTTGCGTCTCTCCAAGCTTCTGTTTGATATTAGATAGGGAATAAGCGTCCTTGGGTTGTTCCACATGAATGCGGAACTGGCTGATGAACTTTTCTTTCAACATTTCTCATGAGCTGATGGATCCTTGGGGTAGGTGGCAGAACCAGGAGGTAGCTAGATCTGCCAAGAATAGTGGAAAGCATTTGCACAATACTCCTTCTGTGGCTCCACTCATGAGCATATGCTGTGTGTATCTCTGCAAGTGTACAACGGGGTCAGAGATTCCTTGTAAGGTTCCATTGTTGGCATTTTCCATTCTCGGAGGGTGATGGCAATTTCGATATTGCGGGTGAAAGGGCTGGTTACCCTAGCGCCTATCCCTCGATCTCTTTGATCCGTTGGACGCACTCTCTGAACAATCGCGCCATTCTTTCATCAGAATCTGGAGCTGATAGAAATGAGTTTGGTTCTTCTCTGCGGGATTGATTCCGTCCAGATGATCTGTAGGGATGGTATCGTCTATCACTCCTAATATTTTCCAGTGGCTACCTCTGGTCTTCTGGGAGCATGCTAGGGTCAGCTACAGTTGGCCCTTGCCTTGATCTTCCCCTGCTGGGTTCTGTTCTGAGCACTTCCTCGGGTCCAACTTCGGGCCGGACTCTAGCTCGGCCCTGTTCATTGGTGTTTCCATGGCTAGGTAGCATGACCGGCTCAGCCACCGTCGACCCTCGCCTGGTACCTCCCCCGTTGGGTTTGGTTCCAAGTGTTTCCTTGGGTAGGAGTTCGGACTGAGTTCGGCTCGGCTGCTATCATTGTTGTTTCTGTTGTTAGCTTCTTCGAAGAAGAAAGATCTTTGTCGCCTCCCAGATCCTCCAGACTGGGACTCATCCCATGATTCAGTGTTGCGGTTGGATTCTTCAGCATCCCTTAAGCGTGACATGAGTCGGTCCACCAAGGCTTCTTATTGGGATGTGAAGCGGTTAGTCACTTCAGCCACAACCCTGTCTAAATCTGCCCTAGTAATTGCTATTGGTTGTTCCGTGGCAGGGGATGTCGGATTTGCCTGATTTCCATTTTGTACTGCTGTTGAAACGAGACGGTTCTCTTGATCTGTGATCACTAGATCTGGAACGCTGCTAGTTGCGATGTTCTTTCCTTTGCTAACATCTTTCTTCTGCCTGGGAGGCATGCCTTCCAAGCAATGAGCGATGTAGTCGGGAAGAAGGTTAAGTGGGAGAAGCTGAAGCTTCTAGCTCAATCTCTCAGTGAAAGCACCAAAAATGTTTGCACAAAAAATGGGCAAACACCTCCATATCGTATAATTTAGTCGATTTTATGTTGTTCTTAGCGATTCGGGTGATTTATGCAAATATGTAAAAAGCAGGGACTAAACTGTAAAAGACACACAGATTTATAGTGGTTCGGCCAGAATGTGCCTACGTCCACTTTATATGTTAATCTCCTTTACTGTTCAGATTACAAGTACAAAGCTTTGATTACAAGTATATGAAAGTTGTTTGAAAGTTCTATCCGTGCTTGAGCTCTCAAACTTGTCCGCCATTGTTGTACCTCTATCCCTTTATTTATAGAGTGAGACTGGGGGTAGGGGTCTTGGATGTATATAGCTGCTGGTGGGCCTGGGCTGATGTAATCTGGCCTGGCAAGGTTGGTTCGGCAACGCCTTAGTCCGGAGATGGTTGGAGGGGTTTCGGTTTGGTAGTGGTTGGATTTACTTTGGCTCGGTAGTGGTTGGTCCGGCATAGGTTGGTCCGGTAGTGGTTGGTGTGGCTTTGGTTCGGTAGTGGTTGATCCGGTAGAGGTTGTATTTACTTTGGTTCGGTAATGCCTGTGGGTTGGTTCGGTGATACCCCGATCCGGTGGCAGGTAGAGTTGAGACTTTGGTTCGGCTAGGCCTTGTGGGTGGATTGGTTCGGCTGTGCATGGTTCGATGGTGGTGGAAACGCACCCAACAATACGTTGAGATGCAACTATTGGAATATACACAACCATAGGCAGGCCAAGGTACTATCACAGGAATTTTATTGAAGATAAGCATAGGAATCAAACATAACGAACTGTACTCCTTTAAGCACCGTTTTACAGAAATACCCATGTTAATGTGATGATATGAGACAACCAATATTTCAATTTCAGTTTTTTAATAAACAGTTACAGTTTATTTTTATTTTTTATATCTTGCGCATTTTAATTAGTTTCCAGGTACTCACTACTGCGGAGTTCACAAAAGCAGCAGCAATACGTTGAGATGCAGCTATTGGTATATACACAACCATAGGTAGGCCAAGGTACTATCACAGGAATTTTATTGAAGATTAGCATAGGAATCAAATATAACAAACTACAGTCCTTTAAGCACCGTTTTACAGAAATACCCATGTTAATGTGATGATGTGAAACAACCAATATTTCAATTTCAGTTGTGTAATAAACAGTTACAGTTTATTTTTATTTTTTAAATCTTACGCATTTTAATTAGTTTCTTTTAATTAGTTTCCACGTACTCACTATTGTGGAGTTCACAAAAGCAGCAGCAACTAGCTACTTACTCTTCGGCATGGTCATGTGGCGTAACTAGGCAATATGGGTGAGGTTTTGAGAGGTGCAGAAGGGATTAGGAGGGCTAGCAGCAGCTTCTGTTGATCAGAGAAAGCTTGGTTACTAGGTGAGAAAGAAAGAGGCAGTCCCTATTTTTTTTATTTGCTCCTCCAGTAATTTTAAGTTTAATCTGACAGCATTGAATTTTGTTATGATTTTGAATTAAAATATTAAATTTGGATTTGGGATATTATATTTCTTATTTAAATCAACAACAGGTTTTACCACATCCTTCCACAAATAATGAAAATTTCCTCTCCATAATAGCATGATACTGTATCACAACAATGAGAATGCATTAGAGGCTGAAAATGCAACATTTAGTAAAACTATCAAATAAAATAAATAAACAGTACACCTGCTATAGTACATATTTAGAAGATAGAAAATAATAGAAGAATATATTTATACAACCATAGGCAGGCCAAGGTACTATCACAGGAATTTTATTTAAGATAAGCATAGGAATCAAATATAACAAATTATAGTCCTTTACGCACCGTTTTACAGAAATACCCATGTTAATGTGATGATGTGAAACAACCAATATTTCAATTTCAGTTGTGTAATAAGTAGTTATAGTTTATTTTTATTTTTTAAATCTTGCGCATCTTAATTAGTTTCCAGGTACTCGCTACTGTGGAGTGCAAAAAGCAGCAGCAACTAGCTACCTACTCTTCGGCATGGTCATATGGCGTAACTAGGCAATATGGGTGAGGTTTTGAGAGGTGCGGAAGGGATTAGGAGGGCTAGCAGCAGCATGTGTTGATCAGAGAAAGCTTGGTTACTAGGTGAGAAAGAAAGAGGCAGTCCCTATTTTTTTTATTTGCTCCTCCAGTAATTTTAAGTTTAATCTGACAGCATTGAATTTTGTTATGATTTTGAATTAGAATATTAAATTTGGATTTGGGATATTATATTTCTTATTTAAATCAACAACAGGTTTTACCATATCCTTTCACAAATAATGAAACTTTCCTCTCCATAATAGCATGATACTGTATCACAACGACGAGAATGCATTAGAGGCTGAAAATGCAACATTTAGTAAAACTATCAAATAAAATAAATAAACAGTACACCTGCTATAGTACATATTTAGAAGATAGAAAATAACAGAAGAATATATTTGGTTAGGTAAGAGGAGAAGAAAATATATTTGGTTTTCAAATGATTACAACGACAATCAATTTATTTCTTTGTCTGTGATTAACAGCAGGAGTGGTGTGGCATTGAATAAGGGCTTGCACGACATGGTGGTGTGGCTATTGCATGGTGGCGAGCTGCAGCGTTTCGGCAAATCTAAACCCGATTATCATTGCTCATTTCGACATCATGAATGGATCCTTTTTCTAAGATTTGGGTAAACAATTTCTTCAATTTTCAGTTTCCTAATCTGTCAGCTATGAATCTTCAACTACAAATGAGCGCTTTATTATTTATTTACTTTCTCTTAGTTTACATAACAGCGACTATCATTTTATTTCTTTGTTTGTAAGTAACAGCGGGAGTGGTGTGACATTGAATGAGGGCATGCACGACATGGTCGTGTGCCTGTTGCATGGTGGCGAGCTGCAGCGATGGATGGGTTGACAATCTGGGTCATGGTGGTGACGAAGCGCATTTGCGAATTTCGGAGGCTGAAGAAGAAGACGCTCTAATGTGTTGAATTTTGATGTTGTAATGGTGAGCGAGACGAAGGCTGAAGCTTTGCATTTGGTGGGGCTCTTGCGTGGCAGGTTGGAGGCGAGGCTTGGCAGGTTGGAGGCAAGGCTTGGCAGTTCGGGTGAAGGTCTGGAATTAGCACTTCCAGGGTTTTGCACAGCAGGAAGGACTTTAAGGCGGAGGAGGCTAGGGTGGTGAGTTTTTGGCTGAGGGTGGAGGTGATGTAGGCAGGCCAAGGGTGGTGATTGGTGCGCTTCGGCATGCGTTTTTGACTTTGGTAAGTTATGATCAACAAACTGGAATACACTGATAAGTTACTTTAATTTCTTAACATACTAATGTGATTTGCTTTTAAAAAATTTTCTTCAGTTTTTGGAACCATTGAAAATGGCTTCTGTCTCAAAAAAAAAATAGACGATGCTTTCACTTTAGAACATGTTAACAAGAAGAGAAGAACCTGAATTTGCTTCAGAATTGTTGATTGTACTTAAAGCTAATGCCAATAAGGCTATAGGTTGACTACTTTATTGGTTGTTTTGTTCTATAATATTCTCAATATATGTGCACATATTTATTCTTTTTATTTGTAGAATGCTTATTCAATTTTACTTGTTGACTTATATAAGATGTTGCAGATGATATATATAGTTTTCAAATTGTAATGTCATCAAAGGGAAGGATTAGTGTCTGTTTGTACTTGAAGCTTTTGAGCCTACCGGTTTTTAATGCGCATGATAATTATATTTATATGCCAACTAAATAATTTTGAGTTTCTTTAGTTCTTTAACGCATCAAAATATAAAATAGTTTCTATTTTTACGTATTGTTATAATTATCCAATGTAAAAAAAGATATTCAATCATGTATTTCTCCGCACTAAACATAAGTGGTTCAGCATAGATCTGCAACTCTGAAAATTAAGAGAACAGATGACGTGAATCATAGTAATTATGTACATGCAACTTATAAAAGCATTCTATGTTTGAAAATCGCCCATTATTCAAACATAGCAAAATGTACTTATTCAACTTGTTCTACTATCTAGGCATGTAAGTAGGAAACCATTCATAAAATATATTAACTGACCTATTATTTTTGCCAATTTTACTGTCCACTTTTACTTTACAAACTTCCACTACCTCTAATTTACTTACCTACATCTATATAAAGTAACCAGTATCTCTTCTCCGTTATACACAAAAAATTAAGTTATATATTTTTCATTTGTTGTCATGCCTAAGGTAATTGATAATATTTTTTTTTGTTATAACGCTTTTCTCTCATTTTAAATTTACTTATTACATGTTGTACTATAGGGTAAATCTACAGGTAACAAAACTGATAATTCAATATGCACTCGAAAGTAGCAGCTAAAGCGAGCAGGAAAGCAACACTATGAAGAGTTGGTCCAACATTCAAATGCCTTCCCGGTTAAAATAGAACCATTCAATCAATCATCAGAAACTTCCCTGCCTACCTCAGTTAAAGTGGAAAACCAAGACATAGCTTTTAGTGAAACTACTGTTGTGCAAGAATCAGAAGGAATCATGAATGTTCAAGAATCCAAAGTACTTATGGACCAACCATCCATTGTTGATGACTGGGATGA
The DNA here is from genome assembly GCA_030765085.1 of Allium cepa. NCBI lineage: Eukaryota > Viridiplantae > Streptophyta > Magnoliopsida > Asparagales > Amaryllidaceae > Allium > Allium cepa. Next base: position 72,545,411 of record CM060946.1, on the reverse strand, counting down.
ACCATTTGCAAATGCCGCGGTAAATAAAAAACTCACATTTTAAATTAATTATCCATATAACATACATTTATTTCATGACTCTATCTTTTACAGATTGAATATTGCAAGAAATATGACAAGTGAAGATCGATGTTTCAACGTAGCTTTCAATTATTTATGTTGCATGTTGTTTTCAAGCATTTTTATTTACTTATGTATTCCAATCTCTTATGCGTTATTGCACAATAAAGTTAGTGCATGGTGACCTTAAATTCATGAATGCTGATTTATTGGATGATGTTGTAGAGGATTACAAAATAATATAGTGTGTCTGAAGTGATACATGCTTAAGTCTTACTCAAGTTCCGCCCTGTTTTAAGCAAAGAAATTAGTAAGCGTTTTTGGAACACATTGAAACGTGAAATTAGTTAGCGTTTAGTGTGTGATATTTGTATGTACGTTAGTTTGCTATTTTAGTTTGGTTTGTTATTTCTTTGTTGCTTTGGCGTGCATGTAGCTATTTTACTTTTGACCGTGTGTGTCTATTCTACGTCAGCAAGATCTTTATCAAAATAGTTGCTTCAAAGATTCAGTGCATGCTTACTGAGGCGGACATTTTTTTATCTAATGAAAAATGAAAGGCTAAACAAACAACTCAACTCATCATGTATTAGCATGGCCATACTTCATAATTCATCCTTATAGTTACATTCAGTAAAACCATACAACATACTTTTTTCCTTATACTTACGCTAGATAATGCGTATCAAAAATATCAACTATAGTTTTGAGCATTTGGACACTCCAGGCTTAATTATCTTGGATAAAAAATTCCATGACCAAACTCATTCCTTACACTTTATTTAGTCCAACAAAATATTTTTGTTAACAACATGTCAGACGCACCCCATATTTCCGCTTATAATGATACTAATTTACATTATGCTGTATAATACTATATATCATAATTAGTTACCTCTGCCGCTACCTTTAGTTAAAACATGAAGTTTTATGGTGAAATTTTGGTACGCTATCGACATAAAATTATCTTTCTATTAAATTTATCAATAATAAACACGTATAGCTCATAGTAAGCCTTTAAATTGAAATGTTTTACTCTACCCTTATTTAATGTTACAAAACCTATTTAATTTTGGACGGAGTCCAACAATACCTTCCACAGTTTCTTAGCTCTTACTCATTCAAAGCATACGTTACTGTTACTCACACATTACCTTTCTATATATAAGTAAATTGTTCTATTTTCTGTCTTCACAATACAATTATATTTTTGTACGCTAATCAAACAACTTCCTATTTAATTTTACTGAACTGCTTTTCTATTGTGCTGTTTATTATTATGGCTGAAATCCAAAGAGAGAGGCTACGTGAGAGCCAACGGTCTAGACGTGAACATGTAAGAGAGCAAACTATTTCAAATCGAAGGTCTCAATCAAATGAAAACTCTCATTTGCGTCAACCAGGTATTTATTTCATGTTACAATTTTACCTACAACCAATATTATAACTGTACGTATGTTATTTATATGATATTAATTATGCATATGAACTCACACTACACTGCCCAGGAACACATACAAAAAGTGTACAATCATTTCAGCAGATAATATGTTAAGAACTGTATTATTTTTTTACTTACGCAACTTGAAAATGAAAAGTGTACTGATTTACTTACGCAAGTTGACTATGATTTTTGACATGACCAGACTATGTGAATTTATGTAATATTTTAATTTTTTACATGTAAACCTACTATATACATTTTTGAGTAAGAGCGAAAGTATTTGTTTTTGTGTTATGAATGGTGTATGATACATTAGTAGTAATATATTAAGTTTGCGTTATTATGTTCAACATATTGAACCTAAAATGTTCGTTAATAAGAGTAAGTCAAGCATAAAAGAAAAGAAAAGCAAAATAATGAAGAGAGAATTAGAGTAAGTTGTTGAAATGAATTTATAAACATGGAATTATTTTATTGTAAAAAAATATTGAAAATGTGTTTTTGTACGAAATAAACATTAAGTAACAAATGAATTTATTTGTCAAACGATAACGCAAATAAAAAGACAAAATAAAGGACCAAACGAAAGTACAAATATAATTATGACGCCATTTTTCCAACACATACGTTAGGTTCATATAAGATATTTAGACATTACACAAATCAACCTGACTCTAATGTATTTCCAGAGAAGATATATTTGCTAACAAAATATGGATCCACTTTTTCAGGATAAGAGAGCACCTTTAGACCACGAAAACCACATATTGACATAATGTAATCCACATAATCAATCTAAAACATTTCATACAAATTCCTTAACTTTCAATTTAATGTAAAATAAAAATATAAAAACAATGTATAAAACAATTTAACTCACTAAATGGGCAACAATAAATAGTCCATTTTTTTGCAGATGGAAGTATCTAAAGCATAAATGTTACTATATATTGTGTTACATTATATATCATTTGTTTTTAAATTTGTAGTAGTATATTGTACGAATCATAAAATGCTTGAATCCCATTGGATAATAATCCTTTCAAAAGACTTATATATTGTCAACCTATACAGAGAATAAAAATCCACTACAACAGAAACACCCTTTAATAGCGTTGAAAAAACGCTATTATAGGCTACTATAGCGTGTTTTGGTACGCTGTATATTAACATGTTGTTATAGGTCAGTGACCTATAATAACAACATAAAAAACGCTATGGACAAGGACTTTTCATAGCGGTTTAAAAGTGCCATAAACATGATTTGTAATAGCCTTGAAAAATCGCTATGAAGTAAAACTATAGCGTTTTTATGAATGCTATATAACAATAAGTTGCCATACATACGAAATATACAATAGCGTCCAAAAATGCTATCCAAAACAAAATTCAACAGCGTTTTGGGATGCAATCGTAAATTGTATGCTTAAATACAACTACTTTTTATAGCGTTTAGCTGTCTTTTATAGCATTGTTTATTTGCTATGAAAACTGTTTGTAGCACTATCATAATGCTGTAGTATATTAAAACTGGGAAAAACCATCTTTCCATAGCACAGTTAAAACGCTATAAGTTTTTATCATTGCTGCTACATACATTCCAGCTTACAATTTACAATTCTACGAATATATTATAAAATTTCAAAAAAACACAATTATCACATTGTGATGTCCGTAATCAAATGGAGACATAAGCTAAACCACAATATATATATATATCCATAATATTTCGTAAACAAAGTTTCAAACATTAAATATTTGTGATCTAAAAAAAAAACAATAACAACCGTAGCTAACCAAAACGATACATACTAAAAGCAAAGATATACGTCAATACAAAATACATTAATCCAAGCTTTAGACCGATTTGAAAGAGAATGAATGCAGCAAAATAATTTTTCCTCCCTTGCAACTTGTAGTAACCCCGGTATCATCATACAGCACCTGTCAAAACGAAGCACATAGGTTATTTTTCAACCTAAACATCATCCGCAAGTTATATAATTTTTCATAACAAAAAAAGATAAGGACTGTATATGAGCTGATTGAGCTCATGAACTCAGCCTACTAAATGAACTAGTATATGAGCTGAGAATACTTTAGTCGAAAAAAAGAAAGAAAAAACAAAATCAAAATCAAAATCAAAGTCTTCAGGTTGCTTTACAAAATTTAGGTGATATATCAGTCAGCGGTAGTCGTTCTAACTATTGACTGAGTGAACTAACATATTTATTTATCTTTCCACTTCATAAATTACCAACCTTTTGTAGGTTTAAATTTATAAACAGTAAAACATTGTCTTACATTTTGATGTTGATTAATTTTCTATGTACGCCAATTGTTTTGTTCCATTCATTTCCAGCCTATTTTATATTAATAAATACCCTTTTACATATTTCGCAAATTTTCTATCTGACATTATTGTTGCATAAGCAGTACACATGCACAACTATTAACTGCCATACCTGCACACTCCTTCCGCCGTAAAATATTTTAGTCTGACGAATACCCCTTTCAGATTCATACCATTTTACTTATATCACTCTTTAACTATGTGCTGATTTCATCCATATAAGTAACACTGTGCAATGTTAAAGTTTAGCTCCTCCGTGCTTTTTGCAGTTAGCCTTTTCAAACAAAAAAATATTCTAAAGTTACCATTATCATTGTTCAGTGTAAAATTTTGACTCACTGCCTACTCTGACTTACATATCCTCTGCCTACACTGACTAAAACCTTCTCCTCTGCCATCTCCCTTCCTCTGCCTACAGCTGGATTCTTAACATCCACTTCGACTCCTTCTAACTCATTGCCAAACACACCACATTCACCATCAGTTCAATTACTTGCCTATCAACTAAACTGCACCAATTCACCACAAACCACCAGTCTTAAAACTGTCAACCCTGCACAGAAACAATCAGACACCCATTTGCCATTCACTGCCATCAACTCCTCTACTTCAGTTTCACCACCTCTGCCAACTTAACTACCCCACTTCAGTTTCCACCTTACTGCCAAGCCCTCTGCCCCTTCAACTGACCATCTAAACTAACTGCCTTCGCAACTTACATTCACCACAAGCCATATCACCTGACTTCCCATAACCAACAACAACTTCCTCCATCCTCATTCTCCTACAACCAAAACCATCCACCTACATGACCATTAGCAACACCCAACTCACCCACTGCTCATCACTACGACCTCATCACCCTCCTACAAGTCTACAGTAAACAACCATTCACAAGCTTCCTTCACCCAAACCATTCACACAAACGTCAACTTGACAACTGAAATCACCCCTGCAAGTTCACTCTCCCCTCTGCCATTCACACAAATCGCCTTCTACTCTAGTACCATCACACTGCAACAACACTCCATCACCAAATACAACTCACAAAACCCATCCTCTGTTCATCCTATACATCCACCAACAATCCCCTACAATCGCCTACAACCTAACACTACAACAACTGCTACAACCAAATCAACACCTCACCGAACAGCCAGCACTTCACTCACTATACCGCACTAGATTACAGTAACTAGATTGAATATTTCTCAAAAAATGTTGGGGACTAATCCACAATTACAGTAACTACCAGTTATGTATTTATTTATACCTCTTCTTGTCAGAGGTTAAGCCTAAAAGGAGGACATTTGTAGAGTTCCAACTGTGAATGAAATTATTCTACAAGTTTGTTAAGAAGCCGACTTAAAGCCTTGATACTTGCTACTTGTGTGTGACACGAACTGAAAAATAAAATAAAAATAAATTAAAGAAAGTATACTTACTAGAATTTGATTCCATTATAACGTTCGCGGCAGGCCAAGCTATCGTAGTGCCAAGAGCGTCTTCAATGACTTCTAATTCGGATGTTGTTCTCCATAGACGTGCTTTTGGCATTTTTGCAATTTCTACCCAAACTTTAATTTCATTTTTTCCCAAAGGAACACAATCAACCGTTGAAGTTGGATCGGTTGAAGACACGCGTCCTAATGCAACTATTTCTCTCTTTCCCGACCAATCGATCAACTTGCATTTACCATTTGCCATAAAATTTGTACTCTATCAATAAATAAAAAGGCTATTTTATTATGTGCTTCAACAATTCGTAAGATGAAAAAAAGTGAATCAATTATAAATAAGTTTACCTTCTCGACAACTCCGACATTACTCCTATGATCATCCGATGATGCACCGTTAACGGTTTCGATAACTACTTTTGACTCAGGCCATGCAACTTTGATACCAACTGTTCCCCAACTCGTGTCAAACCTTTAGTAGGTCTCCATAGAAAAGCATCTTCCACTTTTGCATTATCTATCCAAACTGCAACGGCAGCCGGTCCAAGAGGGAGATCGTTTACAAGTTGTTTTGGATCACTCGAAAGTAGCTGTCCTTCTGCAACTAATTTTTCGCTCCCACTCCAATCGATTAATTTGCATTTATGATGTGTGCTGCTACTTTTACTCTATTAAAAAAACATATTGGTTATTATTTTTATACATCAAGCTAAAAACTTAATTAATATAAAGATGAAAGATTATTGGAATACCTTGGAATAATTGGAAAATATCTCAACACTTTGACTGGAATACCTTTCATTACCTCTTTCGTTCGCTCATTTATCTTCCATCTCGAAGAACCGCATTTGGGACAACTAGTCAAATCTTTGTACTCTTTCCTGAAAAGACAACAATCATTTTCGCAAGCATGAATCTTCTCAAATCCCATGTCCAATACTTTGAGGAACTTCTTTAGTTAATATAAAGTCTTCGGAAGGACATTATTTTTGGGTAATAGCAATTGTTGCACGCTAAGAAGCTTATCAAAACCAGTATCAGATAATCCGGTTTCACATTTCAAATTATACAACGCAGTGATAGCAGATAATTTTGTTTGATCTACGCAATCAGGGTACAGTGGAGTTTCTGCATCTTCCAAATTTTTAAGGAAATCATCTGTCGCTTTTGTGCATCATCATCGTTTTTATTATCGGAGAAAAAAGTATGGTTGACAAACTCTTCATCTTCAAAGTGAATGGCTTGAAGTAACTCATATGTGTCATCCAATTTCACTTTTTTAGCTTCATCTATTTGCTCGCCGTGACTATACCACTTGCTGCACTTGTATAAAGGATCCATTCCTCTAATAATCAAATGCTCAACAACAATGTCATCATATTGATGAGTAAGATTTCGACAATCTAAGCAAGGACACAATTTTTTTCCATATTTTCTAAATTTCTCTTAGCGGCATGCACAAAATTCCATGCTCCTTGCTCGTACTCCCTACTAGTTCTAAATTAAAATTAAAAAACAAAGGTATTGACATAAAAAATCAAATTTTAATTTTAATTTCCAAGTTAAATATTAATCCAAATATTGTATTCTTACCTATGCAAATGCACCCAATCTTTTTTCATCGCCGTATATAATATTGCAACAAGCAAATTTCTAAAAAAACAACAGCACAATATGTGAGGAAGACTATTTTTATCACAGATTAACACTGTAAGATATAAGAGTGGTACAAAATATGGAAAATGGAACCTCTGTCATATTAAGTCAAAAGCTACATGCATACAAAATGTCTACAAAACACTGTCAGAGATAAGCTTGCTTAGGGTGATAAGAGTGGTACAAATTGGAACCTCTATCAGAGATTAACACCGTTGTATTTTACTTTATTTTTATCTTTTAAGAGAAAACATGCGGTGAAAATGGCTCAAAAGAAAAGAACATTTACGCATATTCGTACCTGCAAACATATGTTATGCGAGCAATTAGAATACTTAGTTGTTCATATCGATTACTGGGAGGAAGAATTATTGCCAAAATGATGGTCTTATTTAGGAATTCATATTCCTCATTCACCCTTTTGGTTTTTAAAATAATTGCTAAATATGATTTCCATACACTTAAATGTTCTTAATTTTGCATAAGAGTGCCAACTAGTGGAAATAGTTGTGTTTGCAGTCCATGCAAACAGCTAATTTTTTTGAGGAAAGTTTCATTACTAAAAGATAACTTGTAAACAGCTAATTTTGCATAAAAGTTATATCTTCTAATCCAAAAGATATTTAACATATATTAATTATACAACAGTAATAGATAGAAAAAAGAAGAGACTTTGTATTGACTATCCAATTTTCAAATTACTAACATCAAGCAAAAGTAGGAAAGCAGCCAAAGCTTGATTCAAGAAACAAAAAACATTCAATAAAAAATGGCTGAAACTTACAAGCTTAAAAATGAGGAGAAAAGTTGAAAAAGAGACAAAAGAAAAATTTCTATGTCTTCACTGTCAAAAAGAGTAAGACAGGAAACAAAAAGGGAAAAAACAAAAGGTCCAGATTTCGAATATAAATTTCCCATAACAAAAAAAAGACAATATCTAAGGACATTGAAAAAAAGCAAAGTCAACAAACAAAAGAAAGAAAAAACTTAGGCTGAAGTGGTATCAGAAGAAAGCACAAAATTTGATCATCACAGGTCTAAAATTAAAGAAGATTCAAATTGAGTTTGGTTCTGGCCTTATTTTGGGCTAGTTTGCATTTTGTACATACCTTTTCGTTTGTGAATAAAAGATATCAAGGACGCTCTTTCAAAGAAAAATTCCTGACAAATATTTGCTCAAGTGGAAAAAATTTGCCATGTAATATACGACTAGGACTACAAAAATAATATTTTGAATTGTTTGATATTTTCAGAGGCCAAAATAATAGAAGTGCAAAAATCAATTTTTGGAAAAGTGGAAAAGCAACCATCAGAACTAGAAAACGAATAAGTCAATTTTCGAAAGTTGTTTATAAAATATGATTGGCCTACTTTCAAGCTGCTGCAACAAAATGAAAGGAATAAAACATAACAAACTTCCATATTGACTGAACTAAAGTAAACCATGAATGTTATGGACAAATTTGTTTCCAATGCATGTTTATTCATACTTTCACATGCAACCTGTGGTATCAACGTGGCTATGCAGGGTATTTCTTTATTACTTCATTTTCTATATAGTATACATGCATTTCATATTGCTCCAAACCAGTTTAGTGCGAGGCCAAAAATTCTCAAACTGATATTAACTTGAACTAAAAATTCTCAAACTTGAACTAAAAATTTGCATGGAATTTCTTGTGCAATTTTCTGATTCAGCAACATAGAAAGCGTGAGGCTGAACAGTTTAATTAACAACAAACACGTATATTTTATATATTTACCCTTGGTGATTAGTCTGATCATGGTTATTGTGTTAAATGAATTAATTTTGTTTTCTTCATTTTAATATGTTTTTTAGTACTAAAACAAAAATTGTTTTCAGAGTTCACACGGTGAAACTAGATATAAATCAGCTTTCTCAACAACACAGGTATATTCTGATTACTATATATACATTTTACTTCTGAAAATTTTACCTGAAATAATGAAGGTTTAATGCATATTGTAGACTATATAATGGTGAAATTGACTGTTTTTTTTTCCACTGGTATCCAAAATGCCATAAGTCCCAGGAAAAAATTGTCCAAAACCAAAAGGAATCCCATTCTTAATTTAATTAAACAAAAGATAACTGTGAAGGGAATTCAAATACATCATAAGGATATATGCACTCAAAGTTCACATCTAATGAATTTTTCTAATGAACTCATGCTACCGCATTGTACACTTGATTCAGCAACATCTAATGAATCATTTAAAACAACACTAACTTGATACCTTTATTTCATACTAATACAAAGTTATGTTTATTACCACAGGATTTGATGAATCTCTGCTTATCCAGACCTTAAATAAATTTGAGAGAAGCCACAACGATACCTAACATTGTCAAACTTATCTACTCAGTTAACATGGCAAGTGAAATCAGAACTCAGCTAACATTGTCAAACTTATCTACAAATCAAAGCTTACCGATTTCAAAATAAAATAGAGATCGAAACATACAGAAACTAAAAAAATACCAACATACAAATCAAAGCTTACTGTTTTCAATGCTTCAGCTTCTTCAGCGTTGCCTACTATAGATTCTTCAAACGATGCCGGCTACTGCTTCTACAACGATGTCGGCTACTGCTTCTTCAATGACGCCTGCCTGATACTGCTTCTTCAAGGAAGCGTGGAGAGTCAGAGCAATAGGTGACAGCTTCAGGCGTGGATAGTTGTGGAGAGTCGTGAGTTGGGGATCGAATTTCTCTGGGCTTTTATAAGATGGAGATTGAATTTGAGGGGGTCGTGGTTGAAGGATGAATTTAGGTTTAGAGCGGGATCTTTTTTTGGGGAGAACGAAATAGCGAAATTTAGGCGGGCATGAATAAGAAATCGCGAAGTAATTTTCTTGTCTAATTAACTGCGGCTAAACGCGTTATCAATTAAATAAGAAAAGGGATTAGCATCAAATGACAGCAAGCCAATTTACTGTGCAATCCCTACTTGCTATTACATCAACATTTTGTTGTAGTGATCCAATGTATGAAATATTGGTACAGGCGTGGTGCTATTTCTCTTACCGTATGAATGCCATTTTGAAGTTACACACTATTGTTCAACATTTATATATGGTATCTTTTACAAAGCAAGTTGACTATGATTTTTGACATGACTAGACTATGTGAATTTATATAACATTTCAATTTTTTACGTGTAAACGTACTATGTCCGTTTTTGACTCAGAACGAAAGTACTCGCTATTTTTTTATGAATGGTGTATGATACACTAGTGCGAACCCGTGCTTCGCACACGAGGTTGTAGCTATACTTTGATTCTATGTTATCAATGAATCTTTATTAGTTTTCTTGTACATAAAATTTAAAATACAAACATGCGATGGTTTAAGTGGAAAAAGTACTCATTCGTTAATGTTAATTTTGAACATAAATTTCAATGCAATATTCACTAAGCAGCATTATGATCCCCTACGACTATTGCACCCAAATGAAATAACAACGAAAAAGCAGAGGAAGTTAGACTAATTTGTACAATTTAGTCGCATATTATTTGTTTCGTACATGATCAAACGGAAAATAAGGTGACAGTGGCAGGAGATCCTTTTGTTAAGAGCATGTTACACATCAATATTGGTACCAGTCACTTTGACATTGAGGAGATAGTGCATACATATGTAAAAAGAAATGTGGTATGTGTATTTATTGACGTCAATAATGATATGTTAGGTAGAATGGCGGTAGTTGCTAAAAATTCAAGAGACAAACGAACTAATGGCGGTAGTGGCTAAAAATTTCAATCAAAGAATGGACAGAATGGTAAGAAATAAAGTCCAGAAAAACTCAGCAGTTTAAATTCCATTTATTACCCGAGATAGTAGTTGTAACAGTAATGGTAAACTCAAAGGCAACGAATTTATAAAACAAAGTTTGGTTAAAGCAAAAAAGCAAAATATAGTTGTTTAACAATTGTACAATTCAATTCCAAATGTATGAGAAAATACAGCAGGTGGATGAAGCAATATCCATAGTTGAAAGCAAGGCAGTTGTTGGATGGTAAACCGGTGAGAAAGGTCGCCCAACAGCAGGAAATCCAAATTCTTGTTTCGGTTTGGTTCCGTCATTTTGTTCCTGCAAGTGAGTTCAATATTAAATGTTAAAAGAGGCTTAAAGCATAGGTTGTTGTAGGGCGAAATACGTAAAGTCTTGGTTTATAATAGATAGTACAGGATACGGTGCTTTATAAAGGCTTTAGTTGGTCGTTCATATATGATTTTTATATGGGTAACAGCCATGTATATATACATTATAATATATATGCCTTACTTAATAATAGAAATTGCATAATGGAATATGGAATATAAACATATGTAACCATATAAATTGCATAATATAGGCTTAACTGATAAATTGCATAATGGAATATAAACATATGTAACCATATAGCAAAGAAATTAAGACTGAGATGTATCAGCAAATTATCATCAAATATAAATAAGTGTATAATGTAAATAAGTGTATGACAGAACTAATAAACTGTTAACTACTGAACAAATTTAAAGTTAGAATTATATTTTCTTGAAACAACCAATGATAATAGAAAATGCATGGCGCAGAAGTTAAACAAAAATTTCACATTGATAAAAGCTTTAAATATCTATTATAATTATGAATGTTTAATGCATAACCCGCGGCCCACAGTCATTCTCTTTTCAATATAAATAAGTGTACAATGTATCAGCATATTATCATCAAATGTACAAAATCAGTTTGCAATAAAACATCAACTGCTTCTTTTCGATTCAGCAATACTTTTCACTTTATCTTACGTATATTTATTTGAAAAGTGTTTTTAAAATGATGTCATTAATGATAATACCAAATTTGTTTTGGCATAGAGTATTTTGGTTACCGTAAGATAAAAACCTGTCTGTGTTTATGTACGACGTGGTCTTATGGGATAACCTTCTTTTCAAATATTTTGATTAGCATCAATCTGATCTACAACACTGTCATATACATTTATAATCCAAGTTTTCTCATGCTGGTTTATCAAGCATGATCCGAGAATTTTTAATACTTGGATCAGATCCGAATAATTTCAGATTTAGCTAAAGACACTTGGAGTTTTCAGATGAGAGTTAGAGATCTTCATCAACGTATGGACATATTCTATTTTTTGTTGCATTTGTTTATTGTTTTTCAACATTTGTAAGGACAAAGGATTTAGAATTGTGCAAGCTGAATCTAGGTTAGACTCTGATATTGTATTCAAAATTTTCCACTGTAAAAGATTTTTGTGGTTAATAATTTATGATTATTCCATTCGTGTGAGATTTTGTTTTCTACTCCGTTTCTGTGTTATTTTCTTTTCACCCTTGATTAATCTGCCTTTTCGGTGCTTGAATTTGCAGCATGTGAATATCGATGATATATTAATGTCGATTTTTAAGAGTCAAAAAGGCAGATCATCTCACTTTTCTTCTTCAGAGATTATTTATGGTATTTGAAAATGGCATGTAAGCTCACATTAAACTCACTTGCAGTATCACTTTGACATCTAGAGAAATATATACATTTTGTATCAGACTAAGATAGCGAAAAGTAATTAATAATGTGTGATTATAAATATATTATTAATTTGGTAATACGTATACCAATAGGTGTGCATATGGTCATATAATACATCAGGCAGGCTCTAAGTTCTATCAAAATTTATACGAAACCGGATAGCCTAAAAATATTATTGATGCATGATATACTTTCTTAACATGGAGCATTAATGGAGCAAAATTTTAGCGAAAAGGAACCTTTACACAGCTGAAAACTTGATTAACTATCTTTCATACAGCAGTACTATACCATCAACGAAAATGCAAAGTAATAGCTAATTTTAACACTACAACATTCCTTCTTTACCTTGTCATTATAATGCTGAAAACGCACTGCTATAAACAATTAATCAACTAAAAAAGACATAGGTTAGAATAACGAAAAAAAGAAAGTTGGAACAATTTGCATATTTATTCTTTTGTGTATCTTAAGATAATAGGTAACTTTTTTCCAATTATTAAAAAACATGTATAAGTTATATATGTCTAGATGTGCATGATTCTAAAGGTTAATACCAATTGTTTCATACATAAAATTAACATCAAAAGGTATAATGAATCATATACAGAAATAAAGAATCAAAAAGTCAAAATATTATACTCTTTATAAAAATATAAATCTCTAAATGAGTTGTACAAATGAGTTGGTTTATTTCCAGGTTTGAATAGTACTCATATTCTATACCAAAAGTCTATACCATGGCTAACTAAATAATCACAACAGGACGGTAACAGGAAGTATCAATAGAATTTAAAGGATTTAAAACATATGCATCAGCAAGCACCTTAACTACCACCATACAACTTTTTTTATAAGGGTAATAAACTGTATACTATCAAAGCTACATTTTGTATGCCAGTAGTATCTAAATGTGAGCATAGGTAGTTTTTTGAGTCATTTCATAAGAAAAAGACCATTAGCTCTTCTTTTATAAAAGTAATGATATTGAAATATGCATATTGAACGAATATTTAAAGCTAGCTTGAACTATGGAACATGTGGTCCATCGTTATAGCCATCAGAATCTTTCTGATAGCAACACCACTCTTCATGACTTTGTAACCATATATAGCCTCTACCATATTAGTAATCGTTACTATCATATCCATTGTCTCCCGCCTTACATCTACACAATAGAAGTGTACACAAAGTATCTAAATACAACAGTGAAATTAATTTGGTTTAAGACTTTATAAAAAGTGAACTTGAATGCATGGCAAGGAAATAGTTTTGTTTAATAACTCTGCATCCATCTTAGTGCATGTCGTCTTGATACTTTAATGGTTCATTTTTAGCTACACACCCCTAATAATAAAGTAACGAATTTGCTACAGACTGCATTAATATTTGTCAACTTTTAACTACTTATTTAAATTAGTTCTTTTTCTTCTTTAATATCAGTATGTTGTTCATTGTCAACAAAAAATAAGAATAATTCACTACTTGTAAATACACAGACCAGTATTAGGCTAAAGAAAAATAAAGAAGTTTGTTCAAACAAACCCTAATCACGTAACTTAACTAACTTGAATAGTGACAACAACTAAGAATAAAAAGGACCGCCAATTCAAAATATGAACCATTGGAACAATTTATACTTGAAGATTTACTAATTATACTATTTACTATAGATATATCTAAATCAAACTTTGAGAGGTTATTTCCATATAACTAATAATGAAATCTAATTTCGAAACAGTAAAACATGTTTTGAAGGAGGTAATCGAAGATAAAGAAATTAAGAAACAATCAGTTTGATTGAGCAAAAGAAGCACTGTTTTATGTCAACTAAATTTATATCATTTTGTAGCCTAAAAACGTATCTCTAAATATTTACACGTTTCTTCCAAAAAATGAACCATGTTCTATCATATATGTACATGTTTCTTCCAAAAAATGAACCATGTTCTATTGTATATGTACATTTTTTTTCAAAAAAATGAACCATGTTCTATCGTTTTCTTAGTATATTTCTATAATCTGTCAACTACATCATATTTGAAATAATAAGCTTTTCTTACTACTTAGCAGAGCATTAATCTATAGAGTTATACCATATTGAAATCTCATAACCATCTATAAACTGAAATACCCATTATTGATTATCCTAACTATCCAGAACTTAGCTATCAATGCCAAAGCGGTCAAAAATAGAAATCTGGGAATGTATTTTACATATAGCAAAATAGATGTCTTCTCATTATAAGCTTGTTCTATTGCTGATTAAAGCCAGATCCATGATTCTATCATTTCATTGGATGACTGAAGTCATAACAAAAAAAGGTAATAATGATCCATGACTAAACTAAAAAAGGCAAATTTACCAATGCCTGGCAGAATCCATTCATATTGTAATAGTATAATAACATGAGTCCTTAAGTAATGCACATATCCTCATAACCGTTTTCTAAAATTTATTATCATTAAAGATATATGTATGTGTGTGTTTGTGTGTGTGGTGTGCATGGTTTACATATTAGAGGTCATAAGGGAGGCTGTGCAAGTATAGCTTAAAACTGTAAGAAAAATAACGTGACAAAAAAGAGTGCTTCATAACATGTGATATGGTATGGGATCTGGGATATGGTATGATCTTGTAATGGTGTCTAGATCCTTAAGGATCAATGAAAAATATTATATGAAAATCTAATTGTTAAGAAGAAAATGTATAAAGTACAAAAATCTACAAATTCATACCTTAGCATAAATCGAACAGAAAAGTTTAAATGGTGTAGCATTGACGGCATACGAAAGCAGTGAAGAGTTGAAATTAGAAAGATGATTCGTAGCTGAGGGAAGGCATGGTCGACCAAAGGAAATGAAGATTGGTACTCGCTGTCCAAACCTAACCGATCGAGATCCATGCTCCTATTTGGACACAAATTACTATTGAATAAAAATATAAGGAACAAATAGCTATGCACACAACCTAGTATCATAAACATCATTAACCCATAACGATCACTGTTATTAACATGGACAATCTGACTACAAAATATTGATATGAAAGAGACAATTTTGTGAAGCAAAATAAAATCAAACATTGACCCACTTCTCAACATGCATACATATACATTTATCTGACATCAAGTAATAGATTTACAACCATGGGTCTTTCTATGATTTTGGATACATGAGAGTTGCATCTGGTTGGTTGCATATTGGAATAAAAACCGCTACAGAAGTACGTATCTAAAAATAAAAACCAAATGTTAGTGCAGATTTTACTCTATTATGATTGTACTATAGATACATGAGTAGGTTCGGGATTATTGACAAAAAATATTAATTATATGAAGAATAATCTGAATATTGCATGCAAGATTTGTTTATATTGTTTAAAACAAACATAGTTAAACAAAAGCAGAAGGGGTATCCCAAAAATTGCACCAATCTGTTATATCAATGTACATTCAAAAACCATAAAAAGATCATATCCATGTAATTCTATAAGAATTATTTTTGAAAATCATCTAATAACTTAGAGCATCTTTAAAATGAATACTTTAACTATTTAAAAAAGTTAATTATGAACTTGTGACTATGAATGAAAAGACAGGAAATTATATTACCTCTGCTATATTCATCTCCTTTCCCATGGAGTTTGAACTTTGAACTACATGCTCTGAATTTGAGAACCCTAAGTGTAACAAATGACATAGCTATTTAGAAGACAAAGTCAAGTATGAACACCTACTGAATATTAAGCATGTAAATCGAAAAATAATTCATGATTAAATGACCATGAGCGCTCAACACACACTTATATTAAATGGGAAAAATCCACAATTGAAGTCCTTGTAAACGTATAACGATTATAAATCTTTCAATTCACCTGACAATATAATTCATGTACTTATTCTGACACTAAATTGCAGGTCCAAATCGATTGTACTGAACCTTGTTCTTCCAAAAATAGAAAGCTTTGCTTGTATGATTGAGGATAAATCTAATTATCAAGTATGTTTCAAACATAAGTATATTTTTTAAAAGCGAGTTAGCAAAAATTAGTAATAAACTCACATTAACAATATTGAACACCTTAAATTTTTAGGATCTACCATTATTTACATTTAGGAGAGGCTTAAAGTAATTGAAAGTTATATTCATAATCATCAAAAGAATAATATCACTAAAATAAAGTATTACCTCATTTGTGTCCAGTTCCAGTTAAAAAACATAGGCTATTTCAATTCTAATTCTAATCTTTTCTCAATGACATCCTCCACCTATCATCAGGAAGTGAACATAGCCTACACACCTTAAAAAACCCAAAAATTGTTAGATCCCAAAACTTGAAAATTTACCCCAACTAATTTAAATGCTAACAAAATCAAAATTACTTAATTCAAAATTTAAATTACCTCACAAAATCAGTCGAAGGGAAAAAAAGTTCCTAGAAAAAGCAATGAGAATGAGTAGCAATTGTTGACCTTGGCGCGAAGAATAACCGTCGGAGAAACCAAACCGCAACGATCAGTTGTGGCACATATCGAAGTGAATTTGATTGACATTCCCTTAGATTAAAATTAAGGAAGTAGTAATGATGGGAGAAGAAATCAAAAAACAATAATTAAATGTTGAGACAATTTAGTTCGAGATACCTCAGGGCATAGGCGAGTGGTTGTCATTCGAGCGAAGATTCGAAGTTGTAGGGGAGGGAGACGACTGTAGGAGAAGAGAACGGTTAGCAGCCATTAAGGTTAGGTTTTTTTCCAGGAGGAAGTGGAATGGGGATGGTAATATACCCAAGAGCTATACTTTTTTCGATTAGAGGAGGAGACAGGAAGAAGAGAAGGAATTCGTAGGGAGGACATTACTATATAGGGTTTGGAGGATGAGGCAGAAAGTGAGAGTTGGGGACGAATAAAAGAAAATGAAGTACACCACTGTTAACAGAATACTGGAGAGGTAGAAAATTTTGGAGACTCTTGGGTTGTGAAAATTCAAGGGGGCTTGTGTGAGCTTGAAACTGAACTGACTAATAATATAATAGTATAGATTAGTAGTAATATATTAAGTTTGCGTTATTATGTTCAACAGATCCCAATATGTTTGTACTATTTATACACAGAGAGTAATTCAAACATTGACAACATTAGGTTGCGTGAACATTACACTGTCCACTTTTAGATTCTCGGTGGGTAACCTCAACTTTTTTTTATAGCCTGTCAATAAACATTCACCATTCTGCGACCAAAATTGTTGCACACGTCTTCATGTCCGATTAACATCTTTTTTTGTCCACTCGCATTTTCCTTTTTTTTTTGCTGTCACAGTGTATGAGCATATGTGTTACACGGTTTGTCCCTTGCACTGAAGTCTGATTTATTAGTGACAGTCATCTTCAGTATAAAAAATCATTTCTGTTTGTTACTGTTCTGTACTGTAGCTATTTTACAAAACGTATTCTGTCATTTGCTAAAGTCGAATTAATCGTTATTGCATTATGAATATTATTGCATATGTGTCATTTACTGTTTCAACCACTCACTTTCTCATTTCATTTTTAATGTTGTAATTCTACTCATTCCTATGTTGGTAATAATTTAGGATCATCTGAATATGAAGAACAAAGGATAGGTCGATCCACTTTCATTACAAGCTATAACAGTGGTCGAAACTTTATTGCTACACAGTATTTTCACAAGCACATGCTACCTGCTCCTACGTACTGCCCATTTTACGGCTCAAAGATATTCTTTCATGAGACGTTATAGATTTGTTGTAAGAATGGTAAAGTTACCATTCAAAGACCAACAACACCTCAATAGATATTAGATTTATATATTGATCAAACCGAACTTGGTATGCATTTTAGAAGTAACATAAGATCATATAACAATGTTTTGCTTTTACATTGATGGGTGCTAACATTGATCAGAGCTTAGCTAATGCAACAAATGGAGTTTATTCATATCGTGCACAAGGCTCCGTATATCATAGCATCGGTAGTTCTGTACCTATGGATGGAATGAGACCAAGATATTTGCAATTATATATTTATGATACTGACCACGAGATTGAAAATAGACAACATGACAATGCAGCAATGAGGCCAGACCTACTTTTGACACTAAAACATATTTTAGATATCCACAATCCTTTTGTACAAGTATTTCGACATTTGAGCCAGCGGGATGATATACAAAATTGTAGAATAAGAATAAAAGAGCTTGCAGTAAATAGACACATTCATGAGTTACCAACTGCATCACAAGTAGCAGATATAATTGTCGGAGATGAAGAAGATACCAATTTGAATAATAGGGATATTATAGTTCAAACAAGAAGTGGAAATTTACAAAGAGTTCAAGATACTGCATTGTTTTATGATCCATTACAATATCCACTTTTACTACCATACGGTGAACATGGATGGGATCTACACATACATGACAATGGAGTCACAACAATAAGCTGTAGAGATTATTATTCTCATCTTTTGTAGGTGAATAACATACCAATTACCTCCACTTACTTTTATTTTTTTAATCATTATTGATTTGTTTATGTGTTTAGATACGACCAATGGAGATGTCACTACTTTTGCACGGCGGTCGCCTATTACGTTAAAATAGAAACTATGAGACTAAGGTACCTCCGAAACAATCAAGATACCATTAGGGCTGAATTATATCAAGGTTTGCAGGATGCTCTTGCTTCTGGAGAGACGTCTACCGGTTAGTAATACTTCGTAAACAATTATTTATTATGTTTCTGTAACTTCACATTCAAAATTACATGTTGTAACTTTATTTCATTTTACTATAACCTTTAGGAAATGTTGGTGTTCGAAAAATTCTTCCATCATCTCACACCGGTAGTCCTCAAGATATGCATAATCGATATCAAGATGCAATGGCAATAGTGCGAAGGTATGGAAAACCTGATTTATTTATTACTATCACATGTAATGCTAAGTGGTTAGAGATTACATAAGAACTACTACCCGGTCAACAAGCCCAAGATAGACCCGATTTAACAACAAGGATATTTCATGCTAAATTAGAACAACTAAAACACGACTTATATGAAAAAGGCGTATTAGGTAAAGTCATTGCACATGTGCACGTCATTGAGTTTCAAAAGAGAGGTCTACCTCGTTCACATATATTCTACATGAAAATGATAAGATTAACAACCCTGACGATTATGATGCTTTAGTAAGAGCTGAAATCCCAGATAAAGATTTAGAACCAGAATTACATGATGCAGTTATAAAACAAATGGTTCATACTCCATGTGGTCGTTTTAATGCTAATGCCACGTGCATGAAAAATAATCAATGTAAGAAAGGATTTCCAAAGTCTTTTGCACCAATAACTTTACAAGGAAGTGATTCGTATTCAATTTATAGAAGACGTGACAATGGAGTAAAAGTACAAAGAGGTGGACAAATAATTGACATCGCTGGGTCGTTCCTTATAATCCTTTTACTACTAAAATATGATTGTCATATAAATGTTGAAATTTGCTCAAGTATTACATCTGTGAAATATTTATACAAATATGTTTATAAAGGGTCGGATCGTGTTTCTGTAAACATATCTTCTAACTCAAATGATGCGGATGAAATTTCACAGTTTGTTAACGCTAGATGGATTTGTGCACCTGAGTCAATATGGCGAATATTTAACTTTGCGCTATGTTCTATTTCTCCTTCTGTTATAGGACTACAAATACATCTTCCAAATAGACAAAAGCCACAATTTAGTGCAAACGAAAACTTAGGAACTATTTTGAGTGATGAACATAGATCTAAAACAATGCTTAATGAATTTTTCACTAAAAATACTAACGATGTCAATGCACGTCAATACTTATACTACGAATTTCCTGAAAAATATTGGTGGGAATATAAACAAAAAGAATGGATATGTAGACGAAACAATCGTAAGGTAATTGGTCGAATTTATACGTATCTCCTACAAAAGGCGATCAATTTTATTTACGATTACTTTTAAACCATGTTAGAGGTCCGACATCTTTTACGCACTTACTTACCGTTAATGAAACTCAGTATAACACCTTTAAAGAAGCCGCTGAACATAGAGGTTTCCTTGAAAATGATAATAGTATAAAGGAATGATTACAAGATGCTTCAAACACACACTACACCATTATAAACTATTAACAACGGGTAAAAACCGTTGTTAAGCCCAAAAGCAACGGGTAAAAACCGTCTTCAACACAGGAGTGGTTGAGTTTAGCGACGGGAGAAAACCGTTGCTTTATGTCCAAAAGGCAACGGGTATAAACCATTGCAAATTGGGACAAAGGCAACGGGTATAAACCGTTGCTTTGTGGACAATAGGCAACGGGTATAAACCGTTGCAAACTTGGCCAAAGGCAACGGGTATTAATCGTTGTAAATTGGGCCCAAGGCAACGGGTATGAACCGTTGCAAATTGGGCCAAAGGCAACGGGTATAAACCGATGCTTTATGGACAATAGGCAACGGGTATAAACCGTTGCTTAATGTACAATAGGCAACGGTTACGAACCGTTGCTTAATGGGCAAAAACTCAACGGATATAAACCGTTGCTTTCTGTCCAAAAAGCAACGGGTGCAAGCATTGCTTTATGGCAAAAAAAGGTTAAAAACCGTTGCTTTATGCCCAAAGTCACACATAAAGCAACGGTTAACACCCATTGCACATAGTGGTTGCTCCTGCTCCTACAAAATCACATCTGTAACTCACTACCGCGTTACACGCATATCTCAGTATATATACCAAAATATTAATATATATCAAAATATGCCAGAATATCAAAATATTGGTACACAAGCACTATAAACATATCGCACATATACCATACATATAAAATTATCAAACTTATAATTACACTCATTGTTTTGCAAACAGAATGCTACCGTGCCGGAATATCATACTTATTACACTGCATTGTTTATTACACTACACTACAAAGATTTCATTAATTACACTACACTACAAAGATTTCATTAATTACACTACATTGTTTTGCAAGCAGTGAAGTCTACATATAATAAACACATTAAAAGGATGCTGAGCAGGTTAGCCGAAGCTGATATTTCTTTGGCTCATGCTATGGTGCATACAGTATTCTATCCAATTCCTGCGCAAAAGTAAAAACAGGTTTTAAACTCAAATCATACAGCGAATGCGGCGAGTGTTTCTGCTGGTAATCCAACATTGATTAAACGAGTTAATTATATGCATTCTAACTGTTATAACTTTTAAATCAATTATATGCATTCTAACAACTGTAATTCCTTTTGTTGTCTGCTTCAAAACCAATCCCCTGTCAACTGCACATTCACATCACATCACAAAAACTATAACAGTCTTCTTCTGACTGCTCTGCGGCCTTCAACTTCCCTTTCATCCACCATTTACATCCCCCAAAACTTAATGAAACATCAATCCTAAAAGATGAATATAATGATGGAACTCAAATGACAGCTTATATGGTAACACTCAGGGCCGGTTCTATACAATAAGTTGCCCTAGACGAGGAAATTTTTTGTTTCCTTTCACAAAACAATAATAGTAGTAATAACGTTATGAACATCAGTTCATTAATCTCACAAAAATGACAAAACACACTCAAAATACGGATAAAAACAAAAACGTAAACATTAATCCAAAGCTGTTATAGCCTTCAATTGGAACAATCAGTTAACTCTTATAGTCTTATTTACTAAAAAAATATTTCTTTTAAGCTTTTAAGAGAGTCGGCAACCAAAATTTGAGATATCAGTATTAGAATCGTTAATTCGTCATTACCTTGAGCTACAGGCTATACCATCCTTGGAATTGAAACTAAAGGCTGAAGCTGAACTGGTCCGATTGGAGTGGATGTCCAGAGGAGGAGGAGCTGGACTCCAACAACATTTCCATATTTCCTATTCAAACCAATCACTACACATTTCATTTCCTCTTCAAACCAAATCACAACCATAACACTGTCAGCATAATTCAACTATCCCAACCAACCTCTCTAACTCCACATTCTGCAATGAACTCCAGCATTACAAACTGCCTCCCACTTCCTATTCACCAACTCTACCACAAACCACCAGTATCAACCACTCCAACCACCAGTAAACACTCCAGTAACCACTCCAGTTCTCTACCAAACATTCTAGTCCCCTACCATTTCAGTCCCCTCCCCTACATCATAACCAAATTATTTTACTACCCATTAAACCCAATTAGTACGATACACACATAAATTTTTTTAGCTGATCAATTTTTAGTTTATTGGACCTCCATTCATCGTTCAGGCACATTGATCATTTTTTTTGTTTTTTGATTTTGTCCTTGAATTTTGACTTTACTTCCTAGTATTTGATAAATTGTCGATTATCTTGTAAACAAGACAGACCAGGACAACATACACATGCATTTGCATATGCAAATTTCATATACAGCAAACAAAAGAAAATCAGCAATATATGCAAAGAACAAGTCAGAAATATCAATACCTCCGACTAAAGATATCGTATCAAACCCTTATGATGGCTCACATAACCTCCGGCTCCAACATCCCCAAAGGTCTCGGTAAATTGTCGACATATTTTGGCGGTTAGCTCATCCGGCAATAAAATTTTGTCCAACAACACTTTTTCATATGTGGGTGGTACTGGTTTTCCATGAATTACTAATGCTGTGGAATCTCGGCATATAGTACCCGTTATATAAAAATTACTGGAGTGAATATATGGAATCACATTTACAGAACTAACAAGCTCCTAAACATTTAAGACCATTGTGCAGAGCTACACAAGTCCTAGACCCATTGTGTATGCGATATTCGATCTTTAAAATCATGCAAGATTGGAATGGAAGGTGTAAACTTTTATGATCTTTCTATATCCTTTTTTGTTTTGGAGTTTATTGATTTATTTTTGGACATAATGGCTATTGGAGTGTCAATGAAAATTGAAACCAAAACAGATATAAGATAAAGACTACGATGAGTATAAGTATACAAACTAGATCGCTATTGACAAAGAATTTAGTGAAGGTTGTGCCCACCAGAACTTATCCATGTGTTCATTGTTATTGATTTGCTAAAACTACTTAAAACTGCTTAATTTGCTCTATCCTATGGTTATAGCATTATAAATATTGCTAAACATTCTCTTATATCTTATGATTATGTTAATTTGGATTTGAAAATGTCATATACACCTCTTGTGAACCTAATTATGACGTACATGTCAAACGTGAACCTTTGTTGCATAACCTCTTTTTCTATAACAAAAGATAATTTGGAATCTATAAATACACATGCACTAATACTCATTAATTTGTTTATATGCACAATAAGAGAGAGCAGTAAACTCGGTTGAAGCACAAAAAGACTGATTGGTCGATTAAAATAGTACCTGTTGCAATTACTTCGTCCTTGAAGTTCAGGATTTCACATCTTTGGTCGATTAATTGATTGTTCGGAGTGGCAAACTGAGAAGATGCGATTTCACTGCCTACTTGACGATTATCTTGAGCTATGCTGAGAAGACGCTCCAGTTTATCATCCATATTGTCCAGCTTCATCAGTTTTTGCTCCACATTTTGCAATCGCTGCTCATATACTCCTTGGGCCTGTTTGAGCCGTTTGCATGGAATGGCAACACTCTTAACTTGGCTAAGAGCTATATTGGTCCCAATACTTCGGCTCCTGCCCTTTACATCTTTACCGAACACTGATATAGAGACGGCTTCATCACCACCACTCGTCGTTTCCTTTTCTTTTTCAATTTTGTCCTAAAAAGTAAATACATATATATATGAGTAATGAAAATTTAATTTAGAGGCGTTATTATTTGTTTAACTTACAAAGTAAGAAGATGTCGCATCTGACGTGCTGCCATCTTTTTTCTTATGCGTCTTCTCCCATACTTGAAGACGTGATACTTCTGTTCCCAGACTACTTGAATCGACCTGCATACAATGACCTAAAATTATATTTGGAACTAATGGTATATGCAATGTGATGCACCAATTCAATGACACATACCATTTCTTGAGTAATCATAGCGTGACTCTTACGTCCCGAATGATGGCCATATTCGAGCATTGATCTATTTTGTTTGCCTCGCTTCCTTTTCCTTTTCGCCTCGGGTTTTGATTCGTTTCTTATGAACTCATCCCAATCATCTTGAGCAATTTTCAGTGGACAATTTCTCATTCTTTCTTCGTCAGTGATGAAATGGTCATAATGATTCTTGCGCAAATCATTCTTGTGTCTCCTAAAAGCCTCGGACATTTTTTTCATAATAAGGTCCTTTGATAGAGGATCGAGCTCATAATATTTCTGCATAACAAAAAATGCATGTAAACCATTTTTTATTTATGTATTAAAAGCATTATAAATGAATTTAAACCATCTAAGTTCATGCACACAGTTTACATTTCAAAGTATATGGATTTTTACATTTCAACGTATATAGTTTCATCAGTCTCTATGAATAAAGTGATCAATCTAAATATCCTATAAATATCATAAAAGAATATATCTTGAAATAGAAACAGTACATAAATATGGTCTCATATGAACCCTCGCTCATTCAGGCCTATTTTACAATCAGAAACAGAAACAGTACAGAAACAGAAACAGTACATAAAAAGAGTGCATATTACAATCAGACGACTATATTTTACAAACAGAAACAGTACATAAAAATGGTTATGAGATTGGAGAACTTACCTCCAATTGATTCCACACGTCTTCCTTGTAATTTGGCGGAACTTTTTTCCAACTTGGATATGAGATTGGCACATGATTTCTTACTAGTTTACCAATCTTCGTAGCGACCTTTGAACCATTTTTTCCGATTAGAGAACCGTAGTTGTCTATATCAATTTTCTCCCGTTTTAAAGTGGATGATTGTGAAGTTGTATCATTTGACGGTGGTGTGGCATCTTGTGACATTATGTCCTGCAAAGTCTAAAATCCTAAAATAATCCCAACAACATTATAACATACATTTCTTCCCCTTCCAACCCATCCATGTGATGCCCGATTGCTGTCGGCCAAATTATTGCACGGAGTCCCCTCCATAATAAGATCAAATGCCTTATACGTCTTAATAAAATTTGCTCCAAGCGATCACTGTTAAGCTGTTGTACATCTGATATATGAACCAACGTCCCCTTATTGATTTGTCTTATCCCACCAACTTCTCACCACATTACGATTTTTGTCAGTCCGACTGACAATAATCGTAATGTGATGAGAAACTGGTGGGATTCGACAAATCAGAAGCGGACGTTGTTTACTATATCAGATGTACAGCAACTTACCAGTAATCGCTTGGAGCAATTTTATTAAGTCATATAATGCGTTTGTTCTTGTTATGCAGGGGAATCCGTGCAATAATTTGGCTAACAGCAATCGGGCATCACAGGGATGGGCGGGAAGGGGAACATTCACTTTTATGCGGCAGTGATAAAGTCTTCCTGCATCACCAGAATTTTAAACTTAAGCGGATTCAAAACAATATCTAAAATACTGACTGAAATAAAGGATGCAAATGCAAAAATATATTACCTTAGCACTGCTGAACTAAAGGGTGCAAATACAATATCTTGAACTGCCTGTCTACCTACAAACACAAAGAAAGAAAGAATAGTCAAGCTGATCATATGTATGTATGTGTACATGTGTGTATGTATGTGATCATATGTAAGTACCTACAACTACAAACACAAAATGAACTCTTGCAATATATCCATCCTTATGGATCCATCAGGATATTATAATGGCACTAATAAAAATTGTAATGCATCTATTACTATCATATAACACACCATTTTACATTTTACACCATTTTAAATAAATATTTTGTTAAGGTACAATAACTGCTATGAAATACAAAGTTAACATATGCATTTGATAAGATCTTCTAATTTTTCATTGTCTTCAAAAGCTGATTGATAAACGGTGGGAAACTCAGTGCCATCCACATTTATGGTCAACCATTTTGGTGTATGCAAAACCACAAACCATCCGTTATTTTTTAAATCTTTTGAGTAGAACACTTGACTCGCTTCCGATGCAAGAATAAATGGCTCATCATTCACGCTATCTTTATTCTTCAATTTTCCCAAGTTAACTGTGATCAAGCTTGAAACAGAATCTATTTTACAACCATTGATCTTATCTTCGACCTTTACCCAATCACAATTAAAAACTGTTTGTTTGAAGTCAATGTAATCCAACTCAATTATCTGTTGAATGACTCCGTAATAAGTTTTTTCTGCTTCCTTAAAAAATTTATCCTTCCCACTCGCTCTAAATTGTGTAATTGCTCTCATGCATACACCACTATCCTGTGTTAGCTTTCGCTCTTCATAACTCTTCGGAGAAAATAAAAACCCTTTCACTTGGTACTTCATATAACTACGGGCATCAAACTTCGACCCGTTAACTAACCGCCAAAGAGTTGAGTCAACATCGACGGTCTTCAACAACTACAACAAACACAATAAGTAAAAAAACATTGTCAAGGAGGTGTATGGTCAACTTGAAAATACATTAAATATTTAATACATATACCTCCTCATGTAACCAAAAAGTTAAATTTTTAATAGCTTCCCCAGATGTACCCCCGCCTCGAGTTTGAGATTTGGTGCTTTGAACATAGGAGTTATACCTCCTACGAAAAACACACAATAAATACTATATATATGAATTGATTTACAATAATAAGAATTCAAAACAAATTCATGAATTTACTTCTTCCATTCATCCAATCCGTCATACTTATCAAGGACCCATTTACGCACTTGTTGAAATTGCACTTGAGTTAACGTTATATCTTTACCATTATCTAGTGCCATTTCATCAGCAAACTCATCATCCTCGTCTAAAAACGCTTCACGTGTATGTTTATGAGTGCCAGCACCTCCTTTTGGCATATACTCCATGTAGTAAAGACTAGCTTCTTGTACAATATATCCTTCTGCAATACACCCTTCAATATATCTTTTGTTGCGCACATATCCTTTATATGTTTTCATCAACCTATGAAGATGAATAATTGTAAAATGTAGACATCAATAGCTATTTAAATCGAATAATTATGTACATAACTAAAATTAGTAATTTACCGTTCAAATGGGTACATCCACCTATATCTAACAGGACCAGAAATCAATGCTTCATTGGCTAAATGAACCATAAGTTGAATACTGATATTAAAAAATGCAGGTGGAAAATGTTTTTCAATAACACACATTGCTTCTACCAAACTAGCCTTTGCTTTTAGAAGATGTTCCCTGTTGATCACCTTTGAGCACAAAATGTTATAAAAGAGACTAATGCGGTGAATAGCATTCCGTAGATCCTTATGTTGCGGAAAACAATGTTGAAGCAATACCGGAAGTAAATGTTGCATTATGACGTGGTAATCATGTGACTTCATATTTTTTAGTTCAGGAGGGTTGATGCTCACATTGTTATGGAAGTTCGAAGAGAATTTGCTCGGCACTTTCAAATTTTTTCAAAATGGTGCAAAACCATATCTTTTCTTCTTTGCTCAAAGTGAAAGTCGCATTTGGTATGGTTACTTTACTTGTTTTAGGATCTTCTATCACCCACAACTTTTGTTTTATACCCATGATTTTCAAATCCTTCCGTGCATTGATCCCATCGTTCGACATGTCTTTATGGTTCATAATTGTGTTGATTAAATGTTTCGTGACATTCATCTCCGTATGCATAACATCAATATTATGTCGGGTCAAATTTGTTTTCCAATATGGCAAATCAAAGAACTTCGACCTCCTATACCATGCAGGAACTTCTTCATCTATTGTCTTTTTCCGTTTTCGACCAATTTTCGGTATGTTTTTACCAACTTTCATTTTTATATTCGCTACATTTTTTTCAAATTGATAACCAGTTAGTGGTTTTGGAGGACGCTTAAGTTCTTTCTCGTTGTTGAAATTTGTCTTATCGTATCGAAACTTGTGTCCGGACGGAAGAAATCTACGATGTCCCATGTAACAAATCTTCTTACTTTCAGGGAGATAAATAGATGTAGTTTCTTCTCCACAAATAGGACATGCAAAGTAGCCGTGAGTTGTACATCCCGATAAAGTCCCAAGAGCGGGATGATCATGGATTGCCCACAACGCTCTAGCTCTCATTATGAACTCAGATTTCTTAAATGAATCAAATGTAACGACTCCTTCCCATAACTGCTTTAACTCGTCTATCAAAGGTTCTAAATAAACATTAATATCCTTCCTCGGTTGTTTTGGCCCAGAAATCAACAGTGTTAACATTGAGAATTCTCTTTTCATGCACAAAGACGGAGGAAGGGTATATGGTACTACAATTACTGGCCAACAGCTGTAAGGGTTAGTTAAAGAAGCATTCGGACAGAAACCATCTGTTGCTATTCCAAGCGTGATATTTCGTGGTTCAGCAGCAAACGAAGAATCAAAAGAATCTGTAGTTTTCCATTGAGAAGTATCACGTGGATGACGCATTACGGTTGTACCGGACTTGGCACGACCATGCCAGGTCATCGCTTCTGCTATCCATGGTACAGTATACAGTCTTCTCAATCTAGAAATTAAAGGAAAATGTCTTAAGGTCTTTTGAGGTACTGTGGTAGCTTTTCTCTCTTCGTCGAATGATGTCTTATATCTTGGTGCGTTGCAATTTGTACATGAAACTTTGTTCGCATTATCTTTCCAGTACAAGATGCAGTCATTAATGCATGCATCATAAGTTATGTAATTCATCCCAACTTGCTTAATGATCTTCTTCACGTCAGGGTACTTTGACGGTAGCGTGTTACCTTCGGGGAGTAACTCCTTTATGAATTCGAGTAGTGCAGTCACACCATTGTCTGAAAAGCCGTAATGGGTCTTCAAGCTATTCAGTTTCACAATGGCATATAACTTTGTAATCTCTTTTGGACAAGAAGGATACAATGGCTCTGTTGCAGTTGCACTATCAAAAAATGATTTATCCGTAAACTGCTCACCAATATTAGCATTATCATGCAACTGACTTGTAGGTTGAAAATGATGTAATCTATCTGCATCATTGATCAAATCCTCCATCCTAATATGTTCGGACTCATCAGTATTTGTGGCATGACTAACCGGTTGTTGTTTTGACTTCTCCGGTATTCTTTCCCCGTGAAAACACCACACGGTATATGATTGAACAATGCCATATCTAAGCAAATGAAAATGAATGTCATTTAATTTGAATGTATCTTCATTTTTGCACCGCGTGCAAGGGCACGAATACTTTTCCTTATTGCCACCATTTTCAGCAACAAATTTAACGAAATTTCTCACACCTTCCACATATTCTGTATTTCTTGATTAGATTGATTCATCCATTGTTTGTCTATACTAAAAGACATACTGAAAGAAAATAACAAGAGCTAATAAGAAATCATGGGTAACAATATCTTATGGCTTTCCACCAAGTTCAACTCTGATATTAACTAAACAGATGTATATTCTTCTGATTTCACTTGAAATTTAACATTAGCATCAAACTGTTTCCAAAAAATTTGTCATTACAACGGTGCCATTTTGTAGCACCAGAGTAATGTCTATGCATTACCCCTCTCCTGATACTTGGCTTGCGCCATTAACAACAATTTTATCCACTTACTAAATATGGTCTCATTTTTAGTAAAACAAAATTCATTGCATCAACTTATACACTAGCAGTCACTATAAGCAGCTATGTCTAACTAGCATGCAGTACATTACAACATTTAGGCTTTAGTAAATATGAGAATGCACACTACAACACTACTTCTCTTCCATGTTGCAATGTTTGGCTGATGATACACCACACGTACGGGAACGTGTTAGATTATCTCACATTGTATAATTTGTAAAACAAATCATATATAAATGTAAAAAGATCATCCTTTGCATAACCAATTATTTCTTAGTTCTCTAACACTGTACACTTAAAACATCAAATATGTATTCTGATGGTTCAGATTAGAAGGTGCATCTCTACTTTGGCAAACTGTTAAAGAGTAGTAGATATTGACTATAATCAATCCCCAAAAACATCAATCCTAAAAGATGAAGATAATGATGGAACTCAAATGACAGCTTATATGGTAACACTCAGGGCTGGTTCTATACAATAAGTTGCCCTAGACGAGGAAATTTTTTGTTGCCATTCACAAAACAATAATAGTAGTAATAACGTTATGAACATCAGTTCATTAATCTCACAAAAATGACAAAACACACTCAAAATACAGATAAAAACAAAAACGCAAACATTAATCCAATGCTGTTATAGCCTTCAATTGGAACAATCAGTTAACTCTTATAGTCTTATTTACTAAAAAATATATTTCTTTTAAGCTTTTAA
Organism: Allium cepa; assembly: GCA_030765085.1. Lineage (NCBI taxonomy): Eukaryota > Viridiplantae > Streptophyta > Magnoliopsida > Asparagales > Amaryllidaceae > Allium > Allium cepa. The sequence continues at coordinate 72,514,474 of CM060946.1, read as the reverse complement.
GAGAGTCGGCAACCAAAATTTTGAGATATCAGTATTAGAATCGTTAATTCGTCATTACCTTTGAGCTACAGGCTATACCAGCCTTGGAATTGAAACTAAAGGCTGAAGCTGAACTGGTCCGATTGGAGTGGATGTCTATAGGAGGAGGAGCTGTGAAGCGCCGTTGCCGTGGATGGGGTGCGGCCGTACGGAGGCGACTGAGGCGGTCAGGTGGGTTAGCGTAGGGTTTTTTTGTTCGGTCGTCAGTGAGTGTTGCAATATCTCTGTGCGCGATTGTGAAATTTGAACTAGGGTTTTTTTTGGTTGCCCCCCATAGGGTGGGTTGCCCTATTCCATAGCCTAGCCCGCCTAGCCCAATAACCGGGCCTGGTAATTCTTTTTGGCTCCCAGCGAATATTTGGCACAAAATTAGCGCCATTATTTGCCACAACATTTACGACGGTTACAAACCGTTGCTAATTAGCCACAGTTGAAAACCGTTGCTAGTTGGAACGAAGCGCGCCAAAAATTATGGCGCGAAAGGATGAAATTCACCGCCATCATTTGTCTCCAAAAATGCTATGGTTAATAACCGTTCCCAATTAGCAACGATAAAAAACCGTTGCTAACTGAACCAAGACGGTTATTAACCGTTTCTAAATGGCAACGGTTAATAACCATTGCCAAATGCGTGGATGGTTAGTTGCAAATCTCAGTATTTGGTGTAGTGACACACATGCCCACCACTTTAAGAAGATTGTTTGTCACGATTTTAGTGTATTGCGAGCCATGCATGGTGCGAGAACTATGGCATGAGTTTTTACCATATTTAATTGAAGATTATCCTTCTACGCATACTAATAACCAAAATAATATATATCTAATAACCCGATGTCTTTTCGACCTTAATAACCTCCTAAACCAATATAACAAAACAGTTTTTGACTATGACATTCCTCATAACAATCTACATTTTTTCCAACACTATAACAGTTCAACCCTTATTTTAGAAGAACAATCTACAGAGATACCACAAACCGATATAGATTCCGTAAATAACTTAAACGCAGAATAAAATGAAGCATTTCAACTGATCATGCATTCGGTAAAATAAAAAACTAATTCTATATATTTCATAGACGGTCCAGGAGGTACAGGAAAAACTTATCTTTATAGAGCAATTTTAGCCCATATACGAATCCAAGGCCTTATTGCTATTGCGGTTGCTACCTCTGGAATTGCTTCTCTCGCATTGCCTAGAGGTCGAACTACGCACTCTAGATTTAAAATTCCTATCAACTTGGATTCTTCGTCAACATGTTACATTCCTAAACAATCTGATAAAGCAAAACTATTGCATTTGGCCACTGTTATACTATGGGACGAAGCAACAATGGCTCATCGCTATGCATTTGAAGCCTTAGATAGAACATTAAGGGACCTAACAGGTGTACATACTCCATTTGGTGGGAAGATTATTATATTAGGTGTTGATTTTCGACAAGTACTACCCATTGTCGCAAAAGGTACTAGAGCTCAAATAGTCGATTCATGTATTGTACGATCATATTTGTGGACAAGTGTCCATGTACTTCATTTAACACAAAATATGCGAGCAAGAAACGATCAATCATTTGTCGAATTACTTTTACATATGGGAAATGGAACAGAACCTTATGTACAAGATGATCTTATTAAACTCCCAGATGATATTGTTATACCCAACAGCAATACAAATTCTCTACGTCATTTAATTGATGAAGTCTTCCCTACATTCCATGGAAATTTAGGTAACACTGATTATATAATGAATAGAGCAATATTAACACCAAGAAATGAAACAACGGATGATATAAATAATGCAATCATACAGCTGTTTCCAGGAGAAGAACATATTTATTATTCTTTTGATAGAGTTGAAGATGATAGTACTAATTTGTACCAGCCAGAATTTCTGAACTCTCTTGCTTTAGGTGGCTTTCCACCACATAAACTAACACTTAAAGTAGGATCACCAATAATGTTACTTAGAAATATAGACCCAAAAATTGGATTATGTAATGGAACAAGATTAATATGCCGTATCTTCCTTAGAAATCTCATTGATGCAGAAATTACAATTGGTCATTATCGTGGTACAAGGGTATTCATTCCACGTATCCCCCTAAAGCCTTCTGAAAATATTAACATGCCTTTTAACTTCATTCGCTAACAATTTCGAATTAAATTATCATTTGCTTTAACAATTAATAAATCACAAGGACAAACCATTCCTCATGTTGGAATTTATCTTCCAAAGCACGTTTTTAGTCATGGTCAACTATATGTGGCGTTATCCAGAGGAGTTGCATGAAACTCAACAAAGATTTTAGTACAAAAAGGTAAAATTCCACGTAACAAGGGAACTCATACTCGAAATGTAGTGTACAAAGATGTTTTGTTGTCGTGCAATCAAAACTTAAACTAATTACAATTAACATGATCTTTTCCACCAAATTTTTTCAATATTCATTATTCATTTTCAACATATCACTGCGTACTGTCCTTCTGCATTTACCAAAGTAACTTCATCATTTCACTTATATTCCAGTTACTCTTTATACCCATGTATTAATTCATGCTCAAATTTGACACTTTCGTTTACATCAACTATATAACAACAATAATTTCAAATTTTTACACTCATTATAAACACATGTATGACATAAACTAATCCCTAAAAAAATGTTTTCAACTCCGCCATCACCTATTACTTAGTGATGCCGGTCTCAAGCCCGGATAAAGAAGGAGAGAAAACATTTTAGAAACAAAGAGGCAATAATGTAGTCATGCAGGAGTAGCAGCAAAATAATAGTATGAGTATTCAATCTTAACCGGTAAGCCTATGCAGCTGTATGACAATACATTTTCTGTATGCACTACTTTATATTAACAAAAATTTAACTCACGGTTGTCTTCGTACACGTCCAACGGACGTGCCATGCATACTGGTATTTTTTATGGCAAATTGAATGCACTAGATCTCATCGAAAGTTAAATATTACAATAGAGGGTGAGATTCTGATCTACCGTAAAGCAAAAGTGGTTTTTAATAGCAGTCATTTTATTTAGACTTTAAATATTGTTATAACTACAATGTTGCTATTGTTATTTACTGCATGATAAATTTAACGGGATAAATGAATTACTAATATTATTTATATAAATAATTAACATTATATTATGTGAATAAAGAATTAATTTTTCCTTTTTATTAACATGAATGCCGAAGAAGGATTTAATTGGTATAATTTATTGAATTTATTATAAGAAAAATGAATATTAGTTGGTTGAATTTATTCATATTGTTTAAATATAAGATCACTTAATTAAGTTAAATATATGAAAACTATTAATCTATCTATATTAAATAACGGGGAATAGAAAATTTCATGTCTTCTATTAATTGTAGGAATTCGCTCTCTTCTTCACCCTCTCATGTGTTTATTTTGGGATCCCGATAATTTATCCTTATTACAATAATTTACAATGTTCTACACATATTTTCCATCAATTTACATTCAAATACCAATGTTTTATTATTTCTACAATCATTTACCGATTTCTTCTCAAAATTCTACTATTGTTTCATTCAGGTTGATATATTTAGATTATGTAAGGGATCACTGAATAAATTCAATTAACCAATATTTATTAATTCATTTTGTAGTCTTAAAAATGATAATTTTACCTGCATACCACATTCATGTTAATAAAAACATTAAAATTAATTTTCTATTCATGTGTGTGTGTATTTTGAATAAACTCAAGAGATCTAGCGGATCAGTAAACTTCTAAGGAAAATTAAGTTATGTTTGTCCACTTCAACTCATGACACCTATAACTACCTGGTGCTACTTTTACAAGAATATGTGCATACACACACAGCAAATAACATTAATTATCAGCAACTGAACTACAAAATAGGCACAATAACAGATATAATTAAACTGTTCAATAATTGGCCCATTAAACTTAATATAACGCAAATGGTTAATTACTGATACCCTATTCTCAAATCTTTTCATATACCATATGTCAGCATCACATTATAAATACTATTTTTATTATATTATAGTATGAAACACACGGGTAGTATGCTTAATAAATGTAAAACAACAAGTGGCAGTTAGATAGAACTTTGTCTATGTCTATAGAAATAACATGTTGGTGTTCAAAAATAAAATGGCGGGTGAGAAATATTATAACATTGTAAGTAATTGTAAAAATGAAAAAGTATAAGTATTTAAAAATTAAAATATCAAGAGAGAATCAAGAAGGGAAGAAATTTCCTTACAGTAATAAGAAAGCATGGAATTCTTTTGTTCTTCCATTGTTTGACTAGTATGTAACCCATGTGTTTCACACGTCACGTTTTAGAAAAATAATTTTATAAATATTCTTAAAGAATTAAATTTATTATGCAATGTATAATGAAACTATCAAGGTAATTGAGTTATGCATTACACTTATTATTTTTTAGTATGTAATTTTTGTTATGTAATTTATCTATTTTCGTATTTGTATAAAAAATCAAATTAAAATTTTGTAGATGATAATGAGTTAAATATCGATTCATCCTTTTATAACATTTAGTATTTGCTAAGAAAATAAGCGAAAGTCAGTATTCTTAAGATAATTGAGTTAATATAAACATAAAAAATATATTATATTATCAAAGTAAAAAACAAAATATTTATCTAATGATTAAAAGAAATGTTGACTAAAAAAACTATATAAATTATATTGTGTTTTAGTTATGTAAAATTAATAATACAGTGTTGGCTAAAAATTTAGCCAACCTCTAGATTATGAGTAAGACTTGATAGTAGCAAAGGCGGCTTGCTTACACCTTGATTTATAAGTGGAAAATGATGACATAAAGTGCAATCAGTAGAGACCCAAGGTTCATAGTGATTAGATCAAAGTTGATGTATGTCCACTATGAGGAACTTTTTATTACTTTATTTCTTTTATAATAGCTTGAATTAAAAAGATAATAGCAAGAGATCAAATGCTTGGGAGCTTGTGTTGTTCAATCTTTGTGACAATGTATGTCTTGAGGTATTTATAGCTGTTGGAATCTTTGTTGAATGGCCAAGATTACACTGCCAAGGTCCAAAAATCGTTCCACGCCTTGAGGGGCTTGGCAAATGTGCGCCGGCTAGGATGCAAATTAGATTATGTGGTTCAGAAGATGTCAACTGGCAGTCCATACTTTGACAAGACCCAATCAGTGACATGTGGCATAGGATCAATGAGCGGTTGTGCAATGACACTTTTCCAGTGTGGCAGCAAAGGGCATGGAATGGTTACGCACAGTCGCGCTTTTGTCAAATGAAAAGTTGCGTATGTGCCAGTCTTTTTAGAGGAACAATGCATGTGAAACTTCCTTTTGCAAGGGCAGTTGGGCGCTTGTAGCCAAAGCTTGTCGCGCCAAGTCGGGGGGAGCTCCATACAGTGTGGGCGATTAGTTCCAGAGGCGAAATGGGGACCTTGCCGAGGAGTGGGTCAATGGCCGGGTTGCTTGACTATTTATAGGTATTCCGCATGTCAAGCTGCTGTCTGTGTATCGCCCACTGACGACCATATGGGCTTTGTTTGAGTAACGAACACAACAGTCGGCTGGGGCGCTTGATTGGTGAGCCTAGTTGTTCAGGCCGAAGGAGGGGGCATATAAAATGGGCGAGTCAAGGTGCGCCAGCTTTTGAAAGCATGCGGGCCAAGGCATGGGTCGAGATGTTGGCTATTTGAATCATGCAGGCCAATTGTGCTACGCGGGTCGTCCCACTCCATTCATGTAAGAAAATCAAGCAACATTTTTCCTCCCAAGTTCGTGCATGTGAGCAAGTGCAGACTTGTCAATTATGCATTTGATGTTGCTACATGTGCCCTTGTTCTATTGGTGATGGTGGTTTATTTTCCAAGATAACATAGAGATGGTTTAGTTTCACAATGTGTGATTTGACATAGTTATTGTTGAAACCTAGACAACTCAAATTGCTTCCTACGTGACTAATCCAGCACTTCAAATTGTTCATTGTCGCCTATAAAAGTTTTCCTTCCATTTTTCTTATCCTTACTTAACCCTTCTACTCTGCCATTAAGAAAAAGAAAAGAACTTTCTACTTCTTCGTCTTTACTCAATAACTGCAATCTTCAATTTTAATCAGTGAGTATCTTTCATTCTCATCTTGCTATGCTTTTTGGCTTTACTGTTATGTTGACTTCTACATTGTATTGGGTTTTTGATTTTCTTACTATACATGGCGTCAAACGATTGTCGTTTGAAATCAATGGTGATCGTTCGACATTGAACACTGACTAGGCCATCTAAAAACTTCATGAGTTGATATTACTGAACCGCCCCCTCCCCTATTAGAGTAGTGAGCTAGCAGATTGGGTCTTGACCTATGAATTGTTAGAACTGGAATAGTCTGCAGCAGAAGTAATGGGTGAATTTCAATTTCCTTTTACCATTTTGTATCTTTATTGGACCTATAAATTCTTATTTATTTGAAACATTTCTAAATTCTTTTAAATAAAATCATTATTTTATTTTAATTTATAATATTGTTTTATATTATGTTATTAATGTTATATTATATATGTGTGTGTGTGTGTAACATAGTAATCCGTGCAAGGTATAACATACCCATATATAAATGTTGGGATTTACAGTGCGAGTAATGGACATATTAGTTCATCTAGTGTACAAATATATTATCCAAATGCATGTTAATATACTTTAATTTATGTATACAAAATATTACAAATATATATAAACTATATTTTATTTTAAATAGTTTTATGAATGTATATACATTAGAATTTTAACATTGAAAATACATGTATATATATAATTATATAAGCTTGTTTAAAAAATTTATAATATTGTATTATTTCCTTATAAAACCAAAAGCAATACAATTTTTTTATATTTAAAAAATGTATACATGTAGATAATATATAGTAAATATAAGATGTTAATCCTTTAAAAGTATATAAGGTATATATTAAATATATATATATATATATGCACCTAATAATACGCACGACAAAGAAGAATTTTTTAAAATTTAAAATGTACGTATATTTAAAATAAATATCCGTATGAATAATAAGTATAAATAAATAAAAATTATATATTGAAACATAATTTTGAATTTTAAATTTTTAGTAAAATATCTGAGTGATATTTTGTTGTTTGAATATTTAATATATAATTTCATAATTTAAAATCAATTTTAAAATCAACTTTAACTTTCAGTTAATTTTTAAATTATAAAACAATTAGTTTTTTGTTTTTCTATCGAAAACAAATGAGGTGTTAATTCAATTTTATAAAATATTAAACATGTTTTATAATACATATGTATGTAGATATAATTAATTTACATAATTACTTGGTTTAAATAATATTTAATAATACACACACATAAGAATAATAATTTTATTTTTACTAAAAATACTTAATATATGAAACTTTTCATACAAAATTATAAACCCATATTTTATATATTAGAATTTAAATTATAAAGCTTATATATATATATTTAAATAATGTATATTAAATTGATTAAATAATTTAAAAAATGTTTTTTTTACTTTGAACGGTGTATGTTATAGGTAGATGTATGGTAAAAAACTTTATAATAAATATATAAGAATATAAACATACAACCAATTTGATTATGATAATATACTGATATAATAAAATCATCACCTAACTAATATAACAGAATATGATATATAAATAATAATTCAATATAGTATAATTGTAAATTAGATCATTATCTTATACCAATGCCAAAAAGTCACACCTTGAAGCATTGAAATGAACTCCTAAATCAAATTCTAATTTTGAATGTCCCATCTCCTGAGTTGTTGACTACCGGCCATCGAACAGTGTTTAATTTTGTTTTATTTGCACTTGTAAGAATGGAGGAGAGGGGATGATGTGTTCAGTCAGAAATGAGGGGTTTAGAGGCTTTAGAATGTTCTCCAATAGGTGTGGGTTGAGATGCTTATATAGAAGAGTGATTAGAGATAAGTTAGGATCTATATCCTCCTCTATCTCTTACCAATTCTCTTTATCTTATCCATCCAAATAAATTCCCTTTATTTCCATCATATGGTCGCACCCTTCACAGCCTTATCATGGTTGAACTAACCAGCCATCTATATGGGTTTTAAAAACATTTAAAGCCCGAACAAATATTTTGCATTTAATTCCAATTGAAAAGTGTATCGATATGTACATCTGCTAATATATTTATAACTATTATAAATACATTTAATAATATTTGTTCATCATATCAAAATAAAACTTTATAACCAATATTTCATAAATATTAATTAATTTAATTAATTTAATTATTTTAATTAATTTAATTATTTTACAAAAATTATGAACTAGTTAAATCATGTGGTCAAGGAGTATGCAACGATTCGATTGTGCAACTCTTTGGTGTAAAATTGGTCAGCGATTAATGCCGAACTATTCGAATACTAACATTCACGTATTACTTAGCAGGTTGTGTGACATTTTGGCTAAATTGAACGCTTACTTATTTTCGATAAAATTCAATTTTACCTTGTTAAGCATTGCCACATTGTGACTATTATTTACAAAATTATCTTTGTCAAAACTATATCACTTTGGGCATATTGAATTTAACAATGGTCAAAATTCCAATATCGTTCATATTTGACTTTATAGTCCAAATACAAAGTGATTGCTTCAATAATAACAATTATTATTAACCAAAATGCTCTGGCCAGAGACTTCGACTTTGAGTTGACTTCAGTTGATCGTGATACTTACCTCATATAACCGAGGAGATGAATCCTTCCTTGAATAATGTTTCAATTCTAAAGATTCTACCTGACCTAACTAGAGTCGTTCGATGGATGTCGTGCTACGATTTAACTGTAATCAAAGTGGAGCTTTCATATTGAAGATCAACATTATTCTCAAGTAAAGAGAACTGTTTAATTTTGTCACATCGATATTTTCTATTTGACCTTAGTTATATTAACTAACAGAAAACTATCATGTGAGTCATTCCATAGTTATCTAATAATTATCAGTATGTAACCTCTTGTTACCCCCCAACAGCCATGAGCAATACACTATCCAACATTTGAAGTGCGTCACATACTCTAGTCTCAACTGATGTATCAAATATCCAATCTTGATACATCTTGACTACAAATATTTAAAATGGTATATTTATTCTCAGTTTAATAAATTACTCACGGTTACAACATTTTTTAACTACTATCACAAAGCATGTCATTTATGGATAATCTATTAAATATACATTTAACTAAATTAATTAATTAATTAATATAACACATTATGTCAGGTAAATAATAGAAAGAGAACACCTTTTATTTCAAACAAGATTGGTTATTGAGACATAATTGCCCCTAGGGAATAACCCTAACTCTACCAATCTCCCACTTGCACTTAGGGTCAATTGTAGAATCTTATTCCAACTTCTCCAGTCAGTTTCCTCAAAACCAATTGGATCAGTCCTTTAGTGAACATGTATGCTACTATATTTTAATTATCTACCCTATTAATCACTCTCTCCGACGCTGATAAACTACCTTTATCATGTGGAACAATTCAGAGTATGTCGCTCGACTTCCAATGAGCTCTAAGTTATATTATGAACTATATCATAACATTTTATCATATAACAATGTTATGAGATTCTCAACATTTGGAATCACCCATAGATCAGTTATAAATTTGTGCATTTATATTTATATACATTGTTTTTATCGCGGTGCTATTCAAGGTAACATGCTTAGCCTTTTTCGTTGAATCGGCCACAGTCTTTCTTTCGAAACGTTTCCAACTTAAAGATTTTTAACTTGAATTTATTATTAACATACTATACTCAAAATCGCTTATGAAATTTTGAGTTTGAATATTCCTTCATAAGGAGTTTATTGTTTCTGTAAATAATTGTTTAGTATTTCATAAATACATGAGAATAGCTTAAATTACCAACCAATTCGGATTTTATATTTGCTTTACCTATCAAATACATAAGAAAATCATAATATCATAGACAACGTTACATGTATGATAATTCCTATTGTTAATGCATAAGGAGGCCATCTTACATGTTCCGTATTAAACATTTTAATAAAGTGTCCTTGCACATCGTTTGGGACATTCCCAATATCTTTTATATATACTAAATAAAGACAACATTTACAAATTCAACATCGAGTATTAAAACAGCTAAAGCTGATTTTAACACAAGTACATCATTAACAATCAACAGTTTGTTGTTTACTTATGGTTTAGAAATATCTATGTATCTTTTAATGTTCTTTCTAATAAACACACGCTTCCTCTGCATTTTGACTGATAATCAAAGTATTGATATTTTTATCAAAATATTTATTTATTTCTGATGCTTATACAATGATACTTTCTATCATTTCTTGGGTCATATCCGAAAACCCACAAACTCAATATCGCTCCCACTGACTTCGAAACACTTTGGTTGTTATATGTAAACAGTTGGCTCTAAATCATTGTTTAGAATTTTCTATTTCAAATCATGGGTACCAAATTATAAAGCCATACTAGGCGATAATTTTGTGAGTAAAATCCGTATCAACTTGAGCACATCAAATGGTGAATCTGTTTCGTTAATTTCAACAATTAAAATTCATGGTATTATCCTTATCAATGTAACGCACTATATTCCAACTGCATTGTCTTTCTCTTAAAGACACATTTGCCGCTAATGGGTCGTATCCTTATGGATACAACTATCAAAATATATTTTGATAATGTACCTGGTATCTATTTCGGATCTACACATCGTACATATCTTAGAGTCGATAGTCTTAATAGTTTAATTAAACAACCAAAGATTATTTATTTTTGACATTGACAAGAAACTCATAATCTCTCTTTAATGTACAAGAATACTCATTAAATGTTCTAATGTATTGTGTTCATTTAGGTTTGATCAATTTTTTTATCCATCCCTTATAATTAGTTTTATCATTAGATTGTATCAAAATTCATTTTTTACCTTATGATTTCTTAAATAAATCCATTGCTACAAAGTTGGTATTTCTTGAAATAATAGTTTTGTTAACCTAAACATTGGTAACACCTACGATACCATTTATAACGAGACAAAAATCAATTTGTAAACCTACGAAATCGTCACTAAGCATAACTTAGTTGAGAAATCATACAGTGATGAGAAATCAAGAGTTGGCCCACGATTCATGGCGTAGCACAAGATGATGCATTAGGAACTGGTTATATGATTCCCATGGACTTTTGATGTATTTACTCAAATTCCCATGTCATATATTCAAGGGAAGGAAAGGTTAAGAAGAAAATATGTGCAATAGTCCACGAAGTTTATTAATGAAAGAGTGGGCTATGCGGTAGGATCGTGTAATATGGAATAATGAAATAGTCTAGATAGATAAAGTAGGTAAATGCAAGGTGACACCAGGATTTTATACTAGTTCGGAACTCTCGTCCTACGTCCAGTCCCTAAGCTCCTCTTAGGAATTTCACTAACTAACACCCTCACTTCACCCGGAGGAATAGGTTTACAACTTACCCGAACAACCGAACGGGATTTCTTGCCTCAACTACCGAAGAGGACTTCAACTCAATTACTAAAATACAATATTCGACTTGTTGTGTTCTTGTCAACACTAATGAGTCTAATGTAGTACAATATTCCTATAATCTTATCCTCGAGAGTATGAAATGTGTTTGTGAAGATTTAGGAATGTTAATTGCTATGAATCAAAAGAATGTTATAAACAAAAACAATGATTCAAGCAATAGATTAGTGATTGCTTTGAGAATATCTAGAGAATATGAACAAGAGAATAGTAAGATTAAAGCAAGAGAATTCGGTGAATTAAATGATGTTAGAATCATGTATATATACTTGTAGAAGAGGTGCATAAGTTGTCAAAGGTTGCAAACAAGAGATGCTTCCATTTCCATTGATGAATGGTTGCAACTCTTGGGAAGAAGAAGGTGTCTTTTCAGAGAAAATTCGCAGGTTTAAATTCAGTCGACTGAGCAGGGAATTCAGTCAACTGAAAATATGAAGTAAAATTTTCGGGACCAAATTCAGTCGACTGTGCAGGGAATTCAGTCGACTGAAACTGTGCATGTATGTTAAACTGCACAGATTCAGTCGACTGACTCAGGTTATTCAGTCGACTGAATTCTGTTGTTAAACGAAAACAACAGTAGCTCATTTGGTTAGAGTACATGCCTTCCTAACTAGTGACCTGGGTTCGAGCCCTGCTCCATGCATTTTTTGAAAACTTGATTTTGATTAAAATATGCATGCAAGTTTATTTGAATGTGAATGATGATTCTTGAGGAAAGATTTTAACAAAGCACTTACTAGACTCTATATACATATTTGATGACTCTTGTTAAAATATATAACTATATGAGCCATACTTTGAGTCGTTGAGTCAGGATGATGTCGTAGTCGTAGATTCGTGAATTTTTGTCAGCAATCAAAACCTATGATCCAACATTCTCCCCCTTTTTGATGATGACAACTCCATTTTCTATGAACGAATCTTTGACAAGCTTTGTTGATCATATCTCTCTCACTGAATATCTTCCTGTAATTGTGCTATCGATTTCTCTCCCTGAATCTATGCTATATATTCCTATTTAATCTTTTTCCACCTTAATCTGTGCTTGCCTGGTTTATTCCTGCAAATTGTGTTAGAGAGCAATATCTTTATCCCCCTTTGTCATCGACAAAAAGGAGAGTTTATATGATGATGTAAAATATATTTTACATAAGTGTTAACATAGAGCAATATAATACAAAATAACTACTACTTATAATGTAAGGTATCAGAAGAAAAAAATTAACATTTAAAGCATGCGATACCCAAGGTTCTTATAATTTCCTAATTTTTGGGAAACCATACCCATTTGGGTGTGGTTGAACCTTTATAAATATAATTTTCATTATTAACTACCATATCAAAAAAATCATTAATGTATTTTTCTCTATTTTTCCAATTAACAGGAACCCATATACTTAGATAATTTTTATTCATATTTCCTGTTAATGATTTTGTACTTCTAAAGAAATTATCAACATTATAGGTCATAGTAGTATTTGAATTTCTATAAAAATTGGATTTAGGCTTTACTCGAAATTTAGCACTAGCACTATCATTTTTACTATACATGAAAGCATATCTAGTGCTATTTCTACGATCAGTTTTATTATATCCTAAACCACTTTTATCATTGAGAGCTTTTGAATTCTTAACATAACATAATCCCTTCTTATTTGAAGCAGGCTGAGAATTTTCAATAATCCTGGATAAATTTTCTCTCCCTTTATTAAAATTGGAAATATTTTTAGTAATGTCATCAAGCTTAGTTTTGAGACTAGTGTTATCTAACTCAACAATTTTAATTTTTGTTTTTAACTCATGATTCTCAGAAGCTAGAGCATTATTCTTTTCTTTTTGAGCTTCTATTTCTTGACTTAATAGAGCGAGTTGAGAATTGTCAAAGAGTGAATCTTGAATTTTCTCAAGTTCTTCTTCTAATATTTTCTTCTCGTCTTTAAGCATATCTCTTTTGAATTCTGCTTTCTTCTGATTTTCTAGAGCTTCCTTATATTTTCTTTTGAGACTTTTTAAAGTGTCTAGAAGTTCTGAATTTATTTCTATCATATCATCAAAAGTTAGATCACTAACCTCGTTATCTTTTGCCATGAAGCATTTGTTTGTTTGCTTCTTTGATTTTTCTTTATTGCTCTTCCTCTTCTTATTGCCTTGACTAGATCTCTTTGCAGCCATTTATTCTAGGATGTTGTTACGATCTGTAGAATACCAGGATCTGATACCAATTGAATAGTTCATAAGAAGTATTTTTAGTTAAAGGTCTAATTGAAATTCTATTTAATACATAACATGCAGTAGCAACTGCTTCTGCCCAAAAATGTTTTGGTAGAGAACACCCATTTAACAATGTTCTTGCGCATTCTTGTAATGTTCTATTCTTTCTTTCTACAACTCCATTTTGTTGAGGAGTTCTAGGAAAAGAAAAATTATGATTAATTCCTTTCTTTTTACAAAATGTTTCAAAAACTTCATTTTCGAATTCACCTCCATGATCACTGCGAATATTTTTAATTTTCAAATCTTTAATGTTTTGAATTCTTTTGACAAATGTTTTAAAATGCTCAAAAGTGTCGCTTTTATTTTTCATAAAAATAGTCCATGTATATCTTGAAAAATCATCAACAATTACAAATACGTATCGACTATGATTAATGGATTGAACTTGTGTTGGTCCGAATAAATCCATATGTAGTAATTCTAATGGTTGTAAAGTTGAAATATTTTTCTTAGATTTAAAAGATGATTTCGTTAATTTTCCTTTTTGACAATCATCACAAAAATTATTTATTTTAAAATTTATTTTGGGTAATCCTCTTACTAGTTCATTTTTAGAAAGTTTTCTAATAGTTTTAAAATTTATATGACAAAATCTTTTGTGCCATAACCAAGGATCATTATCTTTGGCAAGTAAACACATACTTGAATTATGATTAATATTCATATTTAAAACATAAATATTTCTATCTCTATTTCCTTCAAAAATAAGATTTTGGTTTTGATCAAAAATACTACATTTATTATTCGAGAAAGTTATTTTAAAACCTTTGTCACCTAATTGACTTATGCTAAGTAGATTATGTTTTAAATTTTCAACTAATGAAACATTTGTTATAAAAGGTAAATTTGATGTACCGTAATTGTTCACATCTCCTTTGCCAATGATATAGCCTTTTGAATTGTCTCCGAAGGTAACCGAGCCACCATCAAAGTATGTGATGATTGTAAGCATATCTTTGTCTCCGGTCATGTGTTTTGAACAACCACTATCTAATATCCATTTCTTCTTTTTAAGTGGGACCTGGAAATAAATATGAGATTATTGGTACCCACTTTTTAATAGGGTCCTAAGAAGTTAGAGTTTTAGGAAACCAAACCCAGTTTGGTTTAGTGTCCTTTTTATAAATATAGTTTTTATTATGATGAACATTATCCATAAATGTTTTAATATATTTATTTCTTATTAATACATTGTTAGTTTTTTGTACCCAAATTGTAACTACCTTGTTTTGTACTTTTGTGTATGACTTTAAGTGTTTCTCATATTTGATATGCAGTAGTACATATGCTAACACGGTTGAATTCATTTCTATCCAGGGCGCAAAAAAGCATATTCATAGCTTTAGCATTTGCACTTGCTTCATTCTTTTGAGTTTGTGTCCATGTAGGATAATCGGTTGTAGGTACAATGAACTCTGCTTGAGTAGCATTCCAGGCTTCGAAACTTGTTGCTTGCATATAAATTCTCATCCTTGTAGCCCAATAGTTATAGTTTAGTTCATTGAATAGAGGAGGTCTTTGGGTGGATTGTCCTTCCGCAAATGTAGAACTATAAGCAGATGTTGTGCTTGTGCTTGCGTTATTTTCCATATTACCAATATGTCTAATAACGGTGTTATGGTTATAGGACGGCCAAGCTCTGATACCAATTGAAAGAGTGGGCTATGCGGTAGGATCGTATAATATGGAATAATGAAATAGTCTAGATAGATAAAGTAGGTAAATGCAAGGTGACACCAGGATTTTATACTGGTTCGGACCTCTCGTCCTACGTCCATTCCCTAAGCTCCTCTTAGGAATTTCACTAACTAACACCCTCACTTCACCTGGAGGAATAGGTTTACAACTTACCCGAACAAACGAACGGGATTTCTTGCCTCAACTACCGAAGAGGACTTCAACTCAATTACTAAAATACAATATTCGACTTGTTGTGTTCTTGTCAACACTAATGAGTCTAATGTAGTACAATATTCCTATAATCTTATCCTCGAGAGTATGAAATGTGTTTGTGAAGATTTAGGAATGTTAATTGCTATGAATCAAAAGAATGTTATAAACAAAAACAATGATTCAAGCAATAGATTAGTGATTGCTTTGAGAATATCTAGAGAATATGAACAAGAGAATAGTAAGATTAAAGCAAGAGAATTCGGTGAATTAAATGATGTTAGAATCATGTATATATACTTGTAGAAGAGGTGCATAAGTTGTCAAAGGTTGCAAACAAGAGATGCTTCCATTTCCATTGATGAATGGTTGCAACTCTTGGGAAGAAGAAGATGTCTTTTCAGAGAAAATTCGCAGGTTTAAATTCAGTCGACTGAGCAGAGAATTCAGTCAACTGAAAATATGAAGTAAAATTTTTGGGACCAAATTCAGTCGACTGAGCAGGGAATTCAGTCGACTGAAACTGTGCATGTATGTTAAACTGCACAGATTCAGTCGACTGACTCAGGTTATTCAGTCGACTGAATTCTATTGTTAAACAAAAACAGCAGTAGCTCATTTGGTTAGAGTACATGCCTTCCAAACTAGTGACCTGGGTTCGAGCCCCGCTCCATGCATTTTTTGAAAACTTGATTTTGATTAAAATATGCATGCAAGTTTATTTGAATGTGAATGATGATTCTTGAGGAAAGATTTTAATAAAGCACTTACTAGACTCTATATACATATTTGATGACTCTTGTTAAAATATATAACTATATGAACCATACTTTGAGTCGTTGAGTCAGGATGATGTCGTAGTCGTAGATTCGTGAATTTTTGTCAGCAATCAAAACCTATGATCCAATAATTAATAGACTAAGTAAGCAATTCTCATGGTTCACAATCCATTATCCATATATGTTAGGGAAAATAGCGATTATGCATATAAACATTAATTTAGATCGAAGCTCATGAAATACCCCACATTCCTTAGTATAACCAAAAAGGCACACTAAAAGATACAGTGCATTATACGTATAGCTAAAACATTGCAGAGACTAAGATTCACGAGATAAATAAGTAAAAACAACGGAAACATTTAAATGGTAACTTATTATTCAAAATAAAACTTCATAAAAAAGTCTGAAAAACATCGCATGTCTCAAATACCAAATACACATGTCTTGTGAAAAATGTATCTCGGTCTCATAAAATTAGAGCACAATAAAAATAATCATCCCACTCATAAGTACCATACATCAAAAGCCAAATGAAAAGAAAACTGAAAAGAAAAATAATACATAAAGAACTCCGGGAATGAATCTCCAAGAAATCTGAATCTACTGTCCTTGTCTCTGTTGGCCTATGGGGGAAAAGGGGAAATAGAGGAGTGGGTCCGACTATAAGTTCGATGAGTGAAAGTAACTACTAGTATTTTTAAGCAAGATAAAGATAATAGACATAGCAACAGTTCTAGTATAAAAAGGAAATAGAGAAAGGATAAAACTAGGATAAATACTGTCTCTGATTATGTTAGACTGTTTGCTTTGGTTGCTTGACTGTTTGGATTGTTTGCATTTGTTTTAGATTAGTGTGATTAGGCTAAAATCCTAATTCTATTTTAAATAGGCTGAAATTCTAGTTTTACCCATTGATCGGTCTTCTATCTCTGTTGTGCCACTGTGAGATAGTTTCATCCTGTAGGTTCCATAGCAAAAGACACATGTTTAGTGCTTGGAATGCAGTAGCTATTTACTTACCCTAATCAATGCCACATGCATGGTCATCGTCGGCACACGCTAACTTCCGCCCCTTCTTATGACCTCTTACTTACCCTAATCAGCATAAGTATGACCAGCCTCACCTAATCTGTCGTGAGACCATCAGCCTTAGTCTGAAAGGGTCCTGCCCAGCCCCATCCAAGTGTTTTGTGAGACCATCGGTCCTACTCTGAATGGGAATGCTATCGGTACGGGTCCTAACAAACAAAATCTAGTTACGCTCCTTGCCCAAATCCTCTGATTTGAGCTTCTATCTATTGGCCACTTATTTACCCCTTGTCCTGGCCTCACCTAACTATTGCGAGACCATAAGTCCTAGCGTAAAAGGGTCCTGCCCAGCCTCACCTAATCTGTTGTGAGACCACCAGTTCTAGTCTAAAAGGGAATGCTGTTGGTACTGGCCCCGCTTCTATGTTTTGGTTATTAATTTAGCGTAAGTTCTTAAAGTCTCTTCTATTATTTCTGCTATATTTGCTTATTAACTTAATCCAAGTTTTTAAAATAAGTCTTTTCTATTATCTATGCTATATTTGCTTATTAACTTAATTATAAGTCTTAAAATAAGCCTTTTCGTTCTTTCTGCTTAATTATAACCTACCTTATAATTATTACTCTTCTATTTTATTTTTTTAGTTATAACTACTAGTTATAAACATGCTTGCAAATGTCTCAAATTTTCCTATTTCAGTTTATCTTTTTTTTTACAGTTTTTATTTTACATCCGATTTCTATAGATTTGATGTTTACTATTTTAACCCATATTGGCAAATTATTTTCTCTTTTAATATTCTTATATTTTATTCACGAAAAAGGAATAAAAAGAAACTAAAATTTACAAGTTAAATTCTAAAGTAAAATAGATGAAATAAATGCAAATAACAGTAAATAACTATAAATAACTGTGAATAACTGAATAAAATAGACAAAAAAGAACTTTAAAAACTAGCTGTAAATAACTTATATAGAAATTGTCTCAAAGTGCATAGAAACTACAAATATTGAGAACCCTATTATTTTAAATTACTTAAAAATCTAAAATAATTACTAAACACCCACTTGTGGTCCTTAGCTTTACTCCTTGGCCTTCCTAGATCCAATTCTAAAGCATAGAATATTTTTATCAAAAAGTTTTTCTCTTTAGAAAAAATTTCTATTTAGGGTCCAACCTTTAGCAATGAACCCAAAAAGGATAAAATCTGAATGAGCTAAGCCTAAGGTCTTATTTATGGTGTCACTTAGGGATCTCAAGTCATTGGATTTGAAGATTAAATCTGATGCACCATGTCATAGGCTCATTGGGAATCGCCGGATGGAAGCACGAATGCACAGGATTTAAGAAAAGTGGAAAAACACGTCACACTTGGATATGGACAAAACAACGACCAAATACAGAGGCGGGTCGACCTTCATGTCGACCTGTATATGCTGGGGGTCGACCTATAAGTCAACCTATGCATATTAGGGGTCGACCCTAAGGTCGACCTGACCTTATATATATATATATGTGTGTGTGTGTGTGTGTGTGTGTGTGTATTTCTTTTTCATATTTCTTGTTTAATTCATATCTCCTTCATATTAACTCGAATTTTGACAAACTATACATGGAAATTAACCATAAAATTACCACACACACAATGGTGTAACTTCCGTTGCTCGATTTTGACAATTTCACAAACTTATTTTATTATTTAATTAATCCGTTAATTATTTATTATAGCTCAAATTTTGGATTGTTACAGCTCATGTCACTTTTGTCAAGTCAAGAGGAAATGTAGGGCCCAAAGAGCTTTATTATATGGATATCCAAGTCCAATAGTAGTCAAAGTTGCATAATCGAGGCATACAGGCAAAATAGGCTATGATCGATATTGTTCATGTCATTAATCAAATAAAATTGCAAAGTTTACAATTAATTGATGATTTCCTCCAATTTGATTTAGGGTTATAATATTTTGATTTGAAATGAAAGTAAAGAAATGATCGCCCCTTCCTTCATGCCTCTAGGTCCGTATTTATACGGGTTGAAAGGGGCGACATGGCGGCCACGTGTCCATACGACATGCTTGACCTTTGGCATTAACCATTTTAATGGTCATGGTGCTATGTTTTATTTAGATGATCTTCGGCATCAAGGTTCATCTCTATAGTGTCCAACGTTATGCTTTGTCTTGATAATCTACGGCATCGCTTTGTATATTGGTGAACCATGACATCATTAAGTGCGGCATTGATAATAGATGGTATTGATTGTGACGACCTATAATTTTCGATAATCAAAAATAGTTAATTTAATAGGATTTTGTGATTTAGTATTGGAAGAAATAAAAAAAGTTGTGGTATATTTATGAAATAATAACTAAAATGAAATGTAATAATGTTAATTTAAGTTAATTATTAACAATTTGAATGAAATTCCAATCAATTGGAATGATTTAAAGGTTATACTTGGTTATAAAGTGAATATAGAAAAACAAATGTAAATATTGAATTAATTAATGAAATAATATATATTTAATGGTAACTGAATAAAATCAGTGTTATGTAAGTAATTATAACATTTGGTTGTGAACAATAAACTTATTAATGTGCCTAAAAATTAATGGTGACAAACTACTATATGTTACATATTTATTTAAGATGTTAAATTAAATTGGAAATCAATTATAATTAAATGAAATTAAATGTTACATTAATGTGAGTTAATACAATAACTGCAAATTGTGAATGTAATAAAAGGAATAAAAAGATAAAATAATTAATTATATTCTTAATGTAATAATTGATTTAATAAAAAAGAATGAAACCAAGATAAAATAATTAATTGGGATTTTAAATTATAATTAGTGTCTAAAATTGACAAAAATTTAATATAATTGAAATATAGTAGTTAATACAAATAAAAAGATGGAAATTGTAGCATACTAGTGAAATAAAATATCAATAAATATTAACTATGCTATTAGAGTAATAGTTGATTGAATATAAAGATTGAAATCAAATTAAATCAATTTATTTGGATATAATTAACTGGATTTTAATTATAGTTGGAATTGAACAGTGTAATTAGTGTAATAGCCAGCACTAAATTGTTATATAAACTTATATTAAGTCATTGTAAATGTCTAAGTGATTAAAAAAGATGAAGTTTGTTGACTATCAAATTTGAATGAAAAATTGATTTAAGTAATTAATTATTAATTTATTTAATTAATGTAAAAATAGTCATTTTGGAAAATGGCTAGAATTTCGACGAAACCAGTTTCATCAGATCCGTAATGGTGAATTATTGTAGGATTTCAAATTTCATAGTGATCGGACTCGTCATTTGATCGTACGCACTCGAAACGCCTAGAAATCAATTTGAAACAGGCTAATTTTAAAGCAACTTCTTCTTACGATGGAATTTGGACCTAAAATCTATTCCATTGAGTTTAAAAATATCAAAAACATCTATTTTGATATACAGGATGACCCATTTTCGTTTCAGAGACAGAACATGCTTTTCGAGTCATTTATCGTTTCAATCCAAATCGATCTAGTCCATTCTTTTCTATTTCTAATCTGCCTATATATAGCTTGTTATAAACCCTAGCTATATTCTGATTCCATTTTTCAGTACATATATTTTCATCTATCTACTTCTCCTTCTCAATGGCAGAACCAAATCCAATTACAAAACCCTAATTCCCAAATTGCAAATTCAACTCCAAAATCAAACTCCTCAAAACCCTAACAAATTATATATCGTTCAGAAGCTCTCGATGAGCACAACCCAAATCTGTGATTTTTTTCGATTTGGAACATGGTCTGGCCAGAATTTCCCGAAATAGTCACGGCCGTTCATTTCGTCGCGATCGACTTCAACGGATCGTCGATCCGTTAGTACTTGGATGTGGAGAGGGCAGAGGGGAGTTCATCTAGGTGGTTGGCGTGACGAGTTGTTGGTTGGGTGGTCGCTTAAATTCGACTAGGTTTCAGCAAATATCAGCGGCGATTATGTATTTTTGGGGTCGATCGATCGCCCGAAGGTGGGTTGCCACGTGGTGTGGGTCTATGCTCGATGGAGATGGGTCTGGTGAGGTCGCGGTTGGCCATAATGGCGATGTAGAGACGATACAGTTTTCGTTAGGCGGAGTTGTTAGGGTTCGTACGCCTGGGAGGAAGCTCGAACACGTGAAAGAGATGATACAGGTTTGATGATGTGGCTAATCACTTTGTTAATTTAATTGTTTTATATTATATATCGTTTAACTTCTAATGATGATAACTTTCTCTTACGAGATCTGATTCATGCGCCGTTTATTCCATTGGAATCATATCAAAATTTCGAACATTATTACATTGGTTTGGATGAATTCTGAGACTGTTGAATATCGGGCCCTATTTTGAATTTTAAATCGATTTAAATTCAAAGGTGAGTATTTTAACCCAATCACAACTTCTAAAATTTCTTATGCTGGTTAAATTTATTTATGATGTGATTAGAAATTTATTTATGGCTGTTGGAATATTTAAATCATTATTCTAGTTAATTTGAATTTATTTGAATTAAATTATCATTTAATTTATAATTGAATTTAAATTGCCAGCTAATTACCTGTAAATGATAACCTATTGTTTGTTGAAATTTATTAGTCAAATTGGATGATGATTATGATGGATGTTTGGTGATTGATATTGGATGATTGGATGTTATGTTTGATTTATATATTGTTGTCACTTTGCAAGTTCCCTATGGGTTGAAATGATAAATACCCGAACGATCTATAGATTAGGAAAAAATCATTATAGGTTGAAATGATAGACTCGAGCGATTTTATGGTCTTTTATTTAATTTGGGATTGCGGTTTGAAATGATATATAACCGTAAAATTTTAAATTGTGGATTGAAATGATAAATATCCATGTCACTTGATCCTAAGGTAGAAAATTATATACGGACACCGGATTGGTTAAATTAATTGATTTTTTGAATCCTTGAAATTTTGAATTCAGTTATCTGGCATTTTGAAATAGAAATTGTTTATATAAACCGAATTATTTTCGTTAATCCAAGTGTAAATGCTAAAATTGGAATTGATTTAATGAATTGTTCACAGGATTTAAATTTAAATTTCAAAGTTAAAGTGTCAAATATAAATGAATTTGCCGGAATTGAGTTATTGAAATATTTGGACGTAACTTTGAAATCTGTTTTAAACTAGTTTAAATTATTTTATCAATTTAAACTATTTTAATCTATTTAAATCTATTATAACTTATTTAATACAATTTAATCTATTTTAACTATTTTTAAACTAATTAAATTAATTTAATCTATTTTAAATCTATTTAATGTAATTTAAATCTATTTAATCTATTTTAAATTTATTTAAGATCTACTTAATATAATTTAAATCTATTAAATTTATATTTAATCCATTTAAATCATTTCAAATCTATTTCAATAATTTTTAAATCTAATTAAACTAAATTTAAATCTATTTAATCTATTTTTACTATGTAAACTATTTTAATTTATTCAAACTATTTTTAGGACTACTAAAAACTATTCACGACTGTCCAAACTATTTTCTAAGATTTCGGACTATGTAAAGTTGAAGTATTATTATTCAAATCCTTCATGATGATACAACTTGTAATTTGAAGTTGATACCTTTTTTAAAATTGACATATTGAGTAATATGATGATTTTGAAACGAGGATTTAATTAACCTCTCTTATCGATAATTTCAAAAGTGAATATGAATTGAAAGTGAATATGATTTTGAAAGCGAATATAGTTGGAAAGTAAATATGATTTCGCAAGTGATATGGCTTGGAGAATAAGATATTTTGACTACTAATTGTGAATTGACTTTTGAAATGTAAAAGAACCATCCGGTGTGAAATAAGCGTCTGGTTGTTAAAGAGATCGGGATCGGATATTGTCACTCTCTGCCTTTACCGAAAACCAGTTTAATAACTGTGTACATGGTAGAGATTCCCGAAATGAAGTAAGATGATTTGACGAACGATTTCTATATAAGGTATGACGTGACCCTGACTTCCGTGAGTAGGCCTAGATGTGACTAAAAAAAGGAGCCACACTGGGCTAAGTGATGTCATTCCTCCAATCGGACACATTTCTTCGATATCATATTATGACTTTGTGATGATTTGGTGGCCACCCCTTGATTTGATTTGGGAGTGTGTTCCGAGGAGGGCGGTAGTAGCTGCTAGGCATTACCACCAGTTCAGATCCGCAATTGGTATATCTACCTGGCATTGCCTCGAGTGCCGTGTTCACATGCCCTAGAGCACCTTCTACAAGTTTGGTTTGGACCATACCTATGGAGTGCCCTCTGAGTAAACCTCACGGTGGAGCTTACGATACTGTATACACTATGGGAATATATAAAATGTGTTATGGGAGATATGAGTAACGCCTTAATGTTATTTTAATATTTTACTTTATTGTAGACACTATTATAATAGCGTATTGTACTACATTGTAGATAGTTTAATGGATCCTTAAGAGATGGCACTCCCGAACATCTCTTAAGTTACTGCACTCACGTTAAAAATTGGATAGGAGATGTCAAACCCTGCAAATATCTATGACACCGTCAAACTCATATTTACCGTTTAACTTACATAAGATCTTTCAGTTCCAACTTGAGTGTTTTGTCTTTTCAATTCGTTTGGGTCAGCCTGAGCATTTCAGGGTTGAAGACCTTATTTCTGGAGGACGAAGACGAAGATATGTACTAGTATTATTTATTATATTCCACCGCATCATGTTGTTCTGCTGCATTTATTATTTATTTCTTCCCGTTTCTGTAACTCTGATTCTATGTTGTAAAAGAATAGTCAAATGTGTTTATAAAACAGCTTCATGAAATGTTATTTGATTATTTTATTTTTTCATTCCGCTGCGAGATTTTGTATTTGTTTTATTTCTCTCTCTTTTTCTTATTTACCCCATAACAATCTGCCCTTTTGAATGGTTTGAGTCTGGCACGTGTGTCTACTTAAAATGTCTAAAAAGATAGGTCATTACATTGATAGTAGACATCATTTATAATGGACGACATTGATAATAGACAGCATTAATGTGGAAAGCATTGATAATGGACAACAATGATAATAGATGGCATTGTCTGAGAGGCGATATTAATTAGAGGTGGTATTGACAAGGGCGAAATTAGTGATGATCAACATCAAAATATAGAGCAACATCAGAAGAAAGCAGTATTAATATGGAAGTGATATTGATGAGATACGACATTACTTATAGTATTCCATTAGAGTAAGGCAGCATTAGAGATATGTGGTCTCAATCTGAAGCGACGTTGATTCTTCTGGTTTCATGGAGAAAGTGCTACATTGAAGGAACATGACATTGATGATATATCATATTACTACAACATTGATGGCATTCGACATAGAGTTCTTTGGTATCATCACTGCCTTGATGGGATATGGCATTGGTTCCATTTGTTTAGTGATATGAGAGATTCGACATCATTCATTCAACTCTGTAAGTGGTATGTGGCATTGATGGTATTCGATATGCTTAGCTTCATTGATGACCTTTGACATTGTCTATTAACCCTTGTTGATGAGGGGTAGCATGTTATGCTTTCGGCATCGACTTATCTCCACACTTTTGACATTACTTTTTGATGTGAGATAATGGTTATGTCGACATGCCACATACATTCGAGATCAATAATGTTAATAATACCAAATCCCTGCATTGATTATAGTGTAGATTTGGCCATATATAACATCACTTATTGGTGATATGTGGCATCAATAAGAAGCGACATTAATTAAGTATAGCATGGATGTCATGTGGTATCATTATGGCTATAGGCTTTTGATATCTTCCTTCTTGCTAGTCTTTGGTATTGATTCTCATAATGACGAGGTGCAACATTCCATGCGCATTGATGTTGTAAGAGATCCCTTAGGGCGTGGCATTGCTTGTGATTGCTTCGACATTGACTATTCCTGTATTGGTGCGAGATGCCTTCAATGGTATGACATACTTTATGTTGACAACCTTATGTCGACATGCTTGATCTCATTATTCTCTCAAATCTTCATTTTATCCCTTTTGAAAAATATGTGGATAACTTTTGCCCCCCTCCTTGTATAGAAATAATTTTTTACACTTTAGTGTAAAACCAAGAATTCTCTTGTTTTTGCAGTTCTTTGCAAAGTGTTCCTTCTAACTCTATTTTCCTGCAAACTACGAAGTAAGTGATAATTTTCATTACTGACTTTAGATTTGAAATCTTTGGGCAATCCCTCTTGGATTTGATAGAGCTACAAATTGGTGAATCTAAAAATTTGTTCAGCAGTAAATTTCCTTAGACTTTTAATGAATTGATTAATCATAATAACTTCCTGAATAGAGTCTTGAAAAACATCTGGTGATAACATCTCTTCGAAGGATAGACCATAAAATTATCCAATAGTAATGATTTGATGAATGAAAAACAAGAATATCATTTGGTAATTGTAATTTCCTGAATAGAAAATCAGAAAGTTGTCTAATGATATTGTAGGAGGAAGGACCAAAATTCTACTGGCAATAATAATATCTTGAATAAAAGTAGACAAGAAAACCATGTTAGTTATATAATCTAAATAGAAGACCAGAAAATCCATTCGAACAGAAGGCCTTAAAAATTCATCTGGCAATAATATGAATAGAAGACCAGAAAATCTATCTGAGTAGAAGACTAGAAGATCCATATGAATAGAGACCGGAAAATCCATCTGGAAATAATATGAATAGAAGATGAGAAATTATTTGGTAATCGAAGATTGATTTTTCTTTGAAGTACAATTGCATGGTTTTTCTTTGGAGCACAAATGGCTCATTTTTGATTAGTCTTCCTTCAGAAGACCGAGTTATTCCATTCTTTTGGATACGGTTCAATTGACTTAATTGATTTTTGTCAACATCTTAGGTGCTGATTTTTATTGGATCTCTGATTACCTCAGTAGGTAATGGATCTTGATTGATTTTTTTAGTACCATCTTAGGTGATGATTGTTGATTACCACCATAGGTAATGGATCTTAATTGATTTGTTTGGCACCATCTTAGGTGATGATCGCTGATTACCACCATAGGTAACGGGTCTTAATTGATTTGTTTAGCACCGTCTTAGGCGATGATCGCTGATTACCACCATAGGTAATGGATCTTGATTGACTTGTCCAATGTGTTTGGTTAGTTATCTCAAGCGGGACCAAAGACTTACCTGACCTCCCTTTGGGAGGTGCTTCAATCAAGCCTTATAGACGGTACTAAAGGCTGGTTTGATGCTTTGACCAGGCCAATTTCAAGTGAGACTAAAGGCTTACTCCACCTTCCCTTTAGGAGGTGCTTTGGCCAAGTCACATAAGTAGGATGAAGGCTTGCAAATACTTTGGCCAGGCCATTTTCAGGTGGACCAAACGCTTACTGTGACCTTCCTATAGGAGCTGCCTTAAACAAGCCGTTTTCAAGCGAGAATAAGAGCTTATGGTTAATGATTTAGGCTTTTCCATTATCTTTGGAGATTCTCGCTTCTTTCTATGATGAGCCAGTAGATATACTTGTTCCAACTTCATTATTCCTCCACTGTTGGGAAGTATGGTTTCAAATGTTCGACATTCGATGTTCTTGCCATTATGTTGCCATTAGATCAACATAATCAAAAGTCTCTGGTGGGATTACTTTATGAATGATAAAAGGTCCTTCCTAATTAGGCCCGAGCGGGCCATCCTTTGGATTCTTAGTATTTGCCATATATTTTCAAAGTACTAAATCTCCTTTTGTGTAATATTTTGATATTCTTCTTTGATATTCAACTATCTATGTGGTTGCTTCATCCTTTAATTCATTGATCAAGTCCAAAGAATCTCTTTTCAATTCTTAATTTAGATTAAATGCATATGTAATCCTTGGATGGGAGGGTACATCAACATCGATTGGAAGCATGCATTCACATCCATATGTTAAAGAGATTGGGGTATGTCCCATTGCAGTTTCCGCAAAAGTTCCGTATACCTATAACACAAGTGGTAGTTCTTCTACCTAGTTCCCTTTTGCTTTGTCCAATCGTTTCTTTAGGATGGTCTTAATGGCTTTATTGGCAACTACAACGACTCTTTTAGCCACAGGGTGTGCAACTGATGAGAAACTCTTGATGATCTCATTTCTTTTGCAGAATTAGGTAAATTCTTCGCTTTCAAATCGAGTCTCATTATCATATGTCATCTTATATGGGATTCCAAACCTGGTGACAATATTCTTGACTATGAATTTAAGCACTTTCCTGATGTGATATTTGGTAGCGGTTCCTCCTTTACCCATTTGGTAAAGTTATTAATAACTGTCACTGCAAATTTAGCTCCTTTCTTGGATACAAATACTGGTCCTATTAAATCGATTCCCCATACATTGAAATTAGGCTTGTCAATGTATGAATTTCGGCCCGAGCCCATCCTATTTATGCTAGTACGGGTTTTTCCTTTTACTACCCAAGCCCGACTCAGGCCCGATCCGGGTCGGGTACGGTTTTATCAAAACCCGGCCCGGTTAGGGCCCAACCCGACTATTAGTTTTTTGTTGTATCAAAACATCAGTGCGTATGTTATTTATTTACCATTTTATTTATTTACATGAAGATGTTTTTGCATACTTTTGTTATGAGCTTGACTACATCACCTTCCAATTTATATGTCAACATTGTTTGTATACAAGTTTTACCAAAGTTGTAGTTTTAAAATATGATTTTAACATAAATATTCTGATTTAGGTATATAGTTATTACCCAACGGGCTGGGCTTAGATATTAGGTTGAAATACCCTGCGGGTTCGGGTCGATCTTGGGTTTTAATTATTGTAACTGGACTCGGGTCCGAGTTTCATAATACTCGAACCGAACCCTACCCATTGATAGGCCTAATTGAAATGCCATGGACTTGAGATGGAAGTCAATTTGTTTGGTGGAAAGCATGCGATTTTAGAGAACTTTAGCAATTTTCCCCATTTCTTTGCATAATCTATAGCATGGCTAGTCATCCGAGGCCAGTAAAAACCTTGTCTCATAACCTTTTTTAGCTAGCTTTATGCCATAGAATGGTTCCCACAGAATCCTTCATGGGATTCTCTCAACAATATTGCTCCTTTTTTCGGATTAACACATCTTAAGTAAGGTAGTGAATATCCTTTCTTATAAAATATTCCATTTGTCATAGTGAAGGTTGGGGCTTGATGTTTTATTCTTCTTGCCTCTTTTTGTCTATTGGTAATTTCTCTTTCATTATATATTCGATGGTAGACATCACCTGATTATTCTCATATTGATTATCAGCGTTTGTGTCAGAAGATTTTTCTTGATGAATTTCATTTTCATGTTCCTTGTGTGTTAAGGCTTGAGATTTGGTTAATACAAAAGTTTCATTTTCTAGCTTAGGGTCGTTCGCCTCTATTCTAGGATTTAATTGATAACCCACTGGCATAATTGGGGTTTCTGGCGCTACTCGTGAGTTGCCCAACTTAGCCATAGAACGGCTTGGGAGTTCTTTCATCTTGGCGCTTGGTGTATTGGGAGATCCTCAAATCAAGTCAACATTTTCAATACCTTCTTGACATATAGAATCAACTTGGCATCCTCGGTTCGATATGTTTGGTTCAACTGATTTACCATTAATTATGAATTACTGAAGGTCTCAAATTTAGGAATCTTCAACTGAAGGGCTAAGGTAAGTACTACTATCATTGAATCATATTTTGCTATAATATTAGTAGCTGGAAATCCCAATTTCATTGCATGGTGTAAACAGTGTCCGTTGGGGTAATGATCACATATCTTGCTCTAGTCCCTTGTTCATTTGAAGCTCCATCTACGAACAGTTGCCACTTAGGTTTTAGTTGTTTTTTTGGATTTCTCTTTGATGAATCCCATGCATTCATTCACAAAATCGATTAAAGCTTGTTCTTTAGTTGCCATTCACGGTAGAAATTCATTATCATACTAGTTAAGTTCTATTCCCTATTTTTCCAATCTTCCTTAGGCTTCAAGTTTACTAAAGACTTGCTTGAGTGGAAAGTTAGTTAAGACCTTAATCGGATGCGCCTAAATGTAAGGTCTCAATTTCCGTGTCGTGAGCATCAAAAAGTTTGCAAGTTTTTCTATGATTGGATATTTTTTGCATCTTTTAGCCTTCTGCTTCTGTAGTATACCAAAATTCCAGTTCCCTTTTCTTCTCTTAGTAGAACAGAACCAACCGTGTGTTCAGAAACTGCCATATGGAGATAATGGTTTTCCCCTTCTACAAGGATGGATAAAATCAATGATCTCTCCAGATGATCCTTCAGCTCCTTAAAAGCTTTTTGACAATCTTCTCCCCATTCTAAGTTTTTCTTCTTCTTAATCACATCGATGAACGTGATGCATCCATCGGTGGCCTTATAAATGAATCTATTCAATGCTGCCACTCTTCCATTTAAGCTCATCACATCTTTTCTTATTTTAGGTTTTGCCATGTCTTTAATAGCTTGGATTTGATCAGGATTAGCCTTTATTCCTCGAGCACTAATAATGTACCCAAAAAAAATTCCAGATTGGATTCCGAAAGAACATTTCTGTGGGTTGAGCTTCATCTTATTATTTTGCAATACTCTAAAAGTTTCTTCAAGATCGCTTAGATGATTACCTTCTTTTTTAGATTTGACCAACATATCATCCATGTATACTTTCATATTGCAACCGATCTATTCTCTAAACATTCTATCTACCAATCTATGGCAGGTGGCTTCAACATTCTTTAAGCCGAATGTCATTACCTTTTAGCAATATGTTCCCGAATATTTTATGAAGCTTGTGGTCTCCACATCTAGTTTAAACGTTAGAATCTGAATGTATCTGGAATATGCATCCATAAAAGATAAGAGTCCTTGTCCACTTGTCGCATCACCCAACTGGTCTATTCTTGCAAGGGGTTAACAGTCTTTTGGACATGCTTTGTTCAAGTCGGTATAATCAACACAAGCTATCAATTTTCCATTAGACTTCTTGACTCGTACTGGATTGGCCAACAATTTCAGATAAAGTACTTCTCCGACGAACCCATTTTCGAGTAATCCCTTGACTTCTTCTTTTAAAGCATAGGATCAAACTTTGTCAAACTGTCTTTTCTTTTATCGAATAGGTGTAATATTTGGGTTTATATTCAAAGCATGGATCATGATGGTCGGATCTATTCCAACCATACAGGAACGAGTATAAGCAAACCTATCTTTTCTAGACTGAAGAAACTAAACTAATTCCCCTTTAAGCTTGCTATACAATTCTTTCTCGATTTTACTATCTTTGTTGGGTCAACTGTATCCAAGCGTATTTCCTCGAGATCCTTAATGGGCTTCATTCTTTATTGTTCACTTCTATAGTCTAAATCGGTGATGATTTTTTTTTCATCTATTTCTTCTACTACCAGATTTGTTTCTTTAATCTTTTGTTTCCATTTGGAGAAGTTAGATCTTCTTAATGCATGCTTAGCTTTTTCATTGGTATTTGCTGTTGCCTAGGATGGTTGGCCCGAGGGACCTCCATATAAGGGATTTCTTGTCTTAATTATGATCAATTCATCTTTCTCCAAGCTCTAGCAAGAAAGATTATCTCATTTGTATTAATCAAGAGTAATAAAGTATAATTCTCGAGAGCTGAATTGCTTTCCCCTCACTGTTCCCTGTCCGCTCTTGGTCAGGAACTTCATAATTAGATATTATGGTGATACAAAAGCATCGACCTCATCCAAAGCTGGCCGTTCAAAAAAGGCATTGTAATAATATGGCTGGTTCATAAAAATAAATAGAGTCTCGAAGATCCTGTAATGCAGTGGAATTCCCATTTGCATCAGAAGCTTTATCTGCCATACGGGAGTTGATCCTTTAGTATTAAAACCAAAAATAGGCTCAAAGCTTGGCTCTAGTTTTTCTTTGGGAATCCCCATTTGGTCGAAGGAATATTTAGAAATTACATTGACCGCACTTCCAACATCCACAAGAATTTTTGTAACCATGGAAAGTCCGATCTGTGCAGTTATCATAAGTGGGTTTTTTTGTGGATGACAAACTCCTTTTAACTCCTATGGGGTTACGGTCATGTTGTGCATCTAGATCTGAAACCTAGGATTCTTAAGCGGTGGTTCATCTTGGATAGAGAAAACTCCATCTCTTGCTTCTCTGATATATCGATTCTTTGCTCATTCGCTATTCCCAGCTAAGTGCGGGCCTCCATAAGTTACATGAATTCAGTTGATGGGTGGAATGAAATCTATTTGAGCATTACTTTCCACAAAGTTCGCAATGTTGTTTGGGAGCCTTTGGTTGTCTTCATCAGGATGTGCAATTTTTTGATTATCTATGATAAACTCCTTAAAGTGTCTAGAACGGATCGTTGCTTTGAATTATCCCTGCCAACATACGCCATTCATCCATTTTATGCCCATTTGTCTTATGATAGGCACAGTAATCTTCCCCTCTTCTAAGTTCAGGGTTATTTTTAGCTTTGTAAGGAATCAAATAACTGTTGCTTTCTCTTGCTATAACGAAGATATAGGATATCAATTTGTTTAGAGCAACGTAATTGGTCTTCGGGACCTCTTTCCATCTAGATTTCTTATTATTGCAATTAAGGTGAGGCTTTCCCATTTCTTTCTAGGACTTCTTTTTTGCATAATATATTTCATCCATACGGATGAACTTATCAGCTTGAAAATGAAAATCTTGTAAATCCCCTCATCATGAAGATAGAGTTCTCGCCAAAAAGGTGTCTGCTTAATTAGTCTTGAGCGTATTGCATTAATTTGTCTCCAGCAGTCATATTCTCTGCCTTTAGAGCCTCTGATTAAGTCTCTTAAGATAATCACCCAACGAATCTCCCGGTCTTTACTTGATCTTAGCCGATTCACTGAAGTCAACCGCAAGATCCTTAGTAATGCAAAATCGTGCTGAAAATTTACAGGAGAATTGCTCCCAAGAGTATATTGTTTTCTCCCTATATTGTCTGTACCACTTGGCTACTTCCCCTTGAAAGGTGGTAGGAAAAAGTCTGCAGTGTACATCTTTTGAAATGTTATAGAGGTCCATTTGACTCTCGAAGGCCATTAGGTGATCATTCGGTAAGTGTTCCATTATACCTCAAGGATGGAATTTTAATGTGGGATGGAATCCTTATGGGTATGATCCTATTTGTAAGTGGGGCTTCCCCGAACTTGTTATTGACTCTACCATTGAGGTTTCTTTTTCCTTTATGGTTAGGCATATCTTTTGCCATCTTTTTAGTCATATCCCTTAGATAAGCCTCATTGCTATGATAATTGCTCCTAATAGGCTTGTATTCTTTTTTTTCTTGGAGATTCAACTTCTTCTCCCTC
Organism: Allium cepa; assembly: GCA_030765085.1. Classification (NCBI taxonomy): domain Eukaryota; kingdom Viridiplantae; phylum Streptophyta; class Magnoliopsida; order Asparagales; family Amaryllidaceae; genus Allium; species Allium cepa. The sequence continues at coordinate 72,481,347 of CM060946.1, read as the reverse complement.
AATGATTTTGGAAGATTTTTATGCAAGGATCTTTTCCAATAGCTACTACTTCACTACCATCTGCCGAGTCAAATCTTTGATCTTAGTTTTGCTACTGGTAGGCTTTGTGGGCTCTGACGGTTGTCCAAGTTCAACATTTTTCAAGTTGAAGTTGGGAATGACATTTTATTCTAGTGTTGCCCTTTATGTGATTTCTTCATTCGAAACATTAATTTGCCTTCTTTCTCAACATTTTCTTGGAAAAAATACATTTGATTAGTTTGATGGAAGAGTTAAATAGAAGCGGAGGTTCATGCTCTCCTTTTAACACCAAAATTCCACCCAAAAATTGGTAACAACCATGATGCCATGTATAACGAGCCAAAAATCGATTTGTAACACTTGTGAAATCGTGACTAAGCATAACTTAGTTGATGAAATCATATGGTGATGAGAAATCAAGAGTTGGCCTATGATTCATTGTGTAGCACAAGATGATGCCATTCGAAAATGATCCTACAATGCCCATGGACTTTTAATGTATTTACTCAAATGCCCATGTCATATGTTCCAAGGGAAGGAAAGGTTAAGCAATAAATATACGCAATAGTCCATTAAGTTTGTTAATGGACTAAGTAAGAAATTCTCTTGGTTCACAGTCCGTCGTCCATATATGATAGGGAAAATAGCGATTTTGCATATAAACACTAGTTTAAACTGAAGACCGTGTGATTTTTGTAAAGTTAAGTTAAAACTTAGGGCCGAAAGAGATTTATTATATGCATATCCAAGTCTAATAGTAGTCAAAGTTGCAAAATCAAGGCATATAGGAAAAGTAGGCTATGTTCAATATTTTTCATGTCATTGGTCATATAAAATTGCAAGGTTTACAGTCAATTGATGATTTTTTTCCAAATTTGAATTGGGGTTATAATATTTTGATTTGAGAAGAGAGAAACGAAATGATCACCCCTTCCTCCATGCCTCTAGGTCCATATTTATAGGGGTTGAGAGGTGCGACATGGCTGCCACATGTCCATGTGTCATGCTTGACCTTCGGCATGAACAATTTTGACGACGCATGGTGCAATGTTTTATTTAGATGATCTTCGGCATCAAAGTTCATCTCTATAGTGTCCAACGTTATAGTTTGTGTTGATAATCTATAACATTCCTTTGTATATTAGTGAACTTTGACATCATTAAGGCATGGCATTGATAATAGATGGAAACGATAATAGAGGGCATTTATAATGGACAACGCTGATAATATACGACATTGATAATAGATGACATTTTCTAAGAGGCAATATTAATCAGAGGTGGTATTAATAAGGGGTGGTATTAGTGATGAGCAGCATCAAAGTGGAGCAACATCTGAAGAAAGCAGTTTTTATATGGATGTGATATTGATAAGATGCTACATTACTTAATAGATGACATTAGACTAAGGCAACATTGGAGAGATGTTGTATCACTATGAAGCGACATTGATTCTTCTGGTTTCATGGAGAAATTGCTACGTTGATGGAACGCGACATCAATGATATATCATGTTATTATAACATTAATGGCTTTTGACATAGAGTCCTCTAGTATTATCACCGCCTTGATGAGATACGACATTAGTTCCATTCGACATTGCTTAGGATATGAGAGATTCGACATCATCCATTCAAATCTATAAGTGGTATGCAGAATTGATGGCATCAAAATCCTTAGCTTCATCAATAACCAACGACATTGTCTATTAAGCCTTGTTGATGAGAGGCGGCATTGTATGCTTTCAGCATTGACTATCTCCACACTTTTGACATTACTTGTTGATGTGAGATCATGGTTATGTTGACATGTTGCATACCTTCAGGATTAATAATGATAGTAGATAATAATGTATATCTAGCCACATATAACATCACTTGTTGGTGATATGTGACATCAATAAGAAGCGACGTTGATTAAGTGTAGCATGGATGTCATGCGGTATCATTATGGCTATAGGCTTTTGATATCTTCCTTCTTACTAGTCTTCAGTATTGATTCTCATATTGACGCGGTGTGGCATTCCATGGCTGCATTGATGATGTACGAGATCCCTTAGAGCGTGATATTACTTGTGATAGGTTTGGCATTGACTATTCATGTATTGTTGCGAGATCCCTTTAATTTTACGTCATGCTTTATGTTGACAACCCTATTGTCGACATGCTTAATTTCAGCATGCTTGATTTTGATTTTCTCTCATATCTTTCATTTTATCCACTTTGGAAAATACGTGGATAAAAATTTGTCTCTCAGTGCAATGGAACAGGCATTCATGAGCATTTTATGAATTGCCTTATATAAAACTAATTTTGCATTAGTCCATAATATGTTTATGTTCACAACATAAATTAGTCATCTAATAAGCATCATTCCAAAAATTCTCTTGGGATGATTTATATAAAATCCCTTGCATACAATTATAATGTTCAATTTTGACTCGCACAACCTGCTAACTCCTTGGCCTGTGATATGTAGTTGTGTCTTATAAATCGTTATCTCATATGGTTTTATAAACTATTCAATGGATGATATTAATTTTAACCTTGTGTACTAGTCTTAAGTACACGTCTTATAGAAATAGTTTAACTCAACTTCACTCATCATTAATCGTGCTTTGTCCAATAAAGTTCAATTACTCTTTATCAATACATCATTATGTATTATAGGGAGGAGCGACCTTTAAGACCGAATCTTTATTTATATTAGGTATATACGAAACTCTTTCCAGTATACTCACATATTCGATCAAATCAAATCATTTTTGTCGCATGCTATTTTATTTACTTCTGTTTTATATTCTGTGAGCTTATTATAGACTTATACATTTGTATCAAATACACAAGTCCATGTCTTTGACAACTCATCGGTGAATAAAGCGAAGTATATGGAACCATTTTGGTGTTAATAGACTTATGATTGCAAACATCTATATGTATCGATACAAAGAGTTCATCAACTCCTATGGCGATCCCACTATATGGGTGCATCGCCCTTAATTGTTTTAGATATAATTAACTAGTATCATGCGATTCAAAATTATATAATAAAAATTATTCCTCAAAACTACAGCTTAGTCTATAATTCCAAAATAATTGTAAATAATTTTAGATAATTTGGTATTTTCCAATGCATCTCTTTTATTGTGAAAAAACCACATTATAGTTTTTTTTCATATCAAATATTCATAATATTCACATTGAAATATAACCATATCTATTTTCATTCGACATAAAAATAGTAATTATTCATAAAATAATGTTCGGTATGTTTTACAGAAATAATTTTCGTAATTTGATGCAATCAATAAGTATTATATGGCTTGCTCCCGCTACTTCCGCCATTACTATAATAACATACTAAATTCAGAAGTCCATCATTCACTTAATATAGTTTTTTATTCCATATACCTCAACTAGTTTACAACAGAGAGTTCTTTGATCAAATACCTTGAACTCAAAGAAACAAATCTTATAGAAAACAATTTTCTATATGAAAATACATTTTAGAATAGAAATCATTTTCTTATTCCAATGTTAAGTATCAATTATTATTGTTACAATTCCCATTTCTGTTGCTTCTTTATGAAGTAGAAGTGACTATTCACTCTCTTTATCCCAACTGTATCTTAAATCTCATCTACTCTTGTAGACTCATTTTTCTTTCTAAATGGTCGAATCATTCAAAAAATACCCTTATTACAACATCATAGCGAACTCTTTACAAAAGCACACTTGATCATCCTTAACATTTAAGAATACCAAATATGTTGCACTTTACGTAAACTGATAAAATCGACATTTCAGTGCTCAAGTCCTTAGATCTATCTTGTAGTTTTGGTCTAGTGTTATATTTACACAATACGATCTTTATTTTAATTAATCAAATTGAATACTCGATCTCATAGTAGGGTTTATTTTCTTATTTCCGATGAACTAATTTCATCATAATATTATACGCTGTGAACAATGATCGTTCACTGTATAAAATTTATATGCAATTTTATACGGATCAAATATCCATAGTCTTTTATTGCTTTTGAGTTCAAAGCTTAAAGAATGCAATACATAGTCTGTACCAAATAGATACGCAATCAACCAAATTATAAACGGTTGTAGTAGATGTAAAATCAGGCGCTTGCATAGGTGTTGAAACGTTAACATGCAATAAGCATTTAACAGTAAGTGTGTGTATTATATTTCTGTTTGTCAATTTTCAGTTTATTTCAATTGTATATCTTAATTGATAAATATTTAACCAATCATATTAAATGCACAAATTTATCAACGTAGATTATTGTAACATTATATAACATATGTTCTTACAATATTAGAAAGGTTAAATGTATCATTTCATTTTACTAATAGGGCTCCCACTAGTCTTTTATGTTTCTCCAAACCTTAAGTTGAAACATGGAAGTCTTTCGACTTTACTAGTGGGTGTTAGGATCATCCATCTTGGATTTCTGACCTTAAGTTTGCTCAACAAGTCATAACTCCACGAACGATGAATAACTTCTTATCGGTCGTATCGTATATAACTCCCAACGCTTGGTACCTTCCTAATTTCACTTTGACCTTGAGTTCGCTCAGTAAATCAAAACGAAATTATTCACTCATACCCACCATACCGTGACACCCTAAGTATAATATATATACCTTGAGTTTGCTCAACAAATACATATATTTATCTTAACTCGTTTATTCAACATATTAATAATTCTATACATAACGTAGCTAGCGTGTGTTTGCTCAAATACTAAGGAGTATGCAAGTAATTTATTAATATATATGGTAGAGGGAAACATTATATCGAAGATCCATAATCTTCAATATATTATATTGAGCGATATTGTCTTATAAAATAATGTATTTCTTGTGAAATACCATCGTGATTCAGGTGTCAAACACATCAAAAATCATGGTATACATAGATTTACATGTGTATTTATTCTTTAAGTCTATTTAGGGTTTCTAAATGTTCCACCTTTTACTTATATGTTCATACTATATATGTTTTATTATTATATAACTTTTATATTTCATATTACTTATATAGTATATAATATTACATTAATTAAATCTTATTTAATAAAATCAATTAACATTTTAATTAATTTTATATTATCTTAATATAACATGTACATTAAATATTTATTATATACCGTAACCTTTATGGTATAGCACATATATCGTACATGCGTGTATCTTATTTGATTAAACACTTTTAATTAAATTTATATTAATTTCAAAGTTCATTTATATACATACATGTATACTTATGTTAACTTAACAATTTAAGACAACATAACATATATCATAATATGTAATACATGTATATATTTATTAATTAATTAACATATTTAATTAACATATTTTGTTTACCTCATTAATAAATTTTATAAATTTTGAAAGTAATTTATATTGATTTTCAAACATTTTGAAAACTTTTATTGTATTATAAATTTATAACATGTATATATTTTATTTTAAATTTAACTATTGGATTTAAAATCTTATATTTTTTATTTTCAAACAGTTTTAAAATTTAGCCCAATGTCCAATTCAATTTGGGGCTTTTCTATTAGGGACAACCTTTGGGGTCACATATCTGTTCGGGCTAGGCTGATAGCCAGGTAGGGTAGAGTAGTTGATTACTCAAACCAAATCTTTGACACTACTTTTCTGGAAACCCTACCATTTGGGCTATGAGCTTTATTAGTTAACATTAATATAACTAATTTAGACCTCATAGGCTATCGGGCTATGCTACCATTGTTGGAACTGGTCTAGTCTACAGCAGAAGTAATGAGTGAATTTAAAAAAAAATACCATTTTGGATCTTTATTGGGCCTATGAAGTCCAATTTATTTAGAACATTTCTAAATTTCTTTTAAAAAAGTCATTATTTTATTTAAATTTACAATATAGTTTTATATTATGTTATTCATATTATATTATATATATGAATGTATCATATACATACATATTTACATATATACATACACATACACACACACACATGTGTGTGTGTGTGCATGTGTAATATAACAATCCGTGCAAGGTATAACATGGCCATATAAGTGCTTGGATTTACAGTGCAACAGACATGATAGCTCATCTAGTATACAAATATATTGTCCAAATGTATGTTTATACACTTTAATTTATATATACAAAATACTATAAATATATATATATATGTATATATAAAATATATTTTACCTTAAGTAATTTTATGAATATATATATACACATTAGATGTGCAGCTTGTTTAGTTGCTTGTTTAGCTTATCAGCTTAACTCACGTCATCATTCAGGTACGATTTGTTCATTTTTGGTATTATATTATTGTAGCAAAGTTACTATAGCAAAGTTACAGTAGCACCGACACTATTCACCAAAAACCAAATTTAATAAATTTGTTTTAGCACTATATCTGGTTATACTATTTTTGTATTGTAACTATTGATAATAATCTAGAAGACCGATCTTTATCTTACCTTTGAAACCGGGATTCGTCCTTAAGTCGCGTATCCGTTATTAGTCGCTGTTAGCCGTTTAAGTGTTAAGGCATTTTGAGACTTTAGGAATAAATCGTTGACAGTGATAAGGAAAAGATAATGAATCGATTAACCAGAGCATTATCATATAGAGACAATAGCGAAAATAGTTTAGATGATCTACAAATGGAAATTAATAACAAAAACCAAGAAATTGTTGTCAAAGAGGATTTAGAACACAATCTAACTAAGTGGAAAATACCGGCTTATTCGCCACCAAAAATCTATAAGAAAACAGGCAGTTTCATTATGAAATCTAATTATGTAATTAAAACTGTTGAACAAGCTATTCCTCTTACAGAAGGATATAATACCTTTTGTTTACTACCAAAAGGACTTTTAAATCTACATAAAGAAAAATATAAATTTATTCATATAGGCATGGTGCAAGTTGCGCTAAACCAGCGACTTGTTTAGGATTAAATACATCAGCCATTATTGCAGTACGTGATAAAAGGCATAATAAGTTTCGTGATTCTTTAATAGGAATCGTAGAATCAACTCTATGTGATGGACCAATATATTTTCCATGCTTTCCTAATTTCACTGTTACTATAACAGACCTAAATGTAAAGCAATCAGTCTGTTTAGATATAAAAACAGAAGGTTTTAATATGAAACTCGGAATGCAAAATGTTATACTTATTTGTAAAATATGTTATAAAGCTATGAATAATGTTATAGCATACATAAAAATGTACCAATTAAAAACGACGGTACAACAACGATGTTTATAACTGATATAAGTAAAACTAACGTTGTTATTCCCAAATCCATAAAATGGAATGAAATAAATTTACCAGAAAAATGGCTTTTAGAAGAAGCTAATGACCCAATTAAAGTAGAAAATAAAACTCTGGAAGAAATCATTGAGTGTCCAGATGGTGATGTTGAAATAAGATTTTCAAAAAATAGAATTACGCACCTTACGTTAGGTACTACCTCAAAATCAGAGGAGCCAGTTCCTTGGAAAAGCCTAACTATTTTAAAATTAAAAGAAGAAAATGTAATTATTAGAAATACACCAGATGGAGTAAGCCAATCTGAGTATAGACTTGATAATTCTTCATCCCCAACCCCTTCTGATATGGGTTACGATGAAGACAAAAGTGTATTTGGTTTAAATACCTTAACTCTTAATGAGAGAATAAAATTTCCCTTTTCAGAAATAAAACAGCAAAAGTTATATTCCGATGAAAATAAAACTAAAAGAAAATGGTTTTTTTATGAAAACCCCTGAAATTCAAGAAAAATGGTTTAAAAGATATAAATCATATCTCCAAAAAATCGACGATGATTTACCAAAAAATTATGATTTCTTCAAAATGGTGGAAGGATACTATAGAATAGAAAAACATAAAGATACCTTTCCCAATTTTGATGATTTTTTAACAGTTGCCAATATAAATATGGCATATCAAGAGTATACTACAAAGAAGGAAAAAGTAACTAAGAGTATACATCCTCCAGAATCTAATTTATTATTGAAAATTGAAAATGAAGAATTAACTGCAACTCCTTATAGGAAAATGGCAATATAGAAGCTATTATTGAACAAAATAATTTTACAAATTTAACGTTACAATCAATGGGAAAGCAACTCACTAGAATAGAACAAGAGGTTAATAAAAATCTAGAACAAGAAAGAAATAAAAATCATAAAGAGAGATAAGGCTTTATTCAAACCTTTACCCTCCGAAAAACTAAATCTTAACCTAAATAGGCATGGAGAAAATACTGAAATGTTAGAAGAAATAATAAAAAGATTAAAAACCCTAGGAGTAAAAGAAAAGGAAGTGGCACCCATTACAGAGGAAATTTATAATCAAAATTTAACCTCTGATGAAGATTTCAATCAAAACTCAGATAAAGAAATTAATCAACTTCAGGAAATGTTTTTATCAGAACCAAATCAACAAGAAAATTCTTTTAAAATCAAAAAAATAAATTATAAAAAAATTCCAAATAAGAAACCTTATTATGGTAAACCAACTCCAGTTGATCTCCTAATAGAGGAAATGGATCTCTATATGCAAGCATCGTATGATGGCTCATCAATAGTTGAATGGAACATCGATGGTTGCTCAGAATATCAAATTCAACTAAAATTGCATTATATGGCAATGTACGCCGTAGCCAGTAGGGCTAAAGGCAATAAAGATGAAGATATAGCAACTGCAATAATTCAAGGATTTACAGGCCAATTAAGATATTGGTGGGAAAATTATATGACTAGCGAAGCTAGAAATTGTGTAATTACAGCGGTAAAAGTTGTAAATGGTATAGAAGTAGTTGATGTGGTTAATACACTTCTTTATACAATCGCTAATTATTTTGTAAGAACAACATCATTATTAAATGATAAAATAAGAGAACAATTAATGAAGTTAAAATGTGAAAATTTATCGCAATTTAAGTGGTATAAAGATATTTATTTCTCTAAAGTATTTATAATGCATGATTGCAACCAAGACTTTTGGAAGGAGAAATTCATATCAGGATTACCACCCTTATTTGCAACAAGGGTTAAAGAAAGAATAAAAGGCCAGAATGATGGAGTAATTCCTTATGATGAATATTCATACGGCGAATTAGCATCAGAAACAGTAGCGGAAGGAATTAATTTATGTTATGAAATCAAGTTACATAAACAAATACAAAAGAGAAACCTATACGGTAAACAAGTCTTAGCAGACTTTTGTGACCAAGTGGGAATTAAACCCATAAGACCTGAAAATAGTTATAGAAAATCGAAAAAACCATTTAAACGAAAGCATTTCAAAAATAAAAAATTTCAGAGTGAAAAATGCGAATGTAGTAAAACTACAAATAATTTTTTTACAAAAGCAAAGGAAAAGGAAATAAATATAAAGAAAACAATAAGAAAATTCCAATATGCTGGAAATGCAAAAAGGCAGGACATTATGAAAATAAATGTAAAATGAAAATAAATAATCTTGATGTGGGAGAAGAATTTAAAAATTCGCTTAAAAAATTACTTTAGAAAGTTCTGATTCAGAAACTGAAGATTTGAAGCTAAACATTATTGCAGAAGAACATTCAAAGACAGAATCAGAAAATGAAGAGTCACTAGATGATGATTCTGAAGCTGATAATAATTATAATTATTATAAAACTTTATCTAATGGACTATTTGTCCTATCGAAAGAAGATAACTTTATCCTGGACATAATAGACAAAATATCAGACCCGGACAAAAAGAAAATTGTATTAAGAAACTATTTAGAATATTATCAAGATAAAATCCATGAGAAACATTTAAAATTAAAACAACCAGAAACTTATAATATAAAAGAAATCTTTGATAGAGTAAGAAATTCAAAACCTAAAGTAAGTTTAGTTAATTCAAATATTGAAGCAACAATGTCAGAATTAAAGCACGAAATAAGAATACTTAAACAAGAAATTAAAGAATTAAGAGCTAAAGTAATGTTATTTGAAGAAAGATATAATGATAACAGTGATGATAATGAAAGCACGCTACACGAAAAGGAGTTAAATAATTTAACATTTGTAAATATGTTAGATCGTGTTATTACACATAAATGGCATACCAAAATTATTATAGTAGTACATAAAGAATATTGTTTCCAAGCAATTGCAATGATAGATTCTAGTGCTGATTTAAATTGCATTAACAAAGGAATAGTATCTTCAAAATATTTAACTAAAACAACAGAAATTCTAAATGCCGCAGATGGTAGAAAATTATTAGTAAAATATAAATTACAAAATTCAGCAGTTTGTAATAAAGGAATTTGCCTTGAAATGCCATTTATAATTGTGAAAAATTTATCGCATGATGTCATATTGGGAAACCCATTTTTACATATGTTATACCCAATAACAAAAATACCTGAAAAGGGTATAACAACTACCATGAATAATCAAGAATTAACATTCAATTTTGTTTAACAACCAAAATATCATGAAATTGATACTATACAAAAAACTATAAAAAGAAAATAAAGTTTTTTAATTTCCTTATCCTAAGAAATAAATTATAAAAGGATTAGAGAAAATTTATCTTTACCCCATTTTCAAAAAAGGGTAAAAGACCTGCAAAACCATATAGAGAACACGACATGTTCAGATACTCCTAATGCATTTTGGGAAAGAAAGAAACATATGGTAAATCTATATTATGAACCCGACTTTAAAGAAAGTCAAATTCCAACTAAGGCTCGTCCAATTGCTATGAGCCTAAGACACCTTGAAATATGTAAAAAGGAAATTGATGAATTATTAAAAAAGGGGCATATCAGACCCTCTAAGAGCCCATGGAGCTGCCCTGCATTTTATGTCGAAAATGCAGCTGAGTTGGAACGTGGAGTCCCTAGACTAGTTATAAACTATAAACCTTTAAATAAAGCTTTAAGATGGATTAGATATCCAATTCCAAATAAAAAGGATCTACCAGCAAGGCTATATTCAGTCAAAATAATGTCAAAAATCGATATGAAATCTGGATTTTGGCAAATTCAGATTGCTAAGAAAGATAGATATAAAACGGCATTTACGGTGCCATTCGGACACTATGAATGGAATGTAATGCCATTCGGGCTTAAAAATGCGTCGTCGGAATTTCAAAAAATAATGAATGATATTTTTAGTCCTTATACAGCTTTTACAATAGTTTACATTGATGATGTTTTGGTATTTTCAAATTCAATTTAACAACATTTTAAACATTTAAATACTTTTATAAATGTTACAGAAAGGGCTGGTCTAGCTGTATCAGTCAAGAAAATTAAACTTTTTCAAACAGAAATAAGATTTCTAGGACACATTATAAAAGATGGAACAATACTCCCAATAGATAGAGCAATTATATTTGCTGGCAAATTTCCAAATGAAATTAAGGATAAAATCAATTACAAAGGTTTTATGAAGTTTAAATTATGTATCTGATTTTTATAAAAATTTAGCTTATGACACTAAACCACTTTTTGAAAGATTAAAAAAGAATCCACCTGCATGGTCAGAAAAACATACTAATGCAGTAAATAGAATAAAAGCCAGAGTTAAAGAAATTCCATGTTTGGCTATTCCTCACCCTGATGCATTCAAAATAGTTGAAACTGATGCATCGGATATAGGCTATGGAAGAATTCTTAAACAAAAATTTGATAATAAAGAATCATTAGTAAGATTTACATCTGGGCTATGGCAAGGACCAAGAGCAAATTAAAAGGAAATCTTATCAATTGTATTATGTGTACAAAAATTTGAAAGTGATTTATTAAATCAAAAATTCTTATTAAGAGTAGACTGTAAATCTGCTAAAGAAATCTTACAAAAGGATGTTAAAAATATAGCTTCTAAACAAATATTTGTCAGATGGCAAGCAATTTTATTAGTCTTCGACTTTGATATTGAGTTTATAAAAGGAACTAATAATTCACTTCCTGACTTCTTAACTCGTGAATTTTTACAGGGTAAAAATGAATAAAGGAAAAGAAAGAATAGAAAGCAGTAAAACTGCTCAACAACAATCGACTTATAAGTCGATATTCCTTAAAAGTGAGAAGACTATCAGAGAAGAAGTTTTAAAAACTGTTCCAGAAGATGAACAACTAAGACCTGAAGCATATGAGCTCACAATAAAATCCTCATATGCTAAAGAGTATGTATATTCGTACATTCCAATAACTACTATTTGGGTATGCCCCATTGAAAAGAAATATAGTCATCTAACGGATGAAGAAGTTATGACCTTTTTCTTAAAAAAAATTACGGAATCCTTATTTATATCCAAAGGATTTTCAATTTTACCAGAATATATTAACCTATTCCGAGTCTATACAATTCGAATCCACTCTGAGATTAGGTGGTGATTGGGCTTATTCCAAAGCCAATATTATTAAAGTTATCACCCCGGAACAATGGGACGGAGACTTATATAAGTCCAAAGAAATACCAACGGGATCAAAAAATCCTTATAAAAAAAATAAGCTTTAATTATTTTGATTATATTAAAGCTTGGGAAATTGGTTTTTACTATAAAAATAGACAAAAAAGACATAGTTGGTTTATACAATTTAAGGAACAGAGTTCTTTAAATTATCCAAATTGGTTTTTATTTTGGTTTTCAAACTTCGGATTATATCGGTGATTTTACCACAAAAAATTAGAGCAGTTTATGAAAAATTTGTTGAAATAAACCCATATATGAAAAATCATGGTTTGATGTTTGCAATACTTTATCAAGTACCATGGATAATGAAGTGGGATGTTATAATCGTCCCAAGAACGCTACAAAATTAGGACTATCTTTTGAAATTCCTTATCTAGGAAGAATGATTTTAATAAAATGGTGGGATAAATATGAATTCTTTAAAGATTCTATTTTTTCAATTACTGGTTTAATTAATCATGAACCTCAAACTCCCGTGATTAAATCCCCCAAAAGAGATGTTTTAAATTTTTTGAAAGAATTAATGATGAGTTCTTCTAAAAAAGAATTAAAGAATCAACTAAAAGCGATACTTGAATCAAAGTCTGATGAGGAAGACCTTATGAGTGTTAACACGGATAAAAGTCATGAAGAGAGGTAGAAGAAATGGAAGACAATACGCTAAAGTTAAGCGTACTAATATTATCTGCAAAAGAAAACGTAAAGATCCACCCTGTACTCTGGTAATTGTGGAACTTCCTGGTAGAAGAGGTTTGGTGATTAGCACAATATTAAGCCCTGCAAGTTTACCACCAGATTTTCCTCACACTCCTCTAGATTTTCTAGAAGCTCCACCAAGATTCCCCCCGCTTCCACAAAGATAAAATCTAAAACTTCTACCTAGCTGTAAAGCAAGACTGTGCCAGCTCACCTTGTCCAGAGACTTCAATTATGCTTATCCTGCCAGCATAAAATTACAGTACAAGACAGCTCACATAAAAGACAGATAACAGTCGTAATTCAATTATGCTTATCCTGCCAGCAAAAAAATTAAAGTTAAAGTAGAAGACAGCTCACATAATAGACAAATACCAGCCGCAATAATTGAGATCGGGAGTCTTCTTCACTTATCCATATCAAGAGCGAGAGACTTCAATGTTGTTTATCCATGAATGGCCACTGCTATAAATAGAGGGTGTTGTATTATGTTATGTATGCACAAATATTATAAGTTTTAAGTTCTATGTCTGTAATGGCGAGAGCCAAAGTGTGCTTGTAAAACCTTCCTCTGTAAATTATTTCGAGTGCAATAAAATCTATTTTGAGTTCTGCGTGCAAATTCTCTACCTCGTCTGTTGTCTGCTGTTGTTCAATAAAAGCAAAATTATTCACGCGATCCTGTAAATCAGGAAGTCTGGTATCAGAGCCAAGTAGAGAGCAAAGAGGTGCTGCTGGGCATTTCAAACCCCCGGGAGGGTGTTAGGTGTGCAGCTTGTTTGCTTGTTTAGTTGCTTGTTTAGCTTATCAGCTTAACTCATGTCATCATTCATCTAGTATACAAATATATTGTCCAAATGTATGTTTATACACTTTAATTTATATATACAAAATACTATATATATATATATGTGTGTGTGTATGTATAAATAAAATATATTTTACCTTAAGTAATTTTATGAATATATATACACATTAGAATTTTAACAGTGTATATATATATATATAATTTTATAAGTATGTTTAAAATATTTTTAATATTATATTAATTTTTTTAAGAAAATCGAAAGCAATAAAATTTAGAAAAAAACATATATATATATATATATATGTTAAGTGTGTGTGTGTATATATATATTTATATATATATGTATGTAAATAGTATAATAGTAAATATATAAATGTTAATACCTTTAAAATATATATTTATATATTTAATATATGTATATATATGCACCTAATAATGAACACGGCAAAGAAGATTTTTTAAATTTAATATATATATATATATATTATATTTAAAATAAATACCCATATGGATAATAAGTATAAATAAAAAAAATTATATTTTGAAACATAATTTCGAATTTTAAATTTTTATTAAAAAATCATGAGTGTTATTTTGTTGTTTAATATATAATTCTATAATTTCAAAATCAATTTTAATTTTCATCTGTTTCTTAAATATTTAAATTATATGTAGAAAAATTGTTTTTTATTGTTCTATCAAAAAAAAATTAGGTGTTAATTTAATTTTATAAAATATTAAACATATTTTATAATACATACGTATGTAGATATAATCAATTTACATAATTAATTGGTTTAAATAATTTTGTATTAATATATAAATAAATAAATTTATTTATTTTTGTTAAAAGTTGTTTATATATGAAACTCTTCGTATAAAATTATAAAACCTATTTTATATATAATAGAATATAGAGTTTAAATTACAAAGCATAGATGTATTTAATTTAATGTAATTGGTTAAATAATAAAATATGTTTTTTTACTTTGGATAGTGCATATTATAGGTAGATGTATGGAAAAAAAATTATAATAAAATTATAAGAATATAAACTTATATCAATCTGATTATGATAATATATTAATATAATAGAATCGTCACCTAACTAATATAACAAAATATGATATATATATATATATATATATAATAATTCAATGCAGTATAATTGTAAATCAGATCATTATCTTATACAAATAAGATAAACTCACATCTTGAAGCATTGAAATGGACTCCCGAATCAAATTCTAATTCTGAAGGTGTTGTCTCCTGAGCTGTTGACTACCGGCTATTGAATAGTGTTTAATTTTATGTGATTTGAGCTTGTAAGAATAGAGGAGAGGGGATAATGTGTTCAGTCCAAAATGAGGGGTTTGGAGGCTTCAAAAAGTTCTCTAATAGGTGTAGGTTGAGATGATTATATAGAGGAGTGATTAGAGACAGGTTAGGACTAGATCCACCTTTATCTCTTACCACTTTTTTATCTTATCCATCCAAATCAAACCCCTTTATTTCATCATATGGTTGCAGCTTTCATAGCCTTATCATGATCAAACTAACCAGCCCCCTTTATGGGCTTCAAACCCATTTAAAGTTTGAATTAAATATTTTGCATTTAAATCCAATTTAAACGCATATCGGTATCATATATTGATTAATATATTTTAACTATTATAAATACATTTAATAATCTTTGTTCATCAAATCAAAATAAAATTTTGTGACTAATATTTCATAAATATTAATTAATTTAATTAATTTATAACGATTATAAACTAATTAAATCATATGGTTAAGGAGTATTTAACGATTCAGTTGTGCGATTCTTTAGGTGTAAATTTGGTCAGCGATTAATGTCGAATTATTTGGACATAAACGTTAGCACATCACTTAGCAGGTGGTGTGGCATTTTGGCCAAATTTGTTACTTACTTGGTTTTAGTAAAATCCTATTTTACTTTGTTAAGCATTACCCGATTTTGCACACAAATTCTATTCATCAAAACATATTACTATGGACTTATGGAATTTCGTAATGTTCAAAATTACAACATCATCCATATTCAACTCTATAATTCAAACACAAAGTCATTGGTTCATAATAACAATTATTATTAACTGAAATACTCTAGCTATAGACTTTGAGTTGACTTCAGTTGACTGTGATACCTGTGCAATTAAAGTATTTAGTGATTACATAGCGGTGGAGGTGCAAAAAGTTATAATGGGGATAAAGCAAGGATATGCGGAAAATATCGGAGGTGCAAACGGCTTTCCTATATATAAAACCAAATATTTAAAATTTAATTCATACTCATTCTCACATCATTTTTGTAGGAAAATGAAACATTATTTAATCTTATATAACAAAACTTAAGAATATCATGAATTATGCAGTCTATGTTTGGTGAGTACAATAATTTCTAACTTATATTAAGCACTTATATCTTAAAATTAGGTATTTACCAAACTTCGTTGATTTGGTATGAAAGAGAACTAGTATAATTAATATTTTATTAATTAATGTTGCTATAGCGAATGAAAAAAAGCCTTAACAGGTGTAGAGAAAAATAGCGGCCCTTATAGCAGATCTATTATTAATAGCGCTATATTGAAAATGCATAACAATTGAAGAGTGCTATGCGCTATAGCAGGGAATTTGTGGGGCTTTAGCAGGGCTTTAACTACAAAACATGATATTACCTCATATAACTATGGAGATGAATCCTTTCTTAAACAGTGTTTCACTTCTAATGATTTGGCTCAACCCAACTATAGGCATTCGATGGACACCATGCCATGATTTAACTATAATCAAAGTGGAGCTTCCACATTGAAGATCAATCATATTTTCATGTCAAGAGAACTGTGTAATTTTGTCATATCGATGTTTTCTATTTGACTTTAGTTTTTTTAACCAACAGAAACTATCAAGTGGTTCATTCCATAGTTATTAACTATCAGTACGTAACACTTTGGTTCCCTTAGCAGCCATGAGTAATACATTGCTCAATATTTGGAGAGCATTATGTACTCTAGTCTCAATGGATATATCGATATCCAGTCGCGATACATTTTGAGCAGAAATATTTACAATGGTATATATATTCTTATGTTGATAAATTACTCACGGTTACAACACATTATAACGACTATCACAAAATATACCATTTATGGATTTCCATTAAATATGCCTTTAATTAGATTAATTTATTAATATAACACATTAAATCAAGTATATAATAGAAAGAAACCACTTTTCATTTCGAATAAGATTGGTTACCAAGTTAGATATATGTAACAAATTACATAATTGCCCCTAAGGCAAGCCCTTAACTCTACCATGACTAGGATTAGATAGTGGGTTAGTAGTGGTTATGGGCCACATGACCCATCTCGAGTCTATGTCTGGCTCTAAATGGTATTGTTTATCAACTCATGGGTTACCCGTATCCATGATAGGGGAAAGCTTGCCTTTAAGTTCAATCAATCCTTAAGTAGGTTAGGTAGTTCAGTAAATTAGGTTGCTTGTTGATTGTAGATGGTTGAAGCCGAAGCTGCATCCATTAGCAGGTGTAACTTTTGATTGGGCCCCTCTAAGGTTCAGGAGGATCGTATTGACCTCGCTGGCTCTCTAGCTTGATATGCATGCAAGGGGTTAAGTCTTTATACCCTTTAGTAGCCGATCAAGCAAATCAACTGATAAAGTTAAGGGTATGCCCTAGGGGCAACAATGCAATTTGTTACATATATCTAACTCGATAACCAATCTTGTTCGATATAAAAGGTGTTTTCTTTTTGTTGTTTACTTGATATAATGTGTTATATTAGTTATTTAATTTAATTAAAAGTATATATAATAGAAAATTCATAAATGTAATGTTTTGTGATAGCCGTTACAAAGTGTGTGACCATGAGTAATTTATCACAATCAAAACAAATATGTCATTTCAAATGTTCCTAGTCAAGAAGCATCGAAACTGGATATTAATGTATCCATTGAGATTAGAGTACACAACGCTCTTCAAATGTTGGGCAACGTATTACTCATGACTGCTAGGGGAACCTAGGGGTTACATACTAATAGTAATTGGATAACTATGGAACGACTCACTCGATAGTTTTATGTTTGTTAAACTAAGGTCAAACAAAAATTCCAATATGACTAATTTACATAGTTCTCTCACTTGAGAATACTGTAGATCTTTAATATGAAAGCTCTTCTTTGATTATAGTCAAATCATGGCACGACGTCCATTGCGTGACTATAGTTGGGTCGAGTGGAAGTATGAAACACTATTCAAGAGAGGATTTGTTTCCTCAGTTATATTGGTTTAGTATCACATTCAACTCAATTCAACTCGAAGTCAAAGTATTTGATTAGAGTAGTTCAATTAATAATAATAATAATAATAATAATTACTGAACCATGGACCTTATGTTTGGACTATAGAGCAGAATATGGACAATATTGGAATTTGACCATTACCAAATTCCATGAGTCCAAAGTGATATAGTTTTAACGAAGAGAATTAGTGTAAATAAAAAGTCACAACAGGGTAACGCTTAAGAAAGTGAAATTGGATTTTACTAAAAACCAAGTAAATGATAAATCAGCCAAACTATCATACAACCTACTAAGTGATGTGTGAGCATTAATATTCAAATAGTTCGATGTTAATAACTGACCAAATTTACTTGACGAGTCACACAACCGAAAAGATGAATTCTCTTTAACCAAATGATTTAATTAGTTTACAGTTGTTACAAATTAATATTTACGGAATATTAACTATAAATTTTTAATTCTGATTTAAGGAATAAACATTATGAAATATATTTGTTGTAGTTATAAATATATCTATCAATATACGACATTGATAAGCAATTAAATTAGATTTAATCGAATATTATTTTCTATGGGCTTAAATAGGATCTTGGACCATGATAGTGGGCAAGTATTTTCAACTGGAATAGGGCTAAAGGGGGCATCCCAATTAGGTTAGGGTTGTTAGTTTTGGGTGACTCGGATTAAGGAAGAACTGGTAAGAGATATGATCCACTATTTTCTCTCTTCCATCCACTATTTAAACACCTCTAACCCTAATTAAAAATAAGTTTTTACAGCCACTTTCATCTTCTATTACTGGCCGACTTCAACCCTAGGATCCCTACCATATCAAGCTAAAATTAGTTCAAGATAAATTACTATTCACGGTCAAAGATCAACGGTTTAAGGATTAGGAGTCCGCCGAATCGAAAAGCTTATAAGAGGAGAGAGTTCATCATTACAAGATAGGTTACGAGGCATAGATTTTTAGATATATTATTCACTGAATCTTATTCTATAATTTCTGATTGACATTTCATTGTGTATGTATGTGTGTGTGTGTGTGTGTATTATATATAATTATATTGTTAGTTAGGTGCGATTCTTATGTGTATTGTTGTTGTCACAAGCTAAATTGGTTATTTATATGTATTCATTTAAAAAAACAATTTTTTTACATATACTAGATATGTATTGTTGAATTTTAAACAAAATAACAATATTATTTTATTATTCTATACATATACGCATAATTTAATTATATATATATAGTTCATATTTAATTACAATATCATTTTATGATATAACTGATCCTATAATTTAATATATGTTTATTTACAGTAATAATAATTTTTGATAACTACAAAATATGTTTTATAATTATTTATTATTTTTAATATTATTTAAACCAATATAGTATCTAAATAAATCACATAAATAAAATATGTTTCGATATTTTTTAAATATAAAATTAAATTCACGTACGAATAGTTCTTTGCCAGAAAATGAGAATTAAAAAAATCAATTTTGTTATTTTTCAAAATCATTACAAATAATGGTCGAAAAACAATTAATTAACTTAAAATAAATTTTTATCCAAAAAATTATGAATTTTTATAAAATTTCAAAATATCATATAAGATTTTTGGAAATTTAAAATTTAGATAAAATGTTTTGTAAATATTTTTTACTAATATTTTATCTATTTTCAAGTAAATAAATCAATTAAATATATTTTAAAATAATAAAATTTTATATGGCTATATTTGCAATCTAAAAATATTAAAAAACAATTATTTTGTTAATTAATATATATATATATACCCACATAAATATTTAGATATTATAAATATGTTTATGTATAAATATATTATATATTCAAAAGATATTATTTTTTTATTACAAATATACATAAATATATTTAGTTCATAATTTAAAAAAATTAAAACACATGATATATATATATATGTATATTATTTTAATACTTACTATAATAATATGCATATATACATACATATAGATAAATATAAATACAAATTTTGAATATTTTCATATATATAAAATTATTTAAACGAAATTAACATATACTTACACACACACACACACACACACACACACACACAAGTATGCATGCTCGTCCGATGGACATGTGCATAAAAAGAATCAAAGTTGGAAACGAGTGTTAATACTTAATTGATTTGTTGCTACCTTATCCTTCGTATCTTGCTTCAATGGTGAAGCATTTCAACAAAGATATAAACTATTTGTATCAAATGGCTAATTCCTGTACGTAACATTTGATTCATACATGCGTATATAAGGTTTATCAGTAAATCAAAATGTGGATTAACACACACATGAATGTGGATTAACAATTCGGTTTGCTTGCTATCTTCACTTACAGCGTGTTACTACAGAAGATGGTCGAACCGTTATAGTTCTACACAAATTAATTCACAGAATATGAATACTAATTAACTCCTGTCTACCCTATAGAGAAAACAATAGTTTAAACTTTGAAACATACGAATGCTAGATTCAATTTCAAGTAGAATGGTAATAAGAAACATATTATATTTCTGTATTTTTCATCTTAAATACAGGTAATACTCCAACACTTCAGCAGTACGAAATCAATAATCAACCAAAAGTTTTTTAATGTTCACAAAGAGTGATAGAACCAAAGAATTGATACATGTATATTTCAAAAAAGCACAATGATGATAAGGATGAGTTGATATACCGTTCTTTTGCAACAACTATATATGATACATAGAAAATCTTTTATCCTCATGCATCACAAAGCATCAGTTCTTCTAGGGATGCATAGAGAGGACAATGACAGCAACAATTAAGAGGAAAATAATAATTGCAATACACATCCACATGCGTGAGTTCTTCTACTGTGATTTTTCTTTTTGAATAGCAATTTTTCCACATTGAACATGATCAATTACACTTGTAACCTATACAACAAAATTTGAAGGTTAAAATGAAAAAGAAAAAAGAGTTTACACTAATCTCTGCATGATAGATGATACAAATATATCAAGTTATTTGTTACCTGATTTTCAGTGTTACCAAGCATGTCATCCCGAGCATCAATCAACACAACCATATCAAGAAAACATTGTGATAACATAAATAGATAAAAGACGAAATCAAACCATCCATTATCAAGTATAACAACTTTACCAATTAATATAGCAACGTAATATACTAATTTAGAAATTAATACGATAGGAAAAGAATCAGAGTTTAAAAAATTCCTAGAAACATGTACCTATTATAATGTCATGATCATATCATGAGAAAAACACACTTGGTCTACCACACCACCGCATTCCAATCTTTAACTTGCCAACGAAATGCAACCTCCATTCCAATCTTTAACTTGCCAATGAAATGCATTCTGCATGTTAATCTTTAATTTAGAAAAATGATGTTAAGCCACTTGTTTTCTTGTTTCCTAACACGTAAATGCAACCATGTTAAAAGAAATACCATGTATTTAACAACCATAATAAACATATCCATAATATAAAATAAATCATATGTAAATAAATAATTGCATCCGTGGAGTTCAATTTCCCGGTTAATTAACATAATCATCTTATAGTTAATACTGCTTTTATCAAAATTGTGTGACTTATCAAAAGCGAAACATAACATGAGAAATCATGCGATATGCAATTGAACAGAAATAGAGTTCAATTCAAGGCCCAAACTATGTTCCTAGCTCCGGTTATTAATTATTTTTAGTGATGTTTATCGAAAAATAGTCAAAAATGCGGTCGTTACATATTATCACAAACATTATATTTTAACAAACACATTAGTGATTTGGGAAGTTCTAAAAAAGCTTCACCCTTAAAGTTAAAGCTATTTCCATTACAGGTAGAGATTTTTACTCAATAATTTTGCACATTAAATAATTGATGTCAATAAATAGTAGATAATTAACGTTAAATTCAGAAAAAATATCTTCAACATATACCTCGATCTTCTCTTTACATAATTATAAGTAAATCACTTCACGCCTAAAGTATAGTTGTAAAGCTAGTTGATAGAGAAACTGTATATAAGAATTTGGTAGAAACAAATTATCAAGATAGTTATTAATAAAGCAAAAAATGAACTGATAGACAGATAAGTAAATATATATTGATAATTGAATAAGTTTTATGGATTTCAAATTGTGAATATGTCAGTTATTGAAGGAGTCAAGATCTAATATTTATATCTCATATTTTCAGCTAGTGCAAATGAGAATTACGTTTGAATTTTTTGCGAATAACTTCGAGCTAAGTAACTATTAGGAAACATTCTTATTTGCAAGAAAATAAAAAGAGCAAAGTGTAGCACTAAGTTAGCTTTAAAACTAAAGTTAAATTTACATGAATTTTAAAGGCTTTCAAAGATGAAATAAATTAATGAAACTTCCCATATACTATTAGCTTTGGAATAAGTGAAAAAAAATGTTGGCCACAAATTCATTTAGCATCTGGCTCAATTTCCCAAATAGATCAATTTCCCAAATAGAATGTTTCATCTACTTCAACCTTAAACTATTATTTTATCTACTTTAGCCTTCATTTCTAGTTCATCTATTTCAAGCTTCACAACAATAGGAGATCCGTGACAGCCAAAAAATAAACAGGAAGTCTTGTATAAATTGTAATACCAATCTTAAATATCAACGAAATCAAGGGAGATCCATATAAGATATAAACAATGAGCAAAAATGGCAAAAAGGAGGTAGTTTTACCATTTTGTGAACAAAATCCATGGAATTGACAGTAACCACAACATAATCGAGCACAGCTGATTGAAACATAGGGAGGAGAAGCCTCTCATGGATCATTTCACTTTTCATAGCAGCGATTTCCGTAACTAATTGTAGTTAGAAAGTATGAAACCCTAAATGTCACCAGTTGAGATAAATATAAAATATGTTGGATAGGGATGAGGGTTTTCTAAGGTTTAGAGATTTGAGGCTTTTATTTGATTCCTATATTGAGATTTGGGGATTTTAGGTAACAATCTTCAGTAGCCATGGCTCATATTCTAAGTTTCAAACAATTAAATAACGATTGAAGATTTCAGGATGTCGGTTAAATTATGAAATCGTGGTGGAAGTAGGTGGTTAATGAAAAGTGGTTACAATGTATTTTCAGCTTTTCCCCAATGCATAATTTTGTTTTTATTTTTAGGAATTTTGGAATATCCCAAAAAGGCATCACTTTGACCCGTTGATCAAAGCATTTGCATTATATATAAGATTTATTTATTTATGATATTTATATAAGTAACAAGTTTAAATACACGCATATATTTGGACAACACTTAATACATATTGGATGAGCTAACTTATCCATTGCGATGTAAATCCCAACATCTATACATGAGCATATTATACCTTGCACCGGCTTACATGATACACATGCACACACATACATATTTGTATATGATACATATGTGTATATTTATACGTATTAACATATAAGTTAAAGAAAACTATATGATTTATAAATTTAAATAAAATAAGAGATTTTATTTAAATATAATTTAGAAATGTTCTAAATAAATTAAACTTCACAAGCCCATTATAGATACAATAAGAGAATATTTTTTGAAATTCACCCATAACTTCCACCGTAGGCTGGCCTAGTTTCAATAAAGGTATTAGATCCCAACATATAATAAGGTCTAAATTAGTCATGTTAAGGTTAGTTATTAAGCTCGTAACCTAAAGGTTGCCCTTAATATAAAAGGCCTAATTTTCAAAATTATTTGAAAATAAAAGTATAAGATTTTAAATTTAATAATTAAAATTAAAATAAAGTATACAAAATTTTACATATTAGAATATAATAAATTTGTTCAAAATTTCTGAAAATTAATATAAATTAATTTAAAAATTTATAATTTTTTTAATAATGTTAATAAAATATATTAGTTAAGTAAGTTAATTAATTAATAAATATATACATGTATTATGTATTATGGTATATGTTATGTTTGTTTTGAAATGTTAAAATGACATAAGTATACATGTACGTATATAAATGAATTCAAAATTAATATAATTTTATTAAAGTTGTTTAGTAAAATAAATTAATTAAATGATATGCACATATGTATGATATATTTGTTATACTCTAAAGGTTATAATATATAGTAAATATTTAGTATAAATGTTATATTAAGATAATATAAATTAATAAAAATGTTAATTAATTAAAATTAAATAAGTAAGATTTAATTAATATAATATTATATATAAGACTATTATATAAGTAATATGAAATATAAAAGTTATATAATAATAAAAAATTTATAATATGAATGTAAAATTAAAGTTGGAACATTAAGAAACCCTAAATAGACTTAAGGAATAAATACATATGTAAATGTACGTGTACCGTAATTTTCGATGTGTTCGGAACTTGAGTCATGATGATATATCATAAAAAATACATTATTCCATAAGTCGATATTACTCAATATATTGAAGAGTACGAATCTTCAATATATTGTTGTCCTCTACCATATATATATATTAATGAATTAGTTGCAAACTTCTTAGTTGTTGGGAAAACTCAAGTTAGAGATGTTATGTGTAGTATTTTTAATATATTGAATAGACGAGGTATTTGCTGAGAAAACTCAAGGCAATATAATATACCTAGGCTGTCGTGATATGGTAGGTACGAGTGAATAATTTCATTATGATTTGTTGAGCAAACTCAAGGTCAAAATGAGATTAGAACAAAGAACCATGGGTTAGGAGTTGTATGCGACACAACCGATAAGGAGTTATCCATCATTTATGGGGCTATGATTTATTGAGCAAACTTAATGTTATTCGAGTTTTTAACCTAGTATAATTCAATGGAAGTAAGAAAATGGAAGTAAGAACATCTATGTCAAGTCAAAATGACTGAAGAATCAACCGGAAGGATCAGATGAAGGAACCAAGAAAGACTCAAAAGGAAAAAAGAAAAAATAGCTTAAGGGATCGCTAGCGATCCATAAATATTGCTCATGGGTCGTCCATTCTTCTTGCATCATGAAGCATTATCTTTCCTAGGGATGGCTGCTAAGTTTCACAATGTTCCAAGCGAGCTTGACCGGGCAGTGGGCATTCATCTGATTCCAGTAATAGTATAATACAACCTGCACATGAATCATCATCAAATCAAGGCATTTAGTCATGAAATTACATGGGGAGTATCCACACAAGGCAAGGAACACGATCCAATTGAAACGAGTTAAAAGTACGCTAACTGCGCGGATTGCTAGCGATCTATGCCCTATGGATCGCTAGGGATCCATCGTATAAGGTCGGTTTGCTGCGAAACTTTTGGAGCATCTTCGTACCTTCAAATGTAAGCTTCTGGCAAAGCGGCCTGGCCTAATAGCTCTCTAATCCCTATAAATACTCACCCATCTGCAACATAAAAGGGATCTTCTGGACTAGTTGCTGGAGCTACAGAAATCATTCTTCACTCTTCTCCTCCCACACAATAGTCATCTAAGGGTTTACTGTGATTCTGCAGTGAACTCTTGCACTTTGACTTTATCTAACTTATAAGGTTCAATCAAATTATAATCAGATTCAACTTGTAACAACAGTCAGTCAGTAACAAAAGTTATAAAGTGGACCCAGGCTTCATTAACAGCCAAACCACTATAAAAAATTTCTTGTCTTTTTATTATTTCTGTTGTTTTTTACATTTATTTTCTATATTATTGCTCTGTAAGAATGAGGCTGGTACTTTCACACTCATCCAAGGTGTTGATCCATCTTTTGGGTTAATATTTTGGTGCTTTCACTGATAGTTGAACTCAGGCTTAGACTTAGCATCTACTTAGATCAAATAGGTTCAGAAGTTAGATCCTCAATTCTACTTAGAAGATTTTCTACCGAGAATTGATGGCACCAGGAAGAAGGAGAAATGCTTCTGGAAGATCCATAGGAGCTGTAATTGCTGGAGAAGAGATTAATCCTCAGCAAAATGAAGTCAATTGTGTTAACACATGAGATCAGGTGCCGAGATCTTCTATTCAACGTGAAGCTGTCACTGGAGATAAATTAAATAAAATGGTTGATGAAATTAATCAGAGGATGGAAAGCAACCAAAGTGCTCTTATGGACAAATTGAATGCTTTATTGACCTTATAGTCACATGCTGTTCCAGGAACCATGATAGAGCCCATGGCTGCCATGGAACAAGAAAATTCTTCTGTCTCTGGCTTAAATAAGTGAAACAGAAAGCAGCAGCGGAAAGAAGTGATAAGCGAAACTGTGGGAGTTACTATAGAAGAAAACACAAGAATTCCACCAACTGCAAGAGAACCAGCTACAAACTTGAATCTAGGGGC
This sequence comes from Allium cepa, assembly GCA_030765085.1. Lineage (NCBI taxonomy): Eukaryota > Viridiplantae > Streptophyta > Magnoliopsida > Asparagales > Amaryllidaceae > Allium > Allium cepa. The sequence goes on along the minus strand of CM060946.1, from coordinate 72,454,605 downwards.
AAAAATCCCACAGGAAGATATAGTAATGGATCTCTCCCACTCAGAAGATGGTAAGCTACTTGACGATAACAAGCTGGAAGGAAATACTGATACATTCAATAACGCCAGTGAGATCCAAACTGCCCCTACCAGACCAACCGCAAGCAATGGAACCCAGAGGGACTAGCTCTCCCGAAGATAGGGAGTCTAGGCTTCAGCCCACTTACCAAGATTGTTTACAAAAACAAACACTTGGTGTAGTCACTGACAACCAACCCGTAGATTACCGGACATCTGTGGCATATATCACTAACATGGTCAAACGACTAATGGATGAAAGTAAAGATAGAAGAGATGATTAATGGGGATTCGCTCCAAGTCGGACCCCCTTCACTGATGCCACTCTGAATGAGCAGTACCCTGAAAAGTTTATTATGCCAATTATTACATCTTACGATGGAAGGAGAGACCCGAAACTCACTTATATAAGTACATCTGGTACATAGACGGAGAAAATGCTTTGGATGCCATTCGATGTGGATATTTCCTGATATTCCTGGAGAGAACTGTATCCATTTGGTTCACCAGGCTTCCACGAAGATCCATCTCCACGTTCAATCAATTAGCAACAAGATTCCTTGATCAGTTTAGACTTCACACGGCACAACCAAAAGATGTGATGTCCTTATCCAGCCTATTCCAAGGACATAATGAATCTCAAAAGTCCTTCAGGAATCGGTTCAAAACCTTGGTAGCTGAAGTAAGTAATCCAAATGCGGATATGGTTTTCATGGTCTCGGTCCGCGCTATCTACCCCGAGACTGAATTCGAAAAATGGATCAAAATGAAACAGCCTAACACTAGGAAGGACTTCAATCGAAAGGCGAGCCAGTATTTGAGATTGGAAGAGGCACATGAATTAGAAGGGAAATCTACTAACTTACAACCAACCAACATTGGGCAAAGTGGTATGGCGATCAACCAAGACATAAATACATCCGGGACCGTTGAAGAGAACGTAGGAAAAAATGGAAATCAGAAAAGGAAGAACCAAAATTCCAACAAGCGAAAGGGAAGTAATAAGATACTCAAAAGTTTATGGGCCAAAGAATACATCCCAATCAACGATACTCCAGAAAACATTTATCTCGCGACAAAGAGGACTGAAGAGTACAAGAAGCCACCCAAAAAGGAAGCAACTGAACAGTAAAAACATTCTGGAAAGTACTGTCGCTTCCATGAGACACATGACACAAATAAGTGTCGCCACCTGAAGAACTTGATTGAGGAGCTGATTCAGGAAAACAAGCTTCAACAGTATGTGAGGAAACCATAGAATCCTAATCAACCCACAGTGTCTAGGCTTCTAAAGATCGAGGGAATCAAGCTAGAACCAGCGAAGAGGGACTGAGACGGACTAGTCAGAGACTCATCATTGGATCAATATCTGGAAGACCCAATCCTAAGCAGATGTGTTAGGGAAATGGAGCGGTATGCGAGCTCATTAAAGCACGCTCCAAAAGATTCTTGCTTTATGATAGAAGATGGAACCTTGCCAAGCAACAGAGAACCCTGAACGATGATATATTATTCCAGAATCGATACACTGAAGGGGTAGAAGCTCCAACTCTCTACCCTACGATCGTGACAGTAGTAATTAGAGCCACCATGGACCGACGAGTATTAGTATACGGTGGCAGTTCCGTGAACGTCCTTTTCAAATGCACCTTTAATTAGATGAAGATCAGTATGAAAAATGTATCCGCTTTCCGGATGAAGATCTAGGGATTCATCAGTGGACCCAAACAACCTGTCGGAACGATTGATTTAACCGTAGAACTCGGAGAAGGCGATCGAAGAATCATCCTCATTGTAACGACCCTAATTTGATTAACATTATTTAGGACATTTAATTAGTTAAATTAAATGTTAAATGAAATAATGTAGATGGTTAAGGGATTGAGATTTGTGTTAATAGAGGGTAGTCGTGCCAATTTAAATTGATAAACTAAGGGGATTAAAATGAAATAAGTGAGGGAGATAGATAAGGGCAAAATAGAGTTACATTCTTATACCCTAAACTCTTAAGCCATATTCATTTTACACATTCACAAACTAAAACAAACATAATAAGAGGCCGACCACCATTAAGAAGAAGTAAGGGGAAGATAAGCAAGAACCAAGATGAAAGGCTTAATCAAATTCATTCAAGATCAAATCTCAAATCCTTAACAACAAAGCTAAAGGTTAAGAACAGTTTACATCCCATATTTTGATGATTTCGGTTCTAGATTAGATTGTATGTTTTTGCAAAGTTTATTTCCATGTTTTTAATGATATATATATATATATATATATATATATATGCTTGTTGATGGATTATGTTTGCTCATATAAATTTTATGATAAGTTTTGATTTGAAAAATCTATCAAATGAAATCCAAATGCCTTGCAATTTTAATATATGGTCAGAAATGATATTTTAGAGATGGATTTCAAGTTTCATAATTTTTTGAATTAATGTGGATTTATTATTGATTTTCTAGTAAAGAAAATGGTAAATTGGGTTTAATATTAATTATGGCTATTTTATATTAGCTTTGGTTGGAAATTTATATATGTTGGAAAACATATTAAAAGTGATTTATTGGAATTTTTGGAGAATTTTCCTAAGTGTTTAATAAGTATATAAAATTATTTAAGGTATGGGACTTAAAATGTTTTATATATTTATAAAAGGGGAAGGGGCAATTTTCGAACGTTTTAAATTGTTATTTCTGAAATCCGGCAGCACTTTAGAAAATAATTTACAAAAGAAATCGGCAACCAATCATATGTTGACAAACAATGCAAGTTAGTTGAAAAGAAATTACCTTTTAAGTTAAAATAAGTGTTTAGAAGGTTTTGATGTTTCGCCACTTTCGACAGCACCTTTCGACTTCATACTTCCACCTCTATCCAGGTCGAAATCGATTCATAGGGTATCAAAGACTTGGTACATGGTGGATTGGACATAAGCGAAAGGTATAGAGTCGAAACAAGGCTTTCGAAGTGGTCGAGACCTTGTTTTTCTTTCAAATGAAAATGTCGCTTGCTTTGCTTTCGAAAAGAATGCTTTTGAATTAGATAGCTTTCGATTTTGTCAAATGTTTAAAGGAAAAAGGGCTTTTGAAAGAGGTTGCTAAATTTGTTTTATAAAAGAGCGTTCAAAGGGGTCAAAACCTCTGCTGTCGCATCCTACCTTTCGAAGCGATGCCTTCGAAAGGGTTCTTTCGCTTTAAAACCTGAGTCTTTTCTCCAATGCTTTCAAATCGTTGGTTTCGACACCACCCACATCTTTTATTTAGGAAATTGCTTTCGAAAGAGTTTCTTTCAGCTTAGTTGTTTTAAGACCCTTTTGATGTTTTGAAAGTTAAAACCAAATCTTTTAAAAGGAATAATTTCAGATGGTTTCGAAAGTTTGTTCCACATATTTTAACTAGAACCCAATTCTTTCAAAAGGTTAGTTTTAAGCAGAGTACTTTAACGCTTTCGAAAGGTAGCTAATAAAGGTTTTGAAGGGGAGGTTTCCCAGCATTTTTGAAAGGTATATGATAAAGGTTTCAAAGGGGTGATTCCCCAACATTTTCGAAAGGTTTGCCTTAGTGTTTAAATGGAAGGTTTCCAATATTATCGAAAGGCATGTTTAAAACGTTTTGAAAAGAGGATGTCTAAGATTTTATAATGCTTTCAAAAGGATACTTTCAATGTTTTCGAAAGGTCTATTGTCAATGGTTTCGAAAGGTATGGTCCTTTGGCCTAAGTTATAAAGTAAAGATGTTTACTTGTAACGAAAGGGGTACTTTCAATGGTTTTGAAAAGGGTTGTTTAAAGCTTTTAAACAAGGGTTTCGAATGTGTTCATCAATAATGTTTTGTGTAAAGTATATATAACATGGCAAAGAGATTTGAGTAAAGAAAATAGAATATTTTCCTTATATAAGTACGATTTAAAGGATTAAATCATTTTGAAAAGATTTTCAAGGAAAATTTAATGGGTAGTTAACCCTAAGTAAATGATTTAGATATTAGAAAATCAGATGACACCTGTATAGGATCGTGCCCTATACATTAGCTATAGCCCCTAACTAATTTAGTCCAAAATTCCAATGTGTAGGTCTTAGTCACAGTTAAGACTTAAATGATGGTTACACATAGAAATGAATATATATAAAGAAGGAGGATAGATTATTGGTAAGCCCGCATAACCATTAGGATCAGGTGACCGTTGGAGAAGTAAGTTAAGACACACCATCCAGAAGTTTGTCTAACAGTTGTTAGATTATTTGTTTATTTTGTATGGTAGGCCCAAGTCAGCCAATGGTTAGTAGTTAGCCAAACAAAACTTTATGGTCCATTTGTTACCTATTTATAAGCATATATGATATTGCTATTATTATTATAATCAGTTAGATTGCAGGATTCTGAATTGCAAAAAGATATGTTTTAAAGGGATATCAATGAGGGGAAACTCGTTCCACTAAGTGGGGTGGCCTCACTTAATATCAGTAAACCGAGATGTAATAGTAGTATTCACACCAGGCCTTATGTCTGACTTGAAGATTAAGTTTTTCCCTTTAAACTTTTGGGTGCTCAAAATTAATTTAAGTAGATTGAGAGTCAAGGTTTTACGGGTTTAGTAGGTGGACGAATAAAGCTTCCAAGGATGTGCAGGAGGAAAAGTTAGCTATTTAGTTCTATTTCTGCTGTGATGTATTAAGACTTATATGCCTATTTAGTATTCTGATCATCCAAGGGGGCATTTTCATATGTTGCTCTTGGCGTATGTTTTAATAATTATTGATCAAAACCTCGAATCGATTGTGAGATTTTGTAAATTGAATATGAAATATTTCTTTGAAATGTAATCAGAAAAGTTGTTTTAATCTATGACGATTTTATTTCATATTCATGTGCTTCTGATATTATGGATACCATTAACATTACCATATTTTTTTCACCGGAAGTTAATACTATGGATGACTGCAGCTTCTGTAGTGCTTAGCTTCGGGCCTCAAAGGGGATGTTACAATTTGGCATCAGAGCATAAGTTTATTGAGAACTTTAAACTTAAAATGATTTTGAAAACATAATCCTAAGGAATAAGAGAAAAAAATCGAGGTATGGAAAAAACGCTATAGTAACGTACTTCTACTCGCTATATATAAGTATACGCTTTATCTCTATTCTCCCATCTCTATTAGGCTATTCTTCTGTATCTTACGAAGACTCGAATGCAAATATGGATGCTAGCGGTGGAAGAGTTAATCTTAGTGGGGGAAGCACTACAACTGATGGAAATGTCAGATCAAATACTAATAGGACCCCAGGTCAGGCACAAAGATGCAATTGTGGGTGCTGGAGTCCCACAAGTAAACATGGGAGCAACATATCAGTTCTTTGTAAGCATGATGCAAGTGGGAGTTGCTGCTAGAGTAGTTGGAGGAAATGCTGGAGGAGGAAATCAAGAAGATTTGGTGGTGAATAACTATGCTATTTTGAGTAGAGATTATGCCCCATTGGGAGGAAAGTCGTTTATTGGTATTGAAGATGCAATCGAAGTGGAGAATTGGTTACTTCATTGCGAGAGGATTTTCACTGACTTAGGGCTCAATGACGAGCAAAAGAGAAAGCTTGCTTCTAGACAGCTAAAAGGAGCAACACTGTATTAGTGGAACAGTGTGACTATTGGAGTGAATGAGGAGACCATGACATGGGATGAGTTCAAGAGAAGGTTTGGGGAGCTAGCAAGATATGGCTATGCTACGGTTGATTCCGTTACTAAGAGAAATGAAAAGTTCATTCAGAGGTAGAAACCTAAGCTTGCTAAGGCCATGTTATCGCACAATAGGGATCCATGTGATGTTGTTGTTGAGGTGGTCTTGAGGAATGAAGAGATGTAAGATTTTCTTGAAAGAAACAAGGCCAAGGAAGCTCAAGGAGGGTAGAGTCAGAAGAGGAAGTTTTTCCACAAGAAAGGATCTCAGAAGGATGGAGCTGCTAGGAAGGGAAAGACAGAAGTGGTCTATTACAAGTGTGACAAGAAAGGACACCATGCCCATGAGTGCCGGACAGGCAAGAGAAAGAAAGCTGCCGAGAAGAAAGCGATAAAGTGTTCCAACAGTGGTCAGATTGGACACAGCAAGAACCAATGCAAGGAGCCAGCCAAGGATGGTAAAGGAAGGAAGTTTGCATTAGAACCAGCTACCTCGAGACCAACAACAGAGGAGAGGGGAAAAGCTGTGTTGGGAGGTACACTTTTGATTTATGGTGTATCAGTTAGAGTTCTATTTGATACCAGTGCATCGCATTCTTTTATATCTCATTGTTTGGTAGATAGCTTAACCTAGAACCCTCATACCTAGTTACTTCCTTGAGGGTTGCAAATCCGATATCAGATTATGCGACTCTTGGGATGAGATGTGACCACTTAGAGTTTGAATTGTTAGATCATGTATTTGCTTGCAGTTTGCATGTGTTTGATTTCGTAGAGTTCAGAATTATTTTGGGTATGGATTGGTTAAATAAATATGATGCTAGGATATTTTGCCATGATAGGAAAATATTGTTTAAACACCCTGATTGTAGAGATCGGATCATATACTCCATAGACACTACAAACAAAAAGACATTTTGCAGCATTTTAAAAACGCCATGAAACACTTTCGTAGAGTTTTGAAGAACGCTGCATATCAACAAGCTACAATAGGTTCATGAAATATCGCAATATTTCTTGAAACGTTGCAAAGTACCATATTGCAGCGTTTCACTTTTCTACAGCATTTTAAAAATGTTGCGATATGTCCTAACTATATTATTGTTTGACAACGTTCTTCAAAACACTGCGAAAGTGTCTCATGACGTTTTTAAAATGCTGCAATCACAGCATAGGTGAAACGCTATAGAAAGCTGTATATTGTTTTATTGATTTTCTGAAGCACGTTAATTATAATGTAATATCATAGAAATATCTTTGTTTATATGTTTCAATCAGCCAATATATAAGACATATTCAAATAAAACTCAAACAATAATCATATAAATACATTTAAATAGTTCAACACATTTTATATAATAAACTTATCCAAGTTTGTACAATATACGTAAACCAAATTTGCACAGTATACACAAGTTAAAGTACACAAATACTACTCCATGACAAAATGCATAAAGCCAAAAACATTTGTACGCTTACTATGCCAAAAATACTTCAAACACTTCGATTGTGCAGCATCATGCTAATGTTTTGCTCCAAAAGTCTTTAGTTGCCTGTAAAAAATAATAATCATTGATCGACGATTAAAATATAAGTTTAAAATGAAAAGTTGCTATATGTAATATTAATTTGAGTATGTAACTAGCCAAACTTGATTGATAATTACTTGCGTATCCTAATGTTATTATGGTTAGAAGTAGCATGTAAGCACGAAACATTATGTAGAAATTAATGAATATCATTCTAATTCAGTCATCGTAAGTATTGGATGGTACATGCATAGCTATACAACTATAAATTAAGGGTTCCAAATGAGAATAGATTCATACACACTTGAAAAATGGATTGCTAGAAAATTTATGCACAACTTTTGTCGGTAGAAGACCATGTCAAAGCAACGAAAGCAAAATTTACTACCCTAAACTATTGGGGACCAATATGAAATATATTTTATAATTTTGTATCATTATTATTATTACTGCTACAAACTTAGTTAATTTATTATTATTATTATTTGTAAAACTTAGTTAAGTTAGTTAAATTAATATTATTATTATAAATTTAGTTAATTTTTATAAAACTTAATTAACTTGGTTAATATTTTATAATTTATTATTATTATTATTGTAAACTTGTTGATTTTTGTAAAACTCAGGTAGCTTAGTTAAATTTTTATGATACAAATTTAATTTTTATAAATCTCAATTAATTTTTATAAAATTTAGTCAGTTAAATTATTATTATTATTATTATTATTATTATTATAGATTTAGCTATATTTTATATTTTAATAATACTTGGTTCAATTTTTTATAAAACTTTATTATTATTATTTATAAAACTTAGCTAACTTAGTTAAATTATTATTATTATTATTATAAATTTAGTTAATTTTCATAAAACTTAGCTAACTTGGTTAACTTTTTCTAATTTTTTATTATTGCTATTATTATTATTATTATAAACTTGTTAATTTCTATAAAACTTTTTTTGTAAACTTATTTAACTTAGTTAATATTTAATAATTTATTATTATTATTATAAACTTAGTTAATTATTATTATTATTATAAACTTGTTAATTTTTTTTAAAACTTAGTTAACTTAGTTAAATTATTATTATTATAAATTTAGTTAATTTTTATTTTTATAAAACTTAGTTAACTTGGTCGATATTTTATAATATATTATTATTATTTTTACTTTTATTTTTATAAACTTAGTCAATCATCATCATCATCACTATTATAAACTTGTTAATTTCTATAAAACTTTTTCTATAAACTTAGTGAACTTAGTTAATATTTTATAATTTATTATTATTATAAACTTAGTTAATTATTATTATTATTATAAATTTGTAAATTTTTATAAAATTATAAACTTAGTTATACATTATTATTATTACTACTATTATTATAATAAACTTGTTGTTGTTGTTATTTTTATAAGGAAATCATGTTACATATAGAACCAAACTTTACACATGCACATACAATGGTACACAATAGATGTTGATCGCTAGACATTAATGAGAACATTAAAAATTCTTCTGTTTTATTGTGCGTGCGGTTGACGATAATGTATAGAATGAAGTGCAGGAAAAGAGAGAAGTGCCGCATGCGCACACGCACACAGTAAAACAGAAGAATTTTTAATGTTCTCATTAACTGTCTAACGATGAACATCTATTGTGTACCATTTTGTTTGTGTGTAAAGTTTGGTTCTATATGTAACCTAATTTTCTTATAAAAATAACATTCTCTCTTTTCCCGCACCTCATTCTATACATTATAGTCCATTTCAGTTTTCAAACGGGTTAGGAACCTAGCACCATGTACGACATAACTTGGTTAACTATAGTGTGAACGAGTCAATCAACTCCGCACGCATAGGTTTATGTCCCAAAAAAGGGAAAAATAACATTGAAATGTAATTGATGAGCATATGTTCAATGTATTTGTCCCTGAATGAACTCAGCTACCATTTTGCTCCCATAGTATCTTCTGAGACAATAACCTAGTAGCTCGATATCAAATCCAAATCTGAAATAAGGCATTTAATGTTAACAGACAAGCTCAAGTGCTATTTTGTAGAGTAGATGAAGGTGAATATCAAGATATATGCACATGCACCCAGTGCCGGCCCAAAGAATCCATTGCCCAAGCCACCCTTGAATTTTGTTGCCCATTCTTATGAGGTCTTTCTACTATGCTTCCACTAACTGGGGATCATGAAATCATAAGCACTTCAACTTTAGGAAAATGATCAAATTTTGAAGTTTAAGTTCTATACACACTACACCCGGATAGAATGAACTAGCTAAACAAGTAATAATTTTCCTTGTTAGCCATATAGGAAGAAAAACCTAGCAATGACCCCAGAAACAAAAACAAAAGGTCTAACATAAGATATTCACATATAAACTGAAGTGGTAGGTTAATCATGTAAAGGCTTAAATTCCTTTTGTTTTTCCCCAAATCATAGTACCACAGTCTACATTCATAAAAAATAGGAAAATTGTACATTAACTAGTTATTAAAGTATCCAGATGCAAAAGGCAGACTCAAGTGAAGAGCACAGCCAATACCAAAATGAGAAATAACATGATATATGTTATGACATGAATTATATTTGTAGAATTTTTGGGGAGAAGAGAAGGGGAAGAAGAGTTTTAGATCGAAGACCATAACATATGCAATAATAATTCATACATATTCAATATGCAATATGCAATAATAATTCATACATATTCATTGCCCAAAGACCATAACATACAAAACGGCCACTTTGCATTCAAAAGACACTACATGAAGTAGATTACAATATTCAAGTAGTTCAAAGAAAAATGCTTCTTCTTGCATTTTTTGTAGCAAATTCTTCAATCAAATTGTCATAATTAAGTTTATCCAAAAACGCACTTTCAATTGATATCATTGCAAGTCTGTTTAATCTTTCTTGTGACATAGTAGATCGAAGATAATTTTAAATCAATTTCAACTTTGAAAAACTTCTCTCCGTGGAAGCAACTGCAGCCGGAATAGTTAACAAAATCCGATAAGCAACCCATGCATATTGGAAACCACCATCTTCTACATAAGATCTTATAAAATCAAGAATGTCAATTGATTTGGTTATTTCCTTTGGTAACATAGTTTGCAAAGCTCTAAGATCTTTAAATAAATCTTTTCCATATATATCATATTGTTCATTGTATTTCAAGCAACTTTCCAAATGAATGCAGTGCTCCATTAACTCCTATTTCCCAAGATTTACAAACTTTGCATTTAACAAAAATCCAAAGATGTTGTCATAAAGTTCAATTTGTTCAAATCGATCTTTGAATGATGTTAAAGCTTGGTCAATGATATGAATGAAGTATGTGACTCTAAATATCTCTTTTGGTGATTGACTTTCTTCATTTCTAGTTGCAATATCCTCATCAAAATGTTTTTCTCTACGAGCAACTCTTTTCACCTCAAATTCTGGTTCAATACCAACATCCACAGCAAGTTCATTAGCCTCTTTCGCCATTTCTTCAAACCCATGTTCTCTAAAATTTTAAAAGAATTAAATAAGTTCTTTTAATCTTGTAATTGCATTTTCTGAATTCATATCTTCATGTTGGAGTGCTTTGCTTATTTGATTCACTTTATTTAATAACTTGTACCAAATACAAAGACTTATCAAGAACTAAAAATTCTCTAAAACATTAACACATAAGCCTTTAGCTTCCGCCATCACCATATCCTCTTTAGAACTATTACCAATTTCAACTAAGGCATCTCTTACATTGACGGTTGAAATCTAATAGCTCTTACACTTTCAACATGACTTTCCCATTGAGTAGCCGATAACGTTTTTACTGCTAAACCTTTCACATATCTTTTTAAAACATCCCATCGATGAGTAGATCCCGAAAATAGTGTATAAATTTTTTGTACGAATGCAAAAAAAAATCTTGCTTTAACACAAGATTTAGCCATATCACATAATGCAAGGTTTAAACTATGACAACCGCATGGCATATAAAATGCTCGAGGATTTATATCAACAAGTCTTTTTTGTACATCTTGATGTTTACCTTTCATATTAGATCCATTGTCATAACCTTGGCCTCTTACGTCATCAATGTTAAGTTTAATTTCATGTAAAACATTTTCAAGTTGTTTGAAAAGGCCAAGCCCCGATGTATCATCTACCACTATAAATCCGATAAAAATCTTCCACCTTCACCTCATTAATATCTTCAATATCTACACATCTTATAATGAGCGACATTTGTTCTTCATGACTTAAGTCTGGTGTGCAATCAATAATAACTGAAAAGTATTTTGCTTTTAAGATCTTGGTTATTATTTTCACTTTGATCTCATTTGATAATAGAAGTATTATCTCATTTTGAATCTTATGACTAAGATAATGATGTTGAATTTCTTTATCTACAACATGTCGAAGATGATCTTGCATAATTGGATCAAATTTAGCAAGGAACTCAATAAGTTGGCAAACAAGTCTGTTATTCTTCTCATGTATCTTCTCATTGCTTCCACGAAATGGCATACTATTCTTACAAAGTGTTTTCACAACTTCAATAATTCGAATTAGTATCATCTTCCAACGGATTCTCCTTTTCAATTTGAGCTTCCATTTTTTTATCCACCATTGCTTTTAGTTTTAGCCCTTTGCAAATCAACCCATTTCACAACATTTTCACAATGTTCCGAATTAGTTTCATGCTCTCTAAGTTTGTGTAGAAGATTATGTCAATCATCTATACCATTTTTCGATAATTTGCTTGCCATTAGTTTATTTTTGAATAACTTGCAAAAAAAACAAAATACTTTGTTCAATTCATTTGAATATATTAGCCATTTCCTTTCATGTTCTTCACCATTTGGAAAACGACGAATATAATGTTTGGATGAGAAACTTCTACTTTTTCCAAACTTTATTACGTTGGGAAACTTGTCGTTTTTTTTTAAATTTTGATTGGGCCCATTTGAACAATTATTATTCTTTTAGTATCACTTATGAGCCCCCATAAACCCGGATCACGATCAACGTCAACGTCTTTGTTCAAATCAAGCACACTTTCTTCCTTCTCGTTACTTACTTCATCTACATCAATGTCCTTGCCCAAATCTACATCTACATCAACTTGATTATCAACATTTTCATCAATAGCTTCGCTTGCTTCTTTAATTTGACTTGAACCAATTGATTGTTGTGCTTTTGCATTGAATAGTTTAGATATTGAGCCCACTAACGATGTAGATATTGCATCTTGACGTTGTTTTACCCTTCTATTGTAAGCTCCGGAGTTTTGCTTTCTATTTCTGACTCGTTTCTTATCGTCTTCCTCTTTTGTCATATTATCCACTATCTAACAATATTAACAACTAAACTAATTAACATATAAATTAATAAACAACTACTGACCACAAAAAAGAATCTTATATGCTCCATGAACAAAAACCACTTTAAACATTAAGAAAACACAAAACAGTTAAACAGCAACAGTTAAGCAACAGTACAATTAAGGCGTTTAAATGTAGTTCAAATAGCATATACATAGGGAAAACAATTCGCTCTATGTGATATACATTATATGTAATTTAAACTATTGAATCAAGTGCAGCTAACAAATGTGAACAAACTGAAGAGTGAAGACATAAAGCAGGCAAAATAAAGTGCAAGAACAAAGACAGCCAACTCCTAAATGACATAACCCTCACTTATAATCTAAGTTACTGGAAGTAAGAATGACAACAGAGCAAAGAACTTACTGATCCATATATTAAGCAAATTATGTTACCACAAATTTTATTTTCCATTTAATCTCAAAAATTATAATATGTTGTTTAAGGTTTAAGAAAATTGGTTAAAATCAACATGTAAATCAACGAATCAACATGTAACAGCTTATCAAATCCTAGTAACAGCTTATCAAATCAACATGTAAATCAACGAATCAACTAATAAATCAAGTTACTCAACTAATAAATCAGTTTACTCAACTAACCAACTAATAGCAATAACATAACATTTCAATTTGTCAATTTTAATCAACTATAAAACAAGTTAATCATCTTGCCAAATCACCTTGCAGAGTCGCAGGTGCAACAGCAAGCGCTGGGAAAGACCGAGCAAGAGGGATCTACAACGGAGGCTTAGGTTTAGAACTAGAAGCGTGAATTTTGAATTGAGAAGCCTGAATTTTGAATTGAGAAGTGAGAATACGGGAAGGACTTAGGTTTAGTCTTTTAGAACCGGAGGCTTGCACGGCATTGGAGAAAGTGAAAATGAAAATACAAACCTTTTTTTTGCCCTAGCCTTTTTTTTTGCCCTAGCCTGGGGGGTTGCCCCAGCCCATGGACTTGGTCGGCTTCCCCCCTAGGTCGGCTCTGCATGCACCATGTAGAGGTACTAGGTGTATATTGACATGCATTCAGCAATGCCTGATACATAGATATAAGATATACACGTTAAAAGGTATTCATATTTAACCACCAATGTTACAGAGCTAATATAAGCTCGTTATAGTAAATCAAAGCTCATATTACTAGAACAAACCAATGCAGCAGAGAACTTTATGTCATGTCTACCGTATAAAAGAGAATAAAGGTTAGACTATATTTTTGGAAGGACTTGCCTCATCAACCATTACACAGTTTTACTTTAGTTGAGCTTCTAGTAAAAATACGAGTAGAATGATAAGCAATCATTTCTAGTTTCCTACAAACTACCAAAAATATCCCTACCACATAATTCAAGTGTCAAGTAAAACCAACACGTTACCCCAAATCAATTTACCTGAAATGCTACGTTGATAAAATACTAAAATGCAGGATCGCTTGTAAACTCATTAAGATGCACACTATTATTAAACAAATGCATCAGCGCACACTTTGCATGTAAAACATACATGTCCAATATACACCATATCAGATGTGAGTGAATGCCCTTCTTCAAGCTTCAGCTGTGATATATAAGTCTGTAGAAGAACATTGACTTTGGCACTTGGTTCTTCCAAGCTTTCTTTCATAGGAACAGGCACAATATCAATAAGCTTTGTCAATTCCATCTTTTCATCTTGCCTTAACTGACACACGCTTAAATTCTTCACTGAGGGAGACAATACGCAATAGTTCAATATCATCTGTTGTGGGCTTTAAGTGCTCATTGTATGTAGCTATTGTTCCATGAGTTATACTGTAATTACTTGCAATTCTACCAAGGCCAGTAACTTGGAAATAGCCACTCTTCCTATCATATTTGATCAAATTGTTCTTATCCAATATGCTAGCAGCAGAATGGATCTGCAATTGCCATACATACAGTAACATCAAAAATAAATATTAATACAAGTAATTAGAAAGACGAATAGGAAAGCCAAAAATAATCTACATGTTAGTTTCCACGAAAGGAAAAAAGAATTTAAGCACAAACCAAATACCAATGGCAGCATTCAAGAAATATGAATTTCTTAAAAACCTGAACCTACCAATATATGTTAACAAAGCCTCAAGCTGGAAAAAAAAGTCTACAAAATGTTGAGGAGTCGGTTTATTGATCGGTCAATCACCACGCTATGGGTATGTAGAAATGAAGATTTAGTCATCCAAACCGCATTATTTCTCCTGAATAAAACTGCAAAAGCTCGAATGATAAATACTCATTATTGAGAACTGACTGTAAAAATTCAAAATAATGCTTGTAACCATAGTAGACAAAATTTCAAGCATTTTTTTTTTTGGAAATGAAACATTATTGTTCTTGCGGAAATTATATATGAATCGACTTAAATGGGCGGCTTCTCTTGTCAAATCAACTTGAGACATCATATAAACAGCAAACTGCCTCACAATTTCATCAAGCCTTAACCAACTCAATCCTGGAATGAAGTTTGAAATTTTCGCTACTACATTAATGATTACAAAATCTCTCCTTATAGATTCTCCAACTCCAGGATGTCTAACTTTAACAGCAACCGCAATTGGTTTCTTCAGTTTCTGACCTGGATATTGATATTTTAAAGTAGCCTGATGAACTTGAGCAATGCTACCAGACGCAACAGGAGTCTCTTCAAAATGTTCAAAGATTTCTAAAAGCTTCCAGCCGAACGCCTTTTCTATGCTAAGTTTACTATATGCAAAGCTATGAGCAGGCGCTTTGCTATGAAGCTTTGCAAGTTCTAGGCATAGATCTTTCAGGAAGAGATCAGGACATGTAGTTGCCCGTTGACCCCATTTTATAAACGCAGGTCCTGCTTTTTCAAGAGTAGCATGCACAATTCTTAAATCGACACCAACTGAATCTGCAAATGGGGCTAAATGCAATGGAAGGGGAAAACAGAATGCTAAATATATTGATTTGAATATCAATAGAACTCAAATATCAAAAAAAAAAAAAATACGACGATAAAAGCCCGTAAGTGTCTTCGGCTTTTGAACAAAATCCATCAGCCCAATATTTTTGACCAGTTGCTGCTTCTGCGAAAAATAAAGTAAGAATACCAGGAACCACATGATATCTAGTTAACCATAAGCTCAAAGCGCAGATCAATTTATTATTCTTTGCTTGAGCATGAAAATTCTTCGCTTAATTAACCCTCCGAGAATTATGAGTCTTTAAATGTGGAATTTTTGTAAAAATTCTTAATGCAGTAACCATTCCAAGAATATTTCATCAATCTATTGGGAGTCCTGAAGGGTGAAGGACCATCATGTCTTAATACTGAGTAATTATGGATGTGACTGGAATGTAACGGATGCCAATAATTCCTATCTCTATCGAGTTTAAGTACCCTGCTCATACAAGGAACATTCGGAGCTGCCAGCATAGTTGAAAATGGTGACATTTTCTAATGAAAGTTCATGATAAAAAGCTATATGACATAATATTACAACTAGATATTAGGCAACATAACAGGTCTAATATCAAATATAATCAAGAAAAAGGTCATATGCCTATGGTTATTATAAGACATGGATCAATAATAGAGCAAGCGAAAACTGAATTAAGGGTCAGGCATATGTGTCAAATTTGCAGCTTAAGGAACTAAAACAATTTGTACAAAATAATACGATGCTGGACACAATTAGTGATACTTCTCTCCAAATGTTTTGTGCATAAACAGACTCTGCACTATTAATAAAATCTAATAAAAGACACTGAAATGTGTTATGATCAAACTTCAATTTTAATCATTAAACCAGTTTCAAAAGATCCTTCTCCAACATAAAAATGAGTCTGAAATCTCAATTTACTTGGAATAAATATAACTAAAAAACCAACAACTAATGCGTTATATTAGCTCAGAAACATCAAAATTGAATAACAAAATTGTAAATTAAATCAGAAACTTGCTTCCATACGGCATAATAAATAAGTCCTTATGATCTAGATAACTTCTTTTTTACATTTTCATGCTTCAATTCGAGCTAAAAAAATTAAAATAAATTAATGATAACCTTTGTCGATTTCTTAGCTCGCGAAGCATTGTAAAGCCTCCTAACCATGAAAGTAGGAAACTTATACACCAACCATCTATGTTGACAAATTTTTTTGAATATGTCTTTGTGCGGTGAATAGGGTTCTGTAGAATAGTCGGGAACAATAGAAGGAAATCGTGTTTGAGAGAATAACAAATTATGAACGGTTAAAATCAATCATAGGAGAATATGAACGGCTAATATTAGTTGATATATTCTTTGTCTGCTTCTCAAGAAATATAAGCGCAATGCAGCTTTGATCGGATCACAAAATTTCAAGCATTGATTTTACCAAGGAATGGTTAATTTACCAACTTTTAATTTATCGCCTATTTTGATGCAAAGAACTTAAGCATTTGCATTCATTTCATAATAAATTAGACTTTTCTTCCACCATCTTTCAATTCTAGTGACTTGACAGTCGTTCCTTAATTATTTTTCCTATGACATGAGATAAAGGCCTGTATTGAAGTTTTCACAACAAATCTAATAACAATTTTATGTATTTATCATGGGGAGTTTGCTACCACAAAATCAAACCTAACAACAATTTACTCAAATGGACATTATTTTAGATGCTAAAAAGAATATCTAATGCATTAGATAAGCCAAATTATAAGCAATATTTCACCTATCCTCCAACCTCGCTCTTATTGACTTCTCTTTCTGCATCTGAACCGTTGACAGCGTCGAATGACCATTTCCATGCTGCCAATAGAAAAAAAGAAAGAAAAGTGTTTCAGACTATGAAACAGCGCGGTATTGGTGAATGGTGTACTTTGCTCGAAATTGTTAAGCGGGACTGTAGAACACTTCATTTGTGAAATTGTTAAGCGGGACTATAGAACATAAAACTTCACATGACGATGATCATTGTTTGATGTTTTTTACATCACAAAAGGAGATTATTATTGCGAGATTGAACGTAAACTTCTTGTATATTAGTTCTTATTCAGAGGAAATCTCGAGAGAATTGTGTATTTTAAAGTAAGCAACTTTGGCAGTTTGTGTTTGTAATGTATATATCTTGCTTGATGACTGTCAATTTATTTTATCATGCTACAGAATTATACTATATGATTACTGTTTGCACCAAAATTGGACAACACCCTTCGGGAGTTTTTTGAAGAGATAATAAATGAAGAACTTAAACTGAAAACGAGGATTATCTAACAAAAACTCCAAGTCACAGAAAAGTAAATTGCACAGAAGACAAGAATTTAGAGTGGTTCGGCGATGCGCCTACGTCCACTATGAAGTTTTATCACTTTATTGCTTAATACTTGAGGGTTACAAGTGTTTTGAAGCAAATTACAACAGACAACAGACTTAAATTCGAAATTAGTAGCCAAGGTGGTGGTATGGAGTGATTCTGGCAGCGTTTAGGCGTACTCTATCTCTCCCAGTTCCCCGACCCCCATTCTGAATGACCAGGGACTCTATTTATAGGTGTGGAAGGCTGAAATACCGCCTAAAACTCAGGGAGGCTGCTTGGCACGTGAGGGGGGCCCATAAGCCCGCGTTCTCGGGATCCGTGCCCAATTTGGGATCGATTCGAAGTAAGGTTCGAATCGATCAAAAACGCATCCAATCGAGGCGAAATTTGGTGTGGACATTCTTAGTATATAATCAAGCTTCTATGAAAATTTCATAGCGTTTGGATCAAGGGATTGAGATATATGATCGATTCAAGATTGCGTCTTCGTGTACCCTATTTGCTTTGACTCGGCCCTAGGGACTCGTTCGAATCCATATGGTTCGAATCCATATGGTTCGAATCGATCCTTTTGTATGTGGAGGCGGCGACGTGGTGCTTTGATGGATTCGAGGCTATCGATTCGAAGAAGTGCTCCCTTCGAGTCGATTAAATACACGTTCCTTCGTATCGATCGTGGAAGGTCGTGGTTGATTGATACGAAGTTTCCTTTGCTCACTGGATCCGAAGAATGCTACGTCCTGGAGTCGAAGCCATTATGGGTTCGAACGTGGGCGTGTGACGATGGGTTCGAAGCAAGGTGACTGGGAAGGATTTGAATCAATGTGTGGTCGATCGATTCGAACTAAGGTATGCGCGTATGGCTTCGAAGCATGGCTGTTGAGGTCTTGTTCGATGGAGTCGAAAGTGATGGGTGCGAGGTAAACACTGGCTGATGGATTCGAACTAGATGGGTTCGAATTATATGGGTTCGAACCAAATGAAGGGGTGATGGATTCGAACCGAGTAAGGTCCATTTCTCCCAACTTGAATCCATCATAACTTGAGCATACGACCTTGGATTGACTTGAAATTTGAGATGCGGACTTCTATGATCATTCTTGTCATGTCCTATCAATTGTAGCTCAATCTGGACTCGGAAAAAATTCATCGACATCCATAGCGAAGCTAAGTATGATCAATTTCTGAGACGAACTGTCCTTCGTTTTTGATCGATCTTTTGGTATCACGGCTTTGCCAAGAAGCGGGATAACACTTTGCCCCCCAAAGTACGTCTTGTGAGAACATGACATGCTTTGAATAGTTGTCATTTCTTCTGAAAAATTATTGCTCTCTTTTTGTTGAGACTCGTACGCTGTATTGCTGTAACCTTGCGTTGATATGATTAATTGTTGTATAATAGCGCTTAGCCATTTGTTGTTGTATTTGTAATAGGATGAGTGTTTGATCCCTGTAAATTTTTAAAATCAAATGTTAGTTCGATATGCATGCACATATATTAGCTTGACCCTTGTTAACGTCGTGCGTCCATGAGTCATGTTGATTTTATTTGCTATTGAATTTCGTATCGATTTTCTCCTGAATCGGTATACAGGGTGGACAAGTAATTTTTCATATTCGAAATGATTTTGTCCATCTTCATCGGTGGTTCTTGATGGATTCGAGGCTATGTTTGCACGAATCGATGGCTTTCGAATCGATGGCCTGATGGACATCGTGCTTTGAATCGATGAGGCCCTCAACCCAGCCTCTGTTCGCATCGACACTGCATGGACGGCTTCGAAGTGTTGATGGGTTCGAATGCGATGGTTTCGAATGTGATGGATTCGAATGTAATGGGTTCGAACGTGGCTTGTTCGAGTCGATGGAGTATGGCGAGTGACCGACGGTAGGAAGTCAACATAACCGGGAGCCGAAGTGCCACGTGTTTTCTGTGGATCCCATATAAATACTTATGGCCAACGTCACTCTTACTTTTTACTGTTGCTATTTCTTCATCTCGACCCTTTAAAGCAAGAAACTACCGTGTCTTTGCATTGGAATCGATAAAATTCCATCAAGTCTTTGTTTGCAAACGAATCCAATCAGGTAATTTAAGGGACCGATTCGATTGTAGAACTACGAAACCGGAAATTTATCATCGATTTCGATCTTTCCTTTCGAACACCTTGAGGAGTAGTGATATCTGAGATGGGTTGACTCGCTGGATCTGGGGAACGAATCCATATGATTCGAATCGATCCTGCGTATTGTCGGGGAGAGGTGTAAGCAATGATGGATGTTGTCATTCTTCCTTGCTTCGCATCGACCCGTGAATAATCATTTCGAATCGATATCCAGGAGAAAGCTTCGAATCGATGGTTGTAGGAGGAGGCATCGAATTGATCGATTCGAAGTAGTGCCACTTCGATCGATTCGAAGGTGCACGACATTCGATCGATTCGAAGCACGCAGGTCGCATGGGTTCGAACGTCTTCGATTCGACTCGTGTCGATTCGAGCCGATCGATTCGAGCATCCTAACATCTGAAACTTTTGATTTCTGATTTGCTCCAACTTTTTAACTATGACCAATTTTAAGTTGAACTTTAACGAACTTACTGAACTTTGGCATACTTGACCCCGACGAGCTTCGGCCTTGCATAATCGAAGTTGACTTGACCTATCTTTTGGAGCTCGTCGATGACACCATGACTTAAAAAAACATAACAAATTTATACTTGAATTGGTCAGTAGCATCTGGGTGGCGTGAGAGTGACGGTCAGCAATGACGGTCATTTTCATTTTCCAGCTCCAAAGTTTCGTCGTTCGGACATCTTGTTTCATCTTGTAAAAATGGCTTAAGTTCTACATAGCACTTGCACTGCACGACATATTCATCTATTTTACACCGGGGAGTATACGGGCTTCCTTTGTACTTAACGCTGCTTTCTGGTGAGTTAGCTAATTATGGAGTCTTCGAGCTCTCAACAACAAGAGGTACAAAGTTCGCCCCCTCCAGCGCTAGAAATCCCAGAAATTCCTCCTGAAGTGATAGATCCGGCTCCGGACGAATTGCCGGAGGCTCTATTTATCGAGGATCCTGTAGACTCCGTCCAATCCAATATCTCCGAGGCATTATTGAGTCGGATATGTTTGAAACATAACTTATCCCCAGTTGACGTTTTGTTACCGGGTGCTGATGATAGACCCCACAATCCACCCGAGGGGTATACTGCTTTTTACCGCCATGCTTGTGCGGCTGGAACTCTCCCCCCATTTAATCAATATATCAGGGAGATGCTATCGTTTATTGGAATCGCTCCCGCACAACTTCATCCTAATGGACACGCATTGCTGAACAGTGTCTTCATCTTATTTATGGACCATCTTTTTCGTCCGCCAAGGCCAACTGAGATTAGACATATATTCAACTTCAAGAGCAGGGGCGATAGTCCATCTTTCACCTTTTTGGAAGCAGTTAGAAACTGTCAGATTGTGACGGGAGCCTGGACCAGACTCAGTTACTTTAAGAATGAGTGGTTTTTCGTCCGATGCCCCCCAGGATTCGCTAGGCGATGGCTGTCCAGACGTGAGTGTCGTAAATCATGCAAGCCTTCTTTAATTGTCGTTGTTAACACTGGAACTAACAGCAGGCGTTTTTCTTGCAGCTATCATATCAAGGCCTGACGGTGGTCGCTACAGAGGCGTTGTCCGAAGTTTACAAGAGATCCAGAATGATTTGCGGCACATCGACTCGGTCTTAACTGATGATAACTTAAGGATGCTGGGTTTAATTGAGACGAACCAGAGTATTGTCATTGAGGGGTTAGCGAAATCGGCTTCGAAGGTAAAGCTGAAGATGATGAAAAGAAAACCCGGCATAGTGATAAGAAAAATGAGCGATGAGGAGAGGACGCCCACTGACACCGAGCTAATGGCTGATCTTTCCCGAGCGGGAAAAAAGCGGAAAGGCAAGGCTGTTGTTCCTAAATTTAAGAGACGGAAGTCTGTAGTCGTATCTCGTTTGATCCCCGGAATTACTTCCTCTGACGTTGTTCTTTGTCAATCAGGAAACATTTTCATAGGACTGGATGACATTCCCATCCCGGAATGCGTATCTTTCCATCACGGGTCCGTGTTGGATGTGCTCCGGGAAGCGTTAGACATAAACGTGCCTTTTCCTGTTAGCGCGGTCGACACTTCTGGTTGGTCGGGGGTTTTGCACATTTGCATACACTTTCATAACACTACACGACTTCCGCATAAGTCATATTGCTTTCGCCTGGTACTTAACCGAATCGCTTCCCTTTTCCAGGTGATATGTATGGACGTTAGTCTACACTAGACAAACTCCGAAGAGTGCATCACCCTTCATCTCGTTACGAATCTCGACGCGGAGACTCCGATCGTGATCGTGACCGGAGGCATCACGGCCAGGAGTACCATGCAAAGGATCACCATCGTAGTTACTCTAGCCAGGAACGATCAGACAGAGACCGTAGACATCGTTCCCCTTCTCGATCTCCTCCGCCATCCCGAAGTCATGTCCAGGTATCTAAGCCTCTGCGGCATCAACCATCTTCGCAGGTTTCGAGGCTTGAGCCACATCATCCTAGAACTGAGGTCGCAACGTCCACGTCCGCGGATGAGGCCCTTATTGAGCCCTCCGGTGAAGGGGCCATCAGACTTGCTCAATTGAAGAGGGATTTTCCAGAGATTTGCTTTGACGCTTGTATTTTTCTTCCCAATCTTAAAAGAATCCCCGAAGATGCCGTGACCACGGCACTCAGCTACACCCGTGACTTCTATGCCCAGTACAAGGAATGGTATAAAGCGGTTGTTAGAGCTTCAAAAGCTGCCTTCGATCGGGCCAAAATTATCGAGAAGCTGGAGGCCGACTTGGCTCAAAAGAATCGCATTGTCGACATTCTCCAATCTGAGGCGAAATCTTCCCGTAAGACCGAGGTCGAGTCGTTAAAAAAGGTTGATGAGACATTAGTTGAGATGGCGAAG
This sequence comes from Allium cepa, assembly GCA_030765085.1. Lineage (NCBI taxonomy): Eukaryota > Viridiplantae > Streptophyta > Magnoliopsida > Asparagales > Amaryllidaceae > Allium > Allium cepa. Next base: position 72,431,666 of record CM060946.1, on the reverse strand, counting down.
ATGCAACAGGCACATTGCACTTTAGTTGAAGACTAAGGCCACCGATTCAAGAATGTTGAAGCTGAGCGGGACGCGGCGGTCAAGGAACTAGAAGAGCTAAAGGCTAAGTTTGCTGACATGAATAAGGAAAAGGACAATGCGAATATGGCCGCACAAGAAGCGTGTGAGCAGGCCGTATCTCTTCGAGCTGAGCGTGATGCGGCAGTTGCAAGGGTTAAGGTGGTTGAATCGGAGGTGGAAGAGAGAATCCAGGCAGAGAGGTTCAAGATGGAGGCCGAATTCGATGATCTCTTGGACACATATAATGCCAATGTATTAGAGCATAGAAATATTTCCTGGCTAGGAGATTACTCGATGCCTCTCTATAATGCCTGGAAGAAATTAGTGGAAAACAAGAGGGAGTTTTGCCCGGATGGGGTAGTAGACGAGTTTGAGCTTGAGTCTCGTCTGCTCAGCGAGGATGAGAGGAGAACTCTTCATGAAGCGATAATTTCTATTGAGAAAGAAAGGCTTGGCATCCATCAAACGGAGATCGGCGAAGGTTCGGGTATTGTGCATCATAGCGAGAATATTGAAGTCCCTGTCTCGACTTCATCCGAAGCTGTCGCCGTGGTTGATCCACAAACTATTCCAGCCTACAATCCGGACCAAACGGAGTTGTCTTCGGGCAAGACTGTCGTCCCCGAGCTTGTTCAGGCTCCAAGGCAAGGTAAAGTGGGTATTTTGATTATTTTCCTTACGTCTTAAAGCATCGATTTTCGAGGGAATTTTTTGGTCTGATTGCTCTCATTCTTTTTGTTCAGTGACCGAGAGTGTTGCACTGGTGCCCCCGGTTCCTTCGGTTTTATATCCTACGTGTGGAGTTATTGTCACCGGGGCGATCTCAACTGCTGCCATGGTTGGTGATATGGGAGAGGGGAGCTCGATGTCATTCGATGTTCAAATGATTGAAGAGCTATTTGGTCACCCTCTCGACCCTATTCCTGATCTTTCATTTGCGACGAGTGGAGCTGCTCCGGTTGTTAGTTCGGTCGTGATGACCACTAGCGTACCTATCGCAGCCCAGTTGTCTCGAGAGGAAGAGATTTTAGCCGAGATAAGTGCTGAGATGGCTGCGACAGTGACAGTTGGTCCCGGTAGTGATGCTGCTCCTTCAAGCTTGTCTTCTTTAATGATGATTTCCCCTGGTGGCACGGTAACCGTCTCGAGTGTTGCTGAACAAACACCTGTCACTGCTCCCATGCCTTCAGTTCGTCCTCACAAAAGGATCTCTATCCCCTCCAGCTCTGAGGAAGACGTCGATATTATGCCAGATCCGGAGGATGTTCCCAAGAAAGGTAAAAAATCTCGTAAGAAGCCGGGTAGTGGGTCCAGCGGCTCGACTCCGAAGAAGAAGCACCGGAGGAAGAAAGAGTGAGCTCCTCGCCTCATCGTGTGATTGTGAATAGGAATTCTTTTATTCTTCTTTTGTTCTTTTAGGGCCGTGTATGTGTGTGGATTCGGCCTCCACTTATTTGAAACATCTTCATCTGTCATGTAATCAAATTTGTTTTTGTTGGCTGATGAAATGGGAAATTGCTCTTTTCTTTTACCTAAATGCTTTGCAGTGTTTGTTTTTTATATGCCCAGTGTTTAAATATAGCTTTGTGTCGTGATTTAATGAGTCGGATTCTGGACATAATATCACTTAAGTTAGTGATTAACACTCATCCCCCCCTCTTTTTCTTTTTTTCTTTTTTTTTGCGGGGAATAATATTCATATTCTGGTGGCTGATCGCATTTATTGCAAATCTTGGGCACACGGCCACGTTCTGGGGGATTCAGGATAATTTGAGATCGATAATTCGGCTCAAACTTCGGGAGTTCGAGAGTTATCGACACCTGTATCATGGTTCGTGTTTTGCGAACCTGGAATTGGTATTTGCACTCTGCTTCATGCTCCGGGAGCTTGGAGTTAGTGGTAATTTTTTGGTTCACACTTCGGGAACTTCGACGTGGCACTTGTGCTCCACCTCGCACTCTGGTAATTCGGAGGTAGCTCGTGTGCTCTGGTTTGCATTTTGGGAATGAATCGTCGAATGTTTATGCTCCAATTCGCACTCTGGGAATTTGGAATTCGTTCGCACTCTGGGAACGAATTGGTGGATGTTTATTCTCCAATTCGCACTCTGAGAATTTGGAGTCCGTTCACACTCCGGGAACGAATTGGTGGATATTTATACTCCAATTCGCACTCTGGGAATTTGGAGTCCGTTCGCACTCCGAAAACGAATTGGTGGATGTTTATACTCTAATTCGCACTCTGGGAATTTGGAGTCCGTTCGCACTCCGGGAACGAATTGGTATATGTTTATACTCCAATTCGCACTCTGAGAATTTGGAGTCCGTTCGCACTCCGGGAACGGATTGGTGGATGTTTATACTCCAATTCGCACTCTGGGAATTTGGAGTCCGTTCGCACTCCGGGAACGAATTGGTAGATGTTTATACTCCAATTCGCACTCTGCGAATTTGGAGTTGGTAAGAGGATTGCTGTGTACCAACCCTAGTAATTGCTGGTGTAGTGTATTGCCCCCGAGCTTGGGTTTCACTTAGCGAGTGACCGGTCGTATCGCAGTCACTCCCTATTTGAATAAATTCCATCGCGTGATGGAACTTAGCTCTCCGTGCATCGTGACATCAAGCGTCATATTTAGTAAATTACAACTTTGGCTCGAAGAGACGGCAATTTATTGCTGAAATGAAAGAAACATGGCAAAATCAGTTGCCTTATTACAAGTTCCAGCTTTGAAATGCAAAAAATAAAACGCAAAGGAAGAAATTGATTAAAAATAGATAAATAAAGCCTATCATATGTAGTAGCGACGGAGGCTTCCGCTATTCCAAGCTCTCAGTAAAGTGAGACCATCAATGGTTGACTACTTAAACGTGCCATCTCCGAGCTTTTGTGAAATCACATACGGCCCTTCCCAATTTGGGTTTATGTGCGAAGGGACCGGATAAATTCTCTTGAGTACCAGATTGCCGGGTTCAAAGGTTCGTGGGCAGACCTTGGCGTTGTATATTCGAGCGACTCGACTCCGATATGCGGCTGCCCTCAAATCGGCTTCTTTACGTTTCTCATCAAGTAGATCCAGAGATTCAGCAAGTAATATAGCGTTCGTTTTCGGGTCGTAATATGTCACACGATGAGAGTGAACTTCCATTTCGACCGGAATAACGGCTTCAGAGCCATAGGATAGAGAAAATGGAGTGTGTCCGGTCGTAGTTTTGTGAGTCGTTCGGTATGCCCACAGAGCCATAGGTAGTTCATCAATCCACTTGCCCCCGGCTTTCTCCAGTCGTTTCTTCAATATAGACTTGATAACCTTATTGACGGCCTCAACTTGACCATTCGCTTGAGGGTGTGCTACTGCAGAGAATTTCTTACGGATGTGAAATCGTTGACAGAAGTCCCTGAATTCAGCACTGTCGAATTGGGCTCCATTGTCGGTGATAATAGTATGCGGGAGACCAAACCGGCAGATGATGTTGCGTACCACGAAGTTGATTACTTTTTTTTGTCGTAATTGTTGCAAGAGGTTCAACTTCAGCCCATTTGGTGAAGTAATCAACTGCGACTATGGCGTACTTTGCACCCCCTTTAGCTAAGGGCAATGCACCAATTATATCAATCCCCCACATTGCAAATGGCCACGGACTGACCATTTGAGTTATCTCAGACGGCGGGGCTCTAGGGATCCGAGCGTGTCTTTGGCATTTATCACATTTTTTGGCATAGTCCATAGCATCGCGGTTAACGGTGGGCCAGTAATATCCATATCGAAGTATTTTCTTGGCCAGTGCTTGCCCCCCAGTGTGATCGCCACATTCTCCTTCATGCACATCGCGTAACACTCGTTTGACTTCGTCGTGTGCGATACACCGGAGAAGAGGAACAGAATATCCCCTCCGATACATAACTCCACTTTGAATGACAAACCGTGAAGCCTTTCGAAGAATCTGTCTTCTTTCACTTCGTCGTTCGGGCAGTATGCCATGCTCAATGTAGTCTTGGTAGGGTGTCATCCAAGATTCCCTATTGGAAGTAGCTTCAAATGTGAATTGATTCTCTGCTCGATCAATGCTTGGAAAGGACAGAGTTTCGACAGGAACGAGTCCCAAGTGTTGAGCTTCCCCTGTGCTTGCCAACTTTGCCAACGAATCGGCTTTCTGATTGTGCTCTCGGGGTATGTAGAGAATGGTATAATAATCAAACCGATCAAGTATTTCTCAGACCCGGGCTAGATAAGTGGCTAATCGTCGATCTCTGGCCTGATATTCACCCCGAACTTGGCATACCACCAACTGGGAGTCACAGTAGATTTCCACAGCGGTAATTCTCAGGTCCCGGACCAACTTCAACCCGGCAAGCAAAGCTTCATATTCGGCTTCGTTGTTGGTTGCCCGGAAATCAAACTTTAAGGCGTAGCATATGGATCGGCCCTCGGGAGTCTCAAGCACTACCCCTGCGCCCGAGCACCGATCGTTGGATGCACCGTCAGTATATAGTTTCCATATATATTCGGGGGAGTTACTGGTTTCAGGTAAGTCTTCAGGAACAGTGAATTGGGCAATGAAATCCGCTAGGACTTGACCGTGTATGGCTCTTCTCGAAGCGTATGTGATGTCGAATTGACTCAGTTCAATGTTCCATTTTAGTAACCTGCCAGACGTCTTAGGTCGTGTGAGGAACTGTCGTAACGGCTGGTCGGTGTATACAACGATAGGGTGAGCCTGAAAATATGGACGGAGCTTTCTCGAGGCGATGATTAGGCAGTATGCCAATTTTTCTAGCCTTGGATAGTTTCTCTCGGCTCCGGTTAACCGTTTACTGACATAGTAGACTGGTTTTTGGACTCGGTCTTCCTCTCGAACTAATGCAGCACTGGTTGCGTTTTCAGACACAACCAGATAAAGGTATAATTGTTCGTGATCAACAGGTTTCGAAAGAATCGGTGGTGTGGAAAGGTGCTGAACTAGCGATTGAAATGCGCCCTCACATTCCATAGTCCATTCGAAGTTTCGTTTCCCCTTTCGGATCAGATCGAAGAAGGGTATGCATTTATCAGTCGATTTCGAGATGAACCTGCTTAGCGCTGCAACCTTCCCGTTGAGAATCTGAACCTGCTTCATGGTCCTTGGGGTCTGAAGATTTCTGATCGCCCAGATCTTCTCGGGGTTGGCCTCTATTCCCCGGGCGTTGACGATGAACCCAAGGAATTTTCCGGAAGCGACTCCAAAATGACATTTTAGTGGATTAAGCTTCATCCCATATCTTCGGAGGACGTTGAACATTAAATCTAGGTCCTTGACATGATCAGTGGAGTATCGTGATTTTACCAACATGTCATCCACATAGACCTCCATGGTTTTTCCGATCTGGTCAGCAAACATTCGGTTGACTAAGCGTTGGTAAGTTGCTCCGGCATTCTTTAATCCAAAAGGCATGACCTTGTAGCAGTATAGTCCCAGGTCAGTTACGAAGCTCGTATGTTCGTGATCGGGCACATGCATGGGTATCTGATTGTACCCAGAGTAAGCATCCATGAAAGATAATAATTCATGCCCGGCCGTTGAATCCACAAGTTGATCGATTCGAGGAAGTGGAAAACTGTCTTTCGGACAATCCTTATTTAAGTTAGAGTAGTCGATGCACGTCCTCCATTTTCCATTTGGTTTTCGGACAAGTACGGGATTGGATACCCATTCCGGGTACAAAGCATCTCGGATAAACCCATTCGTCTTTAGCTTATTGACTTCTTCTTTGAGGGCGGCAGATCTCTCTGGATCCATACCGCGTCTCTTTTGCTTGACCGGGATGTATCGCGGGTCAACATTTAAGGTGTGGCTCGCGATGTCTGACGAGATTCCACACATATCAGAGTGCGCCCAGGCGAATATGTCTAGATTTGCCTGGAGAAATTCGACCAATTCTTGTTGTGCTTGCGGGCTTAGCTGAGACCCAATTTTTAACATTTTCAGATCATTATTGTCATCAATTGGAACATCGATCGTCAGCTCGGCTGGGGAGGCTTGACTTTCTTTGGATTCGCTATCATCTTCAGTGTCTCTAGGGTCAAGATCCTTCTGAAATTGGTCGTGATGCCTGGGCCGAGGCCCAGGCGATAATTGTCAATCATCGGCTAAACGGACGCAGAGAGATTCCTCCACACCCTTACCTTTCTCTTTTCTCTGTGCTTCTCGTAGTTCAGCAACATAACAGGCTCTCCCAGCAGCTTTATCTCCTTGAATGACCCCAATCCCGTGGTCAGTGGGGAATTTTAGAGTCAAACACCATGGGGCAATCGCTGCCCTAAACTCGGCGAGAGCCGGTCGGCCCAAAAAGGCATTATAGGGTGAATGAATATCTAAGACAACAAATTGTATCATTCGGACTCTATGGCGTTCTCCGTTTCCCAACTCCACTGGCAGTTCTACCATTCCGGTGGGTGTATTAGCACTCCCATCAAAGCCATGGATTCTATATAGGCAGGGCTTTAAATCTTTGGCTTCCATCTTCATTTGATCATACGCCCTTTTAAACAAGATATTTACCGAGCTTCCACTGTCCACCAAGATCCTCTTCATCCAAGCAGGACCAACCTGGGCGGATATGACTAGTGGGTCTATAGTCGAGGCTTCGATTTTATCAGCATCTCGGTTCCTAAATACGATATCATCTGCATCGTCCTCTGTTGCTTGGCCGGAGCCCCTTCATCAAGTGTACTGCAGCTTTCGAAACTCACATGCCTGATCGAATTGGCGTATGATTCCATTTCCTTCCAGCTTCGATCCGCTGGATGAGGACCACCACTGACTGTATTTATGACCAGCCTTCCGCTCATACGAGCGGGCTCCTCCTGCCTCTCTTGGTTTTGTGCACGATTTTGGTTTGACGGGCCCACACCACCAGCTTGCGGTGCCCGAACGAACTGATCCAACTTTCTTTCTCTGATCAATTTTTCGATAAGGTCTTGCAAATGCCTGCAGCCATTGGTATTGTGTCCATAGCTTTTGTGAAATCTACAGAATTTCCCTGTTTGAATTTGTTTCTCCGATGATGGCTTCGGAGTTGGCTTCTTATACTGCATCGCATTACAAGTTTGTAAATACACGTTCTCCAGTGTCGTATTCAGTGGTGTATAGCTTTCAAACATTTGCGCCCTAGGTCACAGGCCACGATTCCGATCTTGCTTCTTATTTCTACTATCGCCATTCCTTGGCTGGGTTTGCTTGTTTTGAACACTCAACTATACTCTTCCTAAGCTCTCCCCTGACTGTTTAACCGCCACATTGTTTTGAACCCCTTCATTGCTGGGCCTTGCATCGTCCTGCTTCCTAGATTGTTTCGCATCCTCACGCCTTAAGAATTGGGCGGCTTTGGAATAGAAACGATCCAACGATGCGGGAGGTTTCCCAGCTAGCCAGTTTCCAAATTCAAAGTCGGGGTCAATTCCCTTAGTCAAAGCCATCAAGATTGAATTATCATTGGGGTTAGTGATCTCTGCACAAGCGGCGTTGAATCTTTTCAGATATCGCCTGAGCGTCTCCCCTAGGACTTGAGTGACACTAGACAAAGTATTTACGTCTTTAGGCATGGCAATGTGCATACGGAATTGTTCAATAAATTTAGTGGTAAATTGATCAAACGAGGAGATAGATCGCGGTGGTAATCGTGTAAACCACATTGTCGTAATTCCACCTAAGGAAATGGGAAAACTACGGCACTTTACTGCATCATCAGCTCTTGCGGCAGTCATTGACCATTCGTATTTCAGAATATGTTGGTTAGGGTCAGAATTCCCTTCATACATGGGCAGAATTGGCATCCTGAATCGCCGGGGAGGCTCAGCATATAATATGTCATCAGTGAACGAGGTATGGCTTCGAGAGATCCCCCAATCGTCATTTGTTAAGCCCTGACTTTCACGAATCATTTAGCGCACCATAGCCGAGAGATCAGGCGTTGCCATACTAGAAGGGTGGCGAGCCAAAGTGTGGTCGGGTTCCACAGTGCGAGGTGGGATCGGGCGCTGTCGACGATCCGTATTTCGCCTCCTTGGCTCGATGTCTTCTGGGTCATACGATCCTGGAACGCGTTCCTGCTGGTGATAGTTCTGACTGGAGTGGTTTCGGGTGTCAACTCCTGTGTCAACTGCGGCGGCGGTGGCTTGGTTATCCGCAGTACGTTGTGGAGCAGTGCCTCCTCGGGATGAGGGCCCCGTATGAAAGCTGGCAGAGGGGCCAACCCTTATCTGCCCGACAGTCAACGTTTGCTGGAGGCCAGCAGCATGTGCATGAGTCCCGTCTAGCCGGGGGTGGGTAGATCTGTTGCCATAGTCAGATGAGGCAGAGCTTTCCGTGGAAGAATGCGGGGCGTGGCCCCTCTTGAATCTTCTTTGCTTTTGGTGGTTTAGTTGATTAGCCAACTCAGCGTTGAGACGTAACTGCTCAGTTAACTGTTGTCGGCTTTGAGTTAACTCCTGGAGTAAGGTTTGTAACTCTTGTCGAGTGACCGGGCCTGACGGATCTGATTGCCCGGTTTCAGCTTGATTTGGTGGAGGTGGTTGCGTGGGATTTTGTCTCTCCCGACCTCCTTGGCCAGCGGTGGCAGAAGTGGTTCTTGTGCTAACCATCTCGAAGGTTGAATTCCTTTCCTTAGACTTTTGCAAATCTGAATAGAATGGAAGGAATTTGAACTCACAGAGCTGGATCTCTCTCGTAGATCTATTCAATCCGATATCGATGACAGATCCAAAGAGCAGGAGAAAAGCTGGGTTTTCCCAGTGAAAGCACCAAAGTGTTTGCACCAAAATTAGGCAACACCCTTCGGGAGTTTTTTGAAGAGATAACAAATGAAGAACTTAAACTGAAAACGAGGATTATCTAACAAAAACTCCAAGTCACAGAAAAGTAAATTGCACAGAAGACAAGAATTTAGAGTGGTTCGGCGATGCGCCTACGTCCACTATGAAGTTTTATCACTTTATTGCTTAATACTTGAGGGTTACAAGTGTTTTGAAGCAAATTACAACAGACAACAGACTTAAATTCGAAATTAGTAGCCAAGGTGGTGGTATGGAGTGATTCTGGCAGCGTTTAGGCATACTCTATCTCTCCCAATTCCCCGACCCCCATTCTGAATGACCAGAGGCTCTATTTATAGGTGTGGAAGGCTGAAATCCCGCCTAAAACTCAGGGAGGCTGCTTGGCACGTGAGGGGGGCCCATAAGCCCGCGTTCTCGGGATCCATGCCCAATTTGGGATCGATTCGAAGTAAGGTTCGAATCGATCAAAAACGCATCCAATCGAGGCGAAATTTGGTGTGCACATTCTTCAGTGTATAATCAACCTTCTGTGAAAATTTCATAGCGTTTGAATCAAGGGATTGAGATATATGATCGATTCAAGATTGCGTCTTCGTGTACCCTATTTGCTTCGACTCGGCCCTAGGGACTCGTTCGAATCCATATGGTTCGAATCCATATGGTTCGAATCCATATGTTCGAATCCATATGGTTCGAACCCATAGGTTCGAATCAATCCTTTTGTATGTGGAGGCGGCGACGTGGTGCTTTGATGGATTCGAGGCTATCGATTCGAAGAAGTGCTCCCTTCGAGTCGATTAAATACACGTTCCTTCGTATCGATCGTGGAAGGCCGTGGTTGATTGATATGAAGTTTCCTTTGCTCACTGGATCCGAAGAATGCTACGTCCTGGAGTCGAAGCCATTATGGGTTCGAACGTGGGCGTGTGACGATGGGTTCGAAGCAAGGTGACTGGGATGGATTTGAATCAATGTGTGGTCGATCGATTCGAACTAAGGTATGCGCGTATGGCTTCGAAGCATGGTTGTTGAGGTCTTGTTCGATGGAGTCGAAAGTAATGGGTGCGAGGTAAACACTGGCTGATGGATTCGAACTAGATGGGTTCGAATTATATGGGTTCGAACCAAATGAAGGGGTGATGGATTCGAACCGAGCAAGGTCGATTTCTCCCAACTTGAATCCATCATAACTTGAGCATACGACCTTGGATTGACTTGAAATTTGAGATGCGGACTTCTATGATCATTCTTGTCATGTCCTATCAATTGTAGCTCAATCTGGACTCGGACAAAATTCATCGACATACATAGCGAAGCTAAGTATGATCGATTTCTGAGACGAACTGTCCTTCGTTTTCGATCGATCTTTTGGTATCACGGTTTTGCCAAGAAGCGGGATAACAATTACCTAGTTTATTTTTAAAGTGTATATAAACTAAACTTATTTCCTGTACACTTTTGAATTGTAAAAGACATGCAATTTTATAGATGTGGAGCTCTTCTTGAAAATCTTCTTTGTCTACAATTGATTTTATTCCTCTTCATGAAATCACTTCGAGTAAATACATTTTTCTAAGAAAATGGCTCTTTATACCTTTGAAATAAACTGTACAAGCAAAAACAACCGACTCAAGTGGCCCAAACACATAAAAACAGTGAATGCTCGAGTGCATGCACCGGCTACTCTAACCGAATCTCATGAACCCTTTAAGCCAGCAATACAAAAAGGAAAACCTCTGGATTACACCAGTATCGCTCCATAACAATCAATACAACTCGTTAAAACCGAAACCTTTCCATCTATAAAACATTCATGTCAGGGCATAGATAAAAATTCATCTTTTCAAATCAAATTAGCATCTGAAAAACAGAGCACCGTCGATTAAATTCATTTTTAGTTACAGTATTATGAATTAAAATGAGTGTGTAAACTATTTTTACTAGTATTCAAGTAGTGGGAACAACTGTGTATATCTCATAAGTTAATGATTTGGTTCATGATCATACTTGGCAGTATTTTTTCATACCCACTAATCATAGGAAAATGTTTCCTGCTGACTTTAGCAACTAGAATGATGATTAAATTTCTATTCTGACTTAAAGACATCTATCCTGACATAGGGACAGTGGCCAGTTATACCTGTTGATCATAGGAAAACGTTTCCCACTGACTTGAGCATTGCAGAAGTTTGTTTAGAAAAGTCGCTTTAAATCCAACTTACATAAAAATTTAGACTCTTATAATTACCAGAAAAATATAACTATCTTACTAACATGGATAGGAAATTTACCTTAACTTATTACAACGATGATCAAAAGCTGGAACAATGAATCTATAGTCATTTAAAGAGAGAATGTATTTTCATTAAAAGTTCAAGATTATTCGTGCAAAATAAATTTTTTTCCAACCATCCAGTTTAGTATGTATGAAACCAAAAATTTCACATTATTAACTATAATTCAATCAATTCAATTTCATCAACTAAACCAAAGATCCAAAAAAATAATTTTAATTCAAAAGGCGTAATTAATTGGTACTCACATGAAACGTAGTAGAAGTAGCAAGTGGTAGGTAGGGTCTTGACTCTTGAGGTGAGAAGCGAGGAAAGGTAGTCGGGTCTGATTTTCATGCTCTAGAAGATACTGGGTAACTGAAGCTATGCACTAACACGAACTGTGGGGGCAATTGCAGGTAGCGAAGCAAAACCAACATTGGAGCAGCACACACAAAGGAAAAGAGTGATAATTGAGGGTGTGATGAGAAGAATTAGATCAACATCGTCGATCGGAGATAAGGAGAGTAGCATCGTTAGAAGTGAGGTAAGTAGCATCATAAGTGGTAAAGTGGTATAATTTTGGGGAAAAATAAAGTTTAGGAACCTAAGAGCGGGAACAAAATATTGGGAAGCGAGAGGGAAGCGGGAATGAAATTGTTCCAAAACGAGGTGGGGTTTGGAGAAATACAGTCATAATTGATTTAGTTCAAGCAGCGTTTCATTGATATTTATTTAAAACAACACTTTTTATAAAAACGATGTAACTAAGTGCTGCAAAATGTAAATTTTCTTATAGTGAGAAAACCCTAGTTTTGATTTTAGTGCTTTGTTAGGTGTTATGAAAGTAGAAGACGAGTTGAATCGAGTTTTTCTTTTAAAAGAATTCACAGATGTCTTCGAACCTGTAGTAGGACTACCATCGAAATGAGCCATTGAGTTTTAGAAGATTTAGTACCAGGAGTAAAACCGATGAGTAGACCGCCAAGCAGAATGACACCTACCGTGATGAGGGAGTTAAATGTGCAGTTGGTGGATTTGGAGAGCAAGAATTTTATCAGACCAAGCAGTTCGCCTTGAGGAGCAACCATAGTGTTTGCAAAGAAGCCGGACGGACCGTTAAGACTGTGTATCCATTATCGTAAGCTGAATGAGAAGATGATAAAAAATCGATATCCTTTACCTAGAATTGATATTTTTTTGACCAGTTGAGTGGAGCCAGAGTATTTTTCCAGTTGGATTTAGCAATAGGGTTTCATCAGCTTAGAGTGGCAGAGGATAGTATTCCTTTGACGGCGTTTAGAACAAGTATGGATCATACGAATGGTTAGTAATGCCATCTGGACTAACTAATGCGTTAGCATTCTTTGTAGATTTGAGATGAACCGAATTTTCCAATAGCACTTGGATAGGTTCGTATTAGTGTTCATAGATGATATATTGATATACTCTAAGGATGAAGGAGAGCATGAAGTTCATCTTAGAGTGATGCGTGAGACATTGAGATAGCATCAACTAAGGACGAAATTTTCGAAGTGTCGCTTTTGAAAGAAAGAAGTGAAGTTTATCGGTCATGTAGTCTCAGAAAAAGGATTGTCTGTAGATCCGACTAAGATCGAAGTGGTGAAAAACTAAAAGAGACCCGAGGCAGTGACCGAGATAAAGAGTTTCCTTGGATTAGCTGGGTACTATTGGGGATTCATTAAGGATTTCTCACGGATAGCGGCATCAATGACCAAGCTAACGCGAAAGGATGTGAAGTTTGTCTGGACCGATAAGTGTGATGAGGCATTTCAGAAGCTAAACACTTATTGATGAATGCACCTGCGTTGATTGTTCCAGAGGGGAGTCAGGACTTGGTAGTGTGTACAGATGCATGTGGAACAGTGTTAGGAGCTGTGTTAATGCAAAGACGTAAAGTGATTGCTTATGATCTCGACAGCTTAGACTGCATGAAGTTAGGTCAACGCACGATTTAGAACTAGTTGCGGTAATTTTTACATTGAAGATGTGGAGACATTATCTTATGGGAGAGAGATTTGGTCTATATATGAATCATAAGTCTCTAAAGTATTTATTCTCTCAAAAGGGGTTGAATATGAGACAGCAGAGGTGGTTAGAGTTTTTAGCAGCTTATGACTTTAGTATTGAGTATACACTAGGAAAAGGCAACAAGGTTGTGGATGCACTTAGCATAAAACATCAGAATGTAGTGTTAGCAATAATAGCTGAGTGGAAAGATTTGAAAGCGTTGACTATATGTAGAGTACAATAGAGATCTAAGAGTAGTTCTAGAAAGGAAGCGGTAATGCTGTTATGTTTAGAAGTTCGACCGGTGATGATCAAAAAAATTGCTTCTAGCAGAAGGAGGATCCATTATTAGTTGAACGGATCAAAAGGTTAAGGGATGGAACAGAGAACGATGACTTGAAGGATTTCAGTCTCAAGCAGAATAGGTGGTTGAGAAAAAAAGAAAGGTTATGTGTTTCAAATGTGGGAGACACTAGGAAAGAAGTTTTAGAAGAATGTGAAAGGGAGTGCGGATTAAGGATCTTAAGGCTAATTTAACACTAGAGGAGGAATGAATAATGTTTAATAGATTCTGAGACTTATATGTACTAAATTAAAATTATGACACATATATATACAGAACTTAATCACAGAACAATCACAGAATCAAACACAGATGCAAAAAGTAAATAAAAAGCAGTAAAAGGAAAGAACACACCGGGTTTTATACTGGTTCGGAGTTATCCTACGTCCAGTCCTGCACCAAGGTAAACACCTCGTACAGATTTTTATTATACCAATGTCGAGATTACAATCCTCAATTTCTAAAGGACTTGAAGTACTCTCATGTCTTCGAGTCCGGGCTCTCTTGATTTACGGGACACAAGATCACTCAATTGATTTTCAGGTACAACCACACCTTATAGAGAAACTCGGTAAACTTTTGATTACAAATTGATCCTGTAACTCTAAATAGCACTTTGATCTTCGAGAGAGGGTAGAGAATTAAACAAGAATGTGATTCTAATTTGATTCACTTGAGAATTCGGCAGAATTTCGGCATGATCTTAAAAATATGAAAATTTTAAAATATGGGTTTGTGGTAAAGAAGGAGTGAAGAAAGTAAGAAAATAGTTAGTTAAAAATTTCGTTTATGGAGGCTATTCATAGACCAGTAATGGTCCTAACCATTCATGAAGAGATTTAAACGAATAAACACTTCCTTTAAAAATTTAAACTTTTGAATTTAATGGTCACCATGTCGAGATGGGGTATCCCATGATGTCGACATCCCTTAGTTAAAAACTATGTAAAATTTGTTTTGAAAATGATATTGAAAGGAAAACAAGATGAAATGATTTTGGAGTAAAATAAACTAATTTTCGTATGATGTAATATAAAGAAGAGTAGAAAATATTATTTTAGAATGTATATATAAATTTAATTTTAAATCTCAAGTATACATATATTATAAAAGAATTTCTAAAAATTAGAAGATGGTTTTAAAAAAACGAAGTTTGAAACAGGAGTTTATTTAAAAACAAAAACAAAGAATATTTTAAGGCTAAAACATCTTTTTGAAAATCATTTGAAAAGCACTTTTGAAAACTATTTTGAAAAACCATTTTGAAGTAGTTTTGCAAGCTTCTTCCTACAGAATATCTCATCATATCAGGACTCGAGAACTTGTACAAAATTAGAATGTTCATGGGTTTGTAAGCCACTTGTCGTAGGTTTGTAATCTACTTGTCGTGGGTTTGTAAACCACAAAGAAGGTAGAAATGTGTTCCATCCCATGAAATTTGGACTGATGATTTCCATGCTATTATGAAGTTTTAACAAATTGATCTTGATACTCATGAGTCTTCAAACTTGATTTCTTCATTCTTGATCTTTATATTGTACAGTCTTCAATAACCAGTACCTGCATTATTTACATCCTGCATAATAATGTTCATTTATATCTAGATAATAGTGTTAGTATATAAGTTATAATAAAATAGGTTACAAAAGTTGTTGTCATCAAAACCACTATCTCCAGTTCCTAACAGAATGACATTGTTCGAAGTTCACTATTCATCCGGGAGGAACAAAGATGTATCAGGATACGAAGAGGAGTTTCTTCTTGGAAGGTATGAAGAGAGGTGCAGGCTTATGAGTAAAGCAGTATTTGAACTGCCAATAGGTAAAAGCCAAACATCAAAAACCAAGTGGGTTATTTCAGCCTTTAGATATTACAGTGTGGAAATGGGATTCTATCTCGGTAGATTTTATAGATGGTTGCATAGGTCAAACAGAGGAAATGAAATTATATGGGTCATAGTGGGCAGATTGACCAAGTGTACCCATTTTATTCCAATTAAGTCAACCATGGAGGCACCTGTTTTAGCTAAGTTGTTTATGAAGAATGTAGTTAGACTGCATGAAATTCCTAATAGTATAGTATTTGATAGAGATTCCTTATTCACTGGCGAATTATGGAAGATTCTACAAGAGATTTTGGATACCAAGCTCAAGATGAGTACTGCTTACCATCCGTAGACAGATGGGCATACAGAAAGAGTTAACAAAGTCTTAGAAGATTTGTTACGAACTTGTGTGTTAAATTTTGGAGGATCATGAGAAGACCATCTACACTTAATCGAGTTTTTATATAACAATAGTTATCAGGCTAGTATAAAGATGGCTAGTATAGAGATGACACTGTTTGAAGCTTCGTATGGAAGGCCATGCAAATCTCCAATTTGTTGGTTAAAGACCGGGGATTGGTTATTTCTTGGTCAGGATTTAGATAAAGAATCTTCAGAAAAGATTGAGTTGATTAGAGCTAGAATGAAAGAAGCTCGGTCTAGGCATAAGAGTTTTGTTGCTAAAGACGGAAAGACTTAGAATTCTCATTTGAAGATCATGTTTTCGTCAAAGTATCACCAATTAAGGGTGTGATCAGGTTCGAGAAACCATGAAAGTTGGCACCAAGATTCTTTAGACCATTTTCTACTTTAGAGAGAATCGGGAAACTCGCATATAGAGTAGAGTTACCAAACAATTTAGCAAGTGTACACGATGTTTTTCATATTTCTCATCTAAGGAAGTGTATTCGAGATCCAAAGACTACTATTGCACCAACTATGTTAGAGGATTTAGTGGTGGAACTGAATCTGACTATAGTTAGAAAGCCAGTTCGTATAGTCGCGAGAGTGAGAAGAGGATAAGAAACAAGACAGTCAGACTAGTTTAAGTCCAGTGGTGTGACGACGAGAGGGAATGTGCTTAGAAAACCGAGAGCAGGATTAGAGACGCTTATCTTGATTTATTGCATGATATATTTTATCATTATGATTGATTTTGATGAGTACCTTATCGTAATTTCGAGGATAAAATCCTTTAAGGATGAGAGTCTGTAACGACCCTAATTTGATTAACTTTATTTAGGACATATAATTAGTTAAATTAAATGTTAAATGAAATAATGTAAATGGTTAAGGGATTGAGATTTGTGTTAATAGAGAGTAGTCGTGCCAATTTAAATTAATAAACTAAGGGGATTAAAATGAAATAAGTAAGGGAGATAGATAAGGGCAAAATAGAAATGAGTTACATTCTTAGATTCTAAACCATTAAGCCATATTCATTTTACATGTTCACAAACTAAAACAAACCTAAGAAGAGTCCGACCACCATTAAGAAGAAGTAAGGGGGAGATGAGCAAGAACCAAGAGGAAATGCTTAATCAAATTCATCAAGATCAAATCTCAAATCCTTAATAACAATGCTAAAGGTGAAAATAGTTTACATCTCATATTTTGATGATTTCGGTTCTAGATTAGATCCGTATATTTTTGCAAAGTTTATTGCCATGTTTTGAATGATAAATAGATATACATATATACATATACATATACATATACATATATATATATATATGCTTATTAATGGATTATGTTTGCTCATATAGATTTTATGATAAGTTTTGATTTGAAAATCTTATCAAATGACATCCAAATGCCTTACGATTTTAATGTCAGAAATGATATTCTAGAGATGGTTTTCAAGTCTTGTAATTTTCTGAATTAATTTGGATTTATTATTAATTTTCTAGTGAATAAAATGGTATTGGGTTTAAAATTAATTACGGCTTTTTTATATTAGCTTTGG
Source organism: Allium cepa (assembly GCA_030765085.1). Lineage (NCBI taxonomy): Eukaryota > Viridiplantae > Streptophyta > Magnoliopsida > Asparagales > Amaryllidaceae > Allium > Allium cepa. The sequence continues at coordinate 72,414,358 of CM060946.1, read as the reverse complement.
GTCAGAAATTGATATATGTTAGAAAACATATTAAAAGCGATTTATTGAAATTTTTGGAAAAATTTCCTAAGTGTTTTAATAAGTACATAAAATTATTTAAGGTATGAGACTTAAATGTTTTATATGTTTTAAATTGTTTTTCTAAAATTTGGAAGCAGTTTAGAAAAGAATTTGGAAAAGAAATAGGCAACCGATCATATGTTGACAAATTAAGCAAGTTATTTGAAAAGAAATCACCTTTTCAGTTAAAATCAGTATTTAGAAGGTTTTGCTATTTCGCCACTTTAGGTAGCACATTTTGACTACATACTTCCGCATCCATCTAGGTCTAAACTGATACATAGGGTATCAAAGACTTAGTATTTAGTGGATTGGACAAAGACGAATGGTATAAAGTCGAAATAGGGCTTTCGAAGGGGTCGAGACCTTGTTTTGCTTTAAAAAAATGCAGCTTGTTTTGCTTTCGAAAATAATGCTTTCGAATGAGATAGCTTTCGACTTGATCAAACGTTTAAAGAAAAAAGGGCTTCTGAAAGAGATTGTCGCCTTTGTTTTATAAAAGAGCTTTCGAAGTGGTCGAAACCCCTGCTAATGCATCCTACTTTTGATGACATGCCTTTGAAAGTGTTCTTTCGCTTTAAAACCTGAGCCGCTTCTCCAATGCTTTCAAAGAGGTTGGTTTTGACACCACCCACTTCTTTTACTTGAGAAATTGCTTTCGAAAGAGTTGCTTTCGACTTAGTTGTTTTAAGACCTTTTTGATGTTTTGAAAGTTAAACCCAAAGGTTTCGAAAGGAATGATTTTAGATGGTCTCGAAAAGTTGTTCCACGCATTTTAACTAGAACCCAATGCTTCCGAAAGGTTTGTTTTAAGCAAAGTTCTTTAACGCCTTCGAAAGGTAGCTAATAAAGGTTTCGAAGGAGAGGTTCCCCAGTATTTTCGAAAGGTATATGATAAAGGTTTCGAAGGGGGTGATTCCCTAACATTTTTGAAAGGTTACCTTAGTGTTTAAATGAAAGGTTTCTAATGTTTTCGAAAGGCATGTTTAAAGTGTTTTGAAATGAGGATGTCTAAGGTTTTATAATGCTTTCGAAAGGATACTTTCAATGTTTTCGAAAGGTCTGTTGTCAATGGTTTCGAAAGGTATGTTTTGGCTCTTTGGCCTAAGGTTATAAAGTAAACACTAGTACAAAACAGATCAGTTGCTTCGCCTCATTTGTGTCGGTTGTCCATAAAACCGACACAAATAGTGTAATTTGTGTCGGTTGTTCATTAACAACCGAAACTATTGACTTATGGGGTAAGAAGAAAATGTTAAAAATGTAATTTGCATCTGTTGTTCTTAAGAAACCGACACAATCGAAGGGAAGCAATAGATCTATTCGTGTCAGTTGTTTGAACAACCGACACAATTAAACACAATAGCATCGGTTGTCCAAAAACCGACACAATAGGCACACAACTTTTCCCCCATTCCCATTTCAGCCGCCCCAATCTTTTCCCGCGAACGTAAAATTTTAGAGGAAAAATTTTGCATCACGCGCCCGACCCATCTTCTTCGTTATTTTATTCCTTCTTCTCTCTACCGCCGACGCTAAAATTAAATTTTATTCCTCTCTACCCATTATACTACCGTTCGCTCTAGCAAAAAAAAAAAGAGAGAGAGAGAGAAAACAACAATCGCTTCTTGATCAAGATTTTCGATCTTTTAGGTATGCCTTATTGAATTATTGAAGAATTTTGTTTTTTCGATTTGTGATTTCGGGAAGAGAGATAAGAGAGGCGAGATTAGTGAAGATGAGGAGAGGAGGGAGAAGGAGAAGAGGAAGAGCAGGAAGGAAAAAAGGAGGAGGAGAAGTCATAGAAGAAGTAGGAAAGATAGCGATTCAGAAGAAGAAAGTGACAACGACGATGGGAAGTACAAGAAGAGAAATAAGAAGAGGAGTGGGAGGCACAGAAGGAGAAAGGATGAGACCGAGAGTGAGGCAGAGAGTAGTGGGTCGGTTGAGAGAAGAGCAAGGAGGAAGAGGAGTAAGAATAGGAGACGCGATGATTAGGTACGTATCATTTATGGTATTGTATGTCTGGATTTGTTTTTATGGTGAAGATGATATAATGTAAGCATAACATGCTTGTGGTATTAAAGGTTCAAAACCTTGTGATTATGTTTAAGTTAGTCGGCCTACCATGTGATAACATTATGTGTAGACAATGTTAATTTGTGATGTTTTCTCTCTCCCAGTAATTGTTTGTTTTGCTTTTGCTATGATGAAGGCTGTATGTATTAAGTGATGCCCCGATCCTCTTATTTGCTGAATCTTGTTGCTAGTTTTATTTGGTCATTTTTTGAATGTTTTGTAGTTATTATCAGTGACATGCTTATTAGATATGCATAACATGGGCTATAGATTAAGGTTAAAAGATTGGCAGTTTGGTCTAGGCAAGGTGAAATCAAGTTACCAGTTAGCTAATCTTGTTTTTGTCTTTGCTGCAAGTTTGAAGTTTGAGGAACCTACAATCATTTTAATAGCATGTATAACTTGAAACATAGTTATTTTCATTTTTGATGTATTAATTGAAACATGCTAATTTTTGAAATAGATAATACTTGTCAAAGGTGTGCAAAGGTGCAAGAAGCAATGTATATGTGGTATTTCAAACACTTTTAGGAAAATAGCGGAAAAGACTTGGTATACATATTTTTCTTTAATTTGGTATTTAGCGTATGGTGATTCAAACCCAAAACCGTCATGTTACATTGTTACTTGTACCCTTTTAGGGCACCTTGTTTCATATTTTGAGCCACACAATTATAAATTCTACAGAATAAATAAAAAATGTTCTTCATGTTCAATATGGCTTCCACAAAAAATGGCTCAATTGAAAAAAATCATAATCTTATGGCATTATTATTTCAAATCAGTTGTTAAAGTTGATGTTTTAACGGTTAATATTGACTTAAAATTTTAATTGTTAAAATATTTTAAAATTATCTCAGTTTTTGTATGATATTCATACATGGAAATCAGGATCCACCCTCTTATTTTCAAGTTTCGTACGTGAAAAATCTTTCTCAAAAACATGTTTTAAATTATACCCGTATTTTTATTTTTGGTATATTTTTTTTTTCAGAAATTAAATCTGAACTTTAATAGCAATGATCAAGAATTTTTTTAAAAAAAATAAATATTTGCAAATATTTCTGCAAATATGCTGAAATTTAAGAACAGTTTTTTTAAACTTGTTTTTGAGGAGGGGTGGCTTTGTATTTTGAAACTTGATAGTGTTTTACAAAAGTTCTGTATGAATACAGTGTGAATAAGATATTCTCAATTTTTTTAAACATTTCAAATTTTGTAGTTCAAAATATTGAAGTGTTAATGTAGATTGTCATGGTACATGTATATGTTTATATGTATGTATGCATGCATACGCATATACTAGATTCAAAAAATGTTTAATGGATCTCCAATCAAATCTTCGCTCACACCGGCAAAGTGGATTATTTAAATAAAGGAGGTGCATCTCTTTATTTCCGGCTTCATCTTTCTCATTTGTGCGTCATCTTTCTTGGTACGGGGTTTATTCTTCTTTCCCGTTTCTCTTTTGTATTCTACAAAAGTATTTTCTCTCTTTGGATTCTATACTTCTATCATATCAGAGCATGTAGAATTTAGCCAAGTAACGTGTTAACATCAGTACATTATACTTACTTTTCTGTTATGTAGAATATGATTGTCATGGTCAAACCAGGGATGGCGTGGCATTAAAATGGGTCATATGCAAGTTTGTAATTTTGGGAATTATTCATGCACAAGTAAAAAAATATACACAAGCTAAATATTGAAGTATAATGTTTCAAAACGGATAATTCTTACAATAAAGAAAAGTTCAAATTTTAGAAAAAAAATTGTGTAATGTAAACATTACCTTTGATGTTTTTTGGTTGCGAAATAATAAACCTGGGGTAAGGAAGTTTCTCTACCAACTTATTCTCTATCAATAACGTTGATCTACTCTGACATTGTTCATTGAAGATCAGACTTATCCTTCCGATCAATAATATTTTCTAAAGAACCACAATTCTGGAAAACAACCACCACGTCCGTATCTTTTTTCGAAAAAAAAATACTTGACTTATCCTTCCGATCAAGGTTTTCCAAATGGGTTCTAAATCGTAAAGTTCGAACTTTAAATTGAAATGAGATTTAGATCGTAAATCATTTATTCTAAAGATCCATATATTTATGTTTTGTACATATTTTTAAATTGATTTTAATGTTTGAACTTTTACGACTAAAACCCAAAACCCAATTTTCTGTCTTGTTTCACTGTTATTTTGTTGGGAAACATTTTATAATTAGAATTATTGATTCAAATAAGTATATTAAATATATCAATATGGATTGAATCATTTTTTAAATTGTGGTTTTAACTAAATTTGAATCGAATCATAAAGTAAGAGATCCGATTTGAAACAGGATGTAAATCGAAGATTTTGAGATTTTTAATAACAATACTTCTGATTTATTCGCATATGATGTTGTTCTGGATTTTAATTTTTCATTTTTTGCCTTTCAGTTTGCTTTATTTTTTTTACCCTTTACATGGTTAGCCATACATTTACCTTTTATTACACCCATGTTGTCAACTGCGAATTATTGTAACACCAAGTAGTATTTTAGCCACATATATTTATATTTTATCATACCCATATCATCAATTGTGAACTATTGCAACACCAAGTAGCAATTTAGAGTTAACTGAAATATAAAATCAACAAAATAAATTAAAAAGAAAAGTTAAAATTCAGCTTAATAAAACTGCAATTACTCAGTTTTGATTTCTGCATGCAATTCTAAACATATAACTACTCAGTTATGAATACAAATTAGTGACATAAAACCCTGATTATAAATTGAAAATCAGTGATAAAATTACCTACGACTCTCAGGTGTACCTCGCTGTCGCCTTGCCAATCTGATAAACCCACTCAGTCGTAATCTGCGATTGTTTGAAAGTTTTTATTGGTTAGTTTATTTCAAATATCTCCTACTTTTGTGCTTTCAATTGGATTGAACAGTGCAATTTTGAACTGAGCCAAGTGTTTTTTTTTACTTTGTGCTGATTGATTTTTTTCCCCGGTTTTTGTATTTATTATATTTTGATATTTGGGCTCATTTTTATATTATGAATAAAATATTTGGGCTTCAAAATGCAGGCAAAAATTAGGGTCTCAAGCTTGGGCTGCATTCTTCTTGCTCTGGCCAGGGTCAAAATGTGTATTTCTTTGTTCCGACAACAAGAAACTTAATAAACTGTAACTGAATCTTATATTTTACTTTTGCCATTTAACTACTAATATAAGTTTTGAATTTGGATACACTGTAATTGCTATGTCGAAAGTGCTATAATTTTATCCTTAATGGATGATTATAGAGTTCTGAGGAATATATTTAATGTAGGAAAGGAATTTTTACACATGCTTCTTTATATTGGAACATAAGCAGTGAGATCAAAACAACAAAAGGAATCACGGTTGTCTAATATTCTCCTTACAGAAATATTTAATGTCTTCCTTTGTAAAAAGTTATTTGAGGTTCAATAATGTTTTTTTTAACATGCCAGCCGATATGGAAGATGAAGTTTAAACATGTGTTGGTAGGAGTAGAATCGATATTCTAGTGAACTGGATGTTTTTGTATTCATATACACATGTGCTCAGAACTATAAGAACAGAACAACACGGTTTCAGGAGAAACTTTGTAAAATAGTTGTTCAAGGAAGACAAAATTAAGTCTGAGGAATATATTTTTTTAGTCGTTACTTGTAGGATGTTGTGGTCTGTTTGTCATTTTTTGGTGTGACTCCTAATGCAAGGTTTTTTTTGCTATATTTTTTCTTTTCTTTATTATTATTAAAAAAAAATCCTTTTATTATCCTCCTGTTTAGTTTTGGACCATCAAATGGAATATACGGTACAGGTGTAGGTAGCTGTTAGGCGTAGGGAAATCATCAGCTGTTCATTTGGATTTAATTCAGCCCTATATCCATAAACCAGCGAAGGAGGTCTTAATATGTTGATTGCATATATGCATGTTTTCATAATGTTACTTCACAATGGTTGCAGGTTTACGTGATACATGGCAAGCTGGGTTATACTTTTTTGAAGCTCCCTTTGTTCTAGTTGATGAGAATATTCATGTTGTATGCGAGAACATTCATTCTTACTGTGAACTTTGAGATAATATTAGTGCCTTTACAGTTTAAAAAAATGTGTAACCCATCTACATGTTTCGTATGTTTAAGTTAATGAGAGACTACAATCTACAACTATTTTGTGGTTCACGTTTACACGTCTCCTCCTAACTAATGTTCTACCAAACTTTTATTTTGTTTATACGGAAATTTAATTCAGTAGAGTGCAGAGGTTCTTAATGTAAGGTCAGCTCCAACGACAAGGAGCTTTTGCAGTTTAAAAAATTATGAACCATGGGTCTTACTGACTAGACATGAGACTTTCATCCGAAATATTTTAGGTACATATCTTCCATCCCGCTTGTTCATGTTATAGCACAAACACACACACACATCCGAAATATTTAATTCAGTATGTATGACATGTATATCAGGCGGTCCAACTTATAACAATTTTTTGCTTTGCGTATGAACCTCAAGAATGTCAGTTTTTTACATTTTTGTACTTGTATTCACTCTGGTATTCACTCAGAAGTCTGTGCAATCCTCATGGCTGCATTTCATTAATCTTAAAGCCATTTTACAGTTTCCATTCATATTGACATATAAGATCTGATTTTTAAGTACAGAAATTATTTGATTCAGAATTAAATTAGTTATTGATTAAAGTAAAGGTGGTACAGGTGAAAGTTTCACTGTCAATTTTTCTCTCATCTAAGCCACTAGCTAGTTGCTGCATTAATTTTATAACATTGACCACGTTGTACCATTCAGCTGTTTAATTTAAAATTATTATGCCTAAGAGGATTAATTAATTGTCTGTTAATTAATGGGATGTGGTTGCAGTTATGCTCGGAGACGCATCCCTATTTTCAGGTAGTATGATAACCGATACAAAACACTGATATTTACAATCAATGTTTTTATTGCTATTTTCTTAATTAATTTTTCTGTCAATCTATGTGAAATAAATTAATTATTATTCAAGCAAACGAAAACATAAGTGCTTGCTTGGCAGTTCTAGTGTATCGTCTAAATAAGGGATGAATAAATATAAATTAAAACAACTAATTAGTACCATTTTGGTCCGATGGTTGTAGGCGGTTAGCTTGAGGATATTATGGACTGAGAGGTGTAGCAGGTAGGGCTACAATGGTTGTCGAAAATGTGTTACGGGCTTGTGTGCAATGGTTGTGAGGTTCAAGTTGTGGAGAATGGTGAGTAGAAGTTCTGTGTAGTTGTTGTTGTGGTCTAAGGCGGGGTTGCTGCTGTTGAATGTTTGTAGCCGAGTGTAGTCGAGTAGAGGGTGGTTGATGATGGTTTTGATGTGGTTGGTAATGGTGGCAGTATGCTACGTTGAGTGCTTTGGTATAGCTGCTGTGTGTGGTGACAGTAGGACTTGTTGGTGAAGGGATGTTCAGTTAGCAAATGGTAGATAGAAAAATGTGAATAGTGCTTTGACAGTGCTATTGGAGTGATGATGTTGGAGCTTGAGTGATGCAGTGAAGTGTAGTTTGTTATGGATGGTGGGTATGGAGCAGTTGAATGTAGGGGCTTGTTGATGGTTTAGTGATGAGTTTGGTTTGTAATGGAGGTCAGACTGGGATTGGAGCTGAAGTCTAGTGATGGTCTATAGTGTTTATTGAAGTAACAATTTGCAAGGAAGGAATTGTTGTTGAGAAATGTGGCAGCAAGGAAATGTGAAATGAAGTAACAGGATGCAAATTGTTTGAAGCACCGTGCAGAAGTGAGGAAGTTGATCAGAGGGGTAGTTTGTATGGTAGTGGCAGTTTGGTCAATGAGTTGTGATATGGTGGTGGATGGAAGCGTTGGCAGTAAGGTGGATTGTTGACTGGGGTTGTCCAAAGCAATGATTTGCTGTGGTCTTTGAGTTGTACAATGTGGGGTTGGTGTGGTGGTTTGTTGATGTAGATATAGATATTGATGATCTGTGGCTGGAGTTGTAGTTGTAGATGTGGATGTGGATGAATGGAGTTGTAGAAGTAGTTTTGTTGATGGTTGACAGTATTGTGGTGCATATGTGCAGGCAATTTGGAGTACGTTAAATTTATTTATTAATCATGTTACTTTTTCCATAAACTGATTGATTATGATTATTCATTTTTACAATGTGAAATGAATTTGAGCAGCTATTCATTTTTAGCTAGTCCTGCATGGTTCAACCTGTGTTTGAATTACATTCCTCTCAGACTGATCTTTTATATATATTGCAGAGTATTCCTGACTTAATTATTGTCTTTTGTATAACAATTAATTCTCTTAATTGCAGGACTTTGTACGAGACAGTTCTTATAACCAACAAGAGATAGACGAGGTTCGAGAGAATTTAGCTAGTTATATCATGTATAATTGGATGTAGTTGGTTGTGTACGCTGATCTTTTGTAACGTACGTTGGTATTTTGTTATGTACGTTATGTTTGTGATAAATTATATTCTATTTTGGTCTGTAAACATGAATTATGTTGATGGATAATATAATTATATTTTTTGTTCAATCAGTTCATAGTAGCGTTGGTTTATAAAAAATTAAAATTCAATTTCATATTGTTTCTATAATATTAAACGGTATTAATTTTTTTTTGCTTCAGATATTACTTGTGTCAGTTGTTACTTCAAAGGGAACCGATATAACTTTATATCAATTGTGTCAGTTGAAAAAACAAACATAGCCGACACAAATATCAATCATTTGTGTCGGTTGTTATTAAAGAACCGACACAAAACTATGAACAGTTGTGTCGGTTTTTATAAAAGGACCGACACAATAAAAGGCGGTGTGCTTCACTATACAAGCTGATTTGTGTCGGTCCTTTTAGAAAGACCGACACAACTGTTCATAGTTTTGTGTCGGTTCTTTAATAACAACCGACACAAATGATTGATATTTGTGTCGGTCGTACAACCGACACAACAGAAAAATGTCTTTTGTGTCGTCTTCATATGAGTCGGTTGTAAAACCGACACAACAGGGGTTACACAACCGACACAAATGACCAGTTTTGTACTAGTGAAAGAAGTTTACTTGTATCGAAAGGGGGTACTTTCAATGGTTTTGAAAGGGGTTGTTTAAAGCTTTTAAACAAGGGTTTCGAAAGTGTTCATTAACAATATTTGCGTAAAGAATATATAATATGGCAAAACGATTTAAGTAAAGAAAATAGTATATTTTCCTTGTATAAGTATGATTTAAAGGGTTACATCCTTTTGAAAAGATTTTCAAAGAAAATTTAAAGGGTAGTTAACCCTATGTAAATGACTCAGATATTAGAATACTAGATGTGGCTGGTATCGGGTCGCGCCCTATACATTAGCTATAGCCCCTAGCTAATTTAGTCCTAAATTTCAATATGTAGGGCTCAGTCATATGTAACACTTAAATGATGGTTACATATAGAAAGAAATATAGACAGATAATGTGGATAGGTTATTGGTGAGCCCGCAAAACCATTAGGATCAGATGACCCTTGGAGAAGTAAGTTACGGGCAGACCATCCAGAAGTCTGTCTAACAGTTGTTAGATTATTTGTTTATTTTGTCTGGTAGGCCCGAGTCAGCCAATGGTTAGTAGTTAGCCAAACAAAACTATATTTATCGGACAAGTGGTCCATTTGTTACCTGTTTATAATCATATATGATATTGCTATTATTGTTATAATCAGTTTGATTGTAGGATTCTGAATTGCAAAAAGATGCGTTTCAAAGGGATATTAGTAAGGGGAAACCTGTTCCACTAAGTGGCATAGTCTCACATAATATCAATAAACCGAGATGTAATAATATTATTCACACCTGGCTTTATGTCTAACTAGATGTTTATGTTTTTCCCCTTAAAGTCTCGGATGCTCAAAATTAATTTGAGTAGATTGAGAGTTAAGATTTTACAGCTTTAGTAGGTGGAAAATAAAACTTCCAAAGACGTGCAGGAGGTAAAGTTAGCTATTTAGGAGTTGCTATTTAGTTTTATTTTCACTGTGATGTATTAAGACTTATATGTCTATTTAGTACTCTAATCATCTAAGAGGATATTTCTTCATATGTCACTCTTGTTGTATTTTGTAATAATTATATTTGATCAAAACCTAGGAACCGATTATAGGATTATGTAAATTGAATATGACATATTACATACTGCTTTGAAATGTAATCAGAAAAGTTATTTTAGTCTCTGATGATTTTATTTCATATTCATGTGCTTTTGATAGTATGGATACCATTAATATTACCGTATTTTGTCACTGGAAGTTAATACCATGCCTGACTATATCATCTGTAGCGCTTATCTTTGGGCCTCAAGATAGGGGATGTTACACTCATCCAAACCTTTGTGATCGTAGATGAAATGTCTACCTGTAATGCTTTCTTAGGTCGGCCCGCCCTAGCAGATTTCAGGATTGCTTAAGCCCAGTGGTGCCTGACCATTAAATTCCCGACAGAGAATGGAGTTGGAGTAATCAAAGGAGACCAAAGTACCGCTAGGGAATGCTACATCGTGGAGCGATGCGAGTCTAAATGAAGGGAGAATAGGAAGAATGTGGGGAGAACTCTCCACATTCGTGAACCTACCGAATAACAACTACAAAGCAGCCTCTGGCTTGGGTACTATAGCCGATTCGATAAGCGTTTGGACCTTAGAAAGAAGAGTTCAAGGGAGGAATGGGCAGCACCAACATAAATGATAGTGTTTGTCCCGGTTGATATGGATGACCCTACACGGGTCCTGAAATTGGATCACGTCTTGGAAACAAAATGCGACTTGAACTCATCAAACTTCTTCACGCCTACCTGGACCTATTCGCTTGCATGAATTTCGATATATACGGGGTATCACCAGAGATTGCATGCCATGCACTTAACATTGATCCAAAGTATGCACCCATGGAGCAGAAGAAACATAGCGTAGGACCCGAACGGTACAAAACGCTGAGAGAAGAAATGGATAAGTTGATTGCAAATGGTTTTATCCATGATGCCACTTACCTCGAATGGGTATCCAACCCGGTTTTGGTCAAGAAGTCTAAAGGAAAATGGCGAACCTATATCAACTATTTGGATCTAAACAAAGCATGGCCGAAAAACAACTTTCCTCTCCCCAGAATCGATCAGCTTGCGAACAGGATAACTGGACATGAACTACTATCTTTTATGGATGCTTATTCGGGGTACAACTAGATCAAGATGCATGAACCCGATCAGAAAAATACTAGTTTCATTACCGACTTGGGATTATACTGCTATAAAGTAATGCCATTCGGCTTAAAGAATGTTGGGCAACCTACCAGTTGTCGGTGAACGTCATGTTCAAACGATAGTTCGAGAAAATTATGAAAGTTTATGTAGATGATATGTTGGTTAAACCGCGCATAGCTGCAATCACTCAGATAATCTCGCTAAAATGTTCAAAATACTCCTCAATATGAAATGAAGCTTAATCCACTTAAGTGTCACTTCTAGTTAGCCTCTGGAAAGTTCTTGAGATTCATCATAAGCGGTAGAGACGTCGAAGAAAATCCTAAACAAATAACTGCTTTACGAGAAGTTGAGGCCCTGAGGAATAGGAAAGAGTTACAAAGCTTGAATGGAAAGGTTGTAGCACCGAGCTAGTTTATCTTAAAAGCAACCGATAAATGTATACCATTCTTTGACGCGCTAGAAAAGCGAAAGAAGAACTTCGAATGGAATCAAGCTTATCAAACTATGTTCGAAGAGCTGCTACAACACATGGAAACCCCGCCAGTCCTGTCAAAGCCGGTAGACAGAGGAGATTCATACATCTACTTAGCAATCTCACCCCATGCATTGAGTATTGTGCTCGTACGAGAAGAAGCAAAGATCCAGCGACCCATATATTATATCATTAAACGATACACTGGAGCAGAAAAAATTATCCGAAATTGGAAAAATAGGCATATTGCCTCTTTATCGCATCTATAAAGTTATGACCATACTTCCACGCACACCCGATCAGAGTGTTGACAAATCAACCTTTGAAGCAAGTGTTATACTACCCTGAGACCTCTGGACGGCTTATCAAATGGAACATCGAATTAAGTCAGTATGAAATCACAAACCACCCTCGAAAGGTGATCAATGGATGATTTCACTACCAAGTTTATAGTACAAGATAATGGGGAAGAAATGACCCCAGAACTGGAGACACATTGGAAATTTTTCATTAATGGTGCATCTAACAACTTCTGCTCAGGAGAAGGGATAGTGCTTGAGGCTTCTAAAGGAAAATTCGTCCGCTATGCCTTGCGCTTGGAATTTCCTACAACAAATAACGTGGCAAAATATGAAACATCGGTAGCGGGGCTCAAAGTTGTGAAGGAACTCTAGATAAAGTCCATACATGTCTATGGTGACTCTCAACTAGTCATTTGTTAATACCAGGCTCGAGGGGAGAATCTCATCTCGTACCTATCTAAAGTGCAAGAACTACTGAATGACATCGAGCATTACACCATAACTCATATCCCGAGGGAACAGAACATGGAGGCGGATTTTCTAGCCAAACTGGCCAGTTCCAGAAAAGCTCAATCGTTAGGGCTAGTCCTAGTTGAAACCCTAACCACTCCAAGCATGAGAGAAATGGATATCGACTGGATTTTTGAGACAACCAAAGAACCAGAGATATGGATGATGCCATCATGGACTATCTGCTCACGGGAACCCTCCTCGTAGACAGGAATCAACGGAAAAAAGCTTCTTCGAAAGGCACCACGATCTGCAATACAAAATGGGATACTCTACCGAAGGGGATTCTCTACCCCCTTGCTCAGATGTGTAACTAATGATGAAGCTTGAAGGATCCTAAGAGAAGTTCATGAAGGCGACTGCGGAGATCATACCAGGGGGTAGACCCTTGCAAAGAATGTTCTCTGGTATGGGTAGTTTAGCCAACAATAAAGCGTGATGCAGCGGACTACGCCAGGTGATGTGATAAATACCAAAGATTCAACATGATCAAAAGAACCCTCTCGAGGGAGCTAAGGCAGATGGTCAGCCTATGGCGTTCGCAATCTAAGGAATCAATCCAATTGGTGTATTACCAAAGGCTGAAGGAGGAGCAAAATATGTTATCATTGTTGTTGACTATTTCACCGAAAGGGCTGAAGTAGAACCGCTGGCCACTATTACCATAAAGAAATTCATTAACTTTGTTACTAAAAATAATATTTGTAGGTTTGGTGTGCCATAGAAAATCATCATGGATAACGAGATTCAATTCGAAAGCGCTGAATTCAAAGACTTTTGCAAACGCTTCCTAATCGAGAAAGGCTTTTCTACTGTCGCACATTCACAAGCAAATGGGCAATCGGAAGTAGTAAATAAGATTATCTAGCCCACCATAAAAATAAAGCAAAAGGAAATTAGGTCGATGAACTTCCACTAGCACCGTGGGCTTACAGGACAATGCACAAATTTGCAACTGGGCACTCTCCATTCGCCCTAGCATATAGTTCATAAGAATTGATCCTAATCGACGTAGAGGTACCCTCTCATCGAAGGCAAAACTTCGATCAAAGGCAGAACGAGCATCTCTTACTTGAGTCGCTTGAGATGGTCGATGAGAAGAGGGAAGAAGCTGAATTAAGGACCACTTCTCATCAGAAATAGGTTGCATGGTACTTTAACTCCAAAGTTCATAACTGCACCTTTGAAGGTGGAACCTTGTCCTTAAGAGGGTCCACCTTGTACCAGGAGCATTTGGACTAAACTGGGAATGACCCTATGTGATCGGTCAGAAGTTATGGGATGACACGTTCAAGCTAACAACCGTTGATGGAGCTCAAATTCCCTGAGGATGGAATAATGAATCGCTGCGTCCTTACTTTATCTATGACTACCTTATGTATTTCCTAATTCCAGCAAATAAGCCATTACGAAATACCGGAGGCATTATGATAACCAAAACTCGCCTAACTTTCATTAATAAAATTTATTTGCTTTCTAAACCAATAAAATCTTGTTCACAAAAGTAACCTACTGAGATGATGTAGTCAAATCAACTCAAAACCATATGATCGCTGCTTGAGATAGTGGAACCATGCTCAAGAACTCCCCATCTACCCACCGGGTTGAAGGAAGTAAATCGAGTGAAACCGTTGGATCGACGGGACTCAATCCCTGCCTTTTAAGAATCAGTGTTGCTTCGACAACACTGGGAAGGCCCCAATCAAAGCTGCGCACCCCCATAAGATGCGCACTGATTCTTGAGCCATGGAACCACATTTTAAAAGATGAACTCTTCACATTGCCTGAAGATTGGTGCCGTCAAGAAATTCCAAACCATTCCGGATCGATGGGTCATATCGATCCCAAAAGTCGTGCATCACATAAGCCGCATACACTCCCAAAAGCTGTGCATCTCATAAGCCATGCACACTCTTAAAAGCCATGCATTTCATAAGCCGCACATACTCTTAAGCACCGGTATTGTCCCAGCCATGCCGGAAAACTCGTCTATGCAGGACTAATAAGAATCCACTCCTATTATCAGGAGTAATGGGCATGTATCCAGCAATGTCGCATGACTATGAATCGACAAAGAATTCTGATTGTTGACCGACAAAATCTCTGGAATTGAAATGCTCAAATCACAAGTTCTCAAAAATAGGAACCGCAAAATTGACTCGATTACAAACATCCGAAGAATCACAAAGATCAACAGGTCATTTGTCAAGTGTTTGAAGTAAACAGCTCGTAAACTGGGAGGCATACACACCAATACTCAAACCAAAAAAAGCTCAAGTACCTCACAATTTTATTACTCCAAACAAAGAATTTTGTCGGTAATTATAGGACTAGATAAATTAGTAATATATAAAATTGGCATAAGTGCATGAAACATAGATAAGTAGACAAATAAAGTTACAATCAAAATTTCAACATTGCATTACTTATAAAATTTTCTATTCAAAGTAAAAATGCGGGGGTCGTACTCACACAATATCGGCCAATAAAAAGAAAACATGGATGCTACAACAATAAAAGTAATAATTGTAGACTCTGCACTTATACAAAACATATATCAAACAAATCAGAATGTCCCAATATCCAGCTCCACTGTTACTCGAGCCAACCAATGTTTCTTTCCACCACTCCCCCTCCCACCTTTGATTGAAAGTTTCTTCTTCTTGGAATCCCCGTTAGGGGTTATGTCGCTGCCTGAAATATCAACTATCTCCTCCGTGCTAACATCTCCTCTCTGTTCTTTCACCTTCTTGGAGTTGGTCTTGTGCTTCTGGGACTTGCAGGAGCTCCTTGAAGACTTTCTCTCCTCAATCTTTTTCATCTTGATGGTGTTAAGTTTTACTTAGCAGACCAGTTTGGTCTTCCTACTCTCGAGCTTTAGCTATTATGAAATCACCCTCTAGAGATATAGAAGGGTCATCCAGACCGTGCAACGCAACAATCTTCTTGGATTTCGACCCTAGTTATGAGCCAAACACGGATACAACAATTGAAGCGGCTATAGAAACAAGTGTTGAGGCAGTTGAAAAAGCAGCAAGCTTAGGGCCGAAGAGATCGATAGGTCGGTAGATAAAGAAGGCGGACCTATAAGATCAAAAATGAAAGCATTCAGTTTGTCTTATTCTTGAGGCATGAGCTAAAAATTCTCAAACTTGAGGGAAATAAGAAGGTTAACTGCATTAGAAGATTTGTCGAGAATTTCAATCTCATACTCCTCTCCTTCTCTTTCTTTGGAATGCTGCACAATCTTTGGAGAAGTTCTAGGACTACCCGAGGCTTCTAAGACAGCTGCCGGAGGAGTACACAAGGCAATACTGGCTAAACTCGGAATGGTTCATAACTGATTAGGAGGCTGATTTGATGATTCGCTGGGCCCGAAAATGAAAGGCTCTGATAGCGCTTTAGCAGTCGTAGTTGCAGCAGCATCGACGGCCTCATATTCCCTCTCAATTCGAATGATCTCCTGCTTTACCAAAGCCTTCTTTGACTTTTCATTGAGATAGGCATCCTCCAACTCTTGCTCATTGTATACACCCCATTCTCTCTGAAATGGGTCGAAATTTCTTCCCAAACCATAGCAAGAGTACACGGGAATTTGGATCCTAGATAGCTGAGGCTCTCTTGATGCAGCAAGGAGTTAACAAAGAAATTCAAGATGGTATCATTCATCTTCTTCATTTTCCTTTCGAAAGTATCTTGCAACTCCAAGTAGTCTACTGTCACGGTGGCCTTCTCAACTTCAACTCGGGTCTTCTCAATGTTGAGCTGCACAACCTTTTCCTGGAGCGAAGCAATGATTTAGGTCTGATCAGAAATGGTCTTGTCATGAGATTCCATCATTCTCGCATAATCAGCAATTGTCTTTTGTAGGCTTCAACGACTTCGTTATGACCAGTAATAGTTTTCTTCCGAGCTTCGATAGTCTCGTCACGGGCTTCAAGCTCCTCTTTCTGCTTAACCTCATCCGCATGGGCCTTCTTGATTTTGTCTCGGAACATGATTTCTATTTTTGTATGGGCCTCTTTCAATTCCTTCAGCAAGCTGGCATTGCTCTTACTCTCTCGGAATGCATCATCCCTCTCCTTTGTCAGTTGCTTGATTCAGCATCATGTTCCAATAATATCCTCTCATAATCGTCCTTTTTCAACACGAAGGAGAGGACCTCTTTGCAGTTGTTACAGTTGGTGTCTGCCAGTTACTTGCCTAACTTCTCCAATCCTTCAACTTCATCCAAATCGCTTTGAATTGCATGGAGGATGAGGCATATAAGAATCTTTATGGATTGAGCCAAGACACGATCAAATTTAACTTCCTTTAGAAACCATATAGGGAGCGCAACTTCAAGTTTAGGGGGATTGGATGGGAGAATGTAAGCCGGCCTCCTGCGGGGACGTGAAGAACCAATAACATGCACTACGTGAGTTGATGAGGCCTAGGATGAAGGTGAAACTTGAGCAGTGAAAGATGGAACTTCAACTCCAGCAGAGACTGGAGCCGAGGCAAGTGATTGGTGCTCTAAGGAACGAGAACCACAATATACCTTTGACTTCTTGGATGGATCTTCTCGGTCATCAGACTTTTTCTCTTCTCATAACCACTCCTGTAAACTCTGCCCTATTCTCCGTCGTCCCGATGACATACTTCGGCTTCTAAGTCCTTCCTCGTTCTCCTCTCTTCCTTGATTTCTTAGGAAAGATGGAGGCTTAAAGTCCATCTTGACTAGCGTTGTGCATTAGTAAATTGTTCAAGGTCCTTATAATTCTATGGCCTCTTATGGTTCCTGGTATAAGAATAAATAAAGAGCTTCAACGAGAGGAAATGAAACTAAATAATGTATGTGTAAGTGAACATGACCTTAGTGAAATGTGTAATATGTCAAAGGTAGCCTAAAAGTACTTCACAAACTAGATCGGGAAGTCACCATGGTGAGAATCGGGCGAACTCTAGACACAGCATGACCAGGGCGATGGGAAAATCCCTCAAACTCAAAATCTTCTCCCATGAGTTCGTTGATATCTACATAAACGTTGCTCAAATCCTCAAAGCTAATACCACTTTCCTTAAGCAAAGAAGCATTAAATCGCTCGACTACTAGAGGAGCATCTTTATATGAATCTCTTGGGGAGGCGAAATCGGGAGAAAGTGACTCATTCTCGGAATTTCATCACACGATTCGAAGTTTCCATCACCAGAACTTGCATCGAATTTATTATCACCAGAGGAGGAATCATAGCTGCTGTTATTCTCAGATTCACCTTCCTCCTTTTCCATTTTCATCACAGCCTTGTCTTCACGCTGCTCGAATTCTTCTTCATCCTCCTTCGGGAGTGGAGGCATCCTAAGCGAGAAGCTGGCTTCGGTTGTAACACCTATTCCTTCATGAATTTCTTCGGTTGATCCGCTAGACGGACCTTTTCCTTCTGGGAGGTCGCCATCTTCGAAGCCGTGTGATGAAGAAGTGGAGCGTGTTCGAATTCTATAACGGAAAGAAGACGGAACTTCAACGCTATGGTAAATCTCCCAAGGTGCAACAATCCGTACGGAAGCAAACTCTTATTCGTTAGCAAAAACTTGATTGATCACTCTTTGGCGTCTATGACCTTCAGAGTATGGAAGATTGGATCGAGTGAAAGATCTTTGTGCGGTCTCAGAATAACTGCAACGAGTATTCTATCTATCAAAAATCCCATAGCGACGTATTAGGTCTCAATGAGTAAAAGAGAGGACTTATCTCCCATCGTCCAAGGAAGATTAACTCCCTCAGGACACCAAATGAAAAAATATTGGGTTATGAATTGGGGCAGGTTACTTTGAAGATGCAATATGATTCTTGGTTTCTTTAAGCCTCGATGATCACGAGGGACGTACATTCGTCTCTCTTTTTGATTGAGAGAAAATATCTGAAGTCATCAAAATTTGAGGCACAATTGAACATTCGCATAAATAAGATGTGAAGGCAAGTCAAAACCGCGTATCCATTAGGGTGAATCTGAAATTTAGCAATTCATAAATTCAAAAGAGTTTCTCTCAAGAAGTGATTTAAGGAGGCACTGCTCCATTCAAGCACATATACTAGCGACAAGTGTAGTATTCTGAAGGTGGCATATGTAGGAACTCATTTTTCGATGGAAGGCATACGTCGTCGTATGGAATGCCATGTTATAAACAAATGTTATGCAAACTTTAGCAGAGATTACAGAGGAAGCTTTCACTGGAGGATTGAGTAGAACTCTAAAATTTGGAGGAGTCTGATCTACAACCGGACCAACCGGAACTGATTGACGATATTCAGTTAACGGTATTGAAGAGGTAGGCGATACTGAAACCGTTTGTGAAGGTGCAACTGATGCTTCCGAGAGTGCCGGACTTCCTTCACTGGATTTATGATGGGATGACAAATGCTTCGTTCTATACAATACAATTTGTACCTAACGCGGTTGGGTAATTCTATTTTTAACTAAAAGTCCACCAACGCTTAACACTTGAACTTCGAAAAAAAATCGATTTATGCCGACACATTGGGTTTCAAGTGTTGACTGGAGTAAGTGCAGTGTGTTATCTATGTGGGATGGGCTCGATGTTCTGAACACTACAAACGCTCTATTCTGTGTAGATAGGTCACTCGCAATGAAGAAAGAAAATAGCATTTCGTATCATTCATTAAAATTATTTCTCCTACACTTATCCGTTATCGACCAACGATCGATAACGGATCCGCTGAAGCGACATGGAAAGCTCTTCCTATTCCGGGGGCTAGCTCAAGGTGACAACAAAGACAAGAAGCTACGGCGGTGAAGATTGACGAAGGCGGTGGCGCAAATGAGCTAGGGTTTGGTCGAAAAATTGGATCGGTTTGCGAAAGAAGATAGCTCGGTTTGCAAAGGAAAGAATGAAAAGAAAAAAGTTGGCTCAAGCATCGTTGAGTAGGACGTATTCATGTTACACTCTTTCATTCACGAGATCATTTTTATCCGACTAAAGTGAGACGACCGATGTTTTCCCACTGAACCAAAGTATTGCAGCAGACAGTTAATAGTTGAACAGTGCAACATCCTTATGGTTTATATAGTTTTTATAGCTTAAAGTTTCAATATGCAACTCTCTTTTGACTGATTGAGTACCATCCTTCTTGATGATTTGTAGAACATTTGATATGGCACGTAAAAGGCCACCCGCATCTGGTCGGAGAATGTTGTAAATAGTTTTTTAACAAATGCATGTCTGAAAATTTTAGGCAATGTGATATTACTAGTCAGTTGACCCCTCTTGTGAACTCGCAAAGTTAGTACACTGTCGTCTAGAAAACCAAATTCGTATCTTGGTATGGTTTGTACGTACCATGTCAGTCAGTTTAGTTACCTCGGTATCAGTACATACGATTATCATTCATGCTTCATCTATAGCCCTATACATTTGTTGAATTTATGTGATTCAAATATTTCCAAAGAAGACAAGAAAATAATTAATTGATTCAGTCAATCAATTAATTAGGCTGTATATGGAAAGATAAAGAGGAAAGATATGCGTGGTATCTTTTAGAGAATGGAAATTAATTAATTGCTAATCAATCAATTAGTCAGATTTATTATATGAAGATAGAGAAGTTTATACATGGAGATTAATTTAAGCAATAGAAATTTATGGAAACGTAGATTTTTTGTCATTTATGTGCATTGGAATCAAATCAAGTAATCTGAAAAGGTTGTCACATAATCTGGAAGTTAATTTTCTTCATCTCCAAGCATCCTTCATTTTCATGCCTATTTAAATGAAGGAAGTTCTTCTTCATATGTGTGTGAGCGTATGAGAAAGCATCCACCATTATCCTCTTCTTCAGTATACCCTAATTTCTACAGTCAATCAATTAGGGGTTTTGAGCGCAAACAAGTCTTCAGATAAATTGATTATTCAATTTGTAATTATAGGTTAGTCTCTCCACTTTGCTACCTATAATTTTGTAATCTCTCTCTTTTGTACCCTCTTTCTTCAGTGAAATAAAGAATAGTTATTGGGTCCGTGGACGTAGGCAATCTAGCCGAACCACGTTAAATCTCCGTGTCCTCCTTTCTTCTGTATTTTTTTTGTTTGGTGATTATTTTCATTGAATTTGTGGTTGGTAATTAATCGATAAGCTAGATCCTTCTTTTGATTGTTTCCGCGCATTAGCATTCCGCTACGTTTTTGGAGTTTGTGCGAATCAATTGAATTTTCGCACAACAGTTTGGTATCAGAGCTAGCTGTCTTGTTCTAGATTAGTCAACGACAAATTCTTTCAGTAGTGGTATGAAAAATTATGGCATCACCAAATTTGTTAGAAAAGGAGTTTTTGGGACATGAAAGGTGAAGACTAATGACGGTGTTCTTCAGCAACAATTTCGTTCATCTAAAGGAAGAGATAAAAGCCAAAAGCACCTTGGAGGTAGAGATATGCGTAGGGCTCATTTCATGGGTCCTAGAAGGGGTGCTTGCTATTATTGTAAGAAGAATGGACATTTCATACGGGATTGTCCAGCTCTTAGAAAGAAGAGAGAGAAGAAGGAGAAAGCTTCAGTTTTGCCAGCAGTTAGATCAGATGTGGATAGAAGTGATAGTAGTACATCATTACTTTCAGCCAGTATTTCACCTTTAGAGCATACAAGTTGGGTGATTGATTCTGGAGCCTCTTGTCATATGACACCAGATAGGAGCTGTTTTATCAGTTACAAGAAAATTGACGGCGGCACAATTCATACGGAGAATGACACATTTTGTCATGTTGTGGGCGTTGGAAGTGTGAGGTTTAGGATGCATGATGGTGTTGTTAGGACTATCACGGATGTTAGACATGTTCCGATGCTGCGTAGAAGTTTGTTATCAGTTGGAGCTTTGAGTAGGCTTGGTATGAGGATAATAATAGATGGAGAGAATTTGAGAGTGGCGAAGGGTTCTTTGGTAGTGATGAAAGGGGTGCGAGTTAATGATATTTATGTGCTTCATGGAGAGACAGTCTTAGAAGAGTCGGTCGTTTCTACCGATTCTAGTATTTCAGATTCTACTCAGTTATGGCATCTTCGTTTAGGTCATGTTGATGAAGAGAGTCTTGAAGTATTGAAGAAGCATGGGTTGATTGATGGTGTTTGTCAGTCGAAGTCTAGTTCTTGTGGAGATTGTTCTTTTGGAAAGAAGAAGCATGTCACATTTGATGTTGGAAGACCTAGAACTACAGAGTTTCTAGTATGTTTATTCTTATGTGCGGGGACCCACCCCAGTTGCATCTTTTGGTGGAGCCAGTTACTTCGTCTTATTTATGGATGATTTCTCACGTAAGGTTTGAGTCTATTTCTTAAAGGCCAAAGACGAAATTTTTGCCCAGTTTTGTAAGTGGAAGACCTTGGTAGAGAAGCAGTCGAGGAAGCGTTTGAAGGTTCTCAAAGTTGGAAATAGTAGTGAATTTATGTCACAAGAATTCACTAACTATTGTGAGTCTGAGCATGTAATTAGAGATTTTTTTATTTCTGTTGAGTCACATTGTTGCGGAGTGGCGGAGAGCATGTGTCGGATATTGTGGGAGAGAGCTACGAGCTTGAGAACGACTGCTGGTCTAGAAGTGGGATTTTGGGCAGAAGCGATATCTATGGCAGTATTTCTCATCAACTGCACACCTTCTATTGCCATAGATATGAAGATCCCAGAAGAGATATAGAAAAGAGAGCCTGTTGATTATTTATTCCTTAAAGTGTTTGGTTGTTCAGCTTATTTAGAAGATGAGAGACATGATAAGTTGAAGCCTAGGGAAAGCAAGCACATTTTGTTAGGCTATAGAGAAGGAGTGAAGAGGTATAGGTTGTGGTGTAAAACAACTAGGAGAATTGTGAC
Organism: Allium cepa; assembly: GCA_030765085.1. NCBI lineage: Eukaryota > Viridiplantae > Streptophyta > Magnoliopsida > Asparagales > Amaryllidaceae > Allium > Allium cepa. The sequence continues at coordinate 72,391,808 of CM060946.1, read as the reverse complement.
TACCAGGCATGCGATATTTGATGAGAGGTCTTTGTTGAAGGTGGAGCCTCTATCAAGTGATGATATTGGGAGGACAGAAAATTGCCAAACACATTTGGAGTCATCAGATTGTTTCCATATTCAGAAAGATATTGGTATTTCCGATGATACCATGGTTGATGAGAAGATTACAGAGGTTCAGACTCTAGGTGGAGCTCACTTGCTGGAAAGGTCTTTTGGTTCAGTTGCCCCTATTCGTAAGCATATTTGTAGCGATAATTCTTCATCTTATGCTTTGAATGTTGTGGAGCTTGTTGGTGAGTCTGTTGATGTTGACTTAGGAAAGTCTAGCAAAATTCTTGTGGAGGAGATTGGAGTAGATAATATTGAGTATGTCCTCACTCAATTTGGAATGGAGAAGGTGAAGCGCGCTGTTAAATCTCCATTGGTCTCTCGAAGATTAGTATCTACATGTTCATCTCCAACATCGGATTTGTTGAAGAATTTTGGTACTTTCTCGTATGTATTATGTTTGATGATGTGCATACTATCTTTCTTGTGCTTGGGAAAGATTTGGAAGCTCTATTTGGGCAATATTGCCCATACTAGTTCATATTGAACTTGTTGACGTAGACCCAACAATTTGTCGAGGTGTGGTGATGTAGAGAGATAGTTATATTTGAATCAAGGTGGAGTGTTGAATTTATGTGATTCAAATATTTCCAAAGAAGACAAGAAAATAATTAATTGATTCAGTCAATCAATTAATTAGGCTGTATATGGAAAGATAAAGAGGAAAGATATGCGTGGTATCTTTTAGAGAATGGAAACTAATTAATTGCTAATCAATCAATTAGTCAGATTTATTATATGAAGATAGAGAAGTTTATGCATGGAGATTAATTTAAGCAATAGAAATTTATGGAAACATAGATTTTTTGTCATTTATGTGCATTGGAATCAAATCAAGTAATCTGAAAAGGTTGTCACATAATCTGGAAGTTAATTTTCTTCATCTCCAAGCATCCTTCATTTTCATGCCTATTTAAATGAAGGAAGTTCTTCTTCATATGTATGTGAGCGTGTGAGAAAGCATCCACCATTATCCTCTTCTTCAGTATACCCTAATTTCTACAGTCAATCAATTAGGGGTTTTGAGCGCAAACAAGTCTTCGGATAAATTGATTATTCAATTTGTAATTATAGGTTAGTCTCTCCACTTTGCTACCTATAATTTTATAATCTCTCTCTTTTGTACTCCCTTTCTTCAGTGAAATAAAAAATAGTTGTTGGGTCCGTGGACGTAGGCAATCCAGCCGAACCACGTTAAATCTCTGTGTCCTCCTTTCTTCTGTATTTTTTTTGTTTGGTGATTATTTTTATTGAATTTGTGGTTGGTAATTAATCGACAAGCTAGATCCTTCTTTTGATTGTTTCCGCGCATTAGCATTCCGCTGCGTTTTTGGAGTTTGTGCGAATCAATTGAATTTCTGCACAACAACATTGTTTCAGAATCTTGTGCGGTGAAACGTGAGATTTCATAAACTGAGTCTTCAGTGAGTATGTTCTCAAACTGTCGGAGGATGTGGTTACGAACAATAGCCAGTCTTTAATTTCCCTGCATTATGTAAGTGCAGGAAAATTGGAAGCAAGTTTTGGTAACAGAGTGTTTTAGTTTTAATACATGTCAGGATTTAGTAAGAACATTGGACCACTAAAAACAATGTCAGAATGTAAGTTCAAAGGCATGCTTACGTCATTGTCCAGAAATTGCATGTTAAGTGCGTAAGTTTCATTTGTACTTTGACTAACCAGTAACCAAAGTCGTCCAACTCTAACTCTGATTGTTGACCAGTTTGCACTATAAATCAAGTTAGAAAGCGTTTATGTGTTATTATCATGGTTCAAAATTGCGACGGAATTCCACTGAATCCGGTTAAAATTTCGGTTTCGGTACAAATTCCGGATTTTCTTTATAATATTGAAAAAATTAAAAAAAAAAATTATAAAATACAATAAATATATAGTAATTAAAAAAAGAAAAAAATTAAACGGAACAATAAATAAATGGACAAGAAATCATGTAATTTAATGAAAAAGCTGTTATACTTTTATTAATTTACATGAATCGTAATAAAAAATTCAAAATTTTCAAAATTGATCAAAATTTTAAAATCTCAAATGAACAATACAAAATCTTAAATGAGGTTTTTTAATTAAAGTATGTATTTTATATATAATATAAAAAATGTACTATAAATTTAGAACAGCATTGGATATTTATAAGCGAATATAGTAAAATAAAGTTAAAAAGGTACCGGAATTAGAAAACCGGAATCAAAGCGGAACTTCCGAAATTTTCAGAACGGAACCGAAAATTTTAAAATAACCAATGACCGAAACGGAAATGGAAAACGGAATTTTGAACCTTGGTTATTGTTCGTTTTATCTGTTTCAGAAAGAGGGCAGTTAGTACAATAATTGAACAGTAGAATGAAAGAATTATGAAAATGATGGTAGGGAGAAAAAAAGTTGGAGAACGAAAAGAAGTGAACATCAGTACTGGAAGTGCAGGGAATCGAAGGTCGTCAATATTTTTTCTTTTTGTAAATAGTTGAAATGGAATGTAGACAGCAGCAGTATTTCAACGATGGTAGTTACAGAACTGTCTGGGTGGGCTGTCCATTGAGGACATGGTTTAACCGGTATGTATTACAGTTAATTAAATGTGAAAAAATTAAAAAAATCGCTAATGGGTAATTTTGAGTAACGTGAAGAAATGGGTAAATAATATTTTGCTTTTGAAAAAAAAAAGTTATTGTACATATGTCGGTTGTCGTGGAAGGTTGGAGAAATAATTGTTAACATGTGTTAACCTGTGATTTAACCAAAATAGAACAGCAGTAAGTTTGTAAATAGTTACTTTTGGTAAAATTTAGGTTATGCAATATAGGTTAATGTTGGGGACCGTGTGCCTGATACTTCTATGTAAGGACGTTTAAATATGTTGATTCACATGGTAGGTTATTGAAATATTAAACTTGATTTGTTAATTTCTAGAAATTTCTTATTATTAAAGTTTCTAGAATCTTTTTGTATTTAATAGAATTTAGAGAGCGCTCTAGAATTTTATTAGTTGCTAGAAATAAGAATTATATAAAAGTTATATTTCTAGAGTTGTCTAAAGAGAAAGTTCTAGAATTGTCAAATAAGTCATGTTTTTAGAATATTCTATATCTAGAATGTTCTATTGAGTCATATAAATAGAGCAGCTCTCCCCTCATTTTGTACCAATCAATCAATCAAGCAAGAAATAAAATATTAATAAAGAAAAGTTTTCTACAAAAAAATAAAATAAAAACTTCCCTTTCTTATATTCTCTTCCTCTTTCTCAAAAAAATATATTCAACAAAGTAGTATCAGAGCGATGATTTTTTACAAGATAGAGATAGCGAATAATGGCGTTCCCCTACAAGTTCCAATGCTTACCAAGAACAATTACGATAATTGGAGTTTAAGGATGATGGTTCTCCTTGAAGCACACGACGTGTGGGAGATAGTTGAAAATGGCTATACTGAACATGAGAATGAAGATGGTTTATCTCAAATTCAAAGAGATGGTTTGAGAAAGTCAAGGACACGGGACAAGAAGACTCTTTGCCTGATCTATCAAGCATTGGATGATGATACCTTTGAAAAAATTTGTGCATCAAAGTTGGCCAAAGAAGCATAGGAGAAGCTTCGAACGTCTTATAAGGGAGCTGATCAAGTCAAAAAGGTACGTATTCAAACTTTAAGAGTAGAGTTTGAAACTTTGCATATGAAAGAAGGTGAATTTGTTTCTGATTACTTCTCAAGAGTTCTAGTGGTTAGTAACAATCTTAAAAGAAATAGTGAGAAGTTATATGATGTAAGAATTATGGAGAAGATTCTTAGATCATTAGATCCAAAGTTCGAACATATTGTCGCCATCATTGAAGAAACAAAAAACTTGAAGACCATGTCAATAGAGGAACTTTTAGGCTCGTTGCAAGCTTATGAAGAAAAGAAAAGGAAGAAGGAAGAGACTGTGAAGTAAGTCCTTAAGACACAGATTGATTCAAGAAAGGAAGAAAGTAATCGAAGCCAACGAAGTTGGGGTGGTGACCAAGAAAGAGGAAGAGGTCGTGCATATGGACATGGACGAGGTTGGAGGCCCAACTATGAAAACAACAACAACAAAAGAGGAGAAAGCTCAACAAGAGGTCGTGGGAGAGGAAATTCAAGGTATGACAAATCACGTGTTAAATGTTACAATTATGAGAAATTTGAACATTATGCTTCTGAATGTAGAGCTTCAAAACATAATAAAGTTGAAGAGAAGACCAATTACATTGAAGAAAAAATCCAAAAAGATGGTACGTTGCTGCTGGCTTATGAAGAAAAGAAAGAAGAGTTAATCTGCAAAAGATTATCGAAGGTTGTCGAGAATGATTATGAATGGTCGAATGATTTGGAGAACGTGTCGCAAATTGACAAGAAACCATTTGCGAAATTACGATGGAATGACCATCGTTCTCATGTTGTGATAAGTGAGAACGTTGATGAAGTAGCTTATAATCATATACTTGGAGAAGATTCCACAAAAGAATCGTTGAATTTATTGAAAGAAGTATATGAAAAGAATGATGCAAAAATAACAGAAGAAGACAATTTAATTCATGAAAAAAAGAAAACGAAGAATAGTGACAATGAGAAAGATGTTGAAAAATTATTGAAATTTGAGGAGTTAGAGAATGATAAACTGGAAGAAGAAGGGAAACGTGTAGATGATGAAAAAGAAGAAGAAAATAAAGAAAGCAAAAATGACACCGATGATGAAAAGTATGAAAGTAAAGGAGATGACAATGAAGAAGACTTGAATCAAGGAGATAAAATTCAAAAGCATAAAGGAAATTTGATGTATGAGCAAGAATCTAAAGACATGGAAAAGGAGAATGAAGCCAAAGTGGAAAGCGATTATTTTCATCATGAAAATAAGAAAGTGAGCAAAGCTTATATAATTTTGAACAAACCAAATTTTCAAGTAATGTTTTCAGAAATGACGGACAAAGGTGAAATCTGGAAAGCACACATAGAAATTGGATTGATCAAAAACCGTACATGCGAAGTTGTGAAAAAATGAAAAAGTAGAATAAATGACTCATGCAAAATTTATGCTACTAAAACAAGACGGATGTTAGAACGCTTATTTTATGGAAGATTCTATTATGGTGAAGAAGGACGAAAAGAAAGAAGTAAAACAAGAATATGTGAACTTGCATTGAAGATCGCAACGTTTGGCAAGAAAGTCAATGCAATGAAGAAAGTTTGGATGATATCTCTATTCCTACCGAAGCACGTGAAATACAAATATTACAAGTACTGCTTAGAGTCACAAATCAAGTTTAAAAGGGGGTGTTGAAATATTAAACTTGATTTGTTAATTTCTAGAAATTTCTTATTATTAAAGTTTCTAGAATCTTCTTGTATTTAATATAATTTGGAGAGAGCTCTAGAATTTTATTAGTTGCTAGAAATAAGAATTATATAAAAGTTATGTTTCTAGAGTTGTCTAAAAAGAAAGTTTTAGAGTTGTCAAATGAGTCATGTTTCTAGAATATTATATACCTAGAATGTTCTATTGAGTCATATAAGTAGAGCAGCTCTTCCCTCATTTTATACCAATCAATCAATCAAGGAAGAAATAAAACATCAATAAAGGAAAGTTTTCTACAACAAAGTAAGATAAAAACTCTTCTTTCTTATATTTTTTTCCTCTTTCTCAAAAAAATATATATTCAACAAGGTGGATCCCTGCTAAAGTCCAGGATTACCAAAATGGAACAAAAGTAAGGGATAGCTAGTCTCGGCGAGAACCTAACTGTTGGCTCACTGATTATTTATTGACGGCGTATGCATATATAGATTAGTAATCCTAGATAGTAACTTCTCAAAAAATAATGTTAAATTTGTAAACAGTTTAATAAAAAATTAGGCTGATGGCATAAATTTGGTGAGAATATCGTAACAAATGAAAATGCTAGTTGATGATTAACAGAGTCGTGTACGTACTCAGGTAAGTTACTAGGTAGTATGCAATGTGTCTTTGCATGTATTGGTAGCAAAATTGGACGATGCTTCTGTGATACGAAGCTGCAATAGGCATGTATTTTTTGAATACAAGAAGAGACCTGGAAATGCAAATGGTCTGATGTGTATCATCAATAACGGAGCTGACGACAGGCCTGCAAAACTTCAGTATAAATGGGACAATATCTGCAGTATGAGTGTTTAAACCTCATTTATGGAATCAACGTTTCTTCAACAGTGTGCGTTGTATATGTTCTGTGTTTGCATATGGTGATTAACATATAAGCATCAGAAGGAGAATATAGTCCTGGACACTCACCATCAAAAACTGGGATATCCAAAAAGGTTGATAATGATATATTATGAAAGCTCCCATAAATTAGACCGGGTAGCATACCTGGAAACTATCATATACAGTCCACGTTTGAATTTCATTGTCTGGGGTGCTCCTGAGTTGGATGCAGGCCAATTTAGTTTATGTTGGTCAGTACTCCACAGCAGTTCAAATAATCATTCATGTTGTAACACTGTGTGCGCAGGTTCAAAATCGTCTATAGTAGTTGTAAACTTTCACACAATGGATGCGGAAAAGAAGTTTCTGTGTATGATGACCCATAACTTGTTTGATATATTTGAACGGTGGTATCTACGGCAAACTCATTTGACTATTCCCGTTAAATTTTCAGATTTATGCAATCACATATCTTGTATGTTCTACAATGTTAGACCATGCTAACGACCGTTGAATGTCATGAATTTTTTAACGAACCAAATTGGACTTTCCGTAACAAGTACAGATATGGTATTTATGGATAAAACATGTAGGCAAAGTTATGTGTACAAATAATTTCATTTTGTGATTTTTATTTCTGATATTCATATATCACTATGCTGTTGCAAGTATGTAAAAGAATTACTTAAAAATACGCTGAATTAGAAGATGCATAACTGCTTAGCCTGTTAAACGATTGCAAAAAATTGATATAAATTCAGAAACGGTAAAGTAATCACATAACTGAATATGAAATGTGGTATATTTCTTTGGTGAAAGGGTCATGTAAACAGAACAAATTTGTAGTAGTACACGCAGTGACCTTTAAATCACTAATATATAGCAGGTTCAAAATTCCGTTTTCCATTTCGGTTCCGACCATTGTTAATAGTAAAATTTCTGGATCCGTTCCCGAAATTCTGCTTTTTTAATTCGGGTACTTTTTTGCTTTAATTTGCTATACACGCTAATAAATATTTAATACAACAACAACAAAGCTATTTTTCCCAAATAAGTTGGGGTCGGCTAGAGATGGAACCCGATACTAAGTGACAAGAGTAATTTAAAGGTTGTTATAATAATAGTAACAATAGCAATAATAAAATAAAGTTAAATAAGTAAATTAGTAATAATAGTGACCAAGTAAAAATAAAGATAGAAATACAAAATAAAGATAGAAATACAAATGTAAAATAATAACAACAACAACAACAACAACAACAATAATAATAAATAAAATGATCAAAGACCAAACGCTATGACTTAGGCTCTTTTTTCTTAATCCTATAATCTAGAACTATAAAACTCATAGCTCATGGTTCTGGTATGTGGATCGCTAACTTCCACGCGCTCCTATCTGTTACCAGCTCTTCGGATATATTCCAACCCTTCATGTCCCTTTTAACTACTTCCTCCCATGTCAGCCTTGGTCGTCCTCTACCTCTCTTTGAGCAAACGACGCGGCCTATAATTCCAACAAGCACAGGTGCCTCGGACGGTCTTCGTTGGAGATGTCCAAACCGTCTTAAGCGATGTTGAATTAGCTTCTCCTCAATTGGTGCTACTCCAAGTTTTCCACGTATATCATCATTTCTAATTCGGTTTCTTCTTGTATGACCACAACTCCATCGCGGCATACGCATCTCTGCTACGTTTATCTTCTGGACGTGTTAGTTTTTAGTAGGCCAACATTCTGCACCATACAACATTGCAGGCCTAATTGTCGTTCTATAGAATTTCCTTTAAGCTTCTGTCGGACTTTCTTGTCACAGAGAATGCCAAATGTCTGTCGCTACTTCGTCCATCCCGCTCGAATTCTAAAACTAACATCTTCGTCAATCTCACCATTACACTGCAACATTGATCCCAAATATCAAAAGGATTCCTTCTTAGGAACTATTTATCCGGCCAGAATGACATCTCCATTCTCTGACCTGACACCGCTGAACTCGCACTTCATATACTCTGTTTTAGTTCTACTAAGCCTAAATCCCTTAGATTCTAAAGTCTGTCTCCACGGGTCAAGTTGTCTATCAACCCCAATCCTACTATCATCAATCCACACAACATCATCAGCAAATAACATACACTAAGGAATCTCTCCACCCTTCGTAATTTCATCCATCACTAGGGTAAAAATATAAGGGCTCAAAGCTGATCCTTGATGTAATCCTATGTTAATGGGAAAGTCACTGGTTACATCATCGCATGCTCTGACACTAGTCAAAACATCATCGTACATATCCTTGACAAGGGTAACATATTCTGTTGGGACTCTCTTTTTTTCCAGAGCCTACCACATCACCTTTCGTGGTACTTTGTTGAAACAACCCGGAATTTTGGCAATATATTATAATAAATATTTAATCTAATTTAAATTAAATGCAAGCTTTTCAATTTTTAAAACTGAAGAGATCTTTGATATTTAACAGTTATATGTTTTATAAAAGAAAGTTTTGATTTGAAAATTTAAAATAAAATGCTTCAAAACCATTTAAAATAGAATCTCACTTACTCAATAAAAAAAAATCAAAGACTCTATATTTAATTCCTTGATAATATACATATGAATACAACTGTAGTTTTTAAAATGATAAAGTTTAGGAATAAACAAACATAGTAATATTAAACATAAATATGAACTTAAGTATAAAACAATATAAATGATTATAAATATAAACATACAAAACTAGTATAAAACATAATTATAAATTATAAGATGTAATTAAAGTAATAAATATACAAATATAAGTTATAACTTGAAATATATAAATACAAGTGTATGAACATGAGAACACAATAATATTAATATAAGTATAAATGAACAAATAAATGAAGTATTGGATAATAAAAGTTTAAATATATTTATGCATAAGAAAACAAAAGTTTTCACTTCAAATATAATAAAAACAGATCATTGTCTTGTACAAAATAAACAAAATCTGAAAACATTAATTACATGCTATCTTAAATAAAAGCAAAAGCGTTAATTAGCACAACATTTTGTTCATGTAAGTACTACAGCCGAAATCTCTTTATCACTTCATACTGCAGTGTATATCACTTAGCCAATAAAAAGAAAGGATAACAATACAAATAGTAACTGCCTACATACCACCTATATTATTAAGTAATTTCTATATATATATCCATCATACTTTTAAGTTCGATCATAAAAACTTAACTAAACTTAAGGGAAAACCTGAGAATCAAAGAAGGAGGAAAGATAAATATTTGTTGCTTCGTAAACTTAAAATAAAATTCAAAACAGGGAACTAAAAAGAGAAGGTTTCAGGAAATTTCACCTGCAGTGCCTTCTTCAACACTTACTTTCTGTTCAACAGTTATTAGGTGAGTAAACTTATTATTTTCAATTTAAATTTGTATATTTAACTTACAAAGATATGTGCTTTGATGTCTGCTTTAAACATGTTGTCTTGAATACTTCCTGTTGCTCTGTAATATATGAAGTTGTTCTTCAAGAGCTTTGAATATCTGAACAGAGTAAAGCAAAGAAATTGCAAATACTTCTTCATGTAGATGTTTTAAAACTTGGATATTGATGCAAACTTAAGTTGTTATCCAAATCAAAGGCTTACAATCTAGTTTTGAGTTTTAACAGTATTTTATCAATACTGTTTATTCAAGTATCAAGAAAAAGAGAATTAAAGTCAAAAATTTGAATGTTTAAATTTGTAAATTCAATAACATAATCTGATTTCGTATACATAATTAGGATTTTTAGCATAAAAATTTTGATTTATAAACAAAGATATCCAGAGCAGTTTTAAAAAGAAGCTGTAATGGATTTTCGTCAAATTTGGATGATTGAGTTGATTTTAATTTCTGTAAATTGATATGAAACAAGCTTGTAATCCATTTGACACAAGAAAAATGTCAAATTATTTTTCGAATACATAGATTATGAGTTTGGGATTAAAGTAGGGTTTTGGTCATGAGTTTTACTGGGCTCTGTAAATTTTCGTTCGCGACTCACCGGATGGATCGAGTGCGACGTTTGTCAAGGGGGAGGTTAGGCAGGGACTGGACATGGTGTAGGCGGAGTGGTTTCGCCTCCGATGGTCATGGATAGTGGGGCGGGCCATTTTTCTCGATGACGTTCGAACCTTGGGTTCGAGCATCAGGTCATTTTTTGATCTGATAATCTTCGAAGGGATTTGAGTTTGAATTTTGGTAGTCGAGACGTTTTGGGATTTGCTGGTGGTAGCGCAAGTCGCCGGAGGCGAGGCGAGCCACCGTGCACGTGCACGGTGGCGAGGTGATGTTCGTTGGTCAGTGAGTCGTCGCGTGCTCGTACTCTTGGAATTTGAGGGTTGCTTCGGGTTTCTCTTCGGGGTCGCATGCGTGAGAGTGGCTTCTGTGTTTATTTATAACTTTACTTTAACTAAAAAAAGGGGAAGAAGAAGAAACTGGGAAATAAGAAGGAGGTGAATGGGAAAAGAGACGCGGAGTAACGCACGGGAAAACTCGAGACTGTCTCGAGTAAAGATGTTGCTGCCTCGGGCCCAGTTCTTACGGACGTGTATAATGATTTAGTTTTAGTATGTGTTATAACTAAGTTAAGTTAGCAATTAGTTAGTTAGGTTAATATTTGATTTAAGGGTTTAATAAGGTAAGTATGTAAAGATAGGTGATTAATAATAAGTAGTTAGAATGTTAATTAATTTATACTTGAAATTTTAAATTGATAACTTTAAATTAATTTTGGTAATTAAAATAAATCATACGTTAAATCAATTTAAATCTTAAGAACGTTAGCTAATTACTTGAAGTTAATTAATGGAAATTAACTTAAGTGATTAATCAGGAATTATACTTTAATTAAATTGATAATAATTGATTTATTAAAGTAATTTGTGATAATTAAATAAGTAATTCATGTTTAATAAGTAAGTTATTAATTAACAATTAAAAATAAATTAATTAACTGAGTAATTAAGTAACAATTGATGGATAAGAATTAATTAATTAAAAAATTAATTAAAGATTATATGATTAATAAATTAATAATTAATGATAACTAATTAATTAATTGATCATTAATAAGCTAATTAGTCAGTGATTAATTAAGTAGAATAAAGTAGTTTATTCTTAAGCAATAAATTAAGTAAACCAAACCAAACTGTTTGGTTTGCATTGATAATTTTGTTTGATTTACTTTGATATCTGTTGATGATTTTTCTGTGATATGTTATAATATATTATGAATATGTGTGATAACTATGTATGATCTATCTGTTATATCTGCTATGTGAGTTCTGATATTAAATTAATAACCTATTTAAGTTAATTAGACAGCTTGGCCCTTAGAATGGCGTTTGGATTCCGATGAGACCGGGATCGGAAGAATCAATTTTGATTCTCCGAAAACCACATCGATCCAAATTAAACGATAGGTTGTGACTTATCATATGGTGATCGAGATGGTGTTTCAGAATGCAAGGGTTATCATTGTTAACTCTGAGGGTGATTCTAAAATGAGTGTAACGAGATAATGCCTTCGATTTCGTTCGAACCCGGAACGAACTTGTATGGATTGAATGCTTTCAGCACATCGTCAGGCGGACGATGAGCATTCTAAGAATATTGTTCAATAAAGGTAATCGCACCTTCAAGCCTCATCAACCGGGAATGGCTAAAACAAGGGAGATGCAGCAAGGTTAGGTGGGTCATTCCCAAGCAGGACAAGATATTCCCCTGTCTAGATGTCCCTTTTTATTTCGGCTGTGTGTGCAGTTGTTGGCCACAACTACGGGGTTATCTTGTTCGGGACTGTTCAGTAAGGAATGGTTCCGACCTTGTGTTGTAAGGGGTCGGGAGTGATCCTCGGTACAGTGATCTAGGCCTCGTACTATGATGGGCGGTACCCCAGTAGCCTTGCCATTGTTGGAAACCCATTTTCCCTACGAGACCCTACGGTTTTGATTTGTATTACCCACTTTCATGGCTAGTAGCTGGAATTTAATGAATGTAACAATTTCAGCTATTTTCTATTTGCTTGAAAACCCTAGACACTATTATAATATCACTGAAGTTCGTGTAAAATGTTTTGGTTAGCGTAAGGTAAAAACTTACCCGTATTTATTTGTGGGGAGTCTTACGTGATACCTTTATTTTCAAATGATTTTCAAAGTTAAGCAATTTTAACCTGTTTACTCATACCAGACTCATGTCTGACCCGGAGTTTATATTTTGTTTTTCATAAACTCTTGGGTACTCAAATTTTTATGAGTAACCAAGTGATAGGTATTTGGGAGCATTGATTTTCTGAAGAAGCTATTTTGGATAAGAAGACCAGACGTATGTATCTATATATGTAGTTCTGCTGTGTAGTTAGTGTATGCTGTATTTTGGATGTATGTATGGACACATATGTATATGACAGTCCTGTTGTATGATATTGTATAACTCTGATGTATGTATAACTATGTAATAGTTATGTGATGTATTATATTTTGTTCCATTCCGCTGTGAGATTCTGATGTTGTTATTCTTTCTTTCTATTCTTTTCTATTTCTATCACTTTCTTTCTTAATGATGAAACGTCTTTCTGGGGTTAGAAAGACGGGTCGTCACATTTGGTATCAGGGCGCTAGTTCGAGCGAGTACTTAGGCTCTTGTGTTATATTTATCCTGAGAGTGCGTATTTGTATTTTCATATAATTATATATATCTATCTAAATTTGTTGAGTTACCTGTTCAGGTGACCGACATGAGTTTAGGAAGAAGAGGCAGAGTTGGGGCCAGTACTTCAACAGATAATGGACGGAGTCAAAATGCTAGTGAGGCTGTCAATCTAGTACCGCCTCAAGTTAGTTTTGCAGCTTTATGCAAGGATTTCAAAAATCTTGGAGGCCAACCATTCAAAGGTTCGGAGTCAATAATTGAGGTTCAAGACTGGCTACGCTCTTGTGAGCGCATTTTCAATAGCATGAAATTGTCTGATGAGCGTAAGAGGCATATGGCATCGTGGCAACTGCAAGGTGGTGCAGCAGCATGGTGGGATTCAACTATTGCAAACATTTCTGAGGATGACATTTCATGGGACAGATTTAAGGAATTGTTTGAAGAGAAGTTTGTGCCAACAGTAGGGAGAACCCAATTGTATCAGGATTTTCTGTATTTGAAGCAGGGTAGCATGTCTATTTCGGAGTATGAAACCAGATTCAACGAACTCTCTTGTTATGGAGCAGGACTCGTCGATACTCCTCTGAAAAAGAATGAGAAATTGTGCAAGGGTTGAGGCCTGAATTCCATGGAAAATTGACAGTGCTTCTGAAGGGATCTTTTGTTGATTTGATTGATATGGCATTGAGATATGAAAGTTTGATGAGTAAGAAGCCGGTGGCTCCAGTTGCATCTTCAGGTGGGAATTATACTAATTCGAATAAGCGAAAGTTCGATCCTAAATGGAGAAAGCCGAATAAGAAGAAACCTGGAAATAACAACGGACCTCGAAAGTGCTACATTTGTCATCAGGAAGGGCATTTGACGAATAAGTGTCCTAGAAAAGGATTCCAGTAGCAGCAACGGCAACCGCATCAGAGTGGCCTAGGATCAGCTATGGTTCAGAAATCTTTGTGCTTTAATTGTCATCAGCCAGGACACATGATCAAGAATTGCCCACTTCTGCAAAGGGCACCTCAGAATAAAGTTTTTGCTTTGGAAGCCGGACCATCTTCTTCTTCGATGCGCAAAGGAGTATTAGAAGGTACTTTACTTTTAGATGGGAAATATATTAGATTTTTGTTTGATTCGGGTGCTTCCTTGAGTTTTATTTCTTTGGACTCGGTTGAAAGGTTCTCTCTTACCCCTAGTTCTGTAGACAGTCCTATCTTGGTATCAAATCCTATAGGAGGGGTGACTAAATTAGACACTATCTGTAAGGATTTGAAGATCTCTTATCTATCTCACAGTTTTTCTTGTGACCCGTATGTATTGAATTTTAAGGGATTTGATCTTATTTTGGGAATGGATTGGCTGGATAAGTATAAAGCCGTTTTGAATTGTGATGAGAGAACAGTTTCGTTGGAAACTGATCTGGGTAGAATTGCCAGAGTGTCATGTGATAATTCTGGAATTCACTTGAGCAGTCTTTTGCATGGAATTGAGACTTCTGAAGAGAGAGTTGAAGATATTGATGTGGTTCAAGATTTTTCTGATGTATTTGAAGAAGTTAAGTGTCTGCCACCACATCGAGAAATAGAATTCCATATTGATTTGATTCCAGGAGCTGTGCCAGTAATTCAGTCCAGTAGGAGAATGCCTCCTAGGGAAAGAGAAGAGTTGATTAAGCAAACACAGGATCTTTTGGAGAAGGGGTTGATAAGACCCAGTTTTTCTTGTTGGGTTCGGCGGCAGTGTTTGTGACTAAATCGGATGGATCATTGAGGTTCTGTGTGGATTATAGAGAATTGAACAAAGTGACTATCCGTAATAAATATCCTCTTCCTCGCATCGATGATCTTTTTGACCAGTTGCATGGTGCTTCTATCTTTTCTCAATTAGATCTAGCTTCAGGTTTCCATCAGTTGAGGGTAGCTGAAGACAGTATTCCCTTGACTGCATTTAGGGGACCAAATTGTTTCTATGAGTGGTTGGTTATGCCGTTCGGATTAACCAATGCTCCTGCCTACTTCGTTGACCTCATGAACCGAGTCTTTAGGGATGTGTTGAATAAGTTTGTGCTGGTATTCATTGATGATATCTTGGTCTATTCCAAATCTGAAGAAGAGCACAGGGAGCATTTGAGGATTGTATTGGAGACTCTGAGGAAGCATGTGTTGAAGGCGAAGTTTTTGAAGTGCCATTTCTGGAAATCGAAGGTTAAATTTTTAGGGCACATTGTTTCGGGTGAAGGCATTTCTGTAGACCCAGCGAAAGTTGAAACTATTCTGGAATGGAAACAGCCAGAAACACCGACGGAAGTTCGCAGTTTTCTAGGATTGGCTGGCTACTACAGGAAATTTATCAGGGATTATTCCAAGATTTCTTCACATTTGACTAAGCTGACTAGGAAAGGAGCTAAATTCAAATGGACACCTCAGTGTGAAGAAGCTTTTCAGGAGTTGAAGCTAAGGCTAACTAGTGCACCGGTACTTGCTATTCCGGATGGGAAAAGCAAATTCGAGGTTTACACTGATGCTTGTATAGTTGGTTTGGGAGCAGTTCTGATGCAGAACGGAAGGGTTATCGCGTATGCTATCGGTTGTTGAAGCCACACGAGAAGAACTACGCTACGCACGATCTTGAACTGCTAGCCATTGTTTTTGCTTTGAAAATTTGGAGACATTATCTTTTGGGAGAGAAATTCGAATTGTTCACGGATCAAAAACCGTTGAAATATCTATTCTCTCAAAAGGATCTAAATCTGAGACAGCAGCGGTGAGTTGAATTTCTTGCATCCTATGATTTGGATATTTTGTACACTCCGGGGAAAGCGAATGTTGTAGCTGATGCTCTCAGTAGGAACGCGGTTCTATCTCTTCTGGAAGTGGTTCCATCTCTTATTGAAAGGATTTCAAGCAAGCAAGAATCTGATAAGATGTTGAGGAGGATCATCAAAAGAGTCAGGAAGGGTCAGTGTCCTAGTTTTGAAATCGATGGTCAAGGAACACTAAGGATTAATAGGAGAATCTGTGTCCCGAATGATAAGGATTTGAAGCAGGAAGTCTTATCAGAGAGTCATCATTCCAAATTGAATATTCATCCGGGAATTTCGAAGATGTACAAAGATATGAGGAGAGTCTTTTGGTGGAAGGGCATGAAGGAAGATGTAGCTGCTTTTGTGAATAGTTGTGCCATCTGCCAACAAGTTAAAGGTGATCAACAGAAATCTGCCGGGTTATTGCAACCTTTGGAAATTCCGAATTGGAAATGGGAAATGATCTCGATGGATTTTATTGATGGTTTGCCTAGAACTAGGAAAGGGAATGATGGTATATGGGTTATTTTGGATCGTTTAACTAAGAGTGCCCATTTTATACCAGTTAAGGCAACCCGCACTGCAGTTTCTTTGGCGGAAATTTTCTTGAAGGAGATAGTTCGATTGCATGGTGTTCCAGTCAGCATAGTAAGTGATCGTGATCCTATTTTCACTAGCAAATTTTGGAAAGCTCTGTAATCAGCAATGGGAACAGATTTGAGATTGAGTACAACCTATCATCCTCAAACGGACGGACAGACGGAGAGGCTTAATCGTATTCTTAAGGATATGCTGCGGGCTTGTGTTTTAGATTTTGGAGGATCTTGGAAGGACCATCTTCATCTAGTGGAATTTTCTTATAATAACAGTTATCAAGCGAGTATCAAGATGGCTCCTTATGAAGCTTTATACGGAAGACCGTGTAGATCCCCATCTTGTTGGATTGAATCGAAGGATCGTCTTGTGCTCGGACCCGATCTTATTCGTGAAGTTTCTGCGAAGGTTGAGCTTATCAAGAAAAGAATGAAAGCTGCTCAAGATCGTCAGAAGAAATATGCTGATAGAAGACGAAGACCATTGGAATTTGAGATCAGAGACTTGGTTTTTGTTAAAATTTCCCCAATTAAAGGTGCTATAAGATTTGGAAAGACGGGAAAACTTGCTCCGAGATACATTGGACCATTTCGAGTATTGGAGAGAATTGGAGCTATAGCCTGCAGGATTGAATTGCCAGAGCGTATGTCTGGGATTCATAATGTATTTCATGTATCGCATTTGAGGAAATTTGTCCATGATCCATCACTGGTTGTAGAACCAGTAATTCAAGAAGATTTGGAAGTGGAACCCAATTTAACTGTGGTCAGAAATCCAGTTCGAAATGTGGATCAAGACGAGAAGCAACTCAGGAACAAAGTGGTGAAACTCGTCAAGGTGCAATGGAGTGAGGATCCCAGAGATTGTACCTGGGAAACTCTCGATAGTTTTAAGAATGCTTTTCCGGATTTATGTTCGGATAACTAGTGATGTTTGTTAGAATAGACTGTTTGTTTGTTTGCTATTGTATGAATGATATGTTTGTTTGGATTGTTAATATAAAAGCTTTTGAATTAACTGTTGTTTTAAATTTCGGGGACGAAATTCTTTTAAGGGGGGAGGAATGTAACAACCCGAAATTTTGGCAATATATTATAATAAATATTTAATCTAATTTAAATTAAATACAAGCTTTTCAATTTTTAAAACTGATGAGATCTTTGATATTTAACAGTTATACGTTTTATAAAAGAAAGTTTTGATTTGAAAATTTAAAATAGAATGCTTCAAAACCATTTAATATAGAATCTCTCTTACTCCATAAAAAAAATCAAAGACTCTATATTTTATTCCTTGATAATATACATATGAATACAATTGTAGTTTTTAAAATGATAAAGTTTAGGAATAAACAAACATAGTAATATTAAACATAAATATGAACTTAAGTATAAAACAATATAAATGATTATAAATATAAACATACAAAACTAGTATAAAACATAATTATAAATTATAAGATGTAATTAAAGTAATAAATATACAAATATAAGTTATAACTTGAAATATATAAATACAAGTGTATGAACATGAGAACACTATAATATTAGTATAAGTATAAATGAACAAATAAATGAAGTATTGGATAATAAAAGTTTAAATATATTTATGCATAAGAAAACAAAAGTTTTCACTTCAAATATAATAAAAACAGATCATTGTCTTGTATAAAATAAACAAAATCTGAAAACATTAATTACATGCTATCTTAAATAAAAGCAAAAGCATTAATTAGCACAACATTTTGTTCATGTAAGTACTACAGCCGAAATCTCTTTATCACTTCATACTGCAGTGTACATCACTTAGCCAATAAAAAGAAAGGATAACAATACAAATAGTAACTGCCTACATACCACCTATATTATTAAGTAACTTCTATATATATATATATCCATCATACTTTTAAGTTCGATCATAAAAACTTAACTAAACTTAAGGGCAAACCTGAGAATCAAAGAAGGAGGAAACATAAATATTTGTTGCTTTGTAAACTTAAAATAAAATTCAAAACAGGAAACTAAGAAGAGAAGGTTTTAGGAAATTTCACCTGTAGTGTCTTCTTCAACACTTACTTTCTGTTCAACAGTTATTAGGTGAGTAAACTTATTATTTTAAATTTAAATTTGTATATTTAACTTACAAAGATATGTGCTTTGATGTCTGCTTTAAACATGTTGTCTTGAATACTTCCTGTTGCTCTGTAATATATGAAGTTGTTCTTCAGGAGCTTTGAATATCTGAACAGAGTAAAGCAAAGAAATTGCAAATACTTCTTCATGTAAATGTTTTAAAACTTGGGTATTGATGCAAACTTAAGTTGTTATCCAAATCAAAGGCTTACAATCTAGTTTTGAGGTTTAACAGTATTTTATCAATACTGTTTATTCAAGTATCAAGAAAAAGAGAATTAAAGTCAAAAATTTGAATGTTTAAATTTGTAAATTCAATAACAAAATCTGATTTCGTATACATAATTAGGATTTTTAGCATAAAAATTTTGATTTATAAACAAAGATATTCAGAGCAATTTTAAAAAGTTGTAATGGATTTTCGTCAAATTTGGATGATTGAGTTGATTTTAATTTCTGTAAATTGATATGAAACAAGCTTGTAATCCATTTGACACAAGAAAAATGTCAAATTATTTTTCGAATACATAGATTATGAGTTTGGGATTAAAGTAGGGTTTTGGTCATGAGTTTTACTGGGCTCTGTAAATTTTCGTTCGCGACTCACTGGATGGATCGAGTGTGACGTGTGTCAAAGGGGAGGTTAGGCAGGGACTGGATGTGGTGTAGGCGGAGTGGTTTCGCCTTCGGTGGTCATGGATGGTGGGGCGGGCCATTTTTCTCGATGACGTTCGTACCTTGGGTTCTAGCATCAGGTCATTTTTTGATCTGATAATCTTCGAAGGGATTTGAGTTTGAATTTTGGTAGTTGAGACGTTTTGGGATTTGCTGGTGGTAGCGCAAGTCGCCGGAGGCGAGGCGAGCCACCGTGCACGTGCACGATGGCGAGGTGATGTTCGTTGGACAGTGAGTCGTCGCGTGCTCGTACTCGTGGAATTTGAGGGTTGCTTCGGGTTTCTCTTCGGGGTCGCATGCGTGAGAGTGGCTTCTGTGTTTATTTATAACTTTACTTTAACTAAAAAAAATGAGAAGAAGAAGAAACTGGGAAAGAAGAAGGAGGTGAATGGGAAAAGAGACGCGGGGTAACGCACGGGAAAACTCGAGACTGTCTTGAGTAAAGATGGTGCTGCCTCGGGTCCAGTTCTTACGGACGTGTATAATGATTTAGTTTTAGTATGTGTTATAACTAAGTTAAGTTAGCAATTAGTTAGTTAGGTTAATATTTGGTTTAAGGGTTTAATAAGGTAAATATGTAAAGATAGGTGATTAATAATAAGTAGTTAGAATGTTAATTAATTTATACTTGAAATTTCAAATTGATAACTTTAAATTAATTTTGGTAAATAAAATAAATCATATGTTAAATCAATTTAAATCTTAAGAACGTTAGCTAATTACTTGAAGTTAATTAATGGAAATTAACTTAAGTGATTAATCAGGAATTATACTTTAATTAAATTGATAATAATTGATTTATTAAAGTAATTTGTGATAATTAAATAGTAATTCATGTTTAATAAGTAAGTTATTAATTAACAATTAAAAATAAATTAATTAACTGAGTAATTAAGTAACAATTGATGGATAAGAGTTAATTAATTAAGAAATTAATTAAAGATTAGATGATTAATAAATTAATAATTAATGATAACTAATTAATTGATCATTAATAAGCTAATTAATCAGTGATTAATTAAGTAGAATAAAGTAGTTTATCCTTGAGCAATAAATTAAGTTAAGTAAACCAAACTGTTTGGTATGCATTGATAATTTTGTTTGATTTACTTTGATACCTGTTGATGATTTTTCTGTGATATGTTATAATATATTATGAATATCTGTGATAACTGTGTATGATCTATCTGTTATATCTGCTATGTGAATTCTGATATTAAATTAATAAACTGTTTAAGTTAATTAGACAACTTGGCCCTTAAAATGGCGTTTGGATTCCGATGAGACCGAGATCGGAAGAATCAATTTTGATTCTCCGAAAACCACATCAATCCAAATTAAACGATAGGTCATGACTTATCATATGGTGATCGAGATGGTGTTTCAGAATGCAAGGGTTACCGTCGTTAACTCTGAGGGTGATTCCAAAATGAGTGTAACGAGATAATGCCTTCGGTTTCGTTCGAACCCGGAACGAACTTGTATGGATTGAATGCTTTCAGCACATCGTCAGGCGGACGATGAGCATTCTAAGAATATTGTTGAATAAAGGTAATCTCACCCTCAAGCCTCATCAACCGGGAATGGCTAAAACAGAGGAGATGCAGCAAGGTTAGGTGGGTCATGCCCAAGCAGGACAAGATATTCCCCTGTCTAGATGTCCCTTTTTATTTCGGCTGTGTGTGCAGTTGTTTGCCACAACTGCGGGGTTATCTTGTTCGGGACTATTCAGTAAGGAATAGTTCCGGCCTTGTGTTGTAGGGGGTCGGGAGTGATCCTCGGTACGGTGATCTAGGTCCCGTACTGTGACGGGCGGTACCCCAGTAGCCCTGCCATTGTTGGAAACCCATTTTCCCTACGTGACCCTACGGTTTTGATTTGTATTACCCACTTTCGTGGCTAGTAGCTGGAATTTAATGAATGTAACAATTTCGGCTATTTTCTATTTCCTTGAAAACCCTAGACACTATTATAATATCACTGAAGTTCCTATAAAATGTTTTGGTTAGCGTAAGGTAAAAACTTATCCGTATTTATCTGTGGGGAGTCTTACGTGATACCTTTATTTTCAAATGATTTTCAAAGTTAAGCAATTTTAACCTGTTTACTCATACCAGACCCATGTCTGACCCGGAGTTTATATTTTGTTTTTCATAAACTCTTGGGTACTCAAATTTTTATGAGTAGCTAAGTGATAGGTATTTGGGAGCGTTGATTTTCTGGAGAAGCTATTTTGGATAAGAAGACCAGACGTATGTATCTATATATGTAGTTCCGCTGTGTAGTTAGTGTATGCTATATTTTGGATGTATGTATGGACACATATGTATATGACAGTCCTGTTGTATGATATTGTATAACTCTGATGTATGTATAACTATGTAATAGTTATGTGATGTATTATATTTTGTTCCATTCCGCTGTGAGATTCTGATGTTGTTATTCTTTCTTTCTATTCTTTTCTATTTCTATCCCTTTCTTTCTTAATGATGAAACGTCTTTCTGGGGTTAGAAAGGCGGGTCGTCCATTTGTCATAAGCTTTCTCCAAATCGATAAAAACCATGTGTAAATCCTTTTTTTGCTCCTTAAACCTCTCTGTAAGTTGTCTTATCAAGAAAATAGCCTCCATGGTCAACCTCCCAAGCATGAAACCAAATTGGTTTTTGAAACGCTTGTCATTCTTCTTAATCGATGTTCGATGACTCTCTCCCAGAGCTTCATCGTATGACTCATAAGTTTAATTCCTCTGTAGTTTTCGCAACTTTGGATATCTCCTTTATTCTTAAAAATTGGAACTAGAATGCTTCTCCTCCACTTATCTGGCATCTTGTTTGATTTGAAAATATTATTAAACAACTTAGTCAGCCAAGCTATCCCCGCATCCCCAAGGTATCTCCACACCTCAATGGGGATGCCATCAGGCCCCAACTCCTTGCCTACTTTCATCCGTTTTAGCGCATCCTTTACCTCGGATTCTTTAATTCTATGAACAAAATGCCTACGGTGTCATCAAAAGAGTCATCTATCTCGATCGTAGTGCTGTCACATTCTTCATTAAATAGCTTGTTGAAGTAATCTCTCCATCTATTTTTTATCTCATCGTCCTTAACCAAAAGTCTATTATTAGCATCTTTGATGCATTTAACTTGATTAAAGTCTCTTGTCTTCCTTTCACGGAGCTTAGCTATCCTATAGACGTCTTTTTCACCCTCCTTCGTACTTAGCTTATGATACAAGTCTTCATACGCCCGACCTATTGCTTCACTCACCGCTCTCTTTGCGTTCTTCTTTGCCACTTTGTACCTTTGCATGTTGTCCTCGCTCCTAAGATGATGCAAGCACTTGTAGCATTCTTTCTTCTCTTTGATAGCCTTTTGTACATCACTGTTCCACCACCATGAATCTTTAGGTTCGCGTTTATTTTCTTTCGTTACCCCAAACACCTCAGTAGCCACTTTCCGAATGCGTGTTGCCATCTCATCCCATATGTGATTTGATTCTCCTTCCAAATTCCACGCCCCCTTCTCCCATCACTCTATCCTTAAACGCTCATGAAGCGTCTCCTTTGAGCTTCAACCATTTCGTCCAACTAATCATGGCTCATTTATCCTGTCAAACACGTATCCGAAGACGAAACTCCGATATCAAAAGCTAATGTTGTGAGACGACACATTCTCCAGGTATGACTTTGCAATCCACACAAGCTCGTTTGTCATTTCTTCTAGTAAGGACAAAATCAATCTGGCTACAGTGTTGACCACTACTAAAAATAACTAAGTGTGCCTGTCTCTTTCTAGAGAAGGTATTAGCTATCATGAGGTCATAAGCAATAGTAAAACTTAGAATTTCTTCACCTTCTTGGTTCCTATCGCCATATCCAAAACCACCATGTACTCTCTCAAATCCACCACTCGCCGAACCAACATGCCCGTTGAAATCTCCTCCTATGAAAAGTTTTTCGCTACTAGGCACATCTCTAACCAAAATATCTAACTCTTCCCAGAAGTTCCTCTCGACGGCTTCGTTTAGACCTACTTGTGGGGCATAGGCACTAATGACTTTCAGAATCATATCGCACACTACCATCTTGACTAGAATAATCCTATCTCCTTGTCTCTTAACGTCGACAACTCCGTTTCTAAGGTTCTTGTCAATTAAGATGCCTACCCCTTTCTTGTTACGTTCTTTTCTCGTGTACCATAACTTGAAGCTTGTATTCTCCACCTCCTTTTCTTTCTGCCCCGTCCATTTGGTCTCCTGAACGCATAACATATTTACACGTCTCCTAGTCATAGTATCAACTATCTCTCTTAGCTTTCCTGTTAAAGATCCTACATTACAACTACCTAACCGAATCCTACTATCGTAAATTTATAGTGCATGTTTTATATTTCATATAAAATACATACTTTAATTAAAAAGTCCACTGTGTAAAATTTTGTATTATTCATTTGAGATTTTAAAATTTTGATCAATTTTGAATTTTTAGTTATGATTCGATGTAAAGTAACAAAAGTATAACAATTTTTTTATGAAACTACACGATTTCTTCTCCGTTTATTTATTGTCCCGGTTAATTTGTCTTATTTTTTTTTAATTTTTATATATTTGTTGTATTTTTTAATTTTTTATAAGTTTTTTCAATATATGAAAAGCAAATCTGGAATTTAGAGCGGAACCGGAAATTTGACCGGATTCCGTTCCGGCTATGAACGGAATCGAAACGAAATCACTGAAATAACCGAAATTCCGCCGGAATTTCCATGATATATACATTAAATGCCGAAACAGTGAAGCAAATGTAAGATGAATAAAAAGAGATAGACAAAACGTGGGGGAATAATCCGATTTAAAGTTAATCCATCGAACATGTTTGGATGTAGCTGCGTGGGTGGTATAAGTGCAACATTTCAATCATCTCACACCTATGTAGCTGCGTGGGTGGTATAAGCGCAATATTTCAATCATCTCACACCTCAGTGCTTCAGTGTTGTTCATGTTGCTTTTGGTACTCTAAATTGTTGCTTGCAGCAGCTTCCATGCGTTGCCTGTAAAAAAGAAGAGTTAACAATACATTCCATTGTGGTTGTAGTTAATTTGTCCATATTGACTGTTATCGACAACTAAATACCCATGGTGGAAGGGTTATCACACTGTTTATATTGTTTCTTGATCACCTACAAAATAAAGTGTTGGTAAGATTAGTGATAAATTTACAGTAGGTAAGGTGGTCTGACATAAATGTTAAAGGAGGCGCATGCACATGTACCTATAAGGTTTTTAAAAAACTCTCGGTAAACAATATTTTCCGTATGCCTTTCTCGATCACCCTCATTCTCACCCAACATTATTTTTAAGCCACCGCGAGAAGCTGTTCTGAAGACTGCTACATATAGATGACCACGTGCAATTACTGGATGAGGTAAATAAATCCTTATGCGATTGAGCGTCTGTCCTTAACTTTTGTTTATGGTCACAGCGAAGCAAACTTTCACTGAAAACAATCTACGACGTAGAACAAAGGGCCATTTTGTGTCATCTGGTGCGAGAATTATCCTAGGATTTAAAACTTTTCGACTAACATTATTTCCAGTTACAATTTCAGCTTCAATGACCTTTGAAGCTAATTGTGTAACAATCAGTCTTGTTTCATTACATAAACCTAAACTCTGGTTTAAGTTTCTAAGTAGCATTATTGGAACGTCCACTTTCAATTGCAAATCATGGTTTTGCAGCCCAAATACTTTAACTGTGTTTAAAAACTCTGTAGGGTACACTATATGATGATCTTCGATTGTATCACATATTGGGCTTATTGAATCAGCGCTTAAATAACTTTTCAACGCACCTCCTATAATACCAATTACATATGAATTAATCTCCTCTACGGTGTCATTACTAGGAGCTAAAATGCACCTATTTTGGAAAAAAATTGTTGCCAACAAATTCTGCCCTATTTGTGGATATATGCAATCTACCATAGCCTTAATAGAGTTAGTGGTTAATGCTATTAACTAGTCCTCAAGTATTTCAATCAAAGTAGGATTATCACCATCTTTGTTTGGAATAGTGGTAGCTTCCCCTCACCTACGTTTAGGATCCATTTTGAAAATCTGCATATTTTGCTGAACTCTTCCGTCGTATGGTTATCTAAATGGAGTCGCATGTTTGTCTTCAAGAGGAACACCTTACAACTATTCCATAGTAGTGATTGATTGATTGGAGAGTTTACAATCATTTGCCTTGTACCCTTGGGAATTATGGGCAGGGTTTGTCTAAAATCCTGCCTAACAATACTGTTTTACCACCAAATGAAAAGCTCATATGATTGGACGAATCAGTTGAAACTATATCGGCAAGACTTTTTTCAAGGGCTTCTAGAGCATTCCTATGAATTATATGAGTCTCACCCCAAATAATTAAATATGTCCGTCTAAATCAGCCAAACATGATTACTTAGAGATATAACACTTGAACAATCATCAACGTTTATTGGAATTTTAAATTTGGAATGAGCTGTCCGATCACCTAGAAGCAGCAGTGACACAACACCAAAAGAGGTAACTGCTAAGACAATTCTACCTTCAGATATCAAGCTGCTTATTATTGTTTTCCACAAGAATGTTTTCCTAGTTCCTCCACTATCGTATACAAAAAAGAAACCATCCTCGTGTTTGTGTGCGAACTCGTGAACACAATCGAATACCTTTTGTTACTCAGTATTCTGAAGTGGTAACAGCATGTTGACTTCCTCCTTAAGCGCATCGAAGTCATACCCTTCTTCCTCCAATATCAGTGCGTTACCAGCATGGTTGTCACAAAGATTGTCGGTGTTGGAAATGGACAAATACTCCTTTAATGATCTATTGTTTCTGTTTAAAAAAATTTCAACTTCTAAAACTGTGCTTGACATTACCTCCAACTCAATACTCTTGTCGGAATTAAATGTTTATTGATGCTTTATATGCCACGCTATGTCTTCAGACATTGACAAAATGTTTTATCCACAATTGCCCTGGGTTTAATACCACAAAGAAAAGAAGCAGGGTCACAAACATTTCTTTGATCGAAGATGAGGTAGCCCATAAACTTGCTTCTGTTATTGCAGCATCCCATTCATTGTCGTAATTAGATTTTGCGTGAAACTGATTCAAGAGAAAATTTTTATTGAAGCGGAAATTTGATTATTGTATATTGTAGACAGAATGAAATGTTTGATAAAAACAAATGAGAGAGTTACATATGATGTACATGTATCTGTAATACACACACACACACACACACACACAAAATATTATGTACTAATGGGCTAACATGACCCAAAGCCCAATTCTCCAAAATGCTTTATAAAAGATGATAGTATTGTGGCCGTTTGATCTTCTGTGTGAACGGCACTGATTGAAATGAGAGATAAGTTATCCATCTTTATATTTTGCTGATTCGATTTCTGATGTATTCTAACTCTCCCCCTCAAACCCTACTTCGGCTAGGGTTTGCGGCGATTTACCCCTCAATTTGGTCGATCAATTTATGTAAGTTTCCGAGTAGAAAAATTTGTCCAGAAACTTGAGAGAAAGGAAGAGATCTAAGAAGATGCTCATATTTGATATGAGATTCTCAGATTGTAGAAATTATAGTTGTAGCTCTCTCTGCTTAAATATTGTGCTTGACGACTTGAGTATTCTTCTGAAAGTCTTCATCTTTGTTGCCCTGTTGATTGAGCATTTGTGAGCTGTTGTCAACGCTTTCGGCTTTAAGTCTCTTCCTGAACCATGTAAAGTTTTTCTTTAACAGAGGTTTGGTTAGAATATCAGCAGTTTGGTAAGTACAATGTATGTGATTTACAGCCAGTTTTCCTTTGTTTACTTGTTCTCAAACAGAATATAGATCCAATTCGATATGCTTTGTTCTTGCATGAAGAATAAGTGTAGTTAGGTGTGTTGTGCTTAAATTGTCACACCAAATGGTTGTTTTGTTCTCTGTCTTGATTTGTAGTTCACTTAAAAGTGATTCTATCCACATAATCTCAGCTGTAGCATTAGCTAAACTTCCAAACTTTGCCGGTGTGCTTGACCTTGACACAGTTGGTTGCTTTTTTGAACACCATGAAACTGGATTTTGGCCCAAACAAATGCAATAACCTGTAGTTGACCTCCTATCATCTGGGTCTGTGGCCCAGTCTGCATCAGCATACCCTGTGATATTTATAGCTTTGCTTGCTTTTAAAGTTAGACCGAAGTTTAGGGTGCCTTTAAGATATCTTAAGATTCTTTTTACTGCTTTCCAATGAATGTCAGTTGGATTTGCATGTATAGGCTTGCCTTATTAACACTGTAACTGATATCTGGTCTGGTGATTGTTGCATATTGAAGAGCACCAACTATGCTTCTGTACTGGCTGTCATTTTGAATAGTTTCACCTTTGTACTTAGAAGATGAACATTACTCACCATTGGAGTAGATAATGAATTAGCTTGGTCCATTTTGGCTTTGTGTAGTATTTCTGTAATATACCTTTTCTAGTTTAGCTGAACAGTTGTATCAGACACCCTCTTAACTTCTATGCCCAAAAAGTAGTTTAGATTACCAAGGTCCTTGATTGTGAATTCTTGGTTTAGATGCTTTGTTAGATTATTGATTTCCTGCTCACTGTTACCTGTAATAATAAAGTCATCAACATATATTAGTACATATATTATTAAATTGTTGCTGAATTTTGTAAATAATGAGTTGTTAAATTTTATTGGAAGATATCCCAAACTGATCATTGTATCCTTTAGCTTACCACACTCTAGGTGCTTGCTTTAGTCCATATATAGCTTTATGCAATTTGCATGCATGTTCTTCTTTTCCTTTCTGTCTGAAGCCATGTGGTTGTTCCATATATATCTCTTCCTGCAAAATACCATTCAGAAAAGCATTGTTAACATCTAATTGCTTGATGCTCCAATTTCTGTATAAGGCAAGTGTAATAACAATTTTTATAGTAATGGGTTTCACAACAGGAGAGAAAGTATCATTAAAATCAAAGCCATGCTGTTGTGAAAAACCTTTAGCTACTAGTCTTGCCTTATACTTGAAAATTGAACCATCTGCATTTCTTTTTAACTTATAAGTCCACTTGCAGCCTATAATATTTTTATTCTTTGGCTTGGGAACGAGACTCCAAGTCTTGTTCTTCATTAATGCCTCATATTCATCAAGCATGGCTGTTTTCCAGTTTTTGTTTTGCATGGCTTGATCATGTGTACTAGGTTCTACTGCATCCAGAACTGCATTGAAAATCTTTGGTTTGAATATGCCACTCTTTGATTTGTAACCATGTGATGCCTGATACTGTCTGTATTTTGTTGACGACTGGTTCCCTCTGTTTCTGATTGTGTATCAGTGTCATTGATTTGTGAATTGCCTTGAGTTTGATGAGATGTAACTTGTGCACTAGTTCCTTATTGAGATGGTTGCTCAGGTACAGTGGCAGATTCAGTTTGAGTATCTGCTGATTCATGTCTAAGCTCATGACTTTGAGAGTCAGGATAGTTTGCCTCCTATTTGTTACTCTGATGAGTAGCTTCTCCCTAAGGCTGCATTACTACAAATGGTGGACTAGATATTGGTGGTAATGACTCTTTAGTACTATACACTTTACTTGTTGTCTTGATATTCTCTTCCTTAAAAGGAAAAATCTTTTCATTGAATACCACATGTCTAGAAATAAAAAGTTTACCATTTTTATCTAAGCATTTGATTCCCTTTTTATTGAAAGCATATCCTAAGAATGTATATGGGGATGACCTAAAGCTCAATTTATGTGCATTATAGGGTCTAATGTATGGAAAGCATAAACACCCAAACACTTTAAGA
This sequence comes from Allium cepa, assembly GCA_030765085.1. NCBI lineage: Eukaryota > Viridiplantae > Streptophyta > Magnoliopsida > Asparagales > Amaryllidaceae > Allium > Allium cepa. The sequence continues at coordinate 72,362,740 of CM060946.1, read as the reverse complement.
CTGGGATAATCTGGATCAATATTAAATAATACTTCAATAAGACATTTTAAATTCAGAACTTTTGATGGCAGTCTATTAATCAAGTAGACTGTAGTAGCAAATGCACCAGGCCAAAATTTTAGTGGCATAGATGCTTGTGCCAGTAAAATGAGTCCAATTTCAACAATTTGCCTATGTCTTCTTCCAATTAGGCCATTCTGCTCAGATGTATAGCGGCACGTAGTTCTGTGATTGATTCCTTTTTTTTGAAAAAACTCCTTTAATGGAAGATACTATGTTCCACCATCAGATTGAAAGTTTTTGACCTTGTAGTTAGTTTGATTTTCTACATGTGCTATGAATTGTAAAACTGCATTATGAGTTTCAGATTTTGACTTTAAAAAATATATCCACACATATCTAGAATAAGCATCAACAAAAGAGATATAATATTTATATCCATAATCTGTGTGTATTGGGGCAGGGCCCCTTAGATCAATAGCTACCAATTTAAGTGGTTTGCTGTATTGAGTTTTTGAATCTATGAATGGTAGCTTATGACTCTTACCCATATGACAATATGTGCATGTATGGTAAAGAGATATTATCAACAGAAATATGATTCTTAGTCAGTACATGCTTAACAATTGTGACATTTGGATGTCCAAGTTTACAATGCCACTTATCAAATGTCTCACCAGTTTCATATTGTTTGACTTCTGAATTATTACACCAATTTCTTTTAAAGCCTGATTTTCTTGAATTATCCACACTGAACTTGTACAACTCCCTACACTGTTTACCCTGCAAAAGTATTTTCTCAGTTAGGATATCCTCAACTAAGCAGTGATGTGGGTAGAATTCAAAATGGACATTGTTATCTCTTGCAAAATGAGACACACTTAGTAAGTTTTTTCCTGATGAGTGGTACCCTCGACGGATTATTTAGATACAGTTGTCTTTTACCCATGATATAAGACTTACCAGTGTGTGTAATTGCAACAAATTTGCCATTACCCATATGTATTGTATTCATACCTTTGTACTCCTTGTTTCCAAGATTGAGATTAGCCAGGTTGTTGGTGATATGGTTAGTTGCTCCTGAATCAGGATAACAATCTTCATCTTGAATATGTTCTGCTCTTGCTATTTCAGTTTGTGAAGTTTTCATATTTGATTGATTGCTTTTATCTTGTTGGATGTGTGCCATATTGGCACTGTAGTTTGAATTTCTTTGACTATTGGACCCTTGACCTGGAATATTGTTAAGATTCAATCTAAAATAGCATTTTGCTGCTGTGTGACCAATTTTTTCATAGATCTGACATTTGGGTCGATTATTGATATTCCATTTACCCCTTCCTCTTGATCTGTTTGAATATGCTCCTCTTTGAGTGGACATATCACTTTTACTATTGTTCTGGCCTGTGCTCTTATAATTTGCAGCAAAATTGATAGATAAATCAGATTCTTGTGGTTTCTTTATATCTATTCTTGCCTCATGTGACAACAAAATAGAGTTCACATCATCCATTGATGGTAAATTTCTTATTGATGTTATAATTGCCACCACGGCTTCATATTCATCACCTAACCCATTTAGTATAGTCATGATCTGCTCTGAATCAGAGACCTTCTGGTTAGATGCTTCTAATGTATCACATGTAGACTTAATCTTGAATAGATACGCTCTCACACTGAGGCTATCCTTCTTGATATTGTGAAGCTATCTTTTATGAAACAACACCTTTGCTGCTGATTGTGAATTAAACACTTTTTCAATAGTTGACCATATATCACTTGCAATCTTACAACCTATAACATGTGGTAACAAGTTTGCATTTATAGAAGATAACAACCATGAGCATATGAGTCTATCTTGCCTATGATGTTGAACATAATCCTCATTGCTAAAAATCTTATTTTCTCGATCAGCGATACATTTTGGGGGAATAGGAAGGGTTCCAAGAATGAATCCTTCAAGACCATATCTTTTTATGGCTGTCTCCACCTGCAGTTTCCACAAAAGATAGTTATCATCAGGTAGATGTACTGTAATTAGTTGACTTTGTGGACTAACTACAGTTTTAACCAGTTTCTCCACATTTGAGTGATGTGCTGAGATTCATTTCCACTAATTAGGGTTTCTGAATGTCCTTCAAACATGATGATTACAACTGCTCGACAAAGGCAGAGGGAAACAAGGCAGAAACAGAGACTTCTTGATAAGAGACTGGATCAAGAATTTAGAAGCTGATCACAAATAGATTTGTTGCACCCAAAAGATCTCAAATGACGATACCTTTTCTGATGAGTTCTTTTATGGAATGGCTCTTTCTTTTTTTTGTTGATATTTTCTAAATTCTTGACTCTGATTTCTTTGATTTTGATTCTGTTTCGACCTCAGATTCACTGATGAATATTGTTGCAGCCAGATAGTAAGAGTTGGCGAGGCAATGATATTTGTTAGCTGAATATTCTTCTCAAGTGATGATATCTGATCTGATGAGAAGGAAATAATATATTTCTGCCGATGATTTCTTGTGTTTGATTTTCTGTTGAATCTTCTTGATTGATGCCGTTAGGCGTATTTTTGCTCTGATACCAAATTAGATTTTGCGTGAAACTAATTCAAGAGAAAAAATTTATTGAAGCAGAAATTTGATTATTGTATATTACAGACAGAATGAAACGTTTGATAAAGAAAATGAGAGAGTTACATCTGATGTACTGGTATCTGTAATATATATACAATATTATGTACTAAGGGCTAACATGACCCAAAGCCCAATTCTCCAAAATACTTTATAAAAGATGACAGTATTGTGGCTATTTGATCTTCTGTGTAAACGACATTGATTGAACTGAGAGATAAGTTATCCATCTTTATATTTTGCTGATTCGATTTCTGATGTATTCTAACTGTCGTCCTCCAACAGCCCTCTTGCAATAGAGGCAGATTTGAAACTGTCATGCAATTATCCATCAACCATTTTGATTTCTCAAAGCTAGTAGGTCCTCGAACAATATTTAGCAACATACATAGGTAAAATCTCTCGCTAGAAGCAGGATGAGCATAATACATTCTACCAATTGTATCCCCTTCTTGCTTCATTTCCACTCTTTTTCGGATTTATCCCACACCTATTTTGTAGGAAATTCTACGTATGTAAGTGCCCTTGCTTCAGGGTAAATGCCATTTGTTCGCAACTTTATGAACATGGTTTTGTCAAGATTTGGCCTCCTATGTACAGCTGATAAATCATCCACATCATTGAAGTAAACATTTTGTTCGCCAAGCATGTGAAACACAACCTCTCCACGACAGAATTTCGATACTAAATATCAAAACCAAATATCGTCCTACTTGCCTCTGAAGCAGAAATTACCTATAGTCTAGGTATGTATTTACCTCATTTATTTCAAGAACCAAGGAACATTCTTCATCTACGTTATTTTCTATTTCAACACTTGCTCTATCATGCCCTTTGTTTATGTATTTGAACAAGTACTTGACTGATCATGCTCTGTTACATATTTCGACGTTGATATGTGCTTGATTTTTTACAACTAAATCTATGTTGTGCAGTATAAGCCAACCATTATCCTGGTTAAACCCACCATCAGTTGTTATGGTTCGACCATTATTCCGTCTTCTGTAAACTGGAAAACCATTTTTGTCAAATGTTGTTTCATTGCAATAGTCTTTAGGATAATGTTTTGAACATGAATTACCAACCATACAAGGGAGTTTGGGTTTACATATCCACAGGGCCCGTGTATCATATATTGACAAACGAACTAGTATGCAAATGGGTTGGAGTTAATATCTGTAATTTCTGCACAAACAACATTGTTGACGTCGGCGACAATCTTTGGTCGCTGATCTCCGCAAATGAATACAAGTATGTGCGCATGTGGTAGATCCCCATTTTTGAAACTCAATTGTGTATATCACTGAAAAGATAAAAATGTTATACGTCTAGTATACCAAAACAGAGAATAATCAAATATAAACTCGTCGCACAAGTTTATAACTCAGATTTCCACTACACTGGAATTCTGTAGTAAATATTACAACAATATGAACGTTGTAAATGAATTACAACAACAGCGTTATACTATTTTGAATAAACAGTATAACAAAATAGAAGAAAGAATTGAGAATTCTAACCGGATAATGTCTGAGGCTCGTCGTAACGATTTCCTTAAGAATTTTATTAAAAATTCTCCCAAGATACAACAGACGTAATCTGCACGAGATTGTGATGTGTATGATCTTCTGTGTGATAGGACTGAAGATGATTTTAAGAGATGAAGGGATAGAAGAGATTGTTCGGTTTGGAAAAAAAATGAGTGAGGAAAGTGATCAGGTTTCCTCCTTATTTATAGTCGAATTCCCAACTGCTGCATCCGTTGGAAAAAGCCGCATCTCTTCATTTGCAATGTCAAAAAAGCGTTACTGTTCGCAATAGTCACTTTCTTTCATTTGCAACGCTGCAGAACTGTTGCTGTTTGCAACAGTCGCATCCATTCATTTGCAACGGTCCAGAAGTGTTTCTGCTTGCAACAGTCACTTCCTTTCATTTGCAACGCTCCAGAACTGTTGCTGTTTGCAACAGTCGCGTCCGTTCATTTGCAACGGTCCAGAACTGTTGCTGTTTAAAACGTCGCATCTCTTAAAAAACCTGCATCTATTCAAACAGTAAAACTGTTCACTTTTATTTACCAAAAATATAACCGGGTCGGGTCCGCTCATATTAGACCCGCACCCGGCCCGGTTCGGTCGGTCGGACGGGCGACGGCGCGCGCGTGTGTGTTAGTCCATGGCCATATAGGTCCTCCCCCTCGCACAAAATATACTTGACCCTAAGGGCCAATATAGGGGATGAGAGTATATAATATATACAAGAAAATGGACATATTTTTGGTGATGTGGGATATATCTCATTCACCATCTAAAAGGAATCCAACAATCCCCCACATGAATGATGATATATCTCTCCCCCACACAAAGTGTAATATCACACAGTTCATATGAAAATAATGCTGTATCGAGGATAAGTAGATATTTCACTTTGAACTTTCCTTAGTTAAAACTTATCGGATATACTTGGCTAATCGGTGAATTATTTCATCTTGAACCGTCAGCCGTTATTGTATAACCAGACAATAAGCGTTACAAAGCATTATTTCCCTTCACATCCAATCTCTTGGTTGTGTTCATTTTGGTCCTGAACAATTTTTGGTTCTGCGAGTGTTTTTAGAGAATAAAAGCCTTTGAATATTCTCATAGAGCCGACCCAACTCACACTAACATAGGTGATCGCAACCATTAAGAGTATCCTACATATACCCCACTTGTTATTGTCAAGATATGATCATCATTAAAAAACATAGTTTTAACCTTTAAACACCTCTGTAGGCATGCATTTATATTTTGCACCATAGGAATGGAGTTGGACTATGTCCACGTAAATGCATTACGTCTTGAGTTATTCAGAACTGGTTTGCCTTATTGATCCTAGTCCGTGGGATCTCCAGTTGCTAGGATAGGTTTTCGTATAAGATAACTCTTGATGGTTTAGGCTTTTAAGCCCATTCCCCTCGATGCGCAGTCAATTTTCTCTCTTGATAAACCTTTAGTAAATGGATCCGCTAGGTTATCATTTGTTCTCACATAATCTATGGAAATTGTTCCATTTGAGAGTAACTGCCTTACTGTATTATGGCGTCGACGAATATGTCGTGACTTTCCATTATACACAAAGTTTTGCGCCCTGCTTAGCGCTGCTTGGTTATCACAGTGTATGCATATGGCCGGTACAGGTTTAGGCCAAAACGGAATATCTTCTAAAAAGCGACGAAGCCATTCTGCTTCTTCGCCTGCTTTATCTAATGCAATGAACTCTGATTTCATAGTGGATCGAGCTATGCATGTTTGTTTAGTAGATTTCCATGACACCGCTGCCCCTGCTAGGGTAAAGACATAACCACTCGTTGATTTTGATTCCTCTGAATCTGCAATCCAGTTTGCATCACTATATCCTTCTAAGACGGCAGGATATTTTCCATAATGTAAGGAATAGTTAGTGGTATTTTTTAAATATCCAAGCACTCTCATTAGTGCTTTCCAGTGTTCCTTCCCTGGATTGCTTGTATACCTGCTCAATCGACTTACTTCATAAGCTATATCTGGTCTTGTGCAATTCATGAGATACATGAGACATCCTATTACACGAGAATATTCCAGTTGCATTACACTCTCATTAGTGTTTTTGTGCAGTACTTCTGATGGATTAAAAGGTGTATTTACTCCTTTAATTTCAAAATTTTGAAATCTTTCAATCACTTTGTCTACATAGTGTGACTGGGACAATTCAATTCTATTAGGAGTTCTTATTATTTTGATTCCTAAAATAACATCTGCAACTCCTAAGTCTTTCATATCGAAATTGCTAGTTAACATTTTCTTTATGGTCTCTATGACTTGAGTATTTGGACCAAATATTAGCATATCGTCTACATATAGACAAATCAGCACATATGATTGTCCAATTTGTTTATAATAAACACACTTATCGCATTCATTTATACGAAAACCATTTCTTATCATGACACTATCAAATTTTTCGTGCCATTGTTTTGGAGCTTGTTTTAGTCCGTATAATGATTTTACTTATCTACAGACTTTGTTTTCATTTTCTTTGGAAATAAATCCCTCAGGTTGCTCCATGTAAATCTCCTCATCGAGATTTCCATTTAAGAATGCTGTTTTTACATCCATCTGATGAATCTCTAGATTATAGATGGATGCAATTGCTATTAACATTCTTATAGAGGTTATTCGTGTTACCGGCGAATATGTATCAAAAAAGTCTACTCCTTTTTTTTTGACGATATCCTTTGGCTACTAATCTGGCTTTATACTTGTCGATAGAGCCATCTGCTTTCATTTTCTTCTTGAAAATCCATTTGCAGCCAATTGGTTTTATTCCTGGTGGAATATCAACAATTTCCCAAGTTTTATTACTTAGAATTGAATCAATCTCACTTTGGATTGCTTCTTTCCAACATGAGGATTCAGAAGATGACATTGCTTCCTTGTACGTTTGAGGTTCGTGTTCTAACATATAAGTTAAAAAATCCGAACCAAATGTTTTGGAAGTTCTTGCCCTTACGCTTCTTCTTGGTTCAACCTCCTCGTTGTCCTGATGAGTTTCATCTTTACATGTCTCATCTCTGTTATCTCTTGTCCTTTTTGGGACAGGATTTCCATCGTTTCTTTTATGTGGGAACACATCTTCAAAGAACGAGGCATCTCTTGATTCCATGATTGTATTTACATGAATATCATTTATATCAGACTTGAATACCAAAAATCTGTAGGCACTACTATTTTGGGCTGGCCCAAGATAATAACAATCTACTGTTTTTGGTCCAAGTTTGACTCTCTTGGGAGGCGGAACAGGAACTTTTGCCAAGCACCCCCACACTTTGAGGTATTTAAAGCTTGGTTTGTGTCCTTTCCATATCTCATATGGAATTGTTCCCGTTTTATTGTGAGGAACTTTGTTTAATATGTGATTAGACATATTTAAGGCTTCCCCCCACAAGTTTGTCGATAGACCAGAAGTTAAAAGCATGGCAATAATCATGTCTTTTAACGTTGTGTTCTTCCTCTCGGCTACACCATTTTGTTGTGGTGAATATGGAGCTGTTGTTTGATGAATTATACCATTTTCGGCACAGAATTGTTCGAATGGTGATTCATATTCTCCACCTCGATCAGATCTCAATATCTTGATCTTTTTATTTAACTGATTTTCTACCTCAGCCTTGTATTTTATAAACGCTGTTATTGCTTCATCTTTACTATTTAAAAGATATACATAGCAATATCGCGTATAATCGTCAATAAAAGTAATGAAATACTTTTTCCCACCTCTTGTAGGTAGTGACTTAAAATCACATAAATCTGTATGTACCAAACCTAATGGTTCGGTGCTTCTGTTAACAGATTTAAATGGTCGTTTGACCATTTTTGCTTCTACACATGTCTCACATTTGTATTTTTTATCTTCTTGGAATTTTGGAATTAATCCCAAGTTTGATAATGTTTTCATTTTACGGAAATTTATGTGTCCCAATCTATCATGCCAAAGTAAAATTTCATGCTCAAGCAAATAAGAAACTTCAATTTTATTAATAGCACAATCAGAATACATAGTTTTATTGCCGATAACGGCTACATTTGCCTTAAATAGGCCATCACATAAATATCCCCTTCCTATATATATTCCAGCTTTGGACAGAACCATCTTGTCTGACTCAAATACCATCTTGAATCCCTTCTTTGATAGGACTGCGCCAGAGATGAGATTCTTGCGTATGTATGGAACGTGGAGCACGTCATTCAACTTGACAGTTTTTCCAGAAGTAAACTTGAGGATTACTGTGCCACTGCCTTCAATCATGGAAACTGCAGAATTACCCATGTAGAGTTTTTCTTCGTGATCGAATTTCTGATATGTAGAAAACATGGTTTTATCAGAACAAACATGACGAGTAGCGCTCGTATCTACCCACCATTGGTTAGGATTCTGAACCAGATTGCATTCAGATACCACCGCCGAGAAGTTGGACTCGTCTACTTCCATGTTATCCACTATATTTGCCTCTTTATTGCGTTCCTTCTTGTGTCTGCAATCTTTAGCGGCATGTCCAACTTTTCCACAAACCCAACATTCGCCATTAAACTTCTTGGTTCGTTTGTTGTCTTTTGATTTGTTGTCTTGAGCTTTCCTTTTCTTCTGGAAACTCTTCTTTTTGTTTTTGGTCTTCGACCCTTCAGCTACAAATGCCTCCTCGCTTGATTTTGTAACTGCACGGTTGTCTGCCTCAACTTTTAATCGGACTATGAGATCCTGCAAAGAGATTTCCTTCTTTTTATGCTTTAGATAATTGCGGTAATCTCTCCACGACGGCGGCAGTTTTCCCGTGATGGCTTCAACCAAAAATGATTCTCCAACCTTATGACCTTCCACCTCGAGTTCATGAATGATGATTTGCAGTTCATGCAGTTGAGCGGTTACTGGTTTGGAGTCAACCATCTTGTAGTCCATGAATTTGTCTACAATAAATTTCTTAAGACTGATATTCTGCGTCTTGTATTTTGCGGTAAGTGCATTCCAGAGTTCTTTTGACGTCTTTAAAGGCTGATATACTTTGTATAGCACCTTGTCGAGACAATTCAGAATATAGTTTCTGCATAAAAAATCGGAATGCTTCCACATATTCACCTCTGCTTCCTTGCCTGGTGCAGGAATCGGTTCCTCCTCGTCGAGGTACTTTTGTAGACCGAGCGTGGTGAGATAAAATAACATCTGATTCTGCCATGTCAAGAAATCATCACCATCTCCCTTGAACGGTTCAGGTCTGTTGTGAGTAGTATTCTTTGAAAATTCTACAGTTGCCATCTCTGTTTTAGTAAGAAAACAGTAAAATTCTTAAGATGTTATACGTCTAGTATACCAAAACAGAGAATAATCAAATATAAACTCGTCGCACAAGTTTATAACTCAGATTTCCACTACACTGGAATTCTGTAGTAAATATTACAACAATATGAACGTTGTAAATGAATTACAACAACAGCGTTATACTATTTTGAATAAACAGTATAACAAAATAGAAGAAAGAATTGAGAATTCTAACCGGATAATGTCTGAGGCTCGTCGTAACGATTTCCTTAAGAATTTTATTAAAAATTCTCCCAAGATACAACAGACGTAATCTGCACGAGATTGTGATGTGTATGATCTTCTGTGTGATAGGACTGAAGATGATTTTTAAGAGATGAAGGGATAGAAGAGATTTTTCGGTTTGGAAAAAAAATGAGTGAGGAAAGTGATCAGGTTTCCTCCTTATTTATAGTCGAATTCCCAACTGCTGCATCCGTTGGAAAAAGCCGCATCTCTTCATTTGCAATGTCAAAAAAGCGTTACTGTTCGCAACAGTCACTTTCTTTCATTTGCAACGCTGCAGAACTGTTGCTGTTTGCAACAGTCGCGACCGTTCATTTGCAACGGTCCAGAAGTGTTGCTGCTTGCAACAGTCACTTCCTTTCATTTGCAACGCTCCAGAACTGTTGCTGTTTGCAACAGTCGCGTCCGTTCATTTGCAACGGTCCAGAACTGTTGCTGTTTAAAACATCGCATCTCTTAAAAAACCTGCATCTATTCAAACAGTAAAACTGTTCACTTTTATTTACCAAAAATATAACCGGGTCGGGTCCGCTCATATTAGACCCGCACCCGGCCCGGTTCGGTCGGTCGGACGGGCGACGGCGCGCGCGTGTGTGTTAGTCCATGGCCATATAGGTCCTCCCCCTCGCACAAAATATACTTGACCCTAAGGGCCAATATAGGGGATGAGAGTATATAATATATACAAGAAAATGGACATATTTTTGGTGATGTGGGATATATCTCATTCACCATCTAAAAGGAATCCAACAAAAAATGCAGTCAGGTAGGTGGTTGTGTCAGCAGAAGGAAAAAGAACGTAGCGACGTTGAAAAACTTACCGACTTTGACCTTTCCAAAATGAGATTCGTCTTTTATGTCTTTAAGCAGTTCCATAAGCTTGATGTGGAAAACTCGGGAGACTATGTTTGGTCCGTTGTCTGCCTTTTGACCCAGGATACTAAGCAATGCACTATCAATCTCAGGCCACTTCGGATTACAAGTAAATGTCACAAAATAGTCAAAAGAACCTGCCCATCTACAATTTGCCATTGCATCTTGGTAATTTTGCACCATAAATTGAGGGTCTTGGTAATTTTGCACCATAAATTGAGGGCCTCCAGTAAATGAAGATGGAAAGATAACTTTACTTTCAATTGTGAAAGCAGATGAATCTACATGGTCGACCGCATCGTGTAAACCGTTGTACACCTCACAGCGGAGTGTGCTCTGGTTGCTTCTGATCCTAGCTAATCTTTCTTCCTTTATGCACGTGTATGCATCAATGATAAACTGCTGAAAAATCCTGCCTCCATAAAGTAGCATTGATCAGTCATCATATCTATACTGCAGTAAATATGCATAATATTCACGCACGGTAACCATTTCTCGTTTTGTTGTCCTAGCAGTAGGAGGCAATCAGTAGTCAATATACTCATGTAGCCATCCTCCCCATAAGGAAACAGTAATGGATATTGCATTGACATAAATGAAGGATGCTTCTCGTTTATTCGTTTAAGAACACCGTTTCTCTCCTTAATCACAACATCTATTACAGCTCTCAACTCTATGTTGGAAGTGGCTGTAAGTGAAGTGACCTCAGATGAAGTAGGAACATTATACTGTTTACCATCTCTATATCCCTGCTCGTACAGTCTAATAGATGTTGGTTGATATTCGGTTGCATGAAATCTATCTCTAGCCATTCTGAAAACCTTTACCAACTCATTGCACTCGTGTGCGAACTCACCACAAGCAGATACTCTATTACTAACTTTTGTCTGTGTCATAAAAGTAAAGTTGTGCGAATTTTGGTTTGCCATTTGTTGGTAGCAGGGTACCTATTCTATGATGGTTTTGACCATTTACACGGAAAACATAAGGTCCTCGACCACTGTTGATAGTGTTGTCCACATGACCACCCATATATGTAAATGCGAATATGGAGTTGTAAGCACGTATGTGTTCTCTAATTTTTCCCTGATACAACACCGTAGGATAGCAGATTACACAAATACTGAGGACAGTCGTTGGACCTAGGCAGCTGCACCTTCCCCTTGCAACAGCAGATGAAAAACTTAGGGCAGGTAACTGTACTCTCTTTTTTTACCTCTTTCTGACTCCAGAGGTAGCACTACAGTGGGTACATGTACATGATGGTGCATCGAAGTTACATGGAGCAAACATTCTCCCTGCATGGTTGTAAAGTCAGTGGTCATATAAGCTTAAAGAACAAAGGTAGATAGTAAAGAAGTAGGGAATTAAAGAGCAGAAACGTACGTGTAAACTTTGGCGATCAAGCCGAGCCTGCAAAGCTTGCCCGAATAGTCCATGTACTGGGTTGTTCATTCGTATTTAGAGTAGTCAAATATGTTGAATTTTGACAATATTATATTGGGATTTGTAGAGGTCGGAATTAGCTTCGTAACGGAGAAAACGGTTCGCAAATCGGAGTTCGGAGGTGGAAGTTATAAGAGAAAAGACGAAGTGAGCGAAGTTTGGGGCAGAGCTTTCTTTCAGACGTTTGACCAAAAGGTTCAGACGTCTGCTTTGGGACAGAAATGCTTCCAGAGCATTCTGTCAGACGTCCGACCAAATGGGTCAGACATCTGGTCTGAAGAGAAGTCGCTCCAGTAACTTAATCCAGACGTCTGACTTTTTGGCCAAACGTCTGGAACGATGTTCTTCAGTTTTTCTTCATATGGACTTTGGATGAAAATTTGCAATATCTACAGGGGCAATTTCGGAACATTTCCTAGGGTTTCTATTCTCCTACATAAGCTAGCCTCAGGTTTCAGATCTATAGGCGCAAGCAACTCCAAGAGATTAGCCTCCACCAAATTAGGGTTTATCAAAACCTAATTTTCTTCAATTCTCTTCTCCATAGGTCAATTCTAAATAGAATTTTGATCATTGTATTCAATCTCTTGTACTCTTTTCATCAATATTAATAAAAGCTCTCTCTTAAAGTGGACGTATACTAACACAACGTTAGTGGAACCACTATAAATCTCTGTGTGATTTATCTTTCGTTATTGTTTTGATTTCTATGTTGCTTGTTTGGGATTGTGATTGCTTTTGGATTGGTTGAGATCGGAATTGAGTCATTGATTGGTTGTTTTTACACTTCTTACCGCGATCCTGTCTTCCGCTGTGCTTGTGGGGTTTTCGATTTGAGTGGTCTCTAGTTGGAATCTCGCACCAACATTTGGTATCAGAGCATTGGTGTTGGTAGATGGTTGTAGAAATGCCTGAATCAAGTAGTAACTCTAGTAGCTCCTCAATGGGTAATCCAAGTGGTGTAGCTCCTTATGTATGTGGCTCGTACGCAGCTTTAGGATCACAATTGGTAATAGACAAGTGGAATGGCGATAATGATTTTGAAAAATGGAAATGGAAGATGAAAGCGGTTCTAAGGAGGAATCGGGTGCATCGGGTAGTGTTTGACACACATTGTTGCCAGCTGACATCTCAGATGTTGAGAGAGAAGAGATGGAAGAGTGGGCATTCATTACACTTCAACTTTCTATGGGAGAGAATGTTATATCTGAAATTAGTGCTGAGACAACCACTAAGGGTATTTAGGACAAGTTGGAGGAAATGTATATGCAGAAGTCACTGACAAATCGTTTGATCTTATTGCGAACGTTCTTCACCTATAAGATGAAGGATGGTACTTCGCTGAAAGCGCACTTAAACATTTTTGACGATTTGCTAATGAAGATGAAGGCGGTAGATTTGAAAATTGAAGAAGAGAAAAAGGCTATGATATTATTGTGTTCGTTGCCAGATCGCTATACAGGTTTCTCAAATAGTTTGATCTATAGCCGGAATACATTGACTCTTGATGATGTCAAGACGGGTCTTCTTAGCGAGAAGTTGCGGGATCAAATGAAGGAGTTAGGTGATGAAAGTAGTGGTGCTAGTAGTGGTCAAGGTTTATTTGTGGAGAATGAGATGTATGTGAAGAAGGAGAACTGGGGGCGTTCTAAATCAGGAACCCCGGTTGGAGAGGAAAGTCAAAGGAAAGAAAAGGCAAGTACTATATTTGTAGGAAGCCTGGTCATTGGAAGAATGAGTGTCCGGACAACGTGAAGGAAAAGAAGGAAGTAGCATCTTCATCAGTAGCGGTGGAGAGTGTAGTTGGTGAGGGAGATGTAGATGTTTTGTCGGCGGTAACATCGGATGTTTCGGGTAGCGAATGGGTGCTCGATTCTGGGGCATCTCATCATATGACGCCAAATATAAATTGTTTTTCTTCTTACATCGATAAAGAAGGAAATTCAATTGTTATGTGAAATAGTGCTATTTGTAAGTCGAAAGGCATTGGTTCCGTGCAAATTCGGATGTTTGACGGAGTGGTTCGTACTCTCACTAATGTGCGCTATGTTCCGGGACTTGGGAAGTCTCTTATCTCTTTGGGGCAGCTGGATTCTTTAGGTAGTAAGATCACTATTTCCATGACATTAGAATATTCATTTACGTGATGAGAGTGATAGCTTGCGGGTTTCGAAGGGGGCACTTGTGGTGATGAAGGGTGCAATGACTCATGGTATTTATTTGCTTCAAGGAGTGACTGTAGAAGGTGAAACTTGTATAGGAGTTGATAGTTCTCGTGGCTTAGATCAGACTAGGTTGTGGCATTTGAGGTTGGGTCATGTCTCAGAGAGGAGTTTAGATGTGCTTCGAAAAAGAGAAATGATTGATGGAGAAATTTCAACAAATTAGAGTTTTGCGAAGAATGCGTCATGGGGAAGAAAATTAAAGTTTCATTCGGTGAGGGAAGCATGATTCGAGAAGGGTTCTTGAGTATGTTCACACAGATGTTTGGTGGCCGGCACCTGTAGCTTCTTTAGGTGGAGCTCGCTATTATATTTTTTTTATAGATGACTTTTCTCGAAAAGTTTGAGTGTACGTAACGAAAGCCAAGTCGGAGGCATTTGCAAAGTTCAAAGCATGGAAGGCTCTTGTTGAAAATGAGAGTGGAAAGTCTTTGAAGGTTCTTAGGTCTGACAATGGCGGATAGTATGTTTCCAGAGAATTTTTGGATTTTTCAAGCATCATGGTATTCGGAGGCATTTTACTACACCAGAAGATCCGCAGTTGAATGGCGTTGCGGAGAGGATGAATTGTACTCTACTTGAGAAAGCTCGATGCCTGAGATTGACATCGGGTTTGGCCAAGGGATTTTGGGCTGAAGCCTTGTCAACGGCAGTGCATATTATTAATCGAATTCCTTGCTCAGCTATTGGTAATAAAATTCCGGAGGAAGTGTGGAAGGGAGAGAGCATTGACTTGAGTTATCTTCGTGTGTTTGGCAGTCCAATTTATGTGCATGATTCAGGAAATAATAAGCTTGAACCTAGAGCTTTCAAGGGGATTTTGCTTGGCTATATGGACGGAGTAAAAGGCTATCGGATTTGGAATCCGAAATTGAAGAAAGTAGTGAATTCTCGTCATGTTACTTTTGACGAGTCGATGATGTTTAAGGAGAATGTGAGCTCATCGGATGTTTCGGATTTGGTTCATGGTGAATCAAAGGAGAAGGAAATTATTTTCATATTTTGTCCAAGAAGTAGAGAGAGTAGAGTAGTTGGAGATGCTTGTGAGGAAGTAGCGGTTGATGTTACATTACATAGTCCACAGGGTGTCTCTAGTAGTGTTGGTGATGTACATGATTCTAGAGAAGATTCGGTTCAAGGTGGAGCCGAAGGGAGTTTGGGTGATGGTATTGCTACTCGGGTTGGTCGTCGTACTATAAGACCACCCGAAAGATACGGTGATTGGAACTATCTTAGCTTTTGTGATAATTTGGACTATGATCTTCATGTAGTCCAAGATGAGCCGATGGACCTTGATGCATGAAGTCGAGTAATAGCTTGAAATGGATTCGTGCCATGGAGGAAGAGATGCAGTCATTGTTGGAGAATCAAACTTAGGATTTGGCTCCACTTCCTAAAGGAAACCGTGCTATTGGGTGTAGATGGATATACAAGATGAAGGACGATGGAAGATACAAAGCTAGGCTAGTGGCTAAGGGGTTTGCACAAAGGAAGGGAAAGGAGTATGATGAGATATTCGCACCGGTTGTGCGCCATACTTCTATCCAGATTTTACTTGCTATTGTTGCTATTCACGACTTGGAGTTGGAGCAACTTGATGTGAAGACCGCCTTCTTGCATGGGGACTTGGATGAAGACATCTACATGGAGCAACCAGAAGGTTTTGTTGTAGATGGTAAGTCAAATTTGGTTTGCAAGTTGAAGAAATCACCATATGGTTTAAAGCAATCACTTAGACAATGGTACAAGAGGTTTGATCATTTTATGCTTGAATGGTTTTTAGAGAAGCATCAAAGATGCTTATTTTTATTTCAAGAAGTTGAAAAATGATTGTTGGGTGTATTTACTCTTGTATGTCGATGACATGCTCATTGCTTCTAAGGATAAGAATGAAATCAACAATCTAAAACTGCGTTTGAAATCAGAGTTCGAAATGAAGGATCTTGGAGAGGCAAGAAGGATATTGGACATGAAAATTATAAGGAATCGAAAGCATTTTGAGTTGAAACTAACTCAAAAGGAGTACATAGAGAAAGTGCTTTGCCGATTTAGCATGGAGAATGCAAAGGCGTCAAATACACCTTTACCTTTGCATATGAAGCTTTCGAGTAAAGGATCACCTATCTTGGAGGAAGACAAGACATATATGGAAAAGGTGTCATATGCTAGTGCGGTTGGAAGTCTAATGTATGCTATGGTGTGCACAAGACCCGATATTGCAAATGTCGTCGGGATGGTTAGTCGATACATGGCTAATCCGGAAAAATCGCATTGGGAAGCTGTGAAGCTTATATTGAGACACCTTAGAAGCACATCATCTCATGGTCTTGTTTTTGGCGGTAGTAAGGAGATGGATTGCAAGTTGGTTGGTTATTTTGATTAGGACTACACCGGTGATAGGGATCGAAGAAATTCAACTTTTGGATATGTATTCACACTTGGGGGTACAACCATAAGTTGGAGATCTAGATTGCAGACCGTAGTTGCTTTATCCACTACGAAAGCGGAGTTGATAGCCGCGATGGAGGCGGCAAAGAAGGCATTCTATTTGAAGTGATTGTTGTGTGACTTGGGATTCGGGCGTGATAGTATTGATGTTCGATGTGATAGCCAGAGTGCTATTCACTTGGCAGAGAATTTGGCGTTTAGCTCACGGACTAAGCATATTGAGGTGAGAGAGTCATTTCTAGCAGCCGTGGATGAAGATAAGCAACTATATCAGCGGATATGTTCACTAAGGCATTGCCAGTTGGAAAGTTCGAGCATTGCTCGAACTTGATTCGCTTGGAGAAGTGCTAGGTGGCACAGGGTGGCACAGTTAAGGGAGGAGCTTGGCGGTAAATAAGAAAGAGTATCGATGAGAGATTGTGGTTCTTTCTTTTTGACAAGTGCTAGTCTTTGGTGAGATAGCTTAGGATTTTGATGTTTTCAACATTTCATTAACGGGCGGGGGCTTTGCCTGAGCTCATTGGTGGAGTGCAATGGGCGGTGGCTTTGCCGGAGCTCATTGGGAAAGCATTCATGTTTGGTTGAAGGTAGAAGAGGTGATAGTTGGCGCTATCGGTTGTCGTTGATGGTATGGTACCATTGAAATTGAAGATAGATATAATGTCGAGGTGGAGTGTTGAATTTTGACGACACTATATGGGGATTTGTAGAGGTTGGAAGTAGCTTCGTAACGGAGAAAACGGTTTGCAAATCGGAGTTCGGAGGTGGAAGTTATAAGAGAAAAGGCAAAGTGGGCGAAGTTTGAGGCAGAGCATTCTTTCAGACGTCTGACCAAAAGGTTCAGACGTCTGATTTGAGACAGAAATACTTCCAGAGCATTCTGTCAGACGTCCGACCAAATGGATCAGACGTCTGGTCTGAAGCGAAGTCGCTCCAGTAACTTAATCCAGATGTCTGACTTTTTGGCCAGACCTTTGGAACGACTTTTTTCAGTTTTTCTTCGTACGTACTTTGGATGAAAATTTGCGATATCTGCAGGGGTAATTTTGGAACACAGCCTAGGGTTTCTATTCTCTTATATAAGCTAGCCTCAGGTTTCAGATCTATAGGCGCAAGTAACTGAAAGAGATTAGCCTCCACCAAATTAGAGTTTATTAAAACCTAATTTTCTTCAATTCCCTTCTCCACAAATCAATTCTAAATAGAATTTTGATCATTGTATTCAATCTCTTGTACTTTTCTCATCGATATTAATAAAAGCTCTCTCTTAAAGTGGATGTACATTAACACAACATTAGTGGGACCACTATAAATCTCTGTGTGATTTATCTTTCGTTATTGTTTTGATTTCTATATTGCATGTTTGGGATTGTGATTGCTTTTTGATTGGTTGAGATCGGAATTGAGTCATTATTTGGTTGTTTTTACGCTTCTTACCACGATCATGTCTTCCGCTGTGCTTGTGGGGTTTTCGATTTGAGTGGTCTCTATTTGGAATCTCGCACCAACAAAATATAGGAAAAGACTTTGGGAGATAGCGAAAAATATGGTCATCCTAAATATGTCAGTTATGTATGGACAATCTCAGCTATATTCTTTTCAGCAGCGTATGATAGGTAGAACATGTAACCTAGAAAGTACAATGTACATAAGCAGGTTAATAAATATTCGACATTGTGTTGTTAATATGCTTATGCTTCAGTTGGTGGTGTCGGTACTCACGGTTCAGGCGGTGAACTGTAAGCAATGATAAGTGATCGGTGGTGTGTGGAGTAAGAACTAAGCAAAGAATGAGCATGCTATGGACATACATACATATGTATGTAGTGTAAGTCATAGAGTTTAAGAAGAATACCTCCTCTCCTTTGAGATTCCAAGAGTCTGAAAATGTGAGATGCTTTGTTTTCATGCTCAATACATAGATTTCCAATAGCATTTGGACTTATATGTTTTGCAGAATGTACTGGGCAGCTTGCATAGGCACGAAGTGAGTGGTCAATGCATTTGAGCAGCATTTCCTCCCAATTATCAACCTCCTCTTGGCGCGTGATAGGATCTGTAATTGGAAATTTTGTAAACAAAAAATGAATGAGGAGTGTACAAATTCCAATAAAAATTTGAGAAGTAAAAGTTATGCAGAGCAGCAGAAGTTAGCGGGAAGAGGTGAATGGTACAATCGTTTAATCGAATTAATGGTAGAAAATAGGAATGAACAGAACTTGAGTTAAAGTGGTTAATTGGTATGGTGGGGTAGTTGGCAAGTTTGAAGTGATTAAAAACTTGCAGTTGCATCAGAGGTGATGTGAAAGTATGAAATTGTGCAAGGTGAAGGCGGATGAAGGGGGTGTGCATGTAAGTGCCTAAACTTGTAGGAAGTTTATTTGTAAATTGCAAGTAGGAACTCATTGGAAGTAAATGAAAATTATATCTGCTACAGTGTCCCTGTGGTAGAAAATCTGGTAGGAAGGGGATACAGACAGGGTAGGTGAAGGAAAGTAGAATGGTTGTTCTAGCAGTACAGTGAGATTAGTGGAACGTAGTTATTGGTACGCCGTATCACAGGGTTAAATTTTTAGCACATACTGTCAGAAGTTAACACATGTCATAGTAAAGCAAGTGTTGTAGATAACTACCGCAACTTTACATGCTCTATCATGATGAACAGGTGGTCTAGTCAGAACCATAGCAGCAAAGCAGGCAACGTTTGATCTGATAAAACAAATAAATATGTTACGAAAAAGGTTAGTCGGATCACAAATGCATGAACTGATTTCGTATGGTAATGCAGGACCAAGGTTCAAAATTTCGTTTTCCGTTTCTGTTCCGATCAATGATAATTTTAAAATTTCACTACAAGAAAGGCTTCGATTAGCGACGAAGGGGGGCGACGGCTAAAAAAAGCGGCCGTCGCTAGCCGTCGCAAATCGGAATATACAGGTCCTGGCCGAGAGCTCAGATTTCATTCTCCTCCTTCCCTAAATTTTTCCACCTTCCCCAACTCCGTCGCCCCCCGTCACCCCAGCCGGCGCCCAACCCTTCAAAGCCTCCAAATCACCCAAATTTGTGCCGGTATGCTCATAATCTCTTGTTTGAATGTAAATTTGATGTTTTTAGGTTTAGTTTAAACCCTAATTCAATTATGATTTGTTGTACAATTTAGATCTATTGTTAATTTGAGTATTAGTAGTGTTGTTAAATTAGGTATTAGTAGTGTTGTATGCTGATTTGACAGATTAATTAGTTTATTATCATGAACTTGAATTAAGTACATATTAATTATTTCATCATGATGAAGTTGAATAAATGGTTGATGTAGATAATTAGTGTTGGCGATTAACATGGTTAGTTGTTTTAGGTGAAAAAATAGTGTATATTAATGATTAACTTGGTTATTGATAAATTTACATGAAAGTATTTCATAGTTTATGAAATTGATAAATTACAAATTTAAGTTGTTAAGTAAATTTAAATTGACAAATTTTTATTTAATAATTAGTTTTTTATTGTTTTCTAATTATCTATTAGATAATTAGAATTTGTTGTTTTCTAATTATATTCATTGATAATTGTTTTATTTACCCTGTTGATTGAGCGACGGCTAGCGGCGATTAACGATTGCCATTTTGATAATTTTAGCGATGAATCGCGACGGCCAGCGACGGACAAAATGCAAAAGGTTGTATATATTGTAAAAAATAAAGTTTGTACAAAAAATTAAAAAATGAATATGAGAACATTAAAAATTCTGCAAATATATAATTTATTTGAAAAAAATTAGGAAACGACTTTAAAAACAACTGATATTGTACTAAAATCGATTTTGTAAAGAAATTAAGAAATGAATATAACAACAACAAATAGTCACATAAAATCTATGTCGTTAAAAAATAAATAAAGAAATTAATATTGAAGTAAAATTGTTAATTGAATGTTGAACTAAAATTTAAATACACAAATTTTTGAAATAAAATATAAATAGTTGAAACATTGTCAAAATTTGAAAAGAACAATAATATTTGATAAAATTTAAAGAAATTTCTTTATCCCTTAGATTGTCTTTGGCCCGTCTGGCAAGTGTTGTATATGATCGTTATATGGATGTTCGTTTTGTAACGGAACGGACATTTATATTCATCTGATACAATATTTGTCGGATTTGTCCCTGTATTGGACAAGTTACAAGCACAATAAAGTAATTACATATTATAAATCAATTCATTTTAAACGGTTACAAAATTTCGACAGCACTTCCTTTACGTTCCCTGTGTACACGCATTTGTGTACAATACAGGGAACATAAGGGAAGTGCTGCTGAAATTTTGTTGAACCGTTTAATCTGAAATGATTTATAAAATGTAATTACATTATTGTGTTTGTAATGGGAAGTAGGATGACTGACCACCGAAGTGAAAAATCAAAATACCCGAAAATAAAAAAATAAAGTGAAGTTTATATTTTGATTTTCCTGGAACGATGAACTTTTTACAATGGAGAATGGTTGTAAATTAATCATTTAAATTGTCTAACATACATTTTCAAATCAGAAAAAATGTTCAATTATTTTCTCGACCGTACGTGGATGTATGAAGTCAGAACTGGAAAGAAAGCATCAATAAAGGAACATTTCTACAACGGTGTACAGGAATTTATTAGATTTACTAAATCTAATAACCGAAACTATACAGAAATTCGTTGCCCGTGTAGTAAGTGCCAACATTTGAAGCATTGGAAACCGGATATAGTTGAAGTATATTTGTATCAATATGGTTTCGTGCCTGATTATTATTTCTGGGATCGTCATGGAGAACTTGTTGAACCTACACCTAATACTGAAGTTTTAGAGGACGGTAATATGATGACGAATCCGATAGAAAATATGGTGGATAATGCAACACAATCAATGTTTCCTACAACGGAAGCTGTCGATGAAGACGAAAATGTCGAAGAAGAACCGACTGCGGGAGCTAAAAAATATACGATTTGTTGGATTCTGCTAAGAGGCCGTTGTGGGACGGATCTAAAAGCAGAACCGAACTTTCAGTAATCGCCGAATACATAACTATGAAATCAAAATTCAACCTTATGGAAGCTGCATTTACAGCAGTTGTACAAGCTGCAAAACGACACATGCCACCCAACAATCTGATGTGCGATAGTCATTATAAAGTAAAAAAATTGATGTCCGCATTCGGTCTACCGTACGAGAAGATAGATGCATGTGTGAAAGGTTGCATGTTGTATTGGAAAGACGACGTCGACCTCAGAAAATGCAAAATATGTAACGAAGAAAGATACAAACCAAGAAAGAAGAAAGGGAAAGAAGTCCCGTACAAGAGAATGCATTATTTACCCATCACTCCCAGACTTCAAAGATTATATGCGTCTTCTGCTACGACCTGTCATATGCGATGACATAGTGTGAGAACAGCGGAAGAAGGAACTTTGATACATCCATCCGACGGTGAAGCATGGAAACATTTCGATAAGACTTATCCCGCATTTGCTGCGGAAGTCGTAATGTCAGACTTGGTTTATGTACGGATGGATTTTCACCATTTTCACAGTTTGGTAGTAAATATTCATCTTGGCCAATTATCGTTACTCCGTATAATTTACCTTCATGGATGTGTATGAAAACACCATATATGTTTCTCACCACTGTCATTCCCGGCCCTCATGATCCAACTCAAGGAATTGATGTTTATTTACAACCATTGATCGAAGAGTTGAAGAAACTGTGGAATGATGGAGTCGAAACTTACGATGTATCAACGAATTTTTTTTCCGGTTATTCGCTTCTTTATTATGGACGATTAATGATTTTTCTGCATACGGGATGCTTTCTGGTTGGAGTACGGCCGGTCGTCTAGCATGCCCTTATTGTATGGAAGAAATACGAGCATTTTCGTTACGATATGGGAAGAAAGTTTCGTGGTTCGATTGTCATCGGTGTTTTCTTCATCCCAATCATAGTTTTAGAAGAGATAAGAAAATTTTCATAGCTTACAGAGAAGAGAATCTGAAACCACCTAAGGTTTGGTCAGGCGAGGAAACATACGAAATTGTAAGAGACTATCCAAAGATACATGAAACTGGAGTCCAGACTGAAATCCCAGAAAAGTCAGACATTCATAATTGGTGCAAACAAAGCATATTTTGGGAGTTACCATATTGGAAAGATCTCTTACTCCGACATAATATTGACGTGATGCACAACGAAAAGAACGTGTTTGATAATCTGTTTAATACAATTTTGAATGTAAAGGGCAAAACCAAGGACGATTTGAATTCGAGGCTTGATATAGCAAACTATTGTAAGCGCCCGGAACTTCATATGAAGCCTAATGACAATAACAAACCGAAAGCATGCTATGAGCTAGACAATAAGCAAGTAAAAGTCATGCTAAAGTGGGTGGAAGAATTAAGATTTCCCGATGGGATTTATTCAAATCTTCGTAGATGTGTTGACTTCAAAAATAGTAAATTGAGTGGGATGAAAAGTCATGATTGTCATATCATGATGGAATATTTACTCCCCGTGGCTTTCAAAGAACTGTTGCCCGTAAAAGTATGGAACGTCATAACAGAGTTATGTTTGTTTTATAAACAGCTATGTTCGACAACATTAAAGGTGGACCGTATACGTAAACTTGAAGTAGAAATACCCATATTGCTATGCAAACTGGAGAAAATACTTCCGCCTGGTTTCTTTAACGTATGGAGCA
Organism: Allium cepa; assembly: GCA_030765085.1. NCBI lineage: Eukaryota > Viridiplantae > Streptophyta > Magnoliopsida > Asparagales > Amaryllidaceae > Allium > Allium cepa. The sequence goes on along the minus strand of CM060946.1, from coordinate 72,339,280 downwards.
TTTACCTATTCATCTTCCATCCGAAGCACTTCTTCGAGGTCCTGTGCAATATGGATGGATGTATCCATTTGAGAGGTAAATTAACATATGCAATGTTCATGTCAATTTCAAATTTAAATGTGTATATCTAAATATGTAATAAATATCTTAATAGGTACTTGAATCATCTGAAGAAGAAGATTCGACAAAAAGCCCGAGTTGAGGGTTCGATATGCAAATCGTATCTTGAAGAAGAAGCCTCATTTTTTTTCTCTCACTACTTTAAGGACGATGTGAACTTATCGTTTGTAACTGTTCCTCGAAATGAGAAAGTCGTTGAACAAAATTCTTCTCAAACAATGTTATCTGTTTTTAGACAATATGCTAGACCTGGTGGAAAATGTGTGGAAATATGGTTGGACGATAGAGACCACCATGTAGCGCACACGTATGTTCTTTTAAATTGTGTCGAAGTCGCATCATTTGTCAGGTAATAGTTAATTCACTTGTAATTTACTTGTACGTACATAATAATAATAACACATATTACATATATGCAGTATCTACGAATCACAGTATCCAACTGGCGATCTCAGTAAAGAATTTGCCAAATGGTTTTTGAACTATGTTTATGAGCCAAGAAACTGTGTCGTTGATGAAGGCTTAAGACATCTTGTGATTGGACCGAAAAGAAATGTGAAGACTTATCCAATATTTTTCATCAACGGGTTTAAGTTCAACACAAAAGATTACGGTGCTGAAAAATTAACATATAACAGCGGGGTATTTGTCAAAGGCAGTGATGATCCAGATGGGCATTTAAAAGATTTTTACGGCGTCTTAACACAGATTCTAGAATTGTCATATTATGTTGAACCTTTAGAAAAGGTTTTTTTATTTAAGTGCAATTGGTTCAGTAACGTTCCTGGTTCCAGAATCAACGTGCATAAAGAGTACAAACTTATTGAAATAAGGCATACATCACACTACTATAAATACCATCCTTTTGTGTTAGCCAAGCAAGCGTTACAAGTTTATTTTGCTTCGTATCCATCTTTGAAAAAAGATAAAGCAGATTGGTCCGCTGTTTTCAAAACGAAACCAAGGTTTACGATTGATGGAAATAATATTCCAGATGAAGCAACATATCAAGCCGATCTTGAATCAAATACAGAAATAATAATAACTGATGATATTGATGTAGGGCCTTTGAATGATGAATCGAACGTCCTATTTGATGCATTTGAAAGTACCGAAGAAAATGAGATAGAATACGAGACTGAATCTGAATCAGAAAAAGATGAAGACTGATCATTATTGATATAATTGTTATGTGATAGTGATTGAAACATTCGATGTAATAGTAAATTTCTGTAATTGTTCTGTGATGATCATTTAGTTTATTTTTATCCATGTTTTGTACTACTAAATTTTTATAATTGTTCTGTGAAAGTGAATATTGAAACATGCTATGTAGTAGTGAATTTCTATTATGGTTCTGTGATGATTATTTATATAATTTTTATCCATGTTTTGTACTAGTAAATTTTTATAATTGTTTCTGTGAAAGTGATTGAAACATGATATGTAGTAGTGAATTTGTATAATTGTTCTGTGATGATATTGTTTTTCTATAGCAGATATGTCTGGCAGGAGACGGAGTGGAGGTGGTGGTGGCACGCCATCCCCATCTCCCGGTGCAGGTGGTAGTGGCACTGCACCGGACTTACGTCCGATTGCAGAAGTTGTTCCTAGAAGTGCTGGGTAAGTATCAATTTTATTTAAAGTATAAGTTTTAAAATCCACTAAGCATGTATATCATAACTTTTGCAGTGGCTTTGAGGTGGAGCCATCAGATTATATTTTACAGGTTTCGAGGAAGGCTTTTCAGAGCCGGATGCATGGTTGTTGGCCTCGCTGGGACGACATCCCCCCTCATGTCAAGAACGCCATACAAGCGGATTTACTTGTAAGTAGTAGTTTGAATTTCAGTTGTAAATTAATATAATCTTTATAACTTAAAATTTACAGGCTGCAGTCCGCGTCGACCCTGATGACTTGGACATTTTTTAAAATCACTGAAACAAACGAATGAGAAAAAATTACAGGGATACACCGTCCAAGGCCAAAAATTCAGGGAAAAAGCCAAACTGGATGGGCGAGGGTGTATGGAATGATTTTCTTCAGCTTTGGGACAGTCCGGCAGTAAAAGTAAGTAATATATGTTTGCTTTGTTATTTAAATGTAATATAAATCTCGCAAGATATATACGTGATAATTTATCTTAATTTGTAGGAGCTATCTGCGCGGAACCGGGCAAACAGGAATAAAAATCCTGCATTGCACCGTGGTGGCTCCAAATCCTTACAGGAGCATAAGAGAGAGATGGTAATTAAATTTATAAACTGTGTTTACATTTTATTACAATATTTTATAATCAGATTAGCAATAATATTTATATATTTTCAGGCCACGAGATACAACCGCGAGCCCACTATGGCCGAGCTGTTCAAGGCCACACATGCCTTAGAGAGGACCGACGAAGAGGGCAATGTTTCGTACGAGTGGACGGATGACAAATCACAATCCGTAATGGTAAATTAATTTACTGTTAATAACAATATTTTGTCTTATTGTATTTTCAAAATTTTGAAATTCGGTTTTTATCGTGTAAAACAATTGTTTGTAATCGCAGGAGAGGTACGAAGCAGAGCGGGCTCGTGTAGCACAGTCCACTGGTCGGGAAGAGCTTACGTTAGAGGAGGAGAACCATATTTGGGATGCTATTATTGACCCGCCTTCTCGGACCAGTCGACGGTATAGCTATGGAAATGTGGAGGTAAATTTTGACATGTACTAATATATAAGTTTAACAATTTTAATAATATTACATATATATATGCTAATATATAAATAATTATGAATTATTTTATAGGCCATGAGAATGCAGAGTGCATACAGGAGGTCGCAGTAAGAGGTGGAGATTGCTCAGTTGAGGGTGACAGTTGAAGAAATAAATGATTGGAGGAAGAGTTTCTTTGAGCAACAGCTGGATGAGCGGATTGCGGCCTATTTGCAACAGCATGGGAGGATGCCTGGAGAGGATGACAGCAATGGCGAGGAGTAGATATGTTTGTTTGCTGATAGTTTGGTATATACACATTTTGGTTGGTATGGTGTATATATATTTCAGGATATTATGTACATATATTTTGATGACTTCTAGTTGATGGATTTGGTTGGATATTATGTATATATATGTCGGGATATTATGTAGAAATTTCGGTTTACTATTTACATATTCCGATTATTGGATTTGAAAATGAGATTTGGTTGGATTTTATATTGTTTGAATGTATAGTTATGTTATATGATGGATATACGATGGTTATACTTGATGACTATAGTGTATAGTGGTTTGGTTCAGATTGGTTGAGGTGTTTATGGGCTGTGCATGTGCACTGGAAATTTACCCAGATTAGCGACGGCTAGCGACGGCCAAATTGCACAGATTAGCGACGGCTTGCGACGGCTAGCGACGGCCAAATTACACAGGTTAGCGACGGCGAGCTACGACTAGCGACGGCATTTAGACGTTGGAAAATTTTCCACGTGGCTCATTTGCAGTCGCTAGCCGTCGCTATTTTGGTGACGGAGCCGTCGCTACACTATTGGGCGACGATATTTATAGCGACGGCTTTTAGCGTCGGCCGGCGACGGCTAGCGACGGCCGGCGACGGCTAAAAGCCGTCGCTAACTGTTGCCGTTCTTGTAGTGTTTCCGGTTCCGTTACGGACATTCTGAAAGTTCCGTTTTAATTCCGGTTTTCTAATTCCGATACTTTTTTGTTTTAATTTGCTATATATGCTAATAAATATTCGATATTATCATAAATTTATAGTATATTTTTTACATTACATATAAAATACACGCTTTAATTAAAAATTCAGTGCGTGGGATTCTGTATTGTTCATTTGAGATTTTAAAACTTGAATCAATTTTGAATTTTTTTTATTTTTTCATCACGATTCAATGTTAATTAACAAAAGTATAACAACTTTTTTTATTAAACTATATGATTTCTTCTCCATTTATTTATTGTCCTGATTAATTTTTTTCTTTTTGAACTAATATATATATTTGTTGTATTTTTTTAATTTTTCATAAAACAATTTCAATATTTGATAAGCAAATCCAAAATTTTGACGGGAACTGGAATTTGGACCGGATTCCGTTCCGGTTATGAACGGAACCGGAACGGAATCACCGGAATAGCCGGAATTACGCCGAAATTTTGAACCATGTGGAGGACATTGATTGTGGTAAGCTGTCAAGATTTATGTTGATGAATATCACAGGCGTGGCAGTATTGTCATGCAGGGATAGATGTGAAAATGGAAGTGCAAATGCTTCCGGTGGTGAAGTGACTGTGTAAGGTGTTGGAAGTAATTGGATGTGTCTATTATTGAGGGGTATGAATTTTTGTACGTGCACAGTATTCAACCTAAAATAGCATCAATTTTGTCAACCAGTCTGCTAGGTTGTAGTCGCAGCTGCGTATGGGGAAAGTAAAAACTACTTACCAGTTGCATCATACATGAATTGGATGTTGGGGTAAAAAAAAATGTTTCCACTACCATCTTTGTTTACCGACTGAATAAGCCTATTTTTAAAAGCAATCCATTGAAGTTGTTGTTTATTATACGTAAGTAGGGAGGATTGGAATGAAACGTAGACAAATTTAATATGGTGCCATGAGTTATAAGGAAGGTGGTTTTGGAATTTATAATATATTAAATGTTAATGGGAATAAGAGAGGTTAAATAGTAGGGAGGCGATGCACTGAACATGACAGTACAAACGGTGCAGAAATTAGTGATTGTGTTTGGCAGAGTCTGTAGTAGTGAGTGGGAATTAAAATTACCTAAGTCATACCACCAGCGAACCATTTTCGCTAGTCAACAATTGGGGCGGGGAGCAAATTTGCATGTACAACATTAACGTAGACATGAAATAGATTGGAAGTAGATTGGATGTTGTGTTCATATAAAAATGATGATGAGAGGAGGAGGATGGAAAGATTATAGAACTGAAAAGTAAGGGAAAACTGTAGAATGTTGGAAGAAATTGGTAGATTTTTAACTGAGAAGGTAGACGAAGAGGTCTGATGCAGTTGAACAGTTATAGGGAGCGATAGTTGCATATGATTTTTGCAGTTGATGAAATGGAAATTTTTTGATCCGTACAGAAGAGGGCAGGTATGTATTTCTTTTTCTGTTCAATGGAGAAGAGGAGTAAGGAGGATGAATGAATGGTGGGTGTTTTCCTTGCATTTGAAAGCGGTTAGGGAGATGTTGGTGAAGGGGATGCATATGGTGTTGAGATGTGGTAATAGGGGGAATGAGGAAGGGAATAAAACCGGTTGTGTATGTACATGAGTTATTTTGAAATGGGAAGGCACAAGTTGGCCACATCAACGTTGTTACCTATTTTCTTGTTTGAATAATAGATTATAGTATTGGGGAAAAAGAGGAAGCATCCCATATAACACTTATTGATTGCATCAAATTACGAAAATTGTTTTCGTAAAATCTATTGAACATTATTTATGAAATAATGATTATTTTTCGGTGTCGACTAAAAACTAGACATAGCTATATTTTAATGTAAATATTATGAATATTCGTTATGAAATAAAATTATAATGTGGTATTTATTTTCACAAGAAAATGATGTTAAAATTATTTACAATTATTTTGGAATTATAGACTATGCCGTAGTTTTAAAAAATAATTTTTATTATATGATTATGAATCATATGAAAATTTTATCTCAAAAGGGCAATGCACTCATTTAGTAGGAGTGTTATAGGAGTTGAAGAACTCTTTGGATTGATACATATAGATGTATGCAATCGTAAGTTTATTAATATCAGAACGGTTCCACGTTCTTCATCATATTCACCGGTGAGTCATCATAGACATGGACATGTGTATTTGATACACATGTATAAGTGTAAGATAAGCTCATTGAATATAAAATGGAATTAGATAATGTAACATGCGATTGAAATGATTCGATTTGGTCGAATGGGTGAGTATATTGGAAGTAGTTCCGAACGTACCTAAAAATGAATAAAGATTCAACTTCAAAAGTCACTCCTCCCTACAATACATAATGATGTATTGATAAGGAATAGTTAAACCTTGTTGGACAAAGCACGATTAATAGTGAATGACGTTGAGTTAACTTCTTTCTGTAAGGTCATGTACTTAATTGTAGTGCACAGTGCTAATATTATTTCATCTAAATAATAGTTTACAAAATCATATAAGATAAGTGTTTATAAGAAACCCCATTATACCCTAGGCCAAAGATTTGGCAAGTTGTACTAGTTGAAAGTCTGCATGTTATAATTGTTTACGGGGGATCTTGCATGAATTTTCCTAAAGTAGTTTGGATACAATAGTCATTGGATGACTAATTTATGTTGTGAACATAAATATATTATGACCTAATGCAAAATCAGTTTGTATAAGGCAATTCATAAAATGCTTATAATTTCACGTTTCGTTGTACTGAGAAATAATTATTGTGTTAAGAAATACCAACTTTGTAGCGAAGTAATTTTTTCAAGAAATTATTGGTTGTAAAATGGACATGGACATGATCCATGGATAAACCTAATTGCAAGGAATGAAATGAAATTGACCAAACCTAAATGAACATAAATGCATTAGAATGTCTAATCAGTATTCTTGTACATTGAAGAGAAACTGTGAGTTTCTTATTAATGCCAAGAATAAATATTCCTTGATTGTTTAATTAGCATTAACATAATTGATTCTATGATTTGGTATGATGCGCAAATCTAAAACATATTCTAAGTACATTATCAAAATATGATTTTGATAATTGTATTTGAAAGGATATGATCCATTTGACAGTAAATGGATTTAAGAGAGACAAATGCAGTTAAAATATGGTGAGCCACATTGATAAGAATAATACTGTAACGACCCGTATTTTTCATAATTAAAAACATTCAATTTAATAAGATTTTGGAATCTAATATTGTCAGAAATTTAAATTTATGATTTATAAACAGAAATAATTATTAGGATATAATTTAATAATGTTGATTGGATTAATTGACTTGCAAACAATTGTAATTGCAAAGGTTATTAGGGAATAAATTAAATATTGTATTAAAAAGAGAAATTATACATTATTTAATTAAAATTAGTTTTAGTATAGAATATGAAATCAATTATTTAGCACATAAATTTATTAGTTTTGATGTGTAATCGTTAAATCTAGAAATGCATTGAATTACTAATGTACAACAATTGTTTTATTTATCGCCTTATTATTTAATCAGTTTGAAATTAATTTGGAAATCAATAAAATTATTATAATTGAAATATTGCAATTAATATGGTAAAAGATGTTAACTGTAGAATAATAAATGTAATAAAATGGAAACTTATGTCCAATTAATTCATAAGGTAATTGATGATTAATTAATAAGAATTTCAATCAAATAAAACAATTTGTTTGGAATTTTAAATTTTAATGAATTGATTTATTACAGTTTTTATTGAACGCTGAAATTAGTGTAATATTTAAACCTTGTAATTTACATCGAAAATTGAATTTCAAAAGATTATAATTTTCTATGTAATCAAGAATGATGAAAAAGGTTAACTATTAAATTAGAATTTAAAAGTGATTAAATTGATTTTTAAAATTATAATTTAGTTGATTGACGTGTAAAATTAGCTTTTTGGGCACTATCTCGGATTTTGACGAAACAAGTTTCATCGGATCTGTAACAATGAATTATCGTAGGATTTTAAGTTCCGTAGCGATCAGACTTATCGTTTGATCGTGCGAGCTCGAAACGCGTAGAAATCAATTAAATGAATTTAAATGAATATAATCTGATTTTAAAAGTAACTTCTTTGTACAATGGAATTAGAATTTGAAACTAGTTTCTTTGAATTTAAGAATATCGAAAACCTCTATTTCAATATATTGGATGACCTATTTTCGTTTTGGGAATGAAACAGGCTTTCTGGGTCGTTGTTATCGCTTCGATCTAGTTCGATTCGATCCATCTGTTATTATCCATCTTTCTATATATATATATAGGTTGTTATAAACCTTGGCGGTTTCTTATTTTCATTTTCTGTTCGTACAATTTCTATCTATTTTTTCAATTATTCGTTTCTTCTCAATGGCAGATAATTCAAAACTCTAATTCACAATTCCAAATCAAATCGAAAATTCAAACTCCTCAAACCCTATCATACAATATATCATTGCGAAGCTCTCGATAAACGTAATCTGCATCTGCTATTTGTTTTTGCAATCGAGTTATGGTTTGGCCAGAATTTGACGAAATAGTTTCGGCCATCCATGTTAGGGTTTCGCAATCAATGGTGGATCTACATGTGATCGACGATCAGGAGGTGCTACAGTGTAGAGGGTGTAACGTTCTGGAAATTTTAACGATTTTTAATAATGTAATTAATTGTAATTTTCATGAAAGTAAATAATTAAAATTCAACAATGAAAATTTGATATTTGGTATGCGTCTAATTAAACATAACAAACGGCAAATTTTTATTGGTAAATATGAAAGTTAGTTCTACTATGTAATTTTCAATTTAAATATTAGTTAATTTATGAAAATAAAATATTTTTAAAACCTGAATGCTTTTATATAATAAAATCGTAAATCGCTTTTGAGTGAGTCATATTTCGTTTCGCTAAGTTTGGACTGCTATAGCTCTGTTTATATTATTTTCGGCGTTTTAGTAGCGAATATCGACTTTTAGTAGGATGATTTGTATCGCTGATATCTGTGTACCATTTTATTTGTCTCATCGTGCCAGTCTCCGTAGTATATTCATTTGTACATTTCGGTGTCCGGTACGTGGCAAAATCGACAAAATGATTTGCCGTATCGGTTCCGTATTTGGGCTTTTGAATTTCCATTGTCTTATATTATCCATCGTGATGGTCAGTAGCTATCAGGCATTGATATTCCCAACAATTCAGCTTTTTGACCTTTTCTATTTCCACTTTTAAATATTATCGTCGGTTCGTTTCCCCCTTTTGCTTTGAGAATATATATTATTATATTAGTTCGTATATATTATTCTCGGTAGCTTCTTCCTCTTCTATTTGTTTTTACTGAAACCAATTATCTTGCTCATTCTTTATTTTGTTCCTCCCTCTTGTCTCTTTCTCGGCCGGGATCTACCATCTCTTACCTTCCTTTTAACTTTGCTCCTCCACATCACCAAGCCCCACGACCACCAGATCTTCACCATGAACCACCTCCACCTAGGAAACTCATCACACACCACGTCCTCTGTCCTTTTGCTAGTGCCTCTTCTCTCCACCGCAAAAGCCTGCAACCCTTCCCTGCCGGTAACCCCTCCACGTCAGCAGCCTTGCACCGCCTCATCTACCATCGCCCTAACCCACTCAGCCTATGGTAGCACCGTACCCTTCCACCTGATAGTCAAACTCAAGGATCCAGCATCTTTCAACCAAACAAAGACAGTTGCTTCATGAAACTCGATAGAGTCCACCAGTCAGCCTGCCGTGAAAGCCTATCTCCACCAACAGCCGCTCCACAAAATGCCGAACACCCCCTCTGGCCTCCCCTCGTGCAGCAGCTTCTTCCCTTCCCTGACATGCAGCAGCTCATCTCCATGCAACCGAAACTCCACCCATCAAATCCGCCTACAAGCAACACTTCTCCGCCACCCTACTGCCGACATACCACCACATGTCCTCCACACCCAGCACTGCACGGCAGTAGCTTGTTCATTTTTTGTTTCCCACAACCGAGACCCCTGACCCATGCATTCTTTTATGTATAAAGAGTATGTATTATATTATATTATAATATATATATATATATATGTTTTTTATATTGTTTATATATATAATATATAGATACCATGATTTTAATATACATGATATATATGAGTCTGTATATTTCAAATTTAAAGTATAAATTTTAAGTTTAAAGAATGTGTATATATATATATATATGCATGTCTGTATATTTTAGATATAAAGTATACTTGCATTCTACCTGAAACCCCACGCATTAGCTACCTGGGTATATATATTTATGTATGTATGTATGTATATTCCCCGAGGTATATGAAATATATCTTTTAAATTATATCATATAAAGGGCTTATTTGATTTTAAAGTATAATATATAAATATCGATGTGTTTATTTATATATAATATATATAGTGTTATTTTGATTTTTAAAATATACATAGATTTTTTAAATTATATTATATATAAACGGTTTGATTTTTAAATTATATATGTTTTAAATTTAATGTTGATTTTAAAACATAATATATAAAGATTTTATTTTTGAATATTGATTTTAAAACATAATATATAAAGATTTTATTTTTAAAATGTGTTTATAATAATATTAATTTTAAATATACATATATATAGATTTTGTTTTAAATATGCGGTTTCAAATTGAATACTGATTTTAATATATACATATATACATGTATATATATATATATCATATAAAATTATATATATGTCATTTCATCGATCTCGAGTCTACCTTGCTCTACTTTGGAAATTGTCATTTGGATTGGTCGTTGTCGAGTTCATAATCCAAAATCGTAGCTTGTTATGTTGTATATCTTCTCTAGCCTCGAAAGGTGAGCAGTCACTCATGATTAACATTTTTATATTTAGTAAATTCAATTCACATGAAATGATGATTGGAATATATTTTTAAATCTTGAATTGGATAGAAATTTAATTGTTGAACATGGTATGTTATTAATTGTTCACCTATGATTGATATATGACAACATAACTTGTTATATATATTTTATTTAAATCGTTAATTATGATATATGCTCATCATTGACATGCTGTGCTATTTTATTGTTTGCACCAAAATTGGTCACAACACTCTTCGGGAATCTTTGAAGAGATGATAATGAGGAATAGAAATTGAAAATGAGGATTATCTAACAAAAACTCCAAACAACAGTAAAGTAAATGCGTAGACAAGCATTTTAGAGTGGTTCGGCGTGTTGCCTACGTCCGTTATGAAGTTTTTTGCAGTTTTATTGCTTCTCTTTCAATGATTACAAGCAAGTACAACAAACAACAGCAAGTTACAACTAGAAATTCAAAATCAACAGTAGTTGAATGATGGAGATCTTGATCCGGCAGAGTCTAGGCGCTTGAGAGTCAAAAGATCAGAGAAGAAGATCCTTCTTCTGTAGGCTGTGGGGCTCTATTTATAGGCGTAGGGGGCTGAGACTTCTCTCAAAATTCGGAAGATTCGCTCTGGCACATGAGGGGGCCCACACGACCAATTCCAGAAAGTATCGAGTCGATCTGTGATCGATACGAAATCATTTCGTATCGATCAAGATGATATCCAATTGAGCTAAAATTTGGTGTGAACGTTCCTTATCTCGTGTGCAATCTCCTATGAAAATTTCATGGCATTCGGATCAGTGGATCATGAGATATAGTCGATACGAAATGGAATCCTTCAGTTGCTGTTTGGTTCGAATCAATTCGTTCTAATCGATTGCTTCGAATCGATGGTGGCACGCGCCTTCATGATGACTTGGAGCGCAATCTTCGCCTCGATCCGGTCTTTACTCCGAGTTGACCGTGTCGACTCCATATATCTCGGCTTGTTCGTATCGAGGGATGACACGTCACCTAGGCTTGTTGGCTCGATGGATACGAATTGGGGGATGAATGATCGATACGAAGCTAGACTGTTCGATGGATGCGAAAACATCCCCGTTGATGGATACGAAGCTGATGCTAAGTGATCATTGTGACGTGGTCCATCTGCTGATGGTTTCGAACTAGGAGGCGGTGATCGGTTCGAAATAGACAAGTGTTGATGGATGAGAACAAGAAGTCGCTTGATGGTTCCGAACATGGGTTTCACTTATGGATTCGAATAACAATCATTGATGGACACGAACCACTAATGGTTGATGGATACGAACAAGCCTTTCTTTGATGGATACGAATCACGTAGAGTCTCAATGGATACGAAGCCAATCGATGCGAACCGGAGTCCTTCGATGGATACGAAGTAAGGTAGTTTGATGGATACGAAGAGAGGCTTCTATGATGGATGCGAGCAGTATCCGTTGCCTTAGTTGATGGATGCGAAGTGGGCTATCTGCCGATGGATATGGAGTAGCGAGATGCCAATGGATTCGAATAAGGAGGGGCCGATGGATTCGAATGAGACCGAGTCGAACCGAGGCACTTCGATGGATTCGAACTTGATCGATACGAACTGTGACACTTTGATGGATTCGAACTTGCTGAAACTTGATCGATACGACCGTGATCGATTCGAACCGGAGTTCGATGATGGATACAAAATCAATAACAGCAATGGATACGAACACTGGGCCGTTTCCTCTAGATTGAATTGATCATAACTCGAGCATATGAACTTGGATTGACTTGAAATTTGGAATGCTGGCCTCTATGGCTTTGCTTGTCATGTCCTATCAATTGTAGCTCAATCTGGACTTGGACAAAATTCAGCGATATCCATAGTGCGGCAAAGCATAACCAATATTTGAGACGAACTGTCTTTTGCTTTCGATCGATCTTTTGGTATCACGGCTTTGCCAAAAAACGGGATAACATTTACCCCCCAAAGTAAGTCTTGTGGAAACATGACGTGATTTGAAAAGCTGCAATTTCTCCCTGAACAATCATTGCTCTTTTGTCGAAGGTTGTAACTTTGCGTTGATATAACTGATCGCTGTATGATAGTGCTTAGCTGTTTGTCGTTGTAATCGTAATGAGATGAGTATTCGATCCCTGTGAATGTTGAAAATCGAATATTACTCCGACATACATGCATATATGTTAACTTGAGTCTCATTAACGTTGCGTGTCCACGAGTCGTTGTCAGTTTAGTCTGTTATCGAATTTTGTATCGATTCTCTCCTGAACCGATTTGAAATTCGAGTTGAAACAACGCTTGATGGTTGTTTTGGACTACCCTCTTGTATCGATCCTCTCCTGAATCAATGTGAAATTTGAGTTGTAACAACGTTTGTCAGTTGTTTTAGGAAGTCCCTTCATATCGATCCTCTCCTGGATCGATATAGAAGGTTGAAAGATTGACTTTGCATCGGTAACTGGAGAATTCGGTGGATGCGAAATGTTCATTCGCATCGATGCTAATGCTTCCAACAAGTCTTTTTTGTGTTGTCCGTAACGATGCTAATGTTTATATACCAAGGGATACGAAATAGGTGTTCGTATCGATGTGCAATGGATGGATTTGTGAACTTACTGATGTGATCATGGACTTCGGGTCGATGTTTTCACTGTCCACTTTGAACCGATGGGAAATAGTACGGTTGTGACGGTCAGCGATGAAGGTCATTATAGCTGGACTTCGAAGCTTTGTCGTTTAATGATGATTTCTTGTGAGCTAGCTAGTTATGGAAACTTCAAGTTCGCAGCCGCAAGAAACTTAGGGTTCGGGCCCTCCCGTGTTTGAAGTGTCGGAGATTGAGACCGAAGAAGAAAAAGTGGATAAGCCTCCTTTGGCGCATTTTTGGCAGTTAGGAAGTTGCTTTTATTCTTCTTTTTATAGGCCGTGTATATATGCAGGCTCGGCCCCCTGCTAGTAGGAATTCTTTTGGAATAACTTGTACATGAATCTTCACATACAGTTAGTTGAAATAACATTTAGTTTCTTTGCTTTAACTTGCATTTCTTTCGTGCTTAAGTATTTGTAGCATTTGGCTTTCAGTCTAGTATACTTGTGGTGTTTCTACCATCAAGTTGAGTTCGTTTTATTTGCCAAGTCTGAAAATCTTGATTACACGTCGTAATCGATGAATGAGTTGAATTTTGGACTTTGTATCGCTTCGGTTGGTGATTAACACTTAAGCTTTTTGCCCCCCAGTTCCGGGTAACAGCATTTGTATTTCGGTGGTCGATCGCACCTACTGCAAATCTTGAGCACATGTCCACACTCCGGGACTTAGGATAATCTGTGATCGATAATCTGGTTCGCACTCTGGAAATTCGAGAGTTGTCGATGTTTGTAATATAGTTCGCACTCCAGGAACTTTGACATGGTATTTGTACTCCAATTCACACTATGGGAATTTGGAGTCGGCATGTATATTTTTGTTCGCGCTCCGGGAACCTGGAATTGATGTTTATACTCCACTTCACGCTCTGGGAATTTGGAGTTGACATTTGTATTTTTCGGTTCGCCCTCCGGGAACCTGGAATTGATGTTAATGCTCCAATTCATGCTCTGGGAATTTGGAGTCAGCATGTATGTTTGGGCTCACACTCCGAGAACCTAGAATTGATGTTTATACTCCACTTCACGCTCTGAGAATTTGGAGTTGACATTTGTATTTTTCTGTTCGTCCTCCGGGAACCTGGAATTGATGATAATGCTCCAATTTACGCTCTGGGAATTTGGAGTCAGCATTGACGTTTCGATTCGCACTCCGGGAACCTAGAATTGATGTTTATACTCCAATTCGTGCTCTGGGAACTTGGAGTTATCATTGATGTATCGGTTCGCACTCCGGGAACCTGGAATTGATGTTTGTACTCCGACTCGCGCTCTGAGAATCTGGACTTAGCATGTACTTTTCGGCTCGCACTCTGGGAACCTGGAATTGATGTTTATACTCTGACTCGCGCTCTGGGAATCTGGAGTTAGCATTTGTATTTTGGTTCGCACACCGGGAACCTGGAGTTAGCATTTGTATTTTGGTTCACACTCCGGGAACCTGGAATTGATGTTTATATTCCGACTTGTGCTCTGGGAATCTGGAGTTAGCATGTATGTTTCGGTTCGTACTGCGGGAACCTGGAATTGATGTTTGTACTCCGACTCGCGATCTGGGAATCTGGAGCTGGCATTTATGTTTCAGTTCGCACTCCGGAAACCTGGAATTGATGTTTGTACTCCGACTCGCACTCTGGGAATCTGGAGTTAGCCGATAGATGGTCAGTCACATCTTTTGGGCTTTTTAGGAGTCCGTTCTCACTCTGGGAATGATGGATTTGATGTTTATACTCCAATTCACGCTCTGGGAACTTGGAGTCTTTTCACACTCTAGGAACGATGGATTTGATGTTTATACTCCAATTCGTGCTCTGGGAACTTGGAGTCCGTTCACACTCTGGAAACAATGGATTTGATGTTTATACTCCAATTCATGCTCTGGGAACTTGGAGTCCGTTCACACTCTGGGAACGATGAATTTGATGTTTATACTCCAATTCACGCTCTAGGAACTTGGAGTCCGTTCACACTCTGGGAACGATAGATTTGATGTTTATACTCCTATTCACGCTCTGGGAAATTGGAGTTCGTTCACACTCTGGGAAAGATGGATTTGATGTTTATACTCCAATTCACGCTCTGGGAACTTGGAGTCCGTTCACACTTTGGGAACGATGGATTTGATGTTTATACTCCATTTCGCACTCTGAGAAAGTGGAGTTAGTGTTTATAGTCCGATTCGCACTCTGGGAACCTAGAGTTGATGTTTATACTCCAATTCTCACTCTGGGAATTTGGAGTTGATGTTTATACTCCGGTTCGCACTTTGGGAACCTAGAGTTGATTGCAGGACTGTTGTGTGTCGGTCCAGTTTAGCCTTTGATGCGATGGCTTGCCCCCGAGCTGAGGGTTTCGCTTAGCAAATGATCGGTGGGATCTCGATTACTTTCCACTTATCTGCCATCAACGAAGGATGAGACTTAGTTTATGGACGGTTGAATCGCATCCATGTTCATTTGGATCCCGCTTCTGCCAAGCCTAAGGAGTAAGACCAGTGTTCTGGCAAGCTTTGATCTTGAGCAAAGGAGAGGATGGCTAAACTACATCCGCTTTGAGTTTGTATTTTCCCTTAAGTTGGGGGCAAGAGTTGGAGAGCAGACGGTCGAGTCGCATCCACTTAATGCTTTGCGCTCTTCCGGTCAAACTGAGGAAGAGAGTTGGAATGATGGCTCATGATGGTTAGCGAATAAGCAGTCGTTGTTGATGACTATAATTTGTGGGTTGGCCCTCGGATGAAGTCGGTTAAGGCACGACTGTTTCGTCGAATCGCCTATGCAAATTGGAGAGTGAATGGTAAAATCATATCCACTTTAAACATGTGCTCTTAAATAACCCCAAGTGTTCAATGTGGGATTGGATGTATAGATGGTCACGTCAAGTCCATCTTTGGTGTGATTTCAATTTTATTGGGAGAAGAAGCATAAGTATTTTGGTGAGTTTCAAGTATGAGATGGAGAGTGCACTGCCGGGACACATATCTCCAAGTCTTTCTCAATTCTCCTAGTTAAATTGCATAGGCATATGAGTGGATGGTCGGTTGCATCCACTTTGTACTGGAGTCCTGACCTTGTCGGTCTCTTCTGCTTTGATGTCCTGACCCCCAGTCAGGTGCAAATAGCATCCATCGAGTGGGTGAATCATATTCATCATGATGATACCTCAATGATTTGCTCATAGCCCACGGAGGCTGTTTTGCACCTATCCTTAAGTACTTGGTTACCTGCATTATTTGCAAGTAGTTTAATTCGTGTCGATTATATTTTGCAACATAAACGAAATAGAAATAATTCAAAAGAGATTGGATTAAATCACAGTGATAAGCGAAGCAGCGTCATATGTTGGCTATTGCACTTCAGTCCAGCCCTTCTCTGTTGGAAGTATGATGCAAGTGGCTCAGTTTGACCAAAGTTCGTGATCGATAGGGATCAGGGATTCCCGGCCCTTCGTTTTATAGGGCTCGATAATATTGTCGGAGCTACTCTTTCCGAAACAGCCTTATGGCATTGGCATTCACGCTAGCCATCTGAAGAAGAGGAGCTTCCCGATTTAGAGTATAGACTAGGTTTCCTCCTTATCTTGTGACATGGATTTTTCATTTGATGGCATTCATCATTCTTCGTGGAATCCATGCACCATTCTCCCTTCATGAGATAGTGCCGGAGGTTGAATTTCCATAGTACATTGACATAATCAGCATGCTGAATTTTTGCTAGAAATTTTGCATGTAGGATGGTTTCAATGAATAGGTCCCGACTGGGAAAGATTCTACGAGCAAATTTATCAAATTCATTATAAGGCTACAGGGTCTTGTAACATTAGTGAATGATGTACGCCCTATTTTCCAATGTTCGAGTGGTTGGTAATATCGATTGGATGGTGAGTAGATTGAGATGGGCTCATAGATTGGTGATTATTTCTAATTTTCACCAGGAAGGAGGCCCGTATAAGATAGCAAGGAAGTCCTCTTAGAGTTGTACGTCATGCTTTTAGTCATATGGATGTGGAATGATTAAGATGTAGGCATATGAAGATGGTTCAGTGGTGAACAACTATGTTTTGAGTTGGCAGAGTAGACAGGGCAGGGTAGTCGTTATACTGCCATCGTACCATAGTTGTCAACTCAGGAGTTTTAAAAGTTGGTCAATTGGAGGAAGTCGTTGTCCACCTTAAAAGCATGACACATTAATCAACTTTAGTTCTTGGAATATTAGCTAGGTTCTCCAGCCTCTGGTAGCACGGTTGAGCGGTATTTCTTTACCCATTCCTTGATTGCAATTCAACAATTGCTGCTATAATCCCCTACAAAAAGTGGACAATCGAATCGATATGAAATGCACGTGATTGGATCGGTACGAAGTTGCATACGAGGATCGATACGAAATGCATGCGATTGGATCGATACGAAGTGGCAAATGAGTATCGATACGAAATGTATGCTGCAGGATCGATACGAAGTGGTATACGAGGATCGATACGAAATGCATACCGCTGGATCGATATGAAGTGGTGTATGGGTATCGATACGAAATGCATGCTGCAGGATCGATACGAAATGGATACTGCTGGATCGATATGAAGTGGTGTATGGGTATCGATACAAAACGCATGCTGCAAGATCGATACGAAATGGTAATATGAGTATCGATACGAAATGCATGCTGCAGAATCGATACGAAGTGGTGTATGGGTATCGATATGAAATGCATGCTGTAGGATCGATACGAAATGGTGTATGGGTATCGATACGAAATGCATGCTGCAGGTTCGATACGAAGGTTGATCGATACGAATGGTGATCGGTACGAAAGGTGATCGATACGAAAATGACCATACCTTCTGGATACGGAAGCCTGGTTACGGAAATGGCCATATCTTATGGATTCCAAAACATGGATACGAAAATGACCATTTCTTCTGGACACGAAAACGTAGATACGTGATTTATCATATTTTCATGGATACGAAAATATGGATACGAAATTCAACATATTTTCTGGGTTCGAAAATATGCATACGGAAACCATCATATTTTCATGGATACGAAAATATGGGTGTGAAATGCAACATATTTTCTAGGTTCGAAAATATGCGTATGAAAACCATTATATTTTCATGGATACGAAAATATGGGTGTGAAATTCATGATGAACGTAGTTCCTCTTAGCTCTAGAGAAATCTGAATAGAATAGAAGGAACCAATGAACGGTAGATCTGGATCTCCTCCTTAGATTTTTGCAATCCAACGACGGTAGTAGATCCATAGAGCAGGAGAAAATCTGGGTTTTCTCGATGAAAGCACCAAAGTGTTTGCACGAAAATTGGTCAGAACACTCTTCGGGAGTCTTTGAAGAGATAATAATGAGGAATATAAATTGAAAATGAGGATTATCTAACAAAAACTCCAAACAACAGTAAAGTAAATGCGTAGACAAGCATTTTAGAGTGGTTCGGCGTGTTGCCTACGTCCGTTATGAAGTTTTTTGCAGTTTTATTGCTTCTCTTTCAATGATTACAAGCAAGTACAACAAACAACAGCAAGTTACAACTAGAAATTCGAAATTAACAGTAGTAGAATGATAGAGATCTTGATCCGGCAGAGTCTGGGCGCTTGAGAGTCAAAATATCAGAGAAGAAGATCCTTCTTCTGTAGGCTCTGGGGCTCTATTTATAGGCGTAGGAAGCTGAGACTTCGCTCAAACTTCGGGAGATTCCCTCTGGCACGTGAGGGGGCCCACACGACCAATTCCATAAAGTTTCGAGTCGATCTATGATCGATACGAAATCATTTCATATCGATCAAGATGATGTCCAATTGAGCTGAAATTTGGTGTGAACATTCCTTGTCTCGTGTGCAATCTCCTGTGAAAATTTCATATCACTTGGACTAGTGGATCATGAGATATAGTCGATACGAAATGGAATCCTTCAGTTGCTGTTTGGTTCGAATCGATTCGTTCGAATCGATTGCTTCGAATCAATGGTGGTATGCACCTTCGTGATGACATGGAGTGCAATCTTCGCCTCGATCCGGTCTTTACTCTGAGTTGACCGCGTCGACTCCATATATCTCGGCTTGTTCGTATCAAGGGATGGCACGTCACCTAGGCTTATTGGCTCGATGGATACGAATTGGGGGATGAATGATCGATACGAAGCTAGACCATTCGATGGATGCGAAAACATCCCCGTTGATGGATACGAAGCTGATGTTAGGCGATCATTGTGACGTGGTCCATCTACTGATGGTTTCGAACTAGGAGGCGGTGATCGGTTCGAAATAGAAAAGTGTTGATGGATGCGAACAAGAAATTTCTTGATGTTTCCGAACATGGGTTTCACTTATGGATTCGAATAGCAGTCATTGATGGACACGAACCACTGATGGTTGATGGATTCGAACAAGCCTTTCTTTGATGGATACGAACCACGTAGCGCCTCAGTGGATACGAAGCCAATCGATGCGAACCGGAGTCCTTCGATGGATACGAAGTAAGGTAGCTTGATGGATACGAAGAGAGGCTTCTATGATGGATGCGAAGCAGTATCCGTTGCCTTAGTTGATGGATGAGAAGTGGGCTATCTGCCGATGGATACGTAGTAGGGAGATGCCAATGGATTCGAATAAGGAGGGGCTGATGGATTCGAATGAGATCGAGTCGAACCGAGGCACTTCGATGGATTCGAACTTGATCGATACGAACTGCGACACTTTGATGGATTCGAACTTGCTGAAACTTGATCGATACGACTGTGATCGATTCGAACCGGAGTTCGATGATGGATACGAAATCAACAACGGGAATGGATACGAACACTGGGCCATTTCCTCTAGATTGAATCGATCATAACTCGAGCATATGAACTTGGATTGACTTGAAATTTGGAATGCTGGCCTCTATGGCTTTGCTTGTCATGTCCTATCAATTGTAGCTCAATTTGGACTCAGACAAAATTCAGCGATATCCATAGTGAGGCAAAGTATAACCAACCTTTGAGACGAACTGTCTTTTGCTTTCGATCGATCTTTTGGTATCACGGCTTTGTCAGAAAGCGGGATAACATTTATATTATTATTTTATTGTTCTCACTCTGCAAGTTCCCTCTTAGATAGGAAATTCTCTATTGGTTGGAATGATACATACCCGAATGATATTATGGATTATGGAAAATCGTTATGGGTTGAAATGATAGACCCAAGCGATTTTATTGATTTTAAATTTTAGGATCGCGGGTAGAAATGATATATACCCATAGATATAAAAAACTGCGGATTGAAATGATAAGTATCCGTGTCACTTGACCATATGATAGAAAACTATATACGGACACCGTAGGTTTATTTTTGAAGATGATTTTCTAGGGATTGAAAGGAAATATTTAGGTTTTATTAAATACTGATTTTCACATATAATTATAAAGATTTGTATTTTTGATTTAGATTTTAAATTATATGTTTGGAAATTTTAAATTTATAAGTTAAGTTTTCAAAAATATAAATTTTAAGATTTTACTTATAATTTTATTATTTTTAAATATATAAATAAGATTTAAAATAGATTTAATAATAATAAGATTTAATATAATAATAATTAATATAATAAAATTTAATAAGAAATTAATTTACATATATATATATAATATGTTTTATTAATATTTTGAAAAGATATTTTGTATTAACTTTAATGAAATAAAGGTTGGGAAGATAAATTAAGTTAATTTGTAATTTGATTTGTTTAGGAATTTAATATAATTAAGATTTGATTAGAAACTTTTTTTAGATTTCGAAAGGTATGATTTTACAACTTGATTAAATTAAAGGCGAATAAATAAATATTGTCAAATTTAAATAAAGTGGAATATTAAATTTTAGTTTAAGTTTGAAATTGGAAAATTTATTTAAATGCTTATAAAAGGTGGCTAGGGGAATATTTTAGAATTTTATATATATTTGAACTTAGATATTTTATTTATTGATTTTATTTAAATTTGTAATTTGAGACTTATTTAAATGTTATTAAAAAAGATTAGGAAAATAATTTCAAATTTAAATAAAATTAAATGTTGAATTTGGAAATATAAATGAAATTTATCAAATTGAGTTGTAAATGTTTAAATATTTAACTTTGAAACCTATAGAATTTGAAACGGTTTAAATTTGTAATTCAAACCAAGATTTGAAATCGATATAAAATGATTTTTAAATGAGAATTTGAATTGAACATTTAACCCTTTTGTTTTGAAAATGGCTGAACTGAGATTTTAACTTAAATGATTTTTTCTGCGAATTAAAGTTGATTTGAATTGATTTGTGAAATTGGAAGAAACAATTCTAATTCTAAATTATTATCGATATATAAACTATTTAATCAATAACCTACCTTTAAATATATAAACTATTTTAATTTATAACTATTTCAATATATAAACTATTTTCAATATTCAAACTGTTTAAGTTAGAAAATGATATGCTTTCGAAAGTGATATGATTTCGGAAGTGATATGATTTTGAAATGTATGTGATATTTTGATATGAATTATGAACTATTTGAAATTTAAATGACCACGCTGTGAAATAAGTGTTTGATTGTTAAAGAGACCGGGATCGAATATTTTCATACTCTCCGCCAGTACTGAAAACCACTTTAACAACTGTGTACGTGGTGGAGATTCTAGAACGAAGTAGGATTGTTTGGCGATGTCTATATGAGGTATAAACGCAGCTCTGACTCCCGTGAGTCAACTTGATGTGACTAAAACAGGAGCCATGCCTGGCCAAGTGAGGTCGCACCTCCGATCGAGCATGCTTTTTTGATACTATTCTATTACTTTGTGATTTGATTATGTGCACCTTTGATTATGGGAGTGCGTCTCAAGGTGGGAAATAGTAGCTGCTATGCGTTACCACCAGTCTGGATTTGCAAATGGTATAATCCTACCCTGGGTATTGCCTCGCATGCCTTGTCACATGCCTTATTGCGCCCACTACGAGTTTGTTTTGTACCGTATCTATGGAGTGCTCCTTGAGTAAACCACCGGTTTGGCGGGGCTTACAGTATCTGTATGGACTACGGGAATATTATAAAAATGTGTTAAGGGGGATATGCGTAATGCCTTAATGCTATTTTAATAGTTTACTTTACTATAGACATTATATATGTAGTGTATTGTACTATGTATGTAGATAGTTTAACGGATTCTTAGAGGATGGGTGTCCCAAACATCCTTCAAGTTATTTTGTATTTCAGTTGACATTTCACTTGAGTTAAATTGATTAGTATAAAAAATTTCATCCTGACTCGAGTGTTTTGTGTTTTGCTTTATGCGCGGGTCAGATTGAGTGTCATGGCATTTGAGACTCACCTTTGGAGCTTGGGGCTTTATTTGAAGATCTTCTATTATCTATTCAGCTTGTAGTTATTCCTTGTTGTTTATGTTCAGACTTGTCATCTGTTTTTGTATTCGAGACTACTTTGTATTTGAGATTTTTGTTGTAACTTATTTAGACTCTGATGTTGTAGTAGCTTCATGAACTACTATCTATCTATTCCGCTACTTATTATTATATTATTCTATGTTTATGATTCTGTGATTGATTTATTTAGTGTATATACTGAGTTTTGCCAAATATAAATTAACAATCTGTTGTTTTGAGCAATTCAAGTCTGACATGAGTGGATGATTGTCGATTTGAATGGTTTAAAATAGCGGGTCGTTACAGTTGGTGTAAGAACTATGGTTTAGGCAAACTTAGCATATGGAGTAAAAAATCATTGGAGATAGGGTAGTGATTCCCTAGAACCAGTAGAATCAATTACAGAAGCAACTTTGTTCGAGCTTGAAATTCTTCGTTAGGATTCTCCTTGATTTGGATTTTCTTTTGAATTTTGGAACTTTCCCTTTGTTCTGAAATCCAGTCTTGTCCTTTACTATTCATATTCTTCCTGATATTGGAGCATCCCATAGTTCTAGATCTGTTGATCTCTGTAATAAATTTTGAGTCATCTTGCCACCTCAACTGGAAACTTCACTCTTATGTATGACCAGTTCCATCGACGGTCCCGTCAACCGATTTGTAAAGGGGTGAAACTCCTTTACAACATGCGTCGATTCAATGGAGATTTCTACGTCCTCGTCTTTGATGTTGTTATCTTTTCTAAAGCCAGAACAGTTTCTTTAGCAGACGACCAGGGTAATTCTTTAGCGATCGAATGTCAATTACCTCAGGATTTTGGAAGGCAGTTCATCTATTCGCTCGATTCTCTGCCTATTGATCTTGACTTCACACCTGTTATCCAACTATTTTCGGATGTCTTTGGTGAAGTCACTTCTCTTCTCCAAGCCGAAAATTGAATTCTGCATCGACCTTTTTTCTAGAGCACTACATGTTGTCCTTCCTCCTAGACAAATAGTTTCTATAAACAGTTAGTCATACCCTTTGGATTAACCAATGCTCCTGCCTTCTTCGTCGATCCCATGAATCGCGTTTTCCACAATGTTCTCATCAAGTTTGTCCCCATTTTCGTTGTTGATATTCTCTTTTTTTCTAAGTCTCTGTTGATCCAGTTAAGGCCACAGCGATTCAAGTAAGTCTATCCATAATTCCTCTTTTGTAATCTATTTATATCTTTCTTTCGAGCCTATCTTCTTAGATAGTTTCTCTTTAATTAGGGACCCTTAAAATTTGAATCTCTATCCTTGTTCTAAACCCATTCTTGAATCATCCTATGAGAGAACATAATTGTAGTTAGTATAAATGTTTTATATTGTGCCGTTTGAGTTGTGAAGATTTAATTTTGGGTTTCGATCGATTGTCTGGCCAACGCTATCGATAGGAATTCCAAAATCCTTGAACTGAGCAAACTGACACAATATTGTTTCAAAATTGGTAAATGAAATAAATTTTATGTGTGATTATATTATATATATATATATATAAGTATAATATTCTGAACTTAGATAGTTATCTGAATTGGTTGTTAGAAATGATAATACAAGATTATCATTTATGGTTTTATTAACATTTCTAAACCATTAACTATTGTTATATTTTATAAGGAGATGAAATGTAACAGCCCGCACCTCACTAAACGTAGATATTTTTCCCAACTTAGTCACCTCCACCTCATGGGCCAAGCCAAGGTGTAGGGTTTTGTTCCTTAAAAGGCCTCGACGTTATTATGAGGTGAAGGCTTTGGTATATAAGCACCCACTTCATAGTGTTTTTCCGTGATGTGAGACTATTATTCCCATATTTAAGGGGTGTTACAATCTCCCTTTCTTTAGAGCCCAACGCCCTCGTTGGCTCATGAACACAACACCACCCAGGCGTTGTAGCTATAACACGTACAAACCACAATTCCGGCTGGGTATGGCTCTGATACCAATGTAACATCCCGGACCTCACTTAATGTAGATATTATCTCCAACTTAGTCACCTCTGCCTCATGGGTCAAGCCAAGGTGTGGGGTTTTGTTCCTCAAAAGGTCTCGACGTTGTTATGAGATGAAGGCTTTGGTGTATAAGCACCCACTTCATACTGTTTTTCCACGATGTAGGAATATTATTCGCATTTTTAAGGGGTGTTACATGAAATGTTAAAACATGGTTTATAAATTAGATTTGAAAATGAATATAATTAAATTAAGGATTTGAGAAATTTAATTTTCAACGCTTTTCAAGGTTTGGTTTACAAAGTTTGAAATATATACGTTTGAAAGTATTTTCAAATGGAAATTGCTTTTCAAAAGAGTTTAAAGAAATAAGTCAATACTCTCCTCTTTTGTCGCTGAAAAATATTTTCGATGATGATTGCTACATCATCGACATTCATTTTCGAGTCTTAAAGTGGGAAGGCTACTTAGTAGCTTTGCTACAAATTTGTTTTGAGAATAGGTTTGATTTGATTTCTTGAGTATGATTTGATGTATAATATATATGTATATATGTGTGTGTATATATATCAAAATGGTTGAAGTAAAACCGAAAATTAAACTCTTAAGTTCTATATTAAGTATGGTTTTCAATTATTAAAATAAAGAAATTTTTTGAATAACTACAATGTCTAAATGCGAAAGCAAATTCAAACAACTTGAAATAGTTGAACTAGGAAAAAATTATTTTGAATAATAATCAAATGCATTTTAAAACATATATAACTTACCTAAAATATTCAAAAAGTTAAAATGTTAATGTGAATATGTAATTGAATAATATACAATAAATGTAGGTAATAAAACATCCAAAGTGAAATTTTGTTAAGAGAATTTTTAAATAAATTTATTAGAGGTTATAATAAATGTATACACGTAATAAATATTTAAGAAATGTTAATTGAAATAAAGTATACAATAAAAAGAGAGTGGGTAAGTAAATATGAACTTAAGGAGCTAAATAGACAATAAAAGAATTCATATTTTTGTAAACGAATGATAAATTACATAGAACAATTGAAATAGAATTTTAAAGTGGAATTAACTTATGTAAAGTCAAATGGATTAAATAAAATAAATTTCGTTTTGAAAGAATTTTTTTGTAACAAATGTTAATGAATTGAAAGCTAATCAATTGAATGAAAATACAAACCAATAAAATGTGAAAACAAGGAATATTTATTGACTAAATAAAATGGATTGAAATCAAAATTCGTTGAATATTAATCAATTTAAAAACTAATGAAATTTATATGGTCTTAAATTTATTGTTGTATATAGTACTATGTATTTCAAAACTTCTTTCCTTTTTGTTGCTTCTATTCTCCTATCTCGTTTCTTTTCGGGGATAAAAAGTTTTGAGTGAGGAAGAGTGTAACGACCCGAAAATTTTAACGATTTTTAATAGCATAATTAATTGGAATTTTCATGAAAGTAAATAATTAAAATTCAGCACTGAAAGTTTGATATTTGATATGCGTTTATTTAAACATAGCAAATGGAAAATTTTCATTGGTATATGAAAGTTAGTTCTGTTATGTAATTTTCAATTTTAAATATCAGTTAATTTGATGAAAATAAAATATTTTTGAAACCCGAGTATTTTTATATAATAAAATTGTAATTCATTTTCTGAGTGAGTCGTCATATTTCATTTCACCAAATTTGGACTGTTATAGCCCCGTTTATATTATTTTCAGCGTTTTAGCAGCATTTTGGCAGCGAATATCGACTTTTAATAGGATGGTTGTATCGTTGATATCTGTGTACCATTCTATTAGTCTCGTCGTGCCGATCTCCTTAGTATATTCATTTGAGCATTTCGGTGTCTGGTACGTGGCGAAATCGACAAAATGATTTGCCGTATTGGTTCCATATTTGGGGTTTTGGATTTCCATTGTCTTTCATTATCCATTGTGATAATCAATAACCATCAGCCATTGATATTCCCAATAATTCAATTTTTTGACCTTTGCTATTTCCACCTTTTCAATGTTATTGTTGGTTCGTTTCCACTTTTTTCTTTGAGAATATATATTATTATAGTAGTTCATATATATTATTCTCGGTAGCTTCTTTTTCTTCTATTTGTTTTTACTGAAACCTATTGTCTTGCTCGTTCTTTATTGTTTCCTCCCTCTTGTCTCTTTCTCGGTAGAGATCTACCATCTCTCACCTTCCCTTCAACTTCGCTCCTCCACGTCACCAAGCCCCGCGACCACCAGATCTTCACCATAAACCACCTCCGCCTAGGAAACCCATCGCGCACCACATCCTCTGTCCTTTTGCTAGTGCTGCTTCTCCCCACCACAAAAGCTTGAAACCCTTCCCTTCCCTACCGATAACCCCTCCATGTCAGCAGCCTTGCACCACCTCATCTCTCTTCGTCCTAACCCACCCTGATTATGGCAGCACCGTACCTTTCCACCCGATAGTCGAACTCAAGGATCCAGTACCTTTCAACTAAACAAAGACAGCCGCTTCATGAAACTCGATCGAGTCCACCTGTTAGCTTGCCGTGAAAGCCTATCTCCACCAATAGCCACTCCACAAACGTCGAGCACCTCCTTTGGCCTCCCCTCCTCCCTTCGTGCAACCGCTTCTTCCCTTCCCTGACCTGTAGTAACTCATTTCCATACAACCAAAACTCCACCCATCAAACCCGCCTACAAGCAACACTTCTCCACCTCCCTACTGCCGACCCACCACCACATGTCCTCCGCACCCAGCACCCTACGACAACAACTTTTTCATATTTTTGTTTCCCACGGTCGAGACCCTTGACCCAAGCATTCTTTTATATATAAAGAGTATATACTATATTATAATATATATGTTTTTACATTGTTTTATATATAATATGTAGATACTGTGATTTTAATATATATGATATATACGAGCCTGTATATTTCAAATTTAAAGTATAAAATTTAAGTTTAAAGAATATATATATATATATATATATATATGCGTGTTTGTATATTTTAGATTTAAAGTATATATTTTAGATATAAAGTATACTTGCATTCCACCTTAAACCCCATGCATCAGCTGTCCGGGTATGTGTGTGTATATTTGCTTCAAGATATAGGAAATATTGATTTTAAATTACATCATATAAAGGCCTTATTTGATTTGAAAGTATAATATATAAATGTCGATGTGTTTATTTATATACGTAATATATATAGTGATATTTTGATTTATAAAATATACATAGAGTTTTTAAATTATATTATATATGAACGGTTTGATTTTTAAATTATATGTGTCTTAAATTTAATGTTGATTTTAAAACATAATATATAAAGATTTTATTTTTGATTATTGATTTTAAAATATAATATATAAGGATTTTATTTTTATATGTGTTTATAATAATATTGATTTTAAAGTATATATATAGATTTTATTTTAAATATGCGGTTTCAAATTGAATATTGATTTTAATATATATATATATATATATATATCATATAAATTATATGTATGTCGTTTCATCGATTCGAGTCCACCTTGCTCTGCTCTGGGAACTGTCATTTGGATTGGTCGATTGTCGAGTTCGTAATCCAAAATCGTGGCTTGTTATATTGTCTATCTTCTCTAGTCTCGAAAGGTGAGCAATCATTCACAATTAACATTCTTATATTTAGTAAATTTAATTCATATGAAATGACGATTGAAATATGCTGTTAAACCTTGAATTGGTTAGAAATTTAATTGTTGAATATGTTATGTTATTAATTATTCACCTATGATTGATACATGACACCGTAACTTGTTATATATATTTATTTAAATCGTTAATTATGATATATTATAATTATTGATATGCTATGCTATTTTATATTATTATTTTATTGTTCTCGCTCTACAAGTTCCATGTTAACTAGAAATTCCCTATGGGTTGAAATGATACATACTCGAATGATATTATAGATTAAGGAAAATCGTTGTGGGTTGAAACGATAGACCCAAGCGATTTTATTGATTTTAAATTTTGGAATCGCGGGTTGAAATGAGATTTTATTGATTTTAAATTATGGGATTGTAGGTTGAAATGATATACCCGTAGATATAAAAAAATTACGGATTGAAATGATAAATATCTGTATCACTTGACCATTGGATATAAAACTATATACGGACACCGTTGGTTTATTTTTGAAAATTATTTCCCAGGAGTTTGAAAGGAAATATTTGGGTTTTATTAAATATTGATTTTAAAATATATGACATAAAGATTTTTATTTTTATTTTTGATTTTAAATTGCATGTTTGGAAATTTTAAATTTATAAGTTAAGTTTTCAAAAATATAAATTTTAAGATTTTACTTATAATTTTATTATTTTTGGAGATATAAATAAGATTTAAAATAGATTTAATAATAATAAGATTTAATACAATAATAATTAATACAATTAAATTTAATAAGAAATTAATTTAACTAATATATATACACTACTACAAAACATGTCATTTGTGTCGGTCATTTAACCCCTTTTGTGTCGGTTTTACAACCGACCCAAATGAAGATGACGCAAAAGACCTTTTTTTTATGTGTCGGTTATTCGACCGACGCAATTAAATATTATTTGTGTCGGTTTCTTACAAACGGTCGACGCAAAGTAGTTTATACGGTGAAGCAAATGACACTTTATTGTGTCGGGCCTCTTATATCAACCGACACAAATGATATTGGTTTTGCGTCTACCCTTTATTGACGACCGACACATATGATTGATATTTGTGTCGACCTTTTTAGTTTGTCGACCGACACAATTGACAAACAGTTGTATCGGCCATCTTTGAAGTAACAACCGACACAAGATATATTTGAAAAAAAAAAAATTTGCATCATAACTATTTCAGAATATAAAAACCACGTATGAAGTTGCAGTTAAAATTTTCACAAATGTACATTACTATGAAACTGATCGAACATAAAATATAATTATATTATCCATCAACATAATTTGTCACAATACTTCTCTATTTTGGCCTTGCCAAACATAATTTGTCACAAACATAATGTAAATAATAAAATACCAACGTGCATTACAAAAGATCAACGTACAGAATAAAAAACAACTACATCCAATTATACATGATATAACTAGCTAAATTGTCCCGAACCTCATCTATCTCTTGTTGGCTATAAGAACCGTCTTGTACCAAGTCCTGCAATTAAAAAAATTATTATACAAGTGAGTATGCAAACAAATTCAGCAGTGCACCAATGAACTTGTTGTGTATATATGAACTTGCTGTGTATATATGGCTAAACAATGAACTTGCTGTATTGACTTTACTTCAAAATGGAGAACCTGTAATTGTTTAATGAATTTACAGATTCTGTCTCCATTAAACAAATTTAGCCATATATACACAATACTTCTCATATGAACTTGCTGTGTATATATGGAGACAGAACCTGTAATTGTGTATATATGAACTTGCTGTGTATATATGGAGACAGAACCTGTAATTTGTTTAATGGCTAAACAATGAACTTGCTGTGTATATATGGCTAAATCTAGTTGCTGTATTAACAAGTGAGTATGCAATTAAAATGGAGACAGAATCTGTAAATTCATCCAATTATACATGAACTTGCTGTGTATATATGGCTAAACTTTGATAATTGGTTCTTATTGTGCATAGCATAGGACATAATAGGAATTTGTTGTACATATGAGTGAGTATATGAAACTAACACTAAAGCATGTAATTGTTGTGAACGACAAGAAATGAGTGCATGTTTCATATATGGCTGCATAGTTTATGAAACTAACGCTAAAGCAATTATTAATAGACCTATGTAGATCTGTTGAAAACTCATCCGCATTATCAAGATGGTAATGAACTGGATGCACATTGATTGCCTTGAAATATAATACCACAAACTAGCTCTAGCCTGTCTGGGCTAAACAATGTGGCTTAACCATTCATATGAGAAGTATAAACTCTATTTACAGAGAATTTTTAAAGGTTGCATTTTTAAATGTCACTTGTATGTGAATCATCTGACTCTACTACTTATCTCCAATGCTACCTATGCTATTCCATTTTGTTGTATTGAAAAACAAAAAACCTGTCTGATGTTGATTTTTTTGTGTCTCAATCTTGCAGGAGTTAAAAATGGATTGGTGATATTCTCTACATAATCTGCTCGACAGACCAGGCAGGTGAAGACTATTAATTCTAGTTTCAGCCTATGAGGGATGTCTTTTTTAGTTTCTGCAGTTTGCTTCTTGTACATTGAGTAGGAAAGATGTAGTATCTGTATTTCCTGATCGCTTTGAAGCATGAATAAAACTGAAAAATTCTTAAAAATGCTGTGATTGTTACCATGCTCTGATTGGATTTCCTGTGGCTCTTGCTACATATACTCGTTTTAATATTTTGCCTGCTTTTTTTTAAAAAAAAAAATTAAATTAATATGTTGCTATAAGAAAGCAACTCTGGTTTTTTGAAGAAAAAAGAAGCAAGCAAAATAACTGATTTTGGGTTCTAGTAAGAATGTATAGTTGTCATTTAAGCATGTTTTTTCTTATTGCACAACCTTTTTTATAAACATTATCAATTTTTCTAGATATTTTCCGAAACATTCTCAAAACGCGAGTTCGATTGCATTCTTCCCTTTTTGATAAATATCAATCTAAGTCATACATTCATTTCATTTGCGTATGAACTTTTTGTCAAAGAAGAGAAGATGATATATTGGTCCTCTATTTTGAAATGAAGTTTTTTATATTTGTTTAAATATAGGATTTTGATGAACAGATTTCTTTTGGGCACTCAATTGTTTTCTCTTAGATTGACGAGATAGACCATGCATCTTGATATACAGGAGCATGCCGTCGTCGTTTGACCAATCAAGCCAGAACGGTTCGAGGTTGGGTTTAGAATATTTTTTTGGTAGGTTTATGAGTCCATTTACATGCTCAGAAGTTCGGTTCGAATGAGGCAGCGGGCAAACCATTGCATTTGAAAACGAGAGGCAAATGTGACTAAAATAATTTTTGATCAGCTGCATCTTCTCATCGCTTATGTAAAAGGCAAAAAACAATTCGTTTCAAAATTATGAAAATCGCTACCGAGAAACTCTGCTAATTTCTACGTTTCTTATTGTCATTGAGCATTTTGAGTTGAAGCCGCAATATGGTGCGGTTATCTTAAATTATTTTTTGGTGACAAAGATGATATTAGTAGTGTTAAACATTTTTGAGTAACCAGGCAGATATGCAGAAAATGAAGCATAATATTACAGATTAAGTTTAATAATTTGGATCCCAAAGCCTTGCCCACACGATGTCCAAAATATAATAAAACATAGTCACTAGAGCGCTATACTCAACTTATGAAGATGCAATACACAGGCCTCCTAATTCGTCTTTGACTTGATTTACCTGAAATCCAAGCAACCCATAAGCTAAGCGTACTCAATGAACCAAGGTAAATGCAATACACAACTACAATAACATTTGATTTCTTCTAACTAGCATTGCAGCAATGATATTCGAAATATACCTATAATGTAACTGATATATAATATGAAGGAAAAAAACTAAAGTAGTACCTTTTGTAAATTGATGCTTTGATTGTAATTTTTCACTATGTCATGCATATACCTCATCACATAATATACACAGTCGGTTGCTCCTAATTGTTGAGGACACTATATCAATATTACAAGATAATTTAATAGTTAGTTTAAAATTAATTCATATACCAAACTATATATTATATTTATTTTATTTTTTGTTAGAAAATCAAATCACCTTAACATGCTTCCAAGTCAAGGTACTTCCTCGAGACTTGCCACCGAGTTTCTTGTAAATTTGGAAGGCCCTACACATGCAAGAATTTTTTTAATAACCACATATACTAACTTCACATAAGAGAGCAATATATACAACTTACAAGCTCACTTGCGGCTTAATTTCAAGTTTAAGTTTGAGTTCGGTCTGAGGATCAAAAACATAAATTTCATTCATTTGTACACGAAAAACAAGCAGTATACAATGTTTCCTGCATTCCAAGATTTATAGTAAGTTAAATTTGGCATCAAATATGTAAATTAGTTATTAAAAGTTTAAGGTTCATACCGTTCGTAGTGTGGGGCTAAAAGTAAACTTTTAGATTGCAATGATTTCCATGTGTTCGACAAATATCTATTTGTCGCATCTGGATGTTTTCGCACTTGGGAAAGCATTTTGGGACACATAAACCCAATGGTCTCCACTTTGAGATCATTGCACATATGATTTAACCACCTACACAAATTTAAACATACATTGTTAGTTTTTTAAAAATTGACTATTCATCAAAAACTAAGATGGTTATATATGAAAAAAACTGATAAGGAAAAAATACTCACATGATGTAAAGCTGCAACCATGATGCATTCAACCACTTCATACTAAAGAATTGGATAATATCATCCATCGTGATATGAATTTCAAAGTCCTCATCATATGTGAATAAATCCTTATTCACTTGAATTGCATTGATGGCACTATCATTAGATAGCATCTGAAGTACTAGATCATGGAAATATCTGCATTCGCTCGTTAAAGTTTTGAGAATTTCTTCATCCACGATTGATTTGCTTTTTGCAGTCTCATTTGCCATTGTATTCACGACCTTGTCATTAATATTTTCAAATAAATCCTTGTTTGATTGAGATGTAGGCACCTAATTCAAAATTGTAAGTAGATGTCTAAAATGATGTAATATAAGAAAATTCATACTTGCATAAAGTAAAGCATGACTCTACGGATATGAAAGCAATATCTCTAGCATGTTCATATATGGAAATATATACAGAAATATATACTTGCATTCCATTTATAGTATTGATGTTAAATTAATTAATGGTTAGTAGTTTATTGTTGGTTAGAAAAAATCAAAAATAAATTATGTATTCATATATGCTCCTATGAGCAAATTTAAAATACACTTCAAACAGTGCTATAGCGGCACTAAAGACACATTACAGTAAGCTACAAATTCATGAATACTAGTACTAGGGAAAAAAAAGAATTGCAAATGACTTTTAAAACCAGTTTATTATGAATTCAAAAATAAACTCAATATAATTAAATGCATTCATTACCGTATCATTATCTCTTAAAAGCACAAGGCTTTTAGGCCATTGAACAAAACTCCCGACCGCTTCTCCTATCGTGTTGTGATGTCTAGTTGGAACAGGAAGTGGGGTTCCTTCATAACTAGACTCCACTGCATCAATTCCAACCTTTACATGGTCGACCAAAATTTGTTGATTATGGCATTGATCACTGGGCCTTGAAGAGGGATGTACCATGCCATGACCCACGACGACAATTTTGAAGTCCATATTCACAGCCAAACGACATTTAATAGGTTTCTAAAATGACAAGTGCACAATCAACATTTTTCACTAGCATTTGTCAAATACATAAAATCATATACGTTTATAAACTCAACTTTAAATTGTTTACCTGCAAGTCTGCATAGGGATCCCTCTCTTGAGTTTTGTTTGCATATTGCAATTTGCTCGGGTGCGTGGATTGACAAACTATCAATATACATAAGGCCCTATTTTTTAGGCATGAAGTACAAGTTCACATCTTCGACACGCCTATCCAAATATTCACATACCAATCATGTACAAGTCTCAATGTTTATTTCGAACAACTTCTTGTTTAACCGTTAAAATTAGAGACTTCCACATGAAAAACAGCCGACTCCGACCAAAAGTTAGAGACCCCAACGTCAATATTTCAGTTACAGAAGGTTTTAAAATGTATAACGGACACATCTAAATGCTCCGATCTCCTCTACTTTTTTATTAGAGATTCATAAAAGTAATACTTGAGACGGATCTAAATCCAAACCAGTTGAAAGCATCAAATCAGGTAAATTTTGAAGTTGAAAAACTGAATTGAAACAAATCTAAATTTTACCATTTGGAAATATATCCTCCGCAACACAGGCGACACAGTAGAGTAGATCGAATCAAATTAATATGCCGGTGGAATAAATTTTGAAAGCTATTTGGGAATTGGAGTAGATCGAATCTAATTTCTCGCAAAGCCGAATGTATGAAGATATGGTTCTCATATTGCAAAATCAATGAAATAGCTGGTGACTTGTGGATATGGCATTAAAAAACATACCTTAAACTCCTCAGTTTCACAATACTTCTTAAAGGTCTCCCATTGTGATTTTGTAACACCATCATAAAATTCGTATGGCTCTTTATGGTTTTCTGGAAGCTTTCTGGTTTTCGTAATCCAACCACTAACCAATTTTGTTTTAAAATCCTTCCATGCTCCATGAACAATTTTTAACACATTCTTTTTCATTTGTTCGTCGATGTGGTACTCAATTTGAGATAAAAAAAAAAAAAACAACGTCAAAGCAGTAAAAATAAATCTGATAAACAATAAAAGAGGTCCATGACTCCAAACACAAAGGATCCAACTGACAATTTAACAAGGGAACAAATTAATGTATAACACCTTAATGTCTTCCCAGATGGTATCCTTAAGCCCTTGACTAACGCTAGCCCAATCTTTGATATTGATATCAATTCTAGATCTTGCTGTATCGCCTACATACGCCTTAAAAGACTTCATCCATTTTCCAATAGGTTTTCCATTATCACACCACTCAATGAATTTTGGCTCGGGTGTTCTGTATTTCTTTCCGGTTGTTGGACCTCTTTGCCTCCTCTTAGATGATGGTTGTGAAACGGGAGCAGAATTGTTTTGCTCTTCAGTGTGTTCAGATGGTTGTATTTCCATTATTCCTGTATCACATATGAGCATCCGAAAGTTATAACATATTTCATGCAAAAGAAGAAAAATCCAGCAATCAAACATGTAGATATCATGCGAAAGACCATACATGTAGATAGCAATTAAAAAAACAGCAATTATCTCTTTTATTTCTGTTTAAATCTTGAGATAAATCAAAGCCACCAAGATAAGCTTCCAGATCCTAGGTCGGTACAAAAGTTGAAGAAAAAAAAGAAATGCAGCAGAAGACTACACATGCAATTGAACAGGAAACACTAGATGAGGAAATGAAAAACATTGATATAAATGATACATCGGAAGCACGCTTGCAGCAAGTACTTCCGAAACCTGCAATAACATAATGCTTGACACTTATATCACCTTGCTATTTACTTCAATTCAGTAAAGCACGTATCATCCTGCTATTTATTTTAATCTGCTATCTCAGGTTAATGATCCGGATACAAAGATCAAGCAACACATGTATAACCAATTTCGAATTAAAGTCAATTTTGCACTAGACTATAACATCCACTAGTCAATTTTGCTAACTGTACATCATTAACTCATGGCTGTTTTTAAATGGCAGTATAACATTCTTACATAAGAAAAAATTTGAGGAAAACAACAATTCTTAAAGAAATCATTGAATGTGTACTCAATGTTAGTATGAAAACAAGAGACCTAATGGCACATCCAATATCCTTAATGAAAAAAATTAACATAGAA
Organism: Allium cepa; assembly: GCA_030765085.1. NCBI lineage: Eukaryota > Viridiplantae > Streptophyta > Magnoliopsida > Asparagales > Amaryllidaceae > Allium > Allium cepa. Next base: position 72,302,946 of record CM060946.1, on the reverse strand, counting down.
ACTAGATTAAATTATACTTGACTTAAATGCCTACTACAAAGTAAAAGCATACAACATGATACAAAAAAAAAAAAAAACATGAAATGCATGGGAAAGTATTCTTAATTCTATCTTCAACTTATATCATTCCATATGCTGTTTTCAGTGGCTTTTCTTTTGCTTGAAGAGATCTCCATGTCTTTTTTCTATATATTGTTGTTTGACAGAATTTAGGCTGGTGTTTATGGTGACATTCATTATAAACGTGTGATATGATTATGGTAATGATTTCTTGGATTTTGTATTCTGCATGAACATATATTAGTCTGAGACTTGATAATCACTTCAAAAACATTTCGACTGTAAAATTAAAATTACAAACATGAGATAGTTAGACACATAAATATGAAACCCTGTAGTGGGATACTGTTAGGTAGAAACGCCATAATTTACGAGGTAAGTCTGCTTCTATTTGAGTCTTGCAGCTATGACTTTAAAATAAGGCAGTGAAGTACTAGTAAAATAAAATAATGGATTAATTAAAAGAATAATTTACTTTAGTAATAGTACTGTCGTTTCCCGTCTGGCCACTCATATGTTGTTTTTGGTCCATGGGAATTTTTATCAAATCGTTTTAAAAATATGAACTCTTCGTCATGAATAACCAGTCAGTATTATTATATTAATCATTTTTAGGTATTTTCTTTTTCCAATAAGAACTCAACTATTGCGTCATGCATGTATGTGAATTTGCACTGATGGATAGTATTTTGGTATACCGGTAAGTATGTTTCAAGTGAAGATGTTGGGTGACATACATGAGAAGAAAATAGATGACCAGGATTAAGTACCTGGTTCACAAAATAAAGTGATTGGTGATGTTATCAGACAGGTGCAAGGATTTTATGTCTACTTTTATACTTTTGAATAAATATCGTATTAGAAGGTTAAAAAAAAATTAAGTAAAATGGTGACAATATTAGAAGGTTGAAAACTTACCCCGCTATCCAAACCCCTTCATTGTGATCAGAACGTGCATAATTTGCATTTAAATCGACTTCTTCTTCTAATATACTTAAGCCATTGGAAAAAGGTGGATTCTCATCAAATTGATTATACTCTTCTTCATCTATCACGTCGCCGATCCCAACAATGCGTCTTTTTCCAGGAAGGACAACAGACCATTTATGATCAGCTGGGTCGGTGACATAAAAAACTTGTTTCACTTGAGATGCCAAGATGAGTGGATCGTTATCATGACTCGCTCGACTAAAGTTAACAAGTGTGAATCCATGTTCATCCACTTGTACAGCACGATGGTTATCGGCCCATTTACATTGAAATAGAGGAATTGTGAAGTCTTTATATTCAAGTTCCCAAATATTCTCAATTGCCCCGTAATATGACATTGTCGCATTTATTGGTTTGTTATCTTTAGCACTAGCAAATTCTCTTGAAGATGCTACGACACTTACTCCACTATTTTGCATTTTGCTCTTTTCATCTTGACGGTTCGTATGAAAGACATATCCATTAATAGCGTATACTTCATAAGAGCTAACTTGAAATTTAGGCCCATACGCCAACCATCTTATTGTATCAGAAACATTATGATTTGTTTGAGACAATTGAGTCATTACCGTATTTTTAAACCATATGACGAACGAGCGGTTATGTTCATTTGTCAACCATCTTTCATTCTTTGAAGGATTTTGACACTTTAGAATTGTCATGTGCTCTTCCAAATAAGGATGGACCTCACTAAGGTGTTGTAAAACAAGTAGGTGGGCTTTGTGAAACATATCATCGCCAATTGACATCAATTTAAACCCCATTATGCCTTGACCACCAAGTCGCCCTTCATGTCGAGACTTGCAAAGTCCAATAGGTTCAACGCCAGTTAGGTATTGAGTGACAAATTCAACAACCTCCTCGGCAATGGTACCTTCTACGATACTAGCTTCAGGTCTATATCTATTCTTTGTTTTTCTTTTTAAAGTTCCCATGTGCATTTCGAACGGATACATATACCTCATAAAAACAGGACCGCAAATCTTGATTTCTCTTACTAGATGAACAATCAAATGCACCATAACATCGAAAAATGAAGGGGGAAAATACATCTCAAATTGACATAAAGTGACAATAACATCAGCTTGTTGATCATCCAACATATCAGGATCAATCACCTTACTACAAATTGCATTAAAAAAAATACAAAGTTTTGTAATAACATGTCTAACATGCTTAGGCAATATACCTCGAATAGCAACCGGCAACAAATGTTGCATCAACACATGACAGTCATGGGACTTCATGCCCATCAATTTCAAATCCTTCATTGATACACGACTGCTAATGTTTGAAGAATAACCTGATGGAACCTTGACACCACGAAGACACTCGCATAAACTAGTTTTCTCTTTTTTGGACAATGTATAGCATGCAGGAGGCAAATAGATACGTTTACCTTTCTCCACTGGTGCTAACTCCTTTCGAATACCCATTTTCAACATATCTTGCCTAGCTTTTTCACTATCTTTTGTCTTACCAGGTATATTCAAAAGTGTTCCAATGATACTATCACAAACATTCTTTTCTATATGCATTACATCTAGACAATGTCTAACTTGTAAATGTTTCCAATATGGAAGTTCCCAAAATATAGATTTTTTCTTCCACGTGCCTTCTTGAAGAGGAAAGGTTTTGCCAAATACATTTTCAATATCCTTGATCCGTTCATATACATCAATTCCTGTTAATGGAAAACGAGCAACTCTGCTTTCTATCTCCCCATTGAAAGGTTTCTTCTTTTTACGATAACGATGATCGCTAGGGAGAAATCTACGATGATGCATATATACATTTTTCTTGCAAAAATGCAAGCGCTCAACAACCATGTCGTCTTGACAAATTGGGCATGCTTTAGCACCTTTTGTACTATATCCAGACAAGTTACCATATGCGGGAAAATCATTTATGGTACAAAAAAGCATGGCGCGTAATGTAAATTCATTTCTACTATATGCATCAAATACGCGCACACCTTTATCCCACAAAAGTTTTAGATCATCAATAAGAGGAGCTAGATAATCGTCGATGTCATTTCCTGGTTGTCGTGGCCCCGAAATCAGAAGAGACAACATAATGTATTTGCGCTTCATGCTCAAGTGAGGTGGAAGATTGTAAATCACCAAAAGAACTGGCCAAGTACTATGTTGACTGCTAAGGTTGCCAAATGGGTTTATGCCATCTGTGCAAAGACCAAGTCTGAGATTTCTTATTTCTTCGCCAAAACTAGAATACATGGTGTCAATATTTCTCCACTGTGGAGAATCGGCTGGATGTCTTAGTAATCCATCATTCTTCCTCACATCTGCATGCCATCTTAAGTTTTTTGCAGTTTCTTTATTTGCAAATAAACGTTTAAATCTTGGTATAATGGGCAAATACCATAAAACCTTTGCTGGAGGCCGTTTCTGATCTGAGCCATTATGAACATTTTCTCGTGACTTGTAACGGGATAATCCACACTTAGGACACTCATGCAAGCTCTCATATTCATTTCGATACAATATACAATCATTTGGGCATGCATGTATCTTTTTGTACCCTACGCCAATTGGGCACATAATTTTCTTTGCCTCATAATTAGAAGTAGGAAGCTCATTACCTTCTGGTAGCATGTCTTTTAAAAGTTCTAATAATGATGTAAAACTTCTATCACTCCACCCATGTTTTGCTTTTAAATTGAAAAGCTTGAGCACAGCAAACAATATTGTAAACTTAGCACAACCAGAATACAAAGGCTTCTTAGCATCAACTGATATTTTTTCGTACAACTTTGGCTCTTCCATCAAATGTTCTTGAACATCATCAAACATCTCATTAACACGGTCGATATCATCATTCTCATCAGTTACCTCATAATTCACATTACATTCCTGATCATCCTCATCATTGTAATGATTACTAGAACTAGGTGCACTAACTATGCTTTCACCATGCCATATCCACCGTGTATAATTTTTCTTGAACCCATACCGAATTATGTGATCCCTGATCTGATCAATGTTACGAAATCTCCTTCTATTCTGGCAACGTCTACAAGGGCAAAAAATAGTTTCCTCTCTTCTTGTCAATTGATCATCCAACGCACATTTGATGAATCCTTCCATTTTTTCCAAGAACTCATCATCGCAACGTTTCACGTTATACATCCAATTACGATCCATGTGAAATTGCTAGAGATGCACTACATAAGCAAAAAAAAAAAAAAACATAAGTGTTTCATTCAATTATCCCTCAAAGGTGGACTAAATTTGTATTACAGATATGATGTGCAGGTATAGCCAAAAATGTTTTGGAATTCGGTTTGGAATTCAGTTTGGAAACCAATTAATTTATAGCAATATGAATTTATATGATGAGATCAGTCCTAGTAACTCAGAGATTAACCAATTAACCTTCTTGTTGGCTCATTCCTAGTAACCAAAAAATAAACAAACTGGAACTGCAGGATAAAACAGACAAACCCTCGATCGATCTCCCATTTCCCTAAATAGTTTCTTGATCATTTCAATTAATTAAATAAAACCGCAATTAACTAGTGACTCAAAGTAAGCTACTTGCCTGCCCCTTTGTTTGCTACGCCAAATACCAAGGTATGACAGTCCCATATTATACATATCCCCACGTATTCATTAAACTACACGCACTGACAGAATCTATACGTACTCGACTCATCAACATTAATATAATCCTGATTATTACTGTCCATAGTCCTCCGTGTTTTACCTTCTTTTGTGCTCTTTCACATCATAATTTAATTTCAAGCCAAATGTACAAACGTAATATGGATGCCACTACCTCTGTTTCAATTCAATCATGGTGCCCGTGCTTTTTCACTGTTCACTCCTGTAGCAACAAAATTAAAACGCATGTGGTGACGTTTGAGGCAAGTCTTTTTGATAAAGCAAAAAATAAATATATTCCTACATATTGTTATTAAATAAAAAAAAGTAGAAAAAGGGAGAGACATTTTTATTTTTTTTCAAATCATTAATATAAGACAAATGAGCCCTCTATTTATAAACTCTATATGCAATAAAGATTACAATAGTGTCATTTGACATTTTGCATATTCACCCTTATTACTTATATACATTACAACTATGTTGACCTGAATCAACCCATCTCATATATTTTTGCTACAACAAAAGATGAGTGGGTAATCCACATAATTTACAAAGGTTATAAGCAAAGGCATTTTGTCGCAAGTAAGGAATAACGATGCAATTAATAATGCCGAAGGTATACTAATCTTGAAGATATATGACGCTAAAGCTCAAAGTCATGTTGAAGTGAAGAACATATATCAAAGACAAAGGCTTTATGCCGAAACTTGAGAAATTCATGTCAAAGAACTTGAAGCAAGGAAGAGATGCGAAGACATTCAAAAGTGCTACATTACATTAATACAGAATAGTAGCCTGTCATAGATCATCGATATAACAATGAGCATCAAACATTAACTGATGGCGCATGAGCATGATAGTGGCGACATTGGAGATTGTATATTGCAAGCCAATCACCAAAGCATGGAATTCTTCACCAAAGCAAGGGTCGATGCTGAATAAATGAATTTCGAATTATCGCCTTTAATCAATGTCGCGTAGCCAATATCACACCTCTTCCATATCGCATATCGAGTAAAACCATGTTTCACTGATACCGCACCTTATCGATCAAGGAAACACACAAGGCAGTATAAAGGGATTATGCACCACTAACTCTGCATCTCATTAATGTTGCATATCACCTCTAAGTGATGTCATATGCTTTAACGGTTGATATCGAATTCCAGATAACGTCGCATTACTTCATTGCCGCCTCTTATTGATGTCGCATATCTCATCAATACTGTTTCAACATTCATACAACCCCTTATCAATGCTTCTTCCTCGTAATGTTGCTCCACTTTAATGTCACTCATCACCAATACCATCCTTTGATAATGTCGTCTTTGATTAATGTTGCCTCTCAGACAATGCTACCTACTATCAATGCTGCATATCATCAATGTTGTCTATTATCAATGCCGCTTGTTATTAATATCACATGTTATCAATGCCAACTATTATCAATGCCACCAGTTATCAATGTTGGCTCCAATTTGATGAGATCAGTCCGACATGCCACTTGCCATCTGCATAAAGACAGAACTCAGAGATTCTTTCCAAGAATTGAACTACTATGAACTTCATTATTTTCCTGCTGTTATTTTTATGATTTTTTTTAAATACGAATGTCATTCCTGCTGTTCTAATGCACATGTGGCTGTCAAAACTATCATTTTCCCCTCTTTCGGAATTACTAATAAGCATCATTTAGCCTCTTTGGTAACTGAAATCAAAAATGGAAAAACAAAAGTGCCAACTAGAAATTTTTACCCCCCTCAAGTGATGCTTTCCACAGCTAGGATCATATATGACTTGAAATGGTAAAAATACTTGAAATAAACATGCCTGTCCAGTATGCTCAGTATCTGTCCAACACCAGGTTCCCAATGTTTCGGAATTGCTGTCAACAGAGCGCGTCACAGTCACGGCAAGAGAAGTTCCTGCAGAGAAGTTATTGAAGAATGCATTAATTAACAATAAAAAGTTGGTATAGTGATCTGATATATGTTAAATTACAATAATGGAGCAACTGAGTCAATGGTCACAAGATGTGGAAATGCAGAAACGTTCTCCAACAGACGATTATATCAGTCAAGATTCTACGCATAAAAGTTTCATTTAGAAAGGTCTTCTCATTTGTAGTTCGGAAAAGCAACTTGACTATTACTAGTGCTTATTACAAGTATTAATGACATAAGAATAAATTATAGCTCGACATACTTAATCATAATATTATGTATATGTATAGGGTTATGGATAAAAAATTAACCATAAGTGCTTGAAATGCATGATAAAAAATGATTACATACTGATTAAGGCCACTCCACTTTCTGAACGAATGGGTGGAGAATTTCACGAGCACATGATACATGAATGCTGTAGGGTTAACCGAAATGATGTGGTGAGGTAGGAAGGTTAATTAGGGGTTAAAAAGTCTGAAATGCATAAAATGACATGAGGTTCGAATATAGTCGCAGGTGTGAAAAAAAAATGGAAAAATGGTGAAAACACAATGCAGTATGAAAATCATGAAAAGATGGATTTATCTACTCCAGATGTCATAGTATGGAACACGGAACTACTGCACGCAAAACAAAAAATGTGTCAAAAATAATTTGTAGTGCTTTCAGGTAAACACAACGTGAAATAGGCTTAGTGTATGCACATTATTTAACTTATTCCTTAGCCGAACAAAATAATGTTTGCAACGCTACTAGTAAATGCAAGTTTTGCAGTGTATTATCCACGGGCGGACAGGCCCTCTGGTGGTATATTGCATTATCATTATGTTGATACTTACTATGTAATGAGTATACACAAGGCAAGCCAAAGTATATGTGTCTAACATAAACGCTATAGGAATCAAATATACAGCTCAAGTAATCTTGTAGTACCAAAATAACCAACAGACTAATAATCAATAGTCCACATAGTTCAATATTCATGTTCCTTAACCTTTAAAATATAATCTAGAAACAAAATAGTTCAATATCCATATTTCCTGACATTTCTAACTTTTATAGCATTTGAAGTTCTGAACCAATTATAATATTACATTTATTGATCTTATCATCACCGTATGACAAATTGGCAAGTTTAATTGCAATAGTAACATTTTATACAATTTCCAATTTTAATATTTAAAACCTTGCAATATTAGTAAGTTTCAAGATCGAAAAACAGAATAATTTGTACATAATTTACTTAACAGTTGTTTTCCAGCTTTTCTCCCAAGCTACGAAATGAATAGTTAAAACTTTTACCAATATTAGTTTAGGTATTATCTATGAATTACTAGAACTTTCACGCTATTTTAAATCTAAAACAGTAATGCATCAATATGACGTTGTTTTACTAGAATCTCTAAAGATTACCTCCCCAATAGCAAAATAATCTTCGGTATAGGGTTTTGGGGATATGCTGTAGAAGCTGCGTAAAGGAGAAACTGGAGCAGACGCCGCGGATGGAACGTAGTGAAACAGGAGCGAGCGATTTTTTTTTTTTTTTACTTTATTTGGTACCGAAGTCCTTTTGGTGGGGAAGAAGGAAAAGACGGGTCGGGTAAGGAAAATTTAGTGGGAGCGTAGTGAAACAGGTGGCAGCAATTTCTTTTTTCCCTCCAAAATTTTAGTTTCGCGGGAGTAATAATTAGAGTGTGGCTCCCATACTTGTGTCGGTTCAAATAATAGTAGACACAAATTTGTTTATTTGTGTCTGACCGCAAAATAAACCGATACAAGTAAGTATATAGCCTCGACTCATTTGCGTCCAAAGTTAAAAAAACCGACACAAATTTAATTTTTTAAATTTTCTTCTACTCCCATTACTCAAATTCTTCGGTTGTTAATTAGGAACCGACGTAAATAACCATATTAGTGTCGGTTTTAACTGCAACCGACACAAATGATACGAAGCAACAGACCAGTTTTGTACTAGTGATATAATATGTTTTATTAATATTCTGAAAATATATTTTGTATTAACTTTAATAAAATAAAGGTTGAAAAGATAAATTAAGTTAATTTGTAATTTGATTTGTTTAGGAATTTAATATAATTAAGATTTGATTAGAAACTTATTTTGCAATTTCAAAAGGTATGGTTTTACGACTTGATTTAACTAAAGGTGATTAAATAAATATTATCAAATTTAACTAAAGTGGAATATTAAATTTTGGTTTAAGTTTGTAATTAAACAATTTATTTAAATGCTTATGAAAGGTGACTAAGAGAATATTTTAGAATTTTATATATATTTGAAGTTAGATATTGGATTTATTGTTTTTATTTAAATTTATAATTTTAGATTTATTTAAATATAATTAAAAATGATATAGCGAATAATTTCAAATTTAAATAAAATTAAATGTTGAATTTAGAAATATAAATGAAATTTATCAAATTGAGTTATTGTAAATGTTCGAAAATTTAAGTTTGAAACTATTGAAACTGAAATGGTTTAAATTTGTAATTCAAACCTTGACTTGAAATCGATATAAAATGGTTTTTAATTGAGAATTTGAATTGAACCTTTAACCCATTATTTTGAAGATGGTTGAATTGAGATTTTAATTTAAATTGAATTTTTTTGGAATTAAAGTTGATTTGAATTGATTTGTGAAATTGGAAGAAACAATTCTAATTATAAATTATTTTTGATATATAAACTATTTTAATATATAAACTATTTTAATCTACAACCTACCGTTAAATATATAAACTATTTTAATCTATAACTGTTTCAATGTATAAACTTTTTTTCAATGTTCAAACTGTTTAAGTCACAAAGTGATATGATTTCGAAAGTGATAAGATTTTGAAATGTATATGATATTTTGATATGATTATGAACTGTTTGAAATATAAATGACCTCGGTGTGAAATAAGCGTCTATTTGTTAAAGAGACCGAGATCAGATACTGTCATACTCTCTACCAATACCAAAAACCACTTTAACAACCGTATGCGTGGTGGAGATTCCAGAACGAAGTAGGATGGTTTGGCATCATCTATATGAGTATGAACATATCCCTGACTCCCACGAGTCAGCTTGATGTGACTAAAACAGGAGCCACGTCGGGCCAAGCGAGGTCCCACCTCCGATCAAGCATGCTTCTTCGATACCGTTCTATTACTTTGTGATTTGATTTGGTGCACCTTTGAGTATAGGAGTGTGTCTCAAGGTGGGCGGTAGTAGCTGCTATGTGTTACCACCGGTCCAGATCCGCAAAACAGTAGAATCCTACCCTGGGCATTGCCTCGCGTGCCTTGTCATGTGCCTTATCGCGCCCACTACGAGTTTGTTTTGTACCGTATCTATGGAGTGCTCCCTAAGTAAACCACTGGTTTGGTGGAGCTTACATTATCTATATAGACTACGTGAATATATAAAAATGTGTTAAGGGGGATATAGGTAACGCCTTAATGCTATTTTTATAGTTTACTTTACTATAGACATTATATCTATAATGTACTGTACTATATATGTAGATAGTTTAACGGATCCTTAGAGGATGGGTATCCCAAACATCATTTAAGTTATTTTGTATTTCAGTTGACATTTCACTTGAGTTAAATTTACTGGTATAACAATGTTAATCCCGACTCAAGTGTTTTGTGTTTTTCTTAATGCTCGGGTCAGACCGAGTGTTACAGCATTTGAGACTCACCTTCGTAGCTTGGGGCTTTACTTGAAGATCTTTTATTATCTATTCTGCTTGCATTTATTCCCTGTTGTTTATGTTCAGACTTGTCATCTATTTTTGTATTCTAGACTACTTGGTATTTGAGATTTCTATTGTATCTTGTTTAAGACTCCGATGTCGTAGTAGCTTCATGAACTACTATTTATCTATTTTGCTGCTTATTGTTATATTACTCCGTCTCTATGATTCTGTGATTGGTTTATTTACCGTATATGCTGAGTTTTTCCAAATATAAATTTACTATCTGTTGTTTTGAGTAGTTGAAGTCTGACTGAGTGGATGATTGTCGATTTGAATGGTTCAAAATAGCGGTCATTATAGAGGGCGTCAAGAGAGGTCGATCCATGTGGTTAGGTGGTCGAGATCATCAGTTAGATCGCCAGAAAACAGTGATAATGGTGGCGGCGGCGCTATGCGCTCGGATGAGGCTGGAGGGCGTGCACATTGGTCGTAGGGGAGGTAGGAGATGGTGGTGTCGGTAGCGAGGTCAGATGGTCGAATGGCGACGCGTTGACGAAGGTAGCAACGGCCAAACGTGGCGGCTAGAGCTCGATTTCGAGTTGTACGGGTCTATAGGGTTTCGTGATGACGGTATATTACAGTTTTCCCCTATTGTTTATTTTAATTTAAATTTAAATAACTAGTTTGACTGAATTTGGAGGCTGTTCAAATTTTGGGCTTTATTGATTTTTAATCGACTATAAATAAAGGTTAAGTGATTTAACCCACTCATGCAATATTGAACCTTCTTATGTTAGTTGAATTAAGTTTATGAAGTGATAAGAAGTTTATTGATTGCTGTTTGGTGATTTAAATTTTCATTTGAATCTAATTTGAATCTAGATTGAATTAAATTTATATTTAAATTAATCATTGAATTTAATTGCTAGTTAATACCTGATATTGATAACTACTTAATTGTTATGAATTATTGGCTGATTTGGATGTTGACTGTGATAGATGTCTAGTTATTGACATTTTAGATGATTGGATGTTTTTTTTATATTCCCGTTATCACCCTGTATATTAATTGAAATTATATAAATTGTCATTTAAATCGTTTCGAATAAATTAATAAATAGGTTGAAATGTTATATACCTATGACACGTTGATTTGGATTGAAATAATATATATCCATCCCTGTAATTAACACCTGAAATAACTGCCCACTTGATCATAGGGTAGAAAATTATACACGGCCACCAGATTGGGTAAATTAAATGGCTTTGAAATATTGAATTTGGATTTTGGTTAAAAGAATTATTTTTAAAAAGGTAATAAATTATGGATTTATATGAATTAAATGAATTCTAATTCAAGCTATGAAATGTTGAAATTGAAATGGATTACAAGATGTTATTTAAGGAATTGAATTAGAAATGTGAAGTTATAATTGAGACGTGACCTTAGTTTTGGAAATTGAATTATTTTAAGATTTGAACCTTAAAATTGAACAATGAGTTTTAATTTGATTTAAGTACTTAAATCGGTAAATAGAAATTGGAATTTAATTGAATTGAAATGGTTTAAAATAAGAATTTAATTGGAATTTAATTGAGTTGTTGAACCGAATTTGAAGTTAAATATGAATATTTTCGAAAATTGAAGTTATTTCGAAATTGAAATTAAAATCAAGTCGATTTGAGATTAAGTCAAAATTGAATTAATTGAATTCAAAGATTTTAAATTTAGTTTTATTGATTTGAAATTTGGACATGGGCCAAATTTGTTGAAATGGAAAGAAACAGTTTGATTTGATATTATTTTCAAAATAAATTATTTTAACATAAACTGTTTAAAAATATATCTTTTTAATATTCAAATTATTTAGATTTTCCAAACTATTTTATTATATAAACTATTTTCGACACTCAGACCATTTTATATCAAACCATTTAAACTATTTAAACTATTTTCTAAAATTTCAAACCATGCAAGGGTTGGATTTTTATATGTGTTGATTTAAATGTGTGTGTGTCAAAGGAGGTTATAATCTAAGTTGGAATTTGAAATGATATTTTCAAGTGAAATGACATATTTTGGGTAAATATGATGATTTTGAAATGAAGGATATTTTGAAGTGAATATGATATTTAGATATCAAATATGAATCGGTTTTGAAATATAAAAGAACCAATCGGTGTGAAAAATGATGTTTGTTTGTTAAAGAGACCGGGGCCTCTTATTGGCATACTCTCATCAATATTGAAAACACTTTAACAACTGTGTATGCAGTGGATGTTATCCAAAATGTAGTGGTTGAATTGGAGGTGTTTGCTGGATTTGAAGAAAGAAAAATGATGATGGATGACCCTAACACTTGTGTCAATTTGAAATGACTAAAACATGAGCCATACCTGACCAATGAGGCTAGCTACATCTAGCGGGCAAACCTCTTCGTATTACCATGGCTTGATTGGTGCACTTTGATTTGATTTTTGGGAGTGTTGGACTTGGCGGGCCGTTAGGGGTTACCACCAGTCAGAAAACGCAAAACGGTAGTATCCTACCATGGGCATCGCCTCACATGCCTTGTCATACTCTTTATCCATATTCGTGTCCACTATGATTTTGTTTTTGCACGGTACCTATAGGGGACTCACTGGCTACCGATGTTGCTGGTTGTGTCATAGGACCTGCATAGACTACCTGCTTAAAAATGTGTTAAGGGGGATTAATGCGAAGCCATGACGCTAAGAAAAATATTTACTTTACTGATTAGACACTATATATATATAGCGTATCTTACTACATATAGATAGTTTAACGGATCCTTAGGAGATGGAAAATCCGGTAACATCTCTTAAGTTGTTGCACGCAAGTTATATACTGGATAGGAGATGTAAAATCCCGTAAACATCTCAGAAGCTATCACAATCATATTTATTTGTTGTTGATTTAACTTACATAAGGACTTTTAGTTCCGACTCGAGTGTTTTGTCTTTTCATTATGCTCGGATGAGCCTGAGCATTTCAGTGTTTGAAGACATTATTTATGGAGGATGAAGACAAAGTTTGGTATATTATTATTAGTATTATTTCGCTGCACCATTATTGGTATGTTGTTGTTGAACTCTGATTGTGTTGTAAAATTGTAATCAAATGTATATTATGAAAACAGCTTCATGAGCTGTTTATTTGATTATTATATTTTTTCAATTCTGCCGTGAGATTCCATGTTTTTTTTCCTTCTTTCTTCTTATTTTCTTATTTACCCCATTGACCATCCTCCATTTTGAATGGTTTGAGTTAGACATATGTGGTGTATTGTTGATTTAAACCATCCAAAAAGGTGGGTCGTCACAAATACCATAAATTTCAATTGCTGAAATTAATGTAATAGATTCACCATTTGATGTGCTCAAATAGGTTCAGATTTTACTCACAAAATTATCGCTTAGTATGAATTTATGTTTTGGTACATATATGTTGAAATAGAAAATTCTTGATTTAGAGTAAACTGTTTGGACATAATAACCGAAGTGACTCGAAGTCCATGGAAGCGATATTGGTTTTATGAGTTTTTGGATATGATCCAAGAAATGATACAAAAGTATCGTCTTATGAGCATCAAAATTGAATAAGTATTTTGATAGAAATATGAAAGAGTTTGATTTTCAGTCAAAATGCAGAGGATATATGTGTTCATAAGAAAGTAGTTAAAAGGTACATTGATATTTCTAAACAATAAGTAAACAACACATTGCTGATTTTTAACAATGGAATTGTAAATGATGCGTTTTATAGTAAGTATAAAAGATACCGAGAATGTCCCAAATTGATATGAAAGGACACCTTATTAAAATGTTTAATACGAAATGTGTAAGATGGATTCCTTATGCATTGGCAATAGGATTATCATACATATGTGTTGTCTATGATATCATATTTTTCATGTATTTGATACATAAAGCAAATATCGAATCCGAATTGATATCACTAAATGATTGTTTGAGATGTTCTCATGTATTCATGAAATACTAGCGAATTGTTTGTAGAAATAGTGAACTCCTTATGAGGAATGTTCAGACTCAAACTTCATAAGTGATATTTAATATAATATGTCAATAATTAATTCAAGTTAAGAATTTTTAAAGTTAGAAATGTTCCAAATCAATGACCGTAGCCGATTCAATGAAAAAGGATAAGCACATCGCCTTGGATAAAATAAAAATAATGTATATAAGTATCAATGTACAAATTCATAACCGAGCGGAGAGTAATTTCAAAGTCGAGAATCCCATAACATCATTATATGATAGCAATATCACGATATAGTTCATAATGGAACTTAATGCTCATTAGAAGTCGAGAGACATACTCTTAATTGTTCCATAAGATAATGGTAGTTTATTAGCACCTGAAAGAGTTAATTGAAAAAATAGATGACAAAGCATAATAGCACACCATTCACTGAGGGATTGACCTGATTGGTGTTGAGAAAATCAAAGAAGTTAGAATAAGATTCCATAACTGACCCCAAGCGCCAGTGGGAGATTGATTGAGTTAGGGTATGCTCTAGGCATAATTATGTAATTTGTTACATATATCTAACTCGATAACTGTAACGATCTACTGTTTGAACCGTTCAAATCGACAATCATCCACTCATGTTAGACCTGAATTGCTTAAAACAACTGAGTGTTAATTTATATTTGGCAAAACTTAACATATACAATAAATAAATCAATCACAAAATCACAGACATAGAGTAATATAATAATAAGCAGTGGAATAGATAAATAGTAGTTCATGAAGCTACTATATAACATTAGGGTTTGAAATAAAATACAACAGAATATCTCAAATACAAGGGAATCTCTAATACATAAGAAAATGACAAGTCTAAATAACAATAACAGGAAATAACCGACAGCTGAAAATATATAAGACAAATCTTTAAAAATAGCTCTGAGCTCCAAAAGTGAGTCTTAAATACTGTGACACTCAGTTTGACCCGAGCATAAAGCAATGCAGAAAACACTCGAGTCAGGGTTAACATTTTATACCAGTAAATTCAACTCAACTGAAATGTCAACAGAAATACAAGTAACTTAAAGGATGTTTGGGATTTCCATCCTCTAAGGATCCGTGGAACTATCTACTATGTAGTAATATACGATATTATAATATGTCTATCAATAAAGTAAAGTATTAAAAAAGCGTTAAGGCGTTACCTATATCCCCCTCAACACATTTTATATATTCCAGTAGTCTACACAATACCGTAAGCTCCACCAAACCGATGGTTTACTCAGAGGGCACTCGATAGGTACGGTACAAACCAAACTCGTAGAAGGCGCGATAAGGCATGCGACAAGGCACACGAGGCAATGTCGGGGTATGATTCTAACGTTCGCACTCCCAGACTAGTGGTAACCCATAGCAGCTACTACCGCCCACCTCGATACACACTACCAAATCAAAGGTGCACCCAATGAAATCACAAAGGAATAGAATGGTATCGAAGAAGCATGCAAGATCGGAGGTATGACCTCCCTTGGCCCGGTATAGCTCATATTTTAGCCACATCAAGCTGACTCGTGGGAGTCAGGGCTACGTTAATACCTCATACAGAATCGTCGCCAAACCATCCTACTTCGTTTTGGAATCTCCACCACATACACAGTTGTTAAAGTGGTTTTCGGTATTGGCACGGAGTATGACAATATCCGATTTCGGTCACTTTAACAACCAAATGCCTATTTCACACCGTGGGCATTTACATTTTCAAACAGATCATACTTCATATCAAAATATCATATTCATTTCAAAAGTCATATCACGTTAGAAATCATATCACTTTCAAATCATTTTCACTTTTGAAATCATACCACTTCAAAATCATACTCACTTTCAAAATTATGTCACTTTAATTACTTTAAATCATATTCATTTCAAAATCATATCCACAAAATGGTTTAAACCATCATATCAAAATATTCGCACTTAAATTCGTTTAATCTAAATTATTAATAGCTCCAACTTAGAACAATTTAATTATTGAAAATAGTCTGTATATATTGAAATAGTTTTAAATTAAAAATAGTCATATTTAAAATGGTTTATATACTAAAAATAGTTTATATATTAAAAATAGTTTATATATTAAAAATAATTTATATATTAAAATATCTGTATCGAAAATAGTTTCAAGTTAGAATTATTTCTTCCAATCTCACAAATCAATTCACATCAACTTTAGTTCAAAAAATTCAATTTAAATCAATCTCAATTCAAATTCTCAATAAAACAATTTTAATCGATTTCAAACCTAGGTATGGACTACAAATTTAAATCACTCCCAATTTAATAGGTTTCAAGTTTAGATATTCAAACAATTTACAATAACTCAATTTAATAAATTTCATTTATACTTTCAAAAAATTCAATCTTAAATTTATTTAAATTGAAAAATATTCACTTAATCATTTCTAATAAAATTTAAATAAATTTCAAAATTACTAATATAAATAAAATCAAAATTAAATATCTCACTTCAATTATATTCAATTCTAAATTATTCACCCAGTCACTTTTATAAACATTTACATAAAATCTCAAACACATTTAAATCAATTTAAGATATTTAATTTCAATTTATTTAAATTCGAAAATATTCAATTATTCATCTTTAATAAAAATCCCGTTATCAAATTATAAAAATCATATCTTTAAAATCTCAAAATCAATAAGTTCAAATCAGTCCTTATTAAATTCAATTATTAACCGATTTATATTTCAAGTCAGCTTTAATTTATCGTTCCAACCTCTACTTATTAAAGTTATAAAAAAAATTATTTTTAAAATATTACTGTAAATTTTAATAAATACTTAAACATGTTATATACCAATTAAATTAAATTTTATTAAATAAATTTTATTAAATATTATTTTAAATATTTAAAAATAATAAAATTATAAGTAAAATCTTAAAATTTATAATTTCAAAACTAACTTATAAATTTAAAATTTCCACATATATAATTTCCAATTTTACACATGTATAAAAAAAATTTATATATCATATTTTTAAAAATCAATATTTATTAAAACCAATATATTTCCTTTCAAAACTTTGAAAATGATTTTTTCTTCAAAAATAGACCAATGATGTACGTATATAATTTTCTATCCTATGGTAAAGTGATATGGATATTTATCATTTCAATCCGTAATTTAAATTTAATATTGACGGGTATATATCGTTTCAACCCGAAATCCCAAAAAATTTCAAATTCAATAAAAATTGCCTGGGTCTATCATTTCAACACATAACAATTTTCCTCTAATCTATAAAATTGTTCGGATATGTATCATTTCAAACCATAGGGAATTTCTAAACTAACAGCGAACTTGCAGAGTGAGAACAATAAAATAATATTATAAAATGACAGACATTTCACTAGTAGGCATATATAATCATTGACAATTTAAATATAATAGATATAATAGGTTATGGTGTCATATGTCATAGGTAAACAATTACAGATATTGACATATCATATTAACAATTAAATAACCAACAATTTAAATTTAACAACATAGTTCAATCGTCGTTTCATGTGAATTAATTTACTAAATATGAGAAGGTTAATCGTGAGTGATCGCTCACCTTTCGAGGCTAGAGAAATTAGACAGCACGACAAGCTACGAATTTTTGAATCATGAACTCTACGACAAATCCAAAACAAAGAAAATCGAAGCTGGCACGATCTTGAATTCGATGGATCCGATGAAACAAATATATATAGCTGTATATTTTAAAAAATCTAAAATTTAAAACACGTATTAAAATCTTTATAATGTATATATTTGAAAATCAATATTAAATTTAAAACACATGTATATTAAAATCAAAATCTTTGTATATATATTTCAAAATCATTATTTCTTAAACAAATCAAATAAAATAAAAAAAAATATTTTATATTCTAAAATCTATATACATTTTATAATCAAATATCTATATATAATATATATATATTTATTAAAACACATATATATGTAAACATATATTTATACTAGCAAATATATATAAGCATACAACATACTGTATATACCTTTCTCTAACTTTATATATAAGAATAGAACGCAAGCAAAAACTTTATAATATATATATATATATATATATATATATATATATATAATTTTTTTTTAAATAAAAAGAACCCTTAGGCTTATAAATACATAGACCAATATAATAAGGCAAAAGAAGGAGGCATGGCGGGATCAAGGCATAGGGAGGGTTTCATAAGCTTGGCTGGCAGAGGGTGGCTATCACGAGGCAGTGGTGGCTGAGATTTAGTGGCATAGTTGAGACGGATGGCTACTGCTACGTACGGAGAAAGGTGGAAAAAAAGCATGGGAGGAGACTGTCAGTTGCGTGGAGGGGTGGCTCGGAGTTTTAGTGATGACATGTGCAGCATGGCAATGAGGGACAGTGGGAAGGTGGAAGGGATCTGCAACAAAGAGAGGGGCAGGGTCGCTTGGATGTAGATGGCTGTAACGACCTGTAATTTTACCACTTTGAAAATAGAATATTCAACTAATTTTAAATATAGCTTTATAAGTTAAATGAACTTGTTTTAATTAGTTAAAGATGATAAGAAATTTATTTTAAAGTTTTTTATACATAAATAAATAGTTTGATTTAAAAACTGAAAAATATGAACGAAAATTGGATCTTGAAATCTCAATGGTTTGACAAATGGAAATTGTTTTAAGTTGTTGCAACATTGTTTGTACATGCACACACATACACACACATGTATGTGTATCAGAATTAGTCAAATTAAAGCTAAATAAAATATCTAAGATATTTTTATAAAAAGCAAGTGAAAAAGGTAATATCTAATCACCATTAAAACATGAAAAGCAAACATCAAATCTGCCATTAATGCATGTCATTACATGCTTAATATATTTTTGCAATATGTCTTATCACATTACATCTCATTAGTGCATGCACTTGAGTATGGTGATAAGGATTTGATGTTGAAACGATGCGGTGTAAGAGATATTTTGGTAATATCTAAGGGTAATTTAGTAATTTTCCACATTTTCCTAAGGCTATAAATAAGACCCTAAGGCTTCACAAATTCACATATCTCATTCCATTTTCTTCTTCTTCTTCACCTATACTTTAGTGGCTTCCATCACCTCCATCCTCTCATCTGTAGGCCGAGCCATGTAGAAGCAATAAACCAAGTGATCGTGAGCTAAAAGTTCGAGTTAGCACTGCTATAGCCAATTTTTAGTTAGTCGTTTAAACCCAAGGTGAGTAAACTCCTAAAATATTGTATTATATGCTATTGGATGTTATATATGTTTGATTATGATTATAGATGATGGTTGTTTAATATGAATGTTGAATATATATGCAAGTCATAGAAATACACGTCGATAGGCACAAAGGAAATCATTTTTCTTTATTTAATGAATTAGTGTATATGGAATGTTAAACCTCTTTAAAATTGTTTAAAAATATGAAATAAATTATAAAAATATTTTAAAAGTGATTTGAGTTACAAAAATGAATTTTCAAATGATAAAAAAGTCATTTCGATCAATATAGCTTAAAAAACACTTTCCGTAGCACTTTTCTATAACTTTTGAAATGTAGTTTTAAAAGCCACCGTTCTTTTTCAAATCTTTTGTAAATATTTTCAAATGATTAATAAAGGATTTAAATATAATTTGAAGGATTTATGGGATGGTTAAATATTAAATGATTTAGAGTCGATCAAATTACTTGACAGCCTTATGGGTGTCAAAGAGGTAGTTTCTAGACTTGAGTTTGGAAAACCAGTTTCCTGCTCTCCCTGGCTATCCGGACTGGCCCGACGGAGGGGATATAGTAAATTTGATTTACTCGGACCAAAATTTTCCAAAGTTAAAGGATATAATTGTCCAAATAAATAACTTGAATTTTATGAAGATAATCTTTTTGTACACGGCGTTAAAGCCCGAAGTGGGAACTCATACTATTCGTGGAATTTAAAGGGTGCTTTCACTGTCATTCCACCCATAGTATTTTTTGAATATGGGAATTGATATTGAACAGAATTAGATGATTTCTATAGATTCTTCTCACTTAGCATTTACTGGTTTGGATTAACATCCTAGATAACATGTTTTTAACCAAATTAAATTTATGAGTTTTGAATTAGGAAATCTTTGTCAAGATTTAGATGAAATGAATTATAAATATTTTGTAAGTGAAATATGAAAGATTTTGGAATTATTCCATGATTTAAAAAGGTTTAAATTAGCTAAAAGGATTTGATAAACTTGGCTTGCTGATTCCATATACTCCCAAAAAAATAAAGAAATATTTCAATGTATATATCTCGAAGGTATATCTATGAATGAATAAAAATATGAATTAAATTGAATGGTGATTGATAATCAAATATGAACTTCATATCTTTTTAATCGATGATTGGTTCGGAGGAACCGGGGTTGGATTTGGGTAATTTCTATCCGAAGACCACTTCGAACCAATTTGCGTATTCGGGGTGAAGACATGGATATGATATTTAGGACTTTCATATTTAAGGAATGCTTATTGATCATTTGGGGCTAAACTCCCAATATACATATAGTAGCTGTAGTCTCTTCATTATGATATATCCAACGCAAGGACTAATCACCACTAATCGTAGGAGTAACTCCCGGTAGGATGTGGTGCGAGAGTGCCTTCGGTTTGTCTTATTCCTAGATAACTTGCATGAACGAATGTCTGACGTTGCAATTGTAATTACATTGGTTGATCTCTATGAACATATCATCTGATTGGTGGTGGAAAAAGCAACTTCTCTTGGCTTAACACCCTTTCCTGAGACATATGAGCTCAAGAGTTATATGTTTGTAGAAACCAGTTCTGTGATTATGAATTGGCAATGTGGCATTCAAAGTGTACTGTGCTATGAGTAAGGTAATCATTACCTCGAGCTTCACCATCCGAAAATTACAAAAAAGGGTAGACGCGGCAGAGCTAAGCGGATCGCTCCTATTAGGGTCATCACCTTTCTCGATATAATTATTCATGCTATGACGTCGGGTTTTAAATTAATGTGGTGTATGCAAAGAGAGCTCTCAGGTAGGTCGGGAACGACCTGGGTGATGACATATTCGTTACTATCTATGGTAAAGGTAGGACGGTTCTGTGTTGGCAGAGGTTGGAGCCTCAGGTGCATTTTTCTAGAGATGTACTGTTGGAAAGTAGTCCCTTACCTTGTCACTGTATGGAATCCATTCTCCAATAAGTGCCTTTAGATTTGATTGTAGAGCCTAGTATGCTGGAATTTAATTGTGTAACAATTTCGGCTAAGATTATGTATACTTAATTGAAAAGTGTTTTCAAAAGAATGCCATTAAAAATAATATCTATATATTCCGCGTAGCAAATGTTTTGGTTATCATAAGGAAAAACCCCGTTCCGTGTTTATGTGCGACGTGGTTTTATGACATACCTTTTGTTTTCAAACATCGTATTTTGAATTTCTTACACTAGTCCCACGATTGACCCGGAGTTTATTTTCTTTTCCCCTTAAACTTTGGATGCTCTATATTTTTGGACAGCCAATTAGTTAGGTAAGCTTGGAGCATTTTGGAATGGAGCATGGAGCATTTTAGGACTTTTGTTATAGCCATCTATCACTTTTCGCTGTATTTGTATTATGAATTAGTATCTACCAGCACTGTAAGGATAGGTCGTTATAATTATCCTAGCTGGGTTAGTAACTATCGTAACTTTGATGGAACAATTTGGATAAATTGCATGTACTACTCATATATACAATTATGTGTTGAATACGATGTGAGATTCTATGTTGTCCATCTTCTATCTTTATTTCTTTACCCCATGATAATCTGCCTCTTCGGCCTTGGATTTATGGCATGTGAATACCGAGGATGTATTAGTGTCAATTTCTGACGCTCAAGGAGGTGGGTTGTCGCATTTGATATCAGAGCTTATGGTTGAGAGAATACCTAAGCCTAGATGGGGTCAACTCATTAGAGGTAGGGTTAGTATTACCCTAGAATGAGTTTAGTATGAGAAAGCGCATATTTGAAATTTTTAACCAAATAAGTTTATTCGAGTTTCTACCAACTCCCTAAAATGATTTCGTCTATTTTTTTAAAATATGTTCCCTTACTATATGAAGATAATAGGAGATAAGTAATAGAAAAGGATGAAGGGGAGGTAGCAACACTACGACCATTAACGGTAGATCAAATGCTATAGTAATGGAGGACGCGGTAATTCCCATGCCACCTCAAGTTAACTTTGCACTCTTTGCAAAGATTATACCAGCTTGTGAGGAAAACCATTCCAAGGCACAAAATCTATTATTGAATTTCAAGCCTGGCTAAGATCCTGTGAATAAATCTTTAAAGGATTAGACATTGATGATAGTCGAAAGAGGTTCTTAGCCTCTTGACTATTGAAGGATGGGGCTTTAGCTTGGTGGAAGTCCGTTACTCTTAATGAATCTGAAGATAATTTCTCTTGGGAAAGATTTAAAGAAGTTTTTAAACAACAATACATGCGCGCTGCTGGCAAATCCTACCTCTATAGAAGTTTCATGGATCTAAAACAAGAAGCGATGTCTGTGGAAGAGTATTTGCATAAATTCAATGAATTGTCTTGCTTTGGGCCTGGATAGATAGACATGCCTCTGAAGAAAAATGAGATGTTCATTTCTGAGATGAATGAGAAGTATCAGGATAGGATGACCATCCATGTTAAAGGAACCTTTGTGGATTTAATAGATATGGGTTTCCGTTATGAAGCTTTGGATAAGAGGAATCCAATCACAACCCATAACAACAACAAGAGGAAGTTCAATAACAATGATAAAAAGCCATGGCAAGGCAAGCCCAGAGGAGGATCTCAGGAAACCGTTTTAAAGATGTTGAAAGTTTTAATTGTGGAAAGAATGGACATTATTCAAAGTACTGCAGGAGTCTCAAGATTCAAAGGCAGCAGCAAGGAACTGTCTCTCCTATCGTGCAGAATAGCCTCTGCCATAACTGCCATCAATCCAGCCATTGGAAGAACAAGTGCCCATTAATAAAGAAAGGAGAGCACGTTAAGGTCTATGCTATCAAAGACGAGCCTTCAATCTCTACTAATATAAAAGGCAAGGGAGTTGTTGAAGGTAATATTTATGTCAATGATGATTTAGTTAAAGTACTATGTGATACTGGGGCTTCCCATAGTTTTACTGCTAAAGGATTGGTTGATAGATTAAAACTGAGCACAAAAATAGCAGATACCCCTATTTGTGTGTCAAATCCCATAGGCGGTACAATTAATCTTTGTATGATTTGTGAAAATGTCCGAGTTACTCACCTCTCCCAACAATTTTCACGTTACCTATTTGTTCTTGACTTTATTGGGTTTGAAGTTTTGCTCGGTATGGATTGGTTATCCAAGAATAAAGTTGTCCTTGATTGTGTTAAAAGGGCAGTAACTTTGTGGACCAGCTTCGAGAAGTTTATAGAAATATCTTGTGAAGAACCTAGTTTGATAAGGGATAGTTTTATGTAGGCACTAGACCCATCTCAAAAAGATCTGGAGATCATACCAATTGTCAAGGAATTTTAGGATGTTTTTGAGAAAGTTAAAAGTTTGCCCTTGCATCGGGAAATTGAGTTCCGAATTGACTTAATTCCTGCTGCAAGACCCATTGTTCACCCTATTCAAAGGATGGCCCCGAAGGAAAAGATTGAGTTGGCAAACCGAACTGATGAGTTGTTAAAAAAGGACTAATTAGACCTAGTCGCTCAAGTTAGGGCACAACGGTAGATTTTGTAGCTAAGTTTGATGGCTCCGTAAGCTTTTGTGTAGACTACCGAGACCTAAATAAGCAAATGATCAAAAACAAGTATCCTCTACCCCGCATGGATGGCTTATTTAATCAACTTCATAGTGCTCGAGTATTCTTACAAATGGATTTAGCTATAGGATTCCATCAACTAAGAATAGTTGAGGATGGCATTCCATTAACTTCATTTAGGGGTCCGGATTGCTTTTATGAATGGTTAGTTATGGAGTACTCGAAGATGTTCTAAACAAATTAATGTTGGTTTTTATTGATGATATACTTATCTATTCCAAAACTGAGGAAGAACACGAAAGGCATTTGGAGATTGTGTTGGAAATATTGTGGAGAAATGTACTTAAAGCTAAATTCATGAAATGTCGCTTTTGGGAGAAAGAAGTAAGATTCCTTCAGCATATCGTGTCAGGAGAAGGGATCTCAATAAATCCAAAAAATATTTTAGCTATACAAGATTGGATGCAACCAAAAACCCCGAAGGACATCCACAGCTTCTTAGGATTGGCAGGATATTACCGGAGATTCATTCAAGACTTCTCCAAAATTTCCTTCCATCTAACAAAATTGACTATGAAGGATGTTAAATTTGAATAGACATCAAGATGTGAAGAAGCATTCAGGGAACTCAAGAAAAGGTTAAGTACCGCTCCAGTCCTAGCTATTGCTGATGAAGGCGGTGGTTTAACTGTATACACTGATGCTTGTGGGGAAGTAGGTGTTGTTCTGATGCAGCATGGAAAGGTCATTGCATATGCAAGTAGACAACTAAAGACTCATGAAAGGAATTATACGACACATGGATTAGAATTATTAACCATTGTGTTCGCATTAAAAATATGGAGGCATTATCTACTGGGTGAAAAGTTCGAGCTCTTCACGGATTATAAATTTTTGAAGTATCTTTTCACACAGAAGGACTAAAATATGAGACAACAACGTAGGTTAGAATTACTTGCATCATATGATCTTATAAATACCTAGGAAAGCTAACGTAATAGCGGATGTGCTAAGCAGAAGGCATGGCATTATATCTTATTTATAGTACATCCAACCTTGATTAATCGTACAAAAGTGAGTCGGCTCAAGGATCCAATCATTTCAAAAATAGCCAGGGAAGTAGAAGAGAATATAATACCTGGAAGATGGATGGGATACAAAGTAGATGAGTAGGGAATCATAAGAATGAATGGAAGGATATGTGTTTCCAACGTCGATGGGAGAAGGCAAGAACTTTTAACAGAATGTCATAATTCTCGACTTTATGTACATCCCGAAGTTACTAAAATGTATCGAGATATGAAGAGAACTTTTTGTTGGGATGGCATGAAGAGGGATATCTCTATTCATATTAGCAGATGTGCAAATTGTCAACAGATCAAAAGTGATCAGCAAAAGACCGCTGGATTACTCCAACCTCTAAAAATTCTGACTTGGAAATGGGTATCGATGATTTCATCGATGACTTACCCTAATCAAGATAGGGAAATGAAGGCATTTGGGTTATCATAGATTGATTAACCAAAAGCACATATTTTATTCTAGTAAAACCAACGAGAACTGCTACAAGTCTGGTATAAATATACATGAGAGAAGTAGATCGACTGCATGTTGCCCCCAGTAATATAGTCAGTGATTGAGACCCTATCTTTACCAGTAAGTTCTAGGAGGCATTACAAACAACTTTAGGAACTAAGCTAAACATAAGCACCACATATCACCGCTAGACCGATGGATAACCTGAGAGAGTAAATCGAGCGTTGGAGGATCTTCTAAGAGCTTGCATCTTATATTTTGAGGTTCATGGGAAAGCTACCTTCATCAGATAGAATTCTCTTAGAATAAAAATAATCAGGCTAGTATTGCCATGGCCCCATATGAAGCTTTGTATGGTTGTCCGTGTAGATCCCCAACATGTTGGTTCGAGACTGGAGATCGATTAGTACTAGGTCTTGACATGATTAGAGAAGCTTCAGAAAAGGTTGACAAAATTAGAGAAAAAAATGAAAGAAGCCCAGAGTAGGCAGAAAAGCAATGCTGATCAAAGACGAAGAAATTTAGAGTTCTCAGTTGGAGATTATATGTTCCTAAAAGTTTCTCCAATGAGAGTAGTGGTAAGATTTGGTCGAACAGGGAAGTTAGCACCTCGATTTATTGGACCTTTTCCTATTCTTGAAAGGATTGGTCCATTAACTTATCGTGTGGAATTTTCTAAAAGGTTATCTAGTGTGCACAATGTCTTTCACATATCTCATCTGTGAAAATATGTGCATGATCCAGAGAAAATTATAGAAACTGCTGCCCAAGAAGATTTAGAAGTTGAACCTAATTTGGCGGTTATCAGGTGACCAATGCGAATCTTAGATCAAAATGATAAGCATTAATGAGGAAGGTTGTAAGATTGGTTAAAGTCCAATGGAGTGGTGACGCAGCAGACTGAACATGAGAGACAAAGGAAAGAATGCGTAAAGCCTGCCCTGAGTTTAGAATGGATACATAGTTGTATATGTTAGTGTACTCACCGGCTTGTGGTGATGTCACTTGCTATATCTTATACACGTGCATCACTACATTATATATATTTGTCTTTGAGTTATCTTGTTCTTATCCTAAATTTCGAGGATGAAATTCTTTCAAGGGGGAAGTATGTAACGACCCGTAATTTTACCACTTTGAAAATGGAATATTTAATTAATTTTAAATATAGCTTTATAAGTTAAATGAACTTGTTTTAATTAGCTAAAGATGACAAGAAATTTATTTTCAATTTTGTTTACATAAATAAATAGTTTGAATTAAAAATGAAACTATGACCGGAAATTGGATCCTAAAATTTCAACGGTTTGACAAATGGAAATTGTTTTAGGTTGTTGCAACATTATTTGTACATGCACACACATACACACACACACTATGTGTATCAGAATTAGTCAAATTAAAGCGAAAGAAAATATCTAAGATATCTTTACAAAAAGTAAGTGAAAAAGGTAACATCCAATCACCTTTAAAACATGAAAAGCAAACATCAAATCAACCATTAATGCATGCCATTCCACGCTTAAGATACTTTTGCAATATGTCTTATCACATTACATCTCATTAATACATGCACTTGAGTATGGTGACAAGGCTTTGATGTTGAAATGATGTGGTGTAAGAGATATTTTGATAATATCTAAGAGTAATTTAGTAATTTTCCATATTTTCCTAAGGCTATAAATAAGACCCTAAAGCTTCACAAATTCACATATCATTCCATCTTCTTCTTCTTCTTTGCCACTACTTTAATGGCTTCCATCACCTCCATCCTCTCATCCATAGGCCAAGCTATCTAGAAGCAACAATCCAAGTGATCGTGAGCTAAAAGTTCGAGTTAGCAAAGATATAGCCAATTTTTAGTTAGTCGTTTAAACCTGAGGCGAGTAAACTCCTAAATTATTGTATTATATGCTATTGGATATTATATATATTTGATTATGATTATTGATGATGGTTTTTTAATATGAATGTTGAATATATATGCAAGTCACAGAAATACACGACGATAAGCACAAAGGAAATCACTTTTCTTTATTTAATGAATTAGTGTATATTGAATGTTAAACCTCTTTAAAATTGTTTAAAAATATGAAATAAATTCTAAAAATATTTTAAAAGTGATTTGAGTAATAAAAATAAGTTTTCAAATGATAAAAAAGTCGGTTTGATCAATATAGCTTAAAAAGCACTTTCCGTAGCACTTTTGTATAACTTTTGAAATGTAGTTTTAAACGCGGCTGTTCTTTTCCAAATCTTTTGTAAATATTTTCAAATGATTAATAAAGTATGTGCCTTTTTCCAGTTAAATAATTAACTAAATTGAGAAAAAAGACTCAAAATTCAAAATACTACTTAATTCAAAATACTACTTATTTAAATATGATTTGAAGGATTTATGGGATGGTTAAATATTAAATGATTTAGAGTCGATCAAATTATTTGACCACCTTATGGGTGTCAGAGAGGTAGTGTCTAGGCTTAAGTTTGGAAAACCAGTTTCCTGCTCTCCCTGGCTATCCGAACTGGCCCGACGGATGGGATAGTAAATTTGATTTACTTAGATCAAAAAATTTCAAAGTTAAAGGATATAATTCTCCAACTATAAATAACTTAAATTTTATGAAGGTAATATTCTTGTACTCGGTGTTAAAGCCCGAAGTGAGAACTCATACCATTCGTGGAATTTAAAGGATGCTTTCACCGTTATTCCACCCCTAGTATTTGTGGAATATGGGAATTGATATCGAGTAGAATTACATGATTTCCATAGATTCTGCTCACTTAACATTTACTGGTTTGGGTTAACATCCTATATAACATGTTTTTAACTAAATTAAATTTATGAGTTTTAAATTAGGAAATCTTTGTCAAGATTTAGATGAAACGATTATAAATATTTTTGTAAGTAAAATATAAAGGATTTTGGAATTGTTCCATGATTTAGAAAGGTTTAAATTAACCAAAAGGATTTGATAAACGATGCTTGATAATTCCATATACTCTGAAAATGATGAAGAAATATTTCAATGTATATATCTCTAAGGTATATCTATAAATGAATAAAAATATGAATTAAATTGAATGATGATTTATAATCAAATATGAACTTCACATCTTGTTAATCGATGATTGGTTCGGAGGAATCGGTTTGGATTTGGGTAATTTCTATCCAAGAGCACTTCGAACCAATTTGCAAATTTGGAGTGAAGACATGGATACAGTATTTAGGATTTTCGTATTGAAGGAATGCTTGTTGATCATTTGGGGCTAAACTCCCAATACACATATAGTAGCAATAATCTCTTCATTATAATATATCTAATGCAAGTACTAATCGCCATTAATCCTAGGAGTAACTCCCGACAGGATGTGATAGGAAATTGCCTTCGGTTTGTCCTATTCCTAGATAATTTGCATGGATGAATTTCTGACATTGCAATTGTAATTACATTGGTTGATCTCTATGAATGTATCATATGATTATTGGCGGAGAAGACAACTTCTCTTAGCTTAACACCCTTTCCTAAGAGATATGAGCTCAGGAGTTATACGTTTATAGAAATCGATTCTGTGATTATGGATTGGAAGTGTGGCATTCTAAGTGGAATGTGTTATAAGTAAGATAATCATTACCTCGAGCCTCACCATCCGAAAATGACCAAAATAGGGTAGATGCGGTAGAGCTAAGTGGGTCGCTCCCATTAGGGTATAGTCATCACATTTCTAGATATGTTTATTCCCACTATGACGGTGGGTTTTAAATTAATGTGGTGTATGCAAAGAACGCTCTCGGTTAGGTCGGGAATGACTGAGGTGATGACATATTCGGCATCATCTATGGTAAAGGTAGGCCGATTCTGTGTTGGTAGAGGTTGGAGCCTCGGGTGCATTTTTCTAGATATATACTGTCGAAAGATTGTCCCTTACCTTGTCATTGTAGGGAAGTCCATTCTCCAATAAGTTCCTCTGGATTTGAATGTAAAGCCTAGTATGTTGGAATTTACTAATGTAACAATTTCGGCTATGATTATGTATACTTACTTGAAAAGTGTTTTCAAAAGAATGCCATTAAAAATATATCCACATATTCTACGTAGCAAATGTTTTGGTTATCATAAGGAAAAAACCCATTTCGTGTTTATGTGCAGCTTGGTCTTTTGAGATACCTTTTTTTTTCAAACATCGTATTTTGAGTTTCTCACACTAGTCCCATGACTGACCCTGATTTTATATTCTTTTCCCCTTAAACTATGGGTGCCCTATTTTCCTGGGCAGCTAACTAATTAGGTAAGCTTGGAGCATTTTGGAATGGAGCATGGAATATGGAGCATTTGGGTCATTTGTTGAAGTCGTCTATCAAATTTCGCTGTGTTTTTATTATGTATTAGTATCTACTAGCACTGTAAGGATAGGTCGCTATAATTATCCTACCTGTGTTAGTATTTGTCATAACTTTGATGGAACAATTTGGAGTAATTGCATGTACTACTCATATGTACAGTTACGTGTTGAATACGATGTGACATTCTATTGTTGTCCATCTTCTATCTTTATTTCTTTAACCCATGATGATCTGCCTCTTCGGTACTTGGTTTTACGGCACGTGAATATCGAGGATGTATTAATGTCAATTTATGACGGTCAAGTAGGTGGGTTGTCATAATGGTTATGATGAGTGGGGTAGGTGGTGTGTTAGTAGGGTTTGGGCAGTCTCGGCAGTCAATGGTGGAGAGGACTTGGCAGGCTACGGGCGGTTGCTGTGGGTTAAAGCAGTCTGTGGTTAACGGAGGAGTGAGGCGATGGTAGTGGGAAGGGTCAGGGCAGTTCTTGGCTATGTCGTGGATGTGGCAGCAATTAGGTGATGTGGCGGAGGTTGCTGTTTGGCTGATGGGGGTGGTGATGCGAGTTGTTATGTATGGGTGATGGTTGTCTGATGTGAGCGAAGGGGTGGAAGCAGATCTTAGGCCAAAAAGAATGAGCTCGATCTAAATCTCAAAATATAAATGAAAGAATATTACTGTATTAATAAAATTTTCTAAGCATAGAGAACAAATTTAGCATAGAGAACAAACAAATAGGAAATAGGGAAGAGAAACAAGAATGAAAAAGGAACCGACAACATATAATGAAAATAGGGATGACAAAAGTCATGCGATTTGAATTCATTGAATATTAATAGCAACGACTATTGGTTGTCTTGGGAGACAAACGAGAAGGCATAGATTCCAAAAGGCTCAAATGCGTAACTGATACGGCTAACCATTTCATAGGTTTCGCCGCGTACCGAATGCTGAAATACAGGAATGAATATACTGTAGAGATCAGCACGACGAGACGAATAGAACGGTATACAGATATGAGCGACATGATCATCCTATCAAAAATCAATATTCATTGACAAAATCTTGCTAAAACGTCGAAAATAAGATAAACGGAGCTAAAGCAGTCAAAATTTGGCGAAATGAAACATAACGCCTCACTCAGAAAATGATTTACAAATTTATTATATAAAAAAATTCAAGTTTCGAAAATATTTTATTTTCAGCAATTTAACTGATCTAAATTTAAATAAAGTTGCACAATAAAATAAACTTCCATGTTATCTGATGAAAATCTGACTTGCTACGTTTAAATAGACGTATACCGAATACCAAATTTTCATTGCCAAATTCAATTGTTAAATTTTCAAGAAAAACCAGTTAATTACTTTATAAACATTATTAAAATTTACTGGTCGTTATACTATGACCAATCTTGCTCGGAATAAAAGATGTTTTCTTTTTGGTAAATACTTGATATAATGTGTTCTATTAATTAATTTGTTTAATTAGAAGTATATTTAATAGAAAATCCATAAATGATATGTTTTCTGATAGTAGTCACAAAGTGTTATAATCATGAGTAATTTATCATAATGAAAACAAATATGCCATTTTAAATATTCCTAGTCAAGATGCATCGAGACTTGATACCATGTATCTTTTAAGACTAAAGTACATAATGCTTTTCAAATTTAAGGCAATGTATTACTCATAATGAACGACTCACCTAATAGTTTTCTAGTTGATTAATATAACTAAGGTTAAATAGAAAATATTGATAGGATCGATTTTCACAGTTCTCTTTACTTGAGAATACAGTGGATCTTCAATACGAAAGCTCTACTTTGATTATAGTCAAATCATGACACGACGCCCATCGAGTGACTATAGTTGGGTTGAGAGGAAGTATTGCAACTGAAGCACTATTTCAAGAGAGGATTTGTCTCCTCATTTTATGGGTGTGATGTCCCAGAATTTTGGGCAATATTTATTTGATAATCTTCATTAATAATTATTTAAAATATTCAATATTTGTTTAATAATCTTCTTTTATAATTATTTTAAATTGGCAAGTTTATTCTTTTCAAAAGCTAATAATATTTAATTGAATTCATCTTTCAAAGCTAATAAAAATATATTCTATTTGTAATGTATATATAT
Organism: Allium cepa; assembly: GCA_030765085.1. Classification (NCBI taxonomy): domain Eukaryota; kingdom Viridiplantae; phylum Streptophyta; class Magnoliopsida; order Asparagales; family Amaryllidaceae; genus Allium; species Allium cepa. The sequence goes on along the minus strand of CM060946.1, from coordinate 72,270,709 downwards.
ATATATGTATATATATTGTGAATAAGAAGTTTTGGTTTGAATTTAATAAAACTGTTTTCAAATTATAATGCATATATATGAATATATTGTGATTTGGAAGATTATGTCTGAATTTAATATAATACCTTTTAAAAGCCATTTAAAAGTTAATCATGTATTTTCAAAACAACTAAGGTAGGTGTTTATTTAACTAAAAAGTATTTTAGCTTAAATTTAAAATAAGATTTAATTAAAGGTCAATTCTTTTGTTTTAGTATTCTTTCTTTTACATTTAACATGAATAAGAATAATATGTACATATATAAAGATTTAAAAACATATGTAAAAATAGTACATAATCTATATAAACATAAGTAATTAATAAAAAGAAAGATTAAACATTTGTAATCCATGTAATACTTGTCTTTGATATTTGTAATAATAATAAGGTATTTAGACATTTGTAAGCTTATTATAACTTGAATTAACAAGTGGCAATTTTGTTTCTCTTAAAAAATTAAATTATAAATATTAAGTATTAAGAGGAAAACCTGGTTTCAGCCAACACTCTCCCATTTTTTAAAATTCTCTACTCTTCTTTCTTTCTTTCCAAAAATAATAATATATAAACTAAAAACCAAAAATCAAAATGTAATCAACAATAACAATAGGTTTCTCAAGTCCAACCTGAGCATAAGCAGAAGATCAAGCAAGTTCAAACTCAAATCAATAAGAAGATAAGTTTTAAGAAATCAACTCAGACTTGAAGAAGATCAAATCAAATACATCAGTTTCAGGAAACAATAACAGAGCCTGTTCTCTGCTTCTTTAAATTTCTGGTGAGTAAACATTTCTCTTAAAAACTTAAATTATGGTTGTAAGCTTTAAAGCATGTGATGAATGTTTGTAGTAGTAGGGTTTGTATAAGTGTATGGTTGAGAATGCATGTATATACATATGATATGTCCGTTAAATGCCTGTGTATGTATGTATGTATGTATGTGTATATGTGTGTGTGTGTGTGTGTGTGTGTGTATATATATATATATATATCTGCTCTGTTGAATCTCAGGCTCAAATTTCCTTAAATAAATTCCATTTCTCTTCATACATTTAGTTTTAGGCTTTGAATTCTAAATAAAAATGGTTATAAGAATGTAACATCATTCTTAAAAATAGTTTCAAGAATTTATATTTAGTTACTTTCTCAAATATATAAATTACAGAGTTAATCAAATATAAGTCAAAAATAAAAAGGTCTGGAAATCGTGTTTTGGTTTCGCAATCTGATTCATCTTGGAAAATGATGAACTTAAGTATAGATATCACGATTTTTAAGTTAGGCGGCATTGAAATTTTTGGAGATGAACGATGTTGGAACTTGGGTCGAATTCTGATGAACGGCGACAAGTCGAGGGTTGTGATTAATGTCTAAGATAGCTTGAGAGATGATGATCACATAAAAAATAGTAAAGAATTTTTCTGATGGTCGAAGTAGCTCGGCGAAGTCGAACTAGGGTTTGTGGTGCTTATTTGGTCGTCGTTGTATTCAGGGATCAAACGACGATGATGGTGCACCGGAGTGGATCGCATATGTGGGGATCAGAGCGTGGTGACATGAAGCAGCTATGGGCTGGTTGGTGTGGGTGTTGGTGGGGTTGGTGTCGGTGGTCGGAGGAGGACGACGGAGTTGTTGACGACTTGCCGAGGATCAGGAAGTTGGTCGGAGGAGCATCGTTCGACCATGCACGTGCACGCGAGCACGTTCGTGTCCGTGTTTGTTTAAGGTGTTGGGGAAGAAAATGTTCGCTTGGGTCGTTCTCGATGCAGTTGCGTGTTTGTCTCGAAGTAGAGGGTTGGGAGGTAGTGTCACGGGGGTGGCTTGGGGTTGACTCGGGAATTTTTGTGGTTTTGCTCGGGTCGTTTGGTTGCTAACCGGGTTTTAAAATTAAATATGGAAAGCATGAACATTTTTTTTGAAAAGCAAAGGATTCAAAATTTCAAGCATAGGGAAAAGGTACAAAGTTCAAAAGCAAAAAGAAGTTTTCCAAGTTTAAGTATTTATTAAGTTCCAAAGTAAAATGTTTAAACAAGTTTTAAAGTTTTATTTTAAGTTATTAAAAATGATTTAGTTTTCAAAAGAATGTTTAGCGTAGTTTTAAAAGAATACTTAAAATGAATATGTTTCCAAAGCAATATAAACTAAGTTCCAAAGTAATTAAACAAGTTAAACAAGACTTTAAACATTTATATTGTTTGAGATTGTTTTGTTTATAGTAATTATATTAATTTTGTAATTAAATTCCTAAGTGTTTTTGAAAAGTAATAAGATGATGTTTTGAACTAAGATGTGATTAAAGTAAGAGTGTTTAACTTTAATTAATCAAAGAATTCTCTAAATAATATTTATATAAATTAATTTCAAGCATTTAAATTAAATTAATTTAAATGATAGGTAAGAGTTTAATTAAGGTAAATGGTTTATCTTAATTAATTAGGGTCTTATTAATAGAAGTAATTAAGTATAATTACTTAATTAACCAAGATGATTAATTAATGTAATTAGGATAATTAATTAGTTTAATTATTTAAGGATATTTAATTACTTAATTAATTAAGGGTTATTTAATCTAAGCAATTAAAGGTCAATTAATTAAAGGGTAATTAATTAATGGAAGTAATTAAAGGGATTTATTTACTCTATAATTAATTAAATTAATTAATGTGATTAATTTAAGATAATTAATTATATTTATTAATTAAGGATGACCGTTTAATGAAATTGATTAAGTATGATTACTTAATGTAATTAATAAAGTGTAATTACTTGGTGTGGGTAACTGATAGATAATTGCTGAATGTAATTAAATAAAAGGGAAATTATTTAGTGGAAGTAATTAAACGATAATTAATTAATGGAGGCAATTAGGATTGACTACTTAGTGTAATTAATTTAAGCATTGATTAATTAAGGAAATTAATTAAAGGGTTGGTTAATTAATGAATGTGATTAATTAAAAGATAATTAATCAATGGAAGTGATTATAAAATAATTAATTAATATAATTAATTAAGGATAATAAATTAATGTAATTAATTATACTATAATTAATAAATGAAAATAATTAAAGGTTAATTATTGTGAATGGTTAAAAGATAATTAATCTATGTGATTAATTAAAGACTAATTACTTAAAGTAATTAAAGAATAATTAATTAAGGATGATTAATTAAGATGATAATTAAAGGATGATTAATTAATTGGTTTATAATTAATTAATGTTAAGTTAGCAGGATTTAAAAGCAATTGAAGCAATTAATTTAATTTATTTAAATTAATTAGAAATGGTGTGACTAATTAATCTTGCTTATGGATGATTGAATGTTATTGAATGCATTAGATTATTTGATATCTCTGGTATGTGATATGTGATGCTCTGTGATATGAGATTCTTGGTTGAATTGATTTTCTAACTGTGATAATGTGAATTATTCTATCTATGTGCATATGCTATCTAAATATAAATTAAATTGTTTTAACTTAAACAACTTGTCCTTAAAAGACGACATTTTGGATTTCGATGAGACCGGGATCGGATTTCCAAATTGGATATCCCAAAACCACATCGATCCAAATTAAATGATAGGTTATGAAATCTCAAGTTAATTTCAAGATGAAGATTCATAGGAAGGCCTATGGTCGTTAACTCTAAGGTTGATTCCAAAACGAGTGTAACAGAGATAGTGCCTTCGATCGAGATTAAGATTCAGAGTGCAAGGGCTATTGTCGTTAACTCTGAGGGTTATTCCAAAATAAGTGTAGCGAGATAGTGCCTTCGGTTTTGTTCGAACCAGAAATGAACTTGTAAGGATTGAATGCTTTCAGAACATCGTCATTGGAGGTCGATGAGTATTCCAAGATATGTGTTCTAAAAAGGTAATCGTAGCCTCAAGCCTCATCAACTGGGAATGGCTAAAACATGAGAGGTGCAGCAAGGCTAAGTGTGTAGCACCCAAGTAGGATAAGATTTTCCCCTGTTTAGAGGTCCTTTTTTATTCGGCTGTGTGGGCGGTTAGTCGTGCCAATTGCAGGGTTGTCTTATTCAAGATTATCCAGTAAGGTATGGTTCTGGCCTTGTGTTGCAGGGGATCAGGGTGGATCCTCGGTACTCTGATCTAGACCAGGTACTGTGACGGGCGGTATCCCAGTAGCTCTGCCGTTGTATGGAATCCAATCTCCAATAAGTACCGTACGTTTTGATTGTACCCAACTATGTTGGAACGTGAGATGCAAGCATTCCAGCTATTTCTATTATTTTACTTGAAAACCCTAGACACTATTATAATATCACTAGATTTCCTATCAAATATTTTGCTTGTCGTAAGGTAAAAACCCGACATGTTTATTTGTGGCGTGGTCTTATGAGATACCTTTGATTTCAAACGATTTTCAAAGTTAAACAACTTTAACCCGTTTACTCACACCAGACCCATGTCTGACCCAGAGTTTATTTTCTGTTTTGTTAAACTCTTGGTACTCAAATTTTTACGAGTAGCCAAAGGATTTAGGTTAGCTTTGACGAATTCTGGAGGAGATATGGAACATGAGGCTTCATTGTATATAGATATTGTTGATTCCGCTATGTTAATCTCTATGATGTATCTTAAGTTGTATGATAGACATGTTTTTCATAACTGTCAAATGTTATGTGATGTATAAGCTGTGTAACTCTGATCGATGTTGTATATTATGTAATAACTATGTGATTAATATATTTTATTTGTTCCACTGTGAGATTCTGATATTATTTAGTTCTTTCTTTCCTATCTTTTATATTTCTTTCTTTCTTAATGATGATGCATCTTTCTGTGGAATGAAAGGCGGTTCGTCACATTTGGTATCAGAGCTCCAGGTTGAGAGAATGCCTAGGCTTTGGAGTGATATCTTTCTTGAGAGAGCGTACTTGTATGTATGTATATATATACATATATATATACATATATATATATATACACACATACATACATACGTATATATATATATATTCCTAATTTGATGGGTTACCTGTCTGGGTTACCCACATGAGTTTGGCTGTTAACACGAGTTCTAGAGTAGGAGGGGTGTGGTGTGTGTAGTACGACCATCACAAATGGAATAGGCCTTTGTGTTGAAGGTAGAAGAGTATCCGCCGAGGCTGTGACCCAATACCACCTCAAGTAAGCTTTACAGCATGGTGCAAGGATTTCACCTATCTCGGAAGGAAAATCTTTTAAAGGTATGAAGTCCATCTTTGGAGTGTAAGCTTGGTTGCACTCGTGTGAGCGGATTTTCGAGAGTTTGGATCTGTCGGATGTGCAGAAGCGAGTGATAGCATCTTGGCAACATTAGGAAGGAACAGCTGCATGGTGAGACGCAGTGATCATGGATGTTCCCGAAGATGTTTTCTTTTGGAGCAAGTTTAAGGAAGTATTTGAAGAGTAGTTTATACCCACCGCAGGGAAGACTCGGCTGTATAGGGATTTCTGGATCTCAAGCAAGGAAGTTTGTCTGTATCGGTGATGAGACTAAGTTCAGCTTGGTATTTTTGTTTGGTTTAAGACCCGAGTTTCTTGAGAAGATGTCTGCCTATCTCAAAGGCTCTTTGTGGAATGGATAGATATGGTTTTGAGGGTCGAAGAGCTTATGGATTAGAAGTCTTTGTCATCTGTGGATATAGTACAACTCAGAGGTGTTTTGTGTGCCAACAGGAGGGTCATCTGGCTAAGCAGTGTCCTAGAGGTAGAGTTTAGAAGAAGCAGAGTGGACCTTTTTGCTTCGATGGTTTAGAAGTCTTTGTGTTGCAATTGTCAACAGCTTGGGCATTTGGTGGAAGCTTGCCCACTTCTTCAGGAAGCTCAGCAGAACAAGGTGTTTGCATTTGAAGGTGACCATCAGGGATGAGTATCTCTTGCCTTGCATTGGTGAATCTTTTTTATCTTCTTCTTAGTGCTTCTGTGTTTTCTTAGTTAGATCTAGTTTTGGGTTTTCACCAACTAAGGGTAGCTGAAGATAGTACCCTTGACTGCATTCAGAAAACTCAACTGTTTCTTTGAGTGGTTGGTTTTGTCTCTTTGGTTAACCAACGCTCTAGTTTTTTTGTGGATCAGTTTGTGCTCCTGTTCATTGATGGCATTCTTGCTTACTTCAGATCAGAGTTAAGTAGTGGAAGCGAGGTAGCAGCTGTGCAAGAGTGGAAGCAACCTCAGACTCCTCGGAAGTTCGCAATTTTCTTGGATAAGAGGGTTTCTACAGGAAGTTTATATGGGATCTGAAGGTGAGGTTGTTAGGTACACCTGTTCTGGCTACTACGGATGGGAGAAGTAAGTTCGAGGTCTACTGATGCTTGTGAAGTAGAACTTGTGTTTTGGATTTCGAAGGATCTTGGGGGGACCATCTTTTTGGGAAGAATCCGGAGATCATTTTATTCTTGGTCCAGATTTGTTTCGAGAGGCATTTGTGAAGGTTAAGATGATCAAGAAAGGGTGAGGATAGTCCAGGATCGTCAAAAGAGTTTGAAATTCTAAGGAGTTCATATTTAATATGTGTTGAAACTGGACTGGACCAAAAACGAACCGTACTACATTAAGCCAAACTGAAACTGAAAAATTTAAAAGATTAGTATAAAGATTTGTATTTTTGATTAACCACTTGATGCAGTGTGAGATCGGTTTGGGCTTCAAATCGCACGAAACCGACTCGCTCCCACCCTTACATCAAACGGGTCAAAAACAAACATCATTTAAATATTGTTTACTATTAAACCAAAACCACTTACCCTTCAGTGTTAAGTATGCAAAAGAGCATTTCCAAGCCACAATAACTAAGAGGGGTTACTTATTTATTTGATTTGCAACTTAATTAATATAAATAATCCAATCAAAACTTTATTAACCAAATCTTTCTTTCCAAAATCCAAGATCTCTTTCCCAAATATAATTCTATTACTTAGTTCTTTTTACAAAGTAAAATCTCTTTTATAAAACAAACTTATTAGTTTTAAAACCCTTTTATAAAATAATATTATTCTTTAAAGCATATTCTTAAGTTACTTAAATTAATTGAAAATTCCCTTATTAAATTTATTAATTAACTTTAATAAAAGAAAAACTAAATTTTAAATCATTATTAAATAAATAAATCTCCTTAAATTACCATTTAGTCAAGAAATTAATAAGTCTAAATATTGTCATTAAAATAATTAGTTTGCTTTAAATATCATATTTTAAATAACTGATTAACTAATAAATGTTATCCCGCCTTTTGGTCAAGGCCGAAGTATCAACAAAATGGCTGGAAAAAATGGATATCAAGATTGGAGATCGATAGGAAACAAGGCTATGATCGATGTTGTCAAAATTTGGCCGAGCCCCGACCAAGGAGGGATCGATTGGAATGATGATCAAGGCTAGGAGAGGCTACGTTTCAAATTTTCAGGTCTATCAGAGTTTGTATGCTCAAGATATGATCGGTGCAATTTCAGCAAAAATCATGTTTGAATCAATCTGTTCGTATCCATCGAAAGGCCACGGTCAGTTCGAACCCATCTGGAGCTACCCTATTCGTATCCATCTAGAAGGACCTTTTTGGTATCAATCAAGCGCTGATAATTCACATCGGTCCACCAGTGTGCCTTATTTCGTATCCATCATGGAGCCACCGATCGTATCGATCACTTCGTATCGACCGATACGAACAGAGCGGGATGATCGATGCAAATGGAGAAAAATCTGATCGATTCGAACAACACATTACTGATCTACTCAAACAACTTATTACCAATTGGTTTGAACAAAGCACGTGCATAGGGGAGACTCAGTCGATTAGGCATGAACTTCGGATCGACCCTAAAATCAAGCGCCACGTCAACTTGCAGGCGCGCGCTTAACACTGACTCGAACCAATCGATACGAATATATTGATTCGAACTAGACAGCCCACTGAAAACTAGAATTTGCATCGATCATATCTCATGATCCACAGGTCAAAATGCCACCAAATTTTCACAGGAGATTACGATTGGGTTAAATCTTGATCGATACGAAATTCGTTCGTATCCACCACGGATCAAGTCGAAATCACCTAGGATCGATTGCGTGGGCCCACTCACGTGCCAGAAGAGGTCTTTCGAGATTTGAGAAAGATATTTGCAGCCTACGCCTATAAATAGCACCTCAAAGCCTAAATAAAAGGGATCTTTTAGCTATCTGATGTCCGGACTCTGCCAAAGACACCTTTGCACCACAAGACTTCTATTGTACTCGAATTTTATCACTGTAATCTATTACAATCAGTTGTAACCAGTAAGGAAAGTTAGTAAAAGATCAACTTTGGAAGTGGACGTAGGACGAAGATTGCCAAACCACTATAAACCTTATGTTTCTGTCTATTTCATTCCATTTCATGTTTATTATTCTTTATTTTTTATCCTCCACATTACTCAGATCTATGATTTGTGATCATATACTATTGATCTATATTCATACACTGGTGCTTTCACAATATTTGGGTTTGTGGCCAATTTTGGCACAAATACTTTGGTGCTTTCACTGGGAAAAGCTAACTCAGGGGTTCTATCACTTGGATATTGAATTTGAAGGCTCAAGGATTCGGATCTGAAAAGCTATGACAAGGCAATCAAATAGAAGACAAAGAGCAGTGAGAAGTCAGCATGAAGGAAGCCAGGAAGCATCTTCAGGAGCTAATCGGACTTCAGCCTTCATCACCAGAGACGAGATAGAGATGATGGTGGGAGCTATGCATGAAGAGTTTCTGAAAAGACAGGAGGAAATGATGCAGAACATCCTCAGACAGTTTGGACAGGCAGGGACAACTGGAGTTGTTGGAGTTCGGATCCACGACGCTGGAGTAGATAGGCCCAACGGGCAATCAAACGGAGTAGCTCAACAAGGCGCAACCCTTAATCTGCATGCGACGGTTAATCAGGATGTACCAGACATGGGGGTACACCACTCGACAACGATGGACCAAGTCGTGGAGGAACTCTAGGTGATACCACATAACAAGATGCTGGCAGGAATACAGAAGCGTGCGATGAACAGTACGTTCCAGATTTCCCTCAAGGGCTCGGAGGGCAACCCTTGACGGACAACACTAGATTGGCTGAGATTTTTAGGTGATCTATGCATGGAGGATTGACAAACAGAGATCTGGAAGGAGTAAACAGGAGTCCGTTTTCTCATGACATCAGAATGGCTTGGAATCCACTAGAACTCAAGATACCTATGCTAGAGGTGTACAATGGAAAGGCTGACCTTACCGATCATTTAATGAGGTACACATGACACATGAAAGTGCTGAGGGTATTCGAAGAAGTTATGGCATGATGTTTCCCTCGTACTTGATGGATATGGCTGCTATGTGGTTCAGACAGCTGGAAGAGGGATCTATCAGGACATGAAAAGAATTGGTGGACAAGTTTATGATGCAATTTCGGGTTCAAATCAAAAGGCCAAAGAACATAATGATGCTAACATCAGTGAAGCAAAGGACAGATGAATCGCTCAGAGCTTTCTTAACTTGGTTCAATGCAGCGATTGCGTGGGTGATCAGCCGGATCCATCGATGGTTTTAATGGAAGTAGTGTCAGGTGTCAGAGAGAATTTGGATTTCAAAGTGTATCTAATATGGGACCCACCAATGGATCTCACGGAATTCTTTCACGAAGCTAAGAGATTTCTTCGGCAGGAAGATGCATGTTCAGATATGAAATTAAAGGAGGTGAACGCGACTGAGGATGGAGGGCCATCCAGCAGAGGATAAAGATAAAGAAAAAAGGAAGCTGGAGGACGAATCCGAAAAAGTTAGGAAGCGGTGGGGAGAGCCAAAATTTTCCACTTATAGATGATTGAATGAGACATTAGAACAGATATTCATGGAGACTCGGGATCGCCTTCCTACCCAAGGCCTGCAAGGAGAGAACCCTCGAAACGTGAAAGGACATCAAGGAGGCACTGCCTTTTTCACAATTTGGATGGACATGATACCAACAGCTGCAGGCATCTAAAGGATATAGTCGAGGAGCATGTAAGGAATGGCCATTTATGACAGTACGTTGGTGCTCGGATTGCGGCGGTGGAACAGGAGCAACCACCGTCTACCTCAAAAAACAATGGCATGAGGCCCAGCGGTTGGATATCAACTGACAGGGATGATGTGGAATAAGTAGCAAACTACAGACAAACGACCAAGTCATTTACTCACGAGTGGGGACGGAGATAGCCCCTAAGCATGCTCTGAATGATGATAAATCGCGATGCTATGGTTCGTGTAATCTTTTTTTTCGTTTTTGGATTGAACGCTCGTTTTCTCTCGTTTGATTTTAGAGTTTGGTTTGAATCCTGATTTTGTTTGTTTTCTGGTTTGGACTTTTGTTTGGATGATTGTTTTCATGTTTGGATATTGGTTTGGATTTCTAATGTGGATTTATGGTTTTCTGATTTGATCTGGATTTCAGATTGGTCTTTTATTGGATTTTTATCTGGCTTTTGGTAAATGGTCGTCAGGTATGGATTATACCTGGCAAGGGGCAAGTCGCTTTGTCTGAGCATGGCGAATCAACTTATTCAGGTCGTTGAGTATGGACTATGCTCGACAAGGGTCCAGAGAGACCAGGATTTGGCCTAGGACAAAGGCCCTATATTATCGGTTAATATTTCAGGTCGTCGAGTATGGCCTATGCTCGGTAAGGGTCCGGAACGACCAGGATTCGGCTTAGGACTTAAGCCATGGCATTACTCAGCATTCAGGGACACTGGACCACGAATACCAAGGCATTGCTTGGCATAGGTTGCTGAGTGTGGATTATGCTCGGCAAGAACCTAGAGAGGTTATGGATACGAATATAATCTACGAATGGCAAAGGATTTGGATATCGATTCGAAGAGGTCTTGGATTTAGTTATTGGTTATTGGATAAGGATGGATTAGGATTTGGTTATCAGGTTCAGATGGATGTGGATTTGGCTAAGGCTTTGGTTACTGGATTTGGGATCGGACATTGACTCAGAGCAGTCAAGAATGATGCACTCGGATGGGATGGCTTGGTAATGGATTGGATTATTAACCAGATGGTACAGCTATAGACGAAATATGGACTTCGAATGTCGGATTCGAAGCTATTAAAACACACCTTCCTACCACAATGCATGTTTTAGGGGGCAACCTTTATCCCGGCCTTTTGGTCAAGGCCGGAGTATTAATAAGTTGGCTGGAAAAAATGGATATCAAGATTGAAGATCGGATTGGAAACAAGGCTATGATCGATGTTGTCAAAATTTGGCCGAACTTCAACCAAGGCGGGATCGATTGGGAATGATGATCAAGGTTAGGAGAGGCTACGCTTCAAATTTTCAGGTCAATCGGAGTTCGTATGCTCAAGATATGATCGACGCAATTTTAGAAAAAATCATGTTCGAATCAACCTATTCGTATCCATCGAAAGGCCATGTTCGAATCGGTCAGTTCGAACCCATCAGGAGCTACACTATTCGTATCGATCGAGAAACACCCTATTCGTATCGATCAAGCACTGACAATTCGCATCGATCCACCAGTGCACCTTTTTTCGTATCCATCATCGAGTCACTGTTCATATCGATCACTTCGTATCGATCGATACAAGCAGAGCAGGATGATTGATGCGAATGGAGCAAGTTCTGATCCATTCGAAGAACACATTACTGATCGACTCAAACAACATATTACCAATTGGTTCGAACAAATCACGTGCATAGGGGAGACTCGGTCGATTAGACGTGAACTTCGGATCGACCCTAAAATCAAGCGCCACGTCAACTTGCAGTTGCATCAACACCGACTCGAACCAATCGACATGAATACTTTGATTCGAACCAGACAGCTCATCGAAAACTCTAATTTGCGTCGATCATATCTCGCAATCCACATCTCGAAATGCCACCAATCATAGGAGTTTACGTACGACCTAAAGAACGTTCTTACGAAATTTTGACTCTATTGGGTTAAATCGTGATCGATACGAAATTCATTCGTATCGATCACGGATCGAGTCGAAATCACCTGGGATCGATCGCGTGGGCCCACTCATGTGCCAGAAGAGTTCTGTCGAGACTTGAGCGAGATATTTGCATCCTATGCCTATAAATAGCACCTCAGAGCCTACAAAAAGGGATCTTTTGGTTATCCGACGTCCAGACTCTACCGAAGACATCTTTGCACTTCAAGGCTTCTGTTGTACTCGAATTTTATCATTGTAATCTGTTAAAATTAGTTGCAACCAGCAAGTAAAGTCAATAAAAGATTAACTTTGGAAGTGGACCTAGGCCGAAGATAGCCGAACCACTACAAGCCTTGTGTGTATGTCTATTTCATTTCATTTCAAGTTTATTATTCTTCATTTTTTTATCCTCTACGTTACTTGGGTAAGTGATTTGTGATAATATACTATTGATCTATATTCATACCCTGGTGCTTTCACGATATTTGGGGTTTGTGACCAATTTTGGCGCAAACAATAAACATCATCAATTAAAAGATCAATTAACTTAAGATAAATCATTAATTAAAATGATAATTAACTTAATCATTTTAATTAAAATGATAATTAAATTGGAACATGATTAATTAAAAAATAATTACTTAGACATTTTCTAATTAGATAATAATTAACTTAAAATAACCTCGTTAATTAAAATTATAATTTAATTTAAAAAATATTAATTAACTTCACATTTTAAATTTTAATTAACTTCAAACCTTTATGAAATTAAATCAAATTTTAAACATTATTAATAACATTAACAATTAAAAATTAGGAATTAATTTAACTATTTACTTTTAATTGTTATAAAATTGAAATTTGACTTCAAACCCATATACTTGTCAAATTTTGAAATAAGCTTAGCAAATCTCAATGGTACTTAAGCTAGCTACTATTATATTCAAATCAACATTCACGTCACAACACGAGTATTTACATAAACAACAGATTTGTCAATAAAATCCATAACTATTAATTGATGGATAACATATCCATATGAATCAACTGACGCATAAATAAATGTCCAAACTAACATAATAGTGGAACGGTGATTTATTCTGCTAAACAGATGTCTAATATGATCTATTTAGTTTAAATATAGTAGAACGGTATTTTATTTTGCTAAATAAGTCTCAAGGATTAGTTATAATTACTAAACATGTAATTAAACACAACCATTATTATTTTACCATTAAAGTATACTACAATAGACGGGTCACATGATTTCATGAATGTGTTCTATAAGTCAAAACGATTCCAATGTCAAAAACCGAATGTCAAACGGGTCTTCTACGAAGGAGTTATGCTTTTACTAAGTTCAAGTTAAATAAATTAAACTAATTACCACTAACCCTTATTATTCTACTACTACACCCTATCGGTCCAGGGCCCAACTGCTAATCCCTTCTCCCTACAGCCTGCACTTTCTTCCTTCTCAAATGCAAAAAACTCACAGTTTCTTCAAACCTGTAAACAACGGTAAGGTATACACATATGCACACATGCACATGCATCCAAATCCCTCCTTCCCTTCTCCGACCCTACCAATGAATGCCCCTCACTCTACACGTCCCTAGTCCATGTCACCACCAACCCTAGTTTGCCCAAGATCCAAACAACCCCATGGCCCAGAGCAATGCTCAAACCTAGAAAAAAATGAACACGGCACTAAACCACCTTCCACTACCACTACGATGACTTCCAGCCACTGCCCCTTAGCCTACTGCATCACCACACACCATCGCACCTCCAGACCTATTTTAGCCAAGCGCAATGGCCTCCACCACTCTCTGCATCAAGAAAATCCAAGCTTCCTAAAGCTAAATCCTTAAACACTAGTTTCAATCTTAACTGACATCCAGGACCACTAGAGCTCTCGCCTCCAACACAAAAAAGGTCCGTCTCCCTCCAGCTTTCATCTTTGGTACTCTCCATCAAACATCTCGACCAGTGGTTTGCCCGAATTTTATTTTTAACTCAAAAATGACCAAATATCAAGTTCGAATGAACCACATCACTAAAAATCCTGAAACTACCACTAAAACCAGTATGCGCTCTCATGTATAGTACACTCAAACTCATCCTAGGTGAAAGTGTGCTATAGATCATGTAATATGGATATATGATAATACAGAATACATTGATGATAGTAATACAGTAAATAGTGTGCAATATAAAAGCAGTATAATAAAATGACACTAGAGATTTTTATACTGGTTCGGAGCACCGTCCTACGTCCAGTCCCAGAGTCCTTCTGAAATTTTACTAAAACAACAATCCTCACTTAACCCAAAGAAACAGGTCTATATAACCCCGGAGCAGCCGAACATGGACTTGAGCAGCAGAACAGAATTTCGCCTCAACAGCCGAAGAGGGTTTCACACACCCGAACAGCAGAACTGGACTTCAATAAATACAAAAGATCGTTTTGACTTTTAGTGTTCTAATAACAAGGATTTGTCACTTGTAGTACACCCTTCCTATAATCTTCTCCTCGAGTATATATATATATATATATATATATATATATATATATATATATATATGAATTTTATGAAGAATAGAAAGGTATAATATAGATTTAATGCAAAATAATTGAAAGTATTGTAGTAAATAGATTCAAGAGAGATATATTAGAAAGATAAGAAAATTCAGCAATAATTCGGTGATTTGGAATCAAATTAGAGTATATATTTATAGAGGTTAAAGAGTAGCGACTGTTGGTGAAGAGTTTCGATTAAAGTGTTATGTCCAAATCTTTTCGTAGAAGTTCATAACTCTTCACAAATAGTCATGTCTTTTCAAAAAGTAGCCATTGTAGAAATTCAGTCAACCAAACCTCTGGGTCAGTCGACTGAATATTAAAAGAATTTTTAAATATATATCTATATATCTGTGCACCTGTGCATGTTGCATAGATTTTCCAGGGTCAGTCGACTGAACCTCTGGGTCACTCGACTGACCTTGTAAAATCTGTGCAATTTGCACAGTTTTTACAGATATAATAATATATACAACTTTAAACTCTTTTATATATTTTATACGCTTATATATATGTATAAAATATTTGAGAATAAGGTGATTAAATGTATAAGCTAATATATACGTAATTGAGGAGAGATTTTAACAAAATTGACCTAAGACTTAAAACTAAAATAATATAATTGAGGCACCAGTTTTGAAGTCTTGTCTCCTTGTAGTACATATTCTCTTTTTGTCGTAGTAGTCGTCAAATCTGCATGTCGTTGTGATAGCTTTGTGTCATGAATTAAAAAAAAGTCTCGACATTCTCCCCCTTTTTGATCGATGACAACCTGTAAATAAATATAGATTTCGACTGTATATATGATATAAATACTTACTCCCCTTGAATCTTTGACACTCTATATAATGCATTCTCAATGTTAGTAATAATATTTCTCTCTCCCTTTATCATCGACTAAAGGAATAAGTAATATAAAAGTATGAAGCCATAATGTTATAGATATTATGAAGTAAACAACCATTCATACAGAAAACAATAATAAACAAGAGTTTTGATATACGAAAAAAGTGATTGTTTTAATACAAGCCATAAAATATAGACTAACGTTTGCATAATATAAAATAACAACTCATGCCATCATTTATTTACCTCTATCTTCATGCGATGATTGACCACCACTAATGCCTTCATCTCCATCATCGTCGCTACTACTTGCTTGATCATCAGAAGAGGATGACCAAGTGAAGATGGGTTGCTTATCCCGATCGCATATCGTAGCCATGGAAGTGCCAGATGAACATGAAATAGCTTGCCATAACTTCGTAAAAAATCCTTTAACCTTATCAAGCTTTTTGTCTACTTTAGTGATATGGGATTGTAGAATTTGTTGGTTATGGCATATAATAGAAATTGACTCATGTGGTGGTAGTCCCGGATTAGGAATCAAAATTTCATCTTGTTGATGACTAGTTGATCTTTGGCAGGATGGAACGTGAGATGCTTCGCCATGTTGTTGTGGTTGAGCTTGAGATAATTGTCGTTGAGTCCATTCTTCGAAAGAAATGATAGGAGATGGTCGAGCAATCGGTAGCTTCATTAACGCTAAAGTGTGAGAATTTAAATATTCAACGGTAAAAACCGAGGAGTCAGGTTCTGGAATCTCACAAGCCTTTAGCAGTCGCATAATATATCCACCGTAGTAGATGACATTCATCCAACCATTGTTGAAGCTAAGGAATTCATCAAGAACTAATCGTAGGCAATTGACTTTAATGTGTCCAAAGATAGCATACAAGGCTTTAAAGTTATGTTCATAAATAAGTTCACAACTCTTGGCTCGCGGAGTTACGGTTTTCATTAAAGCATGATGGATAATTCTTGCTTTTGGTCATAAAGACATGGACTTGAGTTGGTACATGTCGTCTTCTAAAAACAAATGACTTATATGGTTATGAACGACCATATCACAATCAACATTATTCAATTCGATACCATCATTTTCGGATCTCAAAATGTATGCCATTCAATCTATGGAGAAAAAGATGAGTTTTCCACAAACTAGGCTGCATACACAATCTTGTTGATTTTGAACGGTTTGGTGACTCAAGTTAAGATTTGCGTAGAATAATTTGACCATTATTTGATTAATTTTGTGCTTATTATCGTCAATGTTGAATAAAGATTCCAAATTTCTCCATCGAACCAATTCTTGTATATGGTACGGGGAGAAATCAGGAAACTTTACCAACGAACCTTCAAAAATGCGAGAATCTTGCATTCTTCTCCATCAACCTAATTGCGGTATCATCAAATAGCCATTGTTCGATCTGCTCGTTTGAAGGAGGTTGAGAAGAAGAAGAAGCTTGTCCTTTTCTCTTAAGAGCCATTAATTTGAATGTTTGGAGGAATAAAAATTAGGTTTTTTTTTTGAGAAGCTAGGGCTTTGGAAAACTTTGAAATCTGAGATGAGAGTGGTGGGAGAAGGAGAAAGTAAAAGTTAAAGGTTGAAAGTGAGTGGGTAAGAGCAGTAAATGTGCTCAGATTCACGATTCAGTCGACCGAATCAGTGGTTCAATCGACTAAATACAGAAGTTAACAAAATATCGACCTTCTGGTTTAGTCGACTGAATGCCTGATTCAGTCGATTGAATTTGGGGTATGTGTAATTGACCTTCTGGTCCAGTCGACTGAGCCACTATGGCAGTCGACTGGCCATGCATTTTTTAAAACAAATTTCTTCAGTGTCAGCTGACTAACCTGGGTGAATTTTCCGAATCACTGTATATTGAGTAAAATTTTGATAAATTTTTATACATATTAATATTGTAAGTTTATTTTTGAGTATTATTACTAGAAAACAATTTAATGATATGAAAAAGAAATTAATTATTCTAAAAATAAAGCGTACATACTTTAGTAGAATTATTCGGAAACAAAACAAAATAATGAAAACTATGTTTATTTTGAAGGACTAGGCGTTTTATAGCCCTTTAGTTGTTTGCAATGAGCATTCGATGCTTCATTCCGATCCTATGAATTTGGTGAGACCGGTGGTCGCGGTGAGGATGATGTGGATGGTCATCAAACATGTGAAACGACATGTTCGTCTGTTGGATGTGTCCCACAAAACTTCATAGCAATATGCTCGATAATTCCTAAACGTCTGGAGTTAGTCTTTTGCTCGTAGTACATTTCACGCTGAAGCATCAGTAATTCTTGTTGATAGTGATGCAATTCATCTATTTTTTGCTTAGTGTTTGAAGATATGTCGATCATCTTTTTCCCTTTCTTTTTATTTGGAGTATATCCAGTATGATATGTAGAAGATGGTGAAGTACGACGAATTAGAGTCTTTGGTGAATCGTTAAAAGCTAGAATTCAAATTGAGTCAGTGGATGAAGAGATTGACATATTGAAAGATAGCTGGTATTCTATTTGGTTCGTATTTTTGTTTGATTGAATGAAAAAAATAGAATATGTATTTCTATTTATAGCATAAGGTTGAGCAAAGGAAGGTTGATTTGAATGGCTTATCTTGAATTTAGCCCAAATAAAAGGGTTATTAGTTATAAAATTGTGGTATTTCATTTGTTTTTCTATTATTTGATTTACATTACGTAATGTAATGTGCATAAAAAAAGAAGTAAAGCATATTTATAGAGATAAGTGTGATACATAGTTTAGTATATTGTTATTACCATATAATAGAGTCCCCGTCCTAGACTGCAATAGAAGTAATAAATAGCTCAGGTGGTTAAGACACACTGGGTTATTCACAGCAGGTCATAGGTTTGAGTCTCAACATGGTCAGAATTATGAATTTTTGTAAAAAAAATTATTTTTGAGTTTGTTGTCAAAATTTCATATTTTATTATTTATATATCTTTAACTGACATTATACCGACTTCATGACGTAATTTTATAAAAGTATTTTCTAACAATGGTTTAGTAAAAATATCAGCTAGTTGATTTTCTGATGGAACATAGTCTAAATTTATCACTTCTTTTTCTATATTATCGCGTAGAAAGTGATGTCTAATATCTATATGTTTAGTTTTAGAGTGGTTTACTGGATTTCTGGATAGATTTATTGCACTATAATTATCACAGTAAATTGTTGATTTTGATAGATTGGCTCCGAAATCTTTAAGTGTCTATTGCATATGAATTACTTGTGCGCAAGCTAGTGCCGCAGAAATATTTTCTGCTTCACAAGTTGATATGAGACAAAGTTTTGTTTCTTGCTAAACCATGATATTAATGATTTGCCAATGAAGTGACACGTATCGCTTGTACTTTTTCTATCTGTTGGTGATCCTCCTAATTCAGCATCGCTATATGATACCAACTCGAACGAGCACTCCTTTGGATAGAAAGGTCCGAAATCTGTACTTTTACTAAGATAACGTAGTATTCGTTTTACTGCCCGTAAATGCGATTCTTTCGGGTCAGCTTGAAATCGTGCACATAAACACATACTCATCATAATATCTGGTCTACTTGCTGTTAGATAAAGTAGTGATCCTATCATACTACGATATAGTTTTTGGTCTACACTCTTGCCATTTTCATCTTTACCAAGATGTGTTGTTATGTTCATTGGTGTTGGTTTGGAAGAAGTGTTTTCCATTTCCAAAACGTTTGATAAGATTATTACAGTATTTTTCTTGATTAATAAATATTCCATTTGAAACTTGTTTTATTTGAAGACCTAAGAAATATGGTAATTCTCCCATATGGGACATTTCAAATTCTCTACTCATTATTTCAGAAAATTCATTACATAACCAAATTCTCTACTCATTATTTCAAAAAATTCATTACATAACTCATTATTAGTTGAGCCAAATATAATGTCATCGACATATATTTGAACTATCAAAATATTATTTTTAGAATGTTTTATAAATAAAGTTTAATCTACTTTTCTTATTTTGAATCCTGAGTCAATTAGATAGCTTTTAAGACGTTCATACCAAGCACGTGGTGCTTGTTTTAAACCATATAAAGCTTTATTAAGTTTTAGACATGATCTGGGTATTTTTCATGAATATATAAAGGAGATTGTTTAACATAAATATTTTCTTTAATATAGCCATTTAAAAATTCACTTTTAACATCCATTTGATAGAGTTTAAAATTATTAAAACATGAGTACGTTAATAAGATTCTTATTGCTTCTAGTCTAATGACTGGAGCAAACGTTTCTTCGTAGTCTATTCCTTCTTCCTAGTTATATCCTTGCGCTACTAGTCTTGCTTTGTTTCTTGTCATATTTCCTAATTCGTTTGCTATATTTTTATAAACTGAATTAGTTCCTATAACAGTCTAATCGATCGGCCTGGGTACTAGTTCCCAAACTTCATTTCGTTCAAACTAATTTAGTTCTTCTTGCATAGCAATAATCCAATTTTCGTCGGATGATGCTTCCTTAGTATTTTTAGGTCCTATAGTAGAGAGAAAAGCCACATTACCCATTAAATTTAGTAGATTTCTATTTGTACATTTGAATTTATTTCTCCAATTATAATTTCTGTAGGATGATTTCGTAAGTTTCTTCGAGGAGATCTTGTTGTATTAGTAATATTTCTATTTTCTAAATTAGTAACAATGTTTTCAACTTCTCTAGAATTATAAACAATATCGTCATCATCTCTTGAATTGTTTATTATTATATTTGTTTTATTATTATTAAGAAAATCATTGTCATTATTTGTTTTGAAATAAGTTTAGAGTTCTCATCAAAAGATACATTGAGCATTTCTTCAATAGTATTAGTTCGTTTATTGAAAATTTGATAAGCTTTGCTTCGATTCGAATATCCAAGAAATATACCTTCGTCACATTTTGAATCGAATTTGCCAAGTTGATCTTTAGTATTTAATACAAAACATTTTGAACCAAATATTTTAAAATAAGATATGTTTGATTTTCTACCGTTAAAAAGTTCGTAAGGTGTATTCTTAGTGAGGGGTCTGATAGAAACACGATTTAAAACATAACAGGCAGTTGCAACAGCTTCTGTCCAAAAATGTTTTGGTAATTTATTTTCATTAGTAAAGTTCTTGCACATTCTTGTAAAGTTCGATTCTTTCGTTCTACAACTCCATTTTGTTGTGGAGTTCTAGGAAACGAAAATTATGAAATATTCCTTTCTTTTTACAATAGTTATCAAACTGTATGTTTTGAAATTCATCTTCGTGATCACTTCTAATATTTTTAATTCTAGTATCGTTTAAATTTTGAATTTGTTTAACAAATGTTTTGAAATTTTCAAAAGTATCACTTTTATTTTTCATAAAGATAGTCCATGTATATCTAGAAAATCATCAACTGCTACAAATACGTATTTATTGTGATTTATGGATTGAATGTAACATCCCGCCTTTTCATATGCTTTAAACCGATGATAAACCACAAACGTCAGACTTAAACCATATAGGAGGGCAGATTGTTATGGGGTAAATAAGAAAAAGCAGAGAAAGAAAGAAAACAAAACAGAATCTTGCAGCGGAACGATAAAATATAATAATCAAATATACAGTTCATGGAGCTGTTTACAAAATATTCGATTATATTTATATAATACATATCAGAGTTTCACATACCATCGAATAATAATTAATGCAACGGAATACAGTGTGAAGTAGAATATAATAATAATAAATAATAATAAATCTTCGTCTTCGTCCTCCAGAATACGGTCTTCCAAATGCTGAAATGCTCAGACTGACCCGAGCGAATTTGAAAAGACAAAACATTTGAGTCAGAACTAAAAGATCTTATGTAAGTTAAGTCAACCATAAACAATATGAGTGGAACGACATCATAGATGTTTACGGGATTTGACATCTCCTATCCAGTGTCTAACGTGAGTGCAGTAACTCAAGAGATGCTCGATATTCACATCTCCTAAGGATCCGTTAAGCTATTTACTATGTAGTAATATTTCGCTAATAATAATGTCTATTAGTAAAATAAACTTACTTTTAAAATAGCGTTAAGGCTTTACATTTTCCACCTTAACACATAAATAGTGTCAGTGGTCTATACAGTACCTGCATATCTCCTGATCGGGAGACTACGAGAAGATACTCCATAGGTACGACATAAATCAAACTCGTACAAGGCTCACTAGGGTAGGTGACACGGCACAACTAGGCAATGCCAGGGTAGGTGACACGGCAAAACTAGGAAATGCCAGGGTAGATATATCAATTGCTATCCGGGCTGGTGGTAACGCGTAGCAGCTACTACCGCCCACCTCGAACGACACCTCCAAAATCAAAAATCAAAAGTGGCCACCGAATAAATCCAAAAGTCAAAGTATAATATCAAAGAAGTGCGTCCGATCAGAGGAATGACCTCATTGGCCCGAGAATCGCTCTGTTTTAGCCACCTTATGCCAACTCATGGGAGTTGGGTCCACGTATATACCTCACAGGAATCATCGCCACCATCCTACTTCATTCTGGAATCTCCACCGCGTACATGGTTGTTTAAGTGGTTTTCGAAGTTGGCAGAGAGTATGGCAACTTCCGATCCCGGTCTCTTTAACAACCAAACGTTATTATAACACCGCGGTCATTTTAAAATAATATACTTCAAAACCAGAATATAATATCCATTTCAAAACAATATAAATATGATATCATTTCTATTTTTAAACCCAAATCAATATGATATCATTTTTATTTCAAATATATCCTTTTTCCAAAATCACAGCACTTCCAAATCTATATACCTTGAAACAAATAGCTTTGAAGCATAACTTCTAATACTTAAATGGTTTAAATATTTAATTTCTTTATATAATAAAATAGCTCCTTTAATTTCACAAATAAATTCTAAATACCGGTTTGAACCTCCAATTAAACCATTTCAATTCATATATTTCAAAGCTATATATATTGCACCATTTCAAAACTCATTCTTTGATAATTCCATTTCTATCAAATACAATTACTATTATTTCAATTTGAAGCGTTTACTTAATAAATCAAATATCATTTAAGTAAAACCTTTAACTTCAGATATTGGAATATTCTTAAATTTTGGTTAACTTGAAATATTTATTTAAATCAACTCGATATTTGTTTAAATCACTCTACATCAAATTAAGTTATAAGAATCATACCCTTTAAAATCTCAATTTTATTTGAGTTTCAAATCAAATTTATTCGAGTATAATTCTTAAATAATTCAATTCAAACCAATTTCCTATTTATCTTCCAACTTAATTTTTATTTAAGTCATTAAAAACTCTACATATACCATATCTTAAATAGGTACTTAACCATATGATATAAGACAATCAAATTCCATTATTAAACTTATTTTTATGAAACAAATTTATGCATAGCTTAAATTCAAGAACTTAACTATATATATAAAATAATATTTATATAATATCAAACAATAATATTTATTAAATCGTATATTCCTTTCCAAAACCATAGAAAACCATTTCAAAATAATTTTATATATAGACCACGGTGTCTGCATAAAATTTTCTACCCTATGCTCAAGTGATGGATATTTATCATTTCAATCCGTAAATAAAAATAAAAATACGGTTATTTATCATTTCAAACCGCAATCCCGAATCAAAAAGAACTTACAGATTATAATGATATAAATAAACATCCATTCATCCATCCATCATAAAATCATACATCCATCTCAATCATCATCCAAAAAAATCAATCAATATCAATATATAACTGATAATATTTAACAGGTAATTAACTGGCAGTTATATTCAATAATAAATTAAACAACAATTTAATTTAAATAAATGCAATTAACTGAGATAATAATTAAAATATACTAAACAGTCATAAATAAATGCATATCACAACAAAAATTAAATTTAACAAACATAAGAAATTCTAGAAGTTGTGAGTGGGTTAAAATACTCACCTTTTGAATTTAAAATTAAATCCAAAAATTTCACTGCCTCAGATCTGACCAAACTAGCGCCAAAAATGTCGAGAATTCCAATACGAACCTAGCGGAGAAAACCGCGCGTGAAACGAACCTCGTGTGAAAGTTACGCATATTAGAACGATTGAAAATTTTAAATTTAATTAAAACAAACACAACATCACCTCTACCTTCACACGCCACGTCACCCTCAAGCACGCGACTCCCAGATGCAACACGAACCCTCCCCAGCACGTGAATCGCGATCGAACTGTATGCACGCCGCACGAACACGCGTCCTTTTCTAATTCGCTCGCCACCCAAGGCCATGGCGGCCTCGTCCACCGCCATCCACACCCTACTGACGCCGCTCAGGCCCCACGGTTCGCCCAAAAATGCCCCAAACACGGCAGTCACCGCCAGTGCCAACAAACCCTAGTCGAATTTATTGAGGCGATCTAGCCGTCGATCGCGAGATGAACCACATGGATGCGCTCTCCTCCGTCCTCTCTACACGTCTGAAACCTTGATTTGACGATCTGACACAGTTGATTGTGGCACGATGAACGACCAAGAATTGATCCGCGATTTTCGGACAATGGTGATTCAAAACCAAAAACGAACTACAGATCTGAGATGCGTACATCAGAGCTTCGATATATAATTTTTTTGAATTTTTTTGAGGAGTTTGAAATTTCACTTTGATTTTGAATTGTAGTTGGAATTAGGTGTTTGTCTGCCATTGAACTGAGGAGGTAAAAGAAATTATACGCACAGACAAGTGAGACATAGAGGTAGGCTAGGGTTTATAACAGGGTATATATAGGCAAGGTTGAAATAGTATAGATGGACCCGATTTATAAACGCGTTGAACAATGAATGGCCCAAAAAGCTCGTTCTGACTCTGGAACGAAATTGGGTCGACTCGTATATCAAAATTGATGTTTTAAAATATTTTAAACGCGATGGAACAGGTTTCATGTCCAAATTCCATCGTATGGAGAAGTTATGCTAAAATAAAATTATTTCAAATTGATTTCAACTGATTCCAATTTCATTTAGTTCAAGGCGTTTCGAGTCCGTACGATCAAACGACAAGTCCGATCGTTACGAAACTTGAAATCATACAATAATTCACCGATACGGATCCGATGAAACTAGTTTCGTTGAAATTCGAATCAGTGGCCAAAATGGCTATTTTTCCATTAATTAAATAATTAATAAATTAGATCACTTTTTAAATTTCAATTCTTAACCAATCCTATCATTTTTGATCTCTTAAAAAATTACAGTGATTTAAACAAATTTAGATGTTAATTTAACGTTGATTCATCCTTTAATTTCAGCGTTAAGTTTAAATTTTATTTCATTCAAATATTATAAATATAATTTCCAATAGTTCCATTTAATTAAATAAATTAATGATTATTCCATTTATTATTGTCAAATAAAAGGGTTTAACATTGGATTCAAAACTTATCACATTAATATTCTCACCTTTCATCATAATATCTATTAACGTAATGATTATATGTTAAATTTCATTTATTTGCAATTAATTCAATTATCATAAATTAAATTCCAATATATTGATAAAACTTTATTTCCAATTCTTTTATTCAACCAACTGTTATATTATAAATAAGATTGGCCTTATTTCCAATTATTTCCCTAAATTTTATATTAATATAACACTGAATTTATTCAATCACTATTTATTATTATTAATTCATTAATAAATTCACTATTTGCCTTTGTTTTCTTATATTTAATTTACTACCAAATACTTCTATTTTCAATCAATTATAACCCTACAGTTGTTTCAATCAACCGGGGGTAGAATTGAATTAATTAATTATTTATTGGCTTGCATTAACATTCCTATATTTCATTCCCGTTATTAATCCATTATTACCAAATAGATAAAATTAACATTATTGCCTTAAATTGAAATTTTGATTACTAATTTTATTCAGCACCCTAAATAACTAACATATTTCAATTCAATACTTACATTTGTTTACCAATGTTTCATTTATAACACATTATATTATTGCCACTATTTCAATTAATTTGAATTCCATTCTAGTACCAATTTATTACTTTATACATACATTAGTTTCTATGTAATTTATACATTCACACTTCCGTTTTTTTATTAATTACCATTAAGGTAACGTTTATTATCAACAATGAACATTATAATTACTTATCTACATTGATTGTATAAATTTTAAATTTATTACGTATTACTTCATAGGTTAATATAACCTTGAATTCATTCAATCACCACTAATTATTCAATCACCACTAATTAAGTCAACTACTGCAATTGCTTTCAAATTAAATTTTTATGAACTAAACAAATAGGTAACTTATACAGTTGTAACCATTAAAAATTTAATTAACTTTATATTTATTACTTTCAAACAAATAATACGATTACTTACAGAATATTGACTTCTATTCAATTGCCATTTATTGAAATTCAAATTCATTAATTAATTGAATGCTTACATTTATTTCCATATATCCAATTTGTAGCTAAGTATAACATCTACATTATTTCCATTGATTTGAATTAAATTCCCATGTCTATATTATGCCTATTATTACGCTATAACCTGGTTACTATTGTTTGCCTTTCATTTACTTGCCAAATTCTCATTCCCATTATTGTAACCTTTATTTATGTTCATTTATTTAGTTTAAATTCCAATTCAATCATTATTAATTATGTACAAATTCCTTTATTTATACAACATTTACATTTATTTACTCATTGTCAATTTAATTCCCAAGTGCAACAATTTACACTATTTCATTTTATTTATTTTTTCCCAATTCAATTGTCAAAAATTAGTTTTTAATAACCATTGCTACAATTCATTCTAAACTTTTACTTCAATATAAATCATAAATTTTTTATTTCTTTTTAAAACTTAATTACAAAATTCTTATAATTCAAAAAATTTAATTATCGAAATTTACGGGTCGTTACATTGAATTTGAGTAGGTCTAAATAAATCTATATGAAGTAATTCAAGCGGTTGTAATGTCGAAATTTACCTAATTAACACGAGTCACATAAACTATTAACTTTAAAATTAATCTTTGGTAATCCTTTTACGAGACTATTTTTAGAAATTTTATTTATATTTTTGAAATTAACAAGACATAATCGTTTGTGCCATATAAAGGGATCATTTTCTTTGGCTATTAAACACATGTCTGAGTTATGATTAACTTTCATATTCAAAACGTAGATGTTTTTATCTCTATTTCCTTCGAAAACAAGATTTTGATTTTGATCAAAGATACTACATTTATTTTCAAAGAAGAATATTTAAAACCTTTATCGCATAATTGACTTATACTTAATAGATTATGCTTTAGATTCTTAACTAATAAGACATTTGTAATAAGAGGTAAATTAGATATACCTGATTGCTCACATCGCCTTTGCCAATGATATAGCTTTTGGAATTATCTCCAAAAGTGACAGAACCTCCATTTGAGTATGTAATATTTATCAGCATATCTTTGTCGCTGTCATGTGTTTTGAGAAACCACTGTCGAGTATCCATTTTCCACTTTTCTTGAGTGGGACATGCAAAAAATATGAGATAACGTTGGTACCCATCTTTTTAATAGGATCCTAAGAGTTAGGTCTTAGGAAACCAAACCCAAGTGGGTTTAGTATCACTTTTATAAATATAATTTTTATTATTATGAACATTTTCTACAAATGAACTAATATACTTTTTCTTATTAACTTGTTATTAGTTTTAGGTACCCATATATTTATATTTTTATAAACTATTCTTTTTGAAGACGTGGATGTTTTATTGGATATGACTTTTGAATTACTAGATTGTGAATTCTTGACTTTCTTCCTGTAACCTAAACCATTTTTATTGTTAATAGGTTGTGAATTCTCAATGATTCTAGATAAATTTTCTCTTCCTTTATTAAAATTTGAAACGTTTTTAGTGATTCCTTCTAGTTTGGACTTTGGACTTGAATTTTTTAGTTCTACCATTTTAACCTTTGTTTTTAAAACTTGATTTTCAGAAATAAGAGCATCATTCTTTCCTTTTTGAGTTTCAATTTCTTGACTCAATAATATAAGTTGAGAATTAATATTTGAAAGAGATTCTTGAGTTTTCTCAAGTTCTTCTTCCAATATTTTCTTCTCATCTTTAAGCATATCTCTTTTGAATTCTGCCTTGTTCTGATTTTCTACTTCATCTTTATATTTTCTTTTGAGATTTTTTAAAGTATTTAATTATTCAGAATTTATCTCTATCATATCATCAAAAGTTAAATCACTAACCTCATTATATTTGGCCATAAAGCATACGTTGGCTTGTTCATTTTCGCTGTCACTCTCACTTTCAGAAGAAGAGGAGGATTCTGAATCATCCCACATAACGAAAAAGGTTTTCTGCTGAATTCGTCCTTCGTTTTATTTCGATATTCTTTCTTTTGATCTGGATAGTCCTTTTGTATATGCCCCTTTTTGTGACAGTTAAAACACTCCATAACTGATAAAGACGGTGGTTTATTGCTATTTGAGCTTCTCTTGCCATTATTTCTGTCTCCTTTTCTATATTTCAAGAATTTCTAGAAGTTTTTGGCAATAAAGGCTAGGTCATCTTTGTCTGAATCTGACTCTTCTTGTTTTGCATGGAATGCTATATTCTTTTTATCTTGGGCTTAAACTTGTTTAGCCTGCAAATTCACTTCACAGGACATTAGATTTCCTATTAACTCTTCCAGAGTTATTTTGGAAATATCGTTTGCTTCTTCAATAGCGAGAACTTTTCTTTCCCATTCTTCCGTTAAAGTGTTAAGGATTTTGGATACAATATCAAAGTCTGAATATTTTTCTCCTAGTCCTACTAATGAATGATAGATGTCCTGAAATCTTGAGTGCATATCATTTATAGATTCATTTTCTTTCACTCTAAAGTTTTGAAACTGACTTTTGAGCATGGATATTTTGTTTTGTTTGACCTTGTTGGTTCCTTCGTGTGTAACTTTGAGTGTATGCCATATTTCATATGTAGTATTGCACATGCTAACACAGTTAAGCTCATTTTTATCGAAGACACAACACAACATATTCATGGCTTTTGCATTAGCTGTGGCATCTAGTTTCTGTGTATTTGACCAAGTAGAATACTCTTTAGTAGGAATAATATATTCTGTCTGAGTTATCTTCCATGAATCAAAACGATTTTCTTGCATATATATTCTCATTCGTGTCGCCCAATAGTTATAATTCATAACATTAAATAGTGGTGGAAGTGCAGTGGATTATCCTTCAACGAAGCTAGTGTTAATGTGAGTGCTTGTGCTAGTGTTAGTGTCCATATTATTAGATTATCAGATAATTGTGTTACGGTTATGTGATGACCTTGCTTTGATACCAAATGAAAGTGTGCTATGGATCATCTAATATGGATATATGATAATACAGAGTATAGTGATGATAACAGTACAGTAAATAGTGCGGAATATATAAGCAATATAATTAAATGACACCAGAGATTTTTATACTAGTTCGGAGCACCGTCCTACGTCCAGTCCCAGACTCCTTCTGGAATTTCATTGAAACAAAAACCCTCACTTAACCAGGAGGAACAGGTCTATACAACCCCTGAGCAGCGGAACAGGGACCTGAGGAGTAGAACAGGATTTCACCTCAGCAGCCAAAGAGGACTTCACCAAATACAAAAGATTGTTTTGACTTTGAGTGTTCTAATAACATGGATTTTTCACTTGTAGTACACCCTTCCTATAATCTTCTCCTCGAGTATAAATATATTTATTTGAAGTTTATGAAGAATAGAAAGGTATAATATAGCTTTAATGCAGAATAATTGAAAGTATTATAGCAAATAGATTCAAGAGAGATATATTAAAAAGGTAAGAAAATTCAGTAATAATTCGGTGATTTGGAATTAAGTTAGAGTATGTATTTATAGAGGTTAAAGAGCAATGACTATTGGTTAAGAGTTTCGATTGAAATGTTACGTCCAAATCTTTTCGTAGAAGTTCGTAACTCTTTACAAATAGTTATGTCGTTTCAGAAAGTAGCCGTTGTAATTTTCAAATATATATATCTGTATATCTGTGTACCTGTACATGTTGCATAGATTTTCCAGGGTCAATCGACTGAACCTCTGGGTCAGTCGGCCGACCTTGTAAAATCTGTGCAATTTGCACGGTTTTTACAGATATAATAATATATACAACTTTAAACACTTTTATATATTTTATATGCTTATATATATGTATAAAATATTTGATAATAAGGTGATTAAATATATAAGCTAATATATACCTAATTGAGGAGAGATTTTAATAAAATTGGCCTAAGGCTTAAAATTAAAATAATATAATTGATGCACCGGTTTTGAAGTCTTGTCTCCTTGTAGTATATACTCTCTTTTTGTCGTAGTAGTCATCAAATATGTATGTCGTAGTGATAGCTTTGTGTCATGAATCAAAACCAAGTCTCAACACTAGGGTCTCACTTACCCTTCTCAAATGAGTCAACCTCACCAAAGCCCAGGTATTCGCTTAACCTAAGCTCTAATACCACGTGTGACGATCCACCTTTTCCATTCTCAAAAGTCGATGCTAGTACATCTACGGTATTCACGTGCCGAGCATTCAAGTGCCCGAAAGATAGTTTGTTAAGACAAAGAAAACAAAAAAAGAATAGGATCTCACAGCGCAATGAATAATCTATAATATAATACATAAGAAAAGCTTTATACACACAATTAGAGTAAACTATCCTATAATAAGCCTGAACGGTTATAACAATCTAACCTTAACGTAATGCTGAAAAATACAACTAACGATGAAATAAAAGGGAATATACAAGAAATATGTCTTGGGCATCCAGCTCATCTCCTAAGTTCCAAAGCATCTAAAATTAAATCTAGAAAATATGCTTGGTCTGACCTAAGCATTATAAGAAATAATGCCTGAATCAGTCTGGTAAAACTAGTGTGAGAAACACAATCATATGGATTATTAATGTTATGAAAACCTTTGAAAACAAAATTATCACGTAAAACCATACCATAGATAAACACGGATGGGTTTTTATCTTACGATAACTAAATTTGTTTATAAAAAATCCAATGATATTATAGTAGCGTCTAAGGTTTAAAGTTAATTATTGAATTTAGACAAAATTGTTACATTAATTAAATTTCAGCATAATAGGTATACAACTAAGTCTGTGAAGGCATGTATTCGAGAATGGATTCCATACAATGACAAGGCTACTGAGTTACCATCTGCCATAATACACCTCTAAAATATATACCGAGCGCCTCATATAGAACCCATGCCAACATAGGACCAGCTTACCCCTTATTGGATAGTACCGAATATTTCATCACCCTAGTTGCTTTTGCAGTCTAACCTGAGAGGTCTCGTGCACAACCAAATTTAAATATATATCTAGAAGGGTGATGACAATACTCTAATCGTTGCGACCCACTTGGCCTTGCCGCATATCCCCTATTTATTCGTTCTCGATTGATGAGGCTTGAGGCTACGTTTTACCTTATATATCGCAATCCCACTTGGAATGCTATCACTGCCCTCCAAGTGAAAATGCAATGCCAGCATTCATTCATACAAGTGGTTCAGGATATAAAAAAACCAAAGGCACTACATCTTTTACATCCACTTTGGAATCATCCTCGGGTTTAGTAACAAGCAGCCCTTGTTGTTCAAAAAGCCCAAATCATGATCCTATCATCTTCAGGATGCTTCCAATTTGAACGCTTGAGTTGGTTTGAATTGGTTTTCGAATAATATATACTTATCTTATCGTCTCTTCGAACCAACATTCGATAGCTTTTGGTAAACTTAACTCCGGTTCTTTCAAAAATAAACAAACAAGATAAGAGCGGGGATCACCCCCTAACCATTTAAGTGGACGGATCTCCTTATCATTCTTCCTAGGAGAACAGAATGAGTTTATGCGTGTAGTAGTATAATCTATGATAATTATACTATATAATTCATGTGTTTCCTTTAAATATTTCTAGAGTTAAAAACTGTCCAAGATTTGATAATTGGTTATTTAACTATCAAATAAACACAATCAATCATAGATTTAATTTTCTAGAAACTACTAAGCCTCATTTAATTAATCTTCCATTAATTAAATCCCTTTAATTATTTTCTAAAATATTCATGTACTTATTTCTCCGGTATAATTATATTCACAAACTAGTTAAGAATGATTTTTAATTTCAAAGTCACATTAAATAGGTCAAAAACAAATGTCATTTCAAACATCATTTATAAACCACAAACCACTTATCCTTCGGTGTTAAGTATGGAAAGAGCATTTTCATGCCTATATAATTAAGAAGGATTACTTATTTATTATATATATAACTTGATTGATATAAATGATCCAATTAAAACTTTATTAACTCGATTTATTTCCAAAACCCAAGATCTCATTACAAAATCGTGTGTCAAATTGGTTTTGTATGAAGGAGTTATGCTTTTATTATTTTTTAACTTAACTAAATTAAACTAATTACCATCAACCTTATTGTTCTACTACCACATCTTATCGGCATAAGGCCCAACTACTAAACTCATCTCCCTACAGGCCACTCTAGCTTCCTTCTCCAACGGAAGCAACTCCTAGTTTCTTCAAAACCCGGAAACAACAACAAATTGCACACACATATGCACATGCGCATATGTACATGCATCCCAAGCCCACCACCACTTCATCGACCCCACCATCGAACGCCCCTTGCCCTGCACGTCCAAATCATTTTCTAATAATCCTGAAAGTACCACTAAAACCATGATTTGCTAATAATCCTGAAAGTACCACTAAATCCAAAAATGATCAAATATCAAATTCGAATGAACCACAACACTAATAATCCTGAAAGTACCACTAAAAATCATGATTTGCTATGGTAGTCATGATTATGAATGTCTTTCATCGATTCGTGTTCGACGAAAAATTGACAAATATTGACTTCGTATCGTATTATTCAAATTTCCCAAAATATACACAACTAAAAATTCAACAACTATTTTTTGAACAATCTATGGATTAAAACAAACAATCTTGAGTTGACAATATGTTTAAAATAAAGTTGGTTTGAGAATTATTGATTTTTGAAAGGAAGAAGTGGTTATGTTTTTAAACAATAGAGAACAAATGTATATTATAGTAAGAAAGTTTTGTCCATTTAGATGCAAATCTAACTAAAATTTTGCTTTTTAACATAAATTCCTAACAGGGTTTCAAATTAAACAAATTTCAAATACACATGATTCATATTTAACAATAATATGCATAGATTTAGTTACGCGCATTCTTTCCAAGCTTTTGAGATGTTAACCCAAATCATTACAAGCTTTTAAAGTTTGATTCTTAAATGAATGAATCTTTTTGAACCAAAATGATGATATTTATAAAGTTTTAAAATTTAAAAGGAGAGGAGATGGAAAAAGAAGATTTGAAAATGAAGTTTAAAGTGGAATGTAGAAACGAAAAATGTATATATGCATATAGGAAGCTTTAAAAGAATAAAATAATAAAACAAAAGAAAATTATTATTTTCAAGTCATAAATCATTTCAAAACCTCCAAATTACTGAAAATTTTAAAACATAATTGATAACGGAGTGCATTTATGTACTTAATCCATTTCAACACTTAAGGTATCATTTCCATGTCAAATCCATCTTTTATTTGAATTTTAAATAAAATATCATTTTTAATTCTTATTATTATTTTAACCTTATAAATAAAAGTATTTTTTTATATATTAAATGTTGTTTAAAAACAATAAAAATATCACAGATTAAAACAACTAGTTATTCGATAAAAAGCTAAAAATCCAAAAATTGCATTACGTTCATTTTCCAATTTTCCATCGAACTATCTACTTGTGTAAAGAAAATTTAAAAATAAATTTTCTATTATAAGTTATAAATAAAAAGAGGGTTATTAAATTAATTAAAACGACTAACGAAATATTTAAATTAAATTAAATATCCATACATTATAGCGATAAAAATCATGTTCATTACACGTAGCCCAAAAATTTCTAGGTATGTGGGAGCAAGGGAAAGACATGTAAAGTATTAAGGTCAATTTATGGTCATAAGAAATCTTCGAAGAGTTAAGTATTTTGATACAGTAATTAAACAATTTTGTTTTATTAGAATAAGATGAAGCATGAATATACCAAAACGTATAAAGAAATGCTACTGTGTTCTTAATCTTATACACTGACAGTTTTTTCCTAACTGGCAATAACATTGCGTTGTTGCAATTGATGAAATCATGGTCGTCCAAGAATTTCTCCATGAATGATTTGCGAGAAACACCCTACATATTTGGTATTAGGATCTATAGAGATAGATCCAAAAGGTTATTAGGACTGTCCCAATCCCTGTACATAGATATCATACTAAAATGGTTCAGTATGAAGAATTCCAAGCATAAAAATGTACTGACGCAATATGAAATCATTCTTTCTAAGAAAAATGCTTCTCGTACTGTTGAGTGGAAGGAAGGAATAAGTAAATACGATATTCATCTATAATCAGTTCCATCATGTATGATACGATATGTACTAGACTAGACGACACTTAAGCATAGGTTCGTATGCTGATATCAGTCTAATCCTAAAGTAAAGCATTGGACAATAGTGAAGCATAGTCTTAAGTATTTGAGAAATACTAAAGAGTTATTCCTTGTTTATGAGAATAAAGACTTCCTTATAAAGAGGTATACAAACTCTAGTTTTCAAAGTGATATCGAGGCTAGTAAATTAGAGTCTTGTTATGTGATGATCTGTCATTCATACATCCAAAGATGACACTTAATACATCCTTGGTATTCATGTGCCGGTCATCTAAGTGTCTGAAAGACATATCATGGGGTAAAGAAAATAAAAGACCATGAAACAAACACATATTTTTCTCACAATGTTAGAGTTACATATACATCATCATAGAATAATACATATGGTTACTCCAAAATGTTGCACCAAAGTTACAACAAGGACAGCTATATCAGCCTGCCAAAACTGCTAATACATAATATACAGCCATAGCCAAAATATAGGCAACTACAAGATGATGATGAAAGCTCCTACTGCATACCACTACCCAAAATACTCCAAAGAAACCTGATTACCTAGCTACTCATAAAAAATTAAGTATCCAAAATTTTAAGGGAAAGAAATAAAACTCCAGTCAGACATAGGTCTGGTGTAAGTACAACATAAGTTTTACTTTATGAAAACCTTCAAATTAAAGGTATCTCGTAAGACCACACCGTACATAAATACGGATGGGTTTTTACCTTATAATAACCAAAAGATTTCTATATAAAATGTTCTGATATTATCATAATGTCTAAGTTTAAAATACATATGGAATCGTAATCGAAGTTGTTAAATCAATTGAATTCTAGCACACTAGGCATATAATCAAGTCGGAAGGACTATATTGGAAAATGGATTCCCACTATGAAAAGGTAAGGGTCTACCTTCCAAACCGGTACACCTCCATATAAAATGTACTGGAGGCTACAACATGTTGCATCTCTGCTACTCAGGATTGGCCCTTCCTCTTACTGGGTGCCACCGAATATGATCACTCTTTGGTTACGGTCAACAAGCATCAAAGGGATTCCAAAGCATACATAAACCATAGATCGCTCTAGATTAGGAGATGATCATACCCTAATGAGAGTGACCCATACAGCCCTGTCGCATGTCCATGCTTTAGTCATTCACCGATTGTGGGGCTTGACGTTACGCTTTACCTTTCCTCCAAGCAGACCATCTTGGAACGCTAACATTTCCCTTAGGCAATTAATGCAATGATAGCAATCATCCTTACAAATTGTTCTAGGATTGAACAAACATTCAACAATTACTATCTTCCATTTTGGAATCGCCCACGGGAAATAGTACAACTCCATAGCATACTTCTTAATGATCCATCACAAACGCTATTAATTTGGATTTATTTGGATAAACCATACTTATCTGAAACTGGTGTCTCCAAACTAAGCAGTAATTCCGGAGTAACTCAATTTCGGTTCTTTTGGAAGTATGCAACCAGAATTCGAGCCCCCACTAGGGAACTGGAATATAACAACATACTTCCTGAGTTAAAATGGGTCAAGTTATAAATAGAGGTCAATCTGCTACTGAGGGTAATTATGCAGAGTTCGCATATAGAGACCCATATACTTAATTAAACATGACCCGTTGATAGAAATTAACCCTCCCATATCTATCACATTTTCAATATCTTGACCTTGCTATATCCCTCGCCTAAAAATAAATTCTAAATCTCACAGATAGAGGATCATCCTGCTAACTGGCTTTTAGTGCTAACTATGGAATGACTTACTTCCTATAAATATGTCACCAGATTATCATTGGTTTCATATTTGTTTGAGCTTATTTAAGGGTAATCGACAAAGAAATCCCTTGACTTAAAACACTTTTGCAAAAGGAAACAGTTTTAAAACAAAACTGATATATAGAAATAAAGCGATTTTTAAAATTCAAAACCCTTATTAATTTGTTAAATAAATTAAATTAAACCGTTATTAAATAATAATTAAATCTTAATTAAATTTGACTTAATTAGTGATTAATCAATAATTAAACCCCCCTTTTAATAATTAATTAATAACTAATCTTTAATAAATAATTAAGTAATAGCTAATCCTAAATTAATAATTAAATAATAATTAACTTTTAATTAATAATCTAACTATAATTATCTTATTTTATTAACATTTAAGTATTAATCACCTTCGTTAATTAATGGTTAAGTACTAATTACCTTACTTAATTACTTAATTAAATAATCATTATTAAATAATTACTTTTTATTACTTAATATACGTTTGAAAACTTTTCTCAAAAATGTAATTAAGTGAAACCAAATTTCGATTTTAAAAAGGGTTTGTTTCACGAACTGCATCTATAGCAACTATCGACCCATAATTTCCAAAATTGAATTTTGGTTTTCTAAGTCTTCATTAAAATTTTAACTCTTGAAAAAAAAACCTTTACTAAAACATAAAGGTATGTTCTTGAAAATAAAACAAGTTTAAAACTTGAATATTTTAAATTTTAAAACCAAAGATTATAGTTTTACACAAGGGATTCTATATCGCTTAAACAAGCAAAGGTGCTAACTTTCTAAGCATACAATCATGTATTCATATTCATAACATACATAATCACATCACAAACTTATAAGCATGCCGTAATCAAAATATACAAGCAAAGATTATGACTTGCAAATTAAACTTGACATTTCAACTTCTAATTTCAAACTATATTATTTCTCACCCATGCACATTTACATACATTCAACTCAATGCTGTTTATACCTAAACAAACATTGTAGTTTACAACTAGTCAAGCAACAATATAAGTTTTCAAAAAATTAGCTAGAGGCGAGAACTTTACTCATCAGAAGTACATAAAACAAACCGAACTTATGCTCTAACTTGCACACGACCTAGATTTTTGCTTTGCCCCTGGAAAAATGGAGTATTTCTGGGCTTAGCAAGCAGAAGGTTTCGATTTGGGGGTGTATGAATTCGGGCTAGGTGGTCAAGGTTGTATATAAGCTTGTTTTGTAGAGGAGGAGCGTTGAAATGAGAGAGAACGGCTGTAACACCCTTAATTTTAAATAACATTATTTAGGAGATTGAATGTGACGACCCATATTTCTAACCACTTTAAAATTTTAAATTTAATGTAACTATGAAATAAAAATGGATAAAATTAAAAAATTCAATGATTTTGAATGTAAGTTATTGGGTATGAACTTGAATAAAATTTTAAAATAAACTGATTTCAGGGATTTAAGTAATAAGGAGTAGAAAACAAATTCTACGTATTGAATGAGTTTATGGTCAATAGTTGGGTTAGATAACAATGTTAGATTTATTAGATGTAAATAAAGTAATTTATTGATAACAAAAATTCAATTAAAATCTAATATTGAGATTTGTTGGATATTAAACAATTAAATTGTTTAAATTCAATATTGGAAATTATTGGAATAATTGAATAACGGGAATTAAACAACTATAAAATGGAAATAGTGGTTCTATAATTGGAATTTGTTTTGAAAATTAAATCTTATAAGTTCATTAACTAATATTTCAAAAGATAGTGATTTATTGAATTATCCAAATTGATTACACTAATATTGTGATTATTTGAATAATTGAATTTCGGGTTTAATACGACTGAAAATGGCATCGGAAGTTGATGTAAATTTTATTTATATAACAATAATGATTGTTAACAATTAAAATTGGATTTAAAAGTTAATAATTAGAAATTGAAAATTTTATATTATAATGAGACGTTAAAATAGCAATCCGGGGCACAGTCTCAGATTTCGACGAAATCAGTTCCATTGGATCCGTAATACTGCAATATTATCGGATTTCAAAATTCGAAGCGTTTCGATTTGTCATTTGGTCATACGAGATATAAACACGTTGAAAATAGTATCGAAAATTTTATATTTCAATTGGGTTCAAAAAGCTATCTTCCACATACGAATAAATTAGGCCCCGAAACATATTCCATTGTGTTCAGAATAGGGGTAAAACAATAAAAACGCCTAGCGGCACACTTCATTTGGAGTTCATCCGGAAAATTTTAGAAAAGTCAAGATAATATTAAAATAATATATATTGCACACATATATATGTATGCGTCCACAGTAGAACCCTAGCTTTCATAGCCACACCTCCACTCAAAATCAATGGCCAATACCTCAATTCTTTTTCCTCCATTTTCTCACAATCCGTCGATCTTTACGAGAAACTCCCAACTAGGAAATTGTAGAACACCTCGACCTTTTCACATCCAGCGGTGGAGATCGTCGAATGGAGGCAGGGGAAGGCTGTGTCTAGCATGCGCTTTTAGGGGTTATTCGAGCTATGGGAGGCGAGTTGAGCGTGCACGCTCTGCCCATTGACGGGCTTTGATGTGGGGGATGTCGATCATCATCCGGTCTCCTATGGTGGTCGCGGCCATCGTTGGTAACTCGCGAGCGTTGGGTTTCTCTATCTGGAACGCATACGAATGAAGGAGATAGGGATTCGCAGTTATGATCTTCTTTCAGGAAAATCAACATCCGATTTGATTTGGTATAAAAAAAATTAAAATTGAATATTAGTTATATCGTACAATATGAAATCTTTAAAAGTGTATATCTTTTTCATACTCCATCGGAAATAGACGAAACAAGAGGCATTGGAATCGTGGCAACGAGCACTATGTGATGGAAACTATTTGGAGTCATTTGGATCTATTTAAAATTTTAGGTTAAATCGAATGTCGTTCGATTTGATTTAAAATTGAAAAATCAAGGCGAGTGTTCTATAACGCTCACTACGTACTAGAATATTTTATGCTAGTTAAATTTGATATTATGAAGTGATATAAATTTTATTGGTCATTGTTGATAAATTTGATTGTCATCTAGATTGTTACCGAATTAACTGCTAAAAATTAAAATTGGCAGTCAAACTGAAATTGGGATTTAATTTCCATTAAATTTCCTGACATTGACAACTATGAAATTGCTGTGAATTATATTGGCTGTTTGTCTGATTGATTGTGATGGACGCAAATTTGTTGATATTTAGATGTTTGGATATTTATTTGTTTATATATCCTGTTATCACC
The DNA here is from genome assembly GCA_030765085.1 of Allium cepa. Lineage (NCBI taxonomy): Eukaryota > Viridiplantae > Streptophyta > Magnoliopsida > Asparagales > Amaryllidaceae > Allium > Allium cepa. The sequence continues at coordinate 72,231,469 of CM060946.1, read as the reverse complement.
CTGTATATTATTTACAGTGTATAAAACTGTAAATTGAATTATGTCGAATAAATTAAGAAATAGGTTGAAATAATATATACCTATGACATCGTGATTTGGACTGAAATGGTATATATCGGTCCCTGAAATTAAATTGAAATAATTGATCACTTGGCGATAGGGTAGAAAATTATATACGGACACCGAATTAGTTAAATTAAGTTATTTTAAAATTTCTGATTTGCAAATTTATTTGAATGATTTTGATTTAAAAGAAATAAAAACCAAATTTATGGAAATAAAATTATTTCCGAACCTGAGCTTGGAATGTTAAAATTTAAATTTGGTAATCGAATTTTTTTAAATAATCGAGTGAGATGTTGAAGTTATAATCGAAATATAATTTGAATTTATGGAAACCGATTTGTTTTTCTAAAAGATTGAACTTTTATCTGGACTTAAATATTACTAAGTAGAAGTAATGTAAAAACGGTATTTTGAAATTGAGCTCGAAACCGAATTATATTAGAAATTTGGATTTTAAACTGAACATTGAAGGTTAATTTGATTTGAATGTTTTGAATCGGTATTTCAAAATTAAGCTCGAAATTGATAAATTGGGATTGAAATTGAATCAGTTAGATTTGAAAGTGGAATTGAATTAATTTAAAATCGACGTCAAAAAAGATTTGAATCTAAATCGAAATTGAATCGATTGAATGGGAACTTTTGATTGATTGAAATTAGGAAGCTGGAATTGGACCGGTTTGACTTTGAAACTATTTTCAAATAAATTACTTAATATAAAACTATTTAAAAGCGATCTTCTTAAATAGACAAATTATTTTGGTTTCCAAATTATTTTGCTATATAAACCATTCTAATACTTAAACTATTTTATATTAAACTATTTTAACCATTTAAACTATTTTAACTATTTTAACCATTTAAACTATTTTAACTATTTTAACCATTTAAACTACTATAAAACTATGCAAACTGTTTTTCAAAGATTCAAACTGGTCAAGGATGAAATGTTTATTTTAAATCTTGGATTTAAATATGAATGGGGTTAAGTGAAGTTATAACCCAAATGTAAATTTGAAACCATTTTGGAATCGAAATTGCGATATTAAGACAAAACGATTTTAAAGTGAAATGGTATATTTTGAGTAAATATGATAATTTCAAAATGAATTTCATTTTGAAGCGAATATGATATTTTGATATCAAGTATGAATTATTTTCAAAATGTAAAGTACCAGCTGGTATGTAAAACGACATTTGTTCGTTAACGAATCTGGGGCCGGATATGGGCATACTCTCTATCGATACCAGAACCACTTTAATAACTATATATGCAGAGGAGAATCCAGAGCAAAGTGGTTGGATTTGGCAACGATTGCAGGATCTGAAGAAACTGAACGATGATGGATAGACTTCAGCAGTTGTGCCAATTTGAAAAGACTAAAACATGACGTCTTGACAGGGCCCAGTGGGCTAATTACCCCGAGCGGACATCCGTTCTTCGATTTTCTTGGACTCGGTCAATATGATTACTTTTTTTGGTTTCGATTGGTGCGCCTTGATTTGGGATAGCCTCCCTTTGACTCGATATAGGATGGATGGACGCGGTGGACGGTCGTAGCTATGATGCGATACCACCAGCCCTGCGACCAAAACTGGTAATATCATACCTTGGGCATTGCCTCACTATCTTTTCATACTTCTATCCTTAAACGGGACCCATATGATTTTGGTTTAGTGTTGTCGTATCACGGTGCATACCTATCCACCGATCGTTAACTGGTGTATTATATGCAAACTGTACGACAATGCTTAAAAATGCATTACGGGGGATCAATGTAAAGCCTTAACACTAAGAAAAATATTTATTTTATTGATTAGACATTACATACATAGCATACTCTACTACATGTAAATATTTTGACGGATCCTTAAGAGATGGAAAATCCTATAACATCTCTTGAGTTATTGCACGCACGTTATACACTAGATAGGAGATGTGAAATCCCGTAAAAATCTCTTACGCTGTTACACTCATGTTATGTGCGATATTGATTTAACTTACATATGTATATTTTAGTCCTGACTCGAGTGTTTTGTCTTTTAATTACGCTTGGGTCAGTCCTGAGTTTTTCAGCTTATCGAAGACTCAATATGGAGGACGGAGACGAAGATTTGGTATATTATTACTATTGGTATTCCTACATCAGGTTGACAGCTACGTTATTTATTTATCACTGATGTATATATGACTCTAATAAATGTTGTATAGATTATAATCAAATGTATAGTATGAACAACTTCATGAACCGTTTATTTGACTATTATATTTTACTATTCCGCTACGAGATTCTATATTTGTTTCTTCTTCTTTTCCTCTTATTTCCATATTTACCCCGTTAACAATCCTCCCTTTTGAATGGTTTGAGTTGACATGTGTGGTTTATCATCGATTTAAACTATCCAAAAAGATGGGTCATTACAGTTGGTAACAGAGCAAGGTATAGCGATAACCTTAGCTTTGTGGGGTAACTCACTAGAGAAGGTCAGTAACACCCTAGAATGAGTTTAAGTGTATTAATAGATATGAGTGCGTATTTGTTAGTGAATATAATTTTTATTATTATATTGTTTTGGTTGATTTATTGAGTGGCTTATGTATTCTTGTCAATACGAGTAATTAACGTTATAAATAGGGATCTCTAAACACTTGAACAGAGCAACTCGACATAATTTTGTTTTGGAATTGGATAAATGAAATAATATTAGCTTGATTATATTTTTATATAAAGGAATAATTTTTATAAATTACTATAATGTATATATAGTGTGAATAGTTTGTTAGAAACGATAATATTAATTATTATCATTTATCTTTTGATTAGTCAATATTTATAAACTATTAGCTATTATATGGTTATAAGAAAATGAAATTACATAAATGTGATTTGGAAGACATAATTTGCAAGTAAAATGAATATAAAGTTGACAATTTGAGAAAGTTAAATCCTAGTGTTTCTGAGAAAGGTTTTAAGGTTTGAAAAATAATATTGGTATTATTTAAAAGTATAAACAAATACAAATTATTTTCAAATAAATTTTAAAAAGAAATGAATTCAGTACTTCCCTCTTCTATCGTTGGAAAATGATTTCAATGATGACTGCGCAGCATCATCGACGTTCATTTTCGAGTCTTGAAGTGGGGAAGACTTCTGAGAAGCTTTGCTTCAAAAATTGTTTCTATAAACAGATTTTGTTCTAAACTCCAAGAGTACGATTTGACATCTAAAAGAAATAAGTTTTCAAATGATTGAAATGAACACGGTGTTTAAATTTTAAGTTTTGTTAATTAATAATCTTCAAATTATTGGAAGGAAATGAAATATTTGAATAACCAGACCTTATAAAATAAGAGAATTAAGAAATCTAAGCTAAATGTGCAAGAAACTTTAGGATCAAATTGAAGTAAAGAAAATTTAAACAAGTTGAAATAGTGAACATTCTAATTAAGTAAAATGAACCAGATTAATTTGTATAAAACCAAATTGCATTTTGATAACATATAATAAGACTTACCAAATGCTAAAGTTAAAATGATGATTTGGAGATGTAATAAGATATTATACAAGTAAACAAACTTAAAAGTAATTAAAATGAACAAAAATGGATATTTAGTTGTAATAATAAATGTATATATACTTAAGTATATTATGAAATGATTAATGACTAAATGGAGTAAGTAAGTGAACTTAAGAAAGTAGACAAATGAAATGAATAATATCTCTGTAAAATGGTTATAGAATTAAATATAAATTTGCAAAGAAATTGTGAAATTGAAATTTTGAACTTTTGATAATTATAAAACTTTGATAAGGTCAAACTTCTTATATATGACTTTTATAATATGATTAATAAACTAAAAGTGATGATTAATAAAATGTTTCATAAATAAACCTATTATTAAAGGAAATTATGAAAATGAATGTAAATGAAAAGAATTGGGTGTAACTAAGAATCAATTGGAAAAAAAATGAAATGAAATTTAATTAAATTGTATAGAATGTTTAAAATGAACTTAAGTAAGCAAACTCTATGGAATGATGTTTAAAGAAATGATAGTATTAAAGAATATGCGATGTAAAGAAATGTATACTAAGTGAATAATGGATTGTGAATAATTGATTGAAAATGAAATGAAGGTAAGTAAAAAGAAATTAGTATAGATGAATTGGATAGAAATCTATTGAAAGGTAATAAGTTGTACGTATATTATTTTATTCGCACAATGGATTGATTCAGATTCGAGCACAAAATTTCGAGATAATTTATATCGATCCGAGTTAATATTTTTCACTCGATTCTCGACGGAGAACCCTGGATATGGATTTTTGATTCATTCTGGGATTCTCTACCATGGTTATGGCTATGTAGGGAGAAGAACGGTTTCTGGTTAAGGAACCAAATCTGAGTCCGCACTAGAGAGTCTTGTGAACGATACTAGTTCGGAAGTAAAATTGTGTGATTAAGTGAGTGATCAAATTTGATATTGCGTACAGATGATATATGTACATCGCACACGTTTATGTAAAACAGATATTAGAAATTGAAAATGCAAAAACATAAATTGATTTTAAATTATAAGATTGGATATCATTAGTAAATAAGATGTAGGTATTTAAAATCAAGGAAATTTGGATGCCCGATACAAAGGTAAGTGTTTATTTTGTCATTTGATTTGATGGTTTTATGATGGAGCCACTTGGCTTTTGTTTTCTTTCATTGGTTTGGGGCCCGTGGAGGCGTTTTGTAGTTGTGCCGATCCAGCCATGCAAAGGGAACTCTGTCGAAATTTTTCATACATTCGGGTATTAGAAATTTTTTGAAGCTTTAAAGTTTTTATTACTTGTTTGATAACAAATTTGTAAATACTGTAAGCCGATCGGAGTAGCATAGTGGAAACGTGGTAATGGTTTTTATAAATGAAATTTTTATTGTTTATAAGTTGATGATTTAGAATGAAATATATCAAATGTTAAATTCTCTTCTTACTGTCTTTTCAAGGACGAAAAGGTTTAAGTGGAGGAGATTGTCACAACCTGTATTTCTAACCACTTTCAATTATTAAATTTAATGTGATTATGAAATAAAAATGGATAAAAATAAAAAATTTAATGATTTTGAATGTAAGTTATTGGGTATGCACTTGAATAAAATTTTGAAATAAACTAATTTCGAGGATTTAAGTAATAACGAGTTGAAAATATGTATTAAATGAGTTTATGGTCAATAGTTGGATTAGATAAAAATGTTGGATTTATTAGATGTAAACAAAGTGATTGATTGATAACAAAAATTCAATTAAAATCTAATATTGAGATTTGTTGGATATTGAACAATTAAATTGTTTAAATTCAATACTTGAAATTATTTGAATAATTGAATAACGGGAATTAAATAACTGTAAAATGGAAATAATGGTTCTATAATTGGAATTTGTTTTAAAAATTAAATCTTTTAAGTTTATTAACTAATATTTCAAAAGATAGTGATTTATTGAATTATCCAAATTGATTACACCTAATATTGTGATTATTTAAATAATTGAATTTCGGATTTAATATGACTGAAAATGACATCGAAAGTTGTTGTAAACTTTATTTATACAACAATAATGATTGTTAACAATTAAAATTGGATTTAAAAGTGAATAATTAGAAATTGAAAATTTTATATTAGGGGTTTTTAAGCTCAAGGAAAAAGTTAGAGAAAAATTTAGTTTCAGGACAAGAAGTTTTTTTAGGCCAAAGGACACTTTTTAGCGTAAATCACGAAATGATAGCCGTGACTATCATTTTCAGTTTACACAAAAAGTGTCCTTCGGACTAAAATGCAAATCTATTGTCCCTGAGACTAATTTTTTTTGCAACTTCTTCCGTGTGCCTATTTACCAGTTTATATTATAATCAAGACGTTGAAATAGCAATCTAGGGCACAGTCTCGGATTTCGACGAAACCTATTCCATTGAATTTTTAATAGTACATTATTATTGGTTTTCAAATTTCGTAGAGTTTGGAGTTATCGTTTGGTCCTACGAGATATAAACGCATTGAAATTAATATCTAAAATTTAATATCTTAATTGGGTTCAAAAAGCTATCATCCACATACGATTGAATTAGGCCCTGAAACATATTCCATTGTGTTTGGAATAGGGGTAAAACATTATAAACGCTTTGTGGCACACTTCGTTTGGAGTTCGTCGGAAAAATTTGAGAGAAGTTAAGATAATATTAAAATAATATATATTGCACATATATATATGTATATGTGTGTGTGTGTATATATATATATATGCGTCCACAGAAGAACCCTAGCTTTTTACAGCCGTGCCTCCACTCAAAATCAATGGCTGGTACCTCATTTCTTTTCCCTCCATTTTCTCATAATCCATCGATCTTTACAAGAAACTCCCAACTAAGAAATTTTAGAACACCTCGGCCCCTTCATATCCAACGGTGGAGATCGTCATCGAATGAAGGCAGAGGAAGGCTATGTCTAGAATGCGCTTTGAGGAGTTATTCGAGCTGTGGGCGGCAAGTTGAGCGTGTGCGCTCTGCCCATTGGCGCGTGGTGGAAGGGGCTTCGATGTGGGTGATGTCGATCGTCGTCCAGTCGCCTGTGGTGATCGCAGCCATCGTTGGTAACTCGCATGCATTGGGTTTCTCTACCTGGAACGCGTACGAATAAAGGAGATAGGGATTTGTGGCTCTGATCTTGTCTCAGGAAAATAAACATCTGATTTGATACAGTATAAAAAAATTAAAATTGAATATTAGTTATATCATATAATATGAAAATTTTAAAACTGTATATATTTTTCATACTCTATCAGAATGTGACGAAACATGAGGCGTTGGAATCATGGCAACGAGCATTACACGATGGAATCGATTTGGAGTCATTTGGATCTAGTTAAAATTTTAGGTTAAATCGAACGTCGTTTGATTTAATTTAAAATTGAAAATCAAGGTGAGTGTTTTATAATGCTCACGACGTACTAGAATATTTTGTGCTAGTTAAATTTGATATTATAAGGTGATATAAATTTTATTGGTCGTTGTTGGTAAATTTAATTGTCATCTAGATTGTTACCGAATTAACTGTTAAAAATTAAAATCAGCAATCAAATTGAAATTTGGATTTAATTATCATTAAATTTCCTGATATTGACAGTTATGAAGTTGTTGTGAATTATATTGGTTGTTTGTCTGATTGATTGTGATGGACGCAAATTGGTTGATATTTGGATGTTTGGATGTTTATTTGTTTATATATATCCTTTTATCACCCTGTATATTATTTATAGTGTATAAAAATGTAAATTGAATTATGTCGAATAAATTAAGAAATAGGTTGAAATAATGTATATCTATGACATCGTGATTTGGATTGAAATGGTATATATCCATCCCTGAAATTAAATTGAAATAACTGATCACTTGGCCATAGGATAGAAAATTATATACGGACATCGGATTGGTTAAATTAAATGATTTCAAAATTTCTGATTTGCAAATTCATATGAATGATTTTGATTTAAAAGAAATAAAAACCAAATTTGTGGAAATCAAGTTATTTTCAAACTTGAGCTCGAAATGTTAAAATTTAAATTTGGTAATCGAAATTGTTTAAATAATCGAAGTGAGATTTTGAAGTTATAATCGAAATATAATTTGAATTTGTGGAAATTGGTTTGTTTTTTTAAAAGATTGAACTTTAATCCGGACTTGACTACTACTAAGAAGAAGTGATATAAAAACGACATTTCGAAGTTGAGCTCAGAACTGAATTGTTTTTGAAATTTGGATTTTAAACTGAATATTGAAGGATATTTTGATTTAAATGTTTTGAACCGATATTTTAAAATCGAGATCGATAAATTAGGATTGAAATTGAATTAATTAGATTTAAAAGTGGAATTGATTTAATTTGAAGTCGACGTTGAATTCGACTTGAATCTAAATCTAAATTGAATCAATTGGATGGGAATTTTTGATTAATTGGAATTGGGAAGTTGGAATTGGACCAGTTTGACTTTGAAACTATTTTCAAATAAATTATTTAATATAAAACTATTTAAAAGCAATCTTCTTAAATATACAAATTATTTTGGTTTCAAACTATTTTTCTATATAAACCATTTTATTGCTTAAACTATTTTATATTAAACTATTTAACCATTTAAACTATTTTAACTATTTTAACCATTTTAACTATTTTAACCATTTAAACTATTTTAAAACTTTTCGAACTATTTTTCAAAGATTCAAACTGGTCAAGGGTGAAATTTTTATTTTAAATCATGAGTTTAAATACGAATGGGGTTAAAAGAAGTTATAACCTAAATGTGAAATTGAAACCAGTTTGGAATCGAAATTGTGATATTAAGACGAAAATGAATTTCGAAGTGAAATGGTATATTTTGAGTAAATATGATGATTTCGAAACCGATTTGATTTTGGAGCAAATATGATATGTTGATATCAAGTATGAATTCTTTTCGAAATATAAAAGTACCAACCGGTGTGTAAAACGACGTTTCGTTGTTAAAGAGTCCGGGACCGGATATGGGCATACTCTCTGTCGATACCGGAACCACTTTAACAACTGTATACGCAGAGGAGAATCTAGAATTAAGTAGTTCGATTCGGCGATGATTGCTGGATTTGAAGAAAGCGGACGAGGATGAATAGACTCTGGCACTTGTGCCAATTTGAAATGACTAAAACAGGACGGCTTAACAGGGCCAAGTGGGCTAATTACCTCGAGCGGACATCCATTCTTCGATTTTCTTGGACTCGGTCCATATTATTACTCTTGTTGGTTTCGATTGGTGCACCTTGATTTTGGATAGCCTCCCTTTGACTCAATATGGGATGGATGGATGCGGTGGGCGATCATGGCTATGATGCGTTACCCCCATCCCTGCCACCCGAATTTGTAGTATTCTACTTTAGACATTGCCTCTTGTGCCTTGTCTTACTTTTATCCTTAAACGAGACCCATACGATTTTGGTTTAGTGTTTTTGTATCACAACGCATCCGTATCCACCGACCATTAACTGGTGTTTTATATGCAAATTGTACGACAATGCTTAAAAATACATTGAGGGGGATCAATGTAAAGCCTTAATGCTAAGAAAAATATTTATTTTATTGATTAGACATTACATATGTAGCGCATTCTACTACATATAAATACTTTGATGGATCCTTAAGAGATGTAAAATCCTATAACATCTCTTGAGTTATTGCACGCACATTATACACTGGATAGGAGATGTGAAATCTCGTAAACATCTCTAACGATGTTACACCAATGTTATATGCGATATCGATTTAACTTACATATGGATATTTTAGTCCTGACTCGGGTGTTTTGTCTTTTAATTACACTCGGCTCAGTTCTGAGTTTTTCAGCTTGTCGAAGACTCAATCTAGAGGACGAAGATTTGGCATATTATTACTATTAGTATTCCTGCATCATGTTGTCTGATGCATTATTTATTTTTCCCTTATTTATATATGACTCTGATAAATGTTGTATAGATTATAATCAAGTGTATAGTATAAACAACTTCATGAACTGTTTATTTGATTATTATATTTTACTACTCCGCTGCAAGATTCTGTATTTGCTTCTTCTTTTTTCCTCTTATATTCTTATTTACCCCATTAAAAATCCTTCCTTACATGTTTGGTTTATCATCGATTTAAACTATCCAAAAAGATGGGTTGTTACATTTAATCAGATAAGTTAAATAGAATAATGTAAAGATTAGAGAGATAAGGAGGTTAAAATCTGAAAATTTAAAATAAAGGCCATGCTTAACTAAATAAAAATTTAAAAGAATGGGTTTATGTAAATGGTTTTCTAAGTCAGCTAACAAAAGAATAAGGCAAGCGTAATATGGGGAATAGTCGTCTACCATAACCCTTAGCCCTTAAACCATTATTCCTATTTTCATTTCACAAGTTTAAAATCCTAAAACATAAACAAAGAAACAAGCCAGGCATTACCTAGGGGAAAAGAAGAGGAAAATTCAAGTAAAAGCTAAGGAATCAAGCAAAGAGAATTAAACAAGATCAAATCTCAAGTCCTTATCCAAATCAAGGTGAATAATAATCATAACCATCTCATTTTTGTATTTAAAGAGCACTTGAGTTCGAGTTTAAGTTTTAAATCCTTTATAATGATTTTAATGATGATATGCTTGCATTATATTATATATTCATTCAAACAAATGTTTGATGAATGTTTATTTCGATTTTGCTAATCATATATGATGGATTTCGAATGCCATGTGGATTTAATATATTATGAAAAACATTATTTTGGAGATGGGTTTAAATTTTTATAATTGTCCAAGCTATGGATGATTTATTATGAATTTTCAAAGGAAGATGTGGATAATTTTGTTAAAATATTTTGTTTGGAAATTATATAAAGGAATTTAGGTCTGAAATTTATATATGTTAGTAAACATATTAAAAGTGAATTTCTATGATTTTTTTGGGGATTCTTCCGAATTAATTTACTATATAAATTAAATTATTTAAGATGGAGGACTTACATGTCTTAATTATTTTGTAAAAGGGAAGTGTTATTTGGTTTATTATCTTCAGTTAATTCCTGAATAAATTTGTTAGTCTTTCAGAAAAGATTCTGATAAAATTTATGGCAACCAATCTGTAACATCCCGTCTTTTTGTACGCTTTAAATCGACGATAAACCATACATGTCAGGCTTAAACCATATAGAAGGGCGGATTGTTATTGGGGTGAAGAAGAAAACGCAGAGAAAGAAAAAACAAAACAGAATCTCATAGCGGAATGACAAAATATAATAATCAAATAACAGTTCATGAAGCTGTTTTACAAAACATTTGATTATACTTATATAACATATACCAAAGTTACGCATACCAGAGAATAATAAATAATGCAGTGGAATAGTATGAATGTAGTGGAATAATATAATAAGTAACGGTAATACAATCTTCGTCTTCGTCCTCCAGAAATAAAGTCTTCGAATCCTGAAATGATCATACTGACCCGAACGAATTGAAAAGACAAAACACTGGAGTTAGAACTAAAAGATCCTATGTGAGTTAAATCAACAGTAAATAAATATAAGTGGAACGGCGTCATAGATATTTATGGGACTTGACATCTCCTATCCAGTGTTTAACGTGTGTGCAGTAACTTAAGAGATACTCGGGATTCACATCTCCTAAGGATTTGTTAAACTATTTACTATGTAGCAATATTTCGCAATTATAATAATGTCTATAGTAAAATAAACTTACTTTTAAATAGCGTTAAGGGGTTGCCCATATAGCCCTTAACACATAATAGTGCCAATAGTCTTTACAGTACCATAATACCTCTTGATCGGGAGGCTACCAGAGGATACTCCATAGGTACGACACAAATCAAACTCGAACAAGGCGCGCCAGGGTAGGTGACATGGCATACAAGGCAATGCCAAGGTAGATACACTAATTACGCACACGGGCTGGTGGTAATGCGTAGCAACTACTATCGCCTACCTCGAGCCACACCCCCAAATCAAAAATCAAAAGTGGCCATCAAATCAATCTCAAAATCATGATATAATATCGAAGGAGTGTGCCCGATAAGAGGGGCTACCTCCATGGCCCGAGATCGCTCCTGTTTTAGTCACCTTATGCCAACTCATGGGAGTCGGGTCCAAGTATATAACTTAATAGAACGTCGCCGCCATCCTACTTCATTCTGGAATCTCCACTGCGTACACGGTTGTTAAAGTGGTTTTCAGAGTTGGCAGAGAGTATGACAACTTCCGATCCCGGTCTCTTTAAAAACCAAACATTATTATAAAACCGCGGTCATTTCAAAATAATTTATACTTCAAAACCAGAATATAATATCCATCTAATCCTTGACATGGAGGTGCGACACCTTCGAAACAAGGACATGCCGCTCGTTAAAGTTCAATGGTCCACTAATCCCAATGACTGTACTTGGGAAACCAGAGAGTTTATCGAGCGATCTTATCCGGGTTTTCTATCTTGGCTTGGCAATGGTGAGAATATCTATTCATCTCAAGCTCATTTCCTTTTCTTTTCGGGATGATGCATTATGTAGTTGTTACAAATATCGTCTCTGGGAATTGCGAGGACGCAATTTTGTAAGGAGGGGAGATCTGTAACAACCCAAATATTTAACAATTATATATTTAGATGTTTTATTTAAATATAGCATCGTTAGTCAGATTTTTGGGTCCAAAATGTTACTTTTTGCGAATGGCCGAATTGGGGCTCGATACCACTTCCATTGAGTCCAAAATAGCATTTGCGATCTTTTTGAGTATAAACTTTGATATATTTGGAGTAAGTTGAATTTTGCTACTTTTTCTAGTTGGGTTTTGGGTTTGGGTTCAGCCCATTTGCTAGTTTAATACCCTAACTCAGTCTCTCTCCTTCCATTCACTCATTTTCACTTCTAAACTCAAGCTAAAACTGAAAATGGGGGAAAGGAAGAGGAATTAGAAATTCCAAGCCCTAGTTTACTTTGTAAACTTGAATTCTTGCTCCAAAATCAAAGAGAAGCTATTGGTAAGCCTCCTCTTCATCTTCTGCAACTCTTTTCCTCTTCAATTTCAGAAAGTTTCCTAAACCTAATTAGGAAATACTTGTTTTGATCTTAGATTGAAGCTTGTTGGGTTGAAGTAGAGATTGGTTGGTCTTCTCCTTGTGATTGAACTCCTTCTTCTTCTTTGTCTTAGGTTAAAGGTGAGATTTTTATCTCACATCTATGACTATAATTATCTTTGGTTGTTAGGTATGAATTCCTAACACTTATTCATGTGCATTTGCTTTTGGTTTAGGTTGAATTGGTGAATATTCCAATTTTTAGTGTTTTGGGTTCAAATCTTTGAAATCCTAACTTTGATGTTTTGATCATGTTTTGGTGATGCATCGAGGAGCATATAGGGCCGGGTTGTCGATTGGCATAAACCCTTAGAGCCAATGCTCGTCCGGTTGCATTTTGGAAGAGTTTTCTCTTCATTTGGATAGGCTGAAAAACAGCCCAGGCATGATTTAGTCGACTGAAATCTTTGTTCAGTCGACTGAATCTGGAACCCGAAACTTTCCAGGTTTGATTTAGTCGACTGAATTCTCTGTTCAGTCGACTGAACCTGAAAACAGAAAGTTTTCGGGTAGAATTCAGTCAACTGAAAATCTCTATTTAGTCAACTGAATTTGCTGTTTAGTCAACTGAAAATCTCTGTTTAGTCAACTGTATTTGCTGTTTCAGCCCACTTTGCCTTTTGGGATTGAATTTCCAATTTGAATCGATTCATGATGATCTTATTTGTAATTATCGGTTATTTTGACTTTGATGATTCCTTTTAATTTTAATCCATGGGTTTTTATAAAATAATTTTTTAAATTGTATTAAAAGCTTGCTTCTCCAATTTATAAATTCTATTTAAAATACACACACAAATTCGCAATTCGAGCGAAGTGGAAAGGAGATTAAATGGTTAGGTAAAACACGGACCATGAATCCGTGCGTTTATCGTTCCGATTAATCCCCGACCTATTCGATTGATTGTTTTGACCTTTTGGTCTGGTTTACCAATGAGATGAGGTGAACTTTGTACTGCTTTAAGTGTGAAATTGACTAACGGATAGTAAACCGTTTAGTGCAAATGGGTGGTTATGGGACTCACGTTACCACTTTTCGGATTTCTTTTCGAGAGTTGTGACACATTCTGCCAGTTAGTGCTATCCAGTACTGGGCCTTTGGACCTTCACCACTACGGTTTGTTGCCTTTGGGATAGTGTCTTCGGACTCTCCTTCAGGTTTGTTCCCTTCGGGTAAGGGTTTGTGCCTTCGGGTTTGTTGCCCTAATAGTGTCGCTTTCGGAGTTGGTCTTTATGAGCCGCTCGAGTGATATTAGGGTTTGGAGCCCTCGGGCTTATGGATCCTTTTTTATACAGTACTGAGCTCGAGCAATCTTCTGTTTTCATTGATATATGTATATTCCCTAGGTATCGCTCTTCGGTGTTGGTCTTTTTGAGCCGCACGATATATAGCGATTACCTTGTGGAACTTGTGTTACCTTCATTGGTATTTGTTATTTGCCTTTATGGCTTGTTTTGGGATAGGATATCCTTTGTTTCTCTGAGTTGTCGATGATACGAGGCTTGTTATGATATGATTCATCTTTTGTTAAATGATTGTGTTATCTCTTTTAGAGATACTTTGTTATAGATTGTGACCTTGCAGGTTATTGTTGTTCAGTTTATCTAACTAATTTGTTTAGCTAGACTGACCCGTATATTTATACTCGGGTCAGACCGAAATGTTTCAGGTTAGGTGCATTTGGACTTAGCCTATTTTGCTTCCGCATGGACTATTCAGCTTGCTCCTTTTTGTTAAATCTTTTTGTGTAGTCCTTTTTATCGTAACTCTGATATATATTCTTTTGACTCGTCTGCATATTGTGGTTTGCTATACCACTTGACATGTATTAGTTTGTATACTCTGTTATGTATCTGTATATGTGTATATGATGATCTACTGTTCTGTGATGTATATTACATTTGAATTGTTATATTCTGTTCTGAAAGATCCTCCAGCCACCTATGGTTTTGTTTTAAGTATTCATTGGATATGTCGATATGCTTGTATGACAATTGTCGATGTATTCAATAGATAGTTAGATAAAGGCTATAGATGGTTGCTCCTAAACAGCCTTATTCTCCGCGTTAGTCGACGACATTACCCCGTAGTGTCCTTGGCTAGTGTGGGTATAGAGGTGGGGCGTCACAGCTTGGTATCAGAGCGAGGTTCATAACAAAATATGATAAACACAGAATAGAAGCACATATTCCGGTACATCAAAGTGTATAAGTGATACAAATCTTTGAATCATCTTGTCTCTATTCCTTCTTTGCCTTTGGTGGTAGATAGAATTTGGGGATACGTCTAGGAATGCATTTCATTCCGTAGTATTCCGCAATTGTATTAATGTCATCTACCTTGTGAATAATCTTGTTCTTATCTTAACTTTCAGCGTATGGCTGGAAGAGGCAGAGGACGACGTTCGGATGCTGGGCAATCCAGTGGCTCACGTCCTGATGGCGTTTATATGTCTCCTGATCGGTTTTTGGAATTGTTTAGGAGCACTTAGCCTCCAGTTCCTCCTCGAGTATCTCCACCTCGCAAGTCTGCCTTTGCACTTCAGTACAATGATTTTGCTCATCTTGGGTGAAATCCTTTTAAGGGCTCCGAGTCTGTTCTTGAAGTCCAAGGTTGGCTTCGCACATGCGAGCGTATCTTCTCTCGTATCGATCTTTCTGATCACGATAGAGTTCTTGTAACTTCTAGCTTATTACAAGAGCGTGCCCTTGATTGGTATGAGCTTCATGTAGCCAAAACTGATAAGTCTACTCTTTCTTGGACTCTGTTTCGGGAACGATTCGAACTCAAGTTCATTCCTGTATTTAAAAAAGTTTTATTGACTCGTCGCTTCCTTGAGTTGAAGCAAGGGAAATCTTTTGTTTATGAGTATGTTGCATCATTCGAGGCTTTATCTAAGTATGGTCTTGAATTCATTAGCACTTCTTATAAGAAGAATCTAAAGTTTGTTTCTGGTCTTAAGAAATATCTTAAGAAGTCTTTGTTGCTCCAGCTTAAGCTTTCTTTTGAGGAGTTGGTGGATTATGCGCTTCATCTTGAAACCGTCGAGAAGGAGTGTGATAGTGGTGATGATGTTGAGGTTTCCAAGAACCCCAACAAGAAGCAGTTTCCATTTCAGAAGTCCAGGTCTTTTCCTTCTAAGAAGAAGAAGACTGGTGGTTCTAATTCTCAGCCTCAGTCTACTGGAACACCTTTCATTCGGAAGTGTTTCAATTGTGGCTCTCCTGATCATATGATTCGAGCTTGTCCTAAGACTCTCTTTTGTCGCTACTGCAAGAAGGAAGGTCATCATGTTTCCACTTGCCCTACTGTTCCGGCTGGTGCCAAGTCTAACAAGCTTTATGCTACTAAGGCTTCTTAAGGTCCTTCTCAGCCTAAAGGTATATCTCCATCTATTTTGGAAGGTTCTATTTTATTTCATGATCATAGTATTCGAGTTCTTTTCGATACGGGTGCATCACATTCTTTCATATCGAAAAAGCTCATTGATGATTTATCTTTGGATGTTTCTTATATGGTTACTTCTTTAAGGATTGCGAATCCTATTGGGGGATCCACGACCCTTAGCATGCTTTGTGACGATATAGAGATTGTTTTATGTGGCTTTTCCTTTCGTGCGAATCTGCACGTTATTTCTTGTCTGGGATTTGAGATGATTTTGGGAATGAACTGGCTAGTGAGATATGATGTCAGGATTATTTGTTCTGAGAGGATTTTATATCCTCTACATCCAGATTCATTTACTCAGCTATCACTTGATCTTCGGAATGTGGATAATTCCGAAATGGATTGTATTCTCTTGACTCGCGAGATGATGATGTATCTCGTATTCCTATTGCTTGTGACTTTTCTGATGTTTTTGAACCTGTTTTGGATTTGCCACCCAAGTGGGCAATTGAGTTCCGCATTGATCTTATTCCAGGCACGTAGCCAGTTAGTCGTCCTCCCACGAGGATGGATACAAGGGAAAATGAGGAACTCAAGAAGCAGCTTTTAGAGCTTGAGTCCAAGCATTTGATTCAGTCTAGTTTTTCTCCGTGGAGATCCGCGGTCGTCTTCGTAAAGAAGTCCGATGGAACTCTTAGGCTTTGCGTAGACTATCGCAAGCTTAATGAGTTAACCATCAGGAATATGTATCCATTGCCTAGGATCGATGATATGTTCGATCTATTGAGTGGTGCTAAGGTCTTTTCTCAGCTCGACCTTGCCACGGGTTTTCATTAGTTACGAGTCACGGAGGATAGCATACCTCTTACTGCTTTCCGCACTCGTTATGGTTCTTTTGAGTGGCTTGTTATGCCGTTCGGTTTGACGAACGCTCCTGCTTTCTTTGTTGATCTCATGAATCGAGTATTCCGGGAATATCTCGATAAGTTCGTCCTTGTGTTTATTGACGATATCCTCATTTATTCTAAGTCTGAAGCTGAGCATGCTAATCACTTGAGAATTGTCTTGAGTACTCTTCGTCACCATCAGCTTAGAGCCAAATTCTCCAAATGCCACTTTTGGGAGAATAAGGTTAAGTTCTTAGGCCACGTTGTATCTTTTGACGGCATTTCAGTCGATCCTTCAAAGATCGAAGCCATCCAGAGTTGGAAGAAGCCTGAGAATGTGCATGAGATTCGTAGTTTCCTTGGATTGGCGGGTTATTACCGTCAGTTCATCAAGGATTTTTCCCGTGTTGTGCTTCCTCTCACCAGCCTTACTCGGAAAGGCATTCATTTTATTTGGTCCGACAAGTATGAAGCTTCCTTTCTGTCATTAAAGGAACTTCTCACTAATGCTCCTACTTTGGTGGTTCCCGAGGTGAATCATGATCTTGTTGTCTACACCGATGCATGTGGTAGTGGTCTCGTTGCTGTACTTATGCAGAAGGATTGGGTAGTTGCTTATGCTTCTAGGAAACTGCGTTCGAATGAAGTTCGCTATGCCACTCATGATCTTGAGTTAGCCGTCGTTGTCTTCTCCTTGAAGATTTGGCGACACTATTTATTAGGCGAGCGCTTCATTCTCTATACCGATCATAAATCCTTGAAGTATTTGTTCACTCAGAAGGAACTCAATATGAGGCAACAGCGTTGGCTCGAGTTTCTTGCCTCTTATGACTTTGATATCCAGTATACCCCTGGAAAGGGTAATCGTATTACTGATGTGCTTAGTCGCAAACATTCGGCTGTTGTTTCTATGATGCTTGCCGAATGGAACATTCTTGAGACTCTATGTTTTTGTGAAATTCGTGATAGAGGTTCATCTTCTGATTCTCCTATTCTATTATTTAGTTTGGGAGCTCGACCCATTTTATTGGATCGTATTGCCGATGCTCAGCGGCGTGATCCTGATTTGTTGCATCTTATTTAGCTTTGTGAGTCTGGATCCTGTGATGAGGCGTTGCGGGATTTTAGCATTGATTCTCATGGGTGTCTTAGTATGAAGAACCGTCTTTTTGTGCCTTTTGATTTTGCACTTAGGCATGACATTCTTGATGACTGTCACCGTTCTAAGTATACTGTCCATCCTGGTAGTAGTAAGATGTATGCCGATATGTGTCATCTTTATTATTGGGAAGGCATGAAGCGCGATGTGGCGAGTTATGTGAGTTATTGCATAACTTGTCAGCGTATTAAGGCCGAACATCAGCCTCCTTCGGGTCTTCTTCAGCCTCTGGAGATTCCATTGTGGAAACGGGATCAGATTTCTATGGATTTCATTAACGGCCTACCTTGTTCGAGATCGGGCCATTCTAGTATCTGGGTTATTGTTGATCGCCTCACCAAGTCTGCTCATTGTATTCCTATTAAGTCTAATAGGACTGCTTTTCATTTGGCTAAGTTGTATGTCAAGGAAATCATGAGACTTCATGGTGTTCCTACTTCTATTGTGAATGACCGTGATCCTTTATTCATGTGTCATTTTTGGCAGAGTCTTCAGCAAGCTTTGGGAACAAAGCTTAATTTTAGCACAGCTTATCATCCGCAGTCTAACGGACAGACTAAATGGGTGAACCATATCTTGGAAGATCTTCTCCGTATCTGTATTTTTGATTTTGGTGGTAGTTGGGAGGATCACCTACCTCTTGTAGAGTTCTCCTATAAAAATTGTTTTCAGTCTAGTATCGGTATGGTTCCTTTCGAAGCTTTATACGGAAGGCCATGTCGATCACCTTCTTGTTGGTTGTAGTCTGGAGAGAAGCTTATTCTTGGCCCAGATTTTGTTCATGACTCTTCTGAGAAGATTGACCTTATTCGTTTGAGAATGAAAGAGTCATAGAGCCGCCAGAAATCCTACGCGGACAACCGTAGGAAGCCTCTCGAATTCTCGATTGGTGATCTTGTCTTTATTCGTGCTTCTCCTTTGAAGGGGGTTATGCGTTTCAGTACGACTGGGAAATTGGCTCCTCGCTTTATAGGACCATTTTCAATTACTGAACGTATTGGCCTTGTGGCTTATAGAGTTTCACTTCCTGCTCATTTATCTAGCATTCATGACGTGTTTCACGTCTCTCAACTTCGAAAGTGTCTTCGAGAGTCGGATTCTGTTATCGATTCTCTTGATTTGCAAGAGCTTGAGATCTCACCAGACTTATCTATTGTACAGCAGCCTATTCGCGTACTTGACATGGAGGTGCGACACCTTCGGAAAAAGGACGTGCTGCTCGTTAAAGTTCAATGGTCCGCTAATCCCAATGACTGTACTTGGGAAAGTAGAGAGTTTATCGAGCGATCTTATCCGGGTTTTCTATCTTGGCTTGGCAATGGTGAGAATAGCTTTTCATCCCAAGCTCGTTTCCTTTTCTTTTTGGGATGATGCATTATGTAGTTGTTACAAATATCGCCTCTGGGAATTGCGAGGATGAAATTTTGTAAGGAGGGGAGATCTGTAACAACCCACATATTTAACGATTATAAATTTAAATGTTTTATTTAAATATAGCGTCGTTAGTCGGATTTTTGGGTTCGAAATGTTACTTTTTGCAAACGGCCGAATTGGGGCTCGATACCACTTCCATTGAGTCCAAAATGGCATTTGCGATCTTTTTGAGTATACGCTTTGATACGTTTGGAGTAAGCTGAATTTTTCTATTTTTTCTAGTTGGGTTTTGGGTTTGGGTTCAGCCCATTTGCTAGTTTAATACCCTAACTCAGACCCTCTCCTTCCATTCACTCATTTTCACTTCTAAACTCAAGCTAAAACTGAAAATGGGGGAAAGGAAGAGGAATTAGAAATTCCAAGCCCTAGTTTACTTTGTAAACTTGAATTCTTGCTCCAAAATCAAAGAGAAGCTATTGGTAAGCCTCCTCTTAATCTTCTCCAACTCTTTTCCTCTTCAATTTCAGAAAGTTTCCCAAACCTTACTTAGGAAATACTTGTTTTGATCTTAGATTGAAGCTTGTTGGGTTGAAGTAGAGATTGGTTGGTCTTCTCCTAGCGATTTAGCTCTTTCTTCTTCTTTGTTTTGGGTTTAAGGTGAGATTTTTATCTCACATC
The DNA here is from genome assembly GCA_030765085.1 of Allium cepa. Taxonomy (NCBI): domain Eukaryota; kingdom Viridiplantae; phylum Streptophyta; class Magnoliopsida; order Asparagales; family Amaryllidaceae; genus Allium; species Allium cepa. The sequence continues at coordinate 72,211,222 of CM060946.1, read as the reverse complement.
TATGACTATAATTATCTTTGGTCGTTAGGTATGAATTCCTAACACTTATTCATGTGCATTTGCTTTTGGTTTGGGTTGAATTGGTGAATATTCCAATTTTTAGTGTTTTGGGTTCAAATCTTTGAAATCCTAACTTTGATGTTTTGATCATGTTTTGGTGATGCATCGAGGAGCATATAGGGTCGGGTTGTCGATTGGCATAAACCCTTAGAGCCAATGCTCGTCCGGTTGCATTTTGGAAGAGTTTGCTCTTCATTTGGATAGGCTGAAAAACAGCCCAGGCATGATTTTGTCGACTAAAATCTTTGTTCAGTCGACTGAATCTGGAACCCGAAACTTTCCAGGTATGATTTAGTCGACTGAATTCTCTGTTCAGTCGACTGAACCTGAAAACAGAAAGTTTCCAGGCAGAATTCAGTCAACTGAAAATCTCTATTTAGTCAATTGAATTTGTTGTTTAGTCAACTGAAAATCTCTGTTTAGTCAACTGTATTTGCTGTTTCAGCCCACTTTGCCTTTTGGGATTGAATTTCCAATTTGAATCGATTCGTGATGATCTTATTTGTAATTATCGGTTATTTTGACTTTGATGATTCCTTTTAATTTTAATCCATGGGTTTTTATAAAATAATTTTTTAAATTGTATTAAAAGCTTGCTTCTCCAATTTATAAATTCTATTTAAAATACACACACAAATTCGCAATTCGAGCGAAGTGGAAAGGAGATTAAATGGTTAGGTAAAACACGGACCACGAATCCGTGTGTTTATCTTTTCGATTAATCCTCGACCTATTCGATTGATTGTTTTGACCTTTTGGTCTGGTTTACCAATGAGATGAGGTGAACTTTGTACTGCTTTAAGTGTGAAATTGACTAACGGATAGTAAACCGTTTAGTGCAAATGGGTGGTTATGGGACTCACGTTACCACTTTTCGGATTCCTTTTCGAGAGTTGTGACACATTTTGCCAGTTAGTGCTGTCCAGTACTGGGCCTTTGGACCTTCACCACTACGGTTTGTTGCCTTTGGGATAGTGTCTTCGGACTCTCCTTCAGGTTTGTTCCCTTCGGGTATGTTGCCTTCGGGTTTGTGCCTTCGGGTTTGTTGCCCTAATAGTGTCGCTTTCGGAGTTGGTCTTTATGAGCCGCTCGAGTGATATTTGGGTTTGGAGCCCTCGGGCTTATGGATCCTTTTTATACAGTACTGAGCTCGAGCAATCTTTTGTTTTCATTGATATATGTATATTCCCTAGGTATCGCTCTTCGGTGTTGGTCTTTTTGAGCCGCACGATATATAGCGATTACCTTGTGGAACTTGTGTTACCTTCATTGGTATTTGTTATTTGCCTTTATGGCTTGTTTTGGGATAGGATATCCTTTGTTTCTCTGAGTTGTCGATGATACGAGGCTTGTTATGATATGATTCATCTTTTGTTAAATGATTGTGTTATCTCTTTTAGATTATATATTTAACGATTATATATTTAGATGTTTTATTTAAATATAGCGTCGTTAGTCGGATTTTTGGGTCCGAAATGTTACTTTTTGCGAATGGCCGAATTGGGGCTCGATACCACTTCCATTGAATCCCAAATGGCATTTGCGATCTTTTTGAGTATAAACTTTGATATATTTGGAGTAAGTTGAATTTTGCTACTTTTTCTAGTTGGGTTTTGGGTTTGGGTTCAGCCCATTTGCTAGTTTAATACCCTAACTCAGTCTCTCTCCTTCCATTCACTCATTTTCACTTCTAAACTCAAGCTAAAACTGAAAATGGGGGAAAGGGAGAGGAATTAGAAATTCCAAGCCCTAGTTTACTTTGTAAACTTGAATTCTTGCTCCAAAATCAAAGAGAAGCTATTGGTAAGCCTCCTCTTCATCTTCTGCAACTCTTTTCCTCTTCAATTTCAGAAAGTTTCCTAAACCTAATTAGGAATACTTGTTTTGATCTTAGATTGAAGCTTGTTGGGTTGAAGTAGAGATTGGTTGGTCTTCTCCTTGTGATTGAACTCCTTCTTCTTCTTTGTCTTGGGTTAAAGGTGAGATTTTTATCTCACATCTATGACTATAATTATCTTTGGTTGTTAGGTATGAATTCCTAACACTTATTCATGTGCATTTGCTTTTGGTTTGGGTTGAATTGGTGAATATTCCAATTTTTAGTGTTTTGGGTTCAAATCTTTGAAATCCTAACTTTGATGTTTTGATCATGTTTTGGTGATACATCGAGGAGCATATAGGGTCGGGTTGTCGATTGGCATAAACCCTTAGAGCCAATGCTCGTCCGGTTGCATTTTGGAAGAGTTTTCTCTTCATTTGGATAGGCTGAAAAACAGCCCAGGCATGATTTAGTCGACTGAAATCTTTGTTCAGTCGACTGAATTTGGAACCAATGAGATGAGGTAAACTTTGTACTGCTTTGAGTGTGAAATTGACTAACGAATAGTAAACCGTTTAGTGTGAACGGGTGGTTATGGGACTCACGTTACCACTTTTCGGATTCCTTTTCGAGAGTTGTGACACATTCTGCCAGTTAGTGGTGTCTAGTACTGGGCCTTCGGACCTTCACCACTACGATTTGTTGCCTTTGGGATAGTGTCTTCGGACTCTCCTTCAGGTTTGTTGCCTTCGGGTATGTTGCCTTAGGGTATGTTGCCTTTGGGTTTGTACCTTCGGGTTTGTGCATTTGGGTTTGTTGCCCTAATAGTGTCGCTTTCAGAGTTGGGTCTTTACGAGCCGCTCGAGATATTTGGGTTTGGAGCCCTCGAGCTTATGGATCCTTGTTTATATAGTACTGAGCTCGAGCAATCTTTTGTTTTCATTGATATATGTATATTCCCTAGGTATCGCTCTTCGGTGTTGGTCTTTTTGAGCCGCACGATATATAGCGATTACCTTATGGAACTTGTGTTACCTTCATTGGTATTTGTTATTTGCCTTTATGGCTTGTTTTGGGATATTCCTATCCTTTGTTTCTCTGCGTTGTCGATGATACGAGGCTTGTTATGATATGATTCATCTTTTGTTAGATGATTGTGTTATCTCTTTAGAGACATTTGTTATACTTTGTGACCTTGCAGGTTATTGTTGTTCAGTTTATCTAACTGATTTGTTTAGCTAGACTGACCCGTGTATTTATACTCGGGTTAGACTGAGATTTTTCAAGTTAGGTGCATTTGGACTTAGCCTATTTTGCTTCCGCATGGACTATTTAGCTTGCTCCTTTTTGTTAAATGTTTTTGTGTAGTCCTTTTTATCGTAACTCTGATATGTATTCTTTTGACTCGTCTGTATATTGTGGTTTGCTATATCACTTGACATGTATTAGTTTGTATACTCTGTCATGTCTCTGTATATGTGTATATGATGATCTACTGTTCTGTGATGTATATTGCATTTGAGTTGTTATATTCTGTTCTGATAGATCCTCCAGCCACCTATTGTTTTGTTTTAAGTATTCATTGGATATGTCGATATGCTTGTATGACAATTGTCGATGTATTCAATAGATAGTTAGAGCAAGGCTATAGATGGTCACTCCTAAACAGCGTTATTCTCCGCATTAGTCGACGGCATTACCCCGTAGTGTCCTTGGCTAGTGTGGTTATAGAGGTGGGGCGTCACAACTGGATCATAGTAAACCCATGAAAACTATGTTTAGTAAAGTTATTGGCAGGGGCCAAAAGGTTTATAATGAACCCATGAAAACTATATCTGGATTAAGTTATTGACAAAAGTCAATAGGTTCGTACTCAACCCATGAAAACTATGATTTAAGAGGAGTTATTAGAGATACCAATAGGTTCAAGGAGAACCCATGAAGTTATTTAATGAAGTTATTGGCAATGGGCCAATAGTTTCTTAGTGATCCCATGAAAACTATGAGACCAGGCAGATAATCCATTAGTTTGAAATAGGTTCTTAGTGATCCCGTGAAAACTATGAAACAGGACAGTTATTCCATAAACTATATATCGGTTATTAGTTAGCCCATGAAAACTAATAGATTAATAGTGACCCTAGAAACTATAACTATGATAGGTAGTCAAATATAAGGGGATGGAAAATCCAAGATATTTTACATTTTTGCATATCATCATAATATTATGAATTACTATGTTTTTAACCATTATGGATGTAGGAGCACATTATATGGTTATTATAAGTTTTCGATAAGATACTAGTGAGGGAAAAACCTGTTCCACCAAGCGGCGTGGCCTCACTAGATATCTAAATGGTTCAAGATGGTAGGTTATTATTCATACCAGGCTTTTTGCTAACTCGAAATTTAATGTTTTCTCCTTAAACTCTCTGGTGCTCAACTAATTTTGAGTAGTTTGAGAGTTGAGAATTTTCAAGTTCTCCTTAGACGAAAAAGCTTTCGGAGACGTGCAGGAAGCAAGAGTAATTCTTTTCTTTTCGATTCCACTCTGTTTTGATGTGAAGGAAAAGATATTTAATTGCTTATATATATACACATACTCTGATCATCCAAGCGGCATCATCATATGTCGCTCTTGGTGAATGTTATAATAATTATATTTTCTCTAAACGTGGTTCTCGAATATGGAATTATGTAATGAATCGAAATGATTTGAAATGAAGTGAGAAATTAGTTAAATAGATTTAAAATTTCTTCATATCCATGTGTTTTTGTTTTATAAATGAATCTAATATTACCACATTTGGTCAAGTATTAATAACCATGTATGAATGCAGCATTCGTAGCCGTTAGTTTTGGGACTTCAAGTTGGGGATGTTACCACGACTTTAAACAAGAATTTAAAATTTTAAAGTGGAAAAGAAATGATATTCTTAAAACTTGAAAGCTATGAAAGTTTTATAAAGCTTTGGAGAGATTTTAAAAGTGAGAATGAATGATAAAAATGACACAGAAAATTAGGAATTTGTATATATACAAATGGTAAAATAATGTTACCAAAATGACCTTAGGTACATAACCTCCACTACCTTCATGCCACCTCATCCACCTTACCTCCACTCCTCTTGCTCACGTGTGTAATCTCCCCCATCTAACCTTTATTTTAGCTAACATGCATTAATGACTTAAGTACTTAGTGTTTTTAAAGATGTGAAATGTTTTGACAACTTTCATTTTAATTTTTAAACTTAATTAAACTTCATAAAATGTCTTTTCGTATTTTAGTAATCTTAAATATAAACATATATAGTTTATATTACTAACTTACTTATAAATGAATTTTGAACATTTATACCACATAGTTTAAAACGTTTTAGACAACTTTTAAACACCAAAAAGTTGAAAATCGGAAAACGATTTTCGATCACATTTTCTATTTTTCTTTAAACTTATTATTTTTGTAAACAAATTTTGAAAAGTATTTCACCATCATTAGTTGTTATTTAAAAGGAGCATATTTGAGTTATAAAATCCATTAACTAATTATCTTAAATATCCATATTTAAAGTAGTTAATTTCCGTTTTGTTATACTCTACCCTTTAAAGAATTTCATCCTGAAAATTAGCAAGCAAGGAGATAACTCAAAATAACACAAAAAGGCATATATTACATCATAAAACCCATACAATGGATATATAGTAAGCACTCGTAGCAAAACAATGCATACACTATACATACAACAAACAATGACTATATTAACATCAATTCTGGATAGGCTTCCCTCATATGATCCACTGTCTCCTATGTACAATTTCTAGGATCACCACTCCACTGAATCTTTACAAATTTCACCATATAATTTCGCCATCTCTTCTCATCCTGATCTACAATATGAACTGGATGTCAAATCACCGTTAAGTTCAGTTTTCTCTCTAAGTCCTGTTGAATAGACAACTCCACTATTAATGATGGATCATGCACATACTTTCTCAAATGGGACATGTGGAAAACATTATGTACCCCCCTCCAACGATAACCTTTCCGAAACTCTAATTTGTTGGCAAGCAGTCCAATCCTTTCAGTAACTTTAAAAGGTCCAATACATCTTGTTGCTAACTTTCCAGTTCTTCCGAATTGAACAACTCCTTTGATTGGGGAGATCTTCGCAAATATGGAGTCTATGCCTTTAAATTACAAATCTGTTCTCTTTTATTGGCATAACTCTTTAGTCGATCCCGAGTTTCATTCATTCTTCTCTTTACTACCACAACCTTTTTGGTAGCTTCCTGGATCATATCTAGTCCATGAACTAGCCGATCTCCAATCTCAACCCAATATGCCGGTGACTTACATGGACATCCACATAGAGCTTCATAGGGTGTCACGTCAATGCTCATTTGATAACTATTAATATAGGAGAATTCCACTAAGTGAAGATGATCTTCCCCTCATCCTCTAAAATAAAAAATACGTGCCCTCAGAAGATCTTCTAAGCCTCGGTTCACCCTTTCCATTTGTCCATCAGTTTGGAGGTGGTGTGCTGTGCTCAAGCTTTGCTTTGATCCTAAAGCTACTTGCAACGCCTCCTAAAATTGACTAGCAAAGATGGGATCTCAATCACTTACAATGCTTACGTGGATCCCTTGCAATCGAATAATCTCCATCATATAAATTTCCACCAAAGAAGTTGCAGTTCTTGTCAACTTTACCAAAATAAAATGAGAACTCTTCATCAGCCGATCTACAAAAGTAAACCAGCTGTCCTCTGGTGATCGCCCCTTGTCTACTGACAGATCAAACATCTTTTGAAATATATTGAGACACCTCTCTTCATTCCTTTCCATCAAAATACCCGCTTTACATCTCGATGCATCTTAGAAACACCTGGATGGATATTCAATTTGGACTGATGATATTCAGATAAAACTTCTTGTCTAAGGCCATTGACATTAAGGACGTTGATCCTCCCATTAATATGCAAAATGCCTCGGTTATCCATCTTAAAACTTGCACACTCCCCCTCCTTAACATCCTTGATGATCATCATTAAGCGATTATCTTCGTTTTGCTTACTAGCAATCCTTTCCAATAGTGTCGGTGTAACTTCCAAGAGGGCCAAAACTACATTCCTACTTAGAGCGTCTGCCACCACATTTTTTTCCCCGGCATATAGAGAATATCCAAGTAGTAAGCTGGCAGGAACTCTAACCATCACTATTGCCTCAAGTTCAGATCCTTCTGAGTAAAAAATACTTCAGGGACTTATGATTCGTGAAGAGCTCGAACTTTTTACCAATTTAAAGAGGAAATTACAAACTAGGATCCCTAAAGATTAGAAATAAACAAAAGAGGAAAAGAAGGATTCTTACCTAGCAAGTAATGCCTTCACACCTCTAACGTAAATATTACGGCTAACAGCTCCAAGTCACGCGTTGCATAATTCTTCTCGTGAGGCTTTAACTGTCTGCTTGAATAGGCAATAACCTTTTCATGTTGCATTAACACTGCACTCAAACCAACTTTACATGTGTCCATATAAACAGTTAAACCATCTTCCTGATCAATAATTGTCAAAACAGGGGCACTGGTCAACCTTTCTTTTAACACGAGAAATGCACCCTCATATTTTGAAGTCACTCGAATTTAACAGCCTTCTTCATCAGCTTGGTTAGATGAGTAATGATCATAGAGTAATCTTTTATAAACTTTCCATAATAACTCGCTATCCCAAAAAAGCTTCTCACTTCTTTGGGAGTTTAAGATCTCTTGAAATCTTGCACGGCGGCTACCTTAGTTGGATCAACTGAAAAGCCATCTCCCGACACAATATGTCCAAGGTATCTCACTTCTTATTGCCAAAAGTGGCACTTAGAAAACTTTGCCTGAAGAATGTTTTTCCTTAACATTTCCAACACGACTTTCATATGGTGTTTGTGCTCTTCCTCAATCTTGGACTAGATAAGAATGTCATCAATGAAAACCAACACAAACTCTTTCAACACATCCCTAAAAATGCGATTCACAATATCAATGAAAAATGTAGGTGTATTGGTTAGCCCAAAAGGCATGACCAACCATTTATAGAAAAAAATTGGCGATCTAAAAGCAGTTAAGGGTATACTATCCTCCATTACCCTTAATTGATGAAAACCCGTAGCAAGGTCCATTTAGGAAAATACTCTAGCCCAATGAAGTTTTTCAAACATATCATCTATTCGGGGTAACGGATACTTATTTTGAATGGTCTACTTATTCAACTCCCTATAATCCACGCACAATCTTACAAAATCATCGGACTTGGCTATAAAAACTACTATTGATCTCCAACTTGAATAGCTTAGTCTAATCAATCCTCTTTTTAACAAATCATCAGTTTGACTTATTAACTCCAGCTTCTCTCTCGGGGCCATATTACATAGAGGTTGAATGATAGGTCTTTTGCTAGGAACTAAATCAATATGAAATTTAATTTCCTAACAAAGAAGATCACGGCTAACTGGCTCAAAAATATCAGGATATCTTTTAACAAAGTCTATCAAACCTAATTCTTACTAAGATTATTTTAAGGCATACAAGAAACTACTTATATGTTTGCTATGTTTCTTACAAATTATATATCTCCATAATTAGGTTTCCACGCTATCCTACTCTTTACGCGGTCCAGAAAAGCATCCATATCTTGACAACCAATTCGTACTCAGTATACATCAAACCCCTTAAAATCCAAGATAAATAGGTCACAAAAGAAATAATGTTTTCGAAAATCAATTTGTTCACAAATCAATCATAGAATACTTATACTACCTATGGGGTTGGACACACAAAAAAGGGTTTCTACAAAAATTAGGATAAATTGTAACATATCTACCAATTCTTTAGAGATAAAACTATTCAATGCACTGGTATCAAACAAAACATGAACTAAAATACTGTTATTCCGAGGCTTCTTTCCCTTTTACATCCTCGGAAGTTAAGGGCTCATCATTAATAGCGTAACCTTAATCCATTAACCCTCTTTAATAGTGTGCGGTCCTTAACCATGTGTCCAGGTTGGTGGTAATTATAGCAAAGTGTCTTTTGGACCATTGGAGAGATAGCCTTCGCCTATTGACAGTGTGTTGAAATATGCCACTTTTTCTTACAATTGTAACAAACAACTTCTTGATACTTGTTTGCCCGATCTTCTCCTATTGGCTTTCCATTACCTTGCTTCTTTTTATAGTTTAGATTAAGCTTCCTTTTGTTTGGGTTAATTGTATAGCCACAGGGAGCTGCTGTTGCTGGTATCTTATTCAAAAGCACTTTAAACCTTAAGGCCATGTCCACCAAATCTACAAATGATTCCTTCACATGAACGGTCATCTTTTCATGGAACTCTTCTCTCATACCCAATACGAACATCTCATTTTTCTTCAGTGGGGTTTCAATAAGTCTATGACCGAAACATGATAGCTCATTAAACTTCGTCTCATTTTCAGCCACCGATAGGTCTCCCTGCCTGAGATCCATGAAACTTCTATATAGTCGAGTTTTGCCTGCAACTGGCATGTATTGGTCTTCTAATATTTCTTTGAATCTAGCCCATGAGAATTCATCTTTTGAAACATTTTCCATGATGCCAAGAACCATTTATGATCATCAGAGACGTCGAAACCATTGAAAATCTTCCCATATGACCATAGCCAAGCTTGTGTATCAATGACAGATTCGACATCCTTGAAAGGTTTTCCTTTAGATTTGTGAAATCTTGGCATTGAACTGTGAAGTTTACTCGAGGATGCACTGGGGCTGCTTCTTCCATTATCCCAACCCTTCTAATATTTGGGGTTTGACCATTTATGGTTGTTGTGCTACTGTTTTCCCTTCCTTGTCCCCTTCCTGTACTCATTCTTACTACCTAAATAAAGTAAGATTTCTTTAGAATACATAGACTATCTTAGGAAAAAGGGCATAAAACCAAAAGTAGAAGTGCTGATCAGAACAACGCGAAAATGCACTCTCAAAGACTGAACTCTTTCTAGGGTACTACTAACCCTAGCTCTAATGAGTTAACACCAACCAAGGCCTAGGTGTTCGCTCAACCCGAGTTCTGATACCAAGTGTGATGGTCTGCCTTTCTTACATCCAAAGACAACACTTAATACATCATTGGTATTCATGTATCGATCATCTAAGTGTTCGAAAGATAGGCCGTGGGGTAAAGAAAATAAAAGGTAAGGAAATAAACACAAATTTTTCTCACAGCATCATAGTTACATATACATCTTCATATAATAGTACATATGGTTACTCCAAAATGTTGCATCAAAGTTACAACAAGTACCGGTCACATTTTCTATTATTCTTTGAACTAATTATTTTTATAAACAAATTTTGAAAATTATTTCACCGTCATTAGTTATTCTTTAAATGGAGTTTATTTGAGATATAAAATCTATTAATTAATTATTAAACTATATTTTAAATATCCATATTTAAAGTGGTTAATTTTCGGGTCGTTGCATGTTATGTTTACATTCAAGGGTGATTCCAAAAGAACTAAGAGTAAATAAGAAGTCAAGGCACATTCTTCAAGAGTTCCACCTGATATGGGAATTTATCGGCAATATAGAAGTTCTGATTAAAGAGCACACACTAAAGACAACGTAGCAATCCATTAATGAAGATCCTGGCTTAATTAGTTCTAAGCAAACTGATTGAAGGAATGTGATTGAGAATCCATAGTTGGCTACAGTGCAAGTGGGAAATTGACAGTTTGAGGGGTATGCCCTAGGGGCAATTAGCAATTTATTGTAAATTATTAACTCTCTACTAAATTCTCTTTCAAAATAAACTGTGTTTGTATTCTGTTATATACTTGTCATACTATGATATATTAATTAAATACACTACAACAAAAAAGCCTATGATAGGGCACAAAAACACTATAATAACCTATAATAGCAGTTTAATAAATGTTGTATATCGACACGATACAAAAGATATTGGAATATTTATAACACAAAAAACACTATAAAATGTTTATTTTTAATGGCGCTTTTTATCCCCTATTGTAAGCTTTTTTATAGCTATTATGTGTTTTCTTTACTTATATAGTGCAAGAAACTGCTATAAAATCCGATAGTAGGGTTTAATAAACATTATATATCGACATGTTATATTAGATATTAGACTACTTATAAACACAAACAAGTGTTGTTAAATTATTTACTTTTGACAATGCTCTTTGTCCGCTATTGTAAGCATTCTATAGTATTATATCAGCTTTATGGTTTTATTTTATGCGTTTTTATAATATGTTGCATCCCTATAAATTACAATAGACAATACCATATCAAAATGGTGTATTAAGAATATATCTAAAAACAAATGACCATTTAAAAATTAAATAATTATAATGATAATAAACGTAAGGATGCAACACATTATATTAAACATAACCAAATATGCGCACACATAATATCCTACAGTTTTAGCTATATAATATTCCATTGTATATTTTAAGCATAAACCAAAAAATAAAAGCCAATGGTTCACTAAACCAAGTAGATAAAAAGACGGAATATCCCAAATCTTTCATTCTCACAATAGCAAATGAAATGAATATCTACATTAGAAATGAATATGAATAAAATTGGAAAATGATGTATCTATAACGAGTGAAACTATAAATGTGGAGACTTAGTTAATTGAAACAAAATCGGTTAATATTATATAATTTATTATTATTATAAACTTAGTTAATTTTCATAAACTTAGTTAATCTATTATTATTATAAACTTATTTAATTTTTATTGAAGCTAATTTTATAAACTTGGTTAATTTATTATTATAATTAATATTATTGTCATTATTAATTATTATTATATAAATTTAGTTAGTTTTTATAAAACTTATTTATTAGGTTAATATTTTAAATTATTATCATTAGCAGTAGTATTATAATTATTATAACAGTAGTTAATTTTTTGATAAAACTTATAGTTAATTTATTATTATTATTATAAACTTTTAAATTTTTACAAAACTTAGTTAGCTTGATTAATACTTCATAATTTATTATTATTATTATTGTAATAACTCGTAAATCCATACCCCTTCGAGTCGACAATATTCCCCATCAGTTCAACTCAAATTGGATGGAAATACGAATCATTTGGATTAAAGAAGAAAAGAGATAGAAGAATAAATAGAAAACAACATCAGAATCTCACAATCACAGCGGAATAATATATGATAGTTAAACGACCGATCTTTATACAAAAAGAACTATATCTTTTTAATACATTACATCAACAGAATACAACACAATCAATAGCAAAATACTGGATAGTTATATTAACGTGTCCTCACAAAAGCTGAATATACAGCTTATACTGCATAGTGGAATATATATCAAGTACGTGTGATACGTCTCGCCATCTAGCTCGTCTTCTGAGCTCCACAGCATCCTATCCTGTATCCTATAATACTCGGTCTAACCCGAGCATTATAGTGAAATAACATTCGAGTCAGTCTGGAAAACTAGAGAGAGAAAACACACTCAATTGGATTATTAAAGTTTTGAAAATCCTTTGAAACCAAAGGTATCTCGTAAGACATTGCCACAAACAAACATGTTGGGTTTTTACCTTACGATAACCAAAACATTTTTTTAAATGAAATCCGTCTGATATTATAATAGTGTCTATAGAAAGTAAAATAGAATCTAGCTGAAATGCTTGCATCTCACGTTTCAACATAGTTGGACACAATAAAAACCGTACAAGCGCTTATTGGAGATTGGATTCCATACAATGGTAGAGCTACTGGGGTAGCGCCCATCACAGTACCTGGCTTAGATCAGTGTACAAGGACCCCTCCCGATCTCCTACAATACAAGACCGGAGCTACCCCTTACTGGATAGTCCGAATAATATCACCCTGCGGTTGGGATCAGCAACGACCCACACAGCCGAAATAAATAGGGACATCTGATAGGGATGACATTATTCTTAATTGGTTGCTAGCCACTTAGCCTTGCCGCATCTTCCCTGTTTTAGCCATTCCCGATTGATGAGGCTTGAGGCTATGCATTACCTTTTTAGCACACATTCACTTAGAATGCTCACCGTCCTCCTGACGATGGTCTGATAGCATTCATCCATACAAGTTGCCCTGGGTCTGGACAAACCGAATCACCATCTTCATCATCTTCACGGTATTCATTCGCTACGTTCGAACCGGATCAAAGTAGTTTTCGGGTAATTAAACCCGATATCGGACTCTTCGAAACGATCAATGCATTGGTTAATATTGATAGTCGGTTATTTAACTATGAAATTTAAACAATCATCCAACCAATTGTTTATCCCACAGAAAAGCACCAAGTCTTAATAATTTAGATTTTTATAATTTAAAATCCCTTTACCCAAAAATGTATGTGTAAAACGTTTGAAATAAAACTACTTAAATCACTTTATTCAAAATATTAGTTATAAAATTCTACAATAATTTTCCAAATACAAACTTTAGCCAAAAACTGTTTTTAAATAAAACTATTGTATAAAATATTAATACTTAATAATTATCTTTTTAAATCATAATATTAATTTAATCTTTAAGATAATTACTACTATGATTAATTTAATAAATATTTATTTTAAAAAAATTTAAACAATTTAAATAATAAATTTCTCTAAAAACATTCTTCTTTAAAACATCTTTTAAAACTTCTAATTTATACTTAAAAACCTTCTTTAGAAAATATACTTAACCTTTCAAGAAAATACACTTTCCATTCCAATACAACCGTTTAATAAATTACAAATTCTTCTCGATTTATTTCCGGTTTAATTTACGTCCCAAACCCGTAAATTACTTTTCCACACTTTTAAAAAAAACACTATTTATTTTTAAAAACATATCACCCTTTCCTTTTGATTTCCTACCGTGAATTTATACTTCTAAATTATTCACTGAAAAATATTTCATTTTATTTATAAACCCCATGTATAAATTCCATAATCTCATTCTCCTTTAATCACCGTTTCAACACTTAGTCGGTTTTCAAATCGATTTCCAAAATTAACTCCATTTTAAAATAAATTCTTTTACTTACCCAAATTTATTCCAAAACCCATTAATTCCATATTCAATTCTTTATTTATGATTTAAAATCTTATTTTAAACTGAAATATCCATTTCATTCTTTATTCAAAATTCTACCTTTTATTTCTTCCCAATCATTTTAAATCTTAAAATTTAAATATAAAATCCTTTAATTCTTAGGCAATACCACTTAAGTCTCCAAAACTCTTTTAATTTCATTTATTTGAAATCTCTCTTTATTTCATACCCATAATTTAATTAATAGAATTTAAAATCAAACTTTTATTCTTTTCCAAATTCATTCTTTTAGTTTATCTAAAAGTAGTTTACTTCATATTTCTCTCTTTATATCTCTTTTCAAAATCAAATCTTCTATATTTTTCATATATTCAAATACCCAAAATATGTTCAGCAAAATCCATAGCATTCCATACTTCGAATTTCCAATAACATCTATCACGGATAATCAATCAATTATATCACAGACTATGAAAAAAATTTCAATATTTTGAGGAATCCAGTTGGATCCCACCAACCTATTTTCCTACATTTACAGATGGTAGTCAACAAATAAAATACCAAATCCCACTTCGAGAGGGACATCGCGGTATAAAGGGTCATCCACTATTGTGTAGGACGCATAGAGTCACATCCGCTATATAATGCGGGAATATCAATCAATCTAATATATATTACTATGTATAATATCGCATCCAGACTGATAATAATTCATCAATTCAAGCAATCGACCAATAATTTAAATTTTAACTATTTAAACTAACCAATAATCCAGACGTGAGTGAGATCAACTCACCTTTGACTTTGAATTTGCAATCCAACCCAAACCAGCTATTTTCTTCACGATGTTGGACCTTTTACAAATGTTGTACAATTTATTAATATTTGAACCAATCGAATAATCAATCACCATTAATATTCATTTTAAACTTAAATCTATTGAGTTAATAAAATTCCAATTTTTACTTTACTACTAAATTCCTGATAACAAATTAAATGAATAGTTTTCAAACTTACTTATCATTAGATTAAAATGTTCAAAATAATTTAACCATCGCGTAACACTCATGAATTTTTAAACACTCGATTTTAATATGATTTATAGTATATATATATACATATATATATCACCATATTGTCTATTTAATATTTATCAGTCAGATTTAAAACGTGGATATAATCATTATATTTTTTCAAATATATATATATATATATATATGTGTGTGTGTGTGTGTGTGTGTATGTATGTATGTATGTATATTGGTTAAATAGAATAAAATAAAAATAAAAAGAAACAAGAATGCTACCTTACCGCATATATAATAATTACTTTTTTAACTTTATATATATAATTTTTCCCAATCTATATATACAAAACTGTAATCTTCTTCCTTTGTAAATATATGTGTTATTAAATTGAATTAAGGATCCAATATTTATACCTTATAGCCTCCGCCCTCTCATCGCCACACAACTCTATACTCCACGCCATTGCTGTCTCCATCGCGACCCCACCAAATCTCCGCGACGTCGCCCAGCTTCCATCGAACTTGCGTGAACCACCTCGGTCGCCCCATCACCTAAGACCCATCGCTCCCATACTCCACGCCACTCTCCTCCTCTCAGACCTGTAACGACCCAGATTTTTAGTAATTAAAATTTGAATATTTAATTAATTTTAAATATTAATAAGTGAATTTATAAGTCAAATAAATTTTTATTTGAATTATTGGATTTAATTGAATAATTAAATCGATAATTTAATAGGTTAAATTATGGAAATAATTGAAAATTGAGTTAAATATGATTGTAAATGATTTGTAAAATTTTATTTTATCATGTTAGAGTTAGAACGATATTTTAGAACTTTTAAAATCGAATTAAGAGTTAAATTGTGAAAATTGAATATTTTAATATTAAAATCGACCAGTGAAAATAGTCAATTTTTGAACAGTCGCAAAATTGAACGAAACCAGTTCCACTGGATCCGTAATAGTTAGTTATTACCGGATTTCAATTTTCGTGTCAA
This sequence comes from Allium cepa, assembly GCA_030765085.1. Classification (NCBI taxonomy): domain Eukaryota; kingdom Viridiplantae; phylum Streptophyta; class Magnoliopsida; order Asparagales; family Amaryllidaceae; genus Allium; species Allium cepa. The sequence goes on along the minus strand of CM060946.1, from coordinate 72,195,201 downwards.
TCGGAGCTATCGTTTGATCGTAGCAGCTCGAAACGCATCGATTTATTTTTAATTTTAATTTGGCGAGTTAAAATAGCCATTTTTCAAAAAGTCTCGGATTTCGACGAAACTAGTTTCATCGGATCCATAATGTGATATTATTGTAAGGTTTCAAATTTCGTGTCAATTGGATTTACCGTTTGTCCGGTACAAATTAAAACGCCTAGAAATCGATTTAAATCGGTTTAATTTAAATTGAGCGTTTATAGCCATAACTCGCACAGATGTCCGAATTAGCTTTCGAAACCTATTCCATTGTGTCCGGAACGCGGGATAAACCCTAGAAACGTCGGTCACGGCGCGTAAATTGGAGTTCGGAATTCCCGGATGAATAGTGTTTTGAATAATTTCCTATAAATAACCCCTCACAAATAAAAAAAAAAAATTAAACTCTAAACCCTAGCCAGCCGCCGTTCACCCTCAATCAATGGCCGAAAACAACCAAATTTCTTCCCTTGATTTCGTCAAATCCGTTCATTAATTCAAGGAAAGTTCAACATGGAAGTTGTAGGGGACGACGAGGGCTTCACATCTATACGGCGGTGATCAACTATCGAGTGTCGTGGTGGCCAGAAATTGATGGCAAAGGCGCCTGTTTCACGCACGTCGTTCGAGACTGGATGGTGACCAAGCCTTACCGCTTTCGAGGCGAAGGGAGGTTCGGCGACGAGCTTTCAGGTGATGTTGGTCGATCGTCCTCAAACGAAAGGAGGTGGTCGCAATAATTCGCAAGAAGGAGGCGGCCGATGGGTTTCACCGTGTATTGTTTACTGGAGAGGATAGTGTTGCGTGTAACGGCCCTGATTTGCAGGGGAGAATCCAACGGTGATGATTTTGTTTAGGTATAAAAATATAAAATATGTTGTAAATTTTATATAAACAGATTCGTGTAAGTTCAAATATTCATATCTTTTTCATACGAGGTCGAAAACGCGCGAAACCAGTTGCGTTGGAATCGTATGGACGAGCACTACGCGATGAAATTGGATTGGAGTCGTTTGGAGTTAGTGAAAATTTTGGGTAAAATTAAACGTCCGCTTAATTTTATTCGAAATAAATCGCTAAAACGAAATTGAAATCAAGGTGAGAACATCTCACTCAATCGAATCGGTTTCGATTTTATTTTAAATAGTTAGATTTAAAATATTTGAATGTAAGTTTGAATGATGATTGTTATCTATTGATTGTTAAAATAGACATTATACGCCGTTAGTAAGCGGATGTTATTTATTAAAAACATATACCGCGAATATTTCATAAACAGTGAAATTGGTATTATATATAGTAGCAATATATATATATATATATTGGCATATGTATATATTGGAGTTATTGATTTCTCGCATTTTTTGTTTAGCAGATGAGACCCTATTACGCCGTTATTAAGCGGATAATATTTTAAATCCCATATACCGCGATGATTTCGTACTGGAGCGAAATTGGTATTGTGCTAATGTTTGTGGATGCAGGAAAACAGGTTGGAGGGATCCAACTGGATTCCTCAACAGTATTTATTTGATTTTGGATATTTTGATATTCGTTGATTATCATACCGATATATGATATCGTTGTTGTCGTGATTGACTATTTGGTATGTAGCATCATTGGACCAAATTTGGAATTTTAAAATGATTTTAAAAGTGATTTTTGAAAATATACTATATGTTTGGAATTTGATCTATTTTAAATAAATAAACGTTATAATTTTTAAAGTTATAAAAATTATGATTTTTGAGAAAAATAGTTAAAAACTGATTTTTGAGAATATGATGCTAATGATTTTATAAAATAGTTTAATCGGGATTTTAGGATTTATTGTGAAAAGTTTAAAATATGGGATTTATAAAATTTAATTTTTTTTTTATGAATCAAAATGGTGAAATAATAAAGGAGATTAAAGACGTTTTAAAAGAATAATATAAATTGAATTATATTAAGAGATTTATAAATGGATATTTATAAATTGAAATATTGACATTATAAAACGAGTTTTTATAAGTGTTTGAATGAAGTGAAAATGAATTTCATAAATGAATGAAATTTATGGAATTATAAACGGTGAAGTTATAAATGGAATTTTATAAACAGTAGGTTTATAAAATTTGTAAGGATATTAAAAGAATAGATTTGGGTGAATAAATAAATCTTATAAGTTATAAGATTTATAATTGTGAAGTTTAAAGGAACGATTTTTGCAAACAAATAAATTTTTAAGTATTTAACTTATAACATGAATTTTGTTTTATAATTGAGTTATAAATTGAATAGGTTAATAAAGGAATTTATAAACGTTGTTTTATAAATTCGTAAACGACTTATCTTGATAAGTAAATTGTTGAAACCTATAAATGAAGTTATATTCACGTTTTGACTGTGAATAATCCTTTGAAATAAAATGAATAAAAGAATGAAATTGATTAACGTAGTATATTCACGTTTTTGAATAGTGAATAATATGTTAAAGAATTGTTTAGAATGTGATATTTTGAACTAAATTAAAACGATCTAACGATGTTTTAAAATGTGTTGAGATTCGAAACCATAGATTTCAACATTTATTGTTGAAATAGACGTTTTCGAGAAATAGAAGGAAATAGTGGACTATAACACTGTTGTTATAGTAAATGATTTTCGAAAGGAAATGTTTTGCATAGTATTGGGATTTATATATCTATTTTAATTTCGAATCCCTATACTAGTGATTTTGGGTTGTCGTAACGATGTTTTACGCAACATTCGTTTTGGCCCAAATAAATATGTTTAAGAGAATGATTTCCTTAAAGAATGAAATATATACTTAATCTCGACTTAAGTATATTGAATATTTTCCAAGTGTTGAAAATAAATAAAATTTGTGAATTACTTATGAATAAATAAGTATGGAAATGTTTTTCCAATATAAAGTGAATATTAGAGAATTTATCTTTTTGAAGATAAATTGAAATGAATAATTGAAATCATATATGCATGGATATTGTGAAAATATAAATTCACTATGGAATTTATAAAAGGAAGTGGAATTTGTTTAAAAATCAATATTGATTTATTTTTGAAGTGTGAAATTATATATCTAGTAAAGATATTTTGGAAAATAAATAATTTGGAAAATTATTTGGAATCCGGTGATGTGTGCATACCCATTGATAGTTCAATAACTGACTATCAATATTTCCCTTTGAATGGGTATTTGATGTGAATTGTTTGAATTTGAATGCCACACTTATTTTTGAATAAGCGCTCACTATTCGGGTTAACCGGGAAAGGACCATGGGGTCGTATAACCCATTCCGAATATGTGATACGTCGTTGTGAATTGCATTTGAAGATCGGTGTTGAAGACCGAGTATTTGCGAAAGCGATAGGATGACCTATCGATTGTCTCTGCACTGGGTAGCTCCTGGTATAGAGATTTCCTTAAGTGATGGGAAATTCGATCGGGATTGTGAATACCCGGATTGCAAGGGCTTCGTAAGAAGTGCCTTCGGTTTTGTTCGAGCCCGGAACAGGCTTGTATGGATTGTATGTCTGACGTTACAAATTGAGATATAAAGCAGATTTCTTTCAAATATATTTCTGTCGGTGGCAAAGAATTTATTCTTTTAGCTTAACACCCTTCTCTGAGACGTACGAGCTCAGAGGTTATGTAGTTGAATGTTATCAGCGATATATTCCCAATTTGGTAATGTGATATACTGAGTGTTGCTGTAAATGATCATTGTGTTGATTATTTGGGATAGGATCGTTTATTTGATCGTCTATCCTAGTGATCATTTCTATGATCATTTGTTGACCCAAAGCATGGCTTTTGTATAAAGTATGTTTTTGTGGACGTGACTTCGTCGAGCCTCACACCCCGTGAATGGTCAAAACAGGAAAGAAGCAGCAAGGTTATGAGGGGTAGCGCCCTTTAGGATGTGTGCATTTCCTTCTGGAAAAGGGTGGTATCATGGTATGGAGCCCAGATACTTACTCATGTTGAAAACACTTTATGATTGTGTGAATTGATTGCGAGCGCTCGGTGAAAGGTCCCAAAGGACCGGGGGATGGCATATTCGGTCAGTTTTTACTCAGTTAGGGGTAACCCGGCCTTGTGTTGGTAGAGATCCGATTTGGTTCTCGGGGATGTCCATCCAGAGGCATTCTCATGTGGCAATGGGAAGTTCCTTGGCCTGATCATTCGTTGGAAATCCAAAGAAACAATACGAGACTTGTACGGTTTTAGTTGTAGAACCTGCCATTTAATATGGTAGCTATAGTAAGCATACTATAATGGTACCTATGCTGGCTAAGATTTATATTCTACCTTCGAAATGATTTTCTCTACACTATGCACTAGTAATAATATCAAATGTTCTTTTTAATACGTATCAAGCATCTTTGACTATCATAAGGAGAAATCTCCTCCAAGTCTGCGTTTGCATTTTGTGTGTGGCAGGAGGTCTTATGGTAGTCTCATTTTTAAAAAGCATTGCGAATTGACTTTAAAAATATTCCTCTATTTTGATTTTTAAAGATAAATAAACTGTTTTGAGTTCTCACACCAGTCACATGACTAACTTGGAGTTTATTGTTTTCCTTCCTAAACTCTGGGTGCCCACCAATTTCCACACGGGCAGTTAAAAGTTAGGTTTATCAGGATTTTCTGGATATTCTGGAGTTGCTGGAGGCAAGATGGATGACATGGCGTATTATTATGTATAGTATTTCTTTTTCCGCTGCATTGTTTGATGTTGTTTGTTGTTGTACACTCTGATGATATGATGTAAAGTATAAAATGTAATAACTGATATAGTTCTTTGTTTAAAGATTATTCATTATTTATTATATGTTGTTCCGCTGCGAATTGTGAGATTCTGATGTTGTTTTGTTTCTTTTCTGTTCCGTTCTATTCTCTTTTTCTTCTATTTTAAAATGTTCTATTTTCCTTTCTCTCTATCTTTCCTATCTTCCTTCTCTCTTCTTCTTTCTTTTTCCTTTCTTAAATTTTTCTTAAACCTCAGTGTTCGGTTTTCCGTCGTTCGATTGCTCGGCAGTCGATAAAGTGAGTATCGATGTTGAATTTTCGGAAGACGAAGAATCGGGTCCTGACAATGTGGTATCAGAGCATATGGTTAAGCGACAACCATGGTTCTGTTGGGTATTTCTCATTAGAGATAGAGTCAGTAGTACTCTAGAATGAGTTTGAGTGTAATAATAGCTATGAGAGCGTATTTGTTAGTGAATATATACAATTGTTTTATATTGTGATGATTGGTTTATTGAGTGGCATATGAACTTTCGTCAGCGTGGTCCGCAAGACTATGCCGAAGGGGTTTCTAAACACTTGAATAGAACAATTCGACATAATATTGTTTTAAAATTGGGTAAATGAAATAATTTTTGCCTTGATTATATTTTATATATAAAGAAATAATTTTTCAAAATTATTAAAGTATATAAGTGGATTGTTTAGTTGTTTGAATAATCTAAATTGAAGAATAATTGTATAAGTAAAAAGAATTATAAGAGTTAAATTATAATTAAAGTGATTTACAATTGTGGAATAAACTTATATATATAAGAAGTGAAACTATATGAATATGAGTTGAAATAAAAAATGAATTTAAAGTTAAATAGAATATAACTTAGGAGATGTTGAATGAAGTTGATATTGGAATCAAAGTAAAATAATAAAGTGAAGTGATAAATATAAACTTGAGTTATATAAATGAAATTCAACTTTAGAAATTGAATTGAATGAATGGATCGAATGATAATCAATTAAATGTAAATTTAAGTTGATATGGAATAAATGAATATAAGTGTTAATTCATTAAAATCTAATGTTATTGGAAGTTGAAAGATTGAATGGAAATCAATTTAATTGAACTAATTGAAAGTGATGGTGTTAAAACCAAATTGAATGAATATAAGCAAAGGAATTTGGTTGTAATTAATATACATTGGTTGTTATATGGTTGTTAGTTGATTGTATATAATTCATTAAGAATTAATGAAATTGAAAGCTAAAGGAATTGAATTCAAATTAGAAGTAAATAAATTTGAATAGAATTGAATTTGAATTGGAAGTGAACCAACTTGAATATGAATTAGTGAATATAAACTAATTGAAAATGAATGTTAGTAAGAACATCCACTGTTAATAAATCAAATATGATTTAAATTTAAAACCCAATTCATTGAATATTAATGAGAATATGAATGAATATTAATTGGTTATGGATGATAGTTGGTTGATGGTTGAATATATATTGCTATTGGATGCATTTGCTATGTGACATATATAGTTAGTATGTTGCTATATGTTGTATATTGATACTATTGTCTATATACATGTTCTCATGTTGTTTGTTGAGTGATTAGTAGGTGCGGATCGCGTTTGCTTCGCATTTGGAGCTCGCTTTCGCGCTATATTAGCCGTATATGCTTGTTAATAAAATATAAGGTACATATCTCGGATTACATACCGTACTTTTACATTTTTTCCCTTCGGGATGCCTCATTACTTGATGAGAAGTATATTTGTGATATATATACTGTCATTTTTTTTCCGGATCGAGCCGCGCAAAGGAGACTATGGCGAATTTTTCCGAAAATATAAGGCGTTAGAAAAAATTTGAGAAAATTGGGAAAATTTTGAAAACTTTAACTTTGATTTGGAATTGAAAGTTAAACATTAGTAGTTGTTTTTGAAAAGATAACTAAGTGTGATTTGAAAACTTAGTAAAGTATTATAAGAAGTTTAACTATGGATTTATGGAAAATTAATAAATTCTATAACTTTTCTTACTTGTTAATTTCGAGGACGAAATTCTTTTAAGTGGGGAAGATTGTAACGACCCAGATTTTTAGTAATTAAAATTTGAATATTTAATTAATTTTAAATATTAATAAGTGAATTTATAAGTCAAATAAATTTTTATTTGAATTATTGGATTTAATTGAATAATTCAATCGATAATTTAATAGGTTAAATTATGGAAATAATTGAAAATTGAGTTAAATATGATTGTAAATGATTTGTAAAATTTTATTTTATCATGTTAGAGTTAGAACGATATTTTAGAACTTTTAAAATCGAATTAAGAGTTAAATTGTGAAAATTGAATATTTTAATATTAAAATCGACTAGTGAAAATAGTCAATTTTTGAACAGTCTCAGAATTGAACGAAACCAGTTCCATTGGATCCGTAATAGTTAGTTATTACCGGATTTCAATTTTCGTGTCAATCGGAGCTATCGTTTGATCGTAGCGCTCGAAACGCATCGATTTATTTTTAATTTTAATTTGGCGAGTAAAATAGCCATTTTTCAAAAAATCTCGAATTTCGACGAAACCAGTTTCAACGGATCCGTAATGTGATATTATTGTAAGGTTTCAAATTTCGTGTCAATTGGATTTACCGTTTGTCCGGTACAAATTAAAACGCCTAGAAATCGATTTAAATCGGTTTAATTTAAATTGAGCGTTTATAGCCATAACTCGCACAGATGTCCGAATTAGCTTCCGAAACCTGTTCCATTGTGTCCGGAACGCAGGATAAACCCTAGAAACGTCGGTCACGGCGCGTAAATCGGAGTTCGGAATTCCCGGATGAATAGTGTTTTGAATAATTTCCTATAAATAACCCCTCACAAATAAATAATAAAAAAAAAAACTCTAAACCCTAGCCAGCCGCCGTTCACCCTCAATCAACGGCCGAAAACAACCAAATTTCTTCCCTTGATTTCGTCAAATCCGTTCATTAATTCAAGCAAAGTTCAACATGGAAGTTGTAGGGGACGACGAGGACTTCACATCTATACGGCGGTGATCAACTATCGAGTGTCGTAGTGGCCAGAAATTGATGGCAAAGGCGCCGGTTTCGCGCACGTCGTTCGAGACTGGATGGTGACCGAGCCTTACCGCTTTCGAGGCGAAGGGAGGTTCGGCGACGAGCTTTCAGGTGATGTTGGTCGATCGTCCTCAAACGAAAGGAGGTGGTCGCAATAATTCGCAAGAAGGAGGCGGCCGATGGGTTTCACCGTGCATTGTTTACTGGAGAGGATAGTGTTGCGTGTAACGGCCCTGATTTGCAGGGGAGAATCCAACGGTGATGATTTTGTTTAGGTATAAAAATATAAAATATGTTGTAAATTTTATATAAATAAATTCGTGTAAGTTCAAATATTCATATCTTTTTCATACGAGGTCGAAAACGCGCGAAACCAGTTGCGTTGGAATCGTATGGACGAGCACTACGCGATGAAATTGGATTGGAGTCGTTTGGAGTTAGTGAAAATTTTGGGTAAAATTAAACGTCCGTTTAATTTTATTCGAAATAAATCGCTAAAACGAAATTGAAATCAAGGTGAGAACTTCTCACTCAATCGAATCGGTTTCGATTTTATTTTAAATAGTTATATTTAAAATATTTGAATGTAAGTTTGAATGATGATTGTTATCTATTGATTGTTAAAATAGACATTATACGCCGTTAGTAAGCGGATGTTATTTATTAAAAACATATACCGCGAATATTTCATAAACAGTGAAATTGGTATTATATATAGTAGCAGTATATATATATTGGCATATGTATATATTGGAGTTATTGATTTCCCGCATTTTTTGTTTAGCGGATGAGACCCTATTACGCCGTTATTAAGCGGATAATATTTTAAATCCCATATACCGCGATGATTTCGTACTGGAGCGAAATTGGTATTGTGCTAATGTTTGTGGATGCAGGAAAACAGGTTGGAGGGATCCAACTGGATTCCTCAACAGTATTTATTTGATTTTGGATATTTTGATATTCGTTGATTATCATACCGATATATGATATCGTTGTTGTCGTGATTGACTATTTGGTATGTAGCATCACTGGACCAAATTTGGAATTTTAAAATGATTTTAAAAGTGATTTTTGAAAATATACTATATGTTTAGAATTTGATCTATTTTAAATAAATAAACGTTATAATTTTTAAAGTTATAAAAATTATGATTTTTGAGAAAAATAGTTAAAAACTGATTTTTGAGAATATGATGCTAATGATTTTATAAAATAGTTTAATCGGGATTTTAGGATTTATTGTGAAAAGTTTAAAATATGGGATTTATAAAATTTAATTTTTTTTTTTATGAATCAAAATGGTGAAATAATAAAGGAGATTAAAGACGTTTTAAAAGAATAATATAAATTGAATTATATTAAGAGATTTATAAATGGATATTTATAAATTGAAATATTGACATTATAAAACGAGTTTTTATAAGTGTTTGAATGAAGTGAAAATGAATTTCATAAATGAATGAAATTTATGGAATTATAAACGGTGAAGTTATAAATGGAATTTTATAGACAGTAGGTTTATAAAATTTGTAAGGATATTAAAAGAATAGATTTGGGTGAATAAATAAATCTTATAAGTTATAAGATTTATAATTGTGAAGTTTAAAGGAATGATTTTTGCAAACAAATAAATTTTAAGTATTTAACTTATAACATGAATTTTGTTTTATAATTGAGTTATAAATTGAATAGGTTAATAAAGGAATTTATAAACGTTGTTTTATAAATTCGTAAACGACTTATCTTGATAAGTAAATTGTTGAAACCTATAAATGAAGTTATATTCACGTTTTGACTGTGAATAATCCTTTGAAATAAAATGAATAAAAGAATGAAATTGATTAACGTAGTATATTCACGTTTTTGAATAGTGAATAATATGTTAAAGAATTGTTTAGAATGTGATATTTTGAACTAAATTAAAACGAGCTAACGATGTTTTAAAATGTGTTGAGATTCGAAACCATAGATTTCAACATTTATTGTTGAAATAGACGTTTTCGAGAAATAGAAGGAAATAGTGGACTATAACACTGTTGTTATAGTAAATGATTTTCGAAAGGAAATGTTTTGCATAGTATTGGGATTTATATATCTATTTTAATTTCGAATCCCTATACTAGTGATTTTGGGTTGTCGTAACGATGTTTTACGCAACATTCGTTTTGGCCCAAATAAATATGTTTAAGAGAATGATTTCCTTAAAGAATGAAATATATACTTAATCTCGACTTAAGTATATTGAATATTTTCCAAGTGTTGAAAATAAATAAAATTTGTGAATTACTTATGAATAAATAAGTATGGAAATGTTTTTCCAATATAAAGTGAATATTAGAGAATTTATCTTTTTGAAGATAAATTGAAATGAATAATTGAAATCATATATGCATGGATATTGTGAAAATATAAATTCACTATGGAATTTATAAAAGGAAGTGGAATTTGTTTAAAAATCAATATTGATTTATTTTTGAAGTGTGAAATTATATATCTAGTAAAGATATTTTGGAAAATAAATAATTTGGAAAATTATTTGGAATCTGGTGATGTGTGCATATCCATTGATAGTTCAATAACCGACTATCAATATTTCCCTTTGAATGGGTATTTGATGTGAATTGTTTGAATTTGAATGCCACACTTATTTTTGAATAAGCGCTCACTATTCGGGTTAACCGGGAAAGGACCATGGGGTCGTATAACCCATTCCGAATATGTGATACGTCGTTGTGAATTGCATTTGAAGATCGGTGTTGAAGACCGAGTATTTGCGAAAGCGATAGGATGACCTATCGATTGTCTCTGCACTGGGTAGCTCCTGGTATAGAGATTTCCTTAAGTGATGGGAAATTCGATCGGGATTGTGAATACCCGGATTGCAAGGGCTTCGTAAGAAGTGCCTTCGGTTTTGTTCGAGCCCGGAACAGACTTGTATGGATTGTATGTCTGACGTTACAAATTGAGATATAAAGCAGATTTCTTTCAAATATATTTCTGTTGGTGGCGAAGAATTTATTCTTTTAGCTTAACACCCTTCTCTAAGACGTACGAGCTCAGAGGTTATGTAGTTGAATGTTATCAGCGATATATTCCCAATTTGGTAATGTGACATGCTGAGTGTTGCTGTAAATGATCATTGTGTTGATTATTTGGGATAGGATCGTTTATTTGATCGTCTATCCTGGTGATCATTTCTATGATCATTTGTTAACCCAAAGCATGGCTTTTGTATAAAGTATGTTTTTGTGGACGTGACTTCGTCGAGCCTCACACCCCGTGAATGGTCAAAACAGGAAAGAAGCAGCAAGGTTATGAGGGGTAGTGCCCTTTAGGATGTGTGCATTTCCTTCTGGAAAAGGGTGGTATCATGGTATGGAGCCCAGATACTTACTCATGTTGAAAACACTTTATGATTGTGTGAATTGATTGCGAGCGCTCGGTGAAAGGTCCCAAAGGACCGGGGGATGGCATATTCGGTCAGTTGTTACTCAGTTAGGGGTAACCCGGCCTTGTGTTGGTAGAGATCCGGTTTGGTTCTCGGGGATGTCCATCCAGAGGCATTCTCATGTGGCAATGGGAAGTTCCTTGGCCTGATCATTCGTTGGAAATCCAAAGAAACAATACGAGACTTGTACGGTTTTAGTTGTAGAACCTGCCATTTAATATGGTAGCTATAGTAAGCATACTATAATGGTACCTATGCTGGCTAAGATTTATATTCTACTTTCGAAATGATTTTCTCTACACTATGCACTAGTAATAATATCAAATGTTCTTTTTAATACGTATCAAGCATCTTTGACTATCATAAGGAGAAATCTCCTCCAAGTCTGCGTTTGCATTTTGTGTGTGGCAGGAGGTCTTATGCTAGTCTCATTTTTAAAAAGCATTGCGAATTGACTTTAAAAATATTCCTCTATTTTGATTTTTAAAGATAAATAAACTGTTTTGAGTTCTCACACCAGTCACATGACTGACTTGGAGTTTATTGTTTTCCTTCCTAAACTCTGGGTGCCCACTAATTTCCACACGAGCAGTTAAGAGTTAGGTTTATCAGGATTTTCTGGATATTCTGGAGTTGCTGGAGGCAAGATGGATGACATGGCGTATTATTATGTATAGTATTTCTTTTTCCGCTGCATTGTTTGATGTTGTTTGTTGTTGTACACTCTGATGATATGATGTAAAGTATAAAATGTAATAACTGATATAGTTCTTTGTTTAAAAATTATTCATTATTTATTATATGTTGTTCCGCTGCGAATTGTGAGATTCTGATGTTGTTTTGTTTCTTTTCTGTTCCGTTCTATTCTCTTTTTCTTCTATTTTAAAATGTTCTATTTTCCTTTCTCTCTATCTTTCCTATCTTCCTTCTCTCTTCTTCTTTCTTTTTCCTTTCTTAAATTTTTCTTAAACCCTCAGTGTTCGGTTTTCCGTCGTTCGATTGCTCGGCAGTCGATAAAGTGAGTATCAATGTTGAATTTTCGGAAGACGAAGAATCGGGTCCTGACAAGACCTTTCCCCCACCTGGCCACCAAAACGAGTTCGCGTCAACCCAGCCTTGCCCCATTCGCCAAGCCCGAGCTGCCCTAGTCGACCACTGGTAGCCTAAATCGATCGAGGCCACCGTCATACTCCCTCCAAAATCACGGAAAACGGCATCAATTACTTTGTCGAATCGATTCGATTATAATTTGGTTAAACTATAGAATTGAACTCGACTTCGATTTCCATGGGAATCACATTCCTCGATTTGAATTTCGAAAGAGAGCAGCATTTTTTTTGAATCGCAGCCATGAAATTCTTTTGTTTGGTTGCGTTGTCTCTTTAGATTCGAACTGGAAAGGGAATGAAAGAAAATGAGAGGTGATTTTTGATTTTGTTTGAAATGGAAATAGAGGACGAAGAACGAGAAGCTTTCATATTATCATTTTCCCCTTTTCAACTGTTCGGCCATTTTATTTGATTTTGTGCTTAACTGCTTTGCCTTTTTAAAATGGGGATGAGGGGACAAGATTACCGTGTTCGAAGCTGGAAATGGAAACAAGATTTAACGTGCCTGCATAATAGCTACAGTGACTGCGGAGAAGACAAAAAGCTTTGACGCTGAAAGAATTTTAGTTTATGGAAAGAAAAAGTTGATGGGAATAATTGGACTAGTCCATCAAACATATATATATATATATGTTTATATATATATATATATATATATATATATTTAAACTGTCCCGAGAAATGTAACTTAGAATTTTGATATCCTATCGAGACATGCCGCTAGGCGTTCATAATGTTATACCCCTATTCCGAACGAAATGGAAAATGTTTCGAGTCCTAATTCGATTGTACGAAGAAGATAGCTTTTTGGACCCAGTTATTATATTTAATTTTCGATATAGATTTCAACGCATTTACGTACCATACGATCTTGCGACTACTCCAAACGCTACGAAATTTGAAATCTGAAAATAAAACACTATTACGGATCTAATGGATCTGGTTTCGTCGAATTCTGAGACTGCGCCTTAGAAGGTTATTTTTAAATATCAAGTTAAACGATATATTTTAAAACTGAACGAATCACTTCCAATTTCAATTTTAAAACTTTAATTATCTTCAGTATCATCAATATAAATTTTACAAGCCTTTGAATTATTTTTAACGAGCTTAAAATTAAAGATTCAATATTTTACCCAACTTTCAATTATTAAATTCAATAATTTAATTTTTCCAATAAACAGTGATATCTGAAATTCAAGTTCCAATTTCAAATATCCAAAATTCTGGGTCGTCGCAATTATAAACTTAGTTATTTTTTATAAATTTAGTTTGTTTATTGTAATTATTACTATTATGATTGTTGTTGTTTATTTCTTATTAGTATTATCATTATAAAATTATTTAATAAACTTAGTTAATTTTATTTATTGTTATTATTATGATTATATAAACTTAGGAATTTTTTATAGGACTTAGTTAACTTGATTATTAATTTATTATTTTATTATTATTATTATATTATTATTATAGACTTGGTTAATTTGCATAAACTTAGTTAATTTATTATTATTATAAAATTTAGTTAATGAAGTTAATTTTTATGAACTTAGCTAACTTATTTTGGTTTTGATTATTATTATTACTATTATTGTTGTTGTTATTATATAAAGTTAGTTAACTTTTATAAAACTTAGCTATCTTGGTTAATATTTTATAATTTATTATTATTATTATAAACTTTGTTAGTTGTTATGAAACTTTGTTTATTTTTATAAACTTAGTTTATTTATTGTTATTATTGCCATTATGATTGTTGTTATTAATATTAGTATTCAACTTAGTTAATTTTCATAAATTTGGTTAATATTTTATTATTATTATAATCTTAGTTAATTTTTATAAACTTACTTAGTTTTTATGAAACTTATTTAACGAACAAGGATAGCAACAGCTTCCTGAATCAAATTCATTTTGACATATTATAGTAATTGATCATACTAGACAGCACATAATGGTAGAAAGTAAAAAGTTAAATAACAATGGTCCGTTTAATACCATATCTTACAAACCAATACTTGCAAGAATAAGGAATTCAAGTGATCCATGAGCCAACCCTTCCTGCGTTAACACTGTAAAAATCCTTCACTCACAGAAAATATTCAATAATAAGCACAAATAGTTGTAATTAAATAAACAACTTACACAAACAATTGTAATTAGTTCTAGCAAAGAGGGAGCAGTATGCTTCATGAGCCCTTTCTGTAAAAGCAATTAGTTCTGCCATCTATACTCATGTATATATTTTTGATGCTCTTTTTGTACTAGCAAACATATGTAGCAATACATATACGTAAAATGGGTCCACGGGTGCTACATAGTGGAAAGGAGGCTTGCGTTCTAGTAAAAAGACCCAGATTCGATTCCTACCATGTGTTTTCCTATCCTATTTAATTTCACCAGGGGATATGGGGGCTTGGATCAGTAGACGGCTTTACTATATCCTCCTCATGAGTTTACCGGTCCACCGGGGTTCTTCTGGGTTTTCAATAAAAAAACAAATATGTAAAACGGGGTTTTATTAGTTTCCATCACTTTATGAGTTCAGACCAAAATGTTCATGTTATTAAGTTCAAAAGAGACTATACCACTTCAATACTCTGTCATGTTTCAAACAACTATATTCATTGATTTACAACAACAATTGTAACAAGTTCAGATATAAAATGAATCATTCATCCACATTCTGACATGCAAATATATAAGAAGATGACTTTCACCTTAAACTTAGATATTAGCTGTGATACATAATCATCTTAAATGATATGGTAATTAAATAAATAACTTGCAATGAGCTATAGTTACCCAATATCAAGTCTTCTAGTATTTAATCGCTTGTTTGCACCAATGTCTTTTAAAGATGGAATGGTGAGTATTTTTGTTGTTGTTGACCTGCACAAACACAATAGTTGCATGCTTATGGAATTTGATGATCAATTCATGTATGTACAGTTTGCTTCTAATAGTGCAGCATAATTCAACTCATATTATAGACATCTACAAAATTATAGCATTTTTTCATGTATGCACACACGCACCTTGCTGATAACAATTGTATAATAGCATCGCTATATTGTGAAGTATATTTGTTTGTATAAAACATTTGAATTCCGACTTAAAGAAAAAATAATGTCACGGATAGTGCCTATCGTACGTTGCACACACACGATTTACACTATAATATATATATTTTGTAACGACCTGATTTTTCGATGCCCGAAAATTGACATCAATACATCCACCGTATCAAATGCCAAACAATCGAATGCCAGAAAACCGAACCATTTAGGTTAAAGAAGAAGGAGGTAGAAGAAGAAATAGAAATAAAAAACAACAGAATCTTACCATCGCAGCGGAATAAAATATAATATACAATAACTGATCTTTACACAAAAAGAAACTATATCAGTTTTATACATTACATCATCAGAGTACATCAAATCAAAAAAATTACTAGACAGTTATATTAACTTGTCCACATAAAAGCTGACTATACAGCCTTATACTGCACAACGGAATATACTTCAAATATGTATGATACGTCTCGCCATCCAGCTCGTCTCTTGAGCTCCAGCAGTCCATCCAGAATTTGTACTCTATAATACTGGGTCTGACCCGAGCATTATAGTTAAATAACACCCGAGTCAGTCTGGAAAACCAGAGTGAGAAAACAAACCCAATTGGATTATTAAAGTTTTCAAAATCCTTTGAAATCAAAAGTATATCGTAAGACCACGCCACAAATAAACACGCCGGGTTTTTACCTTACGATAACCAAAACATTTTTATCAAATCCGTCTGATATTATAATAGTGTCTATAGAAAGTAAAATTGAATCTAGCTAAAATGCATGCATCTCACGTTTCAGCATAGTTGGGCACACTCAAAACCGTATAGGCGCTTATTGGATATTGGATTTCATACAATGACAGGGCTACTACGGTATTGTTTGTCACAGTACGTGGTCTAGATCACCGTACCGAGGATCCACACTGATCCCCTGCATCACAAGACCGAAGATACCCCTTACTGGATAGTCCGAGTAAGATCACCTCGTGGTTGGGATTAGTAACCGCCCACACAGCCGAAATAAAGAGACCTCTAGACAGGGATAACCTTACCCTAATTGGTTGCTAGCCACTTAGCCTTGTGTGCACCTCCCAGGTTTTAGCCGTTCTCGGTTGATGAGGCTCGAGGCTATGCGTTACCTTTTTAGCACATATTCACTTAGAATGCTCATCGTCCTTCTGACGATGTTCTGAAAGCATTCATCCATATAAGTCCGTTCCGGGTTCGAACAGAATCGAAGGCACTATTCCTACTACATCCATTTTGGAATCATCCTTAGGATTAGTAGCGATTAGCCCTTGCATTCACTACTCCATCTTCGACTCCTTGCACTTTTCTTCCTCACAAAAACGTTCAAACCGGATCGAAGTGGTTTTCGGAAAGTTAATCCCGATCGCCGTCTCTTCGAAACGGTCAGCGCATTGGCCAATATTAGTAGTCGGTTATTTTTACTATCAAACAACATCCACAACAATCATTAGATTTAATAATTTCCCAAATTATTTAATTTAAAATATCTTCGCATGATATTCCTTTACACTTCAACCCTTTTTTAAAAGTATTTTCAAATCACTTTACTCTTGCGGAAACAAATTTGCATCTAATTGTTTTATTTCCACTGAAAGCCACCAAGTCCTAATACTTTAGGCTTAAAAATAATTTAAATTACTTTATCCAAAAATAAATATATTTTAAAAAATATTTAAAATAAAACTACTTAAAACATTTTATTAAAAATACTAGTTATGAAATTTTATACTCATTTCTTATGTAAAACTTAAGCCAACTAATTTAAAATAAAAATTATTCAATAAGGTATAAACATTAAATAATTATCTTTAAAAACATAATACTAGTTAAACCTTTAAAATGACTACTATTATAATTAATTTAATAAATATTTACTTTTAAAATATTTTAAACACCATTAAATAATAATTTATTTCTAAAACATTCTTCTAAAACATTTTAAAACCTCTAACCTATACTTGGAAATCTTTCTTTGAAAATATACTTGACTTTCCAAGGAAATACACTTTCCTTTCCATACCTATAAAAAAAATAAACCACCTTTTGTTTTAAGCAATCAAATTACCCATTCCTTTATAAATTCCTACGGTGAATTTATACTTCCAAATATCCACTGATATCTTATTTCACTTTATAAACCCAGTTTATAAATTCCATGGTCTCGTTCTCTTTTTGAAACACAGTTTCAAACGCTAAATCAATTTCCAAATCGATTCTCAAAATTTACTCTATTTCAAAATTACTCCTTTACTTATCCAAATTTATTTCAGAATCTGTTAATTCCAAACTCACTTCTTTATTTATGATTCAAAATCGTATTTTAAACTGAAAATATCCATTTCATTCTTTATTCAAGATTCTCCCTTTTAATTCTTCCTAATCATTTTAAATCTTACAATTTAAAATAAAATCCTTTAATTCTTAAGCAATATCACTTAATTCTCTAAAACTCCTTTAATTTCATTTATTTAAAATCCCTATATTTTTATCTTCCATACCCAGCATTTATTTAATAGAATTTAAAATCAAACTTTTATTCTTTTCGAATTCATTCTTTAATTTATCTAAAATTATTTTACTTAATATTTCTCTCTTTCCAAAGTCAAATCTTTTATAGTTTTCATATCTTCAAAATTTCCAAATATATTCAACCAAACCATGGCAATCAATAATTTTCATCACCAATATAATCAATACAATCATAACTGATTATCACATACATCACATCGCTGAATATAAAATTAATTCAACGTTTTGAGGAATCCAGTTGGATCCCTCTAACATGTTTCCCTGCATCCACATATGTTTGCACAATTTAAAATACCGATTCCACTTCGAGGTGGAATATCGTGGTATATGGGGTCATCCGCTATTATGTGGGGCGCATAGGGTCTCATCCGCTATATAATGCGGGAAATCAATCACTCAAATATATATAATATACCACAGCCAATCAATTCAATCATTCAACCAAAAATTTAAATTTAACTATTTAAATTTAAATAATAATCCAGATGAGTGAGATTAACTCACCTTTGATTTTGTTTGCAGTCCACTCCAAACTCGACTTGGTTTTCCCGATTTTTGACCTTGTATAAACATTAGATGGTATATAAATATTTAAGATAGTCAAACAATTTTTTTTTACCATTTAATAAATTTTAACTCAATATAAATTATTTACTTAAACTAATTTCCTATAATAAATTATTTTCAGTACTAAGATAAATTAGATAGGGTTTTTAGGCATAAGGAAGAAGTTGCAAAAAAATTTAGTCTCAGGGACAGCAAGTTTGTTTTTTAGCTTGAAGGACACTTTGTAATGTAAATCAAAGAATGATAGATGTAGCTATCATTTTCTGTTTATACTATAAAGTGTCCTATAAAGTGTCCTTCAGACTAAAAAACAAACTTACAGTCCCTGAGACTAATTTTTTTTTTAACTTTCCTTGTGCTTATTTTCCTGAATTAGATAAGTTTATTAAGTACATTAATTACCCTAAACACATATTTTAAAATAACCTAGTAGCTTTAAAATGTGAATATGTATACTTATTTTCTTTTGAAACTATGTATGTATCTACTCACCAGATAATATATATAGATTCTTTCTTTTTTTAAATCTAATTTTATATAAACTTCTCAAACATATAAAATCCCTATTATATTTTTTTTCAAAACCTTATCTATATACATTTAAATTCTAATAATATAAAATTCCTTCAAACCTATATATATATATATATTAAATTAAACACAATTATTTCATATATATATTTCTAGCTGTAAAATATTATTATCCATATCTATAAAAATGAAAACAGTAATTAACTTGAAATGAATAACTGTCTATACCTTCTGCCTCACAATCGATCTCGACTAGCCCTTCTTCGCCACAGTGACCCAATCCACGCACGCGTGCTTCCACCAGCGAACGCCATGCGATGCTTAGACCTCCATCGTTGTTGTGCTGACATGACATCGCAACACACTCGACCCTGCTCTGATCGTAGACTTACTTCGCACCAATTGGGCGTCCAAACCCTTGCTATCGAAAGTCGCCCTGAGCCTCGGACGAGCTTATCTTGATTACTGAATAAGCGTCGTTAAAAACAAAGGGGGGAAATATAGATCTGGGATAATGCAATTTGAAGAGGGAAATTTGATTTAGGTTTTCTTTTTTCTATACGGCCATTGATTTTGAATTCAAACTGAAAGGGGAACGAAAAGAATGGACATGATTAAATAGAGACCGCCACTCCTTTTCCTTTTATTAAACGTGTTCGTAATTTATTTTTTTGAGGGACGCGTGTAAAACCAGATAGAACACGTGTCTGTAGGCTTGCTACAGTCTTTTAGAAAAAGAAAAGTTGATATGAGTTGAAAATTTGACCAGTTCAAACAAAATATATTTTATATTTAAATCCAAATTTAAATTTAAATTGTCTTTAATTCGCGACTCAAAATTTCGGTCTCCTATCGTGACGTGCCGTCAGGCGTTTATAATGTTAAACCCCTATTTCGAACACAATGGAAAAGGTTTCGAGTCCTAATTTGGTCGTATGGAGAAGATAGCTTTTTGAACCCAGTTATTATACAGAATTTTCGATATAGATTTTCAGCGTGTTTATCTATCGTACGGCCAAACGATCACTTCAAACGATACAAAAATTGAAATCCGATAATAAAACGACATTACGGATCCAACGGAGCTGGTTTCATCGAAATCCGAGACTGTGCCTCGAAAGGCTATTTTTAAATCAATTTAAACTATATATTTTTAAAACTGAACAAAACAGTTTTAAATCCAATTTTAAAAGTTCTATTACCTCCGGTATTATCAATATAAATTTCATAAACCTTCAAATTATTTTAACAGACTCGAAATCCCAATATTCATATTTTACTTGATTTCCAATTATTTAATTCAATAGTTTATTTATCAAACAAATAGTGACATTTGAGATTCAAGATGAAAATTAACTATTGAATATTTAAAATCAATTAAAGATTTCAAATATCCAAAAATTCTGGGTTGTCACATATTTGGTTATACTTACATTTATGCATGCACATGTTGATATTAATGAAATTCAAATAATCAATCAATTTAATTAAAGAGTGAGAAATGAAAGTTTCTCTCTCCATGTAAATAAAGTATCCTCTCGTTAGTTGAATAAATTAAGAGAAGGAAATGAAAAGTTTCCTTCTCTAAATTACATAACTTTTGGAGAAAGCTTTCTCTAAATTTACTCTAATAAGTTAGGTTTGATTCCTACCATGTACTTCCCTATCCTATATAAATTTACCCGGTGGTATGGGGGCTTGGATCAGAGGATGTCTTTACTATACTCTCCTCAGGAGTTGACCGGTCCATCGGGTTCTCTTGGTTTTTCAAAAAAAAGGCGGATAAAAGGCACCTTTAATATATCTAACTATCTCTCAAAATGTTTTGATTCTCAGGGGTGGTAAAGCTACATGTCCAGTTAACAACCTCATTGCCACTATACAATATGAAACAATATGATGAATTCAATGACGATGCCATATAGGAAAAAGATTAAACGTGATTCAGCAAAACACATATGTTTAATTATGCATATCCTTCTCGTAGGAACATATAGTGTCACTATCAAATTATTTTGAATTGGTTCGAAACAATGCAATGCCATAAATCTTATCATTGATTTCGTTCCCAAAAATATAATTCTTCTATTCAATGCTCTGAACACCCTATAGATTTTTTTTTCTTGATTATTCATATCGAACGTCTATTAATGGAAGACATGGAAATTTTTCTTGAAATACTTAGGCTCTAAAACGGAAATAGAATTAAATAAGTTTCTTTCCATTGTGTAGCCAATTCTTTCAATACACATTATGTATTCTTTTGAAGCTGTGAATTTTACAATGATAAGTAAAGTCAGAAAATTTTAACTAGAGCAGTAAAATCTTAAAACCAAGCTTTTGTGCTTTATTTTTATTACATAGGCTGCTTGAGGATTAAGTGATTCAACCATATTATTATGGAATGCTAACACTGCCCTCCAGGCAGAATTGCAATGCTAGCATTTATCCATACAAATTCATTCTTAGTCTGAATGAAACCGAAGGCACTACCACCACTGCATCTATTTTGGAATCACCCTCTACAATAGTAGTAAATAGCCCATCTTCGATTCAATATTCTTCAAGTTATCTTCAGTTTCAACGCTTGAGTTGGATTGAAGGGGTTTTAAGATAATTTATACGGATCCAATCCCAGTCACTTCAAAACAACATTTGATAGTTTTGATATACTCAACTTCAGTTTTTTTAGAAATAATCGGACAATACATAGACGTAGGGATCACCCATTAACTGTTTAAGTGGACGGATCTCCTTATAATTTATCCTAGGAGAACATAACGAGATATATATGCACAATGCAACATCATCGAAGATGACTGTGCCATATAACTTACGTGTTTCTACTAGATATTTATGGAGTTATATTTTGGTTTGGATTTGATAGTCGGTTATATAACTATCAAATAAACAAACAACAACAAATTCAGAGATTTAATTACCCATAGAAACCACTAAGCCTCAAACTAAATCTTTGATTTAGTAAAACTCTTTTCAAAAGTGTTTTTTAAAAACATTCATATACTTATCTCACTGACATAAGTATGTTCATAAAATAATTGTGAAAGATTTCTCATCTCCTAATCATATAGAAGGACTAAAACAAAATGTTATTCAAATTAGAGATAAAGAACCTCAAACAATATTCCTTTGGTGTTAAGTGTGGAGCAAATGTCCATACCATCAGAATTAAGAAGGTCAGTTAAAGAAATCCAATCTCAATTTTTTTCTAAATTTCCCTCTATAAATCCTCTTAATTAATCTCTTTTATTTATGGATCGCTTTTACTTAAATTCCAATACCATTTACAAAACTCTTTGTAAATCACTAAGTAAAATTTACAAAACTCTTTTATACAAACCAAAACTATTTTTATATATCTTTTTATAAATCCCTAAAATTATTTATAAAACTTCCTTTGTAAATATCCAAAATCATTTATAAAACTTTCTTATCGATATTCCTTATTTAAAACAAAACTTCTTTAATAAAGTTATTAACAAAGTCCTTTTGATAGGCAAAACAATAATTTAAAACACCTTTACTAAAAACATTACTTAAGTTGAAAGGATTACTAAAAGTATGATTGACCTTAAAAATCAAAAAGAAGCTTAGTGAACTCAATGGTTCTCATCTAACTGAGTTTACTTTTCAAGTTATAACATTGGTATTTACATAACAAGAAGACATGTATAAGGGAATCAGCCGATAACAAATAAATTAACATATAGGTTAGAAGACCAAGTTAATATAATAGCAGATGAAGACTTGTTCTGCTAAACATGTGTGCAAGTTAATATAATAACAGAATGGGTTTTTATTTTGCAAAATAGATGTCAACATAATCTACTTGATGAACTATGGTAGAACAGTGATTTATTCTACTAAATAAATGTCAAATAAAACTTAATTAGTAGAACGATGATTTATTCTGCTAAATAGATGTCAACTATAATTTAATTAGCAGAATGGTATTTTATTTTGCTAAAGATATATCCTTTAGTTTCATATTCAATTGGGATTACTTAAAGGTAATAAACAACGAAATCCCTTGGAATTAAAACATTCTTTAAAAGAGAGTTGCTTTTTGAAACAAAACTGATCTTTAGAAATAAAGTGGTTTAAAAATTTTATTTAAAAATTAAATAACAATTAATTTTTTTACTTAATAATAATAAAACCTTCAATTAATAATTAAATAATAATTAATTGTTAAATAAATAATCAAACCCTAACTAATCTTTGACCAATTATTAAATAACAATTTAAATTAATTAGTCTCAATTAATAAATTAAATATTCCTTAATTAATATTTATATATAAATTAAACCTTCATTTAAAATAATTAAATCATAATTAAATTTTAATTAAATCTTAACTTAAATCTAACTTAATTAATTAATAATTAAACCTTTCTCAAATAAATAATTTGATTAATCTTAATTAAATAATAATTAATCTCTAAATTATTAACTAAATAATAATTAACTCTTTATTAATTAACAAATTATAATTAACTTACTTGAAAATAATTAAGTACTAATTACCCTAAATTAATTAATGATTAAGTACTAATTAACTTACTAAATTTATTAATTAAATAATCATTAAATAAATAAAAAAATAATTATTTAATTAAATTTTAATTACTTTTAAATATTTAAAATATGTTTATAAACATTTTTCAAAAAGAAAATTAAGTTAAAATATTTTAAATTCAAAAAGAGTTCGTTTCTCATGAACTACATTTATATCGACTATCGCTATACGACCTGAAATTTAAAAAATTCATTTTATACTCTAAATCGCCTTTCCAAACTCTTTCTTTTATATTTAAACTACTTTATAAACTTTGATTAAAGTTTTATAAAACAAATGTAGGGTCTTTAAAACTTTTATAAAACATTTTTAAAAGTAAAGTTAGAAAACAAGTTTGAACCGAAGGATCTTGATGTCATTATAACAAGTCAAAATGCTAACTTTCTTAGCACATACATCACATACATAAGCTCATGCATACGAACACATGCCATAGCAACATACATAAGCAACAACTATAATCCAAAATCATAGCTTTCAAACTAACTTCGACATTAGGTTTCATTTCAAGTCTAACTTCCAGCCACATACAACAAAATACAACATTATCTAAACTAAACACCCAACATACTTAACAATCAAATAATAATACTTAATATCAAAGTAAGTATCATATTTAAAGTTAGAACTTTTAAATGAATTCATGAGTTATACTCAACCAAAAGCTACCAAACCACTCTGAACTTCCACTAGAAACTATCTACGACCTAGCTCCATGTTATATCTTTGAGAATGAAGATCTTATGGCCTTATGGTTCGGTCAAGGTATGGTACATAGGACCCAAAGGTGGTGGAGCACGGCCCTAAAAGGTTGAGGGGCTTTGGATCATCATCGAAATTCACAAAAATCCAACCCGAAAATGGGTCATATTCCAACTAATATTTGAACAGGTTACTCATGAAATTTTAAAAAGTTATCAAAGAAAATGTTATTGGAAATTCTCTTCTCTCCATTTTCAAAAAACCTAATCACTTAATTTCAATTTGTTTTGAGGGAGATATTGTGAAAATAAGAAGAGGTGTTTTCAGAGTTGAAAATTCGGGTCCAAAAACGTTATGCAAGGAAATGAGATTTGGATATAGTTAAGCTCAAAATTTGAAGAAATGGTACATAAGAAAGTTTTAGCTATTGAAATTTTACACTGTTACAAAAAGATAGTCTCCATTTGGATCAGATATGAGAAATATATGGTAAAAGGAAAAGGATGCAAAAATGAAGAAATGAAAGAAAGTGTTTATGAGCAAGAACAAAGTAAATTACCTAAAATCCCTTGATCCTTTACCCTCCACCTCCTTCTGCCATCTCACCATGTCACCTCAACTTCATGTACCTCTGCCCATAATCCCGTCCTCCCTTCTTTTCCAAGCTCCAACATGTTTTAACATGTTTTTATTGACATGACATTCGCTTTTTCATTAAATTATATTTTATATTTACATAATAAACCATATCGAATTATGTATTCTAGTGTATACATATATACACACTCACTACATAGCTCTAACTTGTTTATATTTTTAATTATTTATTTATACAAAAGAGTTTACAACATTCCGACAACTTTTAGCCAACGAAAAGTGAAATTTGAAAAACGAATTTCGGTTACATTTTCGATTTTTCTTCGAACTACATATTTTTGTAAACGAATGTGGAAAACTATTTCACCATCATTATTTACTATTTAAAAGAGTTTATTTTAATTATAAAGTATATTATTTGAATATTAAATATTAATTAAATATTCCCAAATCAAAGAGATAAAATTCCGGGTCGTTGCAATTTAATGACAACTATGTCAAATGAAAAATCTAAAAGTGGCAATGTTACACGGTTCTCATGATTTATGAACACCGTTGAACTTCAACGTGGACACTCCACTTAATTATAGTCAAATAATGCATGGCAATCATCGAGCGACTATAGTTGGGTCGAATTTAATGCATTGAAAGTGAAATACTATTCAATAGAGAATCCATCTCCTCGATTGTATAAGATTAGCATCATGATAAACTGTAGCTAATTCAAAGTCAAAATCTCTGGCCAGAGTAGTACTGCTAATAGTAAATGTTATTACTGATCCAAGGACTTTATTTATGGAATAACCGAGTTGATATGGATGATAATGGAATTTTGACCAAAACCAAATTCCATAAATCCGAAAGTGATGTAGTATTGATGGAAAGAATTATTGTAAATAATCGTTCATAAAAGGAACCACTTAAATTTGTAAAATTGGATTTTAATGGTGAGATCCATAAGCGATGAATTAAGTCAAACTATCAAACCACTAAGTGATGTGTGAACATTAGTATTTAAATTGTTTGAATATTAATCGCTGACAAAATTCATAAATGTGCATCGCAGTGCCGAATTCATTCAGTCTTCAAAACATCGATTAATGTAATTGATTTATAATAGTTATAAATTAATTAATATTTTTGAAATATTACTTATTGTTATCTTAATGTATGGGATGTGTTAAGTAAAATGGAATATCCTCCACGATCATATAGGATGTGGTTAGTAATTAATTGAGTATGCATATATAGTTAAATATGTACGAAACAATATACGATACCGATATATATTCAAATTGGATTTAAACTATAAAAAATTATAATGGGTTAATAGGGATTTTAATCCATTTAGGACTTGGTATATGGACAGCCAAGTGACAGTGAGGATGGAGGGTGTCTTGTGTTTGAATATGTAGGAGAGAAATATGGTTATTCTTTATGAAAACCTTATTGTAAATTCAAATATAAGCCTCCCTTTTTTGGCTACACCTTTTGCTTGTCCCCCTTCTCATCTTGGATGAAAATCCCATCATCCATTACTCCACCTTTTCAACTCCATTGATTAAAAATAGTTAGATTAGGTGTTGGCACGCCATCTGTTTGTAGTAGTGGGTGTAGATCCGAGAGATCCAAAAGGTGAACTAGTTCAATGTGTGAATGTACGACATCATAACACAATATGAAATATATTTAATATTATCTAATAATCATTATGTATTATGTTAATAGCCCCATCTTTCATATATATTAATGCACGCCACTTTTATATTCGTTTCATATTTAATATTTTATCTTTGCGTATCACCTCACTATTATGATGTGTAACTAATTTTAATTTATATGTATATATATATTATGTTAAGAAAAAAATAAATTTATATGTTTTTTAATTAATTTTAAATCTAAAATGTTATTTTTTTAATTTTAAAGCATTATTTAGTAATTAAATGTTTTATTTGTAAATTAAATTCACGTTAACAAATTACACACATATATATAATTTGTTGTAAAATATTTTTGAAAAAAAGGGTATCGGCCAACCTATATTTTAAAATAAAATAATATTAAATTAAATATATGTGTGTGTGTGTGTGTGTGTTTAGTTATGAATTACACATATTAAAATGATTTTTACCTAAAAATAATTATTTTGCCTTATATATTAAATATCTATATATAAATATTTTAATAAATATAAACGTTTTATAATATATTTATTTTTGTCTGATACTTTATTTAAATATATATATATATATGTATGTATATTATAAATATATATATATATATTATAAATATATATATTATAAATATATATATATTATAAATATATATTATATATATATATTATAAATATATATATATATTATTAAACCTAATACTATGCCAAATTTTGATATTTTGAATATTAATTTAGATCTCAAATCCAGTTTGATTTTGGATCTTGTTTACTAAGTGAAATTAGATATTTTAAATTTCTAACTTAAAATAAAGACTTGGTCGAAAAAAAATTATGTTTAAAAAATTATTTATTAATATTTTATTAATTAAAATTTTCAAGAATTTATTTATATATACCTATATTATTATGAAATATTTTATTTGAACAACAGACACATATGTAAGAACAAAGTATATACATGGTAGAAGTAAATCCTAATATCTACTTATATGCAAACTTGACCAAGTATACTTTGTTATGCTACACATGCATGTCATAGATATATGAGTATATAGCGATATACTCATAAACTATATATTAGTCAATTATAATTAATTCAAGAGTAGATTAAATCCGAAAATTAAATAAGATTAGAATTTATTCAAATTAACTAGATTGGATTTAGTATAACCAGTTAGACTGCATAGGCCCACCATGATCCAAATAGTGGAAAAATGGTTAAGTCTCCCTATTTCACCCACTGTAGACAGACCCGATTCAATAAAAACTTCATTACTCAATCAACAATAGTAATTTCCATCCAATTACTTTCAAAACAATAATATTATTTATTTACATTAAAATGATAATATTATTTTAAATTATATTATTGTCTTTCATAACCACTTTAATTCTGTTTAACTCAAAATTACTAATTTTCTACATTAAAACTCGAAAAATAGTTTATTATTATTTACCCCAAAAATAGTAAGAGTTTAACCCAAAATACTTCTAAAAATGCCTCTCTATTACTATTCTCAAAAATACCCCTCATTACTACCGCTTTAAATAATAACATCTTTTTTCCACAAACCCCGTAAAATTGGTTAAATTATTATTTAATAAAAAAATAATAGTTTCCAAAAATTATATTGTTCTTTATTAAATTTCAATTTTCTATACAAACAATAATAATTTCTTCAAATTCACTTTAAAATAAATTTATCGCTATTATTTAAGAATTTCACCATAAATTCGTAAATAATAACCTTACTACAAGTTAATTTCAGTACAAATTGTTAATTGCGGTATTTACGAATATCACCTCCAAAATTTTATAAATATTCTTGTTTACTCCATAATTAAAAGATTTTACTAATTCTCGATTAATTATTTATTTTTCCTAAGTCTGTAAATGATAACTGTATAATTAATATATCTTAGCAGGAGCTTTTATATATTCGAATAATTATTAATATAAAAATACAAACTTTCAAATAATTATTTATATCAATGTCATTTTAATGTATCAAGTAACACATTCAAATTTTACTTAGTTTCTAACTAAATATAGTTAATTTGACTTTTGAATAAATATAACCAACGTAGTTGTTCATAAAATAAATATTATAATCTATAAAATGGAATTCATATTTTTCTGTAATATTATCATATGCAACTTATAGGTTACACACTAATTTAATCAATTATTTCGAAATTGCATCAAACCACCTTCAGTTACATTCTTGTGGAAGAATCGATAAAACACTAAATCATTAAGGATTTTACCAATCAAAATTCTTCAAATAAAAAATATAATCAAATTCAATCAGATTTATCACTTCTAATTCCAATCAAATTAGGTATCACCTAATCATCATTATCAAATTACTCCAAGTCATCATTAAATAATAGATTTCCCAAAATGCGAGCAAATATGTTGCATTTTAAAATCAATCTAATCGGTCACTTTCTACGCTTTTCGATCTAGCACGCCGAAACGATACGTTAAATCGCCATGAAATTTGATGGCAAACTATAATTCACTATTACGGATCCAATGAAACTGGTTTCGTCAAAATCCAAGATAGTTTCTCGAAAGGCTATTTTCCCCTGTCAATTAAAATTGATTATTATTTAAAACAAATTTATTCACTTTTATTCAAATTTAAATGTTACTATCTTTATTTTTGTTCAAAAAGAAATCAAATCAACTTTCAAACTTATTTTTATTCAAATTAAGTTCAAAATTCAAATATTTCAAATATTTCCAAATATTAACTTTAACAATTTAAATTATCAAATAAATCGCTATATTTGAAAACCAAGTTATTTAACTTATAAAATTAACTTTTCTATATTTAAAATCAATTAAATATTCCAAACTTAAATGGCTAAAATCCTGGGTTATTACTTCTTTCCCTCTGAAAGAATTTCTTCCTTGAAATTGCCAAGGTGAGAGAAATGCCCAACCCGTTATGTAACGACCCGTAAATTTTAATGGTTTTATAACGTATTTAACAGGATTTTTTGTGAATTTTTAAAATAATAAATTTTGAATTGAAAATTTATTATTTGGAATGCGTCTTTTTAAACATAGCAACTGGTAAATTTTCATCAAATAATATGTAAGTTTATTTTATCGTGAAATTTTGTTTCAATTCAAATCAGTTAATATTTGATGGTAATAAAATGTTTTCCAAACTTGAATATTTTTATATAATAAATCTGTAAATCTTTTTCTGAGTGAGAGGTCGTATTTCGTTTCTCCGAATTTGACTGTTATTGCTCCATTTATCTTATTTTTGGCAAATTAGTATCATTTTCGGTATCGATTATTGACTTTTGATAGGATGATCGTATCGCTGACACCTGTGTACCATTTTGATCGTCTCATTGTGTCGATCTCTACAGTATATTCAATTGTCAATTTCAAAGGCCGAAAGACAATGAAATCTACGAAACGATATCTGTATCGGTTCTGTAGTATGGCTTTTTGATTTCTGAGACCATTCATTACTCACCTCTATAGACCAATGGTCACTACCTTTTGATATTATCAGATATTAATATCAAACTTTTAATATTCTCATCGGTTTCCATCTTTACTATTTTTGTTTTCATTATCTCACATTCGTTCATTCCCCTTTCCATCTCAAACATCTCAGTCGAACAAACCGCCTATCTCATCACTACACCACTACGCCTCCCATTGCCGAGATGCACCGCAACCTCTACCTGCGGCCACCTCATCAGCAGCCGCTCGTAGCCGTGCGCTATTGCCTCCTTCTCCACCCGAGCGCCAGTATCTCCTCGACAATAACCATTGGCCGCTCCACTATGCTCCAAGCCTCTGCAGTTACCGAACCTACCTGCAACTCAACAGCCACAAAGATGTGTCGCTTCCCTTCGTCTCCTCAACAGCTACAACAGCCTCTCACCGATTCTGACCTCACACCACATCAGCTGGCCTTTGGCCTCATCATCCTCTCTTCTCCTTTTATACCGTCCTCATGTATGTTTGTTATATAATTATATATATATATATATATATTAGGTAATATATGCTTTGTAGAATTTTGAAGTCTGCAAGTATATAGATGAATATAAGGTATAAGTTGTCTGCGTAGTTGAAATTGTTATTCGCATATAAATTATAAGTATCTAGTTTTAAAAAAGAAAATTATGTGTTTAAAATTTATATATTTTGTAACGACCCAGAATTTTTAGTAATTAAAATTTGAATATTTAATTTATTTTAAATATTAATAAGTGAATTTATAAGTCAAATAAATTTTTATTTGAATAATTGGATTTAATTGGATAATTAAATCGATAATTTAATATGTTAAATTATGGAAATAATTGAAAATTGAGTTAAATATGATTGAAAATGATTTGTAAAATTTTATTTTATCATATGGAAGTTAGAACGATATTTTAGAACTTTTAAAATCGAATTAAAAGTTAATTTGTGAAAAATTGAATATTTTAATATTTAATTATCGACTGTAAAATAGTCAATTTTTGAACAGTCTCAGAATTGAACGAAACCAGTTCCATTGGATCCGTAATAGTTAGTTATTACCGGATTTCAAATTTCGTGTCAATCGGAGTTACCGTTTGATCGTGGCAGCTCGAAACGCATCGATTTATTTTTAATATTAATTTGGCGAGTTAAAATAGCCATTTTTCAAAAAGCCTCGGATTTCGATGAAACCAGTTTCATCGGATCCGTAATGTGATATTATTGTAAGGTTTCAAATTTCGTGTCAATCGGATTTACCGTTTGTCTGATACAAATTAAAACGCCTAGAAATCGATTTAAATCGGTTTAATTTAAATTGAACGTTTACTGCCATAACTCGCACAGATGTCCGAATTAGCTTCCGAAACCTATTCCATTGTGTCCGAAACGCGGGGTAAACCGTAGAAACGCTGGTTACGGCGCGTAAATCGGAGTTCGGAATTTCCGGATGAATAGTGTTCGATTTTTTTTCTATAAATACACCATAAACTCACAAATTTATAAAAATCCAAACCCTAACCCTAAATAAACTGCAGCCGCCACCTACAACCATGAATGGCCGAAATCATCCCAACTTCTCCCTCCATTTTCTCAAAATCCATGCATCGAATCGAATAACTTCCTAAATGAAAGATGTAGAGCATGAAGAGAACTACAAGATCAACGGTTAAGATGTGGATTAGAGCTATGAATTGGGAGATATGGGGGGTCGTTTGTGGCAGCTTGCGCACGCAATTCGAGAAAAAGGGAGGGGCCGAGCTCTGTGCCCTTCTGGCCGAGCATGGAGGAGATGGAGGCGCGCGACATGGCGCTACCTGATCGAGCTAGAAGTCGTTGTGGTGATCGAATTTATTAACCCTAGTTTTGATCTATGGGTTCGAACGCATCTGTAGGGTGAACGCGTGATGTAGGAGATGGTAATGTGCGGTCATGATGGCATGTTGATGAATCCAGCGGCTGTGATTAATAGTTAGGTTTATAATATAAAAATTTTGTTGTAATTGTTTATATAAAAATCGTGTAACTTCAAATTATCATATCTTTTTCATACGAGGTCGAAAACGCGCGAAACCAGTTGCATTGGAATCGTATGGACGAGCACTACGCGATGGAGTTGGATTGGAGTCATTTGGAGTTAGTGAGAATTTTGGGTAAAATTAAACGTCCGTTTAATTTTATTCGAAATAAATCGCTAAAACGAAATTGAAACCAAGGTGAGAACTTCTCACTTAATCAAATCAGTTTCGATTTTATTTTAAATAGTTAAATTTAAAATATCTGAATGCATGTTTGAATGATGATTGTTATCTATTGATTGTTAAGATAGACATTATACGCCGTTATTAAGCGGATGTTATTTATTAAAAACATATACCGCGAATATTTCATAAACAGTGAAATTGGTATTATATATAATATCAATATATATATATTGGCATATGTATATATTGCAGTGTTGATTTCCCGCATTTTTTAGCGGATGAGACCCTATTGCGCCGTCTATTAAGCGGATAATGTTTATAAATCCCATATACCGCGATAATTTCGTACTGGAGCGGAATTGGTATTGTGCTAATGTTTGTGGATGCAGGAAACAGGTTGGAGGGATCCAACAGGATTCCTCAACTGTATTGACTTATTTACAGATATTTTGATATTTGTTGATTATCATATCGATATATGATATTTGGATGTCGTGATTGACTATTGGGTGATGTTGCATCATCGGATCCATTTTTGGAGTTTTGAAATAATAAATTTGGGTTTTAAAAGAATTTTAAAGTGATTTTTTTCAAAGTATATGTTTTATTAAATTTTGAATTGATTCTTTTAAATAATTAAAACGTTATAAATTTTTATGTTATAAAAATTAAGATTTTTGAGAAATATAACATAAATGAGATTTTTGGAAATAAATAGTTAATTAATTTATAAAATGGTTAAATTGGGAATTTTGAATCATTATAAACGATTTATATAAAAGATTTAAAATATTGATATTTATGGATTAAAAATATAGGAGTTGTGAAACCCGTTTTATAAGTGCTAAAAAGAAATATAAATGGATTTTATAAGTGAATGGAGATTTATTGATTTATAAATCGTGAAGTTATAAATATAAATAGGTTTTGTAAAATAAAAGATTTATAAGAGATTAGCTTATAAATCGGATTTAGGCATTTAAAATGAGATATAGAAAGGGGTTTTATAAATAAAAGTTTATAAGAATATAAGTGGAGTTTATAAACATTGTTTATAAATCCGAAATCAATTGAATTTGATAAGTTGGATATAGAAATATATGAAAGGAATTATATTCACGATTTTGGACAGTGAGTATATAATTATATGAAATGGATAGTTTTGGAAAGTGAAGTTTAAACGAAGTAATGATTTTTAAAGACGTTTTAAAATGCATTAAGTATCGAATACATAGATTTCAACATTTATTGTTGAAATAGACGTTTTCGAGAATAGAAGGAAATGGTGGACTATAACACTGTTGTTATAGTAAATGGTTTCCGAAAGGAAATGGCTTGTATAGTATTGGGATTTATATACCTATTTAATCTTTGAATCCCTATACTAGTGATTTTGGGTCGTTGTAACGATGTTTTACGTAACATTCGTTTTAGCCCAAATAAAATGTGTTAAGAGAATGATTTCCTTAAAGAATGAAATATATACAAAATTTTGATTTAAGTATATTGAATATTTTCAAATGTTGAAAATAAATAGATTTGGGATGTACTTATTTTTATTTAAATAAGTATGGAAATATTTTTCCAATGTGAAATGAATGTTTAGAATTTATCCTTATAAGATAAATTGAAAATGAATAATAGAAGTCGATTAGAAAATCGTATATAAATAGATATTTTGGATTATAAATTCACTATGGAATTTATAAAAGAAAGGGGAATTAGCTTAAAAATAAACGTTGATTTATTTTTAAAGTGTGGGAATAAATTTACGAATTTGGAACGTAAATATAAAATAAATCGGTAAGGATTTATTTAAATTGGTTTAAATGAATCAATTTGAAATGAAAATATTTCCGAGTAAGGAAAATGATTGAAATTTGTTTTCAAAAGTGATAAAGGAAATAAATAATTTGAAAATTAGTTTTCAAATGTTGAAGTGTGGAAAAAATATATATCTTGTAAAGATATTTTAGAAAATAAATAATTTGAAAAATTATTTGGATTTGGTGATGTTGAGCATGCCTATTGATAGTTAAATAATCCGACTATCAATATTTACCTTTAAATAGGTATTTGTTGTGAATTGCTTGAATTTGAATGCCACACTTATTCTTGAATAAGCGCTCACTATTCGGGTTAGCCGGGAAAGGACTTTGGGGTCGTATAACCCATTCCGAATATGTGATACGTCGTTATGGATTGCATTTGATGACCGGTGTTGAAGACCGGATGTTTGTGAAAACGGAAGGATTACCGTCGAGTTACTCTACATCGGCTGATCTCCGATATAGAGGTTTTATCACCCTTAGTGACGGGAAGTCCTGTCGTGATTAGTGAATATCCGGATTGCAAGGACTTCTTTGTAAGTGCCTTCGGTTCTGTTCGATCCCGGAACAGACTTGTATGATTGTATGTCTGACATTACAAATTGAGATATAAAGCTGATTTCTTTCAAATATATTTCTGTTGGTGGCGGAGAATTTATTCTTTTAGCTTAACACCCTTCTCTGAGACGTACGAGCTCAGAGGTTATATAGTTGAAGGTTATTAGTGATATACTCCCAATTTGGTAGTGTGGCTTGCAGAGTGTTGCTGTGAAATGATCATTGTGTTGATCATTTGTGATAGGATCATTTATTTGATCGTTTATCTTTGTGATCATTTCTATGATCATTTGTTGACCCAAAGCATGGCTTTTGTATAAAGTATGTTTTTGTGGACGAGACTTCGTCGGATCTCACACCCCGGAAATGGTCAAAACAGGAAGGATGCGGCAAGGTTATTAGGGGTAGCGCCCTTTAGTGTATGTCATTCCTTCTGGATAGAGGTGGTATCATGGTATGGAGCCCAGATATTTAACCTATGTTGTTACTGCATATTTTTGTGGTTGTTGGAAATCGAGGATCCTCGGATAGATCGGTTACGATCGGGGGATGACATATTCGTGTCAGTAGTTACCCAGTTAGGGGTAACCCGGCCTTGTGTTGGCAGAGATCCGGTTTGGTTCTCGGGACGTCATTCCAGAGGCGTTTCCATATGGCAATGGGAAGTTCCTTGGCCTGACCATTTGTTGGAAATCCAAAGAAACAATACGAGACTTGTACAGTTTTAGTTGTAGAACCTGCCATGGAATGTGGCGGTAACCTACTATTGAACATGGTTAGCTATAGTAGGCATACGATAATGGTCGTATGTTGGCTAAGATTTATATTCTATTTTCGAAATGAATTTTGCCTACACTATGCACTAGTAATAATATCAAATGTTATTTTAAATGCGTATCAAGCATCTTTGACTATCATAAGGAGAAATCTCCTCTGATTCTGCGTTTGCATTGTGTGTGTGTGCGGGAGGCCTTATGGTAGTCTCATTTTTAAAAGCATTGCGAATTGAATTAAAAATATCCCTCTATTTTGATTTTAAAGTAAATAAACTGTTTTGAGTTCTCACACCAGTCACATGACTGACTCGGAGTTTATTATTTTCCTTCCTAAACTCTGGGTGCCCACCAATTTCCACACGGGCAGTTAAGAGTTAGGTTTATCAGGATATTCTGGAATTCAGGAGTTGCTGGAGGCAAGATGGATGGCATGGCGTATTACTAATTTATATAGTATTTCTTTTTCCGATGCATTGTTTGTTGTTGTATGTTGTTGTACACTCTGATGATATGATGTAATGAAATGAAATGAAATGTAATGTAATAACTGATATAGTTCTTTGTTTAAAGATTATTCATTTATTAATATATGTTGTTCCGCTGCGAATTGTGAGATTCTGATGTTGTTCTGTTATTTCTTCTGTTCTGTTCTATCTTTTTCTATCTTCTTCTACCTCTTTCTTTTTCTAAAACCATAACTTTTCGGGTTTCCGGCCTTCGATTTCTCGGCAGTCGATAAAGTGAGTATCGATGTTGAATTTTCGAAAGTCGGGAATTTCCGGGACGTTACATTTGGTATCAGAGCATATGGTTAAGCGACAACCATGGTTCTGTTGGGTATTATTCATTAGAGATAGAGTCAGTAGTACTCTAGAATGAGTTTGAGTGTAATAATAGCT
Source organism: Allium cepa (assembly GCA_030765085.1). Taxonomy (NCBI): domain Eukaryota; kingdom Viridiplantae; phylum Streptophyta; class Magnoliopsida; order Asparagales; family Amaryllidaceae; genus Allium; species Allium cepa. The sequence goes on along the minus strand of CM060946.1, from coordinate 72,158,692 downwards.
ATGAGAGCGTATTTGTTAATGAATATAAAATTGTTTTATATTGTGATGATTGGTTTATTGAGTGGCATATGAACCTTCGTCAGCACGGTCTCGACAACTATGCCGAAGGGGTTTCTAAACACTTGAATAGAACAATTCGGCACAATATTGATTTTAAATTGGGTAAATGAAATAATTTTACCTTGATTATATTTTATATATAAAGGAGTAATTTTTTAGAATTATTAAAGTGTATATAAGTAGATTGTTAGTTGTTTGAATAATCTAAATAAAAGAATTATTGTATAAGCAAAATAATTATAAGAATTGAATTATAATTAAAGTAATTTACAATTGTGAAATAAACTTATATATATAACAAGTGAAACTATATGGATATATCTATGGATATGAGTTACAGATAAAAATGAATTTAAAGTTAAATGGAAAATTTACTTTAGAATTTGGAATCTGAATTGATTTATAAGTGGGAATTCAAGTTATGTAAACTAAGTGATGTTTGAATGGAAGCTTAACTTAAGAGATGTTGAATGAAGTTGATTTTGGTATCAAACTAAATTAATAAAGTTAAGTGATAAATGTGAACTTGAGTTATATAAATGAAATTCAACTTTTTGTAATTGAGTTGAATTAATGAATTGAATGTTAATCAATTGAATGTAAATTAAGTTGATATGAAATAATGAATGTAAGTGTTAATTCATTAAAATCTAATGTTATTAGAAGTTGAATAATTGAATGAAAATCAATTAAAATTTAACCAAATTGAATGAATATAAGCAAAGGAATTTGGTTGTAATGAATATACATTGGTTGTTATTTGATTGTTAGTTGATTGTATATAATTCATTAAGTATTAATGAAATTGAAAGCTAAAATAATTGAAATCCAATTTGAAGGTTAAGTGAATCTTGAATAGAATTGAATTTTAATTGGAAGTGAACCAACTTGAATATGAATTAGTGAATATGAACTAATTGAAAATGAATGTTAGTAAAAACATCCACTGTTAATGAATCAAATATGATTTAAATGGAAAACCAATTCATTGAATATTAATGAGAATATGAATGAATATTTATTGGTTATGGATGTTAGTTGGATGGTAGTTGGTTGATGGTTGCATTTATTGCTTTTGTTTCATTTGCTATGTTAACATATATAGTTATTGTGTTGCTATATGTTGTATATTGATACTATTGTCTATATGCATGATTCTCATGTTGTTTGTTGAGTATTTAGTAGGTGCGGATCGCGTTTGCTTCGCATTTGGAGCTCGCTTTCGCGCTATATTAGCCGTATACGCTTGCTAATAAAATATAAGGTACATATCTCGGATTACATACCGTACTTTTATACTTTTTCCCTTCGGGATGCCTCATTACTTGATGAGATGTATATTTGTGATATATATACTGTCATTTTTTTTTGGATCGAGCCGCGCAAAGGAGACTATGGCGAATTTTTCCGGAAATTTAAGGAGTTAGAAAAAATTTGAGAAAATTGGAAAATTTTGAAAACTTTAACTTTGATTTGGGATTGAAAGTTAAACAATAGTAGTTTGGTTTGAAAAGATAACGAAGTATGATTTAAAAACTTAGTAAAGTATTGTAAGATATTTAACTATGAATTTTGGAAAATTAATAGATTCTGTAACTTTTCTTACTTGTTAATTTCGAGGACGAAATTCTTTTAAGGGGGGAAGATTGTAACGACCCAGAATTTTTAGTAATTAAAATTTGAATATTTAATTTATTTTAAATATTAATAAGTGAATTTATAAGTCAAATAAATTTTTATTTGAATAATTGGATAATTAAATCGATAATTTAATATGTTAAATTATGGAAATAATTGAAAATTGAGTTAAATATGATTGAAAATGATTTGTAAAATTTTATTTTATCATATGGAAGTTAGAACGATATTTTATAACTTTTAAAATCGAATTAAAAGTTAATTTGTGAAAAATTGAATATTTTAATATTTAATTATCGACTGTAAAATAGTCAATTTTTGAACAGTCTCAGAATTGAACGAAACCAGTTCCATTAGATCCGTAATAGTTAGTTATTACCGGATTTCAAATTTCGTGTCAATCGGAGTTACCGTTTGATCGTGGCAGCTCGAAACGCATCGATTTATTTTTAATATTAATTTGGCGAGTTAAAATAGCCATTTTTCAAAAAGTCTCGGATTTCGACGAAACCAGTTTCATCGGATCCATAATGTGATATTATTGTAAGGTTTTAAATTTCGTGTCAATCGGATTTACCGTTTGTCCGATACAAATTAAAACGCCTAGAAATCGATTTAAATCGGTTTAATTTAAATTGAACGTTTACTGCCATAACTCGCACAGATGTCCGAATTAGCTTCCGAAACCTGTTCCATTGTGTCCGGAACGTGGGGTAAACCCTAGAAACGCTGGTTACGGCGCGTAAATCGGAGTTCGGAATTTCCGGATGAATAGTGTTCGATTTTTTTTCTATAAATACACCATAAACTCACAAATTTATAAAAATCCAAACCCTAACCCTAAATAAACTGCAGCCGCCACCTACAACCATGAATGGCCGAAATCATCCCAACTTCTCCCTCTATTTTCTCAAAATCCATGCATCGAATCGAATAACTTCCTAAATGAAAGATGTAGAGCATGAAGAGAACTACAAGATCAACGGTTAAGATGTGGATTGGAGCTATGAATTGGGAGATATGGGGGGCCGTTTGTGGCAGCTTGCGCACGCAATTCGAGAAAAAGGGAGGGGCCGAGCTCTGTGCCCTTCTGGCCGAGCATGGAGGAGATGGAGGCGCGCGACATGGCGCTACCTGATCGAGCTAGAAGTCGTTGTGGTGATCGAATTTATTAACCCTAGTTTTGATCTATGGGTTCGAACGCATCTGTAGGGTGAACGCGTGATGTAGGAGATGGTAACGTGCGGTCGTGATGGCATGTTGATGGATCCAGCGGCTGTGATTAATAGTTAGGTTTATAATATAAAAAATTTGTTGTAATTGTTTATATAAAAATCGTGTAACTTCAAATTATCATATCTTTTTCATACGAGGTCGAAAACGCGCGAAACCAGTTGCGTTGGAATCATATGGACGAGCACTACGCGATGGAGTTGGATTGGAGTCGTTTGCAGTTAGTGAGAATTTTGGGTAAAATTAAACGTCCGTTTAATTTTATTCGAAATAAATCGCTAAAACGAAATTGAAACCAAGGTGAGAACTTCTCACTCAATCAAATCAGTTTCGATTTTATTTTAAATAGTTAAATTTAAAATATCCGAATGCATGTTTGAATGATGATTGTTATCTATTGATTGTTAAGATAGACATTATACGCCGTTATTAAGCGGATGTTATTTATTAAAAACATATACCGCGAATATTTCATAAACAGTGAAATTGTTATTGTATATAATATCAATATATATATATTGGCATATGTATATATTGCAGTGTTGATTTCCCGCATTTTTTAGCGGATGAGACCTATTGCGCTGTCTATTAAGCGGATAATATTTATAAATCCCATATACCGCGATAATTTCGTACTGGAGCAGAATTGGTATTGTGCTAATGTTTGTGGATGCAGGAAACAGGTTGGAGGGATCCAACTGGATTCCTCAACTGTATTGACTTATTTACAGATATTTTGATATTTGTTGATTATCATATCGATATATGATATTTGGATGTCGTGATTGACAATTGGGTGATGTTGTATCATCGGATCCATTTTTGGAGTTTTGAAATAATAAATTTGGGTTTTAAAAGAATTTTAAAGTGATTTTTTTCAAAGTATATGTTTTATTAAATTTTGAATTGATTCCTTTTAAATAATTAAAACGTTATAAATTTTTATGTTATAAAAATTAAGATTTTTGAGAAATATAACATAAATGAGATTTTTGGAAATAAATAGTTAATTAATTTATAAAATGGTTAAATTGGGAATTTTGAATCATTATAAACGATTTATATAAAAGATTTAAAATATTGATATTTATGGATTAAAAATATAGGAGTTGTGAAACCCGTTTTATAAGTGCTAAAAAGAAATATAAATGGATTTTATAAGTGAATGGAGATTTATTGATTTATAAATCGTGAAGTTATAAATATAAATAGGTTTTGTAAAATAAAAGATTTATAAGAGATTAGCTTATAAATCGGATTTAGGCATTTAAAATGAGATATAGAAAGGGTTTTTATAAATAAAAGTTTATAAGAATATAAGTGGAGTTTATAAACGTTGTTTATAAATCCGAAATCAATTGAATTTGATAAGTTGGATATAGAAATATATGAAAGGAATTATATTCACGATTTTGGACAGTGAGTATATAATTAAATGAAATGGATAGTTTTGGAAAGTGAAGTTTAAACGAAGTAATGATTTTTAAAGACGTTTTAAAATGCATTAAGTATCGAATACATAGATTTCAACATTTATTGTTGAAATAGACGTTTTCGAGAATAGAAGGAAATGGTGGACTATAACACTGTTGTTATAGTAAATGGTTTCCGAAAGGAAATGGTTTGTATAGTATTGGGATTTATATATCTATTTAATCTTTGAATCCCTATACTAGTGATTTTGGGTCGTTGTAACGATGTTTTACGTAACATTCGTTTTAGCCCAAATAAAATGTGTTAAGAGAATGATTTCCTTAAAGAATGAAATATATACTAAATTTTGATTTAAGTATATTGAATATTTTCAAATGTTGAAAATAAATAGATTTGGGATGTACTTATTTTTATTTAAATAAGTATGGAAATATTTTTCCAATGTGAAATGAATGTTTAGAATTTATCCTTGTAAGATAAATTGAAAATGAATAATAGAAGTCGATTAGAAAATCGTATATAAATAGATATTTTGGATTATAAATTCACTATGGAATTTATAAAAGAAAGGGGAATTAGCTTAAAAATAAACGTTGATTTATTTTTAAAGTGTGGGAATAAATTTACGAATTTGGAACGTAAATATAAAATAAATCGGTAAGGATTTATTTAAATTGGTTTAAATGAATCAATTTGAAATGAAAATATTTCCGAGTAAGGAAAATGATTGAAATTTGTTTTCAAAAGTGATAAAGGAAATAAATAATTTGAAAATTTGTTTTCAAATGTTGAAGTGTGGAAAAAATATATATCTTGTAAAGATATTTTAGAAAATAAATAATTTGAAAAATTATTTGGATTTGGTGATGTTGAGCATGCCTATTGATAGTTAAATAATCCGACTATCAATATTTACCTTTAAATAGGTATTTGTTGTGAATTGCTTGAATTTGAATGCCACACTTATTTTTGAATAAGCGCTCACTATTCGGGTTAGCCGGGAAAGGACTTTGGGGTCGTATAACCCATTCCGAATATGTGATACGTCGTTATGGATTGCATTTGATGACCGGTGTTGAAGACCGGATGTTTGTGAAAACGGAAGGATTACCGTCGAGTTACTCTACATCGGCTGATCTCCGATATAGAGGTTTTATCACCCTTAGTGACGGGAAGTCCTGTCGTGATTAGTGAATATCCGGATTGCAAGGACTTCTTTGTAAGTGCCTTCGGTTCTGTTCGATCCCGGAACAGACTTGTATGATTGTATGTCTGACATTACAAATCGAGATATAAAGCTGATTTCTTTCAAATATATTTCTGTTGGTGGCGGAGAATTTATTCTTTTAGCTTAACACCCTTCTCTGAGACGTACGAGCTCAGAGGTTATATAGTTGAAGGTTATTAGTGATATACTCCCAATTTGGTAGTGTGGCGTGCAGAGTGTTGCTGTGAAATGATCATTGTGTTGATCATTTGTGATAGGATCATTTATTTGATCGTTTATCTTTGTGATCATTTCTATGATCATTTGTTGACCCAAAGCATGGCTTTTGTATAAAGTATGTTTTTGTGGACGAGACTTCGTCGGACCTCACACCCCGGAAATGGTCAAAACAGGAAGGATGCGGCAAGGTTATTAGGGGTAGCGCCCTTTAGTGTATGTCATTCCTTCTGGATAGAGGTGGTATCATGGTATGGAGCCCAGATATTTAACCTATGTTGTTACTGCATATTTTTGTGGTTGTTGGAAATCGAGGATCCTCGGATAGATCGGTTACGATCGGGGGATGACATATTCGTGTCAGTAGTTACCCAGTTAGGGGTAACCCGGCCTTGTGTTGGCAGAGATCCGGTTTGGTTCTCGGGACGTCATTCCAGAGGCGTTTCCATGTGGCAATGGGAAGTTCCTTGGCCTGACCATTTGTTGGAAATCCAAAGAAACAATACGAGACTTGTACGGTTTTAGTTGTAGAACCTGCCATGGAATGTGGCGGTAACCTACTATTGAACATGGTTAGCTATAGTAGGCATACGATAATGGTCGTATGTTGGCTAAGATTTATATTCTATTTTCGAAATGAATTTTGCCTACACTATGCACTAGTAATAATATCAAATGTTATTTTAAATGCGTATCAAGCATCTTTGACTATCATAAGGAGAAATCTCCTCCGATTCTGCGTTTGCATTGTGTGTGTGTGCGGGAGGCCTTATGGTAGTCTCATTTTTAAAAGCATTGCGAATTGAATTAAAAATATCCCTCTATTTTGATTTTAAAGTAAATAAACTGTTTTGAGTTCTCACACCAGTCACATGACTGACTCGGAGTTTATTGTTTTCCTTCCTAAACTCTGGGTGCCCACCAATTTCCACACGGGCAGTTAAGAGTTAGGTTTATCAGGATATTCTGGAATTCAGGAGTTGCTGGAGGCAAGATGGATGGCATGGCGTATTACTAATTTATATAGTATTTCTTTTTCCGCTGCATTGTTTGTTGTTGTATGTTGTTGTACACTCTGATGATATGATGTAATGAAATGAAATGAAATGTAATGTAATAACTGATATAGTTCTTTGTTTAAAGATTATTCATTTATTAATATATGTTGTTCCGCTGCGAATTGTGAGATTCTGATGTTGTTCTGTTATTTCTTCTGTTCTATTCTATCTTCTTCTATCTTCTTCTACCTCTTTCTTTTTCTAAAACCATAACTTTTCGGGTTTCCGGCCTTCGATTTCTCGGCAGTCGATAAAGTGAGTATCGATGTTGAATTTTCGAAAGTCGGGAATTTCCGGGACATTACATATTTATATTAAAGTTAATTTTGTGTTTGGTTACAATACAGAAATTTTTTTGTTTCCTATAGAACGATTTATATAGCAATATATATATATATATACATACAATAATATTTATGAGTAAAGGTGTATCAAAGAATCTGATTTTTCTCAGGCTCCTTATTTACAATTATATTTTAAATAGATTTAACTATCTGTTAGTTGTTGTTTCAACATGTCAGTCGGCATAGTATATTTGAGTAACCATTTATATATTTGTTCACATATATATAAAACTTATGTATATAATTGTTGTAAATATATAAATATATTGTCTGCATATGATTTTGGTTAATTGCATAGACTTGTCACATGTATATATACAATTTGCGTGTATGTTTTGTGCAACCAAAATGAAATTATATAATTAGTTGTATAGTATAAATATAGTGCCTGCGTAGAATTACCTGTAGCATTCTTCTTGAGATAAGTTGGTAGGTTGTGTATACTGATATTTGTTTATTGATTCATATATATATATATATATTGATTTCAATAGAAATATGGATTTTAGCAAATATCCCTTTGAATTATATTGTTCGCAAGTCTTATTTGAGTTTTAAGTATAAATATTACTGTCGACTTATTTATATAAAGTACATTTTACTTTATGTAAGTATATTGATGTTTCATGTACGTATGTTGTAAAGAAAGTGATTTTGTAATAGTATATATATAGGGATTTGTTTTAAAGGTCTATTTATTTGTTTTAAAATATATGCGGTTATATTAAGTATGTGTTTCAAATTTAATATTTATGTTAGAGACATATATAATGTATATTTTGTTTCCATTTTATCACATTGATTTTTGACTTATTTTCTTCGATTCCAAATTTTCAGCTTTGTTCTTAGATCTTGAATCCATCAGGCTCTGCTAGGGGATTTTTCATGTATATGGGTCGATTGTCAAGTTCGTAATCCAAATTCGTAGCTTGTTGTGTTGTCTATCTTCTCTAGTCCAAAAAGGTGAGCAATCACTCACGACTAACATTCTTATATTTATTAAATTTGATTTCAATTGAAACGACAATTGAAATATGATGCTGTTAGTTATTTACATTGTTATATATATTATTATCTATATCTGTTCACTTGTGACATTTGACACCATTATCTGTTATTTATATTGATGATATGTGTTAGTTACATTATTATTATATTTTTTATCGCTCTGCCATTTCCCTGTTAGTATAGAATTCTCTACGGGTTGAAATGATACATACCCGAACGATCTGTAGAATAGGAGAAAATCGTTATGGGTTGAAATGACAAACCCAAGCGATTTTCATTGAATTAAATTTGGGATTGTGGGTGGAAATTATATATACCCGTATATAATTTAAATTACGGATTGGAATGATAAATATCTGTATCACTTGACCATAGGATAGAAAATTATATACAGACACCGTTGGTCTATATATATAAATATTTTGAAATGATTTCTATGATTTTGGAAAGAAATATATGGTTTAATAAATATTGATTTCAAGATATTATATATAAATGTATTTTATAAAGTTTTAAATTCTTGAATTTAAATTTATATATTTTTTTGAAAATTTTAAAATTATAAGTTGGTTTTGAAATTATAAATTTTAAGAATTTACTTATAATATTACTATTTTAAAATAAGTATAAATGAATTTTATTATAAAAGAAGTTTGATAATAGGATTTAATTTAATAAAGTTTGATTTACTTTATATATCTTATGTTTAAGTATTATCTAAAATTTTATTTTAAAATTTAGAGTTTATAATAATTTTCAATAAATTAAGGATGGGAAGATAGATTTGAAATTGATTTGAAATGGTATTTATTTAAGAATTTATTTAATTAAATCGATTTGAAACTTGTGGAATTTGAAATTTTTAAAGGATATGATTTTATAACTTGATTTTGGTTTAAGATGATTAAATGAATATATCGAGTTTAAATAAATTGAAGGAATATTCAGTTATTTGAAATTTGAGGTTTTATTTCAATGATATTGGATTTATTAAGTAAATATTCAAAACTAAGTAATAGTAAATTGAATTTGATATATATATATATATATATATATTAAATTTAGTTTTGAAAATGTTGATTACTTAAAGATTTGAAATATATTGAAATTGAAATGGTTTATTTTGTTGTCCAAATCTATTTTTGAAATCGTTATAAATTGAAATGGTTTATTGAGAAACTTAATTGAATCGAAATTGATGATTTGAGATTGGATTAAATTTGAATTTTGGAATTTGAGTTGATTTCAAATCAATTTGTGAAATTTGTGGAAACTATTTTATTATATAAAGTATTTTTAAATTATATTTAAACTAATTATATATTTTACTTTATAAATTATTTTCATATAAACTATTTCAATATAAACTATTTTAACTTACTATTTTTACATATAACTATTTTATATAAACTATTTTACTTTATAAACTATTTTATTATATATACTATTTTAATATCTAAACCGGTTAAGTGGGAAGCATTATGATTTCAAAGTACTATGATTTCTAAATAATGATTTCCAAAGTGTTTTCAAGTGTTTTGGTTTCGAAGTGTTATAACTTTGAAGTGCTATGATTTTTGGAAATAGATATATTTGAAACGGAAATGATATCGTACTTGGTTTTTAAATGGAATGATATTGTATTGATGTGGTTTTGAAATGGCAATGATATTTTGGTTTTGAAGTGTAAACTATTTTGAAATGACCGCGGTGTTATAATAATGATTGGTTGTTAAAGAGACGGGGATCAAATATTGTCATACTCTCTGCCATTACCAAAACTACTTTAGCAATCGTATACGTGGTGGAGATTTCGGAATGAAGTAGGATGGCAGTGACGATCATATATGAGGTATATACGTGGACCCAACTTTCGTGAGTTGGCATAAGGTGGCTAAAACAAGAGCAATCGATGGGCCAAGTGAGGTAGCTCCTCCCATCGGACGCATTCCTTCGATACTATATTCTGACTCTGTGATTGATTTGGTGGCCACACTTGATTTTTTTGATTTGGGAGTGTGTTCTGAGGTAGGCGGTAATGGCTGCTATGCATTACCAACAGCCCGGAAGTGTAATTGGTATATCTATCCTAGCATTGCCTAGTTGTGCCATGTCACCTACCCAATCGAGACCACTACGAGTGTAACATCCCTATTTTTAAATCAAATTTAGATTGGTAATTAATTTAATTTTTGAAATTAAATTGTGAATTAATTTGAATTTTTTCCAAAATTTAATAAGAAATGTGTTTGTTTATATATATATATATATATATATATATTGTAGAAGAATTTTGGTTTGAAATTCACATATAAATGTATTGAAAATAAATTGGATTTAAAATTCTACATTTTAAATTAGTAAAAGTTTGTTTTCTAAAAATTTTAATGTATATACATCGTGATTTGGAAGTTATATTTTGAAATTAATTTAATAATTTTCAAAAGCTAATTAAGTAAAATTCTATATTTTAAAACCTATATATGTGTGTGTGTGTGTGTGTGTTCATTTATTAATGTGCAACTAAATTTTAAAAATCATTTTTTCTCTAAAAGTTATATAAGTATAAATAATAGAAAAATGAATTAATGAAAATATAAAACATATATATATATATATAAACCTATGATAATATATAAAAAGAAATATATTAAAGATAAAATTGAAAATTTTATAAATATTAAATATATGGAAATTACAAGTGTAAAAGATTGAAACATACATTTAAACATTTGTAAACATTAGCATCATGCAATTAAACAAGTGTCATGAGTTTCTCTTTTAGATTGAAATAAATAATATAGTGTTAAAAAAAAGAAACATGGTTAATTCATTTTTTAGTTCAAAGTTAAAAACCATTCTCTCCAAAAACCTGAAATGAAAATCCGAGTGAATCAAAAGAAAAGAAAAATCAAAACCTGGAAGCTACAAACTAGAAGATCAAAACAAAAGAAAGATCAAACAACAAACAATTTTCAGCAAGTTCAAATCTGAAGCAAAGCAAGTTCAGTTCAACATCAACAAACAAGTATCAGATTCAAAACACAAACAAGTTTCAAATTTAAAAAAAACAAGACAGTTTAGATCAAAGTTTCAAGTTCAAAGTCCATTTCCAAATTTCATTTCCAGGCTCGAAAATTTGTTCTCTGCTTCAATTCCAGGTGAGTAGACTTACCTAAATTTGATCTGTCATCTTGATGTTTGTGATCGTACTTGAAGTAAAGATGTGAAGAATGATTGCATGTATACAAATATGAGATGCTTTGTGTGTGCATATGTGTATATGTATATACACAGACCTCTGTTTAGTTTATAGGCTAAAAACAAACTAAAAAAATCAATTTGCAGAGGAAAATACCCAGACTTCTCAATTTCTTTTACGCGTGAGTAAACTCTACAATCTATATATCTACTTTGGTTTGCCTGTGATGATAGATGTGAGTGGTACTTTGAAAATGTTTTTGTTATACATATAAATGCATGTGTGTAAATAATAAAAATTAATAATAAATATGCATGTGCATGTCTACATAAACATACATAATATCACTCTGTCAATATACAAGCTTCAACCCATCAAAACAAATTCAATTATCCCTTATACAATCAAATTTAGGCTTTGATTTCCAAAAGAAAATGTTGTAACATGGTAATACCATTTTTAAATTATTTCAAGTGGAATTATTCAGTAAAAATTTCGAAAATAAGTTTTTACTGTGAAATCTTTTAAGACCAAATAAAACGATCATTTTAATTTTATGATTTGATCACATTAGTAGAATCGTATTGCAATATGATGAATTTAGGTATAGAAACCTTGATATTTAAGTTTTTAAATTGATGGGTATGTGATGCAGCAGGAGCTACAGAGTCACAAGGTTTAGGTCGGCCACGACCTAAAGGCTTAGGTCGACCACGACCTAACAGGTCAGAAGAAGAGGGGCTGCGATCTAACATTACCATTTTAGGTCATCTACAAGTTGACGAAATGGCTATAGGTCGGCCACGACCTAACAGAGCAAGAGCTAAGGAGTTGCGACCTAACTCCTATGATGATGCAGTGGAAACTAAAGCCTTAGGTCGCGAGCGACCTAACGTGATGATAAGTCGTGTGCGACCTAAGAGGTTCCAGGATAACGAGATAAAAGGCGAAGAAGTGGATTATGCAAGAACAGGAAAGCCAACGACCTATGATAAGTCGCAAGGCCTTAGGTCGCGAGGCCTTAGATCGCTCACTTTATGTCGCTCCGATCTATCGAGTGAAGAATGTTTCGAGTTACGACCTATGTTAGGTCGCTAATGTGGATGCCGCTTTAATTTAGGTCGCTCGACCTTATGCACTGAAAAGATAGGTCGCTGCATGGTGATTTCCTTAGGTCGCTCATACGACCTACCGATCTATGTTAGGTCGCTGATGGGTTTGCCGCATGAAGTTAGGTCGCGTGAGTTGTGTGTTTAGGTCGTGTGTACTTGTGTTGTAATAAGTTGTTTGTACTGTTGTTTCTTAAGTCGTAAGTCGAGTCGTGTATTGGTGTTAGGTCGCGTACGACCTAGTGTGGGAAGTTAGGTCGTGAACGACCTATGGTAGGTCGGTGGTGTTGTAATGTGTTGAGTGTTGTGATGTAGCCTATAAATAGGCAAGTTAGGGGGTCATTTGAAAGGTGGTTGATTTTTGAATAAAATTCTCTTTGTTAGCTTTGTGCTTTCATACAAATTGGTAGTTGAGTGTGATCTCCTATCTCCTCTTTCGGTTAATCGAGTGCGCTCGATTCAACGATCGTAGAAGCCGATTCACGGTATCTAGTGCACTAGATCAACGTGCGAAGAATCGTAGATCTTCTTTCTCGGCATCGTGCGCGATCAACGAGACGAAGATAGCTAGAATCCGGTATCTTTGGATCAACGGATTTGGGCCTTGCAGTATTCTCAACTCACCGATTGCTACATTCCATCGATTGAAGTTTGTTTCGATTTATCCGCTGCGTCAGTTTTGGTATCAGAGCCATACTTAGCCAATCATAGCTAAGTTGATTCTTGAAGCCAAGTATTTGAAGTTTGAAGTTGTTCATCGCGTTCATATTGAAGTTGCAACAAGAGGGAGAACTTTCGATCCATTCCATTTTGGATGTAGAGTGGAGATTTGTTTGAATTTGATTTGTGTTGAAGTACTTGAGCTTAGGCCGAGCCTTGTGAAGTTGTTTTGAAGGTTGAGCAGTGACTTATTGTTGTTTTGTTGAAGTGTTGTGTTGATTCAATCATGCCGCCAAGGAGAGCTAACCGCCATCAAAATGTTGAAGCTTTGTATCGGAGAGAAGAGGCCGATCAAATGGAACAACGTATGCATGAGAAGATTGATGAAGGCATTGGTAGGTTGGAGAAGCTTATGATTGACATGAATCAAAGTAGAAGAAGAAATTCACCTGAATCCATTCGTGGAGGAAGTAGAGTTTCACATCATTCAGATCGGGAGAGGAGAGAGAGTCAGGATCATCGGAGTGTTGACAATCGAAGTAGGAGGAATGATGATGGTCGTGATCGAAGAGACATGGGTAGTAGGAGTGGTGGTAGAGATGTTGAAGGGCGTGAAAGACAACGATATGCATCAGACTTTGATGAGGAGTTTGACGGTGATAGGGGAAGTGTTCATTTCAGAGACCGAGATCAGGGACAACGTCAGTATCGGGTTATTGATGATGATCGACGTTGGGAATCGGGTATGAAGATGGAAATTCCAGAATTTAAAGGAGGAATGGTAGCAGAAGAATTTCTCGATTGGATTTCTAATGTTGAAGAGATCTTTGATTTCAAAGAGGTTCCTGAACATAGGAGAGTGAAGTTGGTTGCTACTAGGTTGAGGGGGAGAGCTTTGGCGTGGTGGCAGCAAACTAAACTTACAAGGGAGAGAATGGGGAAGTCAAAGATAGAATCGTGGGATAAGATGAAGAAGTTGATGAGATCTACTTTCTTACCTTACAATTATCAGTCACTTATGTACCAAAGGTTGCAGAATCTGAGGCAAGGGACGAAGTCTGTTAGTGATTATGCTGATGAATTTTACCAACTCATTGCCAGAAATGATATTATGGAAACGGAAGAACAGCTAACTGCTAGATTCATTGGGGGATTGAGAATGCAGATCCAGGATATGGTTAATATGTTCGATCCTAGATCAGTTGCAGAGGCACATCAGAAAGCGTTAGCTTGGGAGAAGCAAGGAAGGCGTGGAGGTGGTGTGTTTACTAATTCCAATAATCAAGCGAAGGGTGTTAGTGGAAGTTCTAGTGTTCCTAAACCTGTTACAAAACCAGTGGTGAAGGAGGCTGAGAAGGCGAAGGTTAGCAGTGGGTTCAAATGTTATAACTGTCAGGAGTTGGGTCACAAAAGCAACGAATGTCCGAAGCCGAAGAAGAGAACCATGGTTACAGAAGTTGAGGAGGATGATGGTGAGGAGGCAGAATGTTCAAATGCACCTTATGTTGAGGAGGAAGAAGAATTGTTTGGAGATGAAGGTTGTAATCTTATGTTGAGGAGGTCATGTCTCACACCAAAGCAAGAGGAGGATTGTAGTTGGTTGAGAAGCAATATTTTTCAGTCGACATGCACTATTCTGGGAAAAGTTTGCAAGTTCGTTATTGATGCTGGAAGTTGCGATAATATTATTTCTACAGAAGCAGTAAAGAAGTTGAACTTGAAGATTGAGAAACATCCTAAACCGTACAAGCTAGCATGGTTAAGGAAGGGTGGTGAAGTGAAGGTGTGTCGAAGGGCTTGTGTTAATTTTTCTATTGGGAAGAAGTACAAAGATGAAATTTGGTGTGATGTAGTGGATATGGATGTTTGTCATCTGTTGTTGGGCAGACCATGGCAGTTCGATAGAGCAGTTCAACATGATGGTCGTGCCAATAGTTACAGTTTCATGTTCGAGGGTACTAAAATCACTTTGGTTCCCAAGAAACAACAACAGAAGGAGAGCAAGCTAGAGGAGATCGAGGAATTGAAAACTCTGTTGACCTTGAAAGAGTTTGTCAAGGAAGTTGAAGAAGAACCTGAAATATTTTTGTTGATTGGGAGAGAGAGTAATGAAGAAGTTGAAATTCCAGAAGAAGCAAAGCCAATTTTGAAAGAATTTGAAGATGTCTTTCCAGAGGAGTTGCCTAAGGAGTTACCACCACTGAGAGACGTTCAACATCAAATTGATCTTGTTCCGGGAGCAGTGTTACCACATAGACGACATTACCGAATGAGTCCGAAGGAACATGAAGAGTTACGAAGGCAGGTGGAAGAGTTACTTGAGCAGGGACGTGTTCAGGAAAGCTTGAGTCCTTGTGCTGTGCCAGCTTTGTTGGTGCCGAAGAAGGATGGAACATGGAGAATGTGTACAGATAGTCGAGCTTTGAACAAGATTACTGTTCGTTACAGATTTGCTACGCCGAGGTTGGATGACTTGCTGGATCAGTTGAGTGGGGCAACTATCTTTTCGAAGATTGATTTGAAGAGTGGTTACCACCAGATTCGGATTAGACCTGGAGACGAATGGAAGACAGCGTTCAAGACGAGAGAGGGGTTATACGAATGGTTGGTTATGCCATTTGGTTTATCAAATGCACCTAGTACATTCATGCGGGTGATGAATCAAATTTTTAGACCATTCATTGGGAAGTTCGTGGTAGTTTATTTCGATGATATTCTGATATATAGCAGAAGTATGGAGGAGCATGTTCTACATTTGAGGGAAGTGTTGATTATTCTTCGCGAGGAACAATTTTATGCTGCTACGAAGAAATGTGTGTTCATGGCAAGAAGTGTTTTATTTCTGGGGTATATTGTGTCGGAAGCAGGAATTCAAGTTGACCAGAATAAAGTGGAAGCAGTCAGGAATTGGC
The DNA here is from genome assembly GCA_030765085.1 of Allium cepa. NCBI lineage: Eukaryota > Viridiplantae > Streptophyta > Magnoliopsida > Asparagales > Amaryllidaceae > Allium > Allium cepa. The sequence continues at coordinate 72,142,590 of CM060946.1, read as the reverse complement.
CACAGCCGAGGACGATTACAGAGGTGAGAAGTTTTCATGGGCTAGCATCATTCTACCGAAGATTCATTCCGCACTTCAGTAGCGTGATGGCTCCAGTTACTGATTGCATGAAAGGGAAACAGTTTGTATGGTCAGAGAAAGCGGGGGTTGCTTTTGAGAAGATCAAGGAATTGTTGACGTCTGCACCAATTCTTGTTTTACCGAATTTTCAGTTATTGTTTGAATTGCATATTGTTGCATCGAAGATCGGTATTGGAGGAGTTCTGAGTCAGAATGGGAAGCCAGTTGCTTATTTCAGTGAAAAGTTATCAGGAGCAAAGATGAGATACAATACATATGACGTTGAATTCTATGCTGTGGTACAATCTGTTAAGCACTGGAGGCACTATCTATTTCAGAAAGAATTTGTTCTGTACACTGATCATGAGGCATTGAAGCATTTACAGGGGCAAGACAAGATTTCAGCGAGACATGCATCATGGATTGCTTATTTACAACAGTTTACTTTTGTCGTGAAACATAAGTCAGGGGTGACGAATCGTGTAGAAGATGCATTAAGCAGGAGGAGTCATTTATTAACGACATTGAAGGTTGAGGTGACAGGGTTTGAAATGTTGCCAGAGCTGATTAAAGAAGATCCTTACTTTGTGAAATGTGTAGAGAAAGTCAAGGAAGGAAATACCGATGAATTTGTGATGGTTGATGGATTCTTGTTCAAGGGGAATCAATTATGTATTCTAGATTGTAGTTTGAGATTGAAAATTATCAAGGAGTTACACGAGGAAGGGCATGTGGGCCGTGATCGTACTTTGCAATTGATTTCACAGTCTTACTTTTGGCCGTCGATGAGGAAAGAAGTGGGAAGGTTTGTGGAGCGATGTCATATTTGCCAAGTTTCGAAAGGAACCGCGACCAATGCTGGGTTGTATATGCCGTTGCCTGTACCGGCTAAACCATGGGTTGATGTGAGTATGGACTTTGTATTGGGATTGCCGAGAACGCATCGTGGTAATGATTCTATATATGTAGTGGTTGACAGATTTTCTAAAATGGCACATTTTATTGCTTGCAAGAAGACGGCGGATGCTGTTCGTGTTGCTCAGTTATTTTTCAAGGAGATCTATCGACTTCATGGATTGCCAGAGTCTATTGTGTTGGATAGAGATACTCGTTTTCTGAGTCACTTTTGGTTAAGTTTGTGGAAGATGGTGGGAACGAAGTTGAATTTTAGCAGCGCTTATCATCCGCAAACAGACGGACAGACCGAAGTTGTTAACAGATCATTGGGAAATTTGTTGCGATGTCTTGTGAAAGACAATTTGAAAAGTTGGGACATGAAGTTATGCCAAGCAGAGTTTGCTCATAATCATGTAGTGAATCGTAGCACGGGATTCAGTCCATTTCAGATTGTATATTCAAATCTACCCAGGGGACCGTTGGACTTAACGGTAGTACCACAACCAAAGAGGACGGTTAAACGAGCTGTTGATTTTGTTGAAGGTTTGACGGAATGTCATAAAATCGTTCAGGAACGATTGGAGAAGGCAAATGAAAAATATAAAAGATCCGCAGATCTGAAGCGAAGAAATGTTGAGTTTAATGAAGGAGATATGGTGTATGCTGTATTAACCAAGGATCGTTTTCCAGTGGGCGCTTACAACAAGTTGAAGGCCAGAAAAATTGGTCCTGTAAAAATTGTGAAACGGATCAATGAAAATGCCTACAGGTTAAAGCTGCCGGAGGATGTGTATACTTCTGATGTGTTCAACGTAAAACATTTAATTCCGTATCATGGAAACGAATGTGTTGTGGAAGAAGATGGTGAAAATTCGAGGTCGAATTTCTGTCAACCGGGGGAGGATGATGCAGCACGAGCTACAGAGTCACAAGGTTTAGGTCGGCCACGACCTAAAGGCTTAGGTCGACCACGACCTAACAGGTCAGAAGAAGAGGGGCTGCGATCTAACATTACCATTTTAGGTCATCTACAAGTTGACGAAATGGCTATAGGTCGGCCACGACCTAACAGAGCAAGAGCTAAGGAGTTGCGACCTAACTCCTATGATGATGCAGTGGAAACTAAAGCCTTAGGTCGCGAGCGACCTAACGTGATGATAAGTCGTGTGCGACCTAACAGGTTCCAGGATGACGAGATAAAAGGCGAAGAAGTGGATTATGCAAGAACAGGAAAGCCAACGACCTATGATAAGTCGCAAGGCCTTAGGTCGCGAGGCCTTAGATCGCTCACTTTAGGTCGCTCCGATCTATCGAGTGAAGAATGTTTCGAGTTACGACCTATGTTAGGTCGCTAATGTGGATGCCGCTTTAATTTAGGTCGCTCGACCTTATGCACTGAAAAGATAGGTCGCTGCATGGTGATTTCCTTAGGTCGCTCATACGACCTACTGATCTATGTTAGGTCGCTGATGGGTTTGCCGCATGAAGTTAGGTCGCGTGAGTTGTGTGTTTAGGTCGCGTGTACTTGTGTTGTAATAAGTTGTTTGTACTGTTGTTTCTTAAGTCGTAAGTCGAGTCGTGTCTTGGTGTTAGGTCGCGTACGACCTAGTGTGGGAAGTTAGGTCGTGAACGACCTATGGTAGGTCGGTGGTGTTGTAATGTGTTGAGTGTTGTGATGTAGCCTATAAATAGGCAAGTTAGGGGGTCATTTGAAAGGTGGTTGATTTTTGAATAAAATTCTCTTTGTTAGCTTTGTGCTTTCATACAAATTGGTAGTTGAGTGTGATCTCCTATCTCCTCTTTCGGTTAATCGAGTGCGCTCGATTCAACGATCGTAGAAGCTGATTCACGGTATCTAGTGCGCTAGATCAACGTGCGAAGAATCATAGATCTTCTTTCTCGGCATCGTGCGCGATCAACGAGACGAAGATAGCTAGAATCCGGTATCTTTGGATCAAAGGATTTGGGCCTTGAAGTATTCTCAAGTCACCGATTGCTACATTCCATCGATTGAAGTTTGTTTCGATTTATCCGCTGCGTCAGTATGTTTGTTTGATCTGAAAATGAACTTTGTTCGATTTTCCAGCGATCAGTGGTGGAGGGGAGCTGTGTTTGGAACTGGAGGAGGCTCGAGACTCGAGGGTCTTGGAAAAAATGCTAGGAGTATTTCTAGATGATCGTGGTGGTCGTACTCCGACGATGTAGGGTTTCGTACCTGTTTATCGACGTTGTTTCAGGGGCTTCTACGACGTCGAGGTTGGATTCGGTTTGATCGCGTGGGGAGGGAACGATGCTGGGTTTGAGACGTGGCTGTTCACGAGGTGGCGGATTTTCTGGTGGTCAGGATTGTCGTCGGCGAGGGGATTTGTCATATTGGTTTGAGCTCCAGTCTGGGTTGATGTGTTTGCTTCCAATTTGGAGGAGGGATTGTCGGAACAGGGGATCGGGTAGGTCGGCAAAGTCGATGATGACTTGAGGGTGGTCACGGCGTTGTTCGTTGGTGGCTGGATCTAATGTACACGTGCACGTGTACATTTTCTTGTATCCGAGGTTGTTTGGTTTTAGGAAGAAGAATCTGACTCGTGTCAATCCAGGGGACATCGCGTGCTTGTCTCGAAGCAATGGATGGGAGCGAGTATCTCGTGTTCGAGCTCGGATATTTCGAGTATAGGCTTGGGTATTGATATCTAACCAGTTTTTTTAAGAAAGTAAACATGATTAGATTTTTTTCTATAAAGCAAGGAAAATCAAAGTAAAAAAGTAAAGAAATGTTTATCAAGTTTTCAAAGATAATTAAAGATAAAAACAAGTAATTAAGGGTTAATTAATTATGTAATTAACGTAAGATTAATTATTTATGTGATTAATTAAGGATAATTAGTTAATTAATAATAATTAATTAATGATTAAAGGTTAACAAAATATTAATTAAAGTTTGATTAATTAATAATCAAAGGTTAATTTGTTATGTAATTAATAATGGTTAATTAATTAATGTAATTAAGTTACGGTTAATTTATTTATGTAATTAACTAATGAATAATTATTTTGTGTAATTACATTTAAGGATAATTAATTAATTAAGATTAATTAATGCAAGTAATTAAGGGTAATTAATTACTTAAAGATAATTACTTAATGAAAGTAATTAAGGATAACTAATTAATGATTAAAGGTTAATTAATAAAATGATTAAAGGATAATTAATTAAAGGTTTGAAATTAACTAATATTAATTAACCAGTATTAGTAATTTATTCATAGGTAAGTAATCTGGTTTAAATTAATCAGGTGATTGATTGATCTTACTTATGAATGTTTGGATTGTATTGAATGTTGAATTGTTTGATATCCCCGATATGTGATGCTCTGTGATATGAATTGTTTTGATTTGAGCTGTGATGAATGTAATTTATTTAACTGTGATCAATTTATATTATTTATCTGTGAATCTGTGAATGAAGACAAGCGTTATAGGATTATACTGCTTATCAATATTGTTGTTTTTGGATTGTGATAATTGATGATATTGTATTGTTGTGTGTAAAACCTCTAGACTACACCACACACACACAAATATGGATTGCATGAGGAAATCGGTTAAGTCACATATATTTTGGATTTAATATTATGAAGTGGTTTTAAAAGTTGAATTTTGATTTCAATTGGTTTGGAGATGAAATTAAGTTGCATATGTAAAGTTTTTGAAAAGGAAGTTTTGAAATTGAAATGTAGTTTGAATATAATATATCTTGTTGAGTTTTGAAATTTATTTTGGAAACTATGGTTTGAAAGGGTTATAGACGTTATATTATAAATATGGATTTTAAACCATATTAAATAAACTGTTTTGGTAATTTGAATTTAATTCAAATAGAACTTGCCGACGACATGGCAGTTCGCTGAATTTCTGGTTTATACTTTTAAAGGCTATAACTTATGTATATTTAATCGGATTTTTCCGAAACAATAAGTATTTTTTTCAAATAATAATGGCTTTCATATAACGAAAGAATTTCCAGTTTTTGTTGAAAGGATTTCAAGCTGTGTGATTTGAATTGTAAAGAGTTTTGAAAGCTATGAATAAATCTTTGTGAAAGATTGGTGAACTTTGTTTTCAAAGTGAAGTGAATCTTTTTGTTTAAAAGATTAAAAGTGGAAATTTGTTTATACCATCAAAAGAAAGGTTTGGGAACATGTGTTGAAAGTTGTGACTTAACTAAAATCCCAATATATCCATATGGTTTTAAAATTAAGCGCTCATTATTCGGTTTAGCCGAGAGAGGACTTTAGGTCGTATAACCCATGCCGAATAACGATACGATGAAATGGATAGCATTTGAAGATTGGTGGTGAAGACCGGATATTTTCGAGAATGAAAGGATTACCTATCGAATGTCTCTACACTGAGTCATGCCGGAATAGAGATCTCCATATGTGATGGGGATTCCAATCAGGATTGTGAATACCCGGATTTCAAGGGCTTCTTTGAAGTGCCTTCGATTCCATTCGAACTCGGAACGGACTTGTATGGATGTATGCTTGAAATTACACTTTGAGATGTAAAACTGGTTTTTATCAAATACATTTCTGTTTGGTGGCGGAGAATTTATTCTCTTAGTTTAACACCCTTCTCTGAGACATACGAGCTCAGAGGTTATGTAGTTGATGGTTACTAGTGATACATTCCCAATTTGGTAACGTGGCATGCTAAGTGTTGCTCATCATTTGTTAATCAAAGCATGACTTTTGTGTAAAGCGTAGCTTTGTGGATGAGACCTCGTCGAACCTCACACCTAAAAAATGGTCGAAACAGGAAGAATGCAACTAGGTTATGAGGGTTGCGCCCTTTAGGGTATGTTCATTTCTTTCTGGATAAAAGTGGTATCATGGTATGGAGCCCGGATACTTAACTTATGTGGTTGCTGCAAATCTATTGCTTTGTGGTTGTTGGTGTTGAGAGCTCTCAGATAAAGGTCGGCGACGACCGGGGGACGGCATGCTCAGGACAGTTAGTTACCTAGTTACAAAGGTAACCCGACCTTGTGTTGGCAGAGATCCGGTTAGGTTCTCGGGGCGTCCCTCCGGAGGCATACCCATGTGGCATAGGAAGTTCCTTAGCCTGACCATTTGTTGAAAATCCAAAGAAACAATACGCGCCATGTACGGTTTTAGCTGTATAACCTTTCATTTACTTATGGTGGTGACGTGCCATTTAAGTGGTAGCTATAGTAGGCATACTACGAAATGTGTATGCTGGCTAGGATTAATATTATACTTTCGAAATGTTTTCTACACTATGCACTAATAATAATGTCAAAAGGTTTTTGCATGTCAAGCATGTTTGACTATCATAAGGAGAAATCTCCTCCAATTGTGCGCTTGCATTGTGTGCACGCGGGGAGGCCTTATGGTAGTTTCATTTTCTAAAAAGAATTACGGTTTTCTTTTTATTTATTTTTAAAGATAAACTATTTTTGTTTTCTCACACCAGTCCCATGACTGACTTAGAGTTTATTCTTCCCTTTCTAAACTCTGGTTGCCCATAATTTTTTGCACGATTAGCCTAGAGTCATATTTTCAAATAGTCAGATTATAGGTGTCGCTTTTGGAATTCTTTGGAGACTTTGGATTTTGGCAATTGCATTGTGAACCAAGTTGCTTCAGTTCAGCATTGAGGTGGTTAGAGCTTATTGGATTGGCATCTTTGGAGCTTAGCATTGAAGATATTATCTTTCTGCTGCTATCGCTTTGTTGTCATGTATCTCTGATAATGTTGAACATTTCATTGTATCATTGTTGTAAAGATGTTATATTCATGGAGTTGTATCAATGATATATTGTTTTTCTTCCACTGTGTGGTTGTACTTAATGTGTTATAAGCTCCAATGAACCAGATTCGACGTTTGTAACTATGACATTCGAATACGGGTGATGTATCGTGTGTCGATTTTCGAAGGTCGAGTTAGGGTCGTTAGAATTAGTATCAGAGATGAAGGTTAAGTAAGAACTTTAGCTCAGGAGTATAACACATTAGGTGACTCATTAGAGATAGGGCTACAAATACCCTAGAATGAGTATATCCGTAAGATATCCGTCCGTATGCCTCAGTAAATTCTCTTACTGTTTATTGATAGTAAGCATGAGTGCGAGAAGAAGACGAGACAGGGGACAGTGAAGTACCACTACAAATTGTCAATACCATGCAACAACAAGGAAACAAACTTTTTCTATCGATCTCTTTTGATTCATCATCCAATTTCAATTCTTTGATTACTTCGTGGCAGCTCCAAGAAGAAGCTTTGGTGTTGTGGTGGCGCTGCGAATCATTATAGAAATTTTCCTGTTTCGTATTCTAAATCATTAGTTTGTCATGTGTCTTTCCGTTTTAACTTTAAAAAATTGAAATGTTATTTGAATAATTGGCTAACAAAATATGAAACTGAATTAAATTGTATTCGTTTGTCTATTCTTTGGAGTCTCGATACATTCTATGAACGGTTAGTTATCCTTCAGACTAACCAATGCCCATGCTTAGACCGGATGACCCGAATATTTCTTGAAAATTTGAATGAGTTCGATCTCATATTTATTGATGATATTCTGATTTGGTAAGCCAAATGCATAATAAATATTAAGTTTGATCTGGTAAACATTCTTCATCTGTTTTCTGTTGTCTTCCTGTCTAGCAAATTTGGAGGACGAAATTTTCTTAAGGGGGGAAATTGTAGCATCCCCGTTTTTAAATAAAATTTATATTGGTAATTAATTTAATTTTTGGAATTAAATTGTGAATTAATTTGAATTTTTTCCAAAATTTAATAAGAAATGTGTTTGTTTATATATATATATATATATGTGTGTATATATATATAGTGTAGAAAGAATTTTGGTTTGAAATTCAAATATAAATGTATTGAAAACAAAATGGTTTTAAAACTCTACATTTTGAATTAGTAAAAGTTTATTTTCTAAAAATTATAATGTATGTACATCGTGATTTGGAAGTTATAATTTGAAATTAATTTAATAATGTTCGAAAGATAATTAAGTTAAATTCTATATTTTAAAACTTATATATATGTTTACTTATTAATGTGTAACTAAATTTTAAAAATCATTTTTTCTTTAAAAGTTATATAAGTATAAATAATAGAAAAATGAATAAATGAAGATATAAAACATATATAAAAGTAAAACCTATGATAATATATAAAAGGAAATATATTAAAGATAAAATTGAAAATTTTATAAATATTAAATACATGGAAATTACAAGTGTAAAAGATTGAAACATACATTTAAACATTTGTAAACATTAACATCATGCAATTAAACTAGTGGCATGAGTTTCTCTTTTAAATTGAAATAAATAATATAGTGTTAAAAGAAAGAAACCCGGTTAATTCATTTTTCAGTTCAAAGTTAAAAACCTTTCTCTCCAAAAACCTGAAATGAAAATCAGAGTAAATCAAAAGAAAAGAAAAATCAAAACCTGGAAGCTATAAACCAGAAGATCAAAACAAAAGAAAGATCAAACAAATAATTTTCACCAAGTTCAAATTTGAAGCAAAGCAAGTTAAGTTCAACATCAACAAATAAGTATCAGATTCAAAATACAAACAAGTTTCAGACTTAAAAAATACCAAGATAGTTCAGATCAAAGTTTCAAGTTCAAAGTCCATTTCCAGATTTCATTTCTAGGCTCAAAAATTTGTTCTCTGCTTCAATTCCAGGTGAGTAGACTTATCTAAATTTGATTTGTGATCTTGATGTTTGTGATCGTACTTAAAGCAAAGATGTGATGAATGATTGCATGTATACAAATATGAGATGGTTTGTGTGTGCATGTGTGTATACGTATATACATAGACCTCTATTTAGTTTACAGGCTAAAAACAAACTGAAAAAATCAATTTCTAGAGAAAAATACCCAGACTTCTCTGTTTTCTTTTACCTGTGAGTAAACTCTACAGCCTGTATATATACTTTGGTTTGCCTGTGATGATAGATGTGAGTGGTACTTTAAAATTGTTTTTTTATACTTATGAATGCATGTGTATAAATAATAAAAAGTAATAAATATGCATGTGCATGTCTGTATAAACATACATAATATCACTCTGTTAATATACCGGCTTCAACCCATCAAAACAAATTCAATTATCCCTTATACAATCAAATTTAGGCTTTGATTTCTAAAAGAAAATATTGTAACATGGTAACACCATTTTTAAATTATTTCAAGTGGATTTATTTAGTAAAAATTTAGAAAATAAGTTTTTACTGTGAAATCTTTTAAGATCAAATAAAACGATCATTTTAATTATATGATTTGATCACATAAGTAGAATCGTATTACAATATGATGAATTTAGTTAAAGAAATCCTGATATTTAAGTTTTTAAATTGATGTGTATGTTTGCTTGATCTGAAAACGAACTTTGTTCGATTTTCCAGCGATCAGTGGTGGAGGGGAGCTGTATTTGGAACTGGAGGAGGCTCAAGACTCGAGGGTCCTGGAAAAAATGCTAGGAGTACTTCTAGATGATCGTGGTGGTCGTACTCCGACGATGTAGGGTTTCGTACCTGTTTTTATCGACGTTGTTTCAGGTGCTTCTGCAACGTCGAGGTTGGATTGGGTTTGATCGCGTAGAGAGGGAACAATGCTGGGTTTGAGACGTGGCTGTTGACGAGGTGGCGGATTTTTTAGTGGTCAGGATTGTCGTCGGCGAGGGGATTTGTCGTATTGGTTTGAGCTCAAGTCTGGGTTGATGTGTTTGTTTCCAATTTGCAGGAGGGATTGTCGGAACAGGGGATCGGTTAGGTCGGCAGGGTCGACGATGACATGAGGGTGGTCGCGGCGTTGTTCGTTGGTGTTCGGATTGAATGTACATGTGCACGTTTACCTTTTCTTGTATCTGGGTTGTTTGGTTTTGGGAAGAAGAATCTGGCTCAGGTCGATCTAGGGGACATCGCTTGTTTGCCTCGAAGCGATGGATGGGAGCGAGTGTCTCGTGTTCGAGCTCGTCTATTTCGAGTATAGGCTTGGGTTTTGATATCTAACCAGTTTTTTCTAAGAAAGTAAACATGATCAGATTTTTTTTATAAAGCAAGGAAAATCAAAGTAAAAAAGTAAAGAAATGTTTATCAAGTTTTCAAAGATAATTAAAGATAAAAACAAGTAATTAAGGGTTAATTAATTATGTAATTAACTTAAGGTTAATTTATTTATGTGATTAATTAAGGATGATTAATTAATTAAGGATAATTAATTAATGATTAAAGGTTAATTAAATATTAAATAAAGGTTGATTGATTATAATCAAAGGTTAATTTGTTATGTAATTAATAAGGGTTAATTAATTAATGTAATTAACTTCGGTTATGTAATTAATTAAGGAATAATTATTTTGTGTAATTACATTTAAGGATAATTAATTAATTAAAATTAATTGATGAATAAGGGTAATTAATTACTTAAAGATAATTACTTAATGGAAATAATTAAGGATAATTAATTAATAAGTAAATGTTGATTAATCAATTGATTAAAGGGTAATTAATTGAAGGTTTGAAATTAATTAACCAAGATTAGTAATTTATTCATAAGTAATTAATCTGGTTTAAATTAATCAGGTGATTGATCGATCTTACTTATGAATGTTTGGATTGTATCGAATGTTTGAATTGTTTGATATCCTTGATATGTGATGCTATATGATATGAACTGTTTTGATTTGAGCTGTGATGAATGTAATTTATTTATCTATAATGAATTTATATTATTTATCTATGAATCTATGAATGAAGATAAGCGTTATGCGATTATACCGCTTATCAATATTGTTGTGTTTGGATTGTGATGATTGATGATATTGTATTGTTGTGTGTAAAACCCCTGGACTACACCACACAGACACAAATATGGATTGCACGAGGAAATTGGTTAAGTCACAGATATTTTGAATTTAATATTATAAAATGGTTTTAAAAGTCGAATTTTGAATTCAATTGGTTTGGAGATGAAATTGAGTTGCATATGTAAAGCTTTTGAAAAGGAAGTTTCGAAATTGAAATCTAGTTTGAATATAATATATCTTTTTAAGTTTTGAAATTTATTTTGGAACCTATGATTTGGAAGGGTTATACAAGTTACATTATAAATATGGATTTAAATCATATTAAATAAATTGTTTTGGGAATTTGAATTTAATTCAAATAGAAGTTGTCGATGACACGACAGTTCGCTGAATTCTGGTTTGTACTTTTAAAGGCTATAACTTGTGTATATTTAATTGGTTTTTTCCGAAACAGAAAGTATTTGTTTTCAAATAACAATGGCTTTCGTATAACGAAAGAATTTCCAATTTTTGTTGAAAGGATTTCAAGCTGTGTGATTTGAATTGTAAATATTTTTGAAAGCTATGAATGAATCTTGGTGAAAGATTGGTGAACTTTGTTTTCAAAGTGAAATGAATCTTTTTGTTTAAAAGATTAAAAGTGGAAATTTGTTCAAACCATTCAAAAGAAAGGTTTTGGGAACAAGTGTTGAAAGTTGTGACTTAACTAAAATCCCGATATATCCTTATGGTTTTAAAATTAAGCGCTCATTATTCGGTTTAGCCGGAAGAGGACTTTATGTCATATAACCCATTTCGAATAATGATACGATGAAATGGATAGCATTCGAATAGCGGTGGTGAAGATCGGGTATTTTCGAGAATGAAAGGATTACCTATCGAATGTCTTTGCAGTGAGTCGCGCCGGTATAGAGATCTCCATATGTGATAGGGAGTCCGATCGGGATTGTGAATACCCGGATTGCAAGGGCTTCTTTGAAGTGTCTTCGGTTCCGTTCGAACCCGGAATGTACTTGTATGGATGCATGTCTGACATTGCACTTTGAAATATAAAACTGGTTTCTATCAAATACATTTCTTTTTGGTGGCGGAGAATTTATTCTCTTAGCTTAACACCCTTTTCTGAGACGTACGAGCTTAGAAGTTATGTAGTTGATGGTTACTAGTGATACATTCCCAATTTGGTAATGTGGCATGCTAAGTGCTGTTGATCAATTAAAACCTCATGCCACGAAAATGGTCGAAACAGGAAGAATGCGGCAAGGTTATGAGGGTTACGCCCTTTAGGATATGTCCATTTCCTTCTGGATAAAAGTGGTATCATGGTTTGGAGCCCAGATACTTATCTTTTATGGTTGCTGCATGTAACGACCCGATACTTTCAACCATTCACATCCATTATAAGTGTATAGGTAGACACTCATGCCGGAATTGAATTGCTCAAAATACCGCGTTGTAAATAAAAATTTGGCAAATCTCAGAATATACAGTAAATAAAAATCACAGATCACAGACATAGAGAAATAATAATGCAGCGGAAGTAAAAGAAATAGTAGTTCATGAAGCTACTATATAAAAATATTAGAGTTACATAAAATACAACAGAAGAAATAAAGTACAAAGGAAGTCTCACTACATAGAAGTCTACTAATACAAGAGCTGAAAGGAACAACAGACCGCAAAAGATAAAACTTGACAAGCAGATAATCTCCAACGATTTCAATCTCCAGAAAGTGGAAATCCAAATCTGTGAATACTCAGGCTGACCCGAGCGTAAATAAACACACAAACACTCGAATCAGGACATACATACTTATACAATCTGAACCAACTCAAGTGAACTGTAGTAAAAGTACATATAACTTAGAAGATGCTTGGGACCGCCCATCCTCTAAGGATCCATTAAACTATTTACTATATAGTATATTGCGCTATTACAATAGTGTCTATTTGTAAAATAAACTAACTTTTTGATAGCGTTAAGGGGTTACCCATATAGCCCTTAACACAAATAATGCCAATAGTCTATACAGTACTGTAATACCTCCTGATCGGGAGGCTACCAGAGGATACTCCATAGGTACGACACAAATAGAAACTCGTACAAGGCGCGATAGGGTAGGTAACACGGCACAACTAGGCAATGCCATGGTAGATATACCAATTACGCTTCTGGGTCGTTGGTAACGCGTAACGCGCAGCTACCGCCCACCTCGAGCCACACCCCCAAATAAAATCAAAAGTGGCCACCGAATCAATCCAAAGTCAAAGTATAATATCGAAGGGATGTGTCCGATCAAAGGTGCTACCTTATTAACCCGTTGATCGCTCATGTTTTAGCCACCTTGTGCCAACTCACGGGAGTCGGGTCCACGTATTTGCCTTAAAGGAAACGCCACAACCATCCTACTTCATTCTGGAATCACCACCGCGTACGGTTGTTAAAGTGGTTTTCGGAGTTGGCAGAGAGTATGACAACTTCTGATCCCGGTCTCTTCAACAACCAAACGTTATTATAACCCGTAGTTATAATTTAAAATGGTATTTATACTTCAAAATAGAATATCATTTCAAATCCAAATTTTTATCAAAATAAAGATTAAATTAATTCCAAACCATTTCAAAAACATCATATCTTTCCAAAACTTCCTGTCAAATCATTTCAATATATCAAAATATCATATCTTTACTAAACTTCATTTCCAGTCATTATATGATATCAAAATATCATATCTTTTCAAAACCACATTTCAAATCATTTTAATATATCAAAATATCATATCTTTTCAAAGCTACATTTCAAATCATTTTAATATATCATATCTTAAACATCTTTGAATTCAAAGATAACATTCATTTATTATCATCTCAAATCACCTTTTAAATAATTTATATTCCATCAATTTAATTCAATTAAAATCATTTTAAAGGTGTAATTATTATACTTTCAAATCAAGTATTCAAATTTCAAAATTTCAAGTCATTCTGAGCTCATTTACTAAGTCAAAAATCATATTTATTAAAATTTCAGCCTTTCGTAGCATTTAGAAAAAGCTGTTATAAGTTATACTTGAAAAAAATTTAATTCAGCAAAGTTAGCTCTTAAAAACTGCTGTTAAAACTCAGTTTTAGTTAAATTTTAGTTTAAAACAGCAAAGACAGCATTTCCAGAAATGCTGCGGTAGCTCAGATTTCAAAACAAGGTTTAAATTTGATTTCAGCAAAGACAGCAGACCACTATAGCATTTCCAGAGAATGCTACAACAGACCTGAGTCCAATATTAGCCTACAAGTTCAATTACAGCAACTACAGCATTTCAGAAATGCTGCAATAGCTCTTTTTACACAATTTTTGTTCAGAAAACTATAGCATTTCTGAATGCTATTAAAAGTTAATTCCAGGTTTAGTGTATTTCCAGCCAATAATAAACTTCAATTTAAAACAATTTAAAACCAATAAACATTTTTAAAATCATATTGTAACCTTTAAAATGCTCATTAACATATCATTTAACATACTATTTTTATAAAATAAATTTCTTATACTTACATCCAATTTTCAACAATTTACTAAATAAATTCAAGTGTAAAGATTCCAATTCTTCATATTTTTAAATAAGCAACTTAACACTTATCTTTCCTCCATTTCTCAAATAAACTAAATTTTTTTCTTTTTTATTTAACTTAGACCTTTAACTAAAAACCAATTTTACATTTCCATGTCAAGTTATACTTTTAAAAGATCACTTTTAAACATTCATTTATTTAACCACTTAAATTCATAGAAAAATCAATAATACTTTAATAAATCGCTTAAATTCCAAATTTAATCAAATTATCATATTTTCCAGTTTCCAATAAAATTAAATTTCCATTTTATTCATATAACCTAAATATCGTTTTAACCAAAATTCCAAATTTCCAAACTTAAGTTATATTTAATAATCCCATTTAACCATTCATTAATTACATTTTTAACTCATTGAAAAATCATAATTTCTCTATTTTAAACATTTAAAAACCTATTTAAATCAAATTTCATAAATTTATATTTTAAAATACTTAAAATTATCCAAAATACTTTATAAAATAACCATGGGTCTGTATATAGTTTTCTAACCTAGGTCAAGTGATGCAGATATGTATCATTTCAATCCGCAGTTTAAAAAGAAAAATCCGGGTTCTATCATTTCAAACCCGCAATCCCAAGTTAAATAAAATAAATAAAAACCTTTCAGGCCTATCATTTCAGCCATAACGATTTTTCCCTATTCTAAAGTCCGTTCGGGTATGTATCATTTCAACGCATAGTGATTTCTAATCTACAGGGAACTTGCAGTGTGATAAACAGATATAAATGAACAGTAGCAACATATATATAATAACAGATGATACGACATGAAATTTAACAGGTTTAATATCATAGGTAATTAATCACAGGTAGTTATAACATCACATAATAGTTCTACACATTCAAATGGTGTCAATTCACATTTGTATAAGTATAAACGTCTGGTGAGATTTACTCACTTGCATAAGCTGGAGACAACGATCAAAAGCACTATGACACGACAATGATTCGAGTTTGAGAGAGCCAAAGATAAATCTCCTTGGATACATGAGACAAACAAATATATGAAACATATGTTTCAAAAACAAGATATACTTAAACAATGTTAGAAATAGATGTATAAAACAAAACTAAAGACTTTGCACTTGCTCTCTATGCTTGTTTGCATGGCCTAGGGGATCAATAAGGTCAGGTTTGAGCATGGTTTGGATCAGGTATGGGTATGGAAAAGGTGCGGCGACAAGGCTAAACAAGTGGAGGAAGTTACACTTAGGGTAGGTGAAGGGTTTAAGGCAAAATAGCATGTTTTTGGTCAACAAAAGAGCTCGGCCTTGGAGTGGTTTGGCTTGGCCATTCAAGTTCAGATCTAGAATAATGTTGGAGTGGTGTGTGGTGGTCTGGTCAGAGGTGGTGGCGGCGGTTAGAGGTGGTGGTGGTGGTGGAAAATGAAGTGGTGAAGCAACAAGGCTCAAACTAGCATGTTTTCAAGGCATAGGTTGGATTTTGAGGGGTTTTGTCACCATGGTTGGCTCGGATATGGTCATGACCTGGAGTGTAGGTGGTGATGATGGCAGGAATAGATGTAGAGAGTGGTGGCCATGGCAATAGTGAGGAGGCCATGCAAATAGAAGAAAGAAACAATACAAAAGTATGGAAAAAATGGAAGAAAAAGTGCAAAAAGAGGAGGCCAATACCCAATTTTTTCTCCTAGCCGTGAATGAATGAGAAGTGGAAATTTTTTTTAGTAAATGAAGACTGGAATACATGGCCAAACAAAGTAATATACAGCCAAAAGAAGTAAAGGCTAATAAATAAATAAAAACTGCCAAAGAGTAAATGAGGAAACGGTAAAAGAAACGACTTACGTTTCAAAAGCTTTTAAAACCTTTGGTATTTCCTTTATTTATTCATATAAGTTTACATTACTGAAAATAATAATGATTTCAGTCACTAATTCGAAAATAAAACAAAATATAAGATATACATAAATATTTATTAATGATATATGGTTAAAATAAGAAAATAGCACAAGATTGCAAACTAGTCTAAAAAAATGAAAAATAAACAGAATGAATTTTGGAAAATTTATATGGACTTGTAAAAATATTTATAACAAAGATAACAACATAAAAGTAAAGATTCATTCACAAATAAATATATAAATTTAAATATAAATATAATTTAAATAAAGAAAATAGCAGAAAAATGGAAACTAGGCTTAAAATTTGAAACTAAATTCAATAAGCTTTGGAAAAATTCAAACATCACTTTAAAAATATTAAAAGACAAAATATACTTAAAATAAAATATTAACACATAAAAAAAATTAAATTTAAAGAAAATCGGAAAAGATTTAAAGAAATTGCTTAAAAATTCAAAACGGTGTCCAGAAATTACAAATAAATCACCATTGACTTTGGAAAATTGTTTACTTTATTTTAAAATTATTATAATACAAAAATATAAATACAATAACATATTGACCCAGATTAAAATGAAATATGACAAAAAATATAATTTATACAATTTAAAAATAAAAAAATTGCATAATAAACAAACTGCACTCAATATTGAAATATACATAACTTTCACAGTTTAACTCCGTTTTCAACGAAACAAAAAGCAGTGTTCAAGTTATTACATCTATTTTCATAATAAAAGATTAAATTTAAGATTAAAAATGATTTTAATTTTAATTTTAAAAGTCAAAGTTCAAACAGTTTGAGTAGAAACTCACCTTTTTAGTAAAATGTCCAATTTATACTATTTTGAACTATAGATCAGCATTTATATTTAAAATGAAATATTTGAAATAAGAATAAATTTAAAATAATAAAAAAATAAAGTCAAATTTAAAATATATAGGAAAAAATCCAGGGTTGTTACACTGAAATCTATTGCTTTGTGGTTGTTGGTGTTGAGAGCTCCCGGATAAAGGTCGGTGACGACCGGGGAATGGCATGCTTGGGACATTAGTTACCTACTCACAAAGGTAACCCGACCTTGTATTGGTAGTGATCCGATTAGGTTCTCGGGGCATCCCTCCAAAGGCGTACCCGTGTGGCATAGGAAATTGCTTAGCCTGGCCATTTGTTGGAAATCCAAAGAAACAATACGCACCCTGTACGGTTTTAGTTGTATAACCTACCATTTACTTATGGTAGTGACCTGCCGTTTAAGTGGTAGCTATAGTAGGCATACTACGAAATGTCTATGCGGGCTAGGTTTAATATTATACTTTTGAGAAAAAATTATACACTATGCACTAATAATAATATCAAAAGGTTTTTGTGTATCAAGCATGTTTGACTATCATAAGGAGAAATCTCCTCCAATTGTGCGTTTGCATTGTGTTTGTGCGGGAAGGCCTTATGGTAGTTTCATTTTCCAAACAGCATTGCGGATTTCTTTTTATTTCTTTTTAAAGATAAACTGTTTTTGTTTGCTCACGCCAGTCCCATGACTGACCTGGAGTTTATCGTTCCCTTTCTAAACTCTAGGTACCCACAATTTTGCACACAGGTAGCCTAGAGTCATATTTTCGTATAGTCAGATTATAGATGTAGCTTTTGGAATTCTTTGGGGTCTTTGAATTTTGGCAATTGCATTGTGAACCAAGTTGCTTCAGTTCAGCATTGGGGTGGTTCGAGCTTATTGGATTGGCATCTTTGGAGCTTAGCGTCGAAGACATTATCTTTCTGCTGCTATTGCTTTGTTCTTCCTCTGTTGTCATGTATCTCTGATAATGTTGAACATTTCATTGTATAATTGTGTAAAGGTGTTATATTCATTGAGTTGTATCAATGATATATTATTTTTCTTCCGTTGTGTTGTTGTACTTAATGTGTTATAAGCTCCGGCGAACTAGATTCGATGTTTGAATCTGCGGCATTTGAAAACGGGTGATGTATCGGGTGTCTATTTTCGAAGGTCGAGTCAGGGTCATTAAAACGAGTTCGTTTTGTACCATACCTATGGAGTGCCCTCTGACGACTCCCAGTACCGGGGAGATTACGGTACTATATAGGCTATGGGATTATATAAAATGTGTTAAGGGGATATGGGTAACGCCTTATCGCTATTTTAATTGTTAACTTTACTTTAGACATTATTACGCTATTACTATATAGTAGAGAGTGTAATAGATCCTTCGAGGATGGGTATCCCAAACATCCTTTAATTTACTTGTATTTTAGTTGATATTTCAATTGAGTTGGATTTATTGATATAAGAATGTTAATCCTGACTCGAGTGTTTTTGTGTTTTTTCTTTACGCTTGGGTCGGACTGAGTGGCACAATATTTAAGACTCACCTTTGGAGTTGAAGCTTCGCTTGAAGATCCATCTATATCTATTCATCTTCAAGTATTCAGCTGACTCCAGTGATGTATTTAGACTTTATTATTTGATTATTGTATTTGAGACTTCTGTTGTATCTTATTTAACTCTGATATATATATAGTAGCTTAATGAACAACTATTCTTTTGTTTCCACTGCTTATTGTTATATTACTCTATGTCTGTGATTCTGTGATTTATTTATTTACCGTGTATGCTGAGTTTTGCGAAATAAAAAATTAACAATCTGATATTTTGAACGATTCAAGTCTGACATGTGCAGATGCGAATGGTTGAAAATACCAGGATGTTAAACGTTAACTTTTCAAAACCAATTAGTTGAAATAGATTCTAAAATTTCTATGTCATTTGAATTCACTCGCCTATACCAACCAAATTCCGTCCACTCATTCATTTCAAGTTATTTTAAGAATTTTAGAAAATTTTAGTTACCAAAAAATTTCCAAAATTCTCAAAAAATTTCCAAGGCCTTAAATTTATAGAAAATTATGCCAGCATCTCCTTTGTGCGGCTCGATCGGAAAATTTTACAATATATATATACACACACACATACATATATGTATGATAACAAATATACATCTCATCTTCAAGACATCCAGTAGGGAAAAAAATATAAAAATACGGTATATAATCCGAGATGTGTACCTTTTATAGTATTAGCAAGCATATACAACCAGTAAAATGTGAAAGCGAGCTCCAAATGAGAAGCATACTCCTTATGCACCTACTAATCACTCAACAAACAATTATAACAAGTATATAGAAAGTAACATCACTATATAATATAGAATATACAATAACTATATGCATATGTAGCAAATGTAACAAGAGAGACCATCCAACAAATAATATCCATCCAATTAATTCATAACTATACCGATTCACATTTCCAAATGTCATCGTTATATTTACTGTAACAACCCGCATATTTATCGATTTTATATTTAAATATTTTATTTAAATATTTTATCGTTAGTCGGATTTTAGTCCGAAAAGCTACTTTTTGCAAACAGCCGAATTAGGACTCGAGACCACCCCCATTGAGTTCAAAATGCCGTTTGCGACCTTTTTGAGTATAAGCTTCGATATGTTTGGAGAAAGTTGATTTTTGCTACTTTTTCCCGCTTATGACATTGGTTTGGACTGCACCCTTATTAGCTCAGCCCAACCCCTTCTCTTCATAACTTCTCCTCTTTAATTAAAACACTCAAGCTCAAGCAAAAATGGTGGAAGAGAAAAAGAATTAGAAACTCCAAGCCCTAGTTTTTCTTGCTAGCTCAAGTTCTTGCTCCAAATTCAAAGAGAACCCATTAGTAAGCATCTCCTTCTTCTTCTCCAACTCATTCTCTATTTGATTTCAGAAATTTCCTAAACCTAATTTAGGAAATGTTTCTCTTTTAAGCTTAGATTGAAGCTTCTTGAGTTGTTATTGAAGAGGAATTGATCTTAGCTTGCTTTCAAGCTTCTTCTTCTATTGTTTGGGTTCAAAGGTGAGATTTTTAATCTCACATCTATGCTTATAATTCTCTTCTATTGTTAGATATGAATTCCTAACACTTATTCATGTGAATTTGATTTCGATTTGGATTGCTTTTGTGAATATTCCAATTTTTAGTGTTTTGAGTTCAATTCGTTAAAAATCCTAACTTTGATGTTTGAACATGTTTTTAGTGATGCATCGAGGAGCATATAGGGCCGGGTAGTCGATTGGCATAAACCCTTAGCGCCGTTGCTCGTGCAATTGCAATTTGATCGAGAGTTGCATCTCTTTTGAAATAGGGTAGGAAGTGCAAGCATACAGGTTCGGGCGACCGAGCCCCCTGGGCCGGTCGACCGACCTGTAGTCCAGGCACTTCCTGCCTCCATTTGGAAGTGCTGGTTACAGGCTTCGGCCGACCGAGCCCCCTGGGCCGGTCGACCGACCTGGTGCCCCGAGCACATTCCAATCTCTGGTTCGGTCGACCGACTCAGGGAGTCCGGTCGACCGACCTGCTACTATTTGCCAGATTAGCCTATATTGCTAATTCGTTTGAATATCCAACTTTAATCGATTCGTGTTGTCTCCCTTTTGTTGTTGTCATTTATTATCGACTTTGATGACTTATTTTCTTTGGGAATTCTTGGAATATCCATTTTGATGGATTTTATATCGATTTCTTTGGATTTTATTCACGTTTTCGAATGTGAATCTTAGTGATTGATTGTTCCTACAATCTTCTTTGTGATTTGTCACTTTAAAAATATAAAGGTTTTCTATACTGGTAGTAAATATCAAAACTCTTTCTTCAAATGATTTCAACACTATTTTATAACAAAGCTCATTTTCTCAAACCGATTTCCAATCTATTAGTATATATAAACCTTTACCTCACTCGTATGAGAAATCTAATTAAACGACTTAGTAAAACGAGTGGTATGAAACGCTTGTGTTTACTTTGTCGGTTAATTTTTGGACTTGTTCGATTGAAACTCTTGTGACAATTTTCTAGTGGAGATCTACAATTTGTTCGTAAATATTTAAGTTAAGCTAGTGGTTATGGGACATGAAGCTAAGCTCATATATTTACTAGCTTGTTGTAATTGACACTTCTCGTTGATCATGACGATCATCTTTATGGTTTAGACTAGCAATGTGCGATGTCTCTTTGTTTGCGAGGTTAGGCTAGACACCATTTGTGTGATTCCATTCACACATACTTTTTCGGTTAGCCTAGACACCACTTGTGTGATTCCATTCACACATACCTTTTTGCTTTTTGGTTAGGCTAGACACCATTTGTGTGATTCCATTCACACATACTTTTTCGGTTAGCCTAGACACCACTTGTGTGATTCCATTCACACATGCCTTTTTGCTTAGCCTAGACACCACTTGTGTGATTCCATTCACACATACCTTTTCGGTTAGCCTAGACACCACTTGTGTGATTCCATTCACACATACCTTTTTGCTTTTTGCTTAGGCTAGACACCACTTGTGTGATTCCATTCACACATACCTTTTCGGTTAGCCTAGACACCGCTTGTGTGATTCCATTCACACATACCTTTTTGCTTTTTGGTTAGGCTAGACACCACTTGTGTGATTCCATTCACACATACCTTTTCGGTTAGCCTAGACACCACTTGTGTGATTCCATTCACACATACCTTTTTGCTTTTTGGTTAGGCTAGACACCATTTGTGTGATTCCATTCACACATACTTTTTCGGTTAGCCTAGACACCACTTGTGTGATTCCACTCACACATACCTTTTTGTGATTTCTGGATTTCGTGTGTTGATTTCTGGAATTTATGTTTCACCAACTTTTACGATTGGCATTGATATATATGTCATTTATTGTGGCTTGGTGAATAAAATTAGGAGTACGACATTCCTTTTTATCTTGAGTAGATTATTGTGATATTGATTAATCTCTTGTTGATTTTCAATTACTTATTTATCACAGCTTGGCATTGTGATTATTATATGTTTATGTCATATCTCTTATTATATATCACTTCATCTGATATTTATAGCTAGACTGATCCGTTTATTATTTTCTTCTTAAATAATACTCGGGTCAGACTGAGATTTTACAGGTGCTTCTGCTTGACTCCTTATCGGACTTTCATCTGATCTTTTGGCTAACTACTTAAGTTTAGTAGTTTTTGTTGTATACATTTGAGATACAAACTCTATGATGTATACTTATTCTTTTGTCTAGCACTTGTATCTATTCTTTTTGATATTGTGGATCTTGTTTGACCACTACTCTGATGTACACTTTCATGTGTTATATTCATATCTGTTTCCGCCTTTGTGATATGAATTATCTGTGACTGATTTGTGTTATGTTTATTTCTATATTTGTTTCCGAAGACCTTTATAGCCACTGTGTAGTAGCTTTGAGTTTGTATCGGTATGTCGGATTTCCTCTTGAAATAGAATGCATGTTATACTATCTGACATATCGGTGTTCGCTCAAAGAAATTACACGGATGGTTGCTCCTCAACAGCCTTATTCTCCATGCTAGTCGACAGCATTACTCCGTAGTGTTCTTGGCTAGCGTGGGTATAGAGGTGGGGCGTCACATTTATACACTTTCATTTCTTGTTAACATTCAATTGATTTACATTCAATTATTAACATTCACTTTATTTTCATTCACTTTACTTACATTCACTTTAAATTCAATTTATGTCTAATAACATTTCACTGCATATAAAATTGGTTTATGGACCATGTCATAAAATCATTACATTTTAACTTTCCCTAAGTAAAATCTTATTTCATCATCATTTTAGTATATTTTTTCAATACTAATATTCTTTATGAACCATTCCATGTAATGATTTCCTAAGTTTATTACAAACATTTTATACAACACATTAATGTTTATTATCAATCCACAACTTAAGTTCATATTCAATTCCATCAAACCACATTCTAAACATATTCAACTCATTTTACTCTTAATTTGAATTTCATTCAATAACTCAAGTTCATATTCCTTATTTCAATTTATCTAACTTTTCTTAAGTTAAATTTGAATTTGATATTTTAATTCAGAATTTTCTTTTCTTATCTATACCATTTTCAAATTATAAATTTAAAAACTTATTTTCATATATTTATCAAATCATACTTTGATTTTAAAATCAAAACTTTTTTTACCAAAATAAAAATCCAATGGAAAATCACTAAGGTAGCAATTCATCACATAGATACTCGAGAATGAACGTCGATGATGTTACAGCCATCACCAAAATTATTTTCTAGCAATCGAAGAGAGTTCGGTGCTTTCTATTTTCTTTAAATCTCATTTGAAAATATTTTTAACCACATTTTTTTTCAAAATAATGTTATTATTATTTTTCCAAAACTTTGAACAACATTTCCAAATCAACAGAATTTAAATTCTCAATTTCTTGTTTCCAATCCATTTTTATTATCAAATCATATTTATAAATACCCCATATATATTCACTATGGTTATATAAAACCATTTCTTAATTTTTTATCTTTATTTACATTATAATAATTTTTATTAGAACACAAACAACAAACAAGAATAATCAGATATCATTTACTAACAACCAAACATGCATATATAATTATAATAATTTTTGAAAAATTATTCCTTTATATATAAAATATAGTTTAGGAAAAATTATTTCATTTATCACTTATCAAAACAATACTGTGTCGGTTTGCCTTGTTTAAACGTTTAGAAATCTATATCGGTATCATGGCGTCCCATGTACTAACCAGAATTTATAATTCACCTAATAGATAAATTAACACAATATAAACCATTTTTATCATCACTAACAAAATACGGGCTCATATGTATGCACTCAAAACTCATAATAAGGCATTCCATTACCTTATATCTTAATGGGTTACCCCATCAAAGCCAAGGTTCTCGCTTAACCTTGCACTCTAATAACAAGCTGCAATGACTCGCCAATCCGTGCAATTCAAGTTGACAATAAACCACGCATGTCCAACCCAAATTGCACAGAGAGACGGATAGTTATGTTAAAGAAAGAAGAAGAGGAGATAAGAATAAAAGAAAAGAAATTAACAATATCAGAGAGTCTCACAATCGCAGCAGAACAATATATGTTATTATATCAATGCTCTTCACAAAAGAGAAACTGTTATATACATACATCCATCAGAGTACAATAATAAATCACAATCATCATCCTGGACAGTTATAATAATTTGTCCTCACAAATGCAGATGATATCAACAACAAAGCAGTAGAAAATAAACATATATGTGAATACAACTTGAAGACCTCCAACTCGTCCCATGAACTCCAATACATCCAAAGCAATTTGTAAATATGCTCTGTCTGTCTCGAACATTATAATAAAATAACACCTGAGTCAGTCTAATAAACCAATGTGAGAAAACACACCCAACTGGATTTTAAAGTTATAGAAAACCTCTGAAAATCAAAATTATCTCGTAAGACCACGCCGCACATAAACACGGACGGATTTTTACCTTACGATAACCAAAACATTTCTATAAAAATCCATTTATATTATAATAATATCTAGGGATCAAAGTAAAATACGAATATATTGAAATGCTTGCATCTTACGTTACAACATAGTTGGGCACAACTAAGTTCGTACGACATTAATTAGAGAATGAATTCCATACAATGACTGGGCAATTGCGATACCGTCCATTACGGTGCATCTCTAGATAAAATAATACCGAGGACCTTACCTGGATCCCCTTCCAACACAGGACCGGCCTACCGCTTGACTAGTAGTATCGAATATGATCGCCCCTCAGTTAATGGGCCTCAAAGCATACAAATAAGAGATAATATCGGCTCTTGATAGGGATGATCATACCCTACTTGGGAGCAAGCCACATTGCTCTGGTGCATCTCCCATGTTTTAGTCAATTCCGGTTGATGGGACTTGAGGCTGAGTTTTATCTTTTATACAGTAATTCCCACTTGGAATGCTAACACTACCCACCAAGCAACAATGCAATGCCCACATTCATCCATACAAGTTCGTTCTGGGACCGAATGAAATGCTTGAGAGCTCCACTTTCAATTCCATCATCTTCAAGATGTCTTCATTATGGAACGTTTGAGTTGGATCGAAGTGGTTTTTGGATAAAATATTTGATCCCCATCTCTTTGAAACAACATTCGATACTTTTCGGTAAACTCAACCTCGGTTCTTTAGGAAATAAACAGTCAAAGATAAAAGATAAGAGTGGAGATTAGCTCCTAACTGTTATTAGATGGATTTCCTTATCATTTGTCCTAGGAGAATGAAACGAGACTTATACGCACGGTATAGCATCGTTGGAAATGATCGTGCTATACAAACTCATGTATTTCTCCTAGATATTTTCAAAGTTACATTTTGGCCCATGTTTGACAACTGGTTATTTAACTATCAAATAACAAACATTCAATCAGGGATTTAATTCCATAGGGAAAACTAATATTGGTTAAGCACATAAGCAATTTCTAACCTCTTTTAATAAAACTTTTCATTTATTAATTTCATTATGTAAATATTATAACAAAATTCTTTTACAAAGATATATATATATCCACAAATCCCTATATTTCAATTCTTGGAAAAATATTCATATACGTATCTCAACGGCATAAGCATATTCACCAAACACTAAGGAAGATTCCCTTTTTTATACAATTTTAAATCATTTATAAACTCCGTTATAAACTTATAAATCCATTTATAAACTATTTTATAAATCTCAAGAACCATTTACAAAACTCCTCTGTACATCCCAAAAATCATTTATGACCCCTTTATAAGTCAGTAAACCTTCTATAAACTCCTTTTATAAATCTATAAACCCATTTCTAAAATTATTTTATAAATATCTAACAATTTACAAAACTCTTTTACCTTGTAAAATCTTCCTTTAAACCCTTAACCTATTTTATAAAACTTCCATTATAAAACCCAGTCCGTTATAAAACTTTATTTACAAATCTCGAACATTCATAAATAAATTCTAATCACTTACTTTAAACACTATTATATACTAATAAATAGTATAAATAAATAGTAATTAACTTCAAAAGATATAATAATAAATAGTAATTAACTTCAAAACATCTTAAAGATAATAATTATAATTTGAAAACATTCTTAATAAAGCAATAATAATTTATCTTAAACATTATTATAAATAATAATGATTAATTTTGGAAACTTTATTGATAAATAATTATAATTAATTTCAAACCATATTAATAATTTTAAATAATTAACTTTTCAAAACATTAAAATATTGATAAACAACTTCAAGACAATATTAATATAAATAAACAACTTTTAAACATAAATATATTTCCTCGATAAAAATTCATACTTAAATTTCAACATAATCATTTCCATATCTATAAATCTATATTTATAAATATCTTTCTATTTTATAACATATCGTTTAACATCTCCAAATCTATCCTCCCTTTTAGTTTTCAAAATAGAATCAACTATTTTTCTAAAACAACATCCCACATATTATCATAAATCCACAATTGTATAAAAGTTTCCCTTTATTTATACACATCGTTTATACACATCTTTAATTTCCACATTTATAAATAAATCTTAATACATGTATATGTGTATACACACACATCACTTTATATAAAAAGGTTAATAAATATTTATACTAAAATATTTCTATTTTCTTTTTAAAACCATACCCCTCTGTAAAAACATGGACTTATTTTTAAGATTTTGAAAATCTTTAATCACGGTTCAAAATCCTTATTTAATATATTTTATAAAACTATAAATTTATAATCTCTAAAAATCATACTCTTATTTTAAAATAAATTTCTTCTTTAAATAATTCAAGAGTACTTATTAAAACATATATGATTTCCCAAATGTTTTGAAATCCCTTTTTAAATTAAATCGCTAGTTTATAATATTTTAAAATACCAAAAATAAGGCTCAATGCTACTAAAGCACTAAATAAGCAAAATCATATCCATGTCATCGAATATAGCATCCAACATATCATATCTCAAATTATATGAAACATAAAATCAACGGTGTGAGAAATCTTGTTGGATCCCTCCAACATGTCCCCCTTTATCGCATCCAGTATAGAATCATAAAATATAAATCAACCGCTTCAAGGTGGGATCGTATACAAAAGGTCATCCGCACTTACACGGAAACATAATAGGATCTCATCCGCTCCAAGGGTGAGAATATATCCAAACCAACAAATAAAATAGAAAATTATCCAAACATTCAATCAACAATTTTTATCAACTATATATCGTACTAGTTAACTAAAAAGGTGAGTTTAACTCACTTTGATTTCAGTTTCGCCAAAACGCTCCTATTTGAACTAAAATTGAACAGACATTCAATTTTAACCCAAATTCATGCTAGCCCCAAATCTATCCAATCCAACTCCATGGCATAGAATTTGCTGATAAGATCGTAGCATAATTTGTCGCATTCAATTTGGACTTCGTATAAAAAAGTTGTGAATTAATGAATGATTAGATTAATTAGATTATAAATTTTATTTACTTACTTTTTAAACTAATTACCACCTCTGTCTCGTTCTCTATAGGCATGCATAAAATAGACCACACGTAAATTCAAATCGCGACCTCGCCATCATCATGCCACCACCGCTCAGCCTAAAAATCAAACCCAACTACCACAACATCGAAGACAAATTGCCACTGCCTCATTGCTATCCAAGTAGATCCCACCATTGATCGCCTCCATCTTGACCTCGTTGACACTTTTATAGTTGGTCGCCTCGCCTGAAAGTGCCCGTGGTGGCGCCTAAAAGCATTGGCCGTTGGATTGGTGGTTTGTTTGACTTTAAATTTGAAGAAATAGCAATGTTTCTCTGGTTTGCCGCATATATAAAGAAGGGGGAAATGGATTGAGACGTGAGCAGTAAGGTCTGGTATGAGCTAAGCATGTTGAATAAAGTAGTACATATATTTATATTATTTAAATTAGAAAATGTCTAGCTTTTAAACGTCTGAAATTCTCAAACTCCAAAAGAGACGTGCTACCCGGCATTCTGTATGTTATACTTCTATTTCGAGAACATTGGAACTAGTCTCAAGGCCTAATTTGATCGTATATAGAAGATGGCTTTTCAAACCTAATTATTATATAAATTTTTGAAATTAATTTTCTATGCGTTTCAATCTCACAAGGCCAAACGATACGTATAATTGCTACTAAATTCGACGACATACAATAATTCACTATTATAGATCTAACGAAACTGATTTCATCGAAATCCGAGACAGTCCCCTGAAAGACTATTTCCTCCGTCAATTAAAGCTGGTTATTACTTAAAACAAGTTTATTCACTTTTATTCAAATTTAAAAGTTTACTGTCTTTATTCACATTCATAAAGAATTTAAATCAACTTTCAAATCATTTTTATTCACATCAAATTCTAGATTCAATTATTTTTAAATATTTCCAAATATTAGATTTAACAATTTAAATTATCAAATAAATCGCTATATTTGAAATCCAAGTTATTTAACTTATAAAATTAACTTCTCAATATTTAAAATCAATTAATATTCCAAACTTAAATGACTAAAATCTTGGGTCGTTACAGTCGATATTATCGTTGATCTCATTTTTATTTTATAGTCTCTTTAATTATTAGAGAATCTCGTTCTAATTTGGTTGATGTTATCTCCTTAGCATCTTCACAACTTCCGTTAACTTCTACTTTTATATTTTTGAATGATAATGTATAAGAATTTGAGAGAAAAAGATTTATTTATTGTAGAGTGTTAGTCTACCAACTGTCACATTATGGATCTAGCTTTTTAAATATATTTTTCCAACCAACAATTTTTTTATCCACGACTTAAGTATTCTACCAGCCATTTTGGGCTTTTAGCCAGCCTCTAGGTGTCTATTTTTGGCACGCGCACTGGTGTTCAACTCCATCATGCTAAAAAAAATCAACATTTCAATCGAATCAAGCACTAGCATATCCATGGAAAAACGTCACTTTACCCCTAGTTATAGTACTAGCATGTCCATGTGTAGTGTGGAAAAGGATAGAAGTAGATTGATATCGATGACGATGGTTCGCGAATCGAAACTTGAAAGAGGAAGATATCGCAGGTTGAAGTAAGAAATTATGAATTCTGTCAATTGAGACGTGTGAGGTAGGTTCTCAGATGTCTGAATTAGGAGTCAATGTCTGAGATACCCCCTCAGGCATATGAATGACTTAGAAAAACCATCTTGAGACTTTGTTGTTAATTTTGGACAGTTTCAGATGTTTGAAATAGGAGGTCAAACATCTAGGGATGCTAAAGTAAGACATTTGAGTCGGAAATTCAGCCATTTGACGGCTGTTATTGAAGTCTGCTTTGCCCGTGCAATTGTGTAATGATAAGGTGTTGGTTCAAGGGGAAAATTGGGTGTTGGCCATTAGATTTTTTACCATATAAAAGGCTAGTTCATATCTAAAATTAGAGAATGTGTTCATTTTCAAATAGAAAAGGGAATTCTCCATCAAAGTTTCTTTGATTCTTAATCTCCACAAATCAAATTCAATAGAATTTTGAGTGTTCATTATAATAAGTCTCTTGTACTCTTTTATTGTTGGTAATAAAAAAGGCTTTCTCTAAAGAGGATGTACGCTAACACAACGTTAGTGGAACCACTATAAAGCTTGTGTGTGGTTTACTTTTGTTATTGCTTTTATTGCTTGTTTGAGATTATGATTTGATTTTATTTGGATTGGATTGTGATTTGTTATCAAGATACTGATTTGTTTTTTTGCACATCTTGCAACGTTCTAGCTTTTCCATGGCATTTGGAGTTTGGATTAGAGCGATCCCGAATTCAAATTTCTTACCATTTGTTATTATAGCTTTGGAGTATATAAGGTATTTGTTGAAATGCCAGAATTGCAAAATATCTTGGATAGCCCCTCAATAGTTGGTCCAAGTAATGTAACAACATATGTATGTGCTTTGTATGTGATTTCGAGCTCATAATTTATTGTAGACAAGTGGAATGGTTATCATGATTTCGAAACATGGCAATGGAAGATGAAAATGATTCTTAGGGGGAATCGAGTGCATCGGGTCGTGTTTGACATACATTTATAGTCGGTAGACATATTGGATGTTGAGAGAAAGGAAATGGAAGAGTGGACATTCACTACACTTCATCTTCCTATAGATAAGAATGTAATCTCTGAAATTAGTGGCGAGACCACCGCTAAGGGTATTTGGGATTAGTTGGAGGAATTATATATGAAGAAAGCACTAACTGATTGTTTGATCTTGTTGTGAATATTCTTCACCTATAGATGAAAGAAGAAACTTCGCTAAAGGTGCACTTAAATATCTTTGATGGTTTGCTAATGAATATTAAGGTGGTAGGCTTGAAGATTAGGGAGGAGCAAAAGGCGATGATCTTGTTATGTTCGTTGTTGAACCGTTATAAGGGTTTCTCAAATAGCTTGATCTATAATCAGGATATTTTGTCTCTTAGTGATGTTAAAGCGGGATAAAATAAAGGAGTTGAGTGATAGCAGTAGTGGTGTTCGTAGTAGTCAAGGTTTATTTACGGAGAAGGAGAGAAAGGGGAAGGCAAAGGGGAATTGTGGGCATTCTAAATCGAGGAATCCTAATTGGAAAGGAAAGTCGATGGAAAGAAACAACGAGTGCCGTATTTTCAATAAGCTCTGTCACTGGAAGAATGAGTGTTGGGATAAGGATAAGAAGAAGAAGGAAGTATCATCTTCATCAATGGCAGTGGAAAGTGATGTTATTGAGGTAGATGAAATGTATTGACGATGGTAGCATCGGAGGTTTTGAGTGGCGAATGGGCACTCGATTTGGGTGCGGCTTATCATATAATGCCTAATAAGAATTGTTTTTCCCATAATGTCAACAAAGCGGGAAGTTCGATTATTATGGATAATGGTGCTATTTGTACATTAATAGGCATTGGTTCTATACGAATTTGGATGTCTCGTGGTGTAATTCGTATGCTATGTTTTGGTTCTTCATAAATCTCTTGTTTTCTTAGGGCAATTGGATTCTTAGTTTTGTAAAATCACTATTGAGAGTGATAACTTGTAGGATCCAAAGGGTGCACTTGCGGTGATGAAAGGTGTTAGAGCTCATGGAGTTTATTTGTTTCAAGGTATGACTATTGAAGGTGAAACTTGTGTGGGTGTCGATAGTTTTCGTGGTTTGGATGCGACAGGGTGGTCGCATTTAAGAATGAGTCGTGTCTCGGAGAAGAGTTTGGATACTCTTCGAAAAAAAGATATGATTAATGGAGAGAGTTTCAAAAAACTTGAGTTTTTCTTAGAATATGTCATGGGGAAGAAAACTAAAGTATCAATCGATGAAGGAAAGCAGGATTCGAGAAATGCTCTTGAGTAAGATTGGTGATTTCAAGGACCGTTTCCTCTTTCTTAAGTATGTTTACATGAATGTTTAGGGGACGACACCAGTAGCATCTTTAGGTGTAGCTCCTTATTATATTTCTTTTATTGATGACTTTTCTTGAAAAGTTTGGGTGCATGTAATGAAGGCCAAGTCGAAGGCATTTGCAAAGTTCAAAGCATGGAAGGCTCTTGTTGAGAATGCAAGTGGAAAGTTTGTAAAGGTGTTGAGGTCCGACAATGGTGGGGAGTAAGTTTTCTGATAGTTCTTCGAATTTTGCAAGCACCACGTGTAACGACCTGCCTTTTTGGACGTTTTAAGCAGACACACATGCCAGACTCAAACCATTCAAAAGGGCAGATTGTTATAGGATGAATAAGAAAAGGAGAAAGAAATAAAACAAGTACATAATCTCGCAGCGGAATGACAAAATATAATAATCAAATAACAATTCATGAAGCTGTTTTATAAATACGTTTGATTATTATTTACAACACAAACATCGAAGTTACATAAACAGGAATAACTAAAGAAATGCAACTGAATAACAATGATGCGGCAGAATAAATACGTAAATAGTAATACAATCTTTGTCTTCGTCCTCCAAAAATAGGGTCTTCAACTCTGAAATGCTTAGGCTGACCCGAGCGAATTAAAATACAAAACACTCGAGTCGGAACTAAAAGATCTTATGTAAGTTAAATCAGTAGTAAATAAATATGAGTGGAATGGCGTCAGAGATATTTATGGGTATTGACATCTCTTATCCAGTACCTAACGTGAGTACAGTAACTTAAGAGATGTTCGAGATTCACATCTCCTAAGGATTTGTTAAACTATCTACTACGTAGTACAATACGCTATTATAATATATCTATAGTAAAGTAAAAGTATTAAAATAGCGTTAAGGCGTTACCCATATCCCACTTAACACATTTTTATTTATTCCTATATCTATATAGTACTGTAATTCCTCTGTAAACTGGAGGGCGATCAAAGGGCACTCCATAGGTATGGTACAAAACAAACTAGTAGAAGGCGATCTAAAGCATGTGAACACGGCATTCGAGGGAATGCCAGGGCAGGTTTACCAATTGCAGAACCGAGCCGGTGGTAACGCATAATAGCTACTACCGCCCACCTCGGAACACACTCCCAAATCAAAATCAAGGGGTGGCCACCAAATCATCACAATGTCATAAAATCATATCGAAGGAGCATGTCCGATCGGAGGAATGACTCACTTGGCCCAGGTATAGTTTCTGTTTTAATCACATCTATGCTGACTCACGGGAGTCAGGGTCACGTCATACCTTATACAGAAATCGTTCGCCAAACCATCCTACTTTATTTCTGAAATCTCCACCACGTACACGGTTGTTAAAGTAGTTTTCAATATTGGTAGAGAGTATGACAATATCCGATCCCGATCTCTTTAACAACCAATCGCTTATAACACACCAGATGATTCTTTTAAATTTTCAAATGTCAATTAACAATTTATATCAAAATATAATATTCAATTCCAAATCATATTCACTTTGAATCATAGCCTTTCCGAAATCATAATTTCTTTCAAAAATTTATATTTCCAACTATATTAAATCCTCCCTTCAAAATCATCATATTCAATTTATTATAACATTTATATCCGAACTTAGGTTATAACATCATTTAACTGTATTCTCTTTTAAACCAGTGAATTGAATATAACCACTTCCACTTTACTTAGTCTAAAATACTAGAAAATAGCCTAAATAGTTATAAATAGTTAAAATAATTGAAATAGTTAAAATATTCTAGAATAGTTAAATTATATATTAAAAATACCGTTATATTAATTTAAGATAGTTGAATAAAATTAAAATAGATTAATTAGCTTTAAAACAGATTAATTAGATTTAATAGGACTAGAGGAAAAGAAAAGAGGGATTCACGAATTCGATTCAAGAGGACTAGAGGAAAAGAAAAGAGGGATTCACAATACAACAGAGAAACGACCATTTTTTCCTTCTCTCGAATTAATTTTTTTTGTAAAATCTTGATCGGTTGCATTACTTTTAAAATGAGAATAGGGGAATACGATGTGATGTTGGCGTGTACAAAGTTGTCTATAGTGATTTGAAAAAAGATGATGGAAAAGAAACAGTTGATGTGAAGGAAATACAGTTGAATGTTGGTTAGAGGTGATAAAGGAAAGGCAGCTCATGCGAAAATTTTTGACCGGTCAACCATATATATCATATTTAAATTTTAAATCGTCTCAAATTGCAACTTAAAATCTCGACCTCCAATCGAGGCATGCTGCTAGATGTTTATAATATTATATCCATATTCCGAACGCACTGGAAAAGGTTTTGAGTCCTAATTCGATCGTACGGAGAAGATATTTTTTAGGCCCAGTTATTATATTGAATTTTCGATATAAATTACAGCGTGTTTATATTCTGTGCGATCACACGACAACTTCAAACACTACGAAATTTAAAATCAGATAATAATATACTATTACGGATCCAATGGACTGGTTTCGTTGAATTCAAAGACTGTGCCCCGTATGGCTATTTTCAAACATCAATTTAAACCGTATATTTTTAAAATTGAACAAATCACTATTAAATTTAAAATTTAAAACTTTTATTATCTTTAGTATTTTCAATATAAATTTTATAAGCCTTTTAAATATTTTTAACAATCTTAAAACTCCAGATTTCATATTTTACCCAATTTCCAATTGTTAAATCCAATAATTAGATTGTCCAATAAATAGTTATAATCGAAATTCAAGTTAAAAATTAACTTTTAAATATTTAAAATCAATTAAACATTCCAATTTCAAATATCCAAAATTCCGGATCGCTACATAATCCGTGAAAATCGCATTGGAAGGTCATAAAAGTTATTTTGAGATACCATATAGGTACTTCATGTCATGGTCTTGTTTTTAACGGTAGTGATGGAATAAATTGCAAGTTGGTTGGTTATTGTGCTTCAGACTACGCCGATGATAGGTATCGGAGGAAATCAACTTCCGAATATGTCCTCACTCTTGGTAGTACGACCATAAGTTGAAAATCGAGATTGCAAACTATAATTTCTTTATCCACTATGGAGGCAGAGTTCACAGCCATGGTGCAGCAGCAAAGAAAGCACTATACTTGAGGAAATTATTGTGCAACGTGGGTTTTGAACATAATAGTATTGATGTTCAATGTGATAGCCAAAGTGCTATACATTTAGTGAAGAATTTGGCTTTTAGCTCTCGAATTAAACATATGGAGACGAGAGATTCATTTTCGTTAGGTATAGATGAAGATAAACTAGTTCATCTTTGAAAAGTGCACACAAAGAATAATGTGACGGATATGTTTACAAAAGCTTTGCCGGTTGGGAAGTTCAATGTTCGATAGATACAATTTTTTTTCCAGTGTTCTAAATTCAAATTTTGTGGATTCTGGACTATGAGAACTATTTATTTCGATGTGCATCCTTTTACCCATAATAGCAATTGGTATTTATCCTGATTTTGTTTGGGACTCCATTTGCAAGCTTCGCGGATAATCTCATTACCTTCACGAGCAAGATCACGTCTTTCATTACGAGCTTGTACATACGCTTCTAAAGCTACTCGATTAGCTACCGCACTAGGTGCATTTCCCTAAGGGTGCCCTGCATTGCTCAAACTTGATTCTTGTTAAAGTGCAAGATGCCATGGGTGGCATGATTGAAGTAGTTATGGTTATCAATGACGAAGAGTATCAGTGAGAGATTGTAGTTTTATCTTCTTATTAAGTATCTATTTGCAATTTAAGTACTTTTGTCTTTTGGTAAGACGATTTTGGTTTTGGATACTTTCAACACTTCGATAGTGGACGGTTGGCCTTGTCGGAGCTTGTTGGCGAAGTGTAGTGGGCGGTGGCTTTGCGAAGCTTATTGAGAAAGTATTCAAGTGTTCCATGATTGAAGATAGAGTTTGGTGATGACTTGGTATCGTTGGTTTCTAGCGGTGTATGTAGATGGATATTGTGTCAGGGTGGAGTGTTAAATTTTGATGACACTATGCGAAGTTGAAGGGGACGGAAGTAGCTTGATATTGTTGAAGAACGATTTGTGAATTAAAGCTCGAAAGAGGAAGATATCGCAGGTTAAAGCAAAATTCTAAATTCTGTCAATTCAGTGGTCTGAGTTACGTTCTCGGACATTTGAGTTAGGAGTCAAACGTCCAAGATATCCCCTCAGACGTTTGAATGACTCAGGAAACCATCTTGAGACTTTTTAGTTTATTTTGGACGATTTCAAACGTCTGAAATAGTGGATCAGATGTTTGGGGTTGCTGAAGTCAAACGTTTGAGTCGGAAATTCAACCGTTTGATAGTTGTTTTTTAAGGCTATTTTGCTTAGGCTGTCAATTTCCAACACGACCCAAAACATGACTCAATGTTTACAGGGGAAATTAGCAGGTTAATCCGACCCGTTAAGTTGGCAGGTCATTTTCGGGTTAACCCGAATTTGACGTATTTATAAACGGGCGGTTTCGAGTTGGCCCATGAATCTTAATTTGACCCGTTTATACTTATATGGGTCGACCCGGCTTGATTATGACCCATGAACTTGAATTTGACCCGTTTATAACCCATTTAGCATTTATACCTTATACGGGTTGACCCAACCCGTTTACGACCCGACCCGGTTATAATCGAGTTACACGGGTCGGGTCGGGTCAACCCATTTATGATCGGATCGGCTTTGGATTGAGCTATTTATGACCTGTTTGATAAACGGGTTGACCCGACCCATTTAAATTCAACTCGAAACCAACTTGACCCGACTCGACCCATTGACAACCCTAATTTTGACCGTGCAATTGTGTAACGATGGGTATTGCTTCAAGGGGAAAATTGAGTATTTTATATTTGATCTTTCACCGTATAAAAGGCTATTTCAAATTTGAAATCAGTGGAGGTGTTCATTTTCTAATAGAAATGGGAATTCTCCATCAAAGGTTTTTCGGTTCTTAAACTCCGCAAATCAAATTCAATAGAATTTTGAATAATGATTGTAATCAGTCTCTTGTGCTCTTTTATTATTAGCAATTAAAAAAGTTCTCTCTACGGTGGATATACGCTAAAATGATGTTAGTGCACCACTATAAATCTTGTGTGTGATTTACTTTCGTTATTGCTTTAATTTCTTGTTTGAGATTTTGATTTGATTTGATTTGGAAAGGATCGTTATTTGATGTTGAGATACTGACTGGCTTTTTTTACACATCTTGTGATGCTATAGTTTTTTCACGGCGTTTGAAGTTTGGATCAGAGTGATATCGAATTCAAATTTCATAACAATAGCTACATTCTACCTCACACAAAAGCAAAAATACGCCAGGAAATATTTGTTGTCGTCAATTTTGAAATAGTTAGAAATGGTAGAAAATCATTGGTTAGCATAATCTATATAGCAAATGTTAGATTTTAGTGATATAATATTCCATATTTAATTAGATCTTGGAGATATTTGAGTGTATGTGGAATTATGACTCAAATTCATTGCCTATTTTACAGATTTGATAGAATTTGGAGTGTGATTAATTGCACTTTTTAGAGATTTTGTGTATATGGCAGAGTTATCAGTTGCCTCTTTTATTGCATTAAAGAAGGCAACAAATTATCCACATGGAAAAGGTTAAAGAAAGTATTCAATAGCTTCTTAAAGAAAATATTTGTCAAGTCTATTATAAATAGACATGTCTAGGGCTGATAAGAGAGGTGTGGAAAAAGTGTATTTTGTTGGGTATTTGAGATTGAGATTTCTTCTCAATTTTAAGTCTCTTTTGTATTTTCTTGATTGAATCAACAAAAGTTTTTGTTTTTGGAGGAATTATTTTTGTTTGCTTTCTTCACTACTTTCTTTTCTAAATCTAATTGTGTAGTGATCCCGGAAAATTCTTAACATTTGATATCAGAGCCAACCATACAAATTTTTGGAAGAGTTTTTGGCTATGGAGAAGAAAAGTGTTGAAAAACTTAATGGAAGGAACTGGGGGTTATGGAAGGCGAAGATGGAAGAATATCTCTATCTTAATGATCTTCACCAACCCTTGGAAAACAAAGGGGAAATGCCAAATGGAATAACTGAGGCAAAGTGGGAAATTTTGGATGGGAAGGCAGCTGCAGCAATTCGGTGTTTTATGGAGAATTCTGTGTTTCATATCGTCGCTTGTGAAACTTCTGCCTTTGGCATATGGAAGAAATTGGAAGGAATTTATGCAAAAATTCTGCGACGAACAAGGCATTCCTGATGAGAAAATTGGTCAATCTAAAACTAAAGGAAGACGAATCGATTAGCGAACACCTCAACAACTTTCAAGCATTTGTGAACCAATTGGCGGAGATAAG
The DNA here is from genome assembly GCA_030765085.1 of Allium cepa. Taxonomy (NCBI): domain Eukaryota; kingdom Viridiplantae; phylum Streptophyta; class Magnoliopsida; order Asparagales; family Amaryllidaceae; genus Allium; species Allium cepa. The sequence goes on along the minus strand of CM060946.1, from coordinate 72,104,496 downwards.
CTTCAAAGTTGATGATGAAACTCAAGCTTTAATATTAATGAGCTCATTTCCTGAAAGTTGGGAAACTCTTGTAGTCGCATTGAACAATTCAAATTCTAGTGGTGTTATTTCCATGGAGACTGTGGTTAGCATCCTTTTTAATGAGTAGATGTGGAGGATAAATTCATCAAAAGGAGAGGTCATTTAAGAAAAGGAAACTACAAATCTATTGGCAGAGGTCCACTTTGCAAAGAGAGAAAGACGCTCATTCAAGCCAAATACGGATCGAGAATTCATTTGCTATTACTGTGAAAAACTAGGCCATCAGATGAAATTTTGCAATAAATTAAGAGAGGATAAAGAGAGGATGAAAACTCAAGAAGGAAGCAAAAATAAGTTGGAGGTAAATGGTGATGAGGTGGTAAACTTTGGCATTAGCAATGATGTTCTTTGTGTTGATATGAGTATGGAAGGAGAATGAATGCTAGATTCTGGTGCATGTTTCTACATTTGCAATCAAAGGAAAGCATTCACTGATTATAAGGAGGAAGCATGCAAGGTGTAGTCCGCTAATGGTGGAGATCTACATGTTCAAGGCACATGTTCTGTCATGTTGAAGATGAATACTGAAGGTTGGTGACACTTACAGGGGTTAGGCATGTCTCGGAAATTAAAAGGAATCTTATTTCTGTTGGACAGCTGGAAGGGAAATGTTGTAACTTTTCGATTCGAGGTGGAGTAACTAGGGTTTGGAAGGGTAATAGGGAGGTGCTGCGTGCGAAGAGGAAAAACAATAATATTTATTCATTGCTTGGAAAAACCTTAAAAATTGCAAATTCTTATACAAATGAAGTTGGAGAAACAAATCTATCTAAATCAAAGTGGAGCCAACAACGAAAAACCACAAAGCCTACTTGGAGGTCTTTGTGGTATTACAAACAATTCTAATCTGTTGATGATGTGCATGTTCTATTGGTGGGCACATAGTTTGGAGGGAGGTTTAGCTTTTGGTGAAGACATGTGTTTCCTTGGATATATTGTTTGGAGTTGAGGTTCGAGGAGGAGCTTGGATGTCATTTATGAAATAGTATATCAAGGTGGAGATTGTTATATTTTAGTGATATAATATTCCATATTTAATTAGATCTTGGAGATATTTGAGTCTATGTGGAATTATGACTCAAATTCATTGTCTATTTTACAGATTTGATAGAATTTGGAGTGTGATTAATTGCACTTTTTAGAGATTTTGTGTATTTGGCAGAGTTATCAGTTGCCTCTTTTATTGCATTAGAGAAGGCAACAAATTATCTACATGGAAAAGATTAACGAAAGTATTCAATAGCTTCTTAAAGAAGATATTTGTCAAGTCTATTATAAATGGACATGTCTAGGGCTGATAAGAGAGGTGTGGAAAAAAGTATATTTTGTTGGGTGTTTGGGATTGAGATTTCTTCTCAATATTAAGTCTCTTTTGTATTTTCTTGGTTGAATCAATAAAAGTTTTTGTTTTTGGGGAAATTATTTTTGTTTGCTTTCTTCACTACTTTCTCTTCTAAATCTAATTTTGTAGTGATTCCAAAAAATTCTTAACAGCAAATCGTTCTCTTACAAACAACTACGAAGAGATAGCAGCAATGAACTTGTGGGGTATGCCAACTCCACAACAAACCACAAACGAATGAAGCCTTACAACTGTCCATTAGCTTTAGGTATAAATGGAACTTTGATCAAACCTACGACTGGATTTATGAATTAATTAAACTAAGTGGGAGTACTGAAAATGATTGATGTCGGCAAAATTTATAATCAGGGATACGAGAGTGAGTTGAAATACGTGAATCTTAACCATCCATTCTACTGGATGCAGTTCTTTCTTCTTCTTTTCCTTCCCTCTCGCGCTCTTGGACCGGGTTAAAACCTCATAAATGAAATATTAGTTCTTTTACAAAAAAACAAAGCAAAAATATGGGACCATTGTAATATAGAGAAATGCATTTGCGGTTGTGTGTGTGTCCAAGTTCTTTCTTCAAGGCAAACATTGCATCATGGTACACCGAATGTTTGTATATTTTGTGAGGCATGAGCGCTTGATATTCATTTGCCTGTCAATTGTTCCCGATAGCATGCTTAGCAACATGTGGTAAAGACTTAAAGTATTCATGCTCCCAGTCAAAAAGACAAAAACAGTAATGATTTCTCCGATCGTCCATCACGGTTTCTTTCCAGTATATGTCCATTCTTTGTTATTCAGAAGATTTTACAGTTTGTCTTCTATGATTATCAATATCAATATAACTTTGCTGCAATGGTAGTTCATTTTGCTTCTGGGAGGGATTTGATGTAACCTGAACTTTGTCTAGTAGGAAACTGTCACTACGTGAATCAATAATTAGCAAAGCATATTATTTACGGTCCTTACTTTTATACGTAGTCACTGGCTTTGTTTTCATTTTTTTTTTTAAAAAGACTTTAGCACTACTGACAATAAATTAATTCAAAAGGTACAATCAGATGCAACGTTGTTCTATCAACTACAAAAGAGTGTACCAAAAGTCATGAGAAGTATGAGTTATTTCTCAATATAATATACCCATCATTCCATATCGCAAAATACGCTATTGTATGATGTGGGCAAAATAGTTTGTAGCTTTTGTATGAATCACAGGAAGCAAAACGTTATCGATAGATATTTGATCAGTCGTCTTCAAAAGAAATTTATTATGGCATTCTTAATTGCCACTTGTCAGGGATTGAATTATTGTCATTTTATATATTAATTTGTCTCAATAAAGCTATAAACGAAGAGAGCTACTGAGTTGATTCTTATTTTATCTTTTTTCCAAACCTATTCAAGCCGGACTACAATTTTTGGACATCTGCATCAGACAAGATAGTATTAAAATGCTAGTCGGACCACAGATTTTTTTTTTCAGGGATCTTTAGGCAAATAATTAACGTTTCCAGTTTTTTCAGTTCACATCTATATGCAAGAAACGGTTTGGACAAACTAGTGATTTCTTATGTCATCATGCACTGTACTATAATATTATAGCTTGTAGCTTTGTTAACGGCTATTTAATTATAACATACTATTGATGTACAATACTAATAAAAGCATTAGTTGGAGGTTGTCTGGGGCAATAAAATGTTGTGGGCTGGCCCTGATGTCATGCAATATGTTGAGTCAAAATATATATTTTTCATCATGCAATCCCTGCATGTTAGCAGTGTTAATCCTTAGTAACAAGAATCTTTGTTCACTTAGGTGAATGTTCGAAGAATCATGAATATGTTACAAAGATTATACAATTGTGCATGTAGTCCCTAGGTACAACATGCTCGACGTCTACTGTTCTAGCATGTATTTGATTTAAACCGTTGATTACTTCTAATTCAATTGTACATTTAATTAAGTGAATCCCTTTTTTAGTTTTTACTCAAAAAGAGATGATTCTTGTCAATAAGTTTAATTACCTCAATGTTTGAAGTATAAATTTCCATATTGGATGGTATTACAAAGTTCAAGATTGTATTGAAGTGTATTATATTTTATTTTTAGTTTGTGATCTGTACTCGGTGATCGGTACAGTGGTGAAATGAAAGAGCGGAACATGTTTTTTTTTTCCCTCTCCCATTTGAATATACAAAAGTTATGTGAACAATATTTTTGTCTGTACAAGTGCAACGCATTCTCGGTGGGATACTCCAAATCAACTTCTTTGATTCTATTTTGCGCACTGTCTTGCGAATTATACTTTAAAATATCAAAAATGCCAAACCGAGATAACTTAGTTAAGTGCTTCCCAGATTATTTTGGTCTATATCTTCTTCTGTTGGTTTTCTGAACCCAGGTTTTGCATTAAAAAATAAAATAAAAGGGGTCAAATAGTGGCTGTTCAACAACATTACTTTAAAAATTCATTTAAACCGACTATACAGGTTTTCTACCCGAACTCAAATTTTACCTAAACTTCTCCATGTTTGATTCTTCTTTTTACTTCCAAAAAAAAAAAAAAGAATGAGCACGCTTATAGTTATATTCATGTCCCTTTACATTAAGTTAGTATGTGGTAGGGATGCCTACATGCACTACTTTCAGCCAAACTACCTAATCCATAAAGTGAATTATCTTCCACTTTTTCCCCAAACTATGATTTTTTTATTATTGTTTAAAAAGAAAAGGAAAAAAAAATCAAGTTATATAAAATGCTAACCTTCCAATGACTATGTATAATAGTGATAAGATTGTTGGTTGTGCCCAGGTTAAAAAATAAAAATAAGAAACTCATAAACTAGCGAAAATGTGCATGGTACGTTCTTACTCTGAATTATGTATATTACTAGCTAATGACCACCATACAAACTTTATTTACGTGTTTACTAACACCGTACATTATTTTGTTTTATCAAATATATATTCATATATTATTCGGTTGTTTATCATCGTACGACGGTAAACGACCGTTGAAAATAAAATTTGCACAGTTCTTTATTGTCCTAAAACAATGAACAGCCGTTGAAAATAAAAAACACATGACTGTTTATGACCGAATAAAAAAAATTAATTTGTTGTTAAGCAGCATATAAATAAATGTATATATTAAGATTTTGTTGGATTGAAAGTTGAATATTCTTTATCTTATGTTCCATATCTAATTTTTTAGACGCTTGTAATATAAAGGTATAGACCACAAAGGTAGAGATAAAAGCATGTACCATGCAAGAATTGTCCCTGTTTATGTAAGATATGCATATCCTTGGATTGTCCAAAATAACTTAGCAGTTTCAATGGAAATTGGTAGTGGGAATTTCAGCAGTCATTGTCGAACTTTGATTTCGATTTCCAATTCAATTTGGCAACAAAGACGCTCAACGAACAAAGCGGACTAATTTTTATTCTATAACTAATTAATATAAGGACATTATAACTAAGCTCAAAATAGAAGTTTTTTAGTTTCCAGTAAATATGGTTTCAATTTCATATCATGTTCCTAAATATTTACTTAGAAGAATATGCTTTGATCAACAATCACCCGGAATAATTAAATATATTATAGTTTACCAAATGTTGCTTAAACAATAACAAATAGATTATCCATTATAAATAAGGTGTGTAAATTTGGTTCGAAAACTCATAAATACATTTCATTTTCTAACATCAGATGCAGAAGCTTTCGTAAATGATCCATAATTTTAATTCTGAATCAAATTGTTTCTGCAGTTAATAATACCTTATGAACTTGTATAAAAATATAATATCTTGTCTGATTAAGGTGGTAAAATTATGAACTGGTTATATATACGCACAATTACAATCTGGAAGAAATAAAAATTGAAAAAACTTGTAAAGAATGAGTTAAAACTTGAAAGCATCTCCAACCACCAAAAAATATAACCCACACACATGCTATAGTCTACGACAATTACTACTAGTCATTGATAACAGCGTTATCTAAACGTCAAAAGGAACCTGCCAAAAAATTTCACATAATTTTAAAGGATGTCCTATATGATTAGGAACAGTTATGTACCGATATTGTAAACAGTGAAATGCTTGGTCAGTATTTTTCCTTGTATTATCTCATAATTCATTCTGTAATTTATTTATGCTACATTCTTTTGTAAAGATACTATGAGCTGTATATACCCTCTGCCTATATATAGGTGTAACTATCCTCGACTTTGAATACTCAGAGTTCGATTGGCTCTATTCAGATTAACCAGTTGTTCAGCAACACACATAAGTAAACTAAAAGAAACAAGTTTCACTAAAACAAAACCCAATAACCAATGTCTGAAGCAACTGGAATGGAGAAGAAGAAAAGGAAACAAGGAGGTCTCAGGACCATGCCATTCATTCTAGGTATCAACCACATACCTAAACATCAGTAGTTTGTTTCATATTCCATACTTCCATGCAGATCTTATGCTTACATGATGGTGTTATAGGTAATGAGATATGTGACAAATTCGCAATTGCTGGATTCAATGCAAATATGATATCGTACTTAACTAGCGAGTTGCACTTGCCTCTCGTTCAGGCTTCCAACACTCTTACAAATTTTGGTGGCACTTCCAGCCTTACTACTATTCTTGGTGCTATTATTGCCGATTCTTTTGCAGGCCGATTTTGGACCATAACCGTTGGCTCTATATTTTATCAGCTGGTAGATAATCAATCACACATGCATGATATTTGTTATAAGCAATATAAGCATGTGATAAACTTAACTTACGAGAATATTGGTTTTTATAGGGGATGATAACACTTACAGTATCAGCAATACTACCAGCACTAAGACCACCACAATGTACACCTCCACAGCCTTGCCAACCTGCATCATCATGGCAGTTACTAATCCTCTATGCCTCTCTCCTTCTCACCTGTATTGGAGCAGGTGGTATTCGCCCATGTGTAGTTGCATTTGGGGCAGACCAATTCGAGCTGCACAAGCAAAACAAGCAGAAATGGAATTATTTCAACATGTACTACTTCACTTTAGGACTGTCTTTACTATTGGCTTTAACTGTTGTGGTTTATGTTCAAGATAACGTAGGGTGGGGTTGGGGATTTGGGATTCCTAGCTTCGCTATGTTTTTATCGGTTGTTGCTTTTGTTATTGGATATCCACTTTATATTAAGTTTAAACCCGATGGAAGTCCTTTAACTCGCTTAGTACAAGTGTCGGTTGCTGCTTTTAAGAAGAGGAAGTTGCAGAATCCTGATGATGCAGGATTTCTCTATGTTGATAAGAAGTTGGATGCTGGGATTTCTACTTTTGGGAGGTTGCTACATACTACGCAGTTCAAGTGAGCCTAAATTACTTCACTTCACTAGTTTTTGCTGCTTTTTTTTTCTTTCTTTAAAATCCAAAGCACATGACGACTAAGGGAACCTTATGTCATTTCTAAATTTAACGGTTAAAATTGGAAATGTTATAGTAATAGTTATTATTACCGTTTTGCAAATATTGTTACCGTACCATTTTTACTAGAAAGCTAAAATCGTTTACCGTTACTGATTTGCCGGTATATTAAGTTTGATATACCGATAAACTGGTAACTGGTACACTGGTGATGGTAAATTACCATTTGTCTAAAATAAAACGAAGCTTGCATATTTTTACAATTCAATGGTGTTCCATCGTACACTTCATTGTGTTAGTTGACAAAAACATCAATATGAAAGAAAGAAAAATGCATTTAGCATAATTGAATTAGATTCCCGAACTAAATCTAATCATCTGCTTGCTTACCTAATCAATTGGTAATTACCGTTATCATTGATTTTGATTAAAAATTACAAATGTTTTACTGTAGTAAATGGTAAATTTAACATTACCATACCGATTATACTGGTATACCGACATTACTCAAAAATGGTAACTGACTGATAATGGTATGGTAATGTAAGTTTATCATTACCATAACAGCCTTAGTTAAAAACATCGATAAACTATACTATTTTGGTTTTCAACAAGAGCAAGTGATTAAAGTTCATTTTTAAACTGGTATTTGCAGTTTACACCAGTGAAAAACCTGGAAGTTTTGATGCAAGATACATATCAGGTCTTATAGTTATTATGTTAACTCTATAGCTAGCTGACAAAGTTATTGTGTGAAATATGATGAAGGTTTCTGGATAGAGCTGCAATAGTAACAGAGGGAGACATAAAAGAAACAGGCGAACCAAACCTATGGAGACTATCAACAGTCCACAGAATAGAAGAGCTGAAATCCATAGTGAGAATGATTCCAATATGGTCAGTAGGCATACTAGTAACAACTGCAGCTTCACATAACTACACATTTGCTATCCTTCAAGCCAAATCCATGGACCGCCACTTCAAACCTAACGGCTTCCAAATTCCTGCTGCCACCCTGTCAATTTTCTCGGTTATCGCTCTGGTTCTTGGCCTTAGTTTATATGATCGAGTTTTTGTTCCTATCGTGCGTAAATTTACTGGCAACCCCAAAGGTATACTTACACTTGTGCCAAAGTAATCTGTCTCATAACATGATATGCATAATGATAATACTGACGAGCTTATCTTTGTACAGGTATAACATATCTGCAACGTATTGGAATTGGTCTATCCATATCCATTTTATCGAACATAGTAGCTGCATTAGTGGAAGCCAAACGAAAAGAAGCTGCTAAAGCACATGGGCTTTTAGATCAGCCAACTGTAGTAGTTCCAATCAGTGTGTTTTGGTTAGTACCACAGTACGCTATTCACGGCTTTGCAGATGCTTTTACTTCAGTTGGGCATCTGGAATTTTTGTATGATCAGTCACCGGAGAGTATGAGAAGTATGGCTATAGGGTTATTTAATCTTGCAGGGTCGATCGGGAGTTATATGGGGACTGCATTGGTTACTATCATAAGTGATGCGACTAGAAGAAGGGGAAATTGGTTGCAGGATAATATTAACAGAGGGAAATTGGACAGTTATTATTGGTTGGTGACTGGGCTGCAGGTGGCAAATCTTTTGTATTATATTTTGTGCACGAGGTTTTATACTTTTAAGCCGTTGGAGATTGAAGGAGAAGATGTGGAGATGGCTGGTTCGGAGAAAAAGGAAGGCGAATTGGAAAGAGCGAATGAAAGTTACTAGACATGATTAGGTAATAAACTATCGATCTGTGTAAAAAAAAAAAATATCTTTCCGATAGACAGTGTACTGCCGTCCGAAATTTGGGTAATATGGAGTATGTACTGCGGTGTATATAGTTTGGAGGGATGATTATAAACCTGTATTACAATATAGTTGGTGGATTATATAACGAAACATGCTGCGTCTGATGGATTTGTATTTCCTAAAGAATAAAAATGTCTTATACTTCTATCAGTTTGTTTTGCAACTTACTTGGGTGCTAAGTGCTAACAAATGTGAAGGCGTGCATATATTGACATAATCTGTGTTCAATTAGCCTTCTCTTCGCATAAACAGCAAACTTGCAGGGAGGATGGTAGATCGTGTGTAGAGTTTGAACAACACCGACGACATAAAACACACACATTGAACACTATTTTTCGCTTAAATATACGTTGAACAATCCCTCTACTCCCCTTTAGGTTCGTTCTTATATCTATCATTTTCAAATATATTTTGGACTATTGATGGGATATTGTGACATAGTGAAAATTTAGCAAAACAATTAGTTTTAAATGTAAAAGGGTAAAAATGAAATTCTCACAAGCGTTCGAATTTTGTTATGAAACTTAGACCATTGTGTTCGTTGCAATTTTCTGAACAATTTTTATACATAATGTTTTGAAATCGGAGTTACTATGGGAAAGTTATTAATGTTTTATAATTTAAAACCAAAATAATTAAGTAAATTTGAAAAGTAACAATCGTCGAAAATTAATTAACCAAAATTAAACCAGCGGTGACACCCTAAATACGACCGGTTGACCTGCAGCTGTTAACCGTACCAGACCCAGCGGTCGATCGGTGAGCGTTCGACGGATATGGTTTATCTAGGCCGAACGGTCTGGATTGATCGTATTTTTTACCGAACGTATAGACTTGGTCGTATCTATTTCTGAGCATTGAGATTAAAATGTATCTTTAATAAACGGTTCAGATTAAAAGCTATCTATAAATAAATTGTTAAACCAAACCCTAGTTCATCATAAAATAAACCGTACCCAAACTCTGTCGAATTCTTTTCTCTTCAAACCAAATTTTTTTCAAAGCAAAAATTACATTAAATATCCAAAGGAGATGTAGAGAAATTAAATCAAATCAAGGAAAGATCCATACCAAACAAAGGTGATTCCGGATGCTAAAAGAAAAGGGATATCTTTTAAAGGTGAGTGGGTTCGTGGTTAATTAAATGATTTACATACAATTAATTTCAGTAGAACTATTTGATACACTGGACCAAATAGGTAAATTTGAAGCATAATACATTTCTGGTTTGAAACACATTTTTAATGTTTCTAGCTCTAAAACTGGTTGCTCATGTTGCTGCACATGCCCAAGTGTTTCCATATTTTTTTCACTTTCTAAATGTTTTATTTTCGGTTAAAATATAAGCTGTAAATTATTTTTCCTTCACAGCGGAAAAAGAACAAAAACTGTTCTACTATTCCTAACCCTAATTTTCAACGACAAAATGCTCTAACACTCTTCTACTTCGCACAATTTTATCCCCATGGCATGCTTCCATCCAACTGAATTCAACTAATTTTCATAGAGTCTAATTATCTTTGATGAATTCTTTCTCAAAATCAAGCTCCCATCTAAGAAAGCTTCTTTCTGAATATTCGATGAAGTCAAATTGATTCATTGACCGCTTCATTTATTCAGGTGAGCTGATTTGAATTGATTTTCATTTTTTTTTGCTTTTGATTTATCTGAATATTCAATGTTTGCTTTCTCTGAGTTATGGTTATAAGACATTGTTCCTGTGTATATTGCTTTTTCCTTCTCTGAAGTTGACGAGGTATGTTGTTGAAAAGCTTTTAAAGGCAAATTTCATTTCTCAAATTTTTGTTGCACTGCTTCTTCATAGGAGTTGTATTTCATACGTTCTATGAAAATTAATGATAGTGTTACTAAATCAATGAGAGCAGAGGTGAGCATCTACCAACCAAATCCCATAGGAAAAGAAAGAAAAATGAAGATTAAAGCGATTAGATTTAGAATATTTTTTATATAACATATTTGTTGAATAAAACTAGAAACCATATTTTTAATTTCTACTTTTAAATCTTGTGATTTAATAGGATAAATTACAAGATTGACCATTTTTTCAAGTAAAAGCGTAGTTGATCCAATTCATTGCTAACGTATGTATCGAGTATTAATAAATTCTAGATCAAGACACAGCCAACAGGAAAGGCCAACAACGGCTAAGTCAAAGGACGTCCTAAGAAGGATTTGGATCTCTGTATTGTTAAAAACAAGATAACCAAACAGTTGATCAATGTATCAAAGTCTTGATCTCGGAATTTCAATGATATTGACAAGTCCATTTTACTAATTTTTGAACTACTAATTATGCTAACTTACATGGTTTGATTTTAACTATTAAATCTTTGATTTTATGGATAAACTTCCATTCTGATTTTTTAAGAGAGTTTGGTGATCAAATTTCAAAAACAATTAGATGCATAATATCAATTATGATTTGGACTACACCATGCATAATATCAATTATGGTGAGTCACTGGATTGCATAATATCAATTATGATGATTTGGTTTACAAATGTGAAAAGAAAACTCGCACATATGTAAATATTGGGACTATATTGATAAATTAGTACACAATTAATGTCAATGAAATAAAAAAGAGTATAAAAAAACATTTTTTGAATATTTCAAATGGTAGGATTACATCCTATTTGTAACTCTTTGTTATCACAACAAAGTAAAAACAAAATTACAGTAACTACTTACTTGATATAGTGAACTGTTTTCTATTTCAAAACCGAGTCCATTTCCTATTGGATTAAATTGCATCAGATAAGTAACCTCATCTGCTCCGCCAATTCCAACACATCTAGGTGCAGTTCATTTTAAAAACATGGTGCGAACAAAAGTTTTTATCAAACAAAATGAAAGATAAGGCGTGCTTACATGATGCTCTTTTCCCATAACAAGCTTCACAACAAGCCGGTAGCTTTGTTGATAAGAGAAAAATTAGGGAAACCCTCTTCATCCTTTATCGCTGTACATAATCGAAAGTTTTTGTATCAATGCAAGAAAAAAAGGAAAAGTGAAATAAAATAGCCAATGCTATCTTTCTCTAATCTAGTACACCATGATAACATGTGAATGGTCGAAATAGTAAAAAGTATCAGTTGAACAAATGCGAAAAAGAGTATTATCTCATATATACAGGCATGACATCATTTTCTCATGGCTTCTAAACGCGTTAGCCCGGTAGATTATCATCGTCAATTATTCTCTTCTAAATTTTATCCACACAATCTACAAATCAAGTGCCATTAAGATTTCTATATTACTGGTACTTAAGTTAGATTATAGTATTAAAATTAATGATTTCATCACCATTGTTCTCTTACTACGGAGTAAAAGTGTTTTGGATATAATGCAAACTCATTTAGTACACTTATAATCATCGGGTGAACATACTACCGTTAATAAACCTTGAACGTTTATACTGAACAATATGCAAGTGAACAACTTAAATTTATCAAAGTCATTCTCATAACTCTGAACTCTGTCAGTTCATTTCAAGTTTCAAATATCTATACTATTATATTATTTGTGAGTTTCATTTGAAGCGCACAGAAGCCCCCGTCGTGTTTTTGGAAAATGAACTGTCTCCTTTTTACTCTTTTTATGCCAAAGAAGCTATGTGTGTGTCTTCTTTGTTTTATGCCCAGCATCAATATTATGCTTTGTTATACAAATCATTGTGCCTCTAGTAAGAGAAATATAAGCTTAATTGCTTCCTGTCAATAGCAATTGCATGTTAACAAAACCAATAAACATTATCTCTTGAACCTTTTAGGCATTATGATATCCTTTTATTATGCATCTTCAAAAAAATATTTTGAAAAACATGACGATCTAGCATGATGATAAAGTTTACTCACCTTCTTTGCTAGTGGGCTCATATTCTTTCAGAACATCCATGGTAAAATTTTAAATCATGGCTTTAATTACACCAAAAACAGCCTATACAAACCATTAACCTGTGGCAACAAAGCAATGGCTCTAGCTCTCTGGTATATTTACCGGCCCCAAACTAGACTTTAGGTACATTGTAATATCATGAGAAAATGTAAGAAATAATTGGTTCTCCCTTGACCTAAACAATGGACCAAATTATCATTATACTAAGAGTTATGTTTCTATTTTTCACTCAGATATAGTCACTAGACCGATCTAAGCTTTTGCACTATCTAATTCTTTCGAACCATGTGGTTTAGAAAATTAATAAATTAATTTGTTTTTAGTTGACATATATTCAGTATACAGCTCAGCCTAAAAGTGTGAAAAATCTTATATGGATACGAATCCAATCTCGATAATTGCTAAAATGATTATTTAGTTGATTTATGGTTATGATTCTATTCTTAATGAACTCTAATTACCATTTATTTGTTTTGTGTGTCTAACCTTGATGTCTTTGACATACCCAGATTGGATAAGATTGATATATTTATTATGAAAAGTCAAATCCTTTAGATATTTGCCTCACCTTATTTAGTTATTTGTTTTCTAGATATATTCTCCTTAGGTTTGGTGAATTGCCAATTTCAATCATAACTACCATTTGTGATTCAAAATTAATCTCCTATTTTCTTAGGTAAGTCCAACTTTTATGTGATGATCTTTTCCATTACAGGTTTATGAAAAAGTCCATTAGTCTATCAAAGTCTTATTGAGTGCGCATAATGTATCAGGTTCAACCAGTGAACATGATGCATAAATTATTTATTTTGTATATGTATAAAAGGATTGTCCATACATTTATAGTGTTATAGCACTCACTATCTGTCACCGTTCATAATTTTATAAAATTTGTATAAACATGCATTTTATAATTTTGTTATTCATGCTTTTTGTTACTCCAATAATACGTTATCTTTTACGAGGAAACCAATTAAGTATAACGTATACACATTCATATTTATGCATTCTCTTTAGTATTTGATTTCATTACGATTAGTTTCTTTGCTCTCTAAATAAATGGATTGGTTTAATTTCTTTACCCTCAAAAGTAAGTTCGTTTTCATTGAATACAATTTTGGATGAGTTTATAGTGAAACCTTTTATGTGTTCGTTTGTAAATCTTTAATGGACTTGAGAGCTATGTGTGCCAATGTGTGAAATTTTGGTTTTCATACTTATTAAGCTGGTTCCATAATGCCTTCCAACATTTTGATCTTTCTAAGAGTAAGTTCTATATCTTGCTTTTGTTATGATATGTCCATTGTTTTTTATAGATTTGTACTTAGTAGCCTAAAACCATGGATATTTTTGATAAATGTTACATTTGTCGGCTATTGTAGTGACAAGTTTAAGAATCTTATGTCAAACAGATGTCATTAGTGATAACAACATATTTATCTTGAATATTAGTGCTTAACTTTAAAGACACAACCTGTGAAAGCGTTCCAATAATTTATTGTTTAGATGAGTAATGCATCAGTTTCAAAATACTAATTTTATCATAAATATTTGATATTATTCTTGCTTTTGACAGGCAAATTCTGATGGCACTATTATCACACCTTAAACCTTAGCCTGATATATGATTATCAAAATTTTGATCCGCTTCCCATTTGCTAATTATATTAGCTTACACCATAGATGACTCAGTAGATCAATTTGTATTGAGAAGAGGGGATGGACTACAAACTAATTCAAACGCTTGAAGCTATGCAATATAGACAATCTTTGTTATGAAGGAAATGTGAAGGCAGATTTATAAATGTATGCATATTATTTATTTATTTTTGTGAAAAACTGATTTGAATCTTAAGGTCTCTGTTATATATGAATAGTGCAATTATTCAAATACATAATTTATTCTTCAGAATATGTACGACTAGAATACTTGACTATAGGTTGTTTTCTTGACTTAACTTTTAACTTGAATGCTCAAACACTTCTGGGTGATATTCAACTTCGTTGACTTATATAATTATATATACTAGACTTATCAATGTCATTATGTAGACCATAACAGAAAAACAATTATTATAATCATAAATGCATTAATGAATAATAAAATTGTTACTCTTAATGTTTAAGCACACAGATATGTGCAAGCATAAGATAAGAAATAGAAGTTTGGTGTTTAATGGATGTACATATTGTAGTTATTAGTTGTCCTATTATTTTGAGTATTGAATTCACATAAGTGGTATCAATAAGACATTTGAGCGAATGGTATACATGCAACAGAAATTGACTTATATACAGATACAAATTTATGAAGTAGTAAGAGGTATGTTATGCTAACAATATTTTTATTACCTAAAATGAAAAAATTCTTTGCTAAAGAACAACATTTACATACATGAATAGGAACTACTGTTGACATTTTCCTTTGTAGACTTTTTTGAATTTAGTAATGATGAATTATGTATACATCCATCGAATATAAAGATGCCGTTGTTAAAAAATTCTGTGAAATGCAATAGTTATGAAACCATTTAATGCATGTATGTGTATATAATGTCAATATACGTACATGATTATATAAACAAATAATTTTCATTAACTATATAGCAAATATTAGAGTTAATCATGAAATGAGACAATAACTTCCAAGGTAAATATTAACAAAAATCCAACTTTTAACCATTCATGATTAAGTTTTATAATTCCCCATTTCAAACAAATAGTACCATGTATGATAATATGCAACTTTTTTCATGCACAAATATTGTTTATGTCAGTTGGTTTATACTATAAATAAAATTTCATAAACAAAACAAAATTGCACAATGTTATCATTTTAATATAAGCTTATACAAAAGATTTTTCTTTCCACATCTACCAATGTAACTACATTAATATTCAATTTTCTTTCTTCATTGCTTTTGCAAAACAAAAAAATGTGCAAAACAATAAAGCATGTTATGGTTCAAGTAAACTCATGTTACTTTATGTTGCACATAAAATAATTGGTTTGCAATTTTTAGGAATAAAAATAACTTAAATAGGATCCTGGAAAGAAAATTAAAACACATTTAAAGTTATTGGTTTAATGATACACTATAAAAAATTCTTAAAACAAATTGATTATCATAGCTTAAATTAATCAATTTTTGAACCGAGCCAAGTTCATTTATATTTATGTTCTTGAGAATAGCCAATATAAAATTGTTCTATATTTAACTATGAGTTCTTGCAAAGTTCGTTTATAGACACGCTGGTGGTGTTTTTCAATCTTTCTACCTAAAGTTTGAAAAAAATGGTTTACTTCCTTAACTAATATTTTATTGTTCTTTGCTGCAGGTACAAAAGACTTCGATGCTGAAAATGTTTACACAACTAAATTGCAAAAGGTAATAGCAAGATAAAGGCCGCTACTCCCACTAAAAACCACATTTATACAAACGAAGTTGAAGTTTTCATAGCCTGAACAAGAAATTAAACCTATCAACTACTGTTCGTTTTGTCTATAAGATGAAGTTCAAAAACTGTATTATAATGCAACAACATTTTTGGATAATTATCCAATATGCATTTTGGCAACTCCATCTTCATGACCTAGGCATATATCAAGAGTATCATACACACACACACACACACACACACTAGACAATTATGAATATGTAGACCGAATCCCCGTTTATAAACTATGTATATCTAAGTGCTTCAACTATAGACTTAGAAGAATAACAATGAAGTTATATATCACGTTAATCTTTTGTTATCATACTTCTGTCATAAAGCTAGACAACTATGGATTTGGTCTAATATTTGCAAAAATAACAATGATAAGTATATTTATTAATATTTTAATTTATTAAACCCAGTTCATTGTCAATACATATCATATATATATATATATATATATATATATATATATATATATATATATATATATATATATATCGGTAGTATCATAAACTGTTTGTTTTGTCTTTGCTTTGAAAGTATTTAAAAAACAAGATTAACACAAGCAAATATTGTCATGTTTTGTGTGCTGCATTAAAATATGATTCTATTTAATGAACAATATACTATACAATGGAAACATTATTTTATTAAATATCTTTAATCCTATTTTTTATGCAACCTATGCTTTTAACCGTTCAGTGCATTTGCCTTTTCTTTTCGTATTGACAAGCACACTTTGTCCTTATAAACCTTTCGTCCATATGTTTGAGAGCATTCAATCCTATTACTGTGTTGACTCAATAATGATCGTGTGCTAATTTTAATATTTATATTTGATATTGTAATAATGTTTCTAATTCCTTCCTGTAAATTGTATATTCTAATTATTTTACAAAATAATTTAATTTTCTTACTATAACTAAAAGCCATGTCCGTGTGTAAAGCATGGGTTCACTTTAGCCATAACTCAAAATGGATGCAATTAAAAAACTTGCTTTAATATTAGTGATATGAGTTGTATGGCAATTTGTCGATAGTATAGGCATATCTTATTTGTTAGATATTCTTCTGACGTAGTTTGTTTATTTGTTGTAAGTCTACAATGAATGAATTTTGCTGGTAAAGTACATTGACTTCTCAATAAATTTTAAGTCATCCATGCAAATTGTCTGCAGTGCCCCACTCACCACTTTTTCTACTGATCTTTCACTGTTTTTTAATATATTTTCATATAAAGGCTTTAGTGAATGGATAAGAGGTGTAGTGGGAATAGTCGCCCTCTACTCAAAGTTGAAGCACAACAAAACAAAGAACAGTTTTTATTTTTTGTATAAAACTATCAGCTTCATCCAACAAATACCTTGGAGTGTTCTTCTCAGTAATTTCTTTAAATGTATGATCGAGTTAAACAAGCTCCAATTCTAATCTATTTGCAACTATATTATTGGCAGTAGTCTTTAATAGTTGATTAAGTTAAACTATTAAAGTATAGGTCTGTTTTGGGTTTAGGTTTTAAGTCCATAGAATCATATCTTTTAATATGATTTATTCTTCTGTCAAATTTTGAGCTTTACAATGTTCTGAAACATTATCGAAAACTCTCTACTACCGGGTTCTACTCAATCGTGTTCCTTCTAATTATATTTTTGTTTACTTGCATTGTAAAGTTGAAGTACTGTGCTCTATCCGTCTAGCAGTTTGGTTATATGTACGAATTTTTTTGTTCATTTAGACATGACAATTATTGGTTGTATATACAGAACTATATTTTTTTATATTTAAGCATTAAAATTCTTCTCAGTGATTTATAAAAAGTTCATAACTTTATGGTTTAAATGCTAATTTTTTATAGCTTTAAAAGACCTCATGTGGGAAGCACATGTTACAATCTTACTTCTTTGACAATCTGAATTCCATTATTGTGTTGTCCACACCACAACTTCAAAACTTAGGCTGCGTTTGTTTTGTCATTTTTAGTTTTGAATTTTTGCCAAACAAAAATGCGCAAGACGCGTGTATATTATCAAAAACGACCAATTTAGAAAAAAAATTAACATACAAAATAGAAAACAACTTTTTTTTTTTATTTTTCGCGTTTACAAAACTGATAGAAGCACGAGAAACAATCCATCCTTTCATCGTCCTTCCATCCTCTCGGTCGTCCCTCCATTTTCCTTCCACCCCTTTCGTCGCCACTTCACGCCTCTCATATTTGATATACATATTTGAAAACGGAAAACACAAAATTTATTTTTAAACCAAGCACTACCTAATTTTTTCCACCTCAAACTGATTTTTTCTTCATGGCAAAGTAGTCACCTTTAAATATAGTAAGAAAATCCTAACAAGATATTAATTTCCATTGTAGATCCGAATATAAATAGGTTTAAGGTACGAACCATGCATGCACAATATTTTATATTATCATTGGAGAAAGCTCAAGATTTG
Organism: Allium cepa; assembly: GCA_030765085.1. Taxonomy (NCBI): domain Eukaryota; kingdom Viridiplantae; phylum Streptophyta; class Magnoliopsida; order Asparagales; family Amaryllidaceae; genus Allium; species Allium cepa. Next base: position 72,085,998 of record CM060946.1, on the reverse strand, counting down.
TCACTTTTTAGTTTTTGTTGGGAAAGTACGTCATCGTACTTACCTTCCAATCACAAGGTCTTGACGTAATTTTGAAAATTACAAAATCTGAAAAAGTGTGGCTTGAAAGTGTTTCAACTCTATAGTAGTGATACTCAAACAGGAGAATAGAGGTTTTATTACACGTTACCACGTAGACTTCATTATGAGATGATTTGTATCAATACCCTTACTTGATACCTGATATGTCTGCTTAGGACTAAATATCAAATGCACTTTTTAAGTTGAAATAAGATACGAATGTTAATCAAATGCAGAGCACTTATACCATAGCTATAAAGTCATCATCAAACGTAAATGGTGCTTGCTTTCTAATTTGAACCAGTCCATCGCCCTTCCTTCATTCTATGGATTCAAGATGTGCTAGATATACATATTCACTATGCTCTTACATGTTTCATTCTGGAAAAGCGAGGAAACATTTAAAAAAGGACATTTCAAATAAAGAAAAGTGGAGAGACTTTCTTCTCTTCCATCTCACGTTAATGAGTTCTCGGGTCACAAATAAGTTTCTTCTTTGTATTACCTTGTTCCTATGTAAAAGGATTCTTTGCTGACTTATTTCTTTAAGAGATTTGACTTATTTCTTTAAGAGATTTGCTAAAATTTAAAATCTATTTATTTTTTTACTCTAAACAGGCAAGCATGGAATTTAAATGTGCTATGATATTATGTTGTGCTCTCTGACAAAAACTCAAAGAAGTGTCATTAAATATTCTATGTTGAAGTCAACTGTTGATTTCTTCACTACTTTGATTAGGGGCAGAATTTGCGTCAGTACTATTTCCTAGGGAATATCTCTTCTAAAACCCATGTCGTTACATGATGAATGTTTTTTGGGAAAGGGTAAAAATGACCTGTTGGGCCAGGCATAGTAATATTAGGAACGATATAGTTAAATCATGGAAAAATTAGAAAATGGCTTGCAGATAGCTTCCTGTTCCTACGTTACATCTTGAAGTTGGATGAATAATCAAACACAAGTTCCATCTGTGTCATGCTCTGATAAATGTTATAGCAGCCATCTTAAAATCAGCTGATTATAAACAGGCCCGGCTCTAGGGTAAGGCTGGCAGCCGGCCGCCTAGGGCAACAGAGAGGAAGGGGGCAACAATTTAAAGGAGGTGGGCAATAGACTTTGCTTTTCGATAAGTAATAAGCGTTTACAATATAAATAAATCAAATGGTAGTATATCTCCGTGGTGTTTGGTTTCAGCTTTCAGGAAAGTATCCCAAGTTCAATTCCGGTCTTCCCTAATTTTAGTCATTTTTTTACTTCGCTCTTTTAAGTTTTCTACTTTGCCTTGGGCAACCAACTACATCAGGCCGTACCTGATTATAAAATGTAAAGAGGGTGGATACTGCAAATGAGGACATTTGTGGTTTCATAATTCAAAATTGTATGTAAAAAATGATGTCTATATTGAAAAATAAAATAAAAAACTTACTGGTCTCATTGGAAGTCCTATGGGCCCACCAGTACAAATTATTTCAGAGTTATGTTCTTTTGGATGATGATACATGCAGTTTGTCCCAAATATGCAGTTTTCAATTTTTAGGTAATATTGGCATTCAGGTTGACCGGGTCTTTTTAGAAGGTTTGCTCATATTTACTTATTCTATCCAAATAAGTAAAAATGACTATATGTAGTTGCTTATTCAATGGATAGATTATTAATTTCAGTCGATTAGTTCATTTTGTTTTTTGTATTTTGCCATTGTTACGGGAGTTATTAGTGGACAAACTAATTATTTTGTCAACCCCGTGTGCGAAGCACGAGTTCACACTAGTGTATATATATATTGTAAGTTGAAGAACAAAGCAAGATTCATTGCAAAATAAAGTCATAGAAATTATACATCAAGAAAAATCCATACAAAATAAAAAATCCCAAAGTTATAATCAATATCACATATTAGGAAACAAATGTAACCCTAATTCAATTATAATAGATAAATCTTTAAGAAACCCAAATACTACTAAAAATTTGAAGTAGTTCAGAAAAATTAACGAATAGTTACCTAAATTTATGATACATACATACATATACAAATACAGACACACACACATATTGTAAGTTAATGAACAAATAAAGATTCATTTAAAAAAATAAAGAAACAGAAGTTATACATCAAGATAAAATCAGACAAAATAAAAAATCCTAATGTCATCAATAAATATCAATATATTAGGACACAAAAATAAGCCGAATTAATTGCAAGGAACCCGTATAATACTGAAAATCCAGAGGAGTTGACGAAAGTCATCGAACGCTTACCCGAGATTGAAGTTTAAAAGATGTCTTATATATGATGGTTAAGCTCAATTCTTTATCTATGTTAAATCAGTAAATCCAAGTTATTTCTATGCTTAGTTGATAGTCGAAGTTTAAGATAACAACGGTTTACTAGTCGTAGTTTAACAGACTAATCTCAATTGATAATCAGAAATCAAAGTAGATATGGAATCACAGTTTAATAAACCAACCCTAATCATAGTGTAACGATTTAGGTTTTCTTGAAGCCAACAAGGCAAGAAAAATAGGTTTAATAACCCTAATCCCAGTTTGCGGAGGAACAAATTGCAGGAGGAAGGGTATTCGTGAATCAAAAATCAGATGAAAAAGTGTAATGACGTCGTAGATTCATAAATCAGAGCAGAATCAAAAGTAATATATGTTCACCATTCATAGCCAGATCAAGTAAAACCAAAAATAAGGAAATATACCTTCAAATAAATGTAGAAAGTGATAACACGGATGAGCTATCTTTGGCGGCCATCAAACCTCTAGATGTGGATGCAATATCTCGAGGGATGTTAGCATCATAGATTCGCAAGTGGGAGAAACCAATTTTTAAGGATCGAATGATGGTGACGAATGGGATAACGGTGTTGATTAATTGAATTCAAGAACGGAGTCGAATTCGGGGAAACAGACGGTTGAAGCATGAGGGCTGAGGGGAAATGCAAGGGAATTTTAGGAATTCTAGAAAGACATGGTTGAAGCATGTGTATTGAATTTAAATTATTAGTAGTAGAGATGATTATAACTCCACTGAGGTAAGACAAGAAACACTAGATTACTTACCTCATTTTAGTTATGAAATTCATCCTCCGTTTGTCCTAGGTGATTTTAATTGCATGTTGAGATCTACCATCTGGTCTGGTGGATCTCCTTTAACCTATAGAGATATCTCTCCTTAAACAATGTGATTGCTCTTCTTTGATTCAATTTCAAATGACTGGGCCAAATTCACTTGGAATAGCAAAAGTAGATATGAAGTTAGAACTACGAGTATACCTGATCACATCTTTCTCAACTACCCAGCCCTCTTAAAGTTGCCATTAATCTCTCATGCCATTAAAAGAAAAACAAACTTCATGTTTTTTAATGTATGGATCGAGGACAATTCATTTTTACCTACTATTAAAATTTCTTGGACTATATTATTTGGGTAACCCTATGTTTTTTTCAATAGAAAATAAGGGCAACTAAGGAAGCCTTGAAGATATGCATGAAGGTGAAATATATAGAGGTAATGAAGTAGCCTATGTCCTATCAGAGCAACTGAAATAAGAATAAATGCAAATGCTTGAACAACTTAATAACATTCAGTTGCCTCCTTTGAAGCATATATTAATTGAGAAATTAAATAGAATTAGCTATGGACTAGCCATGGACTGTGATATGAATAGCCAAGAGATGAGAAATGGCACTAAAAGGGGATAGAAATACTAAGTTTTACCATGCCGTTATAAAGACAAAACAAGCCAAAGCTAATGTGCTTCAAAATTCTGACGTAAATGGTAACGAATGCAATAAACAAAATGAAGTTGAAAAGGCCTTCTTGAATTATTACACCAACTCCTTGGAATTCTGATACACATTATCAGAAGTATTGAAGAGAATGGATGGCCACACATCATGTTAGGTTTTGTAATATAGTGGATAGTGGGCTGTATATAATATAAGCCCATATACCCGCATTCTTTTATTTTTAAATCCCATATAAATACTGTAGCAATCGAGAGTATTAAAATATCTTGTATCAGTTGTATCATTGAATATCAATACAAACATTTCATCTTTTTCACATTCTCTCTCAAATTCAAATATGGTATCGGAGCTTTCAAAAACTATCTAACCACAGATTGATCTTTTGCGAAAACCCATTAGAGATTATCTCATCATTTGGATTGGCAGCAGTTTATCAGAGTTCTAATATCATCATCTGAAACTGCTGGTGCTTCAGTAATCTGTTTTCAATAGAAATCACAAAAGCCATCATCAAGCCTTGCCAAGAAGAGTTGTCAGAGAACTTTCATCATTCAACTCAACGGCTGCTTTCAGTTATTTTTAAAGAAAATCAAGAAAACTTAAACAAGAATCATCGTCAAGCCTCGTCAGTAATCTTGATCACCGACTTCTCTTAGTTTCATTGCAAGAAACTGAGCATATTTACCTAAAAAGCATTTTTTTCATTCATTTTTTTTTCTGTCCGCTCTTTCCAGTGACTAGGTTCTTGATCTTTTCTTTTTCTGTATACATCTTATATCCATTCTCTCTAGATTTCTGATCATGGCCGAAGGAGCTTAGATAATAACTCATCAACCTCTACAAATCCAAGATTGGATACTACAGCGTCAACCACTACTGAAACTATATTAAAAATCATTGTTAGTCCACAGCCACAGTTAATTCAAACTCAACGGGATGAAACAAATTATCCAGTATGGAAATTTCAAGTTCAAACTGCTGTGAAAGGTTATGGGTTAGAAGAGTATTCTTGATACTAAAGAAGTGCCAAAGTAGTTCATTACAAATAATGAAGGAAATTCAATCTTGAACAGGGAATGCACTATTTATCAAAGGCAAGATAGCCTACTATGTTCTTGGATTTTATCAGCAATAAGTGAAAGTTTACTGCCACAACTCATAGGATGCAAGAATGCAAATGAAATATGGCATACTCTTGAACAGGTGTTTAGTTCTCAATCAGTAGCAAGAGTGATGCATTATAAAAGGCAGTTACAAAATTTAAAGAAAAATGGCATGCCTATGAGAGACAATCTTTCTAAAATCAAAACACTATGTGACTAACTTGGTGCTATAGAGTATGCTGTCAGTGACACCAAACGGATCCTGTCTATCTTAGGTAGATTAGATGCTGAGTATGAATCCATTGTGGCAGTGATATCATCTAGAGATATCACACCATCTTTGTCATATGTTAACTCCACTCTCCTTGCTCATGAAGGCAGATTGGAGCAAAGAAAACCAACTGTTTCTGACCTTTCAGCTAATTACATTTCAAATAAAGGGGAAAATCAAGAAAATATTCAGTCAAGAAATGAATCAAATAATAACAGTCGAAGAGGCGATCAATCCTACAGAGGCAGGGGCAGAGGTGGTAGATGGACTAACAACAACAATGGAAGACCAAGATGTCTAATCTTGAAAGATTTAGTCACGCAACAAATAAGTATTACTTTAGATTTGATGTTTACTGCACACCTAGGCAACAAAAAATTCAACAAATAAGTGGAAACATAGCCAACTTTCAGCAAGATGCCAGGCAACAGTCTGAAATAATCGGGATATAAGATATTCAAGATGACACATGGTATCCAGACTCAAGAGCTACAAACCATGTCATAAACAATCTGAGCAATCTAAACTTGGGGGACAAAGAGTACAAAGGTAAATAGTGTATACACATAGTAATGGTGAGTCAACTAAAATCCCTCACACTAGTAATGGTTACATAAAAGGTGAAAAGATACTATATCTTAATCATCTTTTGAGAATTCCACAAATAAAGAAGAACTTACTCAGTGTGTCTCAATTTGCTTGTGATAATAATGTGTATTTTGAATTCTATCCAAATTATTGTCTTATAAGAGATATATTAACAAATAAAATTCTTTTGCAGGGTAAAACAGTGAAGGGCTTGTACAAGTTTACTCTAGCTGATTCAAGAAGTAATGCAAAACAAAATCTATGTTGTAATGCTTGTGAAATATCTCAAAGTAAAAGGAGTAAGTACTTTTGATATATGGCACTGTAAACTTGGTCATCCAAGTGTAGATGTTGTAAAGAAAATATTGCATAGTAATAAAATTTCTTTTGATAATGCCTCAACTCCAAATGTCTGTACATATTGTTAGTTAAGGGAAAAAAATCATAAACTGCCATTCAAAAATTTTGAAACCAAATACAGAACTTGTGGCTACAGACTTATGGGGTCTAGCACGCATTGATATAGACTATGGTTTCAAGTATTATATATCATTCATAGATGCATATTCAAGATATGTATGGATACATTTCTTAAAAGCAAAGTCTGAGCCATATTTTGCAGTTTTACATTTTATTGCACAGGTTGAAAAACAGACTAGCAATGAAGTCAAGGTTATACAAACTGATGGTGGTGCTGAATTTAAAACACTCAAGGAGTATTTTCAAAAGAAAGGAATATTAAATAGAACTACTTGCCCTTACACTTCAGAACAGAATGAATTAATTGAAAGAAAACACAGGCATGTGGTTGAAACAGGACTCACCATGCTAGCTCAAGCATCCTTGCCTCTAAATTTCTGGCCAGGTGCTTTTGGAACAGTAGTGTAACGGATCAACAAATTGTCAACCAGGGCTCTATATCTAACTGAAATGCTATTCAATGTGCAAGCTGACTACAAAAGCCTCATAGTGTTCGGATGCTTATGATTTCCATGTTTAAGGTAATACAACTGTCAAAAATTAAGTTTCGGATCCTCACCCTATACATTTCTGGAATATGCAAACAATATTAAAGGATGCAAATGTCTAAATAGCAAGGGTAGAGTCTTCATTTTAAGACATGTTGTTTACAATGAAGATGTATTTCCATTCACTTAAAGGAAATAAAGACAACTCAAAAGATTTATAATTCAAAATTTTCTATACCTCCCTTACCACATGAAATGTATGCAGAGGATCAACCTAATGACACTGGACCAAAGCACATTGTTCCCAATGATGGGTCAGGTCATGAGCCAGATAGATTGTCCATGAGTCCCTGTCATGCAACACATCAAGATACTAGTTACCAGTTTGTTGATCAACATGGAATAGATCAAATGTAGACATCTAGTTCACAAACTGAATTTGAGGAAGTATCAGATCATCATCAATCTCCTGTTCCTGCAACAACTGATCATCATATGATCATTAGAGAAAAAAGTGGAATCTTTAAACCAAAATTATATAATGCTAGCCTTGACAGTGAAGAACCATATATGACACAGCGGATATGTAACAAAACGATATAGATCGATGAAGGTAGCAAACGGTGGATTGAAGATACTGAAATGCCCAAATTCGTTGATCACAAAGATACCGAATTCTAGCTATCTTCGACACGTTGATCGCGCACGATACCGTGAAAGAAGATCTACAATTCTTCAAACGTTTATCAAGCGCACTTGATACCGTGAATTGGCTTCAACAATCGTTGAATCGAGCGCACTCGATTAACCGAAAGTGGAGATAAGAGATTACACTCAACTACCAATTTAAGATGAAAGCACACAGCAATCAAACAAGAATTTTATTCAAAAATAAACCGCCCAAAAATGTACAACACACTCGCTATTTATAGAGTTTTTGACACCTGACCCTTAAGTCGTTGCCGACTTAACTCATCTTAAGTCGTTGCCGACTTAACTGTCTCGAGTTACCCTCATAGCGACTTAGACCCAAGTACAACACAGTACAACAAATGACACGACTTACGACTTAAGTCTAACGACTCAACGAATAACAACACAGCACCCATTCGGCCGACTTATCTACATGCCGACCTACGACTCATCACATACGAGTTAAGGACATAACAAGCTCCAGCGACATAATGACTTAACAAATGCAATATTACAACACAACACATAGGTCGGTGACGACCTAAAATTCAACACGACTTAAAGAAATACAGACTCCTTACTTAGGTCGTAGGCGAATAACGACTCAAAACTTCACCGAGCTAACTCTTCTAACGACTTAACTCTTCAGCTGTATTCCAATAGGTCGCAACCTGTTAGAGTTAGGTCGTTAACTCGGCACAACTTCCCCTCTGGTCTCCAGTTAGGTCGGAAACGACTTAACTCTTCTTCATTAACTCGCATCTCTCCCCCACGTGATTCCTTAGGTCGGGAACGACCTATATCTTCCTTCTTAAGTCGTGGACGACTTAACTCCTCCTTAAGTCGTGTACGACTTATCTCTTCTCTTCTAACTTGAGCTGCATCATCCTCCCCTGGTTGAGAGAAATTCGTCCTCGAATTTATAAATTCTTTCTCATCAGATTGTCCATCTCCATAATATGGTACAACATGCTTAACATTGAACACGTCAGAAGTGTACACATCCTCCGGCAGCTTCAATTTATAAGCATTTTCATTAATCCGTTTCACAACTTTTACAGGACCAATTTTTTTGGCTTTCAACTTGTTATAAGCGCCCACTAGAAAACGATCCTTGGTTAACACAGCATAAACCAAATCACCTTCGTTAAATTCAACACTTCGTCGCTTCAAATCTGCAGTTCGCTTATACTTCTCATTTGCTTTCTCCAATCGCTTCTGAACGATTTTATGACATTCAGTTAACTCATTAACAAAGTCTACAGCTCTTTTAATCGTCCCCTTCGTTTGTGGTACTACCGTTAAGTCCAACGGTCCCCTTGGTAAATTTGAATATACAATCTGAAATGGACTGAATCCCGTACTATGATTCATTGCATGATTATGAGCAAACTCTGCCTGGCATAACTTCATGTCTCAACTCTTCAGATTGTCCTTCACAAGACATCACAATAAATTCCCCAGTGATCTGTTAACAACTTCTGTCTGTCCATCTGTTTGCGGATGATAAGCACTACTAAATTTCAGCTTCGTTCCAACCATCTTCCACAAACTTAACCAAAAGTGACTCAGAAAACGAGTATCCCTATCCGACACAATAGATTCTGGCAATCCATGAAGTCGATAGATCTCCTTGAAAAATAACTGAGCAACATGAACAGCATCCACCGTCTTCTTACAAGCAATAAAATGTACCATCTTTGAGAAACGATCCACCACAACATATATAGAGTCATTCCCCCTTTGAGTTCTCGGCAATCCCAATACGAAATCCATACTAATGTCTACCCATGGTTTTGTAGGAACAGGTAATGGCATATACAATCCCGCATTTGTAGCTGTCCCTTTCGAAACCTGACAGATATGACATCTACGCACAAACCTTTCAACCTCCTTCCTCATTGACGGCCAAAAGTTAGATTGAGAAATCAACTGCAATGTTCGATCTCTACCCACATGGCCTTCTCCATGTAGCTCCTTTATAATCTTCATTCTCAAACTGCAATCCGGTACACATAAACGATTCCCTTTAAACAGAAAACCATCCACCAATACAAACTCATCAGCACTCCCATCCTTGACTTTCTCAACAAACTTCATAAAGTAAGGATCTTCTTTGATCAACTCTGGAAATAGTTCAAACCCCGTCACTTCAACTTTCATTGTCGTCAACAAATGATTCCTCCTGCTCAAAGCATCAGCTACACGATTCGTCACCCCTGATTTATGTTTCACAACAAAAGTAAACTGCTGCAGATAAGCAATCCATGATGCATGCCTTGCTGAAATCTTATCCTGCCCCTGCAAATGCTTCAAGGCTTCATGGTCTGTGTAAAGAACAAACTCTTTCTGAAATAGATAATGTCTCCAATGCTTCACTGCTTGAACAATTGCGTAAAACTCAACGTCATAAGTGTTATATCTCAACTTAGCTCCAGATAACTTTTCACTGAAATAAGCAACTGGTCTTCCCTCTTGACTCAAAACTCCACCAACCCCAACCTTCGACGCATCAGTATGTAACTCAAACAACAACTGAAAATCCGGTAAAACTAGAATTGGTGCAGTCGTCAATAGTGTCTTGATGTTCTAAAAAGCAACCCCTGCTTCCTCTGACCACTCAAACTTCTTTCCTTTCATGCAATCGGTTACAGGTGCCATCACACTACTAAAATGTGGAATGAATCTTCGATAGAAAGATACCAATCCATGAAAACTCCGTACTTCAGTAATTGTATTCGGTTGTGGCCAATTCCTGACAGCTTCTACTTTACTTTCATCCACTTGAATTCCTTCCTTCGATAGAACATATCCCAGAAACAAAACACTGTCCGTCATAAACACACATTTCTTTGTTGCAGCATAAAATTTCTCCTGCCGTAGAATCAACAGTACTTCACGCAAATACCGGACATGCTTTTCCATGCTTCCACTGTAGATCAAAATATCATCAAAGTAAACTACCACAAACTTCCCAATGCATGGTCTGAAAATCTGGTTCATCACTCTCATAAAAGTACTTGGTGCATTCGATAAACCAAACGGCATAACCAACCATTCGTATAACCCTTCCCTGGTTTTGAAAGCAGTCTTCCATTCATCACCCGGTCTAATACGAATTTGATGGTATCCACTTTTCAAGTCAATCTTTGAAAACACAACAGCCCCACTCAACTTGTCAATCAAATCATCAAACCTTGGCATAGGAAATCTGTATCTCACAGTGATCTTGTTTAGAGCCCGACTGTCCGTACACATTCTCTACGAACCATCCTTCTTTGGCACCAATAAAGCTGACACTGCACAAGGACTCAAGCTCTCCTGAACACGCCCCTGTTCTAACAACTCCTCCACCTGCCTTCTCAGTTCCTCATGCTCCTTAGGACTCATCCTATAATGTGGCCTGTGTGGTAATACTGCCCCTGGCACAAGATCAATCTGATGTTGAATATCGCTCAACGGTGGCAACTCCGTTGGCAACTCTTTAGGAAACACATCATTGAATTCTTCCAATACCGGCTTTACTTCCTCTGGGATTTCAACGGATTCAGTAGCTTCATGTCCAATCAACAAAAATACCTCTGGACTTTCTTCTACTTCTTCAATAAATCCCTTCAAAGTCAATAAAGTTTTAAGCTCCTGAATCTCTTCAGATTTACTCTCTTCCTGTTGTCTCTTCTTTGAAACTAAAATAATCTTAACACCTTCAAACATAAAATTGTAGCTATTGGTCCGACCGTCATGCTGCACTGCTCGATCATACTGCCATGGTCTTCCCAAAAGCAAATGACAAACGTCCATCTCAACTACATCACACCAGATCTCGTCTTTATATTTCTTCCCAATAGAAAATGAAACTCGAACTCGCCTATCCACCTTCACTTCTCCTCCTTTTCTCAACCACGCTAACTTGTAAGGATTAGGATGTTTCTCTGTCTTCAACTTCAGCTTTCTCACAGCTTCAGTAGAAATAATATTGTCAAAACTTCCAGCGTCAATCACAAATTACAAACCTTTCCCAGAATAGTGCATGTTGACTGAAAGATGTTACTCCTCAACCAACTAGCTTCTTCTTCTTGCTTCGGTATTAAACAAGACCTCCTCATCATTAGATTACATCCTTCATCTCCGGACGCAACATCCTGTTCATCCTCCTCAACTGGACTAGGATAACCTTCCCCAACATCCTCACCGTCAACTTCAGCGATCATAGTTCGTTTCTTCGGCTTCGGGCATTCATTACTCTTGTGACCCACTTCCTGGCAATTGTAACACTTGAAACTGTTGTTGACCTTCGTCTTCGCAACTTCATTCACAACTGGTTTACTGATAGATTTAGGAACATTAGAACTTCCACTAACACCTTTCACTTGATTGTTGGAATTAGTAAACACACCACCTCCACGCCTTCCCTGCTTCTACCAAGCCAACGCTTTCTGATGTGCTTCTGCTACAGATCTAGGATCAAACATATTCACCATATCTTGAATCTATATCCTCAACCCTCCAACAAATCTAGCAGTCAGTTGTTCCTATGTCTCCATAATGTCATTTCGAGCAATCAGTTGATAAAATTCATCAGCATAATCATTAACAGTCTTCGTCCCTTGCTTCAGATTCTGCAACCTCTGATACATGAGCGATTGATAATTGTAAGGTAAAAATGTAGCTTTCATCAACTTCTTCATCTTCTCCCATGATTCAATCTTCGACTTTCCCATTCTCTCCCGTGTAAGTTTAGTTTGCTGCCACCATGTTAAAGCTCTACCCCTCAACCTAGTAGCAACTAACTTCACTCTTCTATGCTCAGGAACTTCTTTAAAGTCAAAAATCTCTTCAACATTAGACAACCAATCAAGAAATTCTTCAGCTACCATTCCACCCTTGAATTCTGGAATTTCCATCTTCATACCTGATTCCCATCGACGATCTTCATCTACATCTCGATATGAATTTCGAACTTGGTCTCGATCTTGATAATGAATGCTAGCTCTATCACCCTCTTCATCATAATCAAATGTACGTCTATATCGATCTCGACCATCAACATCCCTTTGAACACGCATGTCTCTTCTACTATGTCTCTCTTCATCTCTATATGGCTCATTTTCAAACCCTCGTGGAGTTCTCCTCTCTTCATGTCCACAGTCATGGTGATCTCTTCTTGACGAAATTGATGTTTCTCTTCTCTCTCTAAAAGATTGCGGTGATACCCTCCTCGCTTCCGTAACCGATGGCGAAACTCTGTTTCCTCCATGGTTCGAGATTGGTGATCTCCTCCTTTGATTTTGATTCAAATCATTCATCAATTTCTCCAACTTTCCAATGCCTTCATCAAATTTCTCATTAATGCGTTGTTCCATTTGCTCGGCTTCTTCTCTTCTATACAACGCTTCAACATTTTGATGACGATTAGCTCTCCTTGGTGGCATGATTGAACTTCACAACACTTCGCAAATCTTCTACAAATCATACTTCAAACTTCAACACTAACTTGTACAACAAGTCACGGCTTAAACACTTGACTCGAAAATAGCAACGACCTAAGGTTAGGTTGGCTTGGCTTCTAAAAAAGCTCGGCTCAACTCAAGCACTTCAAACTCTTCAAACTTTGGCGCGCAAAAATCCCACGGCCAAATTCAAACAACTTCCACACTTTGATCCAAAAGAATATGGATCAAAAACTTCCAACTTGTTGCAACTTCAAGATGAACACGATGAACACCAACTTCAAACTCCTTGGCTCCAAGACTCGTCTTAGCTATGATTGGCTAAGTCAAGCTCCGATACCAAAAACTGACGCGGCGGATATTTAACAAAACGATATAGATCGATGAAGGTAGCAAACGGTGGATTGAAGATACTGAAATGCCCAAATTCGTTGATCATAAAGATACCGAATTCTAGCTATCTTCGACACGTACAATTCTTCAAACGTTGATCAAGCGCACTTGATACCGTGAATTGGCTTCAACAATCGTTGAATCGAGCGCACTCGATTAACCGAAAGTGGAGATAGGAGATTACACTCAACTACTAATTTAAGATGAAAGCACACAGCAATCAAACAAGAATTTTATTCAAAAATCAACCACCCAAAAATGTACAACACACTCGCTATTTATAGAGTTTTTGACACCTGACCCTTAAGTCGTTGCCGACTTAACTCATCTTAAGTCGTTGCCGACTTAACTGACTCGAGTTACCCTCATAGCGACTTAGACCCAAGTACAACACAGTACAACAAATGACACGACTTACGACTTAAGTCTAACGACTCAACGAATAACAACACAGCACCCATTCGGCCGACTTATCTACATGCCGACCTACGACTCATCACATACGAGTTAAGGACATAACAAGCTCCAGCGACATAATGACTTAACAAATGCAATATTACAACACAACACATAGGTCGGTGACGACCTAAAATTCAACACGACTTAAAGAAATACAGACTCCTTACTTAGGTCGTAGGCGAATAACGACTCAAAGCTTCACCGAGCTAACTCTTCTAACGACTTAACTCTTCAGCCGTATTCCATTAGGTCGCAACCTGTTAGAGTTAGGTCGTTAACTCGGCACAACTTCCCCTCTGGTCTCCAGTTAGGTCGGAAACGACTTAACTCTTCTTTATTAACTCGCATCTCTCCCCCACGTGATTCCTTAGGTCGGGAACGACCTATATCTTCCTTCTTAAGTCGTGGACGACTTAACTCCTCCTTAAGTCGTGTACGACTTATCTCTTCTCTTCTAACTTGAGCTGCATCAATATACCTAACAACAAGCTATACAAAGTAAAAAGTGGAAAGAAGCTATGCATAAAGAATATGCAGCACTCATGAAAAACAACACATGGAGCCTTGTTACTAAGTCATAAAAGTGTCATTGGATGTAAATGGACTTATAGATTGAAAAGAAGTGCAGATGGGTCTATAACAAAGTATAAAGCAGACTTGTAGCAAAAGGCTATTCGCAGCAACAGGGTTTTGATTTCAATGAAACTTTCTCACCAATTGTCAAACCAACATCTATTAGAACCATTCTTACAGTAGCTTTATTTAAAAACTGGAAGATAAAGCAACTGGATGTCAATAATGCATTTCTAGATGGAATACTTCAAGAGGAAGTGTATATGGAGCAACCTGATGGTTATTGACAAAATGGATGCAAACTAGTCTACAAACTCAATAAGGCTATATATGGACTCAAACAAGCACCAAAAGTGCGGTTTGAGAAATTAAAAGCAACTTTGATTAAACTTGGTTTCAATCATAAAAAAATCTGATAACTCTTTATTTACAAAATTTGCTAAAAATACTATTATATATGTACTGACTATGTTGATGATTTTATTGTTATAGGAAATAATGAAAGTGAAATTAGCAATCTCATTCAGCAACTAATTAAACAAAGATTTCTCAAATAAGGATCTTGGTGATTTACACTATTTCTTAGGAATTGAAGTCAAAAGACTATCCAATTCTTCCATACAGTTAAACCAAAGGAAATATGTATTAGAAATACTACTCAAAACAAAGATGGATCAGGCAAATAGTCTACCCACTCCAATGACGACTAACTTGTATTTATCAAAAACTAAAGGAGAACCATTTACTGTTGCAAAATACTACACGAGTACTATTGGAGCACTACAATATGTAACAGTTACAAGGCCAAATATTGCTTATAGTGTGAATAAAGTTAGCCAATTTATGCAAAATCATTTAGATGAACACTGGAAGGCAGTGGAAATGATTCACAAATACTTAAAGGGTACAGTAAATCATGGGTTAACATTAAGAAATTGTATTAATATAAACTTGTTTGGTTTTGCAGATGCTGACTGGGCCACCGACGCCGATGATCGAAGTTCAACATATGATTACTGCATTTATACTAGCAAAAATCCTATATCATGGTGCTTAAAGAAGCAGACTACCATATCAAGGTCTAGTACAGAGGCAGAATATAAGAGTGTGGTCAACGCTACGACAAAACTATTGTGGACCAAATCTTTGTTAAGTGAACTAAGAATCAACATCACAAACAAGGCTACAATATTGTGCGATAACCTAAGCACTATTTCTCTTACTGCTACCCCAATTCTACATGTCAGAACCAAGCACTTAAAACTGGATTTGTATCTTGTTAGAGAGAAAGTGCTACAAGGAATCATCGAAATAACTTACTGAGCACTTACCAAAGGGCAGGTATACTCACCAAAGCTCTCTCTACTAAGAACTTCCTACGTACGAAACAGGAGACGAATGTTGAAGACTGCAGCAGTCAACAATCAAACCCTAGATATGAAATTAGTCTCTGATCTAGGACCAGTTATGACATCAACGACTTACAATCACTGGTAAATCTAAAAAATATTGGTAAAGTCGAAGCTTCCAATAGTCAATCTTATCAAAATCCTAAACTTGAAAGCATTTTTCAAGGTTAGGATCTAATCTGACTTTAATTGATGCTGTATTGCTGATACTTGTTGCTCTAAGCCATCGCTACAAGCTTTGAAGATCAAATCAGCCTTAAATATTCCAACTTTTCATGAAACCCTAATCTGATTTCATTCATTGCTGCACAAGCTACGCTTGGCAAACTAAAGGCTTGAACACCACTCTGAAGGTTTGTGAAGAATTTTTTGAAGATTTTGAAAAGATTTGAGGAAGACGTGAAAATTGCCATAGAAGACATGAAAATTGTCGTTCGTACTGAGGGGAAGTATCGAAAGTATTTAAGAGAATGGATAGCCGCACATCATATTAGGGTTTTGTAATATAGTGGATAGCGGGTTGTATATAATATGAGCACATATACCCACATTGTTTTATTTTCAAAGCCTGTATAAATACTGCAGCAACTGAGAGTATCAGAATTTCTTGTATCACTTGTATCATTGAATATCAATACAAACTTTCATCTTTTTCGTATTTTTCTCTCAAATTCAAATACACATGTTCCTCAAATACAATGCCTTAACACTATTCAGTTCCTTAAAGTAAACCTTATTGATATTGTATTTCTAAGCATTGACATGAAAAAATAAAATAAATTAAATTTGATTTGAATAAAGATTCAAATAGGGGACCAGATGGTTTCAATGTTTACTTTTACACTTATTGTTGGGACATAATATCCAATGACTTCTTAAAGGCAATCAAACACTTTTTCAGGCACAGTAAAATGCCTTGGTAATGCTACCAATTTAGCTTCCTTAAATTTGCAAATCCAACAAGGGTAACAAACTTTAGACTTATTACTTGTTGTAATCTAATCTACAAATGCATCTCGAAGGTTATAGCTGCTAGATCAAAAAGGATTCTCCCTTCTCTCATCTCTTCAAACTAAGTAGCCTTTCTCCCTAATAGAAATAAACGAGCTTCTTAAGGGATATAATAAAACACCTTCTCTTCTAGAGTGATGTTAAAGATAGACTTAATGAAGGTATATGAAATTTTCCAACTGGAGACCATTGTAGTAATCATGGCTAGAATGGGGTTTCCTCAGCACATTGTTAAATGGATGCACACATGTATTTCTACTCCTTATTACACCTTAGTCTTAAATGGAAACTTTATAGGCTACTTCACGGAAACTCAAGGAATAAGGCGAGGATGCTATGTCTTCTTCCTTGTTTATCATAGTTATAGAGGTCTTAAACCAAATGTTTAACAAAGCCATATATAATAAAACTTTTAAGATTCACCCAAAATGTGAAGAACCTCAGATATCTTCCCTTATGTTAGCTAATGACTTAGAGCCTACATGTTAATCTATTCAGTGCATAAGTGGTATCTTGAATACTTTCTATTCCTTATCAGACCTTTAAATTAATGCTGAAAAATCATATATACTAATGGTCGGCTTACCTAAGTCTGAAGTTAACCATTTACTGGAAGGTAACTCTATGCAATCTATGGCTTTGATTTGGCATGTTTGAGTTTGCCTCTTACTGCCAAAGGAGTTTCTTTCAGGCTTCTCTTAGATGAAAACTTCTCTGCTACTATGAATTTCTAGGCCAACAAATACTTGACACAAGCCGGAATATTAACCCTAATTAAGTCCATTATTTTGTCAATAACTGTTTATTGGTCTAGAACCATTATCTTGCCTCAAAAGCTTATTTCTAAAATTAGGCCAGTAACGAATCAGTTCTTATGGACATGAAACATGTATTCAAGGAAACTTATCCCTCTAGCATTCCAAAGGCTGGAAAAACATATCTCACTTTGGGGGGTTGGGAATAAGAAGGATGAAAGTACAGAATGTTGCAGCATTTAGTAAACACTTTGGTAACTTATTAAATAGAAGAAGTAACTTATGTGTAGCTTAAGCTTTGATACACCGCCTTGGTAGAAAAAACTTCTAAAGCATGGAAGTACCAAACGATTGTGGATGGGTTTGGGAATTGTTTTGAAGTAAAAAGTCATCTTCCCACACATACAGTTGTTATCTAATGAGTAAGGTAATGCTAAATTCTGGCATGATCCTTGGGTACATAAGGGTTTAATCTTATCTGCTTATTTGAATTATACGAATTATACCTAGAGGCAACAAACTGGCATTCCCATAGAAGCGAAAGTTTGTGAGTATATCTAGGATGGTAGGATAAATCTCCCTTATTCTAGTAAACCTATTATAATAATTCTATGGAGTTTAGTTCAAAATATAGTTACTGATGTTGCAACTAAGGATGAGTATGTCTGGACTAACAAAGCTAAACCTCATTGTATAGCTGATGTCTATAAAATTAGAGATCATTGTAAAGTTGGAGTTAGTTTCATTTGGAGGAAAGTGTGTGAATGCAGCCATCAAAAGCATAATTTTCTCTTATGGAAGATCTGAAAATTTCTATTCCTACTTTCGGTATACTAGTAGTTGGAGGAATCAATGTAAGGAATGCTTGCATTTCTGTAATGATAAGCAAGAGGACAACTTGCATTTGTTCTTTGTGAGCTCGCTCATGAACTCTAGAAGAAAATGATAGACATAGGAGGAATGCATATCCAGTTTGAACCAATAAGGAGGAGTGGAATCAAGTATACAAGCTATAAGGTGGAAGAGCTCCTATTCTCTTAGTTTGATCATTGTCTTAAAGGTATTCATAACATCATATGATGGGAAATAAATGGCCGAGAAATCAAAGGATCAAGCAATTCCGAGGAAGCATTATCTTGAGTGATGCTTAAGAAAGTGAGACAAGGTATATGCAACTGTAATTATGAAATGGAAGATGAATTTAAAGTTCCCTGACATTATCATGGTCTATTTGGCATTTGGATTGTGTGCGTTGTATGCCTATTTTTTTTAATCCTTTTTTACTTTTTTCATGTCACTTCGTTTTTTTTGGGTTGTCTCTGTAATTCTAATATTTTGGTTGTTTGTTTTTAGTGTCTGTTTTCATGAGTTACGACATGTTGATCACATATTTATCTCTTTTTTCTTAGAGCAATAAATTGGTAAGGGACAATCAATCCTGCTAGCTTTGCTAAAAAAATTCTAAAAATCTACAAATATATGTGGAGCTCTTTGCAAATATTTGCAGTTCAAAAAATTCAAATATTTGTAAAGTTATTTGCAAATATTTACATTACAAAGTTTTCTGTAAATATCATGAAACAAAAATATGTTTTTTTAAACCTATTTTTCAAAAGGGACGGTTGTGTATTTTGAATCTTATGATTAAAATTAAAGTCCAATTTGTAGGCCAAATAAATGGTGTCATTGATCCTGGCGCACTCTCTATTTATTACACACGCATATGCATACATAAATCTGTGTTTGTATACACACATACATACAAACACACATACAAACACATACATATATATATGCATACATATACATATACATATACATATACATATACATATACATATACATACATACATACATACATACATACATACATACATATATACATATATATATATATATATATGTATGCCACATACTATTTGCTTCTTTTCCATGGATTAGAAAAACACAAATTGTTATAAATTACTACAAGCATACAGGTGTGTAGTATTCAGGTCGAACAGATGAATATGGTTGAAAATTAATAAAATTTTAAGTTTAAAAGATTTTACGAGTTATAAAAGATCTAGAGGATGGTGGAAAAATTGTATTAGAAATTGAAATTGAAATTTAATTTGAGACAAAACCTAATTGAATCAACAACTAAAAGATAATTACCAGTTTAAAGAGAAGAAATTTAAATTCCAGTCTTTATGAATCTAAATAGAAGAGATTACAGTAGAAATTAAATTATTTAACTATTGTCAAATACAAAGATAAATCTAAACAAACTTGAAATTGAAAGAAAAGTGGACAAACAATAAAATAAAATACTATAATTGCAGAAAATAGTTACATAATAGAATTAGACAAGTGCAAAGAAAAATGAAATAAAAATTAGGATTACCACCAAAGCTAATTGCATGGTTAATCACTAATAAGAAAATGAAAATTAAATAGTAATTATGTTCGAGCAAGTCTAATCGAGTAGATAATACAATTGACTATGAGAGAAAAATGCAAAGTAAAAATGAAGGACAAAAGAAAAAAGCTTTATCAAAGAAGATATGAAAATTCAAGCATACATTTACAATGAACACGTTGGGTATTTATAGTGAATGAGGACTTCTCTGTATATGCACATGTGGCTCTAATCACATGTGTGTGTGTGTGTGTATGTATGTATGTATGTATGTATATGTTTAGTTTACAAGAAAAAAAATCTTCTCCTCATTATTGTAGATTTGAGATTTCAAGTTAAGTTTCTTTCCGTTTGATCTTTGACATGTGGCAGCATCAATGGTAAAGGGAAAAGGTAATAAACCGATTTATATGAATCCAATTGAAATCAAGGCTTAGATCTTCTTTTCATCACAATATCTTGCCTTTTTCATGTATATGGCAGATGAGATGATGAATCATGTGTAGATATGTGCAATGCCAAATTTTTTCCAAAATGAAATCAACATATACATATAGTCCAATTACCTTCATTTGTGTGTGTAAATATACATTCACACACATGCATTTACATGTGTATATATAATATATAAACACTAATGCCCATATATATTTGATGGTTCATAGACAGCAAGTGCACATTATCTGATCTTTCCTTTTTCCAAAAAATAAAACACTCCTAGGGATCGAACTCAGCACACTTTGGCAAATTATTCAATCTTTACCAATAAACTACAACTTCCTTTGAGAAAAAAACTCTAGAGCAGGATTCTTCATTGGCGTTGACATGGAAAAACACCATTTCATAGCGATTGTTCTTTTATTGAAGTGAAGAAGACTTTGATTCATCTATCTGTAAAAATACCAAACATAACCAGTGTAACATTTATTAATAAACAATAAAGATAAAATTGAGCATAAGAATAATCAAATACCACGACACCTATCTTTTATTCATCCTCGAGTAAATAGATAAGAAAACTAAACTAAGTAGATCACTTTTCATAGGAAACACGGTTGCATTGAGCATAAGAAATAAGCCGTTAAGCCTCTAGGTGTTCTTAGTACGACGAGTGCTGTCTCACGAGGGTTTTTAGTGGATACAACCCACAAAATCCAAATGCATATATTATGAAGTAATTCAACTAAATCAAAGTAAAGAAAAATCAAATGTATATCCATAGTCTCTTAAGTCAACAAGGATTCATCTTATTACAGTTGTCGTTTGTTATGATCAATTGTTTTCAGCCAACTTTTGGTGCAAGAATGAACCAAAACATTCTAGATGGAATACAATTTCTCAATAACTATAATCGCAAGAAGGTTAGGTATTCAGTATCAACCACATTTTGACAACTAAAAACATGCACAGTCTATTTTACTTTTTATGAAACTGCATTAATGTGGGATTGAGAAAAAATGAGTTTATGCGTAGGTAAAGGAAAATATCCAAGTTCTAAACATTTTTGAGGAGAAGGCAAGTGTAAATATCAAATCTTTGAAAAATAAGAAACAAAAGGTACTAAAGCATTATTGTAACTGTTGTTTTCCTTTCATCCTCCACTTCATAAGACAACACTTCAGGGAATGAAGAGTGGTCAATGGAATGCTATTACAAACAAAGCATGATTACTATTTTTCTTTGGCTTAATTTTTTTATGCATCAATTTTAATTGCATTTTCTTTTTATCTCTTTCCTTTTTTACATCAATTTTACATGCATTTTTTTTCTCAACAAATGAAAAGTGGAATGAGAATGGAATGGTGGCATGTGGTCTCTCCTCTCCTTGGTGAGCCATTATCAAAACATCATGAAAAGAATTCTTTATTTTTCCTTAGTATTTTACTCTTATAGTTTTGTAATTCAACATTTCACAAGTCTATTATTGCATAATTAAAAAAATGAATGGAAAGATAAGCAATGTTCTGTAAAATAAATAACTCATAAGACTAAAATGTGTATATGGTTATTTATTTTAAAGACATGTACGAAAAAGGGTAAGGTGATATTGGTATTTTTTTATGAAGTGCATAACCTTAAAAATAAACTGATAGTTAACAAGGTTATGTAAGTATACCAATATAAGATTTTCTTAAGTCAAAACATGGATGAAATCGACTCCAATTGGATTGAATTAACATGGGTAAATTAAAGAAGAAAGTTACTTGAGTCATTTCTTCTTTTAGGCCAAGTGGATTTAGAACTTGAAGTCACTAAAAGAAAATAATATGCATACTAGCAACTCATTAAAGAATTTTCCAACATGTGCATCTGCATTTCAAGAATTCTTTTTTGTTTTCATTTTAGACTATTTTTACTTACATTTCCAAAAAAAGTTTTAACGTGATCGACACTTAGCTCCTAACATCAATCTTTTTAAGATATGACTAGCTTTCTCACCAGCTTTGAGGTAGCATCTTCAAAGAAACATTATACTTCAAAGAATAGTTTTAAGTTCATTCCAATCACCCAAAACTTGATATATATTCATATGAATTTACTCACGAATCATGATTTTCAACTTGTCCTTATTTCAATAGTTGGCTGTGAAACATAAAAATTGTTGAATTTTTTGTTCTTTTTTCAAAAAAAATAAAAAATGCATGTTACTTTAATCTAAAATGCATGAGGTTCCTATTTAAAGTGCGTGGAAAGAAGAAAAACAATAATAATCGAGATGCAACGTAGACTCGACTCCTCCACACTAGATTGAGACAATGTCCCAACTGTCTAGGTTATTCGAAACAAACAAAGAAGAAGAAAAACATACAACCTGACGCTCACGGTGAGTAGTCAGGCTCATAAATATCCATGAGATCTTTATCTTTATATTGTTCAAACTCTAAAAATGGTTTTAACCATTGACCATTTACTTTAAAGATATTTTTATCCCTGAGGTTTTTTATTTCAATCGCACCATAAGACTGTTTTTGCATTATATGTTCTAGTCCAATCAAAGATCTCGGTTTTCCTCGAAACAAATGAAGTCTAGAGTCGTACAATAGAACTTTTTAACCTACTTTGAATGCCTTACGAAGTATGTTCTTATCATGTAGGTCTTTGGTCCTTTCTTTGTATATTTTCTTGTTTTCATATGCATCATTTCTTTTTTCCTCCAATTTCAAAAGTTGTAATTTTCTATGTGAACCAGCTTTCCCTAAGTCAAAATTTATAAGCTTTCTAGACCAAAGAGTAAGTTGTTCCAATTCAAAGGGAAAGTGCATGCTTTTCCATAGACTGATCGATATGATGACATCCCTATATTGGTCTTTTAAGTAGAAAAAAATGCCCAAAGTGCATCTGTCAATTTGATCGACCAATCCTTTCTGTTAGAATTCACTGTTTTTTCAAGAATCTATTTGATTTTCCTATTGAAAACTTCTACTTGCCCACTAGTCTATAGATGGTAAGGGGTAGACAAATTGTACGTGAATAAGTATTTCTTAAGCAAGGATTCAAAAGCATGCTTATAGAAGTGAGTGCCATTATCATTGATAATGACTCAAGGTGTGCCGAAGCGCAAAAAGATTTTTTCTTTGTGGAATTTAACGACAACCTTGTTATCGTTTGTTTTGGTAGGAATGGCTTATACCCATTTCGAGAGATAGTCTATCGCAAGCAAGATGCAAAGGCTTCCAGATGAGTTTGAGAATGGTCTCGTGAAATTGATGCCTCAAATATCAAATAATTTAATGACTAGAATAAGGTCTAAAGGCATCATGTTACATTTAGTATTTTTCTTGTTCTTCGATATCGATCATCTAGAGCAATAATTGTAAGCATCATGAAAGAGTGTGGGCCAATAAAAACCACTCCGCAATACCTTAGCAGCAATTTTTCCTGCTCCAAAGTGATCCCCACATGCATGATTATATGAAAATGAGAAATACTCATATGCTCATGTTCAATACACATCAACAAATAATTTAGTCTGGATAATATTTGAAAAGATATGGGTCATCCCAATAAAAGTTCTGAACATTAGAGAGAAACTTTTGTTTATCCTATTTTAACCAATGAGGAGGTGTTTCGTGTGTGACTAAATAGTCGACAATGTCAGCATACCATGGAGTATTAGAGATAGAAATTTGTTTATCAAGAAACAGTCATTGATTTGAGTGTTATCAATATTTTCATGCAAAGTCTGAGAGAGATTGAAATACCCCACCTTTATACACATACTGTCCAAGAGTATTATTGTGTAATACTATCAGATAATACGATGAATGGCACTATAAGGGATACACACGTGAATATTCCCATGGACTAGCACCGGTACATGTTAAAACATCAAATATATTACTCACACATGCGTTCATAATATCTGTACAAAGAAATAAACATGTATGCCTCTAGGATAGGCAATACATAATATACAGTATGACAAAGAAAACAGGGAGTTAATCGCAGTGAAAATATATATAATACAATAGTATACAAAGTACGTATAATACATCACATGAATATACATACATGAAGTTAAAATACATGGTTAACATACTACAGTGTTACAATCTAGTCTCCTATATGCCCACAACTCATGCCAGTCTCATTGTCCTTGAATCTAAAATGTCTCGGACTAACCAGATCATTACAAATTAATACACGAGTCAAACTATATCTAATCAAGTAGCTATAATAAGTGTAACTCAATGTAAACATGGAATGATATGATAACTCTCTAATGTAAACAAATCATCAAACGATATGTCAAAGGATGCATATAAATATAAATTGTATATAATCCCATAAATAATCATCAAGGTATCACATCATTGAAACACCTCATAGAACTATCCAAATATCTCATATCTATAGAAAAAAACCGAAACTGATATCAAAAGATGTCATCACCCATATAGAAACATATCAAGGCAGAAATCATAGAGTATACACATCAAATATACATATACTTATATTCATAAATTCTCAAATGCTATAATATAAAGTGATATTGCCTCACCATCTCTTATAGTGATTACTAATATCAGTTGGCTGCAATATTGACCATATAATCAATATTGCCTTGCCAATGATCACAGCTACACACTATTCAATGGCTGAAACTATCACCAAAATACTTACTATCATAAATATTCTTTACAAATTATTTTCGAAAACAATAAACATAATCTCTGATTTCCAAATCCTTTATAGTAAATCTCAAATATCACTTTGCCAAATTTTGTTGCTTAATTTCCCATTTAAAACATTCAATTCTATTGTAAATACTTTAATCTTCCACAAATTATTTGCTTCTTTCTAAATCATCATGTCCAAATGTCTCATTTAAGTGTTTAAGAATTTCTATCAAATATTTGTGCACCCGCATCGACCAAAACCCTGAACACACTCAACGGACAAGTCAACACAATTTTCATATATAAAAAATTCTATACATATAGTACTCAATAAAACATTTCAAAAGGCAACTTATACTAACAAACAAAGACTATTTATATTTATTTTCAATAGATACAAAACCGAACAGTTAAATTCATATCATAAGTTTGATAATTATACATAAATCCCAAAATCAAATTCAATTCCTACAGCTTCAAATTATCAAATATATACATGAGACTAATAAAGGTACTCAATGCTGATAATTCTACCATGCACTCTGATAAAAAAAAATCAAAACTCAACTTATAATATCAAATCAAACATTATAATGCAATATCATACCATCAAAAATACAAATACAAATACTATGGGTTGGACTAACTCCTTTTTTCATTGCTACTCCAACAACTTTATATCATATACTTAAAAGAAGTAGAGAAAATAACTATTTTTTTTTGAAATGGAAACTATGTCTCTTGATGATTACCTCAATAATCATCCTATATATAATATACTATCTCTTATTACAGAAAATTTCCCAACATTCCCAATGGACAGGGACCCTATGTCTCAACTAGGTCAAGGACTCGCATCTCATATATACAATGTATTGTTCTAAACCCGCTCTGATACCAAATTGTGACACTCCACCTCTATACACATACTATCCAAGATTATTATGGAGTAATACTATCAGATAATATGAAGAATGAGGCTATAAGGGATGCACACATGAATATTCCCTTGGGATAACACTAGTACGTATTAAAACATCAAATATGTAACTCTGTACGTAAACAGTATCAATACAAAGCAATAGACATGTGTACCTCTAGGATAAAAAAATACAAAATATATAGTATCACACAGAGAACAAAGAGTCAATTGCAATGAACATATTATAATACAATAATATATAAAGTATGTATAATACATCACATCAATATACATACATGAAATTAAATAATACATGGATGGTATACTATAATGTTAGAACCTAGTCTACTCTATGCCCACAACTCGTGCTAGTCTCACTATCCCTAAATCTAAAATGTCTCAGATTGACCCAAGCATTATAAATTAACACACGGGTCAGACTATGTCTAATCATGTAACTATAATAAGTGTAACTGAATGTAAACATGGAATGACAATATAATAACTCTCTAATGTAAACAAACCATCAAATGATATGCCAAAGGATGCATATAAGTATAAAATGTGTATAATCCCATAAATAATCATCAAGCTATCACATTATCCAATTATCTCATAGCACTATCCAAATATCTCATATCCGTAGAAAATAATTGAAACTGAAATCAAAAGAGGTCATCACGATATAGAAACACGTTAAGAAAGAAATCATAGAATCAATGCAAATGGGTGAATCACACATATCAATAAATCAACATTTAATCCCAAAAACATCCATAATATCAATATAAGTAGACATCTAGAATCAAAACATAGTAATGGCGGCACATGCCAAAGGGACATAAAAATAACACATGAAAATAAATAATAGTTGGCAACATGTGCCAAAGAAAGATAATAGGCGGCACACGCCAAAGAAGGATACGGGGTTTGATCATACATAAGACATAATCTCTGATATAATCATAATTTATCATCTCCAGTAGGAGAATAAGTACATGTTTATGTCACAACACACCAAAAACTTATGGAGACTGATAGACACACCTGCTCCAGGATACTTGTAACAACCCGCATATTTTACGATTATATATTTAAATATAGCATCGTTAGTTGAATTTAAAGTCCAAAATGTGACTTTGTAAATAGTCGAACCCGGACTCGGAACCACTTCATTGAGTTCAAAATGACGTTTACAACTTGTTTGAGTATGAACATCGATATGTTTGGAGTTGATTAGAATTTTCATACTTTCATTTAGGCTTTGGGTTGTGTTCTAGCCCATAACCCAACAAGTTAACCCAAACTCCTCTACCGAATGTCCTCACTCCTCTACTCTTCATTCATTCTACTCCTCATTTCCTAACACTCTAGCTAAATAGAAAAATGGGGGAAAAGAGGGAAAATCAAAATTCCCGAACCCTAGATTCTTAGGAAATTCAAATTCAAGTTCTAAAAATCAAAGAAAAGCTTAGGTAAGCATCCTCTTCATCTTCTCCATCGCAATAGCTCTTCAATTTTTAGAAATTCCTATAACCTAACTTAGGAAAACTTTATATCTGGTCACAGATTGAAGATTTTAGAGGTGTAGTGAAGAGGAACGGGTCTTGCTTTGTTTTAGAGCTTCTTATTCCTTGTTTTTGAGTCTAAAGGTGAGTTCTTGAACTCGCATCTATGTCTATACATTTGATAGTTGTTAGGTATGAATTCCTAACATCTACTTCATGTTCATTTGCTTTCGAATTAAATTGGTTGGTGAATTTTCCAATTTTTGGTAATTTGAAGTCAATATCTATGAAAATCCTACTATGGATGTTTGGACATGTTGTTTGGAGTGTATTGAAGAGCCTATACGGTTGGGTTGTCGCTTGACATAAATCCCTAGCCATCGTCGCTCATTCGATTGCTTCGAAGTTGATTTGTCCAACAATGGCCTAGACAAAAATGTGTCATGAGCTTCAGCTCAGACTTCTGGTAAAAAGCTCAGACACCTGATGCTATGGAATAAAAATTTCATATTTCCAACTCAGACGTCTGAGCTTATTTACCAGATGTATGTTGGCGATCTGGAAGAAAATTTCCAGACCTTCAACTCAGACGTCTGGTGTAACATTCTGGAATTTTGTTAAATTAAATTCGTTAAATTGTTTGAACTTTTAAAAATTTAATTTGAGAATTCCAAAAGAAATAAAAATTGTTGATATTAATATTAAACAGTTATATAGAATTAAATAAAAAGAAATATTGATGGTTAAGTTTAAAATAATAATAATAATAATAACTAAAATAATTTTTCATATATCTAGCAAAATAACTAAAACAAGTTTGCAAGAAAATATACAAACCAGGCCTATACAAATAGTCATATAATTAAGAAAATGAAACAAAACAACATTTAGCAAAAGATCAATCAACAAGATAACAAAAGAACATGAAAAGAAAAAAAAATATAAACTGTAAAAGAAAAAAACAAAACAAAACAAAACACTTTCATTTTAGCAAAGTCAACAAACAAGTTGCATAGGAAGTGAATAAACAAAAATAAAAATATATAAACTATACATATAAAAGAAAATCAAACAAGCATGGGAAGCATGAGCATTAAATGCATTTACACTTCAGCCCATAAAACAAGATCTGCCAAACCAAACTTGTACTAGCAAGAATTTAAAGTAAAGACTGTTGTAAACATGCTTTCATTTAATGCCCGTTACTCCTCAGCCACCCTCGAAAGAAGGAGGAAAGCATGGGTTGTACAAAGCATGTACACAACCTTCTACATACATTTATACATCCACAACCTCAAATTCATTAGTTTAAACATATTAGCAAAGATCAGAAATTAAAAGGAAAACAAACATCACCTATATTCAAAATTGGGAAACATTTCACTAAAGAGGAAAAAAAAAGAAGAAGAAAGGAAAAAAATCACTTTATATTGCAAGATTGAAAACAAATTTGTTGAAAGAAAAAAAACCAAAACAGAGAGGAGATTCAAACTGAAGTTTTAAAACCGGAGTCTTTGTTCATCCATATTACAAGGTGAGTAAAATACTAAATTTGTTGAAATTGCATATGGTAAATCCTTGAAATATGATATAAATCATGTGTGCATGGTGTTAAAGAAATGACTTTGTGTCTATATATAAGTTAGTATCTATAGCCAAGCCTAGAACAGGCTAATAAGCCTCTGTCATTAACATTTCAGGTTTGAAACCTAGATCAATAATTCAAATCTCCCTCTCAAATGATTTTTAGGCCCTGATTTCTGAGTAAAAACTTGTTGTATGTTAGCAACATCATTTTAATATTTGTTTCAGGTAAAAGTGTGTAGCAAATACCTCAGAAATTTAATATCACAGTGAGTAAACAACTTAAGAAGTAATTCAAGTATATTTAAGATTGTTGCACATTAGTCTGGGATATGAAATTGTTTTATTTTGCATATGCATGGGTAGTTCTCCTCTGTGTACAGACATTTGGAAGTGTAAATGCCTGTTCAAGTCAGAAATTTCTGTCTTTGTTTTCAGAGCACCACACTTATTCAAAACCCCATCTTTGATTATGTGATCATTATTAGACTTCGATCTCAAAATAAAACTTGCGTATTTAAGGATGAACTATGATTTTAAAATAAAATTTTAGAAGAAAAATGTTACACAGTTGGAAGAAATGGTTTTTACAGTAAATATGTCATATTTTGGTTAAACTAGAATGTCATTAAATGCTAATTCAAGTTTATAACTTCAATCTTCATTTCAAATTATGATTTTTAAGACGAAATTGGGAATTTTTAGTTGCCTATGTAACGCGCGGTTCATTGTTAAATGGAAATGGTATTTTGATCGATTTCCGATCATCTAACAATTTTTAGATGCTAGAATTTTGTGGGAAGCTGGGTTGAACACTTACGATCCCAGGAAAATTTTTGAAAAAATTTTCTAATGTATGAATGGGGAGAACGAATCAATATTAGGGTTTAAACCCAATATTTTGTTACGGCAGGAAACCTCGTCACCACCGCTTCGTCAACGCGCTGGAATTCACCAGACCGGGGGGAAATCATGCATCGGTCATCGTGGAAGCGTCGTGTGCATTCGCGTTACCTCCAGTGACCTTTGGCGTCGGGGCGAGGAGGATTTGTTGGATCGAACTTCTGTTCGAAGTTGGGTTCAATAGTGAAAATTCAAGTTTGTTAGTGATTTGGAATTCTGGGTGTTTGTGAGCCCTAGGTGGTTCATCACTGATGTGAAGAAGGTAGTGAAGTTGATCGGAGCTCGCTAGAACTCCGGTGCACGTGCACGAACCCATGATTGGGTATCAGTGTTATGTTTGGAGGAGAAGGATTTTAACTCAAAGGAGGCTTCGGGATTTTCATGATGTGGCTCGAGTATCCACTCGAGTAAAATATTTGCGCACCCGGGTTTAAATGCTTAGCATTTATTCAAGTTAAAAACAGGGGCACTCGGGTTGATTTTGATGAAATCTCGAAGCAAACACGAAATATTCTCGTGCGTGACCAGAAGCAGGTCTCGAGACAAAATTTGAAACAGTTTTTACTTTAAATTTTTTAAAATTTTAAGACATTTTAAAAATAAGTTCAACAATGATTCAATTTGAAATTTTAAGCTAATGTAAAACTTAAGCGAAATGTTTGAAGCAATTAATTCTTATTTACTTAGTTTTAATATAATATTTTTTTATTAGGTTATTTATATTAAATAAATAATGTAATTCAAAGGAAAATTTAAGAAAAATGTTGTTTTAAAACTAAATCCTAACCTTTAAAATATGATAAATGAAATTTATTGAACACGGTTTTAAAAGATAATCAAAGCACTTCGATTCTCTTTTGGTTTCGTAAACGATTAATGATTTGTCAATTTAACCTCTTAAGAAATAACCTTAGTTAATTAATTAATATTAAAGTTTAAATAAATTGACAACTAAGATTTAAATTAATTAAAGATGCTTTGATTTTTCTTGAATATTGTGTGTTGGATTGATATTCCTGTTATGTGATGTGATGTGATGCTATGTTGAATGCTTTGAGCTAAGCTGTGATATTGGTATTACTACTGTATTGATGTGAAAACCCTGTTTGCCCGTAAAATGGCATTTAAACTTCGATGCGACAGGGAATCAGATTTCAGTTTTTATCCGAAACCCACATCGAACCTGTGAATTTTTGTGAACGACATATCCACATGTTTTTAAAATTGACGCTCACTATTCGGTTTAGCCGGGAAAGGACCACTATGTCGTATAACCCATTTCGAGTATGTGATTCGACGTTATGGATAGCATTTGAAGACCGGTGTTGAAGACCGGGTATTTGCGAGAGCGATAGGATGACCTGTCGATTGACTCTACACCGAGTTGCTCCGGTATAGAATTCTCCATATGTGATGGGGAATCCGATCGGGATTGTGGATATCCGGATTGCAAGGACTTCTTTGGAAGTGCCTTCGGTTCTGTTCGAACCCAGAACAGACTTGTATGGATTGTATGTCTGACATTACAAATTGAGATATAAAGCAGATTTCTTTCAAATACATTTCCGTTTGTGGCGGAGAATTTATTCTCTTAGCTTAACACCCTTAGAGGTTATGTAGTTGAAGGTTATCAGCGATATATTCCCAATTTGGTAATGTGGAATGCTGAGTGTTGCTGATCATTTGTTGATCGAAGCATGGCTTTGTGAAAAGCGTAGCTTTGTGGACGAGACTTCGTCGAGCCTCACACCCCGGAATGGTCGAAACAGGAAAGATGCAGCAAGGTTATTGGGGGTAGCACCCCTTAGGGTATGTGCATTTCCTTCTGGATAGAAGTGGTATCAAGGTATGGAGCCCAGATACCTAACTTATGTTGATATCGCAGATATATATATATATATATATATATATATATATATATATATATGTATGTATGTATGTATGTATGTATTCCTTTGTGATTTGTTGTTGGGGCCCCGGTTAAAGGTTGGTTACAACCGGGAAATGACATACTCGTGTCAGTGTTTACCCAGTTAGGGGTAACCCGGCCTTGTGTTGGCAGAGATCCGGTTAGGTTCTCGGGTCGTCCCTCCAGCGGCGTACCCATCTGGCCCAGGAAGTTCCTTAGCCTGACCATTATTGGAAATCCAATTCCCAATACGAAACCCTGTACGGTTTTAGTTGTAAAACCTGCCATGCAGCGTGAAGGTAACCTGCCACAAAACATGGTAGCTATAGTAGGCATAGTTCGAAATGTCTATGCTGGCTAAGATTAATATTCTATTTTCAAAATACTTTCCTCACTATGCACTGGTAATAATATCAAAGAATTTCTTTTCTCGTACCAAACATATTTAACTATCATAAGAAGAAATCTCCTCCAATTCTGCTTTTGCATTGTGTGTGTGGCGGGAGGTCTTATGGTAGTTCCATTTTTAAAAGCATACCGAAATTTCTTTTATAAATCTAGTTTCTTTAAAAGTAACTATTGTTTTTGTTTACTCATACCAGTCCCATGACTGATCCGGAGTTTATTGTTTATTTCCAAAACTATGGGTGCCCATTATTTCCACACGGGCAACTTAGTAGCAGGTTTCTGTATTTTGGAGTAGCAGTATTTTGGAGCTCTTATCTTGAAGATATGATGGGAGCTTTTGGAGATTTCAGGTGTTTAGCTTTTGGGAGTTCTTTATCACCTCTTTCATTTGAGGACTTTTGGATATATGATCACTGTTGTATTATCATGATGTTGTATTTGGAGTTATGGATTATGTATTATATACTCCGTTGTAGTATGGATATTTAGTTGATGTTGTAACTGTGATGATATTTATGATATTGATTCTGTTCCGCTGTTTTATATTCATCTAATTGTTGTTATAAGCTCCGGCGATGCGAATTTGATGTCATTTATCGGACATCGAGTTTGGGTCGTCACAAGTGGTATCAGAACTGTTGGTTGAGTAAGAACTTTAGCTACGGAGTATAACACATTAGATGGCTCATTAGAGATAGGGTGAAGTATACCCTAGAATGAGTATAACCAAGACTGAAACTCTAAATTTTATTAGTCTATTTCTTTTACTGCTGATATTCCTTAAGATATTTCGTTCGTGTATTTAAATCAATTTTCTTACTAATTACAGATAGAAATAAATGAGCGGACGAAGGGGAAGAGTTAGGGGTCAAGGACATGCCACAACACCTGATCAAGATCCCCCAAGGGCAATAGCTGCAGCTCAGCAACAGCCGAATCTGGCTGACTTATATAAGAATATCTCGAGACTTGGTGGTAAGCCGTTCAACGACAAAGAGTCGATTGTTGAAACTCAACCCTGGATAAGATCGTGTGAGAAAATCTTCAGAGGGCAAAAATTGGAAGACAATCAGAAGCAACTCATAGCTTCTTCGCAACTTCAAGATGAAGCCTCTGCTTGGTGGGAGACAATCACGGTAGATAAGCCAAAAGACGAGTTTTCTTGGGAAAATTTCAAAGAAGTGTTTGAGAAGCGATATCTGCCATCAGCTGGAATTTCTCGAATGTATCAGGAATTTATGGACCTGAAGCAGGGAAGTTTATTATTTGAAGAGTATCTGAACAGATTTAGTGAATTGTCTCATTTTGGTCCCGAATTGGTGAATACGCCTTTAAAGATGAACGAAAGATTCATTCGCGGGATGAATAAGAAATTCCACGAAAGAATGACGGGCCACGTTAAAGAATCTTTTTCAGATTTAGTTGATATAGGGTACACATACGCTACCCTTGATATACAAGAATCCCCGATGGAGAAGGGAAATTCGGGCAATCAAAATTGGAAGAAGCGGAAATTTGGAGGCAAGAAACCTTGGCAGGGCAACAAGAAAAAGAGGAGCATTCAGGGAAGCGCGTCAGAAAATGTCACTTGTTACAACTGCAAAGAGAAGGGCCATTATTCAAACAGCTGCTCAAAACCGAAGAAGCAAGTTAAGAAGGAAGAAACTGTTAGAGGAGCAAAAGAATGTTATAATTGTCACAAGCCTGGACATTTTATTAAAGATTGCCCAGTGATGAAGCCAGCACAGGTGGCAAATGTTTATGCGATAAAGAAAGACCCTTCAACTTCGTAAGCTGATAAAGGAAAAGGTGTTTTGGAAGGTAACCTTACTATTTATGATAGAACTGTTAGAGTTTTATTTGTACGGGAGCTTCACATAGCTTTATCTCTCAACAAACCGTAAATGAATTAGGACTTAAAATTAAATTTGTTGACGATCCTATTTGCATGAAAAATCCGGTTGGAGGTCTCGCAAATCTTTGTTTATATTGTAAGAGAGTTCCTATTTCATATGCTAGCTATCGATTTCCTATCAACCTTTTTGTCCTCGAATTTGATGAATTTGAAATCTTACTCGGTATGAACTGGTTATCGAGATACGAAGCTATATTGGATTGTAATAATCAGACAGTTTTAGTCAAAATGAACCTTGGAAATTTTATTGAAATCTCTTGTGAGGATCCGAATCCAAGGAGAGATAGATTGATGTATACTTTGGGATATCCTGAACCTAGTTTGCAGTCTATACCTATTGTTTGGGAATTTTCCGACGTATTTGAAGAAGTAAATTCCTTACCTCCACACAGAGAAATAGCATTCCGAATTAATTTAGTACCTAATGCTCGTCCTGTTGTTCACGCAAGTCGCAGGATGGCACCTAGGAAAAATATTGAATTGGTTCATCAAACTGATGACCTACGAGCAAAAGGATTAATTCGACCCAGTGTTTCTGAATGGGGCTCAGCCGTCGTATTTGTTGCTAAATCGAACGGATCTTTGAGATTATGTGTAGATTACCGCGATCTCAATAAGCAAACTCTCAAGAATAAATTTCCACTGCCCAGACTTGATGATTTATTTGATCAGTTGCACGGCGCTCGTTTCTTTTTAAAGATGGATCTAGCCCAAGGATTCCATCAACTACGAATTGCCGAAGATTGTGTACATTTAACTGCTTTCAGAGGTCCTGATATGTTATATGAATGGTTAGTTATGCCTTTCGGGCTAACCAATGCTCCAGCATACTTCGTAGATCTTATGACTCGTGTGTTTCGGGAAGTTTTGAATAAATTTGTGCTTGTATTCATTGATGATATTTTGATCTATTCTAAGACTAAAGAAGAGCATGCCGAACATCTTAAAATCGTATTGGAAATATTGAGGAGAAATGTTCTATGTGCAAAATTTTCCAAATGCCACTTCTGGGTCAAAGAAGTCAAATTCCTTGACCATATTGTTAATGAAGAAGGAATTTCGATAGATCCTAACAAAATTTCCGCTGTTCTTGATTGGAAACGACTCACTACTCCAAAAGAAGTTCGAAGCTTTTTGGGTTTAGCAGGCTATTATCGGAAATTCGTTCAAGATTTTTCTAAGTTGGCTAGCCCATTGACTAAGCTAACAATGAAAAATGCAAAGTTCATTTGGACTCCAAAATGTGAAGAAGTTTTTCAGGAGTTGAAAAAGAGATTGACCACTGCTCCTGTTCTCACTATTGTTAACAGGAACCAAGGCTTATCTGTCTATACTGATGCATGTGGTGATGGTGTAGGTGCAGTATTAGTGCAAAATGGAAAGGTAGTTGCCTACGCGAGTAACAATTACATCCGCATGAGAAAAACTACCCAACACACGATTTGGAACTTTTGGCTGTTGTTTCGCCCTAAAAATCTGGCGACATTATCTTCTGGGTGAAAAATTCAAATTATTCACCGACCATAAATCCTTGAAGTATCTCTTTACCCAGAAAGATCTGAATTTGCGACAACAACGTTGGTTGGAATTTCTGGCATCATATGACCTAGATATCCAATATACGCGGGGAAAAGCCAATGTGGTTGTCGATGCTTTAAGTAGGAGACATGCTGTTCTTGCATATCTTGTTATCACTCCTACTCTCCTTGAGAAGATCGCAAGACAGCAGAAAGAAGATGAGTTTCTTCGAGAAATCCATAAAAGAATATGCCAGGGAGAAGACACTAGTTTTGAGATGGATAATAGAGGAGTAATAAGCTTAAAAGGGAGGATTTTTGTTCTAGACTTCCCTGATCTGAAACGTGAAGTATTGGATGAATGCCACAAGTCCAAACTCAGCATCCATCTAGGAGTCAACAAAATGTATCGTGATGTTAAAAGAACATTTTGGTGGAAGACAATGAAGAGAGACATATCCATTTACGTGAGTCGCTGTGCTACTTGTCAGCAAATCAAAAACGATCAAATGAAAGTAGCCGGTTTACTTCAATCTTTGGAAGTACCAAAATGGAAATGGGATCAAGTATCGATGGATTTCATTGACGGATTTCCACGAACCAAGAAAGGCAATGAAGCGATTTGGGTTATTGTGGACCACCTAACCAAAACTGCTCACTTTATTCCAGTTAAATCCACTCGGACTGCAGCAAGCTTGGCAGGTGTATATATAAAGGAAATTATTCGACTCCATGGTATTCCCAGCAGTATAGTGAGTGATCGTGACCCGATCTTCACTAGTAGATTTTGGGAGGCATTCCAAGACGCTTCGGGAACGAAATTAAATTTCAGTACTGCTTATCACCCACAATCTGATGGACAGACTGAGAGGGTTAATCGAATTCTAGAAGACCTTTTGCATGCTTGCGTTCATGATTTTGGTGGTTCTTGGGAGGACCATTTGCATCTGGTTGAATTCTCATATAATAACAGCTATCAGGCCAGTATAGAAATGGCTCCTTTCGAAGCTTTATATGGTCGTCCGTGTCGATCACCTACATACTGGATCAAATCAGGTGACAGACTTGTTCTTGGACCAGACATGATTAAAGAAGCCACCGAGAAGGTAGACTTTATTCGAAAGAAGTTATTAACTGCCCAAATCTGTCAGAAGAGCTATTATGACCGTCGAAGAAGAAATTTGGAATTTCAAGTTGGAGATTCTGTATTTCTGAAAGTATCTCCGATGCGGGGTGTATTGAGATTTGGGAAAACTTGAAAGTTAGCACCGCATTATATTGGTCCTTTTCCTATTCTGGAAAGGATTGGTCCTCTAGCATATCGAGTGTCGTTACCCAGCTGGTTGTCTGGCGTACATGATGTGTTCCACATTTCTAATCTTCGGAAATATGTGCATGATCCAGATGATGTTATTGAAGAAGCTACTCAGTAGGATCTAGAGATCACTCCTAACTTGGCAGTCAAAAGAGAGCCGATAAAAATTGTAGATCGTGATGAGAAGCGATTAAGAAACAAGATTGTGAAGCTGGTCAAAGTTCAATGGAGTGGCGATCCAAAGGACTGTACTTGGGATACTGAAGATAATATGAAGAAATCATATCCCAATTGCAGAGTAGACATCTCGGCTTAATATGTAAGTCATTTCCTTGTTTTTCTAAATTCGTCTATTCTTTGTTTGCGTTTCTCTCTCTTTCAATTTCGAGGACGAAATTTTCTTAAGGAGGGGATATTGTAACATTCTGGAATTTTGTTAAATTAAATTCGTTAAATTGTTTGAACTTTTAAAAATTTAATTTGAGAATTCCAAAAGAAATAAAAATTGTTGATATTAATATTAAACAGTTATATAGAATTAAATAAAAAGAAATATTGATGGTTAAGTTTAAAATAATAATAATAATAACTAAAATAATTTTTCCTATATTTAGCAAAATAACTAAAGCAAGTTTGTAAGAAAATATACAAACCAGGCATATACAAATAGTCATATAATTAAGAAAATGAAATAAAACAACATTTAGCAAAAGATCAAACAACAAGATAACAAAAGAACATGAAAAGAAAAAAAAATATAAACTGTAAAAAAAAACAAAACAAAACAAAACACTTTCATTTTAGAAAAGTCAACAAACAAGTTGCATAGGAAGTGAATAAACAAAAATAAAAATATATAAACTATACATATAAAAGAAAATCAAACAAGCATGGGAAGCATGAGCATTAAATGCATTTACACTTCAGCCCATAAAACAAGATCTGCCAAATTAAACTTGTACTAGCAAGAATTTAAAGTAAAGACTGCTGTAAACATGCTTTCATTTAATGCCCGTTACTCCTAAGCCACCCTTGAAGGAATGAGGAAAGCATGGGTTGTACAAAGCCTGTACACAACCTTCTACATACATTTATACATCCACAACCTCAAGTTCATTCGTTTAAACATATTAGCAAAGATCAGAAATTAAAAGGAAAACAAACATCACCTATATTCAAAATTGGGAAACATTTCACTAAAGAGGAAAAAAAGAAGAAGAAAGGAAAAAAATCACTTTATATTGCAAGATTGAAAACAAATTTGTTGAAGAAAAAAAAACCAAAACAGAGAGGAGATTCAAACTGAAGTTTTAAAACCAGAGTCTTTGTTCATCCATATTACAACGTGAGCAAAACTCTAAATTTGTTGAAATTGCATATGATAAATCCTTGAAATATGATATAAATCATGTGTGCCTGGTGTTAAGGAAATGACTTTGTGTCTATATATAAGTTAGTATCTGTAGCCAAGCCTGGAACAGGCTAATAAGCCTCTGTCGTTAACATTTCAGGTTTGAAACCTAGATCAATATTCAAATCTCCCTCTCAAATGATTTTTAGGCCCTGATTTCTGAGTAAAAGCTTGTTGTATGTGAGCAACATCATTTTAATATTTGTTTCAGGTAAAAGTGTGTAGCAAATACCTCAGAAATTTAACATCACAGTGAGTAAACAACTTAAGAAGTAATTCAAGTATATTTAAGATTGTTGCTCATTAGTCTGGGATATGAAATTGTTTTATTTTGCATATGCATGGGTAGTTCTCCTCTGTGTACAGACATTTGGAAGTGTAAATGCCTGTTCAAGTCAGAAACCATTTCTGTCTTTGTTTTCAGAGCACCACACTTATTCAAAACCCCATCTTTGATTATGTGATCATTATTAGACTTCGATCTCAAAATAAAACTTGCGTATTTAAGGATGAACTATGATTTTAAAATAAAATTTCAGAAGAAAAATGTTACACAGTTGAAAAAAATGGTTTTTACAGTAAATATGTCATATTTTGGTTAAACTCGAATGTCATGAAATGCTAATTCAAGTTTATAATTTGAATCTTCATTTCAAGTTATGATTTTTAAGACAAAATTGGGAATTTTTAGTTGCCTATGTTACGCGCAGTTCACTGTTAAATGGAAATGGAATTTTGATCGATTTTCGATCATCTAACAATTTTTAGATGCTAGAATTTTGTGGGAGGCTGGGTTGAACACTTACGATCCTAGGAAAATTTTTGAAAAAAATTTCTAATGTATGAATGGGGAGAACGAATCAAGATTAGGGTTTAAACCCAATATTTTGTTACGGCAGGAAACCTTGTCACCACCGCTTCGTCAACGCGTCGAAATTAACAAGACGGGGGGAAATCAGGCATCGGTCATCGTGGAAGCGTCGTGTGCATTCGCGTTACCTCCAGTGACCTTTGGCATCGGGGCGAGGAGGATTTGTTGGATCGAACTTCTGTTCGAAGTTGGGTTCAATAATGAAAATTCAAGTTTGTTAGTGATTTGGAATTCTGGGTGTTTGTGAGCCCTAGGTGGTTCATCATTGATGTGAAGAAGGTAGTGAAGTTGATCGGAGCTCGCTAGAACTCCAGTGCACGTGCACGAACCCATGATTGGGTATCAGTGTTATGTATGGAGGAGAAGGATTTTAACTCAAAGGAGGCTTCGGGATTTTCATGATGTGGCTCGAGTATCCACTCGAGTAAAATATTTGCGCACCCGGGTTTAAATACTTAGCATTTATTCAAGTTAAAAACAGGGGCACTCGGGTTGATTTTGATGAAATACCGAAGCAAACACGAAATATTCTCCTGCGTGACCAGAAGCAGGTCTCGAGACAAAATTTGAAACAGTTTTTACTTTAAATTTTTTGAAATTTTAAGACATTTTAAAAATAAGTTCAACAATGATTCAATTTGAAATTTTAAGCTAATGTAAAACTTAAGCGAAATGTTTAAAGAAATTAATTCTTATTTATTTAGTTTTAATATAATATTTTTTTATAAGGTTATTTATATTAAATAAATAATGTAATTCAAAGGAAAATTTAAGAAAAATGTTGTTTTAAAACTAAATCCCAACCTTTAAAATATGATAAATGAAATTTATTGAACACGGTTTAAAAGGATAATCAAAGCAATTCGATTCTCTTTTTGTTACGTAAATGATTAATGATTTGTTAATATAACCTCTTAAGAAATAACCTTAGTTAATTAATTAATATTAAAGTATAAATAAATCGATAACTAAGATTTAAATTAATTAAAGATGCTTTGATTTTTCCTGAATATTGTGTGTTGGATTGATATTCCTGTTATGTGATGTGATGTGATGCTATGTTGAATGCTTTGAGCTGAGCTGTGATATTGGTATTACTGCTGTATTGATGTGAAAACCCTGTTTGCCCGTAAAACGGCATTTAAACTTCGATGCGACAGGGAATCGGATTTCAGTTTTTATCCGAAACCCACATCGAACCTGTGAATTTTTGTGAACGACATATCCACATGTTTTTAAAATTGACGCTCACTATTCGGTTTAGCCGGGAAA
Organism: Allium cepa; assembly: GCA_030765085.1. NCBI lineage: Eukaryota > Viridiplantae > Streptophyta > Magnoliopsida > Asparagales > Amaryllidaceae > Allium > Allium cepa. The sequence goes on along the minus strand of CM060946.1, from coordinate 72,045,451 downwards.
GGACCTCTTTGTCGTATAACCCATTTCGAATATGTGATTCGACGTTATGGATAGCATTTGAAGACCGGTGTTGATGACCGGGTATTTGCGAGAGCGATAGGATGACCTGTCGATTGACTCTACACCGAGTTGCTCCGGTATAGAGTTCTCCATATGTGATGGGGAATCCGATCGGGATTGTGGATATCCGGATTGCAAGGACTTCTTTGGAAGTGCCTTCGGTTCTGTTCGAACCCAGAACAGACTTGTGTGGATTGTATGTCTGACATTACAAATTGAGATATAAAGCAGATTTCTTTCAAATACATTTCCGTTGGTGGCGGAGAATTTATTCTCTTAGCTTAACACCCTTAGAGGTTATGTAGTTGAAGGTTATCAGCGATATATTCCCAATTTGGTAATGTGGCATGCTGAGTGTTGCTGATCATTTGTTGATCGAAGCATGGCTTTGTGAAAAGCGTAGCTTTGTGGACGAGACTTCGTTGAGCCTCACACCCCGGAATGGTCGAAACAGGAAAGATGCAGCAAGGTTATTAGGGGTAGCACCCCTTAGGGTATGTGCATTTCCTTCTGGATAGAAGTGTTATCATGGTATGGAGCCCAGATACTTAACTTATGTTGATATCGCAGATATATATATGTATTCCTTTGTGATTTGTTTCTGGGGCCCCGGTTAAAGGTTGGTTACAACCGGGAAGTGGCATACTCGTGTCAGTAGTTACCCAATTAGGGGTAACCCGGCCTTGTGTTGGCAGAGATCCGGTTAGGTTCTCGGGCCGTCCCTCCAAAGGCGTACCCATGTGGCCCAGGAAGTTCCTTAGCCTGACCATTGTTGGAAATCCAATTCCCAATACGAAACCCTGTACGGTTTTAGTTGTAAAACCTGCCATGCAGCGTGGCGGTAACCTGCCACAAAACATGGTAGCTATAGTAGGCATAGTTCGAAATGTCTATTCTGGCTAAGATTAATATTCTATTTTCAAAATGCTTTCCTCACTATGCACTAGTAATAATATCAAAGAATTTCTTTTCTCGTACCAAGCATATTTAACTATCATAAGAAGAAATCTCCTCCAATTCTGCGTTTGCATTTGCGTGTGTGGCGGGAGGTCTTATGGTAGTTCCATTTTTAAAAGCATATCGAAATTTCTTTTATAAATCTAGTTTCTTTAAAAGTAACTGTTGTTTTTGTTTACTCATACCAGTCCCATGACTGATCCAGAGTTTATTGTTTATTTCCTAAACTCTGGATGCCCATTATTTTCATACGGGCAGCCTAGCAGCAGGTTTCTGTATTTTGGAGTAGCAGTATTTTGGAGCTCTTATCTTGAAGATATCTTGGGAGCTTTTGGAGATTTCAGGTGTTTAGCTTTTGGGAGTTCGTTATCACCTCTTTCATTTGAGGACTTTTGGATATATGATTACTGTTGTATTATCATGATGTTGTATTTGGAGTTGTGAAGTATGTATTATATACTCCGTTGTAGTATGGATATTTAGTTGATGTTGTAATTGTGATGATATTTATGATATTGATTATGTTCCGCTGTTTTACATTCATCTAATTGTTGTTATAAGCTCCGACGATGCGAATTTGATGTCGTTTATCAGACATCGAGTTTAGGTCATCACATCGGGGAAGACCACCATACGTCTGATCTTGATAATTTAAGCCAATTTGCCATATTGAGTAGATTTCCATTTTAATCGATTTTGTTGATCCGATTAGTTGTTGTCATTTCTTATCGACTTTGATGACTTATTTTATGGATTTTTGGTATTTCCATATGATTTATTTGATATCGATTTTCATGGATTTAATTCACGTTGTCGTATGTGAATTTTGGTGATAGATTGTTTTTACAATCTTTCTGTGATTTGTCACTTTAAAATACAAAGGTTTCTATACTATTAGTAAATACTTAAACTCTTTCACAAAAATGATTTCAACGTTACTTTTAATACAAAGCTCGTTTTTAAAACCATTTTCCAATCTATTTCTATATACAAACCTTTACCTCATTCTTTGAGAAATCCAATTGAACGATTTAGCAAAACAAGTGGAATGAAATGCTTGCGTTTACTTCATCGGTTAATTCTTAGACTTGTTCGATTGAAATCTTGTGACAATTTTCGAGTGAAAATCTACAATTTGTTCGTAAATATTTAAGTTAAGCCAATGATTATGGGACATGAAACTAAACTTATTTATTTACTAGCTTGGTGTAATTTGCACTTTTATTGATCTATGATGATCATTTTGTGGTTTAGACTAGCGATATGCGATGTCTCTTAGTCCGCTTGGGGGACTGTACCCCGTTCTTTGGAGTTTCATCTCACTTTTATGAGCTAGTGACCCATGGTCTTTTTATGGAGTTCAGTTCATCGGGCGTACCGTTGTACTACGTCGTTGTTCTGGCTTATTTGAGTTTCAGGTTCCTCGGGCGTACCATTGTACTACGTCGTTGCACCAGCTCTATGAGTAAGTGACCCATGGGATGGCATCACGTTTTTGATACACGTATTGGTGAGTTTTCATGCTCCCGTTTGTGATAGGCCTCCCCCTTTGTGTTTTCCGGATTTCTAGTTATTGATTTCTAGAATTTGAGTTTCACCAATTTTGATGATATGCATTGATAAGCTCTATCAATATTTATGGTTTGGTGAATAAAAATAGAAAATATGACATTCTTTTTGGTGTATGAGAAAATTTAGATATTATATGATTTTTGTTGTTATCATATATATTTGTCATATCTCTTAACCTATCTCATCTTAAATGATATTTATAGCTAGACTGATCCGTTTATTATTTTTCTTCTTAAATAATACTCAGGTTGGACCGAGGTGTTTCAGATGCTTCTACTTGACTGCTTACCAGGGACCGTCATCTGACTTTTGGCTAACTACTTTAGCTTAGTTTTTTTTTTTGTTTCTGTACATTCGAGATAGAGACTACTTGATGTATATATATTCTTTTATCTAGCACTTATACCTATTCTTTTGGGATGTGGTGGATCTTGTATGACCACTACTTTGATGTACACTTCTATGTGTTATATTCATATCTGTTGTTGCCTTAGTGATGTGAATATCCATGACTGATTTTGTGTTGTGCTTATTTTATATTTGTTTCGGAAGGCCTCATAGCCACTGTGTAGTAGCTTTGAGTTTGTAATTGATACGTCGGATTTCCTCTTGAATAAAATACATGATATACTATTTGACATATCAGTAATCGCAAAAAGAAATTACATGGATGGTCGCTCCTCAACAGCCTTATTCTTCATACTAATTGACGGCATTACCCAGTAGTGTCCATGGTTAGTGTGAGTATAGAGGTAAAGCATCACAATACTACATACGTAATTGGCAAACACGACACACGTGCCCAACCAGCATGGCTCTTACAGTCTTGGTTACCTCGATAGACATCGTGACCTTTATCCCCCGCATGTCATAAACACGCTGCCAGACTTTGCCCTGCATTGGTCACGACCCTGCCTTACCCCTAATGGAATAGGCCGGTAACCTAAGTGACACAAGGGCCAAAACATTGCCAACACATAGCTCTACAATTGCCAACACATGGCTTTATATGTTGTCGATGCATGGCTATACATATTGTCGACACATGACTAGATGATTGTTGATATTCGACATCGGTGTGTCACAGATTCGGAGCACGACCATCGCGATCAGGTCATTAGGATAGATAACGGCCAATTTTGTTCACTCTCAAAACATAAAGGGAGTTGGACAGTGATTGACAAATACTATTAATATATATACATATAATAGTCGACAAAAAGCTATATAAATATATCGATACATGGTACTATACATACACTGATACACAACTAAATACATGTTCCGATACATGACACTAAACGGATGTCGTCACATAGCTAAATTCATATGCCGACACACGGCTTCACATAAGTCAACACACGGCTATATTATATTCACCACAATGAATATCACACACCGTATCCCCATATTGAGTGTCATCCACGAGCAAAGGATAATCGAATAAATAACACAACGACATCCCATACCACCGCGTGTTACTAGTCCGTTTATTCAGTGCTCACGCACAACATTCACCCTTCAGTATTCTATATAACAAGTCCATAGAATAATTGGAGAAATAATATCAAATGTCTCACCCCAAATGGTATTATAACTCCGTTCATTCAGACTTCTCATCACATAGAATAAACATAAAATCATAACAAAGGATGTTATCACCGTATCATATTAAAATCATCTATTAAATCAATCTCAACGGTGAATCACGCACATAATCATTATTCATAAATAAAAAACATAATCAAAAAACTAAAATATATGAATGAATTATGAAAAATAAATAAATCAATATTTGATAACAATTTATTCACAACATATAATTTTATATAACAAAGTAAATGCTAAGTGATGGGTAATAAATACATATTCCAAAGTAATTTATAGAGCTAATTACTTCATATAGAAATTATTTCATATATTCCAAATTAATGTACATTAAAGATAAGTAGTAAAACTATTAAATTATCTGGGATTAAGAAAATTATAAATATATAAATCGATTCTGAATAAAACCACTAGATTTTTATCACATAAAGAGTATTAATAAACATAAGTAAACAATGAATGGATATACATAATTATCAAGAAATAAACTCGATTATAAACTTATTATTTACAATAAATAAATATTTTCTAAATCTTTAACGTAATAAGTAGTAGATAAATATTTATTAGTAAAAAAACCATTACATTTCTATTAACATTTCACATTTTTATAAGTAACAATTAAACTCACTTAGTCAAGTCATTAAGCTCTTACTTACATTCTTATATATAAGCATATATATATATATATATATAATATCTAGTAGGTATGTTTGTATTAGAATTTAAATATTCATATTCAGCAATACAACACAATTAAACAAAATATATTGTAACTATAGTTTGAATTAGCAATATGGTCAGGCTTTCAAGAACATAATTAGAGATAATTCAAGTATACACAAATATGTTTTAGAGCTTAAATAGTCAGTTTAAATCTGATATTTGAAGCAATGCACAAGGATGTATACATAATTTTACAATAGAAACAAATGTACAATTAAACTAATTTATTGAAAAGGAATGTATAAAGCAGCTGAAATAACAATTGCACAAGCAATACAATACATACTCACGTATGAACACTGGCAATCAAGAGCTCAAGGCACGCACAACCATTCTTCTTCACTCTATCACAACACAACACATATACAAAAGACACACATGTATACACACTGAAACCACACACATGCATGCATACAGAACAAAACCCACACACCAGGTGTACATAAGTACATGCAAGCAGGGAAGTACCCACCGGTCGACTAGTTGCCTTTACCGTTCGATCGGCCGGAAGGCTTCTCCGAGATTGAATTCCCTGCTAATGGCGAGTTCGCTTCTTACTTTAGTTAATAGGCTAAAATTGATCCTCATGATAAAATCTTACTAACAAATAGCATATTTTGTGTGTGTGTGTGTGTATGTATCATAATAAACAAGATTAGATCATAGATGTGTGAGGCTAATCACTCACTTGACACTCGCATCCTTCCTTCTACCTCTTAGTGTACGCACGAGAACTCCACAAAGCAACCCAAAACTTGAATCCTCGTCGATAATCAGTTTACATAGGTGTCGAGATGCATATATAAAGATTTGGTGATTTATAATAATTTTATTTGATTTGTAAATTTAACGGCGATGATGGTTTGGTTAGATATTTGATTTTCTTAACCTAGAGATGAATGCGTTGGTTCCTCCTTTATATTCAGAAAAGAAAGGTCCAGAGAAAGAAGAGTAGGAAGAGTCAGGAAAATGATTTTTTAGTTTTGGCTAATGGGCTTGAGATGTTGGGTTTTAATCTTATTTTATTTTATTTCCTTTCGTCCTTTTATAAAACTATTCTTATTTTAATTTCAATTCAAAACAAATTACCATACAATCCTCAAATAATTTTTTTATCAATAATACTTAATAATCTCTCAACATTATGAAATTTAAAAGATTTTATTTCTTGTATGTACAATCCATTTAAATCTTGAATAATCAATATTCGCACTTTTGAACCCATATACTAAATAATGTCCAAATTGTTTATTTCACAATTCTTAAAACACCCATTTATTCTCAAAATTATTTAATTTCATTATTGATTACCTTGTTAAAATCCCGACATTCTAGAATTAATTCCAAAAACACCTTTTTAATTAATTAAACATTTATTATTAAATATCCTTTAAAAACTAGGTTGTTATAGAGATGGTTGGTTAAAACATTCGCAGAACCCTTTTTTTTTCTTGTAACTCTATATCAAACTCTTGAAGATGACGAAGAAGGATCCAACTAATCAAGCGGGCATTGGCATCCTTTTTTGAGAGTAAATAACGCAATGGATCATCAGTGTAAATTATGACCTTAGATCCTTTGAGATATGGTCAAAATTTCTCAAGGGCGGGGACAATTGCCAGAAACTCCTTTTCGATGCTTGAGTAATTAAATTCGGCCTTATTTAGGGTTTTACTGGAATAATGATGACTCAAGGAAGTTTATGGATTCATTGACCTAAGATACCTCCTATTGTTCAATTAGAAGCATCCCACATAAGTTTGAAAGTTGAGTCCATTCCGAAGGCTGAATGGTGGGAGTTATGGTCAAGATTGATGTAAGTGTTTCAAAAGACATTTTGCACTTATTGGAAAATTCAAATTTTTTGTCTTTTGCGAGTAAATTCGAGAGAGGTTTTGAAAATTTCCAAAAATCCTTAACGAATCTCCTGTAGAATCCAGAATGACCGAGAAATGAGAAAATGTCCTTAACAGACTTAGTAGGAGGAAGGTTTGCAATTAAATCAACTGTGGATTTTGGGATGATGTAACCAAGCACAGTTCCTGTTTTTACCATGAAGTGACATTTTTCCCAATTAAGAACGAGTGATTTCTCCTTATAATGTTTCAAGACAAGTTCTAAATGATTGATGCATTGGGAAAAGATAATCCATAAACTGAAAAATCATCCATAAATATTTCTAAGAATTCTTCCACCATATCAGAAAATATACTCATCATACATCTCTGAATGGTGACGCGAGCTTTACAAAGGTCGAAAGGCATGTTATGATAAGCAAAAGTTCCAAAGGGACATGTGACAGTGGTCTTATGTTGATCTTCTAACACAATAGAAATTTGATTATAGCCAGAGTACCCATCAAGGAAACAATAGACTCATGTCCCACTAAGCATTCGAGCATTTGGTCAATGAAAGGTAAATGGAAATAGTCTTTTGTCTTACCGAGTTAAGTTTTCGACAGTCAATACACACATGCCATGTTGTTTTGACTTTCGTAGGGATGAGTTTGTTACTTTCATTTGTGATTACCGTGACTCCCTATTTCTTTGGTACAACTTGTACTGGACTCACCCAAGTACTGTCAAAGAAGGGGTAGATAATATTATTTTCCAAACACTTGAATATTTCTTTCATAACCACTACTCTCATGTTTGGGTTTAATTGGCTTTAAGCCTCATATGTAGGTTTAGACTCATAAATTAAATGTGTGTGATGTTCTACAATTGATGGACTTATTCCTTTAATATCAGCGATTTCCCATTGTAATGCCTCGTTATTCTCCCTCAAAATTTTCAAAAGTTTTTCTTCTTGGTCCTCGGTGAGATCGAAGGCCGAGATTACGGGGAAATTTTCTGTAGAATCTAAGTATGCATATTTAAGATCCTTCGATAGTGATTTGAGGTCTAATATAGGATGTTCTATTGCAGTGACTTCAATTAACATCTTTTGATTAGACTCTAGTGACACATGATTTGATTCAAGTAATTCATTTAATTTAGAAACATATTCAAGCTTATTGAAATTAGAGTTGAAATGATCAAGGATCATTTTCAAAGACTATGATATATCACTAACAGTTTCGTCAACTATTTTTTTAATTATGTCAATTTCCTCTCTTTCAAAATCCCTAGGTTATTTGTTGAGATTGAAGATATTTTTCTCGATGGTTAGGTGCTTAAAGGAAATTTGAAGTTGACCTTTCCTACAATTTATGATAGCGTTTAAGGTGGCTAAGACGGGGAGACATAAAATCAGTGGAATATGTCCATTCGAGTTCGAAAAAAGTTTGGTTTCTAGGACTACGGAATCGATAGGGAAATAAAAAAAATTTCGATTTGTATCAAGACATGTTCAGTTGTACCCAATGGCTTTTTAACATATTGAATGGCTAGTTGAATTGTGATGTTTGTTGGTTTTATCTCCCTAGTCCAAGTTGATAATAAATGGTATAAGGAAGTAGACTAACACTTGAGCCAATATCAAGTAGGACATGGCTGATGTGAAATTTGCCTATTTTGCCATCAATCGTAGGACAACCGAGGTCATTATTCTTGATTGGGGCAAGATTGGAAAGAATGGAGCTTGCATTCACAGTTAGAAATGTGGTTTTTGGAATGCTAGTGGCACAATTTTGTGTACACAGCTCTTTAAGACATTTGACATATCGAGGAATGTGTTCAGTAGTGTCTAAAAGCGAAATATTGACACGGACTTGTTTGAAAATTTCCAAAAAATTGTCAAAATTTTCATCTTTCTTCTTATTATTGAGTATATGAGGAAATGGAGCTACCGGTTAATCGACTCTTCAGATAATTTGATCATTCGAAGAAGAAGAAGAAGAAGAAGGTGTCGCCATGGAGAGTGAAGGGGGTAAATATGTAGAAGGTAGGATGTTGGTATTACCAACATCAGTTGTCAAAGATGTGTTAGGTTTGCCTACTTCAGATGAAGAAATGTTGGGGTTGCTTACATATAAAGAAGATGAAGATCTGGAAGAATTGACATTAGTATTCATTTGGATGAGTGTAGATTTTGAATTGGGGTTGACATTAAAGGGTTGTCCGGGTTGCCAACATTGTTATCAATCTTGTTTATGGACCAAAGAGTGGAGACAACGTTGATAGGTTATAGTTTTCATTATCATAAGAATTCACACCTCGAAAATTATATTTTGGATCTACTTCAGGTTGACTATGAGATTTTCCTTTCTCGTTACTTTTCATTAGTTCCTTCATCATATTCATCACTTGTTAATTTTAACATCTTGATTATTTATTTATTTTTCCAATCAAACAATTTCTTATAAAGGTTGAGAAGACATAGTTAATGAATAGAATATAGGATGCCTATATGGTTTATTTGAAGATTTGGATTAAGTTGCAACTTGCAAAGTTTTGACACTAGGGAATAGAGCTTGATAATTCAGGTTCAGTATCATGGGTTGCACGTGAGACCGATTAATCGATTTATTAGGATCTGCCCAAGAGAGATTTGGATGATGCTTCCAATTAGGGTTATAAGTGGATGAGTAAGGACTATTTTGAGCTATAGCATTTATTTGGTCTTTTGTGTAATAATGTGGTGGTCACCTATTTCAGAAGTTCGAGTTTCTAAGGAATAATGATTTGGATCTGCGACATGCACTCCTCTAGTGGAAACACGGGTAGGGTCATAAATTGATTCCCACTATATGTCATTTTCAAAATTTTCCTCTAAGAACTCTCAAGCTTCATCGACTATTTTAGACATAAACGCTCCTCCATACATTGATTCAAATTGGGTTCTAGCCTATTGGCTTAGCCCTTCGTATGCAATTTGGCACAATTGGTGTTTAGGAATTGCATGATGATGACAACTATATAATAATTGATTGAATTCTCAAAGTATTTTGAAAAATTTTCTCTTCAATCATAGGGAACCAATTTATTTCAATTCTAAGTTTTAAAGTTTAATGAAAAAGAAACTCTTTTTCAAAAATACAGCGATGAATTTATTCCAGTTTCTTATCAAATGTCTTGGAAGAGAATTTGGCCATCCTTTTGCACTCTCAAAAAGTATAAATGGATTTAGCTTAGCTTAATTGATTCATTAGATAATAGTTGCATTTTTGTTGTCGATGCATACAATTCAAATTCACTAAGAAACTCATAAGCATTTTCAGAACCAGTGAATTTTGACCCCTTGAATATGTTTTAGCTCAAAACTATTTCCTTTGGCCGGTGGAAAGATTATAACCGAAGGTTGAATAGTCCTAGTTGAGTAGCATCAATCTCGAAGAAATAAGGGTCTATCCTCTCCAATGTTATGATTTAGAAGACTTTGATTCATTTGATTGTACTGGTCTGTCTCATTTGAAAAGTTTTGGTTTACTTGGGATCCCCTAGTAAAAGTACGGTTATTCAAACTTCTTTCATTTTTTATCAAGTGCAAGCAAGGAAATATCCTTGACTATATGGTTGACAAAATTTGCACTTATGTCAAAATAAAATAACTTACTCAAGGATATTTTATCAGTTGTTAATCTCGATTAGTAGAGGGGAAGACTATCTTTTAGCCATTCACAAAGGGATAGACTAATGTTTTACGGGTAGCATGCAATCTTTTTTACTAGTAGCCCAATTATAAGGGTTTGCGAATTACTAAGATTTTTGTAGAACCTCTATAAATTTCTTACTATATAATTGCGATCAAATCCTTGAGAGAATTAATTTCACAAAATATGCTCTTATGATTATATAGGTTTTACAAATCAAATTAAATAGTTAAATTCAATAATTAATCAGTTATAAAATTGTAATAAAAAGACTATTCAAATTTTCAATTATTTGTTAAGAGTCTCTTAATATATAAATAAATTTAGGATGTAATATGCATCATCGTCTTTTATAAAAGAAATCGATCGAATACCCTTACAATAAATAATCAGATTAAAATTTCAAATCTAATTTATTTGACTTAATTTAGTCGTCCTAATGAGCTTGATGTTTTTATCCTTAGGCCAATGTCAAATCAATTTTAAGTCCATGGTGTATGAAGATGACAAAACTTTAGTTGTTTTGAAGCTAAGGAAAGGTAATGAGCTCCTCACCTTATGTTTGTTAAGGGTTTTGCTCTTAGCTAGATTTATTTCGGTATTCAACCAAAATTATCAAACAATAATTGCAATTCAAAAAATTGTACAAGCAGTGCCAATTTTTGCAATTCCTACCACTTGTATTTTTACAAGCAATTTTCTTTTAAGTAGAGCATTTATAGAGAAAAAGAATACTTACAGTAGGGTATGACAGTCCGTCCAATGCAACTGATTAGCGCTAGCGATTTAAACACCATCGTCTTCAATCGCTCAATCCCTGAATCCTTGTTTCCTTGACTATATTCTCTCTTCCTTGGTCCTTGAATTTTTTTAAGCCACTTTTTTTTATTTTTTTTCCTAAAAAGAAAGAAACAAAGAATGCAGAATAAAACAAGAAAAAGGATGGCAAAAAATTGGAAATAGAAATAAGAGGATAAAAAGAACTTGAGCCCAAGATGAAATAAAAAATAACTGCACACTTATTTTCTCATCATTTTTTAGTCCCAAAATCATAAATCAAGTTTTATCACCAATTTTTTTTATATAGGTCTATGATGCAACAAGAAAGCAAGCTACGGTTAGTGCAGTGGATGAGGGTTTTCGAAGTTTGATTCAAGCGGTGGTGAATTGGGTGGGTAGAGGAGTTTGTCAGCATTTAGGTGGGGATGTTGGTTGTATTAGGCATGGCTCAGATTGTGATAGTTGAATTTTGAGGCGATGAGAAGTGATGAAGGCGAGGTTCAAGTTGTTGAGTCTGGTGATGGCGAATTGGGTTTGGGTTTGGATTTGGTGAATCGTGTGACTTCATCGATGGAGTTGAGTTTGTGTCGTTATGGTGAAGTTCTAGAAGAGGCCGGTGATGGCAATGGAAGGAGTTCGGGTAAAGGATGGAGATTTCACATGTTGCTGGTGATGGAGAGTATGGCTTCAATAGAAAAAGAAGGATTATATTATTTTATTTTTGAAAAATATGTAAATTGTGAAATAGAAATAAATATGAAAATGGAAAGTTTTTTTTCCTTTTTTTCTTCTTTTAGAAACCAATGTGTAAATTGATATATCATATCTATTAATCAAGATTTTTCTAATAATAAGAGAAACAAAACAAAATTAGAAAGAAAAATATAAACTATTAGCACGAATAAATTTTATAATAAAGTTTTAAAACTTAAAACGTAAATCCTCGACAACGATGCCAAAAACTTGTTTGCTTCTTTTCTATTGAATTAGAAAAGTGCAAATTATGATAAATTACTACAAGCACACAGGTGTGTAGTATGCATGTTAAATAAAGGGATTTGGTTGCAACTAGTGAATTTTTAATCTTAAAACCTTAAGCGGGTTATAAAAGATCTAGAGGATGGTGGAAAAATTGAATTAGAAATTGAAGTTGAAATTAATTCAAAACAAACCTAATTGAATCAACAACTAAAACATAATTGACTATGGAAGAAAAATGCATAGTAAAAATGCATAAATGAAGAACAGAGCTTTAGTTAAAAGGATACAAAAATTTAAGCATACATTTACAATGAACACATTAGGTATCTATAGTGAATGAGGTCTTCCCTGTATATGCACATATGGCTCTAATTAAATCTGTATGCATATTTAGTTTACATAAAAGAAATATCTTCTCTTCATTATGGTGGATTTGAGATTTCAAGCTAAGATTCTTTCCTTTTGATCTTTGAAATGTGGAAACACAATGGTTAATGGAAAAAGATGATAAACTGATTTACATGATTCCAATTGAAATCAAGGCCTAGATCTTCTTTTGATCACAATATCTTGTCAATTCTTCATGTACATGGCAAATGAGATGGCGAATCATGTGTAGATTTTTGCAATTCTAATTTTTTTTCCAAGATGAAATCAATATATACATATAGTCCAATTATCTTCATTTGTGTGTGTATATATACATACATACACATGGACGTGTGTGTGTTTATATATTACATATGCGAGTATCTATGCATGTCCATATGGACCTGCATCTGCTCACTTTGGGACATGTGAACAACTTTGCACATGATCAATTTGGTTGCTTATCGTTCTTATTTTTCTAATTCTGAATGTAAGAACAAATATTGTTGAGTGGTTGAAAAGTAGTTAAATTGTGCTACTTTTCTAGTTGACTTTTTTCAATGTATATTACTATCTATATTTCTATTATTGAACTCGTTTCCTTCTGGGTAACTATGCATTTAGCTGTCATGCGCATTTTATTGTGGTCATTTCTATAAAATGGGGCATTTTGTCCAAGATTCTACAATTTTCTACAAAATTGTTTTGTAATTTTTATAATTTAAATTTAAATGCATGATAGTAATTAGTAATGTCTTAGATGCTTTAATTATGATTGGATATCATTGAAGTTACCCATAAAATTGGGATTTGTTGTCATTTTCAATAATACGAGTATGATATTTTATCCCCTAATTTATTATTATTATTGTGTATGTGCACGTTAATTACTAAAAATTTCTTTACCCCTTAGTAACCTACATATTGAAGCGTATGATTACATGCAATCATCATCGATGCTTTTTGGGTTAGCATGCAATTGCAGGTTGACCAAAAAATGATAAAAGAAAATTAGCATTTCCATTTTCTTCAGTGTTATTTTTGCTCAGAAGGGAGATTTCACGTTTACAGCTATGATCATTACATATGTATATATAGACACACAAATCCTAATAGTGCAGCATATCTATAGCCCTCTGATTTCCACTCCACATTCCGAATTAATTAATACCACTTTCTTTCGGAATGTGTAGTGAAAATGGGATTTAGGAATGCAGCAAAACAAAGGTGTCATTGAACCTTCCTATATGTGCGTGTGACAACATAAAGAGTGAAAACTTTAATAACTGGTTTGGAATAACATTTGAACTGTCGTAAAATCAAACATAACTTAAAAACTACAGAAAACTGAACCAAAAATGAATTCGTACAACATCAAAACAACATGAAATAAGTTATAAAAATAGTGGACCGCAAGATAAATAACTTCAAACACAACATCAAAATATCAGCAGCGTCACCAAACAAGCAGTAGTATTGAATAACTTCAAATGCTATATGTCCAAGTCCAATAGAAAACATCATGAAACCAGCTACAAAACATAGCGGACTTCAAACACAGTATTTGAGTAACATAATAAGTTGCCTCTTTTAATTATAAAATAAAAATAAATAGCTACAAAAGTTTGTAAAGCAAAAAATAAATATCAACCTTAATTTACATATTCTGACATTTACATACAAACTATTGCATTGAACATTCATAACAGAACATACTTTATGCCGAAATCACCATAGGTAAGTGTGCAGTAGTCAGGCTAGTTAAACAAAATAAGCCATTTTCTTCCTTTTCAGCTTTTCATGTTATCGTTGGCAAGTTGAACCAACTCCACCATGCTGCCTCCATAGTTGCATCTGAATCGCGTAGCTAATCCAAAATGGCTTCTGCATATTATGAGCGCCATGAGTTTATGCAAATCCATCATCTCAAAAATCTCAAATAGAGTTCAGCTGACGTATACAAATTGTTAGGAGAGCAAGCAATACAATTTGAAGGTGACATCACTTGAATATCTTCAGTATCCTCCTAAGAATATTATTGTGTACTTTGAAAGTAACATTATAATTCCAAAATTATAAATACTGAATGGTATTCATGTAACGATCCGTAAATTTTGATAAATAAATTGGTTAATTTATTAGATTTTGTAATTAAATTTAGGAAGAAATAAAAATTGTATAATTTATATTGAAGTAAATGTTAAGAATGAATCGTAGCAATGGTTATAAAAATTAAAATTTGACAATTGAAGTGAAATCCCATTTATGAATAGTGTAAATTGTTACATTTGGTTATAAAATAGAAAATGAGTAAATAAAAGTAACTGTTGAATTAACCAATGCAATAGTATATTGCTTAATAGTAACTGAACGTAAATTAAGGAAATAAGGTTATGGCAAATTGATGAATGACAAATTTGGTGCAATTCCAATTTATTGAAACAATTGTAAGGTTTAATTGATTGTAATTTGTAAATTGGGAAATAGATTCAAAGTTATATAAATTGACTGAATATTACGTAATAAGTGCAATTTGATAGGAATCAATGTTAGTATAAATTAATGAAATAATAATTAGAATGCAAGGTAGACAATACTAATCAAAGTTAATAAATTTATGAATTGAATGGGATACCAATTAATGAAAATAAATCTAAAGGTTATACTTGGTTATAAATGAAATATATGAAACAAAATGTAAGTATGGAATAGATTTGTGAAATACCACAAATTTAATGGTAATTGGATAAAATCAATATTATATGAGTCATTGCAACATTTGTTTAAACTATAAACCTATAAATGTGATTTAGGGCAAATAGTGACCGTTATTATTTTGTTACTAGTTTACTTAGGCTATTAAACTTTGATTGGGAATCAATTGAAATTTAAAATGAAACTTGGTATTTTATTTATGAGTTTAAGACAATAATTACAAGATATGAATGTAATAAGATGCATAGAAATGTTTGTTCATTTTGTAAAGTAATAAATGATGTAATAAAAAATGAAATCAAGATAAATAAATTTAATTGGGACTTTAATTATAAATAATGTGTGAAATTGACCAAAATATAATAAATGGAATAGGGTAGTTAGTACAGAGCAGTTAGGGTAGGTTTGATTTGTCATTGAAGATTGTTAATTCAACAATAAGTAAACAACGTAAACGCTGTCCATAATATGGCAATTGATTGAATGAAAACAATTGAAATTCATGTTGATTTATTTATTGGATTTGAACTATAATAATTGGATTAATTGCAATTAAATGAAATTAAAATATCTAAATATTACGTTAATGAAGTGATGATGGAATGGGAGAATATTAATATAATAGATTTGAATCCAATGCTAATTTCATCCGTTTGATAATAATGAATTGAATAATAGAATGAAAAGTAAATTAAATAGAGTTATTGGAAATTAAATTTATAATTTTTGAATTTAATGAAATTGAGGAATTTATCAATTCTAAATCGACATTTAATTTTTTTTAAATTAGTGTAAATGATTAAGAAAATTTAAAGGTGTGCAATTTGTCAATTTTTGAATTGAAATTTAGAATTTGATTTAATCAATTTATTTTAATCTATTCAATTAATGTAAAAATAGCCATTTTGGCCACCGACTCGGATTTCGACGAAACTAGTTTCATCCGATCCGTAATGGTGAGTTATTGTAGGATTTCAAGTTTCGTAGCAATCGGACCAACCGTTTGATCGTACGAACGCAAAACGCCTTGAAATCGATTTAATTGAAATCAATTTGAAATAATTTGATTTTAGCATAACTTCTTCATATGATGGAATTTGGACTTGAAACCTGTTCCATCGAGTTTAAAATATTTTAAAACATCTTTTTTGATATACGGGTTGGACCAATCCAGAGTCAGAATGGGCTTTTCGGGCCATTTTATCGTTCAACGTGTATATCCAATTGATCCGATCAATTCTATTTCAGCTTTGTCTATAAATACCCTATTATAAACCCTAGCCTACCTCTATTTCTCATTTATCTATGCATACAATTCCTCTACACATCTTCATTTCAATGGCAGACAATTCCAAATCCAACTGCAATTCAAAAAATCAAATTGAAATTTCAAACTCCTCAAAAAAGTTCAGAAAAATTATAAATCGAAGCTCTTGTTGTACGCATCTCAGATCTGCAGTCCGTTTCTCGATCTGAGTTTGTGGGTGGTCAGAAATTGAAGGTTTATCCTCGGTCTTCCGTTGCATCGCGATCAACTGTGTCTGATCGTCAAATCAGGGGTACCATCGTGTAGAGGAGAGGTAGTGCAGTGCATCAGTGCTATTCGTTCGTCGTTTCAGTGGCTAGATCTTGGGGTTAAATTCGATTAGGGTTACACTGGAGGCCCACGGCTGTTGATGTTTGATCGTCGTTCGTCGATCGTGGGTGGACGGGGTCGTCGAGAGGGGCGTTGGCGCTTGGGGGCGAGGCCGCGGTCGGCCTACGTGGCGGCACGTTGGCGCGATGGAGCGAGATAATGGCTTGAGTTTTCGCGTGCGTATTAGGTTCCTGTGCGAAATTTCGGAACGATGGAGGCGGGTGCTGCTGACATGGCTATAGTGAGATGTAGGGTTATTTATTTATTTTGTTTAATTTAAATTTTGTTTTCAAATCTTCTAATTCGTATAACTTTTACATACGATATCGTATAATATGCGTAGCTAAATGTGTAACCATGACAATGCTTCACATCATAGCTGTAACACCAATTAAGCATAAAAAAATTGGCAGGTGGAGTATATATTAATTTATGATCCACAATGAAATAAAAATATATATTAATTTTTGAGCCATGAAGGAATGAAATATGGTTAAATGAAATAACATATGTTTCCAACTTGCCATTGACTTAGAAAGCGCTGAATATTTATCTTCTTAGAAGCAGCAAAAAATGCGAAAAATGAAATGTGTCATGCACCTTTGTTATCTTAATTAACAATATAAAATTATGTATATCATGAGCTACCTTTTTTCTTCAAAACACAAAATTCTAGTTTTTGTCTCTGGATACCAAATGGTCATGTTGATTGTACTTTTCATAAATGTTGTGTATAGTAGTATAAAGAATATTTGAACGTATTTGATAATTAGCCATGGTTTAGTTTACCTAATTGCCAATGGCACAAGTTATCATTTTGCGTATTATTTCTTATGTCATATACATTTTTTTGGATGTTTGACCTCAAATGTGTTATTATTATTTTCCAAATAATAAAGAAAAGCATTATATAGAGAAATTATAGTACAAACATTTTGAAAGGAAAATGTCTGTTTGCTAGAAAACAAAAGGAATAATTAACAGAATTTTTATCATAGTAATGATGCGAAAATGAATGCATTGCCGAATACAAAAAAGGAGAAATAAAATGTAGTTTTATAAATAGAGTGGATTAGGCGTATATTATGGTGAATATTAAAATAACATTCTAATATAAATATTTATAAACAAGCATCCTAATAAAATGAACTAAAATATACTTGAGGGAAATAAACTCAAGAGACATGTTTAGGGAATTATCAATAGTAAGAACTTGTTTCCAGAAATTTCAAAACAATTGATTAAGAAAAATAGTTGTAAATAACAACTTCATATTGAATACTTTGATGAAATCAAAAAAAAAGGAAAAGGACAAATTTAGCTGTTACCATAATTTTATGTTGTTCAAAGTAGGCTAATATAAGTCCAATCACTCCAAGGCGTGAAATAATCGTTGTCTTTCAAGAATATTTTTCCCTTCTTTATCACAGCGAGTAGAATGAAAACCTTCTTTCAGGATACAATGTAGATTATCTGTGCAAGTTGTGATTACTTGCACAGATCAGAAGAAACACTCAGAAGAATAATGTCAGACGTGTTTGATATAGAAGAAAAGAGAAGTGTTGTTTCTGTTGATGGAATGCACGGCTATATATATAGGGAGTGAGGTGTCTATTCGTCTACAGGTGCCTATTCGAACGGTCGTGACCATTTTCTAACGGGTGTTACCGTTGGCTGTTGAATTTGAATTCAACAGTCAATAAGAGAATTCAACAGAATTCTAACGGTTGTTACCGTAGCGGGGGCGTTGCTCCCGCACCCCCACCTTGGGGGGTTGCCACCCCCAGACCCCCCATCTGTAGGGGATCTTATTTGAAAAAACATTCAACATTTTATCTATCATAAACATCTTATAAAGGCCGTCGACTCTTCATTGATTGATCCCTAGCTAATTAATGATTATATTTTCTCTGTTGATGGAACTATATGAAACTATGATTAATAGCAAAAGAAGAGATGATAGGGATATAAATGAAACTAAGGAATATTCTGCAAGAAGATATTGGTTAAAGGACTAAAATTATACGCATTTTTAATCAAGCATGACTTAAATAGTCATATAAGATCTAGTGAAACCACACATGACCTAGCTTAATGGCCATATTGAGATTATAATTCTATACAACATTGTACATTACACATGCACCCATTTTTTCATTTGTATTTGATTAAAAAAATGTTGGGTCTAGTTTCATGTCATAAATTAATTAATATAATGCACCCACAAATTAATCTCTCCTTTCCCACAATGCTGACCTATGAATTGCACTTTGTGATCTCTTTTCCTTCCTTTCGAAGTTGCTTTTATTTCTCATTGGAAATAAATAGCAAAAACCTCAATTCAGTACCCATACCTAAAAGCCCATTACGATTACGCACTTGCACTTTCTGTTATATATTACAACAGTATAAACGCAAGCACTAGCATGACTACGAAAATGAGGGTAAGAAAGGGATGAGCAGAAGTCAAAATTGGAAATACTGTTAAATAAAACTAAGCATGAGAATCCAAATACTGCCGAATAAAATTAAGCATAAGAAACACAGGGCATCGGTAAATGTGATGTCCCGGAAATTTGAGGCAATATCAATTTAATAATCTGTGATAAAATTAAATTGATTTAATAATATTTGTTAATAATAATTTGAATTGATTTAATAATCCTCTTTTAAATAAATAATTAACTGATAATTTATCTTTTAAAAGCCAATTAAATTGTTTTCTATTTATAATATATCTATCTGTATATATTGTAAATAGGTTTTCTTTGTTTTAAGTTTAATAAAATAAAGACATGATTTCTAACTCTAATATTTTTGGAAAATTAGGAATTTAATTTTTATTTAATATTGAATAAATAATAATATGATCTTAAAATACCCAAGATAAATTTAAATTGTTTAGAAATAAAATTTAGCTTAGAGTTTAAATTTAAATAAAAAGTTTTGTTTTGTTTTATAGCTTGATAAATAAGTGACTTATATTATAGAGAATAGTTCTTTTATAAATTTATTTTTAATTTAATAATAAGTTATATTTAAACTATATCAATATTGTAATATCTTTGAAAATGGGTTTTTAATATATATAGAAGTTGTTATTTTAATATATGTATATTTTTGAAAGAAGCTATGATTTGTAAAAGTAACATTTAGTCTTTCAAAAATGATAAAATGAAATAATACTTTATCAATCTTAACATAAGTATTTATTTATTTAAGTTTTAAAATAAAGTAACCTATAAATAAAATAAATATAAAAGTAAGAACTAGTGTAAAAGAAGGAAGTATATATGTACATAGGTAATACAAGCAAGCTAGGCAGGCAATTATATATGCTACATAATGTATAAATTAAAGTCAGGCTTTGTATACACATGAATATATCCTGTGAAGAAATAGACAAAGTAAATATATGGGCTGGTAAAAAAAAGAAGAAGAAAGAAACAAAATATACAAAATGCAAGAAGCTTATAGACTAAGATTTTAGATAAGTATGAAAACAAAATAATAAAAATCACCAGACAAAATGATTTTGCTGTCTAATGTAACAAAAAGTAAAATAATAAAACAAAATATAGCTAAGTAATCATATGTTTGTGTGTTCAGCATATATAAATAGTTTTCTAAGCAAGCAAATTAACAAAGTACAAAACATATGCAGATTTGAGAAGGAAAGCAGAAAGCTAACTAAAATATCTTTACATAAGAAATGATTAAATTAGCTAAACAGGGGACATTGGGTACATTAACATTTAATGCTTCAGATTTCTAGCAAAACAAGAGTCAGATTCGAAATTTTTTCAAAACCTTTCAGCCTCTTGAAGACAAAGATATGCCTGATACAAACAAAAACAGTATTTGTACTTGCAAACCCAAATAACACCTACCCTATACAAATTTATTTCTCTATATATACTTATCTTTCAATTCATTCTAAACATATCAAACCAGAGTAAGATTTTATAGCAAGCTTCTTCATTTTATTTTTTTTCATACAAACTCAAATATAAAACTTGAAACACTTTTCAACAAAAACAATGGGTTTGGAAGATTTAAAGCAAAACTGTTCCCAGTTTTAAAGATTAGGCTGTTTCAAAAAAAATGGTGCTCTGTCCCTTCTTTTTAATCAGGTGAGTAACACCTTTTATTTAAATGCTTAAGTATATATTTATATGTTGTTAAATTTTGATCTGATATGTGCATTTGTCTTGAAGAATTTTTGTGTTTATGTGTTACTGTATGTATGTGGGTGTGACATTCTGCAATCACCTCTGTTTAAAGGGAAGCAACATCAAGATTTAAATGGTTTAAGTATATTATGGTTCTGTTGTAACCTTTTCTCTGAACTTCAGTTGCATTGTTCTGTGTTAAGCATGAGTGCTGTATTAAGTATTTTCTGGTTTCCCTCTGCTTTAGTTCCAGGTTAAAGATCCTCAACAAAATTTCAATTTTTGTTCTTAATTCAAGCTTAGGCAAGGCATAAGTTTGACATAGATGCTGGTATAAATAGAGACTTGAATTTAAATCTTGTTTAAGGATAAAACAGTAGTATTAGTTACAGGTAAATATCAAACTACAAGTAGAAACTGAAATAAGTTAAATATCAATGAATTTAATTTGTGAATTCAGGGTTATGAACTGAATGCTTAACCAAAATAATGATTTTTAAAAATGAAATCACTAATTTTAATAGCAAAAAGAATGTGTAGTTCTGTTTTTACTGGGAATTAGTTTTTGAGTGGTTATTGATGTTCTTGAGTATCTGAAGGGTTGTAATTGCCAGAGGTGATAGTGGGACCATCGGTGATGGTGGGAAAATTAGTTGAAGTGGCGGCAGATCACGGTGGTGGTGACAGTGGCGATTTTAAGTTGCTAAACCTAGTTTGGGTGTGCTGTGATGTTTGATTTGTCACATGGCCTAGGAGCGATCGAGTTCGCTGAAACTCATGTGGGTAGTAGCTCGGTCATGGACGAAGTGGTGGCCGGTGGTGCTAGGGCTCTGGTGGACGGAGTTTGGTGTGCGGTGGATTTTCCAGGCTTCGAGAGAAACCTGATTTTTGGTTTCCAGGTGTAGTTTCGAGCTCGCTTTGTTTCAGTTGCTGTGGTCGCTCTGGGGGTCGTGGTGGAGACTGGTGGTAGTCAGTGGCATGGTGGAGCACGTGTGGGTGGTCGGAGTTGACTGGGGTCACGGTGCACGTGCACCGTGCCCAGTGAGATTCTGAAGTATTTGGGTGGAGCAGGAATTTTTGGACCGAGTGCGTACTCGAGTTTTTGTGTACGTGACTCGAAGCAAAGGTGCATTTGACCCGAAGCATTCCTATCTTGGTCTCGGGTTGAATATAAATTGTTACAGGTATCATAAAACAGCCTGTAGCTTTTAATTTAAACTAAATTTAAAGCAAATTAAATGGTAAGCTGGTGTAATCATGAATGTTAAACTCAAATGAATTTAAGTTTAAACAAAATGTGAATCTAATTTGAAGTATGGATTCAAATCCAAATTTTTGAATTCAAACTGATATGAGATTAAGAATTAAAATTATTTCAGTGAGATTTTTCAGGTTTACAACCTGACCATTTTCCAGATTTTAAATTTCAATTTAAAATTTGAAAAAAAAACTGAAATTTGAACAGAGGTTTAAATTCAAGATTAAGTATAGATTCAAATGGACTTTGGAATCCTAAGGTTTTAAAATGAATTTGGGCTTGGTAAATCAGTTTTTAATTCAAGTTATTAAATGAAAGTTAAATCAGAAATTTTAAAAAGTTAAATAAATTGTTTGACTTGAATTTGCAAGTAAAAGAAAATACAATGTAATCTAAAAGCTAATTCTTAACTAAAGTTAAGAAATTTAAAAGCCTATCTTATATAAGTTTCATATGAAAATAACAAATGCTATTTCCATTTATTTAAAAGATTATAAATTGAGTTTAAATTTAGTTAATGTTTTAATAATATTCATTTTGAATCTTAAATTTCAAAATGAAATCTGAATTTAAAATTGAAATGTAATGTTCTAATGTACTCTAATAATAAAATCATTTATAAAGAAATAGATTATTTATAGATAATTAAGACCTTGAAGTGATTTAATTAGTAAGTTAAAGAATGACTTATTTATTTAAATGAAATTAATGATTTAGAGTTATAAATTAATTGAGGGAGTAATTAAATAAATGTTATTAATTAATGAGAATAATTGACTAAAGATAATTAATTAATGTATGTCATTAATTAGATAATCTACTATAAATTTTGAAATGTAATTTCTTGATAAAAGAAATTAAGAAATTAATTACTTATTGTAATTAATTTGATAAAATGATTTATTTAAGTTAATTAATTTAATTTAATAGATTTAAGAAATCATTTGATGATTTGATTTGTATAATCACTTAGTGTATTCAATGGAGCATAATTACTTGAGAAAGTAATTAATATAATTACTGAATGTAATTAGTGAGAATAACGTGTTAATAAGTAATTGGGATAATTACTTTTGAAATTAATCAAGGGATTAATTAAATGAAGATAATTAATTATGGAATAATTAATTTATTAATATAAGTAATGAAGGGAAGTTAATTACTGGTTGATATTAATCGAGATGGTTATTAATTGTGTTTAATTAAAGATTAATCACTTAATGTGATTTAATTTATATAAAGTAACTTAATTTAAATATGAATTAGAGATCATTAATTAATGTAATTAATGATGAAATTAAGAATAGTTAAATTAAGAAATAATAAATAATGTAGTGGTTAATTAAAGATAATGTAATTAATTGTATTTAATTATAAAGGAAGTAATTAAATGTTAATTACTATAAATGATTTAAGATAATTAATTTGAGACTAATTACTTACTGTAATTAGAAGGTGATTAATTGAAGAAGTTAATCAAGATAAATATCTAGAGATTGATTAATTAATTTGTTTAAAATTAAATTAATAAGTTGTATAAGCAAGATTTGTAGATGAAGTGATTAATTTAATTTACTTTAAATTAATTAGAGATAGAAGTAGTTAGTTTAATTCATTTTAAATTAATTACAAAATGGTATGATTATAAATCATTGCTTATAGATGAATAATAGTGATATTTCATTTGATGGTTGTGCGTTCAGATCTGACTTGAATACTATCTATGTGATATGGATGTTTGATCTAAAGTATGATAATATTTAATTATCTGTTTTGATGATAATATGAATTATCTGATTATGATGATGTGATTATCTATTGTGATATTATGAATTATCCATATGTGTGTATATTGATGATATTGAATTGCACTGTTAAGTCTAAATAGACAACTTGGCCTTAAAAGACACGTTTTTGGATTTCGATGAGACCGGGATCGGGTTTTCCGCATTAGGAACATCCGAAAACCACATCGATTCCAAATTAACGATAGGTCGTTAATCTGAAGGAAGATGAAGTTTCAGAGTGCAAGGGTTATCGTCGTTAACTCTAAGGGTGGTTCCAAAATGAGTGTAACGAGATAATGCCTTCGGTTTCGTTCAAACCCGGAAAGAACTTGTATGGATTGAATGCTTTCAACACATCGTCAGGCGGGCGATGAGCATTCTAAGAAATGTATTCTATAAAGGTAATCGTAGCCTCAAGCCTCATCAACCGGGAATGGCTAAAACAGGGGAGGTGCAGCAAGGTTAGGTGGGTCATGCCCAAGCAGGACAAGGATATTCCCCTGTCTAGATGTCCCTTTTATTTTCGGCTTATTGGGCAGTAGCGACGGCTATCTACGGGGTTATCTTGTTCGGGACTGTTCAGTAAGGAATGGTTCCGGCCTTGTGTTGCAGGGGATGAAGGGAGTAATCCTCGGTACGGTGATCTAGGCCCCGTACTGTGACGGGCGGTACCCCAGTAACCCTGCCATTGTATGGAATCCACAATCCAATAAGTGCCAACGGTTTTGATTGTATTACCCACTTTTGTGGCTAGTAGCTGGAATTTAATCATGTAACAATTTCGGCTATTTTCTATTTACTTGAAAACCCTAGACCTATTATAATATCACAGAATTTCCTATCAATGTTTTGGTTAGCGTAAGGTAAAAACTTTTCCATGTTTATGTGTGGGAAGTCTTACGTGATACCTTTTGTTTTAAAAAGATTTTCAAAGTTAAGCAACTTTAACCTGTTACTCATACCAGACCCATGTCTGACCCGGAGTTTATTTTTGTTTTTTATAAACTCTCGGGTACCCAAATTTTTACGGGTAGCCAAGGGATTCAGGCTAGCTTTGTCGTATTCTGGAGGAGCAATGGAGCAGGAGGCTTCAACGTTATAGTTATACATATGGTTCCGCTGTGTTGATATCTCTGAGTCGTACTGTTTGAGTTGACTCGTGTATTGAGTTGTATAACTAGACAGGTGTTTATAACTGTCTAGTACGTGATGTATTGTCTGTATAACTCTGATTTATGCTGTATATTATGTAATACTTATGTGATTATTATATTTTGTTCCATTCCGCTGTGAGATTCTGATGTTGTTGTTCTTTCTTCTCTATCTTTTCTATTTTCTCACCCCTTTCTTTGTTCAAGACGAAGCGGTTTTCTGGGCATAGAAAGCCGGGTCGTCTCTGTTGGTATCAGAGCATTCGGTTGAGTGAATACCTAGGCTCTTGAGTGATTTCTTTCCAGAGAGAGCGTATTTGTAATTTTAATATATATATATATATATTTATTCCTACCTATTTGTTGGGTTACCTGTTCGGGTTTTCCAATATAAGATATAAAGGTAGATAGGATGGTGGTGTGTGTAACACGACTACCAATGGTTGGAGTTTAAATGTTTGAGGTTGGTAGTGTATTTGTCGAGACTGTAGACCGTATACCGTCTCGAGTGAGTTTTGGATGGTGTAAGGATTTCATTGATCTCTGAAGGAAATCTGTTAAGGTTCAGAGTTCATTTTTGAAGTGTAAGTTTGGATAAGCTAGAGTTTGGATCTGTCGGTTGGACAGAAGCAAGTCATGATATTTGATACATCAAGGTGTAGTAGCTGTGTGATGGAACACAGTGACTATGAATGTCTCCGAAGATGTTTTCTTTGGAACAAGTAGGAAGAGTGTCTGCTCCGGTGTCGTGATTGTGTTCAGTTGAAAGTTTCTATTTGCTTTGAGGTTCGAGTTTCTCGAAGAGCTTTGGATTAGGAAGTCTTCTGGCAAGGCAGTTTTTCTTGAGGTAACTTCAGAAGCAGCAAAGTAGCTCCATTTCTTCGATGGGTTGGCCACATAGGTGTAAGCTGTTCTGATTGGTAAAGAGAGAGTAGTATCTTTGGAAATTAGGCTGGATTAATCGCAAAAGTGACTTGCGATGGTTTGAGTATTCTCTTCTGAATTTTTCTGGATGTCTTCAGGAAGTTACAGTTTGGTCAGCCTCTGAAGATTGAATTTGGTATCGACGGGATTTCAGAAGGAGTACTCATGGTTCAACTCAGTAATAGGATGATTTTGAGTTTGGTAAAGTAACCCGGATTTTAGAGGAACTTCAGAATTTTCTTTTTGATCTGTGAACTTTATTTTTGGAATGTGTTGACCAGTCTATGCTTGAGTTCATCTTGAGCATTTTCATCTGCTCAGTCAGAGTTGCGCAGTGCAAACATGGTGGTAGCTGTTTTAGTTTGGAAGCAATTGGATGTTGCAGTGTTTGGATTGAAGAATTCTACAGGAAATTTTTCAGGATCTGAGGCCAGATTGGAGTGCACCTATTTAATTTCTTCTGGATAAGAGACGGATGAATTTGGATTCCGAAGTCGGAGATTTAATTTTGGATAAGTGTTTAGTCTTCAGGATTGGATTGTCAGTTTGGATAAATGGAATTCGTAGTGTTTCACGTATCTCTGAGGGAGTACGTATAAGATCTATCTTGATTTTAGAACCAGCAGTTCAGGGAGTTTTGATTGTTGATTCAGACTTGTCTGTAGTTTGATATCCTGTCTTGTTTTATGGATCTAGATGAGTGAAAGTTCTGTAGCTTAGTAGTATTGTTTGTTTAGATTCTATAGAGAGAGTAACCCGATATTTATACTTGGGGAAACTCGAGACAACTCTATCTAGAATTCTGTCTAGATAGTTAAATTTGTTTGTTTGGATGAATTGGTTGCTATGGTTGTTAGCTCATGATTGAAATATGCTTGGGTTTTAAAATTAAATCTTAAATTGGATTATTAAATTACCTTTGTTTTAAATTTCGGGGACGAAATTCTTTTAAGGGGGGAAGAATGTGATATCCCGGAAATTTGAGGCAATATCAATTTAATAATCTGTGATAAAATTAAATTGATTTAATAATATTTGTTAATAATAATTTGAATTGATTTAATAATCCTCTTTTAAATAAATAATTAACTGATAATTTATCTTTTAAAAGCCAATTAAATTGTTTTCTATTTATAATATATCTATCTGTATATATTGTAAATAGGTTTTCTTTGTTTTAAGTTTAATAAAATAAAGACATGATTTCTAACTCTAATATTTTTGGAAAATTAGGAATTTAATTTTTATTTAATATTGAATAAATAATAGTATGATCTTAAAATACCCAAGATAAATTTAAATTGTTTAGAAATAAAATTTAGCTTAGAGTTTAAATTTAAATAAAAAGTTTTGTTTTGTTTTATAGCTTGATAAATAAGTGACTTATATTATAGAGAATAGTTCTTTTATAAATTTTTTAATTTAATAATAAGTTATATTTAAACTATATCAATATTGTAATATCTTTGAAAATGGGTTTTTAATATATATAGAAGTTGTTATTTTAATATATGTATATTTTTGAAAGAAGCTATGATTTGTAAAAGTAACATTTAGTCTTTCAAAAATGATAAAATGAAATAATACTTTATCAATCTTAACATAAGTATTTATTTATTTAAGTTTTAAAATAAAGTAACCTATAAATAAAATAAATATAAAAGTAAGAACTAGTGTAAAAGAAGGAAGTATATATGTACATAGGTAATACAAGCAAGCTAGGCAGGCAAGTATATATGCTACATAATGTATAAATTAAAGTTAGGCTTTGTATACACATGAATATAGCCTGTGAAGAAATAGACAAAGTAAATATATGTGCTGGTAAAAAAAAAAAAATACAAAATGCAAGAAGCTTATAGACTAAGATTTTAGATAAGTATGAAAACAAAATAATAAAAATCACCAGACAAAATGATTTTGCTGTCTAATGTAACACAAAGTAAAATAATAAAACAAAATATAGCTAAGTAATCATATGTTTGTGTGTTCAACATATATAAATAGTTTGCTAAGCAAGCAAATTAACAAAGTACAAAACATATGCAGATTTGAGAAGGAAAGTAGAAAGCTAACTAAAATATCTTTACATAAGAAATGATTAAATTAGCTAAATAGGGGACATTGGGTACATTAACATTTAATGCTTCAGATTTCTCAGCAAAACAAGAGTCAGATTCGAAATTTGTTCAAAACCTTTCAGCCTCTTAAAGACAAAGATATGCCTGATACAAACAAAAACAGTATTTGTACTTGCAAACCCAGATAACACCTACCCTATACAAATTTATTTCTCTATATATACTTATTTTTCAATTCATTCTAAACATATCAAACCAGAGTAAGATTTTATAGCAAGCTTCTTCATTTTATTTTATTTCATACAAACTCAAATATAAAACTTGAAACACTTTTCAACAAAAACAATGGGGTTTGGAAGATTTAAAGAAAAACTGTTCCCAGTTTTAAAGATTAGGCTGTTTCAAAACAAATGGTGCTCTGTCCCTTCTTTTTAATCAGGTGAGTAACACCTTTTATTTAAATGCTTAAGTATATATTTATATGTTGTTAAATTTTGATCTGATATGTGCATTTGTCTTGATGAATTTTTGTGTTTATGTGTTACTGTATGTATGTGGGTGTGACATTCTGCAATCACCTCTGTTTAAAGGGAAGCAACATCAAGATTTAAATAGTTTAAGTATATTATGGTTTTGTTGTAACCTTTTCTCTCAACTTCAGTTGCATTGTTCTTTGTTAAACATGAGTGTTGTATTAAGTATTTTCTGGTTTCCCTCTGCTTAAGTTCCAGGTTAAAGATCCTCAACAAAATTTCAATTTTTGTTCTTAATTCAAGCTTAGGCAAGGCATAAGTTTGACATATATGCTGGTATAAATAGAGACTTGGATTTAAATCTTTTTTAAGGATAAAACAGTAGTATTAGTTACAGGTAAATATCAAACTACAAGTAGAAACTGAAATAAGTTAAATCTCAATGAATTTAATTTGTGAATTCAGGGTTATGAACTGAATGCTTAACCAAAATAATGATTTTTAAAAATGAAATCACTAATTTTAATAGAAAAAAGAATGTGTAGTTCTGTTTTTTACTGGGAATTAGTTTTTGAGTGGTTATTGATGTTCTTGAGTATCTGAAGGGTTGTAATTGCCAGAGGTGATAGTGGGACCATCGGTGATGGTGGGAAAATTAGTTGAAGTGGCGGCAGATCACGGTGGTGGTGACAGTGGCGATTTTAAGTTGCTAAACCTAGTTTGGGTGTGCTGTGATGTTTGATTTGTCGCGTGGCCTAGGAGCGATCGAGTTCGCTGAAACTCATGTGGGTAGTAGCTCGGTCATGGACGAAGTGTTGGCCGGTGGTTCTAGGGCTCTGGTGGACGGAGTTTGGTGTGCGGTGGATTTTCCAGGCTTCGAGAGAAACCTGATTTTTGGTTTCCAGGTGTAGTTTCGAGCTCGCTTTGTTTCAGTTGCTGTGGTGGCTCTGGGGGTCGTGGTGGAGACTGGTGGTAGTCAGTGGCATGGTGGAGCACGTGTGGGTGGTCGGAGTTGACTGGGGTCACGGTGCACGTGCACCGTGCCCAGTGAGATTCTGAAGTATTTGGGTGGAGCAGGAATTTTTGGACCGGGAGCGTACTCGAGTTTTTGTGTACGTGACTCGAAGCAAAGGTGCATTTGACCCGAAGCATTCCTATCTTGGTCTCGGGTTGAATATAAATTGTTACAGGTATCATAAAACAGCCTGTAGCTTTTAATTTAAACTAAATTTAAAGCAAATTAAATGGTAAGCTGGTGTAATCATGAATGTTAAACTCAAATGAATTTAAGTTTAAACAAAATGTGAATCTAATTTGAAGTATGGATTCAAATCCAAATTTTTGAATTCAAACTGATATGAGATTAAGAATTAAAATTATTTCAGTTAGAATTTTCAGGTTTACAATCTGACCATTTTCCAGATTTTAAATTTCAATTTAAAATTTTAAAAAAAACTGAAATTTGAACAGAGGTTTAAATTCAAGATTAAGTATAGATTCAAATGGACTTTGGAGTCCTAAGGTTTTAAAATGAATTTGAGCTTGGTAAATCAGTTTTTAATTCAAGTTATTAAAAGAAAGTTCAATCAGAAATTTTAAAAAGTTAAATAAATTGTTTGACTTGAATTTGCAAGTAAAAAAAAAATACAATGTAATCTAAAAGCTAATTCTTAACTAAAGTTAAGAAATTTAAAAGCCTATCTTATATAAGTTTCATATGAAAATAACAAATGCTATTTCCATTTATTTAAAAGATTATAAATTGAGTTTAAATTTAGTTAATGTTTTAATAATATTCATTTTGAATCATAAATTTCAAAATGAAATCTGAATTTAAAATTGAAATGTAATGTTCTAATGTACACTAATAATAAAATCATTTATAAAGAAATAGATTATTTATAGATAATTAAGACCTTGAAGTGATTTAATTAGTAAGTTAAAGAATGACTTATTTATTTAATTGAAATTAATGATTTAGAGTTATAAATTAATTGAGGGAGTAATTAAATAAATGTTATTAATTAATGAGAATAATTGACTAAAGATAATTAATTAATGTATGTCATTAATTAGATAATCTATTATAAATTTTGAAATGTAATTTCTTGATAAAAGAAATTAAGAAATTAATTACTTATTGTAATTAATTTGATAAAATGATTTATTTAAGTTAATTAATTTATTTTAATAAATTTAAGAAATCATTTGATGATTTGATTTGTATAATCACTTAGTGTATTCAATGGAGCATAATTACTTGAGAAAGTAATTAGTATAATTACTGAATGTAATTAGTGAAAATAACGTGTTAATAAGTAATTGGGATAATTACTTTTGTAATTAATCAAGGGATTAATTAAATGAAGATAATTAATTATGGAATAATTAATTTATTAATATAAGTAATTAAGGGAAGTTAATTACTGGTTGATATTAATCGAGATGGTTATTAATTGTGTTTAATTAAAGATTAATCACTTAATGTGATTTAATTTATATAAAGTAACTTAATTTAAATATGAATTAGAGATCATTAATTAATGTAATTAATGATGAAATTAAGAATAGTTAAATTAAGAAATAATAAATAATGTAGTGGTTAATTAAAGATAATGTAATTAATTGTATTTAATTATAAAGGAAGTAATTAAATGTTAATTACTACAAATGATTTAAGATAATTAATTTGAGACTAATTACTTACTGTAATTAGAAGGTGATTAATTGAAGAAGTTAATCAAGATAAATATCTAGAGATTGATTAATTAATTTGTTTAAAATTAAATTAATAAGTTGTATAAGCAAGATTTGTAGATGAAGTGATTAATTTAATTTACTTTAAATTAATTAGAGATAGAAGTAGTTAGTTTAATTCATTTTAAATTAATTACAAAATGGTATGATTATAAATCATTGCTTATAGATGAATAATAGTGATATTTCATTTGATGGTTGTGCATTCAGATCTGACTTGAATACTATCTATGTGATATGGATGTTTGATTTAAAGTATGATAATATTTAATTATCTGTTTTGATGATAATATGAATTATCTGATTATGATGATGTGATTATCTATTGTGATATTATGAATCATCCATATGTGTGTATATTGATGATATTGAATTGCACTGTTAAGTCTAAATAGACAACTTGGCCTTAAAAGACACGTTTTTGGATTTCGATGAGACCGGGATCGGGTTTTCCGCATTAGGAACATCCGAAAACCACATCCAAATTCCAAATTAACGATAGGTTGTTAATTTGAAGGAAGATGAAGTTTCAGGGTGCAAGGGTTATCGTCGTTAACTCTGAGGGTGATTCCAAAATGAGTGTAACGAGATAATGCCTTCGGTTTCGTTCGAACCCGGAACGAACTTGTATGGATTGAATGCTTTCAACACATCGTCAGGCGGGCGATGAGCATTCTAAGAAATGTATTCTATAAAGGTAATCGTAGCCTCAAGCCTCATCAACCGGGAATGGCTAAAACAGGGGAGGTGCAGCAAGGTTAGGTGGGTCATGCCCAAGCAGGACAAGGATATTCCCCTGTCTAGATGTCCCTTTTATTTTCGGCTTAGTGGGCAGTAGCGACGGCTATCTGCAGGGTTATCTTGTTCGGGACTGTTCAGTAAGGAATGGTTCCGGCCTTGTGTTGCAGGGGATGAAGGGAGTAATCCTCGGTACGGTGATCTAGGCCCCGTACTGTGACGGGTGGTACCCCAGTAGCCCTGCCATTGTATGGAATCCACAATCCAATAAGTGCCAACGGTTTTGATTGTATTACCCACTTTTGTGGCTAGTAGCTGGAATTTAATCATGTAACAATTTCGGCTATTTTCTATTTACTTGAAAACCCTAGACCTATTATAATATCACAGAATTTCCTATCAAATGTTTTGGTTAGCGTAAGGTAAAAACTTTTCCATGTTTATGTGTGGGAAGTCTTACGTGATACCTTTTGTTTTAAAAAGATTTTCAAAGTTAAGCAACTTTAACCTGTTACTCATACTAGACCCATGTCTGACCCGGAGTTTATTTTTGTTTTTCATAAACTCTCGGGTACCCAAATTTTTACGGGTAGCCAAGGGATTCAGGTTAGCTTTGTCGTATTCTGGAGGAGCAATGGAGCAGGAGGCTTCAGCGTTATAGTTATACATATGGTTCCGCTGTGTTGATATCTCTGAGTCGTACTGTTTGAGTTGACTCGTGTATTGAGTTGTATAACTAGACAGGTGTTTATAACTGTCTAGTATGTGATGTATTGTCTGTATAACTCTGATTTATGATGTATATTATGTAATACTTATGTGATTATTATATTTTGTTCCATTCCGCTGTGAGATTCTGATGTTGTTGTTCTTTCTTCTCTATCTTTTCTATTTTCTCACCCCTTTCTTTCTTC
This sequence comes from Allium cepa, assembly GCA_030765085.1. NCBI lineage: Eukaryota > Viridiplantae > Streptophyta > Magnoliopsida > Asparagales > Amaryllidaceae > Allium > Allium cepa. Next base: position 72,012,259 of record CM060946.1, on the reverse strand, counting down.
AAGACGAAGCGGTTTTCTGGGCATAGAAAGCCGGGTCGTCACAGTAAACGTTAAATCAAAAACCACAGATCAGTGAGCTTACCTTATCGATCGTCAATCAATCTGTAAGTGTTAATCATACGACGTAATTGAAGAAGACGGTGGATCTGGAATAGCGCTGACTCTGACCTTGTTTGTGTAGTTCATTGAAAAAGACGCTGGGACTGGAATCATTCACGTCAAAGTATCCTGATTGTCGGTGAACATGTTGTCTATGGAATCGCCTGAATCTGGATTTAGGGTTTTTTAGGTTTGGGTAAGTAGGCAGAAGCGATATTGTGAGATTAAAATTTTAGAAGGGTAATTTGGGAAATTCGAAAAGACACGGTCAGTTTTGTGTTGATTGAATTATCATTATTAGTGTGTGTGTAATATAAACACTAGTGCCCACCAGGGCCGGCTGATGGGCTAGGCCCAGTAGGCACATGCTTAGGGCAACCCCCCACATGGGGCAACCACTGCGTAAAAAAAACAAAAAAAGAAGTTTGCTAAAACCATAAATCCAATTGTTTTATAATTCCTCTCCACCTTCAAGAAGCCGTGATGCCATTGCATTTAATTACCGCATCCCTTGGTCATGACCGTCAACCACATCAGTCACCCATCGATAGTTCCGATTTACCATTCATTAGTGCTTTTTTTTGCTGCTAATTATGCAGTCATTTCCCTCTTCTCGCCTTTTGCAAATAGTTTTGTCGACATATTGTTTGAGAGATTAGATAATGCAAGCAAGTTGTTCTTTTAGATTTGATACATGTGTACAGGGTTTAGGTTTGGTTATCTTTTGCTTGTTTTCTACTACTGGAAATAATGTAGACAAGTCGTTCGTTTTAAGTCAACTATAGCTTATCAGTTATTTCAACTCAAGCTAGGTCTTTATCAATTAATGTTGTATATACATATAGGTGGCATAAGCAAAACTTCTGATGTTGATTATTATATGTCATTTACTCTCTAAAATAATTAGTTTTGGTTATGTTTACTCATTATGAGCTTAATGATTTCTAAAATGGTTCGTATCTTTTATACGTTCAATCATCCATCGTATTTTATGCGATTTGCTACAAATTGAATAAAAGATTTGTAATTATGATTATATGAAAGGATGAATTAATTATCACACATTTTGCATCTAAATGGAGTCTTAAACAAAAATGTTTTTTGATTCAGTTACTTTGTCAATGAAACAACAATATCTATATGTTGAGGCATTCATCTTTATCATTATTATTGGAATAATCATGTTGTTTTAGAAAACATCCTCTTGATTTGTGGCTTGTTTGTGATGTAAAAATACATTCATCTTTAAAGGAGAAGTGGTTATTGACATACTAATATCTACCAATACATCATAGTTTTACATATTTTTATATATTATGTATTCCGAGTGTATTTTTTTAAGCATGTGAGCTTATAAAAAAAATTGGTTCCGTGTTGGAAAGGGCAACCAAATTATTTTTTTTGCCTTAGGCAACCTAAAAGTAAGAGCCGGCCCTGGTGCCCACATATATGTGATGGTTCGTAGGCGGAAGGTGTGCAATATCGAATCTTTCCTTTTTCCAAAAAAGTAAAGCACTCCTAGGAATCAAACTTCGCACACTTCCACAACTTATTCAACCTTCACCAATGAGCTACAACTTCTTTGAGCAAAAACCTCTAGAGCATGAGTGTTCATTGATGCTGACATGGAAAAACACCATTTTTCTCCGCAACTGTTCTTTTATTGAAGTGAAGAAGAGTTTGATTCATCTATCTGTAAAAACACCAAAAATAACCGAGGTAACCTTTATATATAAACAATAAAGATAAAATTTGAGCATAAGAATAAACATTTTAATGTGTTAATCACATACACACACGTCCATGTGCAAAAAACTATTGTAAAGCAAAACTTCTAAGGTAAAATATAATATGATAACTAGTCAAGTCATCGAGCTATTAATCTCTAAACTGTTTTTCATGCTTAATTACATTCTGTTGTCTTTTTTAGCCTACTAAGAATGGCCTCTACTATCTAAAAAATAAGCTCTCAGGTCTGGTGTTATCATTCTCTTAGAGTATTCGGTAATCCATACTCATTCAAATATGACCTTTAAGATTAGAAAATCCGTACCCTTATGTCAACAGGGTGAGTACTAGTCAATGGGAGCATATATGATAATATTACATACACATAAATAAAGCAATTAATAAACAAAGTATCAAAGCATCATCTTGACCGGTGTAATGACCTTTACAGCACAATATGCAGCGAAAATATAATTATGGTATAGAAACAATCTTATTTTACGGCAAAATTGAATAAATGTAAAATTTCAACAATTTTGAACAAGTTATATAGTTTTTTGAAACTACAAGCTTATTTGTGGATAACTTCTGATATTAGATGAATTAGTAACCCATCTTCATCTCAAATTAAGAATAATGTCATTTCTCATTTTGTGATGATTTGGCAACCGATATGAAATCCCACAACAAACGAGAGAAAACATCAATAGATTTCATTGATAAACTACTAAAGATGACACAACTGTAACGAAAAGTAAAGTCCTTCATGCCTAGAGGTAGAGTGAAGTCGAAATTAGGTGTGATGAATCCATATACTTATTTATGTTCTCCTGCCCCTAAGAAAGAAGCCAATATTTTGGAAGATGACTTAATGATATTTGAAGGAAAATTCTTTATCATTACTAGGTGGAGTTCGTGTGTTTATATTGCCGAGAATAAGTCAAATTTTTTCCCATATGGATTATAAGAAAATGAGATAAATCACAGTAATGAATACAACAAGGTATATACGAGACTTATATGGATTACTACATCTCAGCCATTCATTCATCATCCAACCGTTCATATTCATTCTCTGTTTACAAAAGAGTATAATGGACACAGGCTGACTCTACTGAAGCCCATTTACAAGTTATATCATTTTGTATAAATACAGCAAGTGTTATGTAACTGTTTGATATCTGATTATCAACTTTCCTTTGCAATCAGTAAAATCTTTCTTCATTTTCATCTTTAATTCAAAATCTTTTATGGTATCAGAGCATGTTATTTGCTTAACAGCATTGTGCCTTGCCATAATCTCATCAGAATTGATCTCATCAAGTGAGAATCGGCTGCACTTCTGAATCTCATCAGATCTTTGATCATCATCTGAGATTCAAGAATTTATCACAGTCTTATCATTTGATAACTGTGCCGTGCCAAGCTAGGAGGTGTCATAGATTCATCACCCACCACCCAACTGGCTGCATCAGTTGATCATCAAAGAATTCGATCAGTGACAACATTACCTGATCTGCATCAGACAAAGGCGAATCAAAGAAATCTATTCATCATTTACACCAGTATATCCTATATATCATTAGAAAAAGTCTGTTCTTGATTCTTGATTTGACTTTATCATCATGGTGATGAGAATGCTACTGCATCATCAACTTCAGCACCAAGAATCACTCAGACTCAATCCAACATTACCCAAGATCTCATGAATTCCATCATCAAGCCACAAAGTCAAGTATTCACTGTCCAGTTGGAGGAATCAAATTACTTGCTGTGGAAATTCCAAATGGAAACTGCCATCAGAGGCTATGGAATTGAAGATTATATTCTTGGAACCATAAGTGTTCCACCCAAATTCACTGCAGATCAAGATGGGAAACTTATAATTAATAAAGATTATACAGCACACCAAAAGCAAGACAGCTTGATCACTCATGGTTAATATCCTCAATCAGTGCAAATCTATTGCCACAAATTGTTGGATGCAAAACAACATATGAAATATGGCATACTATTGAACAAGTGTTCAGTTCTCAATCAGCTGCAAGAATCATGCAGTATAAAAGACAACTGCATCATTTAAAGAAGGATAATCTAAGCATGAGAGAGTATCTAGCAAAAGCTAAAACAATATGTGATCAACTTGCTTCTACTGGGCACAAAGTATCTGACACTGAACAAGTCTTATCCATATTAAATGATCTTGATGAAGAATACGAGTCAGTGGTGGCAGTAATATCTTCCAATGAAGTATTACCATCACTAAAATATGTTCATTCAATACTACTCTCACATGACGGTAGATTGGAACAAAAGAAATTAACCAACTTAGATTGCTCAATCAATCATGTTGCTAACAGCAGAAACAAGAATCAAGAAAGCAACAATGCAGCAAGAAATCAACATAACAGCAATCAAAGAGGCAGTCAATACAATAGCTATAGAGGCAGAGGAGGCAGGCAGAATTACAACAACAGACCAAGATGCCAAATATGTGGAAAGTATGGACACACAGCAAACAAATGTTATTTCAGATTTGATGCAAACTTCACTCCAACTCAACAAAGCAGTAATGATTCAAGAGCTTCAAATCCTAGTGCAAACATGATTAATGCTCAACCAGAAGTCAAAACTGAACAAAAGAATGATGAAAGAGCCAAAATTGAAGACATACATGACAATAGTTGGTATCCTGACTCAGGGGCCACTAATCATGTAACAAATGATCTGAGAAAATTAAATCTTGGCAATAGGGAATACAAAGGTACACAATTACTGTATTTAGGAAATGGTAAATCTATTCAGATCTCTCATACTGGTAATGCAAGCTTAAGAGGTATAAGACAACTTTACCTCAACAATTTACTAAGAGTCCCACTTATCAAAAAGAATTTAATGAGTGTATCACAGTTTTCCAAAGATAATAATGTCTATTTTGAGTTTTATCCAAATCATTGCTTTGTAAAAGATATACTAACAAGGGAAACTCTCTTGCAAGGTAAAGAACATAAAGGATTATACAAATTTGATGTTGCAAATTCAAGAAATGGTGATCATAAGGAAAATTGGTGTCATCTTTCAGAATTAAAAACTGATGATAGTAAGAAATTTTTTAATACTTGGCACTGTAAACTGGGTCACCCCAGTATAAAAATTCTAAGACATGTTGTAAACAACTACAGTGACATATCTATTAATGAAATTCCAGTTTCTTATAATTGTACATTCTGTCAAGTGGGCAAAAGTCATAAGCTTGCATTTCCAGACTTTGAGACTGTCTATCATAAACCATTAGAATTGATTGCCACTGATCTATGGAGTCCAGCCCCAATATGTAGTGATTATGGTTATAGATATTATATTTCATTTATTGATGCATATTCCAGACATGTGTGGATATATTTCTTAAAAGCAAAATCTAAAACTAACAATGCAGTAATGCAGTTTGTGGCAAATGCAGAAAGACAAACAGGCTGTCAGGTAAAGATTATTCAAACAGATGGTGGAAAAGAGTTTCTACCACTGAAAGATTACTTTCAAAGAAAAGGAATCACACAAAGAACTACATGTCCCTATACCTCTAAACAGAATGGTCTTATAGAAAGAAAACATAGGCATATTGTAGAAACTGGCTTGACTTTGTTGGCTCAGGCATCATTACCATTAAAATTTTGGCCAGATGCCTTATGCACAGCAGTCTATCTGATTAATAGACTACCCACAAAAGTACTAAATTATAAAAATCCATTAGAAGTACTAACTAAAGTCAAGCCAGACTATCAAAACTTAAAAGTATTTGGATGTCTATGTTTTCCTTACTTAAGACCTTACAACAATCACAAGTTAGAATTTAGGTCTCAACCCTGCACATTTTTGGGATATGCACCAAATAAAAAGGGGTTTAAGTGTCTTGATAACAAAGGAGGAATATACATATCAAGACATATAATTTTTAATGAACAAGAATTTCCATTTAGTAATAAAGAAATCAAGACATCTGACAAAATTTATAATGCTAGATACTCATTACCTCCAATAACCCTTTTCTCTGAAGAATTAGCCTCTGACTGCACTACTGACAATGAGGAAAGAGACAATTCAAGCACTAATCTCTTTAAGTCAGCAAGTGAAACAGGGCAAGAGCAAGGCAACATTTCAGAAAGATCATGTGATTCTCCTCTACCCAACATCAGTCAACAGTCTGACACATGTCAAATATTAAGTGATACTGTATCACTCAATACTCAACAAGGTGTTACTGAAGACAGCAATGGACAATCTGCTCAACCTGTAAACACTGGACATCACATGATAACTAGGGCCAAGAGTGGCATATTTAAACCAAAAATCTATAGTGTTATGTCAGATTGCACTGAGCCAAGTACTTATCAACAAGCAGTACAAGACACTAAATGGAGAACAACCATGAAGGAGGAGTACAATGCATTAATGAAGAACAAAACTTGGGATCTTGTACTCCTACCAACACACAAAAACATAATTGGCTGCAAGTGGACATACAGAATAAAAAGAAAACCAAATGGTTCAGTTCTTAAGTACAAAGCAAGACTAGTGGCAAAAGGGTATTCGCAACACAATGGGTTTGATTTCAATGAAACCTTTTCTCCTGTTGTAAAACCCTCAACCATTAGGATTATCTTAACTATTGCTTTACATAAGAACTGGACAATCAGACAATTAGATGTTAATAATGCTTTTCTTAATGGTATCTTGCAGGAGGAGGTGTACATGGAACAGCCACATGGGTTCATTGAAAAAGGCAATGAAAATCTTGTATGCAGACTAAATAAAGCTACCTATGGACTCAAGCGAGCACCAAGAGTGTGGTTTGAAAAGCTAAAATCAACTCTTGCCAAACTTGGATACAACTCAACAAAATCAGAAAACTCACTATTCCTTAAATTTTCAAATAATAGTATTATATATGTACTGATTTATGTTGATGATTTTATTATCACAGATAATAACAAGTCAGAAATCGAGAAAACTGTACAATTTCTACATAGGGAATTTACAATCAAAGATCTAGGAGACTTGAACTATTTTCTTGGAATTGAAGTCAAAAGACTACCAAACAATGAAATCCAATTAAGTCAAAAGAAGTATATCACAGAAATTTTAGGAAAAGCCAACATGAATGAAGCAAATCCATTGCCTACACCCATGACAAGCAACTTACATCTATCACTACACAGAGGTGAATCCATATCTAATGATAAGCAGTATAGAAGCATAGTTGGTGCACTACAGTATGCCACTATAACAAGACCAGATATCTCATTCAGTGTGAACAAAGTCAGTCAGTTTATGCAGAAACCATTAGATGAACACTAGAGAGCAGTGAAACGTATTCTAAGATATCTTAGAGGTACTCTGGATCAAGGTCTAATCATGCAATCAAGAAAATCACTGAATATTAATGCATATGCAGACTCAGATTGGGTCACTGACTATGATAACAGAAAGTCCAGGTTACTGCATTTTTCTAGGAAAAAATCCAGTGTCTTGGTGTGCCAGAAAACAATCAACAGTGTCTAGATCAAGTACTGAAGCTGAGTACAGAAGTATTGCTAGCACAGCATCAGAAATTATGTGGATACAATCACTACTCAGTGAATTACAAGTTAATACCAACAGCAAAGCAATGATCTAGTTTGACAACATTAGTGCAATATCACTTACAGTCAACCCTATTCTACATTCTAGAACCAAACACATGGAACTCGATCTCTATTTTATAAGGGAACAAGTGATGAAAGACAAAATTAGAGTGAGTTACATACCTTCAACTTACCAAAAGGCCGATGTTTTCACAAAACCCCTTTCTCGTCAGAGTTTCACAAAATTCAGAAGGGAGTTAAATGTTGACATCGCCGACATCAATCAAAAATCTCAAGTTCCAGTATACATACCAGAAATAGTTCAAGAGCTTAATGAAGACGAGCGACTCAGAAAAAATTCATCTTGAAGTCATTCTAAGAAGACTTTCTCCTTTCTCTTTGCTCAAGTCGCAGTCTTTAACCCATCTGGTGATAAATAGGGGAAGAGAAAGACTATTATTACTGAGATCATCCTCAATTTTTCAAAGATAACTCATATATCTCACAAAGAAAACATATCTCATTCTCTCAAGCAAACCCTAGCCGACATTAGATTTGAGGGGGAGTATGAGAAAATGAGATAAATCACAGTAATGAATACATCAAGGTATATACGAGACTTATATGGATTACTACATCTCAGCCATTCATTCATCATCCAACCGTTCGTATTCATTCTCTGTTTACAAAAGAGTATAATGGACACGGGCCGACTCTGCTGAAGCCCATTTACAAGTTATATCATTTTGTATAAATACAGCAAGTGTTATGTAACTGTTTGATATCTGATTATCAACTTTCTTTTGCAATCAGTAAAAGCTTTCTTCATTTTCATCTTTAATTCAAAATCTTTTATGGATCTACCTGTCCAATATCCCATCTGTCTTCCAATCCCTTCAAGGAAGCAGTTGGTTGGTAAACCACACAGAAGAATATATATATATATATATATCACCCTAGCCAGGGAACTTCTAACCCGTATTCTTGTTTCAGTAGCTAACACATGATAGCCTACATTGATATTATCAGTGGAAATCTTCTATATGTGCTAGTCATTCGTTTATCGTACATCTTCTGCATTCCCTCCCTTGGATACTTCTCCATTCGCTTTGATTTCAAAGGTTCCCTTCCAAAGCCTCATGTTTGTCAATGAAGAGTGACAGTAGAAAAAAAGGAAATCTCTATAGAAGAAATCATCGAGTTTGAGATAGAGATAGTTAACCAACCAACTGAATATGGTGAGAACTATGTGGTTTGGGGGGATGCACTTATCCTTGCAGGAGCAGGGAGATGGGTTTGCATAATCATAAGATGCTATTAATCAACAGATGGGACAGAGACCTTTTTTACTTAATGGAATCTATGATTTTTGTTCTAGACCATGCTGGATATTTCATGAGGTTATTAACATGTTAGGACTCACAATTAGGGGTGTTTAATTTGTTTATTCATATATTTATCTGGTTTTTAATCTTTTTATGTAGCTGTTGGGAAAATTTTAGCCTTACATCTATTTTTAAGTGATTCATATAGAGTGGATGACAATCTACAAAACAGTTTTTCCTTGGAAAACACAAAGGGTAACGATTTGCATTTTTGGAGTAAACTATGCAAAGAAAATATATTTGGTGTATCAAAATTACCATGTTTAGCTTAAAATTTATACAGATTTAAATTTTAACATTTTTGAATTTTGTTGAGTCGTATGGTCCTTTTAGATAGAGATTTTCAATATTTACAATTTTTATAATGAGTCTAATTAGAGGTTAAATCTTGCTCCAAATGAATATTTCCTCAAAAAGGTCATAATAGTGATTTGACCTAGTAGTTTAAAAATGATAATAGTTCTTAGTTTCAACCATAGTAGGTAGGCTTTGAAAGATTTTATAGTTTACCCCCAAAACCCCAAAACTAATGGTCTGATGTCGTGTGATAATCAAAACAATTCATGAATTAAATTATAGTTCTTGCATGTGGTTGGATTTGTGTAAATAAATATATTTTTGTATATGAATATCTACATTTGTGTATAAGCACGTTTGTAAGCATTCATGTAGCCTAGCGACTACCGTGTGCGCTAAGTGGCATGAGAGAATACCAAGTTGATTAATTCCTCGGATGAAGCTTGGTATGTAATTTGTAAAGTAAAAGTGTGTTTATGCACATGTGTGTGTATAAATATGCATAAGTAGGTGTACCGACACATGCGTAAGCATTATATGAGACAAAAAGGCCGATGAGTACATTTAGGCATGTTAGAGGAGGACGAGACAAAAGAATTGCCCGTGGAATTCTACATGAAAAAAGAGTGGGATTCATATTGAAATAAATTTTCGATTACGTACGAAACCACTTCTAAAATATTAACCAATGGACTCCGAAAGAGGCCTGAAGTGATGAAGGCAATAGAGGAGCTAGGGACTTATTGAGTGAAGCATTGGAAGAAATAGAGCATTAAACATAGATCAATTGAGCATGAAAGCTCACTGCGCAGGCTCACTACCTGGGAGCATGCTACTACTAGTCCATCGATGGGACTTGTTACAGGAAATTTTGGCTCGGGTAGAAAGCAATAGTAGGGGATTTCCATTTAACTACAGGCATGGTTCAGCATGAGGCTTTGACATGACTTTGGGGACATTTTGGGCTACTTGGGAAGGTGTAATGCAAGGCAATGGACAATGCGAGTCCGTACCTCTTGGTTTCAACCTTCAGAAAAATATGTTTTGATGAACAATATTGGTCTTATATTAGTGACCATACAAATGGATAGACGATGATAAGGTATCAATTTTCATTCGTGATATGCTTATATAATTATATGATGTAACGTTATATATATAAACACACACATGGTATCGACATTCCTTTATGGCTTTAGTAGCACATTATACGGGACACGCCTGCCAGTCTCTTTTGAACGAGCATAACACGAATTAGTTGAGAAATCCATGGATAACTAGGAAGAGGGAGTGTAGGATCGATTTCACCCTAGAGGGGGGGGGGCTGAATAGGGTGATACTGTGAATTATAAAAATTTAATGCGCAAGTTTATAAAATATTTTCAATACAGATTTCAGCAGAATAATAGCAGCACAGATAATGGCAGAATAGTAAATGCAGAAAATAGAACACACAGATTAACCCAGCTTCGGCAAAACCCTACCTACGTGCTGCACTCAAGGTTTCTATTAGAAATTAGATAGTTACATGCTTACACACGTAAATTTGCGACACCCGCTATCGACTAACCTAACTCTACGCTTAAAACCCGGCCACAACTCAGCCATTGAGTTGCGAATTCTTGAATTACACCACCGTAGCTTGTCCCCTAGTCACACGACTAGAAAATTCAAATGTTTAAAAGTAAATTAAAAAATTAAAAGCAATTTAAAACAATAAACCCTAATTTATATACTAAGCCCAAATATAGAAGAAACCGGCCTAAGTTAAAAATTAGAAGTGAATTCCCCTTTTTATTATATCAGCCTATTTTCTTTTGAAAAGGACTACTTGTTCTCTTTCGTCCCGTCTTAGACTAAATTAGGGTTTTTAAATTCGAAAGCGCTGAAATTGTTGATCGATCAAGTGATGTTCTGGCGAGTGTTTTGATGATCGATTGTACCTTCAAATTTGCATACGGCTGCTTCGACAATCGAATTCAAAAAAGGCTTCGGTATGTAATTTTTGCTCTTTTGCTTTTTCTGGTTGAATGTTTGAACTCGATCATTGATTCGAGTTGAATGATTATTCTTTGTTTAGCTCGAACTCGAATACCTTTTGCCGATGATGTTTTAGGGCTTATCTAGGAATCAAATTCCTTATTTTTCGTTCGTATATTTCATATGAATTCGTTTGATGATTTTTCTTAGCCACTTGATTCTGTTTGAATGCTAATAATTTTTCTGACTTGTTCAAATTTGTATATTTCATTTACTTGGTTGTCACGGCTTTGATTTTGAGCTGTACCATTCCTTGACAACCACAACTTTGAATCGTTTGGACTTTTGACCTTCGTTTGGAATTTCTGTTGGTAAATGGTTTCTTGATTTTGCATTATTCAAACTTGCTATCACCTTTGATTCTCTGATACTTGGTTGTTTTCGGTCACTTGATGCTGCTATGTGAATTTCTTGCTTGACTCTGACTTGTTCACTAGTTCACGGCTTTGACTTGAATTTTGATATGAAACTGACTTCGGCTTTGATAGAACTGATGCTAGAGTACACACATTTGCTTTGAAACTGTTGTGGCTTTTTCATTGTGTTTTACCTGCATCACTTCATCCTGTCACTTTTGAAGCTTGATTCTCTGGTCTCTGACTTCATTGTTGTTTGGATTAGCTTGTGTACTTCACTGGTATATGTGCATTGACTTGAGTTGTTGCTTTATATGCGGTAAGTGATCATGTAGCTTGTCTGCACTTTGATATGCACTATATAAATTCCACTTTGATATGCACTATATAAATTCCAGTGTGCCTTTATACATGACTTGTATACTTTGTTCATCCTGTCACTTGTTGTTGCATACACTTGTTTTCCCTGTCCACTACTCGACTCGAAGTCTGGTTGCTTCATGTTGTATTGTAAATGTCTACATGTTGCCTTGTTCATCTACTTGTATTTGCATGCTTGGAGTTGCCTTTGGTCATCATTTGATATATTTGTTCATCATGTAGTTCACTGTATTGGGTTTTGTTGCATCATTGTTGTCATTTGTTGCAGTTTGTTGTGACCAGACTTGAGTCTTGAAAAAAAATCTTCATTGCACTTCAGTAAAACTGCCTCTGGTAATTGGTGGTTGTTTTGCATTGCTTTGGCTTCGTCATTGCCTGACCATATGCATGCTTCGAGGCAGTTTGCATTTGCTTTTATGTTGCAGTGTCTACATTTTGCATTATGTAGTCTTCACTTCTGAACTTCATGTGTAGTTGTTGTCTACATTCATGCCTTGGTTCTGGTTATGTTCACACTGCTGCGTTGACTTGAAACTGATGTATATTGAAATATTGTAGATTTGCGCGTGTTAGTCTTGAATTTTTGTAGTCTGGTGTATATGCACACATCTCTGTTGTTCACTAGCTTGGTCTGGTGCAGTTTCATTGTGTGTTAGGCAATTTTCAAATGTACTGCTGTGTGCATGTCGACATTGAATTTTGGTCGAGGCTTGATTTATGTGTCTTGACCATTTCATTTGGATTTGCACCTGTGTTGAATCCAACTTATAGCTCGGATTTGACCTTGTGCTCATGTCATGACTTTATTTGTATTGCATTTGAGTTGAATCTGGCTTTTCATTTAGGTTTGACCAGTGCTCACATGTCTCTGTAATTTTACAAGTGTATATACCGGTGTGCACAGTCTTGTGGCATGTACAGTGATACACTGCATGTCACAAGCTATTCGTGTATGATGAATTCAAAATTAAATGATGATGAACAACCCAAATAACCGAGGAAAATAATATTTTCAAAATACATTTTAATTTAAATTACAAAAATATTTTCTTTTCAGTTTTATTGCGTCAGTGTGTATTTTTGAAAATAGCTTAGATGCTGGATTCATTCTGGACTGGAGTTGAAGATAAATACGAGTAAATGAGCAATATGTAGTGAGGACATTTGTAAATGAAAAATTGTGATATGATTGAAATTGTAATGTAAATTGTAATGTAATTGAAATTTGTATCTATATATAGTGAGAGCTCAAATTTGTACTACTCAAAATTGTAATAAATATTTGTTTGAATAAAATATCTATTTGAGTTTAAATACTGTGTTATTTATTTTATTCAGCAAATATTTATTTAATTATGTGAAAAATAAAATAGTACATTAACAAATACATTTAAATGAATATATATATATATATATACTTATTATCATCAAACAAAAATATACTGGCATATTCAACAATCTCCTCCTTTTGATCATAACAAACATATATTTAAGATTTTGAAAATATTAAATGTATTTGATCATTGATAGACTCTATTTGCTCCCCCTGTTTAAATGCTCACTCTCTACACAAAGCTCCCCCTTCATATATGCATGAAAATAAATAAAAACATTCAAATGAGCCTAGATGCATATAGAGAATAAATTATTTGACCATTATTTGCTTTTATTTAACAAAATCTTAACTTTTCTCTCCCCCTTTTGTGATCAGCAAAAGAGTAATAGTGTTAGAAAAATAGAGATAAAGTGATAGACATTAATACGACATTAAAACTCAATTAAATATAAATATTAAATTTCAATAAAAAATCAAACAAAAATCATAAATACACTGTTTGACGCATATTCCACTTTAGAATGATAGGGATGATATCATCATATAAAACCATATAGTTGTGTCTATTTGTGGTATATTTATATCGGGAATTTGAATATCTACTAACCATGCATAACCGTTAGGACTTTTAAATGAGATTAGTAGTATTCCAATTTTATTTTAAAAAATGAATTCAAGTATTTTCTAACCACCCATAAACGCGAGGACTTTTAAATGGGATTAGAACCAACTTGTCTATTTAATCAATCAATTTTGATTGTGTTCCATACATGCATAACCATGAGGACTTCTAAATGAGCATGGAAGCACATAATCAAAAATTCCAAGTAATTCACCCATGCATAACAATGAGGACATTTAAATGAGAGTGAATACTTTGGATCTTTTTTTAAAAAAAAAAATGAAAACGAATGATTTCCTGTTTAAAATACTATATATTGTCAAACTATATTGAATTTTGATAAGTGATGGTCGTTAGAAATATGATACAAATAAAGATGGTCATGGAATTTTTACCAACAAAAAGTTTTTATAACTCTTGTTTAAATTTCTAAAGAAATTTACTAAATATACCGTCTCAAGTTATAATATATGATTAATATCAACCCTCGTCACTTTTTCAATCACTATTTATCTTTTCGATAATTAGTAGGGAGTCAGATTAGTCAGTGTAATCATTTAAGATCAAATCCAAAAATAATTATAAAATCAAATATTTTAAGATGACTAATCTGAAACAAGGTCAATAATTTATAAGAAAAATGTCTGCTGTTTGAAAATTATTTGATGTGAAAAAATATGCAGATATTTTCTTTGAAAAATGATGCAGTTACTAAATGTCTCAACATAAATCACGTTCCACTAGTAATTTTTCTATCAACTAGATTACCACTGTAATCTGCATCTGGATTTCTTTTCACTCAATTTTTATTAGTTGAATGTTATAGACCAGATCGTGAAGTGTGCAAAAAAATATCTCCAAATCATTTTTAACAACTTTTTAAATGAAATTATCTTGAATTTGAATTGAAGCCGTGTAAATAATCAAATAGTGACCATAGTGTCAAATAAGATAAACAAATATATCCACTTGTATCATGAGTAATCAGCAATTAATGACATACCATCATTTGTCCAAACACATCTATAAGAACTAATTCAAAGTCTCTAGAATTCTCGGCATAACAAAAAATATAATTGGCCAAAAATATTTGAAAAGGTCAAAATCATTATCAACATTCATTTCATTACCACATTATTGGCTGATTTAAATCAGATTACGGTGCAGATTATCAAATTTAATATATCATTCAAAACAAGTATACCATTACCTGTTTTACCTTTACGATAATTTTTCGTTGTAGCCTATTTTGATTTGTCACCTTTATACTAGGCTAATGAACTTTGATTTGTAGCCCGTTGTGTGTCTAGAACAGCCAGATCCCAGATAACACTGTTGTTATTCCTTAGCCTGCCACTATACCTATACGGGAAAAAAAATTTGTGACCTATTTGTTTTTATAGGTCCATTGTTGTTAGTGGCAAATAATTTTGAAAAATATATTTGTGGAGACCCAAAATAATTTATAAATGTTCCTTTTGGCACCCAGATTTGTTCGACTTTCAGATATTTTATATTTGTGCCTTTTGGAACCCAAATTGGAATGGTTTTCACTTGTTTGGGTCTATGCCAACAAATATTTTGATTGTGTCCAAATTTTCTAGAAATCGTGCACATGGGATTGACCTATTTAATTTCACCTCTATCACGTTCTGATTGATTATATCCAAGTCCTTTTCTATCTGTATCAACAGTTTGTTTTCCGAATAGCATATTCAACGATTTTTCACTTTTGGAAAATTTTCCTAAAGTAGTTGACAGTTGTTGGACTTGTGTTTTTAGTGATTCATTTCATTTAATAATTTTGTGTACTTTTTAATAGAATTTTCTCTTTTAGTATTTTCACTCTTTTTCAAAATCAGAATTTCATTTTCAAGCGATTTAATTTTAATTTTTGATATTTTAATCTCTTCTTCGAGTAATGGACACTTTTCATACTTAGGGCTCCTAGTTTGATAGTTTTTAACTAATTGATTAAGCTGTTTATATGATTCTATCAAACTATCTCTTTGTGACTCAATTTTAGGATATTTCTCCCTAAATTGCTCAAAACAGCCATTTACTTCGTGAAAATATATAAGTAGTTCTAAATGAGTGAGTTTTGATACCTCGCTTGGCTCATCATCATCGCTATCAGTTATATCACCTCGAAGACACATATCTGCTTTCTCACTCTCACTGCTAATGCTTTTATAGTCATCATCGCTTTCATTCCACATGGCTGCAAAACTTCTCCTTTTTGATTTCTTTTCTTTATCGTGTCGATTTCGAGGACAATTGGGCTTAATGTGCCGGGTTTGTTGCACTTGTGATAGATGATCTCCCGTTCTTCTGGGTTGTCTAGTGCTTTGAATATCCAGATTTTCAATTTTTGAGCTGGATTTCTATATTTGCGGTTCCACTTTTTGAATCTCTTCATTAGTAGCGCCAACTCAGCTGCTCCATCATCATCATCCTCATCACTATTGCTTTTTATCAATCCTGTTAAGCATGTTTCTATGTCGATTATGGAGGATTTCTCATTACTACTGACTTTTGCACCGTATAATGTATCAAAAGTATTCCAGATTTCTTGTGCACTTTCACAATGAGAGATAACGTAAAAATTATCTTGATTAATATGAGAATATAATACATGCATAGCAAGAGCATTAATCGAGATAATTTTCTAGTCTGTTATATTACACCCATTTTCAATAATATCCCAACATCCAACATAAATAGATTTTAAAATAAAATTCCATTTTCAATTTCCAATTCAATAAATCCGTTCCATCAAAAATAGGAGGGATAATACTAGACCGACCCTCAGCAAAAGTAGCCATTTTAAAAATTCAAATTTGTAAAAAGTTGGTCTTTGAAAAATCGAACTCTTTTAAAAAACAAAAATGGCTTTTGAACCTGGCTCTGATACCACTTTAGGATCGATTTCACCCTGGAGGGGGGGGAATAGGGTGATACTATTAATTGTAAAAATTTGATGCGGAAGTTTATAAAATATTTTCAACACAGATCTCAGTAGAATAATAGCAGTGGTAAATGCAGAAAACAAAACACATAGATTTACCCAGCTTCGGCAAAACCCTGCCTACGTGCTGCCCCCAAGGTTTCTACTAGAAATTAGATAGTCAGATGCTTACAAACATAAACTTGCGACACCCGCTATCGACTAACCTAACTCTACGCTTAAAACCCTGTCACAACTCAGCCATTGAGTTGCGAATTTTCGAACTACATCACCGTAGCTCGTCCCCTGGTCACACGACTAGAAAATACAAATGTTAAAAGTAAATTACAAAATTAAAAGCAATTTAAAACAATAAACCCTAATTTATATACTAAGCCCAAATATAGAAGAAAACGGCCCAAGTTAGAAATTGGGAGCGAATTCCCCTTTTTATTATATTGGCCTGTTTTCTTTTGAAAATGATTGCTCGTTCTCTTTCGTCTTCTCTTCAAATAAATTAGGGTTTCTGAAATTCGAAAGTGCCAACGTTGTTGATCGATCAAGTGACATTCACGTGAGTGTTTTGATGATCGATTGTGTTTTCAAATTTGCATATGGCTACTTCGACGATCGAGTTCAAAAAAGGCTTCGGTATGTAAATTTTGCTCTTCGGCTTTTTCTGGTTGAATGTTTAAACTCGATTGATGATTCGAGTTGAGTGATTATTCTTTGTTTAGATCGAACTCGAACACCTTTTGCCGATGATGTTTTAGGGCTTATATAGGAATTGAATTCCTTATTTTTCATTCATACATTTCATACGAATTCGTCTGGTGATTTTTCTTAGCCACTTGATTTTGTTTGAATGCTAATGATTTTTATGACTTGTTCAAATTCGTATATTTCATTTCCTTGGTTGTCACGGCTTCGTTTTTGAGATGTATCATTCCTTGACAACTAAGGCTTTGAATTGTTTGGACTTTTAACCTTGGTTTGAAATTTCTGTTGATCAACGGTTTCTTGATTTTGCATTGTTCGAAATTGCTATCACTGTCTGATTCTCTGATACTTTGTTGATTTCGGTCACTTGATGCTGCTATGTGAATTTCTTGCTTGACTCTGACTTGTTCATTTTCCCGTGGCTTTGACTTGAATTTTGATATGAAACTAACTTCGGCTTTGATAGAACTGATGCTAGAGTACACGCATTTGCTTTGAAACTGCTGTGGCTTTTTCATTATGTTTTACCTGCATCACTCCATCCTGTCACTTTTGAAGCTTGATTCTCTGGTCTCTGACTTCATTGTTGTTTGGATTAGCTTGCGTACTTCACTGCTATATGTGCACTGACTTGAGTTGTTGCTTTATATGCGGTCAATGATCATGTAGCTTGTCTGCAATTTGATATGCACTATATAAATTCCAATGTGCCTTTATACATAACTTGTATACTTTTTCCATCCTGTCACTTGTAGTTGCATACACTTGTTTACCCTGTCCACTACTCGACTCGAAGTCTGGTTGCTTCATGTTGTATTGTGTATGTCTACATGTTGCCTTGTTCATCTACTTGTATTTTGTATGCTTGGAGTTGCCTCTGGTCATCAAACCACTTGATATATTTGTTCATTATGTAGTTCATAGTATTGGGTTTTGTTGCACCATTGTTGTCACTTTTTTAGTTTGTTATGACCAGACTTGAGTCTTGAAAAAAATCTTCATTGCACTTCAGTAAAACCGCCTTTGGTCATTGGTGGTTGTTTTGCATTGCTTTGGTATGACATAAGAAAGATGGAATGAAATTTAATCATACCGAAAATGTATGAAATTCGAAAATGTATAATCATAGAATAAAATAAAGAAGGTATGAAATTATTATTCACCTTAGGTATGATAAGGAATTTGAGATTTGTTGTTGATTAATCCTTCCTAGCTTTGATCCTTAGCTTTTGATTGTAATCTTCCTCTTTGATAATGGTCGACTCCTTAGGGTTTTTGTGTTTATTTTTGTTTTGAGAAAAAATGAAATGAATAGACAAGAATGAGAATTGTATAACCGTGTATAATGAAGTGGTTACTTTACTAATATGCCCTTATGTACCTTAATTAGCTAATAATCCGATTAGAGCCCATTTACTTTATTAATAAGCACGACCCTATGTATGGTTTATTCTAGTCTCAATCCCCATATCATCATTATTCTATTTAATTTATCTAATTTAATTTCCTGAATAATGTAATCAAAATTAGGGATGTTATAATCATGTTCTTGGTTTGGCCTTGGCAGTATAACAATAAAATCCATTGAAATTTGTTTCCATGTCCAATCTGCTATAGGAAGCGGTTGCAACATACCAGATGGTAGTTGTTGCTTAGTCTTAACTTATTGGCATGTAAGGCACCTTGAAACGAATCTGGCAACATCCTTCTTCATTCCATTCCACCAAAATTGATGCTTTAAATCCATATACATCCTCGTACTTCCAGGATGTATCACGAGCCTTGAATGATGAGCCTCATTCAGAATCTCATTCTTCAATTCTACTTAATTTGGCACACAAAGTCTATTTTGATACCCATATCCCCTATCATTTCCTACCTTCCAATCTGTTAGGTCCTTGTCTCACATTTTCATAAACCAATTCTTTAACTTTCCATTTTGTCCTTAAGGCTTGTATAATTCTACTAACTAAAGTAAACTGAATAGTCATACTACATACAAGGGCCTTTCTTTCACTACTTATTTGGTTACTCATCCTAGGTCTAGCGTTCATTTCTACTAAAGTTTCCCAGCTCTCTATTCCATGATCATCAGGTTAGAAGTTGTTCCATATGACCTTCAACTTAGTGCATCTGCTACCACATTGGCTTTCTAAAATGATAATGTATTGTGAAGTCATAGTCCTTCAAAAACTCCATCAATCTTCGTTGTCTCATATTAAGTTCCTTTTGAGAGAATAAATATTTTAAACTCTTATAGTCAAAATGCATATCAAATTATTCGCTGTAAAGATAGTGTCTCTGTATGTTAATGAAAAATTATTGCCGCCAACTCCAACTCATGAGTTGGATAATTTACTTCATGCTTCTTTAATTGTTGAGAGGCATAAATATTAATGTTATCTTCTTGTATCAATAAACTTCCTAATCCCAGACCATATGCATCATAATATATTTTGTATTTTTCTCCACTCCTTGGTAATGTTAGAACCGGTGCTTTAGTTAACTTTCTTTTTAGTGTCTGAAAAGTCACATCAGATTTCTCATTCCATACAATTTTTTTGTCCTTCTATGTTAACTTACTTATTGGAGCTACTAATTTTGAAAAGTTGTAAATAAATCTTCTATATTAACCAGCTAGTCTAAGAAAACTTCGAATCTCCAAAGGTGTTCTTGGAGGACTCTATTTCAAAATTGCTTCAACTTTTGATGGGTCTACTCCTATCCCATCTTTTGAAATAACATGCCTAAGAAATTTTACTTCATCTAACCAAAACTCACACTTACTTAACTTGGCATAAAATTGGTGTTCCTTCAATATTTGCAGTGTTATACGCAAATATTTCTCTTGCTCTTTTCTTGATTTAGAGTAAATTAAGATGTCATTAATAAATCTATGACAAACCAATCGAGGTATGGATGGAACACATGATTCATAAGGTCCATGAAAATGGCCGGCGCGTTAGTTAGTCCAAAAGGCATGACCAAAAATTCGTAATGCGCATGCCGTGTTTGGAAAACTATCTTTGGAATGTCTTCTTCCTTTATTCTTAACCATGCTAGCTAGATCTCAAACCTATCTTTGGAACGTCTTCTTCCTTTATCCTTAACTGTGATAACCTGATCTTGGACCTATCTTTGAGAATATGGTAGCTCCTTGGAATTGATTAAATATATCATCAATGTAAGGAAATGGATACTTATTCTTAATTTTACCCTTATTAAGTTCTTGATAGTCAATACATAATCGTAGGTTGCGTTATGCATCTTTACTAAAACACTTGGAGCTCCCCATGGTGATTTACTTACTTCAATAAATCCTTGATCCTCTAACACTTGAATTTGCTTCTTTAATTCTTGATTCTCTAGTGGAGCCATACTATAAGTTGTCTTTGCTATTGGATTTGTACCAGGGACCAATTCGATACAAAAATCAATTTCTCATTTTGGTGGTAATCCTGGTATGTCCCTTAATACTTCTTCAAATTCACTTACTACTTTGATTTGTTCTAGTTGTTGGCCTTCATCTTTAATGAATATGTGTGCTAGGTATCCAGATGTGAGTGGATTTCCAAACTTATTACACATATATATGAATGTCTCATGTCCCTGAATGGAAAAGGTTATAGTCATGTGATGACAATCTATTTTGACATAATGTTTGTAAATCCAATCCATATCAAGAATGAGATCAAAACAGATCACTGGGAAAAGAAACAAATCCGCAGGAATTTCCCTATCTTCAATATAAAGAGGACAATTTCTACATGTACTTCTTTGTTAAGTTTATCCTTCTACTAAGTTATCTATTAGGGTATTTGATGGTTACTCAATTGTTAATCCTAACTTAGTATTGAATGCTACAAATATTAAGGAATGTGCGGAACCCAGATCGAATAAGAATTTGGCTTGAAAATCAAAAAGAAATAAGGTACCTTTCACACGTGGCTGTTCAAAAACTGCATATACTCTAGCTTGATTTCCCGATGTCGTTTTATTTTCCTTTTTTGGCTTTTGACATTCCCTGTCCATGCGTTTAGGTTCATTGCAATTGTAGCATATAATATGTTTTCTGTCCTTAGGACAATTAGCAGCAATATGACCTTTTTCGTTACGATTGTTTTGTTTTGACCCTCTCCTTGTTATGTTCCTTCTTTCTTCTCTTTCTCATTGTATTGTAACTTCTTCCCATTGAATTTCTTTTGATTACTGAAGTTCCCTTGGTTATTATGATTTCTCTAATTCGAAAGACTCCATTCTTGCTAAAGGTGAATATTGTCTTCTTTGAGGTTGTTGAATATGCTAGTATATGATTTTTGTTTGATGATAATAAACACACACACACACACACACACACACACACATATATATATATATATATATATTCATTTTAATGTATTTGTTTATTGTACTATTTTATTATCACATAATTAAATAAAAATTTACTGAATAAAATAAATAACACAGAATTTAAATTCAAACAAATATTTTATTCAAATAAATATTTTATTACAATTTTGAATAGTAAAAATTTGTGCTATTACTATATATACAAAATTTCAATTACAATAAAGTTCAATTTACCCAAATTTCCTCACTACACATCGCTCATTCACTCGTATTTATCTTCAACTCTACTCCAGATTGAATCCAGCATCGGAGCGATCTATAAAATAAACACCAAGCAATGAAATTGAAAAAGAAATATTTTTGCAGTATAAAATAAAATGTGTTTTGAAAATATTATTTGCCTCGGTTATTTGGGTTGTTCGTCATCATTTATTTTGAATTCATTATACACGAACAGCTTGTGACGTGCACAGTGTATCACTGTACATGCCACAAGGTCGTGCATACCGATATGCACTTGACAAAACTGCAGGGACAGGTGAGCACAGGGTCAAACCCAACTAAAAGCCTAGTTCAGCTCAAGTGCAATACAAATAAAGCCACGACATGAGAGCAAGGTCAAACCCGAGGCAAAGCTAGGTTGAACTCAGGTGCAATGCAAATTCATCACTGAATTATGTAGTAAGATCAGTTTCCAAATTCAGTCCAGAAACAAGAACAGGCACATGCACCAGTGAAATAAAGAACATACCCAACATTTTAGAAAGACTACAAAGAAACCAAGGCCAAGACCAACTTGAAGATACTATAAGTTCAAACCAGTACAATGGCGATGTTCAAAACAACACCAAAACTGGAAACAACTCAATACAAACATCTAGCATGAACCAAATAAAGCAGTGAACATGCTACAACCAAAGATACAATAATCTAGACACCAAACAAATGAACACAAGCATACATATATACATAAGTAACATCATGTATACATATACAGTGATAATATGGTTGCAGTGAAGACAGCATCTCGAATGAGCAAGTGCAGACTCAGAGATCAACTAGACAAAAGGCACACTGGAATATACAGTGCAATAAAGTGCACAGTGCAGACTAATGAACTGGCTTGAAGACCCGATACAAGAGATATCAAGTGAAGCGCAGTCAAGTGCAAATGCAAACTGGCTCGAGGCAATAACCCACAACCATATGCAAGCAATCAAGCAGTCTCAACAACAAAGGCTACAAATTTAAACCAGTTAACATAACATGAATGAAAAGCTCCACAAAAAACCAGACCATATGATACATGACTCGAGAACAAGACCACATACAACATCATATAAAACAAGCTATTGGACATAGGATTTCAAACCAGCAGTGATAGTATTCAAGTCATAGAGCAAAGAATTATTCGAAATTGAACCGAACAATGCATATTGAAGCACACGGCAGTGGATAGTGCAATGCGGACTACAAGACCAAGGATTAAACAACAATTGCAGTGACATACCAGATTTCATTCCAAGAAAACAGTTATAACGAGAAGCAGTTTACAGTCTTACAGGAATCAAGGTAGAAGTTTCACACCATAGTCAAAGGCAGGAGATAGTGAAAAAGTCAAAGTAAAATTCTCATTTCAAAATATCATCACAAAATCAAAGTGCCGAAGTCACAAAGTAACAAATTCGTATATTCACGATGCCGAAGTCAAACTAGAAATTCATGGAGCAAGTTAAAATTTGTTAAGCCATGATAACCAAGTAAACACAAAATATACGATTTTCAACAAATCAGTACAAATCACCAGCATTCAATCAAAAATCAGTGGCGGAGAAAAATTAATTGATGAATTCAAGTAAATATATTCGAATGATAATTTAGGGTTTTCAACCTTATAAAATGCGTTAACATCATAAGCAAGAAAAACATTCAAGTTCAAGCAACAACGAAGAGGAATAAATAATTCAACTCGAATCAAAGTCGAGAATAATCAATAATCAGTAAAAGGCATTCACGTACCAATTCATGCATTAATTGAACTCGATAGTTTGAAGAAGCTAACTAATCATAGAAGAAAGCATTCGAAGCATCATTCAATTAACAACTGAAAGCGGCGGTTTCAAAGAATATCGCAAGGTCCTAAATCTGAAAGAGGAACGAAAGAAGAAATGAGACAACCATTTTATTAATACAAGGGTTCAAGGCTGAAGAAATAAAGTGAAAAAGGGGCGGAATTTTTTTTCTAATGATAATTTTGTTTTGGGCCGACTTATAATCCTTTTTAGACTTTAGTTTATAAATTAGGGTTTTGTGTTTTATAATTTTTTTAATTTGTAATTTTCTTTTAAACTTCTGTATAATTCTAGCCGTGTGACTAGGGGACGAACTACGATGGTGTAGTTCGAGAATTCGCAACTCAGTGGTTGATTTATGGTAGGGTTTTGTGTATAGAGTTAGGTTAGTCGATAGCGAGTGTCACGAGTTTACATGCAAAAGCGTCTGACTACTTAATTTCTAGTAGAAACCTTGGGGCAGCACGTAGGCAGAGTTTTGGAAGTTGGGTAAATTTGTGTTGTTTTATTTCCGCTTTTAATATTCTGCGATTATTTGTGCTGCTATTATTCTGCTATTATCAATGCTGTAATTACTTTATATGTTTCCACATTAAATTTATATAATTAATAGTATCACCCTATTCACCCCCATCTAGGGTGAAATCGATCCTACAAGTGGTATCAGAGCTAGGAACAAAATCCCTTTTTTTAAAAAATTTGATTTTTTCAAAAACCAATTTTTATTTAAAATTTTGATTTTTTTAAATGGGTCATTTAAAAATGTTTTTGCTAAGGGTCAATCCATAGTTAGGCCATCAATGATCAATGAAGAATACGCATATTGGAAATATAGAATGGAAATTTTTCTAAAATCCGTAGATGCTTGGAATATTGTTGAAACAGGTTATAGGACACCAACAATTATGATAGATAATCAAGAAATATAAAAACCTATGAATCAATGGACAAATTCTAAAATTGAACTGCTAACGGCTAATATCATGGCTAGGAATGCTATTTTTGGTTCTTTAGGCCAAATTGAATTTAATTGTATTTCACATTGTTTAACTGTACATGAAATCTGGTACACACTTGAAGTAGTTCATGAAGGAACCTCCCAATCTCGTTTGAAGGACTTAGTAATGATTATAATCAGTGTTTCTCAGGAGAAACAAATGACAGTGAAAGTTAAGAATCAAATGAGATGTGTTGGCAGGCTAAGGAGCAATAAGAATGGTATCTAGATTCCGGTTGCTCCAGGCACATGATAGGCGATAAGCCAAAATTTCTTAGCCTAGAAAAACACAAAGGTGAGAGAGCCACTATGGGTAATAATGAGAAATGCAAGATTAATGGTAAAGGTAAAATAGGTAATGGTAAGTTTACCTTAAATGACGTATTATATATTGAAAATCTACACCATAATCTGATCTCAATTAGTCAGATATGTGATAATTGAATGAATGTTGTTTTTGATTCTGACTTGTGCAAAATTGTTGACCAATCATCGAAAGAAATCTTATTTTCAGGTAAGAGGAAAGGTAATGTATACTCTCTATCTTCTGATGATCTCACTCTTTAAAATGTTTAGTAGCTAAGGATGTAGAAGTAAATTTATGGCATAGATGATTAGGGCATGCTAGCATGAATCTGTTAAACCAGTTGAAAAGAAAAGTTTTGGTAAGAGGTTTTCCATCATATGATTTCGAAACAGAAATTTTATGTAAAGCATGTACTATGGGAAACCTTAAAAATCGTCCTTTCATGTCAAGAACAATGTAAGCACTTCTAGAATCTTGAACTAGTTCATATGGATTTGTTTGGACCTAACGATATTTCAAGTCTAGGTGGTAAGAAATATTGTTTCGATGATACTCTAGATATACATGGGTACACTTCTTAGCTAAAAAAACCAAAAACTTTTTCCTACTTCACCAAATTCACATAATTAGTACAAAATGAAAAAGGAGTTTCTATTATTTCACTAAGAATTGATCATGGTGGAGAATTTGAAAATTATTGTGATGAAAATGGATTTAGACATGAATTCTCTGCCCTACGTACTCCACAACAAAATGGAGTGGTCAAGAGAAAGAATCTAACCTTATAAGAGTTGGCTAGATCTATGATAAAAGAATATGAATTACCCTTGTCTTTTTGGGCAGAGGCAGTAAATACAGCCTGTTACGTAATGAATAGAGTTATGATTTGGCCAATTCTTGAGAGAACACCATATGAACTATGGTTCGACAGAAAGCCAAACATTGCATATTTCAAGGTTTTTGGCTGTCCGTGTTTCATTCTTAATACAAGTGATCAACAGGGAAAATTTGAGGCAAAAGTTGACGAAGGCATGTTCATGGGATACTCATCCAGAAGCAAAGCCTATAAGTATACAACAAAAGGACGAGAATAATCATAGAGTTAATCAATGTGAAATTTAATAAAGGTATTGATGATCAAAAAAAGGAAACAATCAAAAGCAATGTTGAAGAGGAGAACGAAAAAGATGAAAATGAAAAATAAAAAAAATCGCAACCACGAAAGAAGTCCAAAGAAATTTGGATCCGTAGAAATTGAAATTCAAAGCAGATCATCCTCTAGAGTTGGTAATAGAAAATCCTATCGTGGTTATTCAAACTCGTTCCTCCTTTAGAAATTTGTGTCTATACAATGGATTTATCTTAGAAATTGAACCCAAAGACATAGATACAACTCTTAATGATGAAAATTGGTTTATGGCTATGCAAGAAGAGCTAAATCAATTTGAGCAAAATGGTGTTTGGACTCTAGCACCTAGACCTAATGGTTATCCAGTTGTAGGAACAAAATGGATTTTTAAAAATAAATATGATGAATCTGGAAATGTGATTAGGAATAAAGCTAGATTAGTTGCCAAAGGTTATAATCAAATTGAAGGAATTGATTTTAATGAAACTTTTGCACCAGTAGCAAGATTAGAGTCCATTAGGATATTGTTAGCTTTTGCTTGCTATAAAGGATTTAAACTAAGACAAATGGATATCAAAAGTGCTTTTCTTAATGGAATTTTGAAAGAAGATGTATTTGTTTAGCAACCATAAGGTTTTGAATGTTATGAATACCCTAATCACGTATATAAACTTAAGAAAGTATTATGTGAATTAAAAAAAGCCCCTAGAGCTTGATATGAATGTCTTAGCACTTATCTCCTTGAAAATGGGTTCAAAAAGGCTGTGTAGACACCACACTATTTCTATTGCGTGAAAATGATGATCTTTTGATTGTTCAAATATATGTTGATGATATTATTTATGGTGCCACTAAGAATTTGTTGTACGAGAAATTTGAAAAAGTTATGAAAGAAAAATTTGAAATGAGCTTGGTTGGAGAGTTGAAATTCTTTTCAGGATTTCAAATCAAACAAAGAGATAAAGGTACATTCATCTCTCAAACGAAATATATTAGGGAATTTGTCAACAAATTTGGATTGAAAGATGCTAAACCAGTAAAAACTTCCATGAGCACAACAATTAAACTTGACAAGGATGAAAAAGGTAAGGCAGTTGATCACTCCTTTACCTTACCGCTTCTAGACCTGATATCATGTTTTCTGTCTGCTTGGGTGCACGGTTTTAATCTAATCTAAAAGAATCTCATTTAAAAGCTATTAAAAGAATTATAAGATATTTGTTGCACACCCCACATTTTGGTCTTTCGTATCCAACTAATGATAACTTTGAATTAAAAGGATATTCAGATGCAAATTATGTTGGAAGTCTAGTTGATAGAAAAAGTACTAGTGGAACGTGTTTTATGTTAGGACATTCATTAGTTGCATGGTCAAGCAGAAAAAAGAATTGTATTGCTTTATCCACCACAAAGGCATAGTATATTGCTCTAAGTGGTTGCTTTGCTCAAATTTTATGGATGATACAAACTTTGCAAGACTATGGTCTAAATTTTAAACGTGTACCACTAAAATGTGATTGCAAAAGTACAATTAATATCACAAATAATCCTGTACATCACCAGCGGACAAAACATATAGATGTTAGACATCATTTTATTAGAGATCATATTTCCAAAGAAAATATCTACATAAATTTCATTTCAACCGATTCTCAATTGACAGACATTTTTACAAATCCCCTTCCAGAAAGTAGTTTTTGTCGACTTCGTCTCAGTTTAGGCATTTTAGAAATTTTATTCGATATTTTTTATTATGATCTTAAATGCCTACATTAACTAATCTGACTCCCTATTGATTATCGAAAAGATAAATAGTGATTGAAAAAGTGATGAGTGTTGATATTAATCGTATATTATCAGTATATTTAGTACATTTCTTTAAAAACTTAAACAAGATTTTTGATAACTTGTTTTAGTAAAAATTCCATGACCGTCTCTATTGTTATCATATTTCTAATGACCACTACTCATCAAAATCCAATATAGTATGTCGATATGTGGTATTTTGAATGGGAAATCATTCGTTTTTCATTTTGTTATATTTTTAGCAATAAAAATATCCAAAGTATTCACTCTCATTTAAAAGTCCTCACGAGTATGCATGGTTGAATTACTTGGAATTTTTTGATTATGTACTTCCGTGCTCATTTAAAAGTCCACGCGGTTATGCATGTATGGAACGCATATCAAAACTGATTACTAAATAGACAAGTTGATTCAAATCCCATTTAAAAGTCCTCACGGTTATGCAAGGTTAGAAGATTCTTGAAATTCTTTTTTATTAATTAAGAATACTAGTAATCTAATTTAAAACTCCAAATGGTTATGCACGGTTAGTAGATATTCAAATTCCTAATATAAATATACCACAAATTGACATGACTATATGGTTTTACATCATCTCTATCATTCTAAAGTGGAAAATGCGCCTAACAGAGTATTTATGATTTCTATTTGATTTTTTATTGAAATTTAATATTTATACTCACTTGGGTTCATTTGCATATTTTTATTTATTTTCATGCATATATGAAGGGAGAGTTTTTGGTGTGGAGGGAGCATTCAAACAAGGGGAGCAAATTGAATGATCAAATACATTTAATAAATTAAAAATCTTAAATATATGTTTGTTATCATCAAAAGAGGGTGATTGTTGAATATGCTAGTATATGATTTTTGTTTGATGATAATAGACAAATATATATTCTTTTAAATGTATTTACTATTAAACTATTTTATTTTCACATAATTAAATAAATATTTGCTGAATAAAATAAATAATAGAGAATTTAAATTCGAACAAATACTTTATTCAAACGAATATTTTATTACAATTTTGAATAGTACAAATTTGTGCTCTCACTATATGTAAAAAATTTCAATTACAATACAGCTCAATTTACACAAATGTCCTCACTATATATCACTCATTCACTCATATTTATATTCAACCCTATTCCAAATTGAATCTAGCATCTGTGCGATCTGCAAAATAAACACTGATGCATTAAAATTGAAAAAGAAATATTTTTGCGGCATAAAATAAAATGTGTTTCTGAAAATATTATTTGCCTCTGTTATTTGGATTGTTCATCATCATTTATTTTGAATTCATTATACACGAACAGCTTGTGACATGTATAATGTACCACTGTACATGCAATAAGGCCATGCACACCAATATACACTTGGCAAAACTACAGGGAGTCAGGGACAGATGAGCACAAGGTCATACCCAACCAAAAGCTAGGTTCAACTCAAGTGTAATACAAATAAAGCCACGACATGAGCACAAGGTCAAACCCAAGATAAAGCTAGGTTCAACTCAGGTGCAATACAAATACATCACTAAATTGTCGATTACAACAAGATCAGTCTCCAAAGTCGGTCCAGAAACAAGAACAGGCACATGCACCAGTGAAACAAAGAACAAACCCAACATTTCAGAAAGACTACAAAGAAACCAAGGCCAAGACCAAATTCAAGATACTACAAGTTCAAACCAGTACAAGGGCATGTTCAAAACAACACCAGAACTGGAAACAACTCAATATAAACATCCAGCATGAACCAGATAAAGCAGCGAACACACTACAACTGAAGACACAATACTCTAGACATCAAACAAATGAACACAAACATACATATATACATGAGCAAACAACATGTATACATATACAATGACAATATGGTTGTAGTGAAGACAACAGCTCGAATGAGCAAGTGCAGACTCAAACATAACGTAGACCAAAGGCATACTGGAATATACAGTGAAACAAAATGCACAGTGCAGACTAATGAACTGGCTCGAAGACCAGATACAAGAGATATTAAGTGAAGCCTTAGCAGTTAAGTTCAAATGCAAACTGGCTCGAGGCTATAACCCATAACCATATGCAAGCAATCAAGCAGTCTCAACAATGAAGGCCATAAATTTAAACCAGTTAACATAACATGAATGCATAGCTCCATACAAAACCAGACCACACGATACATGATTCTAGAACAAGACCACATACAACATCACATGAAACAAGCTACTGGACATAGGACTTCAAATAAGAAGTGACAACATTCAAGTCACAGAGCAAAGAATTATTCGAAATTGAATCGAACAATGCATATTGAAGCACATGGCAGTGGACAGTGCAATGCAGACTACAAGACCAAGTCTTAAACAACAAATGCAGTGACAAACTAGATTTCATTCCAAGAAAACAGTTATAATGAGAAGCATTTTACAGTCTTACAGGAATCAAGGTAGAAGTTTCACACCAAAGTAAAAGCCAGGAGATATTGAACAAGTCAAAGTAAAATTCTAATCTCAAAATATCATTACAAAATCAAAGTGCCGAAGTCACAGAAGTAACAAATTCGTATATTCACGATGTCGAAGTCAAACCAGAAATTCACGAAGCAAGTTAAAATTTGTGAAGCTGTGACAATCAAGTAAACCCAAAATATACGAATTTGAACAAGTCGGTACAAATCACCAGCATTTAATCAAAAATCAGTGGCGGAGAAGAATTAATTGATGAATTCAAGTAAATATATTCGAATGATAATTTAGGGTTTTCAACCCTATAAAACCCATTATCATCATAGGCAAAAAAAATATTCGAGTTCAAGCAACAGCATAGAGGAATAAATCATTCAACTACAATCAAAGTCGAGAATAAACAATAATCAGTAAAAGGCATTCACGCATCAATCAAACTCAACAATTTGAAGCAACCAACTAATCGATAGAAGAAAGCATTTGAAGCATCATTCAATTTACAACTAAAAGCGGTCGATTCAAAGAATATTGCAAAGCCCTAAATCTGAAAGAGGAACGAAAGAAGAAATGAGACAGCCATTTTCTTAACACAAGGATTCAAGGCCGAAGAAATAAAGTGAAAAGGGGACCAGCATATTTTTTTCTAGTGATATTTTTTTGGGCCGACTTATAATCCTTTTTTGGGCTTTAGTTTAGAAATTAGGGTGTTTTGTTTTTTATTTTATTTTTAATTTGTAATCTTCTATAAACTTCTATATAATTCTAATTGTGTGACTAGGGGATGAACTATGGTAGTGTAGTTTGAGAATTTACAACTCAGTTGCTGAGTTGTGGCAGGGTTTTGAGCATAGAGTTAGGTTAGTCGATAGCGGGTGTCGCAAGTTTAAGTATGTAAGCATCTGACTACTTAATTTCTAGTAGAAATCTTGGGGACAGCACATGGGCAGGGTTTTGCCGAAGCTGGGTAGATCTATGTTGTTTTATTTCTGCTTTTAATATTCTACGATTACCTGTGCTGCTATTATTCTGCTATTATCAGTGCCGCAATTACTTTATATATTTACACGTTAAATATTTATAATTAATAGTATCACCCTATCATCCCCCTCTAGGGTGAAATCGATCCTACCGAGGTTAAGAGCTTCAGATATGATTACCTCATAAATCTTGCGACGATCACCAATTACCTGTCTCCTTATTGGTGGAATTAGTCCTTTTGCAAATCTTCTGGACCTTTTTTTAGGCATATTGATTAGATAGCTTGCAAATCGAGATAATGCTTCAGAGTGATTTTTATATTGGGTTACTGTCATGTTTCCTTGTGTGAGAGCTTAAAATTTCAATTCCGTCTTCTCTCTTTCGTGTTCTGGAAAATACATTTGCAGAAATGTTTCCTTAAAACTTCCCTAAGTCACCACGCTTGAATTGGTTATGGTCCTAATTAACTCCCACCAACTCCTAGCTCTCCTACTAGCTAAAATATAGTCAAATTCCTTTTATCTATTTCACTACAATCAACACTTCAAAGATATTTCTAAATGTTGGATTCATTGTCCAACTTTAAATGAATCAATATCTCTAATAAATTTGTCAGGATGTAAGTTCTTAAATGACTCAATAAATTATCAGATGATTATTCACAGGTCTAGAGGAGATTTGTTCCATTTGTTTAATGAAGGATGCGAACAACTCCATAGGATTTACTAATAACCCTTTATCTTTATACAAACAAAATTTGGGTTACTATTTACAAAGTTCCACATACATCTCTAATACTTACAAGTCAACAAAATTAGTGATTAAACCACCAAACTTTAAGCAACCTTTTAATTCTTTATAGTACATTCTCCATGGAAGTCATAATATGGGAAAGAATCCTATAATATTGTTCAATCCATTTTTCATGGGTACTTATATAACTCTCGCAATTTCTTCTAAGATCTCATTTGATCCTTAGGATTCTGACTCCTCTTCATCCGACTGCCTTCTATTTATCCTTGGGAACATTTTCCTTCATATAGGTCTTACAGGCGTTAGAATTTCGTCTTGCAATTTGAGAAATTCTCTAATTTCTCCGTACCCAGTTCTCTCTGCCATTTTTATAGCTTCACTATTTCCTTTTGTTTTTTATGTAGGCGGTACATTACAAGGTCTCTTTGCCGCACCTCTTCATAGGCGCATGCTCTATTCACCTGTTCTATTATTTCCCCTACTAAAATCTTTTATGCCTTCCATTTAATCATCTTCTTCTCGAATTGTGGAAAGGTTGGGGTTGGTTATCCTTTGGGATTAGTTATGCACTTAACCCCTCCCCATGAATCTCTAGTATCCCATGTATTTTGGCTTGTCGTTGATTATAACTATAACAATTATAAACATGTCAATGAATGGTATAAACTTCCTATTCTGGCAAAACCCAAACTGTAGGTTTTATTCTTGTGACATGATAATGGGTTTTCTAATAAGCACCATTTAAACGTAAGCTTTGATACCACATTGTACCACCCTGCTCTATAACTCTTGGTCGGACTAGAGAGTGCTACCTTCATAATTTGGTGCCATTGTAATATTGTCAATAGTTTGCAAGGAGAAATGCTAGAACAATAAATCATCCACAGGAATTCAAACTTGATGTACAAGATAATTTACATCGGTTCTTGTCTTTAACTTCATATATATATATATATATATATATATATATATATATATATAATACTAAACACAAGCTAAAAATCCTTCACTTCGGATTCTCTATTAAAAGTCCTAAAAATCCAACTTTACTTATCCAAACTAGAAACGCTTATATGTAGCATCATAAGCAACACTAACCTAGTGAGGTAACTATTTAATCCAAATCCCATATCATGTCATAGGTGTGTATTATAAAATTTTAATAGAAAACGTGTTTACCACTTATAGCACTTATTGGTAGCATTCATCAATATATTTTTAACATGTCATGTTACAAAAATTATCCAAGATTTTCGGACCATATTTTAAAATAAACTAGCATATTATGTTAGAAAAATAGGTAAATTTTCTTCAACCATATTTTTCAAACTCATTTGACACGTATAAATATCTTTTGTAAAGCAAGAACATAACAACATCTGAAATCCATAAAAAAAATCAGTTGACTACACATGGACCTAAGCCGAATATGCCATAAGGAATACATCCTGGAAACTTTTTATCACATCAAGGCTTGCATCCTAACACGCAATATGGATGTACTCTGTCTCCTAACACAAAATATGGAAATAAAGTAATAGTGCACTATCCTAGATTTTTGTCATTTACCGCATTTGTCGGAAAGCCAACACAAATAATAAGTACAGTATAAGTCTTCAAGATACTTTATAACCTTAAAACAATATAGTTTATTCTCTCTTCTAAATAGTTGAAGCATCAATCAAATATACTCGGTTGAAGTCAAAAATATTATAAGCAAAAGATATGTCTATAATACCAAAAAAGTTAAAATAGTGCAATATATAGACTAAACTAATTATAATTTACACTATATTTCATGGAATAAACTAAAATTATAAGATTAGATAGTTTTCCTCACTAAACAATTATAGTGTCGGCCTATGGTTTAGCTCATTGGCTTTCCCTAAGATCTTTCTTATTTTCTTACTTTTTTTTAGGTTTTAGATTAATGAAGTATGAAAATAAAATAGAATTATCATCCTATATATAGCCTTTCTTCAAGGATATTTTGGTCATTTCAAATTAGGACACTTGTCCATCCTTTTTTATGCAAACTTTAGTGTAATGACATATGCCCCCTTGGTTGTCACCTTAATAAGCATGGTGACCTCATAAGTATACATTGCCAATATGGCACTCCCTTAATTTAAGCGGCATGCATAATGTTATCTCAGGCTTTAAGCTTACACCTAGTTGGCTTATATGTCACTCCTTTATTTTAAGTGACAGGAATAATGCCACATCATGCTTTAAAAAGGTGTTATGAAAAGCTTACACCTAATCGGCCTATGTGTCACTACCTCATTTAAATGCTATACTTAATGTTACATCATGCTTTAAGGTGATATTACAAGGTTACACAGAGTTAGTCTATCAGATCATAAAAATCTTTTAGTCTTTGAAACAGAGTTGTAACTTAGTATTTCATCTTTCAAACAATTATAATATTATTTCATTTTGATACACACATATATATAACACATGAAAAAATAAGTTGTTCGGGTTCTTACAGAAGATCAGAGTAATATCTTATGCCTATAATACTTGATATTTTGGAGCTTCCACAATATTGAAAATTAAATTAAAGTTAATAATAATAAGATATTATTAAAGAGATTAATAAAATGATTTAATTGCAAAAATTCCCTAATGGAGATTTAGTTAATTAAGTGTGGGACATTTTAAAAGGTTAAATGAATAGGCTGGGGGAAATTAGAGCAATTAAGATTGGCCTGTTAATAAAAATAGGTAAATAAGTTTTTATAATAGGAAAGATTAGTATTAGGGGAACAAATTAGTGATATTAAACCACATGGGTTGTTAGCCCAAGCCAAAACCACTAGTCCACTTTGCTTAGCCATATTCTCTTATCTCGCCTTTATTTCATTTAAGAAACAAACCTAGAAACTAAAAATCAAGGTCAGCCATTATTATTTTTTCCAAAGAGAAGAGGAAAATTAAAACTAGCAGTGCAAGCTTTCGAATTTAAGAAACAATAAAATTTTTAGTAGGTTTCCTTAATCAAAGGTGAGTAAAATTTTCTCTAAAACCTTCCTAACTCATTTGGGGTCAGATTTTGATGGTAAATGAATGTTTCGATGGTGAGTAACTTGTTTAGAAGCCTTAAACATTGTTTTGACTATGGTTTTTAAATAAAGTAAAAAAATTCATGTTTTAAGTAAAATATGAATTAGTTAAGGTTAAACGATTTAAAATTAAGATATGCTGTTCATAATGTTGAAATAAAGATGGGATTTTGATTTCACAATTTTTGGAATTAATTTGAAATTATTATGAATTTTCTAAGCTAAGAAAAGAGTTGATTTCCAGTAATTAATTATAAAAATAATTATTTTGACTAAAATTCCAGGACAAGGAAATGTATGATAAATTTGATTTTTGGTAAATTTTCGAGATTTTTGCCATTAATTTTTTGTTTTATATGAATTAATTAGCTAAGGGAAGGAATAATTGATGAGTGATAATTCATTAACAAAGGGAAGGTAGTAAACAAATTCTAAAAAGCAAACTGGAAAAATAAAAGTGTAGCCAACAAGAATTTGACATCTAATAGGATTTGGTGAAAAGAAATTACTAAATAAAGCTGTGGAATAGATTTCAATATACTTACAAACATGCCACTTTCCATCCATGATAGCCCATATATTATCAACCCGTGATGGCTTTGGGAAAGCTATGACGTGGCAGTTCTTTAAGTTCAACCCTCGAAAGCTATCAACCCCAGATAGCTTTGAAGGATTCAATACACAACAGCTCTAGGGGAGTCAACCCATAATGACTATTTGAAGCTTAACATACGAAGGCTTAGGGAAGTTATCAACCCACGATGACTATTAGAAGTCAACATGAGAAGGCTTGGTGAATCTATCAACCCACGCTTGCTATTAGAAATTAACACGCATTGGCTCAAGGGATCATCATCCAATGGCTCAGGGAAGTCAACATGTGAATACTCAGGGGAATTAGCATGTGATAGCTTGGGAAGTTCAACACACGATGGTTATGGGATAGCTAATATGCGAAAGCAAAGCTCAACATTCAAAGGCTATGGGAAAGCTAATATTCGACGACTAAGTTCAACTTGCGTTAGCTTAGGAAGCTATATTTTCTAAGTAAAATATTGAATGCTTAAGCATTCAAAAGACAGTTTCTAAATGTGAACGAACTATTCCATAGAAATGAAATAAAGGAGGAGTTTTCATAAGTTAGAGATATGTTAACTTATTTTTGGAATGCAGCAAAGCTTAGAGAAGCTGATATATGATAGGGTATCATTTCAAGTGAAAGATAAAGATGTTTTGTCTAAAGAATGTATATAGTACACTATAAATGAATGAAAGAAAAGGGTGGAACTATGGTCGTAAAGAAATACCGACTCATGGTGTTACACTACTACAAAACAGGCCATTTGCATCAGTTGTTTACCCCCCTTTTGCATCAGTTCAACAACCGATGCATATGCAGCCGATGCAACAGGGTTAATACTTTTGCATCAGTTCTGAAACCGATGCAAAAAGGTCCCTTTTGCATCAGTTGTTACTAGCAACTGATGCAAAATATCATGGTTGGTTGCTTGGACACAGCGCCCATGTTGCATCGGTTGTAATGAAAACCGATGCAACTAATCCCTCTATTGCATCGGTTTTTTATAACAATCGATGCAAACTAATCTCTCTATTGCATCATCTATTTATATCTGATGCAAAAAAAACCATCTCATATATCATTATTACAGTACTCAAATAGACTATATATATACTATTGGTTATAACAAAAAATTATTGCATGCAATATTACTATCATTCAAAATTAAATTTGATGGCAAATACATAATCAGATTTAATAATTCTACAAAAGAATGAAAAACATAAATAAATTCCACGGTACATAATCAGACAGTCGGTAGTAAAAAATAAATGCAGCGTGTTATATGTAGACGCACAAAAATACATATATACAGAGAAGAATGTATCGTCGAAAGTGGATAAATTAAGCAGAAGATGGTCTTCAAATGCACAAACCTTCATCCTATATTGTACTTGAGCTACCTGAAGTTGAGCTGTGCAATCCTTATGTCACTCCTTACGTGATGAAACCTGCATATGTAGAATGATCCCGCAGAATACAAACCCAAAAAATGAGTTATTTAAT
Organism: Allium cepa; assembly: GCA_030765085.1. Lineage (NCBI taxonomy): Eukaryota > Viridiplantae > Streptophyta > Magnoliopsida > Asparagales > Amaryllidaceae > Allium > Allium cepa. The sequence goes on along the minus strand of CM060946.1, from coordinate 71,974,708 downwards.
TATTAACTTTGATGATCTGGATAGCAACCACATCATTTCACCTCTTTTTTCTTTTTCTTTTTCAAACTTTCAACTAAAAAAATATATATGAACCTCCACAATGCAATATTCTACCTATTGGGTTTTCTGCATATACAATGAACATATAGATTAAACAACAGAACAACATAATTAAGTTTTTCTACTCCAAATCATTTTCTACTTAAATACTGAATTTCTTCCAGCTCATCATGGGTATACCGCAACAGGGTGTAAATAATTTACAGGAGGACCAGAGGGGTAACCTAGTTGCAGAAAGCATTTAGTGGTGAAGTATAGTAAAAAACAATCATTTTGGTTTAGCTATAGTAGGGTATAAAAAATTATATTGGTGGGCCAAAGTTGTAAGCAAGTCGTACAGTGCCTATTGTTATATCGTTACATATGTTGGCGTACATGTGGGTGTAGTGGATTTTCCATCCACTAATAAAGATCCACGTTATCCTTATGCTAACTGAAATATGAAAGCAATAAAAAATTGGGTGATCAAGGCAGTAGAGAAAGCAAATAATTATTATTTATCAACAGTTCAGAAATATTAAAAAGTAATGATAACCGATCATTTATTTTTCCTAGCAAAGAAAGCACGTGGTTGTGATTTTTGTTTTAATAAAAGTATGAAACAATGTTAAAAGTATGAAACAGTGTCGGCATCAACATCACTGTTTACAACACCTCCTCTTATTCCTCCATCTCAACAACCCCACCATCACCACATCAAGCAGCTACATACATCAACTCCTACTGTCTGCACATACTCTATCCTCTGTCAACATTTCTTCACTATCTTGACTGTCTACTGTCAAACAAACCTACCAAACTCAATAAACATCCTCACTTCTTCAATACCACTGCAATACAAACAAAAGCTCCAACCCAAACCAACTCCTCCTTTCTATCCACTTCAACTTCACCAATACTTCACTACAACCATATAGCTACAACAACCACCATCATAAACTGCTGTCCATCAACACTTCCTCAAAACTTCACTCCTTTATGAGCATTTAAGTGTGCACATCACATCTGTGCACCTCATTGCTATTGCCACTACAAAATTCCTCTACCTGCACATCATTCTGCCATATCATGACAACCACCTCCAGCAACTACCAGTAGCAATCACCTCACCTGCTACGACCATCTCAAAACTAACTCTGCTTTGCCATACAAACTTCTTCAAACTGTTACACTTGCATACAACATCATTTCAACACATTCAAACCACAACGACATCCCCTGCTAACTGCTTCACACTGCACTTCAACTGACAATAGACATTCCCATTACTGCCATAACTCCTCGATCTCACTGCTGCACCACGTTGCCTGCATTCCCCCCACTACTTCCCACAATACTTCACAAAACGGTCGACACTACAATATATTACAACAACCCTACCACACAAACTTCTGCCTCCATATCCCCATTGCACACAACTTCCATATACCACCATTGCCAGTGCATATCTGCACGAACACACCACATCCTTGTCACTCCACCATAACAACTAACTATTCTCCTACATTTCTAACATCCCTTCTCCCTTCACCAAAAATATCACCATACCCCTCTGCAACTCCTTCAACCCTGACCAAAATCGCCCTGCCTCGACCATCACTACGCCTCACACAAACCTAAGTCCTAGCTCAAACCATGACTTCAACTAAATCACCGACTGTATTTACAACTCGAACCAATTTGCGATTTTTTTCTTTTTTCTATTTCCTCTGATTTTGGTTTCGTTTTTTTAAGGTCGCGTTTTCAGTTTGAAGAGATTAAATGGAATTAGGGTAGCAAGTGTTTTTTCGGGCTGTGTTAGTGGGCTTGTAAATTAAAGTTTTTTTTTAAAAAAAAGGAAAGAAATTTTACTTTATCCTAACCTATTTAGGGGAAGCTGAATTCTCAAATCAACTACTACCAAAAGAAAACAAATAACACACCACTGTTGGGTAAATGAAACATATATAAACCTGAACTTTTTTTGTCATTGAATCATAGATATAGTAGAAACATATTGGAGTAAATCGTGAACATTTAGTTCGAACAAAATATAAACTAAAAATTAAATGGTACCTTAGCCAAACCCTTTTTTGCTGGAGCTTAATGCAAACACCATAAGGCAACTATTCTGAAAACGATCGCAGAGGATGTACTGATTTTGAATCTAAATACATTTCAAGTTAGATTCGAATTTGGGTTTCTTTAAGGTTACGAAGTGAAAGGTGGTAAACCGAAATTAGGACCTGGTGTGCAGAGGAAACGGAATTGCGAGAAATGAATAGTGGTACAATTAAACTAAAAATCACATGGGAAATGAATAGTGGTACCACATTTAAGTCTTTTATTCTTTATGCAACATGTACTGTGACAGTGCATACCGAAAGCTACAGTACAAAGTTTAACTTCCGTGTATTAGAAATGCAGTCAGTAAAGATGAAAGGTAGGAAGCAGTATAGATATCAAACCTTTAAGCTGTAGTCACCTAATATGTTGTTTGAGTAATGATTTGACTGACTTGAAGATTACATATACTGATTGCAAAAGTTTCAGAGAAGCGTATATTTTTGTCACCTTTAAGTTAACAGAATATTGTGTAAATGGAACATTTATTGGTTTCAGATATATAGCAGAAATTGATGGACAAAATTGACACATAGTATAGAAGATCATTGATTTGCAGAGTAAGATGACTCACCTTCAACTTCCGCAGAGTGCAGTGATGGATAAATCCTGAAGTGTAGTTATAATATCTGTAATGATTAACCTTGCCTTTAGCCTTGAGATTTAAATTATTTTTGGTTGTACCATAATGCACAATGCTGGAACCAGGCTCATCTTGTGTCACCCAGGACACAATAACTGCACGGCCATACTGATCACCCTGAGTTACATGGACCTTCGTGGAAAAAGAAAAAAGCAATTATTACAATACAATATTGATATGAATAAAGACGCTTTAGGAGGTGATAAATGTACGAGTAAAATATATTTTTCCATCGATTAAAGTGTAAAACTGATCGATTCAAATCCTTGATGTAATATGGTGCTAGGCGGCCTATTATTGAATATATTGAATACTTATTATTTACATCTTTTAGATCAAGAAAAATAGTTTGACCAAACAGCTAATCAAACACAAAAGTGGCTGTAACTAAGAAGCACGTATTGAATATATACATTAGTGCCTGGCAACAAAATGGAAATTATACCAAATAAAAATAAATCAAAATTCATTGGCAAATGAAGTCCAAAGATGGTAAACATTCACACATATCACATAATTGGATGGTATCATGAAAAACGAAGCATCTGCTCTTGGTACAAAAAAGCCAATTCGAACTCATCATAGTTAACAGATTGAAGAGAAAGTTTTGGTATTTTTTTACTATAGTGACGAGTGAATGGGCATCTACAAAAAATTTACACCATATCAACAAATTTTCTATTTAGAGGCATATGTTATTCAGATTTGATTGGTTTAATATGAGAAATAGAAAAGTGTAATTCATCCGAAGCATTCAAAATTTCAGACTATATGTATTAGTGGATAAGGCAAACAGTTCGATTGATTCAAAATTTTAGTACGTTAAAAACAAACCAAGAACAAAATATCTGAACTAGTAAATAAGAAACAGAAACCCAACTATCTGAAATGTTCGCTCCTAATTTGGTGCAATCGTAAGAATCAGTAACTGAAGATGGAACAGAAGAAAGCACATAATTGAAACCAAACCCTCAATCGAACTTAAGAAGGAACAGTAATATCATTCCTGAACAGATGGCGATCTGGATGGTTGATGCAGAAATCAAACTGCTGAAGTTAAACGAAAAAAAGAAAAAGCATTAAGTTGACAAACTTACAATTATTTAGAGGATTTGCCAGCAGCAGGAAGAAGAATTCAACCCAAAACAGTAAAGTTACCTGTAGTCGATGCCGACACGATGAAGAATTTGGAAAGGAAAATTGATGTGAAGATGTGAAGAGTAATAATTTGGAAACGAAAATTGATCAAGAATTTGGAGAGGAATTCGGTTGATTAAATCATGAATTTCGTTAAGGCCTAGGGTTTTTTGGGAAGCAGGCAAAATAGTGGAAACAAATGGGAAAATAAGAGGCGGCAAGAAAAAACTGGGATGGCGGGAATTAATCAAAGTACGTAACAAAAGCGATTGCAATTTAATTTAGTTGCATCGGTTGACTTTAAAACCGATGCAACTACAACTATTTGCATCGACGTATTTGCATCGGTTGTTGGTGACAACTGATGCAAATTTGATTTTTTTATTACCCATTGCTTTCTACATACCAATTACATCGGTTATTAAGACGGAACTGATGCAAATAGTTTTATTTGCATCGGTTTTTACTTCAACCGGTTCAAATGAGGCGATGCAAATGGCATGTTTTGTAGTAGTGTTATTGGATGGCTGAGTGCCTTAGTTATTAGTCTAATGGTATATGGCAGGGTGTCATGATAGGTTTCAATCCTAAAAGATTTACAAACTCTAAAAGGGAGTTATGGCAGGGTGCGAAAACACCAAGTTAGTGTTACAGCCAAAATATAGCAACATGAATGTTAGCGGTTCAGGGATTGAAAGGACCTATTGATGCTTAGCAAGAACACTTACTAGAATGCATTCAGGACGCTTACGTTCAACCTCTTTGGAGTGTCGAGACGGTAGCCACGATGGCTTTACATGGTGGAATGAGTGGCCATTTCATCATGTGACATTATTCAAGAAAAGATAAATTAGTGATAGACGGAACTAGGGAGGTAACCACTAAATAAGTTAATAATAACATAACAATGAAAGTCTAAATAAGAGATTAGGTGATGTTTAAATGGATGATGAATGATCATATGACATGGTTTTTAACTGGATGATAAATGTAGGGTATACTTAATTTGAATTGATATATGACATGGCTCATAACATGAGATAAGCTTAGGGTACACTTCTTGATTGAATATGCATGCACATGATTGTTTTTATGTAATGTTGATTATAGATATGATGTATCTTGATGATGATAAAGTAAGGGGAAAACCCGTTATGCGTTAGCAGCATGGTCTCACAATGGTAATGATTAGGGTAAAGATTTTACTCACACCGGACTTTATATCTGGCTTGTATTTTTATTATTTTCCCTAGACTCGTGGGTACTTATTTGAGTTGGCTGAGTTTAATGGAGTAGATAGGTATCTATCAATGTGACGAATAAAGATTCGAAGATGAAGCTGGAGGCTTATCCAAAGGATAAAAATGTTTTGAAATTTCCACTATGTAAAACCAAAAATTATAACTAGTTATGTGCCATGCTGCCATCTTCATATGTCAGATACGACGCTGCTCTTATTTTCTATTGTATTTATCCCTTCGTGGGAATAAAATGGGTTAAGGATGATGTAACGAACACTGTCACTCAAATTGATGTAATGCGAAAGTTATTTAGCTAATTTGTTTACCTATATGGTGCAAAGCAATACTGAACTAACTTTGTCGTTGGAAAATGGTTAAAGTGATGATTGTAGCATCATCGGTGTCTATTTTCGATCTTGAAGTGGGGGATGTTACAATGCCTTTAGGCAGTTGAGGCCCTATGAGGTTTGTTATCCCACTCATGACTAAGACTTAATGGCTGTTATCTTTGTGCCAATGATTTAGAGGCATTACCTTTCAGGGAAAGGTTTGAATTTTTCACTAACAATAAGTCCATAAGGTATTTTTCTCTCAGAAGGAACTGAACCTGAGGAAACAAAGATAGCAGGAGTTTTTGGCATCATATGATTTTATGATAGAGTATACTATTGGGAGTGGAAATAAAGTCATTGATTCCTTGAGCCTATAGGATCGTTTTTTCCCTAGAGGGGGAGGGTGTGAATAGAGCAACACTAATAACAATAAAACTTAACGTGGAATAAAAACAATAATAGTAAATAAAGTAGAAGAGATCACACATAAATTTACCCAGCTTTGGAAAAACCCTGCCTGCGTGCTGCCCTAATGATGCAGCGCACTATGCCTCGAACGACATAGCATGTTATACTATAGGTCGCTTGGTCCTTAAGTCGCCTACCTTAGGTCGTTCGTTGGCCATAAGTCGCCCGCAACATAACGATGCCTTAAGTCGTTTGCGACATAACGAGATAAATAATGAAGCGCTGGCAGAACAAATGCAACATAATGGGTCGCCAAGTCCTTAGGTCGCTCGAGCTTACGCCGTTGTATCTTAAGCCGCTCAAGTTCTTAGGTCGCTCGACCTTATGCCGCATTCCTTAGGTCGCTATGCCGCTGTACCTTAAGCCGCTCAAGTTCTTAGGTCGCCCGACCTTATGCCGCATCTTTTAGGTCGCATGAAGCTGTGCTGCAGAGTACTATTGTTAAGTCGTTGAGTCGTATACTGTTAAGTCGCATATGTGTTGTATGTGTTAAGTCGTTTGTTCTTATGTCATGTGTGTTATGTCGTAAGTCGTGTAATGCTGTAAATCGTATGCTGTAGGTCGTGTGATGTTAGGTCGGCCGTGTGTTAGGTCGGCTGTGTTGTGTTATAAATTTCTATAAATAGGGGTGTGATGTCATTGTCAAGGGGTTGATTTTTGAATAAATTTGCTTTTGCCGCTTTTGCCGCTTTTGTTGAAGTTGAGTGTGATCTCCTTCTTCTTTCATCTTCGGATATTCGAATGCGCTCAAATCAACGAACTTGAAGCCGATTCACGGAATGTCGTGCGCGAGATCAACGTTAAAGAAACGTAGATCTTCTAACGCGGAATCGTGTGCGATCAACATGTTGAAGATAGCTAGAATTCGGTATCTCGAGAGATCAACGGATTTGGGCATTTATCGTCCTATCAGGTTTACTCGACACGAAACCATTTCGTGAGGAAGAAAGCTGCGCCAAATTGATATCAAACATTATTAGCACGTCAAAGTGTTATATCAGCTACGCCACTTAATTGGTATCAAAGCTAAGTATGATCAAGGCCGAAGCCGAGTTAAAGCCAGGTAGTTCAGAGCCGAGCTAAGTCAAAGCCGAGTCAATCCAGTTGGGAGCCGAACCAGGTTAAGTCGGAACCGAGTTTAAAGAAGTTAGATTGGAGACGGAAACGAGATTGTTTGAAGATCATGTGTCCAAGACGTGCTAATCGTTGTCATAATGTTGAGGATGTGTATAGAAGACAAGAAGCTGAGCAGATGGAGCAGCGTATCAATGAAAAGTTCGATTAAGGTATTGGAAAGTTAGAGAAATTGATGAAAGACATGAATCAAAGTCAAAGGAGAACGTCACCAGTTTCGCACCAGAGTGGAAACCGGGTTTCACCATCGGTTTCGGAAGAACGGAGAATGTCACACTAGTTTTATCGGGAGAGGAGAGAATCATCAGTTTCAATGAGAAGAGAACACCATGAGTATCGAAATGAAGAAAGAAGAACCCCACATGAGTTTGACAATGAACCTTATCGTGATGTTGAAAGACAGGGTAGAAGGGACATGTATAGTCGTAGAGACATGGATGGTCGAGATCGATATCGACATACATATGATTTTGAGGAATATGGTGATAGAGGAAGTATTCATTATCGAGATTGAGGCCAAGTGCGAAATCAATATCTTGAATCAGAAAATGATCGTAAATGGGAGTCAGGTATGAGGATGGAAATTCCAGAATTCAAAGTTGGTATGCAAGCAGAAGAATTTCTTGATTGGTTGTCAAATGTTGAAGAAATTTTCGAATTCAAGGAGGTGCCAGAGAATCGTAGAGTTCAGTCAGTTCCTACAAGGCTAAGGGGAAGAGCTATGGCTTGGTGGCAGCAAACTAAACTAACTCGGGAGAGAATAGGAAAATCGAAAGTTGTCACTTGGGAGAAGATGAGAAAGATGATGAAAGCAACTTTCTTGCCGTACAATTATTAATCTCTTATGTATCAACGTTTGCAGAACTTGAGACAAGGGACGAGGACAGTGAATGATTATGCAGATGAATTTTATCAATTGATTGCAAGGAATGATATTATGGAAACAGAGGAACAGCTAACAGCTAGATATATTGGAGGGTTACGAATGCAAATTCAAGACATGGTGAATATGTTTAGTCCAATGTCTGTTGCTGAAGCACATCAGAAAGCTCTAGCTTGGAAGAAGCAAGGGAGACAAGGAGGTGGTGTGTTTACGAGTTCGAAAAATCAGAATAAGGGTGCTAGTAGCAATGCTAATGTTTCCAAGGCAGTCAGTAAACTAATTGTCAAAGAAGTCGCTAAAGCAAAGGTCGACAATAGTATCAAGTGCTATAATTGTCAAGAGTTTGGCCATAAAAGTAATGAATGTACAAAGCCAAAGAAGAGAGCATTAGTTGTAGAGGAATGTGAGTATGAAGATGTGGAAGCTGAAGTTGACTATTCTCAACCATCGAAGTTTGATGAAGATGAAGAAGTTGTGTCGGGAGATGAAGGGTGTAATTTGATGATAAGAAGGTCTTGTTTAGTGCCGAAGCATGAGAATGATTCTAGTTGGCTAAGAAGCAATATCTTTCAGTCTACATGTCTATCTTGGGAAAGGTTTGTCAATTTGTTATTGACGCGGGAAGCTGTGATAACAATATTTCGGAAGAAGCCATCACAAAGTTAGGGTTGAAGACTGAAAAACACATTAGACCTTATAAACTAGCATGGTTGAAGAAAGGTGGAGAAGTTACAGTGGGAAGACGAGCATTTGTTACATTTTCTATTGGGAAGAAGTACAAAGATGATATTTGGTGTGATGGTGTGGATATGGATGTGTGTCATCTACTATTGGAAAGACCGTGGCAGTATGATCGAGCTGTACAACATAATGGTCGCACCAACAGCTACAGTTTCATGTTCGAAGGTACTTAAATTACTTTGGTTCCTAAGAAGCGTGAACAAAGTGAAAGTAAGTCAGAGAAGAAGGTGGAATCAACTAGCCTATTATCTTCGAAAGAATTTGTTGAAGAGGTGAAAGATAGTGCTGAAATGTTTATGTTGATTGGGTATGATACAAGTGAAGATGTTGAAATTCCTGCGGAGATCAGACCGGTGTTGAATGAATTTGAAGATGTCTTTCCTGCGGAATTACCCAAGGAGTTACCGCCATTGAGGGACATACAACATCAAATTGATCTAGTGCCAGGTGCTGTTTTACTGCATATGCCACATTATCGTATGAGTCCGAAGGAGCATGAAGAGTTAAGGAGATAGGTTGAGGAATTTCTTAAGCAAGGGTGTGTTCGAGAGAGTCTCAGTCCTTGAGCTGTACCAGCTTTGTTAGTGCCGAAGAAAGATGGTTCATGGAGGATGTGTACGGATAGCAGTGCACTCAACAAAATAACTGTCAGATACAGATTTCCTATGCCAAGACTTGATGATCTATTGGATCAACTTAGTGGGTCTGTAATATTTTCCAAGATTGATCTTAAGAGTGGTTATCATCAGATTCGCATAAGACCAGGTGATGAATGGAAGACAGCATTCAAGACACGGGAAGGATTATATGAATGGCTGGTTATGCCGTTTGGTCTATCTAATGCACCAAGTACATTTATAAGGGTGATGAATCAATTTTTCAGACCTTCCATTGGGAAGTTTGTTGTTGTTTACTTTGATGATATCTTGATCTATAGTGCAAGCACAGAGGAGCACATTCAACACTTGCAGAAGGTGTTAATTATTCTTCGTCAAGAACAGTTCTATGCAGCAACGAAGAAAAGCGTGTTCATGACGTCGAATGTTTTATTTTTGGGATATGTCGTGTCTGAGGAAGGGATACAGGTGGATTTTTGAATAAATTTGTTTGTGTGCTTTTGCCGCTTTTGTTGAATTTGAGTGTGTTCTCCTTCTTCTTCCATCTTCGGATATTCGAGTGCGCTCGAATCAACGAACTTGAAGCCGATTCACGGAATCTCGTGCGCGAGATCAACGTCGAAGAATCGTAGATCTTCTAACGCGGAATCATGCGCGATCAACATGTTGAAGATAGCTAGAATCCGGTATCTCGAGAGATCAACGGATTTGGGCATTTATCATCCTATTAGGTTTACTTGACACGAAATCATTTCGTGAGGAAGAAAGCTGCGCCAAATTGATATCAAACATTATTAGCACGTCAAAGTGTTATATCCGCTGCGTCACTTAATTGGTAACTCTACGCTCAAAACCATATCACAATTCAGCCACTGAGCTGCGAATTCTCAAAATACGCCGCGTATTCTGTACCTAGTTCCACAACTAGAAAATTTACCAAGTTTAAAAAAGAAAAGTACAAAACTAATAAAACAATAAACAAAACAAAATCCTAATTTATAACTAACTCAGCCCAATACAAAATAAAGACCAGCCCAAGTAAAATAAAATGTGATCTTTCCTTATTGTTATTCTTCGGCCCAAATGAAAGATGCGGTCTTTCCCTTGTACATTTTGATTCTATCTTCCCTTTTTGTTATTCTTCAGCCCAAATGAAATATATTTTCTTTTTCAATTTTGCTGCGTCGGTGTATATTTTGCAGATAGCTCAGATGCTGGATTCAGATTGGAACAGAATTGAAGGTAGAAATACGAGTGTTGAGTGACTATGTAGTGAGATTTAAATTGTAAAGTGAAATATTGTTCTATAATTGAAATTGAATTGTAATTGGAATTGTGTAAATGTAATGAGAGCTGAAATTTGTACTATTCAAATTGTAATAAAATATTTGTTTGAATATGAATTCCAAGTTATTTATTTTATTCACCAAATATTTATTTAATTATATGAAAAATAAAATAGTACAATATATCAGATACATTTAATGAATATATATATTATCATTAAACAAAAAACATATACTAGCATATTCTACAAAGCCAAAAGTTACAGACTCGTTCTTTGGCTATGATGGAGGAGTGGAATGTCTTAGAGGTGCTAGCTTATTATAGTGCAGTTTCGGTTGAAAGTTGGTCTGAGCCAAAACTATGGGATGTTATCTTGCTTAGAGTTTCATCCAATTCTCACGGAGAGGATTGCCAAAGAGTAAAAGGAAGATTTGCTATGTTCCAAAAGGATCCAAAGCTTGAAAAGCGGTGTCGGGACCAAAGGATTGAAAGGCTTCGATATTAATGAGAAGGGTTTGCATCGAATGAAGAGAATATTTTATGTTTTAGATAGTGGAGACCTTCAGAAATAAATCTTAAACGGTAATCTTTTAGGGTTTACTAATTATCCTGGAGGCATGAAGATGTATCAAGATATGAGACAGAGCTTCTGTTGGAAAGGGATGAAAGGAGATGTCTGGGAATGCATGAAGAAGTTCTTCATATACCAACAAGTTAAGGCAGCATACCAAAAACCAAGTGGTCTTTTACTACCTTTAGAGAGTCTGATATGGAAGTTAGATTCGGTATCAACAGAATTTGTTGAAAGATTTTCGAGGACTAGGGCGGTGAATGAAAGTATATGGGTCATTGTCGACGGATTGATTAAAAGAGTTCATTTCATTGCAGTAAAGTTCACAAGGATGATGGTAAGGTTAGCCGGGATATACTTGAAGACTATAGTAGACTTCATGGAATTCCAAATACTATAGTCGGTGATCAAGACCTGTTGTTTTTCGATGAGTTTTGGTGGAGCCTTCGAAATGTTTTTGGTTCGAAATCTTGCATGAGTATAGCTTACTATCCATAGACAGATGGATGGACTGAGAGGGTGAACCAAGTGCTTGAAGACTTTCTTATAGCTCATTTAATAGACTATGATGCATCTTAGGAGGATCATTTGTACTTAGTGAAATTTACATGTAGTTACCAAATTAGTATTAGGATGGTGCCCGTGGAGGCGTTATATGGAAGACCTTGTAAGTCGCTAGTAAATTGGTGCAAAATAAGGGATAAGCTTTCGTTAGGTCCGTATCTTGTAAGAGGAGCTTTAAAAAAATTTGAATTAATTCAATAGAGGATGAAAGTTCCTTAATTCATATTGAAGTGCTATGCCGACAGGGGATAGAAAGACTAGGAGTTTGATATAAGTGATCATGTGTATGTTAAACTATCACCAATCAGAGATGATATAAGGTTTTGGAAAGCCGAAAAGTTGGCACCAAGATATGTTGGGCCATTTTTGATATTAGAGAGGTTTGGAAAAGTAGCTTATAGAATTTAATTGCCGAGTGCTTTCGCGGTGGTCCACATTGTGTTTCATGTGTTACATCCATGGAAGTGTGTTTGAGACCGTAAGGGTGTCGTTATTTTGAGAGAAATGGAATACTTGATTGTGGAGCCAAATATGACTAGTTAAGAAGCCTTTTGGATAGTAAATTGAGATGTAAAGAAGCTTCCAAATATGGTGGTGAAGCCTATGTGAGTCTAGAAGAGTGAGGACCAAGATGATTGCACATGGAAAGCAGACAATAAGGTCCAGAGGACATATTCAGAGTTGTTTGTTAAGATTAGCATTTATGTTTACTATGTTTGGCTGCAATCATATGTATATGTGATATTAAAGTTGATTTGGTTCTGTATTGGTAGATGCACTAATACATTTTGAATTAAGAGAACACAAGGTCAATGGTTTGCATCAATGGGGACTACGTTTTCAATTTCAACTGTCTCCCTCTTTTTCCCCATCTCTTCTCATTCCATCCCCTTCCAATTCCTAGTCCAATCTCCTCTCTTGCTTTTCTCTTCCCTAACCTAGCTTTCCCTATTGCTACAAATCCTTTTTTCATGTCCCATGCATCTAATCATTTCTGCTTGATTCTATCGCATTCTATAATCACGCTATTAGATTTAACGTTGCATCTACCCAAGCTTTGCCACAATGTTACTGATACCTTTTATGGTGTATCTTCTTTGCTTACTTGAGAAGTAGAATTGTCCTTTTTAGTCTTTTTTGGTTTGCATGCAGCCAGTATTGCTTCTCTATGGTTGTTGGAATTTTGCTCAAGGCCTTGCCTTCGCCAGATGGTTCTAGATTTAAAGGGTTTAGGTTTTTTCCATTGTTTCTTTCCACTTCATTTTTTCAGGTCAATATATGCCCTTAGCGATTATTTACAACTGGAATGCAGTTTTGATTTTAAGAGTCGAGCCCCATTTTTCGATTATGAATGATTCTCTGATCCTACTCTCTTTTTTGTTAGACCTAGATATTGGCGATTGTAGCTTTACCCAAGCAATTATGTTTGTCTATGCAAGGTTGGCAGTGTTGTATGAGGACTGGTTATTTTTGCTCCCAAGTCCATTGCTTTATTTCTTTCATCTCTTGCATCATATCACCTCTAGAACTGCTTTTGTAGTAAGACATGTATATCTTTGTTAGAGATTTTCAAGCTTCATGTACATGGTTATAAATGTGGCATTGGTTTTCCTTGTACTTGGCTTCAAACGGTTCTGGCTTGTGGTACATGGCCATGTGTATTTTGTATTAGGGTTTTAGTTGGCATGTTTTTGGGGTCGCATGGTTTTCTTTTGTAATTTTGCAGGAGTTTATCTTTACTTGTTTTTAGGGTTATCTTTGTTGTAACCGTGTTGTGTTGGTTAGAAAATTAAGTGATTGTATGAGTGAATGCTTTATGCATTGGTTAGTGTAAATGCTCCTTAGACATATGTGTCAAAGTTGCTTAGGTACTTAACCTCACATCTTTTTCTCCTATTCTATAAAAAGTGGATGGGCCATATAAAAACCGGCTTGTCTTGCAAAAAAAGAAAGATTAAAGCTGAGGGAAGTAGATACTTCGTTAACTAAGGAATATAGGTAGGTGATATACTCTCTAATCTAAATCCCTAGGGCTATGTTTATGATGAAAATTCCTTATGTTTTTCATAATCCAAATGCTTCAAAATTTTAATACGATGTTAAGATCATATTTTAAAGATAGGTTTCTATTTACAACATTTTCCCTTGAGTAAATAAATTATTATGAGTTAGTTAGTTTGTACAATAGGGAAAATAGTTGGAAATAAGGAGTTTGAGTAATTGTATAGAAACAAATCATCCCTAATTTCACTATAATTTTTTGGAAATCAAATAGGTGAATTTTAAATGAAACTAAACTTGGTCTACGGGTTATAATAGAGAGCCGGAAGGTAAATAAGTAAATGGTCTAAGTCCTAGGTTGGCAACCAAGTAAATGATGGAAGACGTAAGACCGAGAGTGGCAATCTATGAACCAAGAGCAAAAAAGGTGTAAGGCCTAGCGTGGAAACCTTAATACAAAAGTGTAGGTGTAAGTCCCAATCAACAACCGAGACTATTGATGAAATTGTTAGAATTAAATAATCATAAATGCATAAGGCCTTGGTGGCAACCGAATGATATGACCTTAGCTGTGTATCCTTAGCCGAAGGTGTGAAGCCTTAGTGGCACTCAAAGCTAGGGTATATCAGTTACATTTAAGTAGAGTGAATTTCTATGAAAGGAACTTAGAGGTTGCTTTTGGTTAGGGCCTCAATATGCTTCTTTGAGCTAACTATTGAACCTATGATTTAGGCTTATTCATAAAACTAATGGATGTTTTGATATAGTGAGCGAAAAAAACTCATCACGCACTTCAAAGAGTGGTCTCACCGTATTTAATGTTTAAAGTAATGTGTGGCTCATAGCAGACTCTATGTATGATTTTGTGTTTTTATTGTGTTTTCCTCATCAATCAATGGATGCTCATTTGAGTATGTTGATGTTTGTACAAAAATTTGGGCACAAAACTCTTCGGATGTATTTGAAGAGATTAAAGTGAAGAATATAAATGAAAATGAAGTTAATCTAACAAACATGCAAAAAACAGACAAACAAAAGTATAAGAACACAGAAATTTAGAGTGGGTCGACGTTATAGCCTACATCCACTATAGAATGTTTGTTGTTTTATTGATGATTCCTGCTGGTTACAACTGGTTACAATAGTACACTCAAGATACAATGGAGATTTCGGCAGAGTATTTGCGTAGAAGTGTCAAATGTCCATTTTTTGAAGGCCTAGGACTGTTATTTATAGGTGTAGGCTAAAAATATCTGGCTCAAATCTCGAAAGACTCCTTCTCTCACAAGGGTGGGCCCACCAGATCGATCTGAGGCAGATTGGGATCGATCTCTGGTCGATACATATGAATTTCGTATCGATCCAAATTAAGTCCTTTTGGGCTGAGATCGATCATGAGCATTCTTGAGGTGGTAGGTAAGCTCCTATAAAAATTTGGTGGCATTTGGACTTGTAGATTTTGGGTTATGATCGATCCAAGTTTGTATTTGTAAAAGGCTGGCATCTTCGTGTCGCTACCATTCGTATCGATCATATTGAGATCGATGGCGATTTGTATCGATCTTATTTGAATTGATGACATGGAGCTACATTCCAAGGTCGATCCTCTTTTCATGTGGAGAGACCGAGTTTTCCTCTTGAACGTGATTTTGTTCGTATCGACCTAACATATTCTCTTCGTGTCGATGGTTTCGTATCGATATTTGAGATTACTTTGTATCGATGATTTCCACTCTCATTCATATCGATATGAACTCAAGCATTTCGTATCAATTGAAGACCGATTTCGTATCGATTCTTTTGGAGTGTTATTTCGTACCATTTGCTAGTGGCACGTTTCGTATCGATCGTTGACCGATCGATACGAATTGTATAAATGATGATCGATACGAGTCATGTATAAGTGGGATCGATACGAAACATTCTCAGGTGATGGACACAAACCGGAGTTGATGTGATGAATACGAAGTGGTGCTCACTTGATGGATACGAAGCAACGTACACTTGATGGATACGAACCAGATGTGTTTCACTTGAGACTTGATGGATATTAATTTGCATGGATACAAATAGTGTTGATTTTCTTGATCACGATCGATCAATATCTTGTGCATATGAACTCCGATTGACTTGAAATTTAGAAGTTGACTCTCACAGCTTTACTTGTCGTACCGTATTGATTGTTGCTCGATCCAGACTCGGATAAAATTTACTAGTATCCATAGTAGAACTGTGTGTAACCGATCTTCAGGGACGATCTGTCTTTAGTTTCCAGTTACTTTCTTGGTGACACGGTCTTGCCAAAAGGCAGGATAACATTTAACCCCCAAAACACGTCTTGTGTGAGCATAACATGCTTTGAAAAGTTGGGACCTTTGGTCCAAAAAGTTCTATTTGATTCGATGAGTAGTTCTCTTTTCATCAAAATATGTAACCTTTGATTGATTCTCGATAATATAAATACTGAATTGTTGATTGTCAACGATTGTACAGTGCACTGTTGTAACTGAGTGTCGAGTGTTAGCAATTTCTTGTTCGTCATTGTAGTTGTCACTAAGTGAGCATTCAATACCTGTGAATTTTAGAAATTGAATGTTAATTCGTTGCATATAAATATATGTTAACCCAACTACCGTTAACATTTGCACGTCCACGAGTCGTTGTCAGTTTTTTATCGAGTTTCATGGCGATCCTTTCCTAAACCGATGTGAAATTCGAGTTGTAACAACACTTAATGGTCATTTCTAGCATTCCTATGTATCGATCCTTTCCTAGATTGATTTGAGAAGTTGAAAAATTATCTTCGTGTCGATGGGATTGATATAAATCAGTTAGCCTTTTAAAATATTTTATATCGATGGATTTTTGATGGAACTAGATAGTTCAACCAAATGTTTGCTTCATGCTTCGTATCGGTAGATTAATGGGTACTAAATGCTTCACCTTGGACCAAGTGTGGATGGATACGAAGTTTGCTTCATATTGATGATGTTAAAGTTGTTTTGATCGGTTACTGGATATGAACAAGTCACCACGTATCGATTAGATGGAAGGATACAAAGAGGGCTTTTCGTATCGATGGGATTGCGGACTAGTTCAACCATTCAACTTGCATTAGGAGACGAATCGACATCTGCCAAGTATAAATGCTTCTGTACTTAGATAAATTTCCACTTGCTCACTTTTCCACTTAGCTTTCGAATCGCTTCGAATATTAGAAAACTAAAACCGCTTTTTTCCTTCGAGTTGCTCGATCTACTTAGTTGCTCAAATTAGGCAATTGAACTGTTAATCCACACTCAAATGATGAGATTCGAGATTTAATCCCATCTCATTCACAATCATGGTCGATTCCGGCAGTGTTGAGGTCGGAATTTGGTCGGAGTAAGGTTGACAAAGGTTGAAGCGGCTTGTATGTCGATTGGGGAAGATGAAGCATGGAAGGACACAAAGTATTCATGGAAGGGATGCCTGGCTTCGATTTCATATGGACGGGAGTAAGAGGGAAAATCTCTCTCGTATCAATCTGTGATGTGGAGTTCGTGTCGATCTAGAAGTGATGGGTAGAAGAAGGAAATTCGTATCGATTGGAGCCGTGGAACTTCGTATCGATATACTTCCATCGATACGAAGTGATGACAATGTGATCGATATGAATGGGAATTACGTGATTGATACGAACTCCTTATGGGCGATCGATATGAAGGTGTTAGCCTTCGATCGATACGAAACCTATCTTCCCATGATCGATCCAAGTTGGAACCTTGATGGATACGAAACTTCTTGCATACCCAAACATTTGACTCCGACAAGCTTCTTCTCTGCATAATTGAACTTAACCGTTTCGCGCATATTCGACTGCCTTTCGAAGCTCATCGATGGGCTATAACTTGACAAAATTTAATGAAGTTTAACTTGGATCGGTCTCTAAAGTCTAGATGGCACGGTTTTGGCGGTCAGCGGTGATGATCACTCTAGTTGAATTTCGAAGTCTCATCATTCAAATATTTTTCAAATCTTGTAGAATCTCTTAAGTTATATAAAGCACTACAGTGCACAACACATTCTTGCACGTCATAGTAGGGGAAACAAGGGTTTATTATCATCTAACGATGATTTCTAAAGAGTTGAATAGCTATGGAACTTGGAAACTCACAATCGTAGGAAGTTCAGAGTCCAAAACTTCCTATGATCGAGATGTCAGCCATCGCAGCCGAAGTTGTTAATCCTACTCCGGATGAGCTACCAGGAGCAGTTTTCATCACGCATCCACAAAATTCTGTTCCTTCTAATATCTTTGATGACAAGCTATGCAGGATTTCCATAAGGTATGGATTGTCAAGGGATGATGTCTTATTGCCAGAGGCAAAAGATAGATCCTATACTCTCCCGGAAGGGTACACGGCCTTTAATAGATTTTCGTGCGTAGCTGGGACACTCCCTCCATTTAATTAATACATCTAAGAAGTGTTATTCTATTTAAAGATTGCCCTATCGCAGCTACACCCAAATAGGTTTGCATTGCTGAATAGTTTATTCATCATCTTCATGGAGCATCTTTTCCGACCTCCAACTCCCGAGGAAGTCAGATACTTGCTCAATATAAAGATTCGAGGAGATAATCCTTCCTTCACTTTGTTATAAGAAGTTAGGAACTGTCAAATCATGATTGGGACCTAAACTAAGCTTAGCTATTTTAAGACCGAGTGGTTCTTCGTTCGGCGTCCATCGGGGTTCGCCAGACGGTGGCTAGCCAGACGTAAGTGCTTCAACTTCTATGCCTATTAACTGGATAATAGTATTCGATTTTAGAGCTTAACACTTCTTTTCTTTCTCAGCTTCGATTCTATGCCTAAAGGCGCTCAGTTTAAGGAGATTGAAGAGTTCTTTAAAAGGTGTATGTCGAGTGTAGAGAGATCAATGAGGTCCTCGCTGATGAAAATCTAAGGGCCGTTGGGCTAACCGATAGAGATCAAAGCATTAGACTTAAAGGATTCCTCAGGACGGCTCCAACGAGGCAAGTAAGAAGGAGAGTTCCTGGAATCGTGATCGCCGAGCAAAGTGACGATGAGAATATGCACGCGGGAAACAATCCCGCACCCAAGCCTTCACAAAGTCATCGACATTCAGAGAGGATAAGGAATGGCAAGGCCGCTGCCCACAAAGCGCCGAGATGCAAGCCTATTGTAATGTCTTTGCCAACAACGGCTGTTGTAATTTCAGAGGCTCCCTCTTCACAAATAGAGAGTCCTTTTGAGAGACTCGCGGATATTCCCATTCCAGATGATGTATCTCTTTACCTAGATATTGGATTAGAGGGGCTTCAAAGTGCCTTTGATTAGGAGAGCCAGCCCCTCCGAGTACAGCTACTACATCCGGTTGGTTGGAAGGTTTCCACATGCATGCACACACTTCACGGCGCCACATAACTAATATTCACAAGCTGTTCAATCTCCGAAGATAAATAACCCTATTTCCTTTTTCACTTTACAGATACAATTCCGAAGAAAGGATCCATGATCCGTAGCCTTCATGCCGCAGGTCAATCTTCCAGTTTACATCGAGAGCCCCATAGGCGCGAGTCTGATTATGATCGCCGCTACTCTAGTCAAGATAGGGATCACTATGATAGGGATAGAGACAAGGAGGGAGAGAGAAAGAGAAAAATAAAGAGAGTGAAAGAGAGAGGCAAGATAGGTGCCGCTCCCGGTCGCGCTCTCCTCCACCTAGAGTCCCCTTGCCACCCTCTAGTTCTGGAACACACACTACTGAAACTCCGAGCCATCCATTGCCTCAACAAACTTCAAGGCCTGGAGAGCAGTGCTACAGAACTGGGGCAGACGCTTCTATTATTACTACATCTACAGTTATGGAGCCTACGGGGGAGGGAGCCACCCGAATAGCTAAACAAAGGAAGATTTCCCTAATATTTGTTTTGACGGCTTTCACTTCCCCCCAAACTTGAGGTTGATTCCAGAAGGGGCGGAGAAAATGGTGCACAACTATGTATATGAAGCTTATAGCCAATGCTGTGAATGGAAGAAAACTACAGAAAAGACCTCGACGGTGGCATTCGATCGGATGAAAGCAATTGGACAACCATAAAAAGATCTTGCTCACAATGATCACACAGTTCAAGTGCTCACCAATGAGAATGACACTTTGAGGAATTCAGAAATGAAGGCTTTGAAGATAGTCGATGAGGGTAACAAGAAGATGGAGTAGATGAGGCAAGGGCACCTAAAACTGGTCGATGATATGGGCCACAGGAATGCCAATTTATCAACCGAGAGAGATAAAGCGCTCAAAGAGCTTAACGAGCTTAAAACGAAGTAAACCGAGGTCGTCAAAGAAAGGGACGACTCTAACAAGGCTGCTCAGGAGGCATGAGATCAGATTGTGGAGCTTAAGGGTGAGCGGGATGCAGTAGTTCTGAATTTCCAAGAAGCCGCAGCTAGAATTGAAGCCGAAGTCGGAGCAGCAGAGGCTAGGTTAGAAGGTGATATCGAAGACCTTCTGATCACTTACAATGCCAATGTCTTGAAATACAGTGGCTTGAGCTGGCTCGTTGACTAATCGATTCATTTGCATGATGCCTGGCGCCACTTGGTGGATGATGAGAAGGCTGAACACCGTACTACATCTATTATGAGTTTGAAATGGAGAACCGGGTGTTGACTGAAGATGAGAGGAGAGTTCTCCATGCCATTGTTATATCTGAGAAAGAAGCTTGCCGCTCAACATCCGGAGGTTGAAGAGGGGTCTGGAGTTGAACACCATGAAGCAAATTCTGAAATACCCGTGTCAACCCAACCAAAGCATACTTCTACAATTGATCCTTCAGCTATTCCAGCTTATGATTTCGATCAACCACAGTTGACTCCTATTTATGAGCATGCTTCTGAAGGTGTTCCTGCTTCACCCATGAGCCAATCTATGGAAGGTATTCTGAGCACTTCTCGAATTTATTCGAAGTCTGGAGCATTATCAGGAGATGTCACTAATATTTTCTTATCTTCATTCAGTTATAGGAGCTGCATCACCATGCCTCCTGCAACCCAAGAGCGGCATCAAGAGAAGGAGGCCATCATGATGGAGGCGACGGCCACTACAGATGCCACTTCGACTAGGGAAGTTCATGAGAGCGCATATATCTTCAACGAAAAAATGGTGGAAGAACTCCTCGGTCCTCAGAGCGATCCACTTACTGACTTGCCATTTGTCATGGGCGAAAGTGTGTTCACAGCCAGCTCTTTGACCCCAACTAGCAGCATCCCAGTGGACACTCAATTAGCTCATGATGATTTGATAATGGTCGAGATCAGGGCCGAGATGGCGAGTGCCGCGCTGGGTAGCAGTATTGGAGGTGGGATGGCAGGTCCTAGTCCTTCCCCTTTACGTATAATCTCTCAGGGCAATACAATCATCGTCACATGTGTACCCCCTATTTCTTCTCATATAGATAGTGTCCCTATTCCATCTACCATGCATTCTGAAAGTATTCCAATTCCCGTGAGTTTGGAGGAGGAGACTACATACTTCCCCCGACCAGGGACCAACCGGGTAAAGGCAAGAGTTTGAAAAGGCACCACAGCGGCAACTCTAGTGGATCGATGTCAAAAGGGAAGAAGAAGACAAAGAAACATAAGGAGTAGGCATGTCTCTTTGTGTCCCTTTTTGGTATATAAGTAGGAATTCCTCTTTTGCTTTCTATGGGTCGTGTATAGATGCGGGTTCGACACCTGCTAATAGTAATTTTTGGAATAAGCTTTTTTTGTACTTAATTTCGTTTCGAAGGAATAGACGAAATAAAATCTCCTTTTTTTAGCATATCAGAATTTATTTGCTTAAGTGTTTCAGCACTTGAATTACACTTGTGAAGATTTAATCTTTGGATAGGACTTGTGTTCGGCAGTTATGTCCCGGAGTCATGGCTCCGAGCCATAACCAAACGTGAAGTCGAGTCCTAATGTTATACTATCTCAATCAGCAGCCTGTGCTCGAGTTATGCCACTAGTCCTGGGGATGAGTTGAAGTGATTGGACGATTGTTGCTTTTTTTTCTTTGACACTTTAAATTTTCCTCGGTCGAAACTAAGTTGTTGTGAGATGAGTTGAGTGGTCTGATCACAATTGCTTATGTACTGACAATCGCATCTGCACTCTGGGGATCGAACTTGTGCGCTGGAGATCATTCACGCCTGCTTGATGTTTAAAGTTATGTCCATGCTCTTAGGACCTAAGTTGTTTCATGGGCAGTCAGTCACACCGTTTCAATAGTTGGAATTACATCCGCAATCTGGGGACCTAGGTTGATTTGTGGGTGGTTAATCACACCCAATTTGTGATTATTCTTCGGTCCTCGCTCTAAGGACTTAGTGTTATCTCGCTGGCGGTTGGTTCACCTCTGATTGATGTTTATACTCCAGTCCACACTACGGGGACTTAGAGTTAGTTGATGGGTGGTCAGTCACACCCATTTTAACATTTATACTCTAGTTCGCGCTCGAAGAATCTGGAGTTAGTTAATAGACGATCGATCACATCTGTTTTAAGCTTTAAGATTTCGTTTGCACTCTAGGAACGATAAATTGATTAGGATGGTGGATGGTCAGGTCACATCCACCCTGAGTCAATAAGTGAAGTCGTAGATGGACAGATCCATCCTCCTCGAGCTCGTAAATGTGAAAGGCAAGTTTGTTAGATGGATGGATCCTTCCTCCTCTAGTTTAGATCACACATGGGTGAGGTCACGGGTGGACGGATCCACCCTCCTCGAGCCCATGTTTTGGATTTTAAGTTTATACACCTGCTCACACTCTGGGAACCAGAGTTAGTTAGAGGATTGTTGTGTATCATTCCCCTTCTTTTTGCTTTTGTATAGTAGCTCGCCCCCGAGCTTGGGGTTTCACTTAGCGAGTGACCGGTCGTATCACAGTCACTCCCTATTTGAATAATCCCCACCGTAGGATGAAACTTAGCTCTCTGTGCATTGTGATGGTCGCATGGCCATTTCAAGGATTAATATTCTTGTTCGAAGAGACTGCATTTTATTGCTGAAATAAGAAAGTACAGCAAAGTCTGTTGCCATATTACAAGTTCAAATTTCGAAATGCAAAAATAAATTACAAATGAAAAGCAGACAAGATGAATAAACCAAGCTTGTTATGTGTAGTAGCGATGGATACTCTCGTTGTTCCAAGCTCTTGGAAAAGTGAGACCATCAACAGTCGATAATTTAAATGTGTAGTCTCTAAGTCTTCGTTCAATAACATACGACCCTTTCCATGTTGGCTTCATGTGCGAAGGGACTGGATAGATTCTCTTAAGCATGAGGTCGCCAAGTTCAAAGGTTCTAGCTCAGACCTTAGCATTGTATAATCGGGAAACTCGACTCTGGTGCATGGCTGTCCTCAAATCAGCCTCTTCACGCTTCTCATCTAATAAGTCTAGAGATTCAGCAAGCAATATAGCATTTTTCTTTGTACCATAGTATGTCACATGATGATAAGGTACTTCTAACTTGACCGGAATGATGGCTTCTGAGCCATAGGAAAGTGAAAATAGAGTGTAGCGGTCATGGACTTATGGGTAGTTCGATATACCCATAGGGCCATGGGAAGCTCATCGACTCATTTGCCCTCGGCTTTCTCCAGTCGCTTCTTAAGAATGGATTTGATAACTTTATTAACAGCTTCAGCTTGTCCATTCTCTTGAGGGTAAGCAACAGCTGAGAACTTCTTCTAAATATGTAAACAATGATAGAAGTTCTTGAACTCAACACTGTCGAATTGGGCTCCATTGTTAGTGATAATGGTATATGGGAGGCCAAAAAGATAGATGATGTTGCGGACAACAAAGTTGATTACTTTCTTCATCATGATAGTAGCAAGGGGCTCTTCTTCCACCCATTTAGTAAAGTAGTCAACTGCAACGATGGCATACTTCACACTACCTTTAACCAGAGGTAAAGATCCAATTATATTGATGCCTTACGTGGCGAACGACCATGAACTGACCATTTGAGTAATTTCAGTAGGCGGGGATCTTAGTATCCGAGCATGTTTCTGACGTCTATCACATCTCTTGGCATTGTCTAATGCGTGCCAATTCACAATCAGCCAATAATACCCATAACGAAGTACCTTCTTAGAAAGGGCTTGCCCCCCAGTATGATCGCCGCATTCCCCCTCGTGCACATCATGTTACACTCGTTTGATTTCTTCATGGGAAATACACCGGAGTAAAGGGACAGAGTATCCTCTCCCGTGCATGACTCCATTCTAGATAATGCATCATGAAGCTTTCAGAAGAACTTGTCGTTTCTTACTTCTACGTTCAGGAAAAGCTCCATATCGAGATAGTCTCTTAATCGGGTCATCCATGACTCCTTTTTGGGCATTGCCTCATGCACCTAGTTCGTCTCCATCTGGTCGATACTCGAAAAGGTAAATGTCTCAACGAGGATGAGTCACATTTTTGGTGCTTCGTCGGTGCTGGCTAGTGCTGCCAAAGAATCGGCTTTTGATTGTGCTCTCGAGGTATTCAATGAATAGCATAGTAGTCGAACTGCTTCAACACTTCTTGGACCCAGGTGAGATAAGCAGCCAACCTCCAGTCTCTTGCTTGGTATTGTCCCGGACATGGCATAAGACCAATTACGGGTCACCTAGAACTCCACAACAATAATTCTCAAGTCTCTAGCAACTCTGAGTCTGGTGAGTAAAGCTTCATATTCAGCCTCGTTATTAGTTGCACGGAAATTAAACTTCAAGACATAGCATATGGATCAACTATCTAGGGTTTAAAGTACAACTCCAGCGCCTGAGTAATGGTCATCTAATGCACGATCGGTATAAAGTTTCCATATGTATTTAGGAGATTTATTAGTTTCGAGCAAGTCCTCTAGTATAGTAAATTCAGCGATGAAGTCCGCCAGAACTTGTCCTTGGATGGCTCGTCTTGTTGTATAAGCAATATCAAACTGACTCAATTCAATGTTCCACTTTAGCAACCTACCAGACATCTCAGGCCGTGTAAAGACCTTTCGTAATGACTGGTCGGTGTAGACAATGATCGGATGGGCTTGGAAATATGGACGGAGTTTTCTCGAGCCAATGATGAGGCAGTAAGCTAGCTTTTCCAACTTCAGATAGTTCCTCTCCGCCTCTGTTAATCGCTTGCTAATGTAATAGACTAGTTGTTGTATTCGATCCTCCTCTCGAATTAATATAGCACTAACGACATTTGCTGGAACCGTTAGATAGATGTACAGTCTTTCATGATCAACTGGCTTTGACAGAATTGGTGGCGTTGCCAAGTGTTGAATCAGTGCTCGGAATGCACCTTCACCCTCCTCAGTCCGTTCAATGTTCTGTTTTCCTTTCCTGATTAGGTCGAAGAAGGGAATACATTTGTCGATAGATTTGGAAATGAATCTGCTAAAAGATGCTACATTCCTATTAAGGCTTTATACTAGCTTTATAGTTCTGGGAGTCTCAAGGTTCCGAATCACTAGTTCTTTTCAGGATTTGCTTCAATGCCTCGAGCGTTGACAATGAATCCAAGGAACTATCCGGATGCGACTTTAAAGTGACACTTCAATGGATTGAGCTTCATTCGGTACTCTCGGAGGATGTTGAACATTGTTCCCAAGTATTTGACATGATTGATGGAGAGTCGCGACTTAACAAGCATATCATCCATGTACACCTCCGTAGTTTTCCCAATCCGGCTAGCAAACATTCGATTGACAAGTCTTTGATAGGTCGCCCTAGCATCTTAAGTCCAAACGGCATCACCTTATAGCAATAGAGTCCCAGATCGGTGACAAAGATGTTATGCACTTGATCAGGTAGGTGCATCAGTATTTGATTATAGCCGAAATACGCATCCATAAAAGACAAGAGCTCATGTTCGGCCGTTGAATCTACAAGCTGATCAATTCTAGGAAGCAGAAAGTTGTCTTTAGGGCATGCTTTATTTAGGTCTAAGTAGTCCACCTAAGTTTTCCATTCCCCATTAGTTTCCTGAAAAGCACTGGGTTGGATACCTATTCTGGATATAATGCATCTTGAATAAACCCATTCCTCTTGTGTTTATCCACCTCTTCCTTAAGGGCGGTAGATCTCTATGGATCCATATCGCGCCTTTTTTGTTTGACCGGGATGTATCGCGGGTCCATATTCAATGCATGGCCCGCGATGTTCGTTGAGGTCCCACACTTGTCTGAGTGCATCTAAGCAAACACGTCGAGTTTTGCTTGGAAAAATTCAACCAATTCCTCTCTCATACGTTGGCTTAGTTAAGATTCGATCATTATCATTCTGGAGTCATCATCATTATCGATAGAAACATCGATCGTCAACTATGCCAGGGAAACCTGACTATTTTTGATTTCCTCTTCATTAACATCATCTCTTGGATCAAGATCTTTTAGGAATTGGCCCAGTCGTTAGCTGTCAATTATCAGTAAAACAGACGCAGAGAGATTCCTCTATGTCCTTGCCCTTCTCCTTCCGCTATGCCTCCTGCAGCTCAGTAATTAACAGGCGTGTCCCGCCACCTGATCTCCTTGTACAACTCCACCCATATTGTCTGTGGGGAACTTAAGAGTCAAACACCAAGGGTCAATAGCTGCCTTGAATTCAGCCAGGGCCAATTGGCCCAAGAAAGCATTACACAGTGAATTGATATCTCACACAATGAACTATAGCATCCGGACTCTCAGGCGGTCTTCGATTTCCAACTCCACCGACAATTCCACCATCCTAGTGGGTATAGTTGCACATCTATTGAAGCCATGTATACGAGGCTAACACGGCTTTAAGTCCTTCGCTTCCATCTTCATCTGATCGCATGCTTACTTGAAAAGAATATTCATAGAGCTTCCGTTGTCCACTAAGATCCTCTTCATCCAAGCAAGAACTATTTGAGCTGATATGATTGGTGGGTCAATGGTGGGGGCTTCGACTCTTTCAGCATCCCTATCTCCAAAACTGATGTCATCTGCCATCGTCTTTAGTTGTTTAGCCGGAGCCCCATCATCAAGATTACTGCAACATTCGAAGCTCGCG
This sequence comes from Allium cepa, assembly GCA_030765085.1. Lineage (NCBI taxonomy): Eukaryota > Viridiplantae > Streptophyta > Magnoliopsida > Asparagales > Amaryllidaceae > Allium > Allium cepa. The sequence continues at coordinate 71,947,851 of CM060946.1, read as the reverse complement.
TGCCTAATTGAGCTAGCATATGACCCCATTTCCTTCCAGCTCCAGTCAGATGGATGAGGACCACCAATTACCATGTTAATAACCAACCTCCTACTAGTATGCATGGGTTCCTCTAGTCTAGCCTCATTCTATACTTGATTCTGATTGAATGGGCCCGTACCTCCAGCCTACGGCGCCCGGACGAATTGTTCCAACTTTCTCTCACGGATTAGCTTCTAAATATTGTCTTGTAAATTGCGACATTCATTGGTATTGTGACCATAGCAATCATGGAATCCAAGAATGACATATGATGATGTCCCCTAGGGTGATTAGAGTTTTAACTACTCAAATAGTTTCATTACCTATCATTACATACATTCGGCATATCAAAAGCAATTAAACTACTGCATAATGGAAATATAATCTTCTATATTATAGCTTACCTTCTGCACATCTCTGGAAGCTTATTTGTCTAAAGTTAAAAAAGTCATATTCTTAACCTACCCAATTTCACATTGAGCACTTGTGAGTTTAGAGGGAAATCAAAATCTTCGGGTCAGACAAAAACAATTTGGTGTGAATAATATTATACCATCTTGAACCAAAATAGATATACAGTAAGAGCACACCGCTAGTTTGAATGAGTTTTCCTCTCACTGGTATCATTAAAATCATATCATATCTGCAACCAAAATGATTAAAACATAATCATAATATAATTACGCAATAATGGGTAAAATGTATAGTCAAACAATTGTTAAGGTAAAGGGTTACACATTCACATGTTACCCAATCCCCAAATAGTCCATGGCATAGTTTTTCCAAGATATATACAAACCCACACTAATTTTATCAAGCTGACTAAAAACTTATATTAGTTTTGTAGGTTGACTAGAAACCTATATTTGTTTTACAAGGCTGGTCAAAAATCTATCAGGCTGACTTGGGCCAAAAATATAATCAGTTAATCCATAACCTCACATCCAACGAGAGGGAATAACCTTAACTACTGTCCCATATAAGAAAACAATGGTGAGAAAACTTTGTTACGAGTTCCCTGCATTATGTAATCCAAATTTTGCACGCCCTACGGCTAGGCCCTACGCAATGGAATTCATGGACCTAACCAATTGTGGGCTAAGCTATTGGAGCATAGGGAGCGACTCTATACTAGTCTCCCCCCTTCAATCCTAATTCTAGTTTTGAAAATATGAATGAGTCATGTCTTTGATCAGTTCAGGCATCCTAATACAATTTTGATCTTCATAATCTTCTGGATGCAGTCCTGCTCACTCAGAAGTTTAAGTCTGACCATATCCACTACTGGAACAACCCTAACTAGTCATCTATTCCCCAAATCTCCAAGGTCACAATGTTGGGTGATATCATATAGCATATAAGTGAGCATGCCAATAATTCAATATATACAATGATAACTGATCAAGATCTATGTAGTTAAAGCATTTAGCGGTTTTATAGCGGAGAAGGTGAAAAAGTTATAGCGGGTATATAGTGGAGGTGCAAATATCTTCATTAGATATAAAAGAAAATATTTAAAATTAATTTATTCTCATTCTCATATAATTTGTGTAGGAAAAAGAAATATTTTTGAATCTTATATGAGAAAATCGAAGAATATCTTAATTTGTACAAACTAGATTTAGTGAATAGGGTAGATTTCTAGCATATACCGAGCGCTTATGCCTTAAAATTAGGTTTTTACCCTAACTTTATTGATCTGGTGAAAAAGAGCCAGTTAAATCAACCTTGGATATAAATGTTGCTAAAGTAGGTGCTAAAAAGTCTTGGTTTTGTGGGTGTAGCGGATGATTGCAGAGCTCGAAGCTGTTCTACTATTTAATAGTGCTATATTGAAATAGTATAGCGGTCAAAGAGCGCTATGGGCTATTGCAATTATTTTGCGAGGCTTTAGTGGGGTTTTAGCTACACAGATCAAGATATAAAGATGAACATACAACACATCATCAACCGATATTAACTATATGTTTGTGCAATATCCAATTTGTATACTAAATTACTTGCAACAAAATAATAACTTCCTTCTTACAATCTCTTTCCAAAATTGGCTACTACATATATCCTCTCTTTTGAAATCTCATAAAGATACTTAATTAAATCATCTTTTTGTTTAAGTAAAATTTACCCAAGATAGAGTGAAAGATATTCAGGTATTATAAAATAGCTATCCCGGGCTTTTCAACTCCACATGCTATCATGCTTTAAAATTTACCTACTTTCAGGCGATAAAATATAGGCCATCGCGCCTTAAAGTTTTCATAGTCATCGCATGCTAAAAATAAAAGTCGTTGCATGTTTTGGCCAATAGCCATCGCATGTTAACAACCCCACAGTCATCATGTGCCATTTTTTATTTTAGCCCTTACGTATTTATTTCATTTCGTGAGCATTTCATTTCATGTGATATTTCATTATCTTGCCTTCATGTACAGTTTGTTGTCACTTACCTTCATGTGCTAGTCTTCGTGTACATCCACTTACCTTTGTGAACTAACTTGTTTTTCCTATGTTCGTTTTTATATTTGATTTCTACTTTCATTCAATTGTTTTCATGTACTATCACTTGACTACCCACGAGAACTGTCCACTTTATTATGTTTAATTACATTGTACACGTGTCCGTACATTCCTTCACATGCATTTTTGTATCCGCATGCACTTGTGTGCCTAAAGCCTTAGTGCCTTCTTTAATTTTTTTAGCCTTCGCGTGCATTTCTTTTGCATTTTTTTTCATGACCTAGCACCACACTATCTACCCATGTGCCATGTCCACCTCTTTGTCCTATTGCACCGTCGTTTGACTACATACACACATGCATGCGCACGCGCATACACACAAATATATATATATATATACATATTTCTTATTTACTTATAGTTTTCATGAATAGTTGCCTTTATATATATGTGGGCTATTCTTATACATAATTTTTTTCTTTCCAAGCCTTTATTTTCCTTTATGCTTTGTGTACATGCACTAACCCAATTCGTTTATTTTTCTACTTACGTGAGCTATCTCATATAACCTTCGTGAGTTAAATGCTTTCGTGTGTTAAAATGTTCGGTCCCCATGCAATGTCCTCTTTGCCTTCCTACCTTTCGCGCATAATTTTTCTTGGCTAGTGTGAAGTCTAGCCTTGTGGGTTATGTTTTACTTGGTAAATAATTGTTCAATGGCACTATTGTAATTAAATTAAAGCTGGTTTATTGCCTTCTTGAACAACTTCTTTTTACCAACCCTATTTGGTGTCAACTTCTTATTTACAAATTCTCTATTCATTTCAGCCACTTTTAAAAATTCATTAAACTATATAATTAAATTTCTCTTAATTATTTATTATTTTCTTCATTAAATAATTCATATAAAATAGAAAATTGGGAAAAATAACAAAAATTTAACAAAAACCACTTATATCATTTTCTACCTCCTGTTAAAATTTTGAACTAAAATAATTAACGTTTTTTTAATAACTAATTTCTGCAATTTAAGCATTTTCTCAGTTAGAAAATTCTTAATAACTCAGTATTAATTCCAAAAATTACATAATTTAAAATTCATCTCCAAAACAATAATTTAAACATCTTACCAAAATTTTAGATCATTTTAAGATCAAAAACATAGTTTTTTATATTAAACCCTTTAGAAAAATTCCTAAACCCATATAATTAATATCCAAATACCCATAAATCCAAATCCATGATTATTCAACTCAAATCCAAGATATATACACCAAATAATTCGGGTTTACATCAAACCCAATTTAAAGTGCATAAAAAATCGTGTGATGGTTGCTTATTATTTACCTTAATCCTTACTGACATGATGGAATTTGCTTTAGCTTTCTTTTCTTCTTGAATTCCCCTTGATTCCTGATAGTGGCCAGCCTTATCTCCTATGCTTTTGTTTTTCTTCGTGAATGAAATGAAATGAAAAGGGAAAGTGGAGGGTGATACATTATTTTCCTTTCCTTTTTTACCCTTCCTCACTCATGTTTTTATATTTCTTATTAAAACATTCTCTTCATTTTATTTTTTAGAGACCAAACCAAATTATTGATTTATATGGAAAATCCTACATTTCTTAACTTCTCATTTAATTATTACATAATTAAACATTTAAATAATGTGCAATAAGAATTAGGGGTTTTACACTTAATTCCTGTTCCAACATCTTCATCTGTAAGCCATAGCATTATTATCAATGTTTTATAACATTTGATCCCAGGGTAGGCATGGCTATGAGAACAACCTAAACATGTAAAAATTTCTTAAATATGTTATGTAATATTGATCTGCTGCTCTGTTTACTTAAAACTGTATAACATAGATTGATCTCATCTCCGTCGTCCAAAGATAATTCCAACATGACTACAACATATTAGGTTCTACCTTTAGATTTCAGAATTAGGGATGTTACATGAACTTTATTTATTACAGGACCAGTATATACATTAAAACACTGGAATAAAGATATTTTGACTTTAGAAAAATAACGATTAATGTTTTGTACATTCTACGCCTTTCTTAATATCGCTCTATCCACCGTGTCGAGGGTATTAGATCCATTCGTCGTATATTTTTTATGAACAGTGATCCTTGTCATGAGGTCAAGTGCCCTAATTGAGGGAATATATGCTTCAAACCAAGTCCCTTGCCCTAAGGAAATGAACATTCACCTTTGTATTATACTACTTTGTAACCTTTTGCTTGTGTGTCATAACTTTCAAGGCGTCTTTATCCCATTTTTTATCGATCGGGTCTAAGGACGTGTTTAATAACTCAACATTTTCCTCTAGATTATTATGGATATGCCTATGAGTTGGGACTGCCATCTCAGTGAGTAGCATTGCTTTAAGACCATAAGCCAAGGCAAAATGAGTATACCCCATTGCAATATTATAAGTAGTACGATAGGGACAAAGTGTGAGTGCTAACTCACTAATTTATGTTCCCTTATCTCCTTCTAACCACTTCTTTATGAGTGTTTAATGAATTTTACTTACTGCTTTGACATGTCCATTGGCCTATTATTGTATTACAGTTTAGAAGTTCTTCTTTGTTACCATTTGCTGGCCGAAATCAGCAAGCTTCTCGTTATCAAACTGTAACTCTTTATAAGAGATGATTAGAAATAACGTTCCATATGTATATATAATGCTTTGTATCATAAAATTAATTCCTTTGGCGGTATCTTGGTGAATGGTTAGCTTTAAAACACTTGGTAATGTAATCCACTACCACTATAGCATAATTAGCTCCACCACATGCCATGAGTTACTCTTCGATCAAATCGATACCCCAAGTAACGAATGACCAATGAGTGACCACGTGTGTAAATTTCATAGGTGTAGCCTAGTAATTTTTATAAACAATTGGCGTTTATTACATTTCTTTGCTTACTCCACAACATCGTATTATTTGTTGGCCGAAATCACCCATATTGTAAGATTTTCTTAGCTCTAGCAACCCCCGGTGTGGTCTATGTGGCTACCTCTATGTACATTAACTAATGTCTCCATAACTTCCTATCTGTCTTCACACCTCAGAAATGGATTCAAGAACCCTCTCTATTACAAGTTGTTGTCTTGTATAATAAACTACAACGTCGTCCTCAATAACTTTCTTCCATCATTTTAACTCGGGTTAGGACGCCCTTGGTAAAGTACTCAACTATAGGATTCATCCAAGTTTTCTCTTCATCAAATTTTACCACAGTATCAACTTCCTCAAAACTCAAAACTTGTAAAATTGTCCCTAAAGCTGACTCTAGGAGAGGTCCATTTCTAGAAGTGGCTAATTTCATCATTTGCATGTTGATTTTCTTCATACAGTGTATACTTCACCGCATAATACTCTAGTTTGTTAAGCAATATCTTGGCTTTCTACAAATATGATGAAAACAATATTCTTTAACATGGAATTCTTCAAGCACACAGTTCACAACTAACTAAGAATCAATATGAATGCACAATGATCAGATTATCGATTTTTTCACAATTTCTAATCCATTTATATGTGCTTCATACTCAACTTTGTTATTTGTTCCTCTTTGTCCTAACCTAAGTGCATAACAAAAATTTAGTCCTTCAAGTACGATCAAGATTACTCCAATACTTAATTTTTTTTCATTAGATGCCCTATTTATAAACGGTCTATATTTAAGTGCTTCATCCTTATTTGCTTCCAAATATCCCTGATGGTGAATTCTGCAAGGAGGTCTGCCATGTCTTGTCTTTAGTAGCTGTTTGGGGATGATACATAATTTCGAATTGGATCGATTCAATATTCAATTTCAATAATCTCCCTAAAGTATCCATGCAATGGAGGACTTGCCTTAGTGGTTGATCGGTCAGCACCTGATTAGGTGGCACTAAAATTAATTCCTTAATTTCCTAAATGCAAACAAAATGTGATAAGATATATTTTTTGTTTTTGGATACCAAACTCGGGTCCCTTAAAGCATTTGTTGATGTAATATAGTGGTCTCTACACCTTAGCTTCCTCTTTCACTAGTCCTCTTTTACTAGAGCCATACTCAAGGCATGAGTTGACATAGCCAAATAACGGTACAAATCTCTCCATCCACAAGCATGGATAGGACTAGCGGCATGTAAATGTGCTTCATAAGTTGCACAGATGTGAGTGAGCATTCATTAATTCATTTAAACCTCTATTCTCCTTCTTTAGTGCTTCAAAGAAGGGAATGCGCTTATTCGTTACCTTTGGAATGAATCGACTCAACGTTGACACATTTCCATCTAAATTTTGCATCTCTTGTTTTCAGGATTTTTAAATCCTTCAAAGGTTTAGTTTGCTCTGGATTGGTTTCTATTCCTCTGGGGTGAATAATGAATCCAAGGAATATTCAACAAGAAGTCCAAATTATGCACTATAGAGGGTTTAATTTCAAGCCATACTTTCATAATACTTGGAACATCTCATCTGAATGATCAGTATGTTCTTTTGCCATCACAAGCATATCAAACACATATACTTCCATAGTTCACCTAATTTGGTTAGAAAACATCTTGTTAACCCAACATTGATATGTGTCTCTAGTGCTCTTTATGTCAAAAGGCATCACCATGTAGCGGTATACTCCTAGATCGATAATAAAACTCATAGGATCTTGGTTGGGGATGTACGTTGTTATTTTGTTATGCCTAGAATAAGCACCCATATAGAAAAGTGCCTCGTACCTGCCATCCACTAGTTGTTTAATCCTCAAAAGCAGGAATGTTTGGGACAAACATTATTTAAATTAGAGAAGTTGATGCAATTTCTCCATTTCCAACAACTTTTTGATCAAAACTAGTAAGCTATCCATTACAGGTAGTGATATTCCCGTATAAAATTGTTCGCTAACACGGTCTTTACTTCCTCATTTTGGACCGTTGATTAGTCCTTGCCCATGTTTCTCTTCTTTTACATGACCGTGGGTTTTCTTGGATTAATGTTCAATGCATGACATGTAGCGTTAGGAGAAATCCTACATATGTCTGCATGAGACAACACATATACTTTCTGGTTATTCCACAAGAAACCCACCAGTTCCGCTATAAACCCCAGCTCCAACTGGGATCCAATTTTCATTACCTTGGTTGCATCATTTTCATCAACCATCACAAATTCCATAGTTTCCACAGGCTCAGTGATTACCCATTCTTCTTCATCTCTTGGGTCTAATTAATTAAAAAGGTAGCTTTATAGTCAAAAGGGCGAATTTTGTAATTGTTAGGCTTTTGAGTTATTAACATAAAGAGTCGTCCCTACATTCTTCCTCTCTCAACATATTTATTCTTGTGAAGCTTGACTACGTAACATTACCCATCAGCATCCTGATCACCTTTAATAGTTCCAACTTTGTTGGTTATTGGGAATTTTATATTTAAGCATCACTAGGCTAGAACAGTTGTAAAGTCAGAATGAATAGATCGCCCTAGGAATGATTGGATGCCAAAAGACCATCCATCAGAACGAAAGTTTACCTTTTAATTTGTTGTAAATTTTCAAAGTTTGCTTTGAGGGGGCTTTAGGTTTTATGTTTGGAAGAGAAGGAAGAAAAGAAGAAAGAAGAGTTTAGTCCCACATTCTAGAGCTTTATACAAAAATCTAGTATAAGTATAGCTCTCTCAAGAGGATGTTGGGGCCTTGGGTCTCCCACATGTTTGCTTTGTTGTGAGGAGAGAAGTCATGCAACACCACGCGCGCCGCCGCCGTCCGTCCGACCGAACCGATTTTGGGTTCGAAAATATTTTTGGATCATATGTAAACAGTAACGGGCTAGATTTCAGCCCGTTAAGGACCCAGAACCGGAAAATCTGAATTTGAATAAAAGGCGGGAATTTGTAACGTTTTCTAAACATTACAAACTGAATGGATGCGACGTTTGAATCGCAACAGTTACGAACCGTTGCGAACGGTCGTGACGCTTGGCGAATAGACACCTCCTCATGTCTATAAATAGCGACGTCCAAAAATCATTTCAACAGTTTTTCGAATTCTTCTTCTTCCCCGAGCATTTCTGCAACACCAAAAACTATTGCTCCATTTTTTGCGATGCCTCCAAGGTGTTGCAGATTCAGAAACCGTTGCAGAATTGCTCTCTTCTTCCTCTTCATTCTCTTTCTCTACAAATTGCATCATCAGAAACCATTCTAAAGTGTTCTTGGTCGGATCAAAGTCGTACAAAATTTGAATCCGATTACACTGTTATAGGGCTTCATTAAATCCTGAAAGTCGATAGTTCGATAACCCATTTGTACCTGGTGGTTGAACTATTGTCTGAAAGAATCTATTACATAGATTCTTGAAGTCGGAAGTACAACATTGTTTTCATCGCTATCGCCATCAAATCCGTCTCGAAACGCAAAATTCCCAATAAAATTTCAGACAATATACTTCAATTATGGAGGGTTCGAGCGCTTTACAAGTTATGAATCAGCATCTAACTCGATTGGAGCGTTTTATGGCGACAATTTCACTCGTTGGCAAGAGACGATGCAAATTTTCTTGGTCACCGACAAGTTGTTCTGCATTTTGTAAGATAACTCGGAAGAAATACCGGAGGAAACTGATAGAGATGATGATGCTCTAAAGGCTAAATGTGCAAAGTGCAAAGAGGACGATTTCCTGTGCCGAGGCTATATTCTGAATGCGCTATCTACCCCAGTCTACAATGCTCATAGGACCTTGGAAACAGCGAAGGCACTCTGGACTGCCCTGTAGAATAAGTACCGCATATCTGAGGCAAGTAATAAAAAAAATTTTATTTCTAATTTTATGGATTTCAAAATGGTCACCAATAAGTCCATAATTTGACAAGTAAGCGAAATCTTAATGTTGGTGAATCAACATAAAGATGCTGGAATTAATCTCCCTGAATCTTTTGTTGTTGGAGTTATAATTTCTAGACTTCTGCATAGTTGGAATGATTATAAGAAAAAGATGAAATATGCGGAAACGGATTATAATTTAGACAGTCTGCAGCATCATCTTCGTATAAGAAGACTCTCGTAAGCGTGATCTAGATGATAATCCGCAAACTGAGACCCATTCTATGGTAAATAATGTTGAAATTACTGATAAATTAAAGCCAAAGAATGAGACACAGTTTAAGAAGAAAAATCATTCCAAAACCAACAACAAAAAGAAAGGTGCTTGTTATTTTTGTAATAAGCCGGGCCACTATGCCCGAGACTGTTGTCTGCGGAAGAAACAACAAAACGTGAATGTGGTCGAAGACTCGCTTGTGGCTATAGTGCAAGAGGCAAACTCCGTTAGTGGCAATGATAATGATTGGTGGTTCGATACTAGAGCAACCATTCACATTTGGAAAGACCGTAATCTTTTCAAGAGTTACGAAGAAAATAAAGGAGAAGCCGACGAAGTCACTGGAGCAAATAAGGTTCCAAGCAAAGTTCTGGGAAAAGGCACTATAGAATTTCCTATCACCTCTGGAAAAGTTCTTACATTAGTCAATGTATTTTATGTACCTGATATGTGTAAGAATTTGGTCTTTGGATACCTTCTTAACAAAGGAGGATTCAAGATGGTGTATGAGCTGATAAGCTAGTGTTGTCTAAGAATGGTAAATTCATTGGACAGGGATACTCTTGTAACGGTATGATTAAGTTGAATCTAATAAAGAAATCTTCTGTTTATATTGTTGATTCTATTAATTTATGGCATGGTAAGATTAGGACATGTTAATTATAATTCCATTAGAAATATGAATAAATTAGGATTAATTTCTGATTGTGATTTCGATACCATCTCTAAATGTGAAATATGTGTTCAAGCAAAAATGCACCGGAAATCCTTTAAATCCGTAGAAAGGAAAACTGGTTTTCTTGATTTGGTATATAGTGATGTGGGTGACTTAAAAAGTCATATCACCTATGGTGGTAACCAACACTATATAACATTCATTGATGATTATACTAGATATGCATATGTATATCTAATGAAAACTAAAGATGAGGCTTTTGATAAATTCAAAATTTACAATGCAGAGGTCGAAACAAATTAGGAGTTAAAATTAAAATATTACATCCAGATCGTGGTGGTGAATATTTCTCAAATGAATTCACCTTGTTTTGTAAACAACAAGGTATAATTCACCAATGTACTACCCCATATACACCACAACAAAATGGTGTTGCTGAAGGAAGAATAGAACTTTAGTAGAAATGGTTAATGCCATGCTCATAAGTTCTAATTTACCTTATAACCTATGGGGTGATGCTATGTTATCTGCATGTTATATTTTAAATAGAGTACCACTTAAAAAGAATAATATTTCCCCTTATGAATTATGGTTTAATAGGAAACCTAACCTAACTAGACTTAAAGTTTGAGGTTGCTTAGCATATGTTAGAAAACCATACCCTAAACGACCAAAGTTAGGAAATAGAGCATTTAAATGTGTTTTCATAGGATATTCACTTAATAGTATAACTTATAGATTCCTTATTGTTGACACTCTAGAAGTTATAGAATCTGTAGACGTAGAATTTTTTGAAAATCAAACTGTTGAGATCCCATTGAGATCATCTAGTCCAGAACCTAGTATGACTAATGATATCAATGACGATGGTTGTGTTCCTCCTCAAAACAGCAAGGAAGTGTCAGTACCAGATAATAGTACTGAACAACAAAGAAGTAAAAGAGCGAGAATAGAGAAGGACTATGGTTCTAACTTCATTACATATCTTGTAGAAGGCAGTAAGGACGAAGTCCTTAATGTGACTAAATATGTAATGAATGTCGATGACGATCCCAAAACTTATTCTGAGGCTATGAGTTCCAAAGACTCCAATTTCTGGAAAGAAGCTATCAATGATGAAATGAATTCCATAATGTTAAACCAAACTTGGGTTTTAACAGATTTACCTCTTGGTGCTAGACCTATAGGATGTAAATGGATATTCATGAAAAAGTTGAATACAAATGGATCTACTAATAAGTTTAAAGCCAGATTAGTTGCTAAGGGATATAAGCAAAGAAATGGAGTAGATTACTTTGATACATATGCTCCAGTTGCTCGCATATCTTCCATACGCTGTTTAATTGCACTTGCATCAATTCATAAATTAGTCATACATCAAATGGATGTAAAGACTGCTTTTCTAAATGGAGATTTAGAAGAAGAGATATATATGGAACAACCTGAAGGTTTCAAAACCCCAGGCCAAGAAAAGAAAGTTTGCAAATTAGTGAAATCTCTTTTTGGCCTGAAGCAAGCTCCCATGCAATGGCATGAGAAATTTGATAAAGTTGCACCGTCATATGGATTCATTGTTAATGATGCTGATAAATGTATTTATAGCAAATCGGATAACAACGGTATGTTATAATATGTTTGTACATTGATGACATGCTAATATTTGGTTCCAACATATTCTGTGTGAATTAAACTAAAAAGTTTCTGTCTTCTAAATTCGATATGAAAGATCTAGGAGAGGCTGATGTAATTTTGGGAATTAAAATTGTTAGGAAAGAAGGGGAGTTATTACTAACTCAATCTCATTACATAGAGAAATTCCTACAAAAGTATGGTTATTACAATGACAAACCAGCACCAACTACTTTAGATCCAAGTATTAAATTAGAAAAGAACACTGGACGTACTATCTCACAACTAGAGTATTCCAGTGTTATTGGGGGTCTTATGTGTGCTATGCATTGCACTAGACCAGACATCGCACATGCTATAAGCGTATTATGTCCGTTTACGAGTAATCCAGGTTTCGAACATTGGAAATCTATTTCCAGAGTTTTGGCTTATTTGAAAGGAACCATTGAATATGGTTTATCTTATAAAGGATATCCTGCTGTAATAGACGGATATAGTGACCCATAAATTTCGATCCCGAAATTTCCAAATAGTTAGAAAAGAAGAAGAGAAAAGAAACAAAAACAAGTCACAGGAAACCTCACATTCGCAGCGAATAAAATATAATATTAAATAATAATAACAGTTATACAAAGGAAAACTGTATTTATAAATTTATATTTTAATACATCAGAGTTACAACATATACAATCAGTGGACATATACAATCAACATGTCCTAAATATGCAACAATATATCTTAGCGGAAATACTCCAAACGTTCCTGCCATCCAGCTCGTCTCCTGAGCTCTAGAACGTCCTTGCCTGAAAACCTGTAATACTCGGTCAACCTGAAACAATGTAGGATCCAAATCCAAGTCTACAACTGGATGGATCTTTACATTAGGAGGCACTGCTGTGTCTTGGGCTTCGAAGAAGCATACTTGTATTTCTGACTCAATAATATTGTCAGAATTGAATGCATTAGCAGATGCATGTTAAGAAGCGGAATGGCTTAGGAATTTATTAGTGGAAATTCCTTTATGGAAGAAGCCATCTCCAGCAGTCTTGATTAATTGTGACAATCAAGCAACGATATACAATGCGTCTAATAAGACATATAATGGAAAGTCTAGACATGTGAGTCTAAGACATCAAATGGTGAGGCAGTTACTCAAAAGAGGAGTTATAACTGTTGACTACATAGAAATGAAGAAAAACTTGGCTGACCCACTTATAAAGAGTCTTCCAAAGGCAGTGGTTTCTATAAAGTCACAAGAAATGGGACTAAGGTCTGTCAATGAAGGTTGATCATCCTTAACAGAAACCCAACTTATGTCTTGAAAAGGATAGACAAAGTTCAATGTGTACCAACAAGTTAAGAGAATGATTATGGAACACTAAATCGATAATCCCATAATATTTAGTGTTGGATTCTGCAAGAACCTAAAATGGATATATATCCTTAATAAGTCTAAAAACCTTAAAAGGTGTATCGCAGAAACACCTTAAGAGACTTACCTATACGAGTATGGAAATCAGGCCGTTTCCTAGGAAAGTAAGACCGCTTTCTAAGTTGACTCATGAACCAGGATTTAAGCACATGGCCATTAACGTGCTGAGAAATACAGAACACTTTACCTATGGGAATCAACAAGTGTGATTGTTCCGGTTTTATCATTAGGGATACTTGTTTCAAGATTCGTTCACCATAGAATCTCAATAAGGCTTTGAATGGTTTACACTAAGTAAAGGTTCAAATCCAAAAGATACCTTTTATTTATGTGTTGGTTTTCACGATGATGCAAAACTTGATCTTAGAACTACATAGGCTTGATCCCACTTGGGTATGTAGGAAGTCACTCTAGTGATTCAGCCGTCTTATTTATTTATTTTGAAAATTGGGGGAGATTGTTGTAAATTTTCAAAGTTTGATTTTGAGGGGGCTTTGGGTTTTTTGTTTGGAAGAGAAAGAAGAAAAGAAGAAAGAAGAGTTTAGTCCCACATTCTAGAGCTTTATACAAAAATCTAGTATAAGTATAGCTCTCTCAAGAGGATGTTGGGGCCTTGGGGATCCCACATGTTTGCTTTGTTGTGAGGAGAGAAGTCATGCAACACCACACGCGTGCCGCCGTCGTCCGTCCGACCGAACCGAACCGGGCCGGGTCGGTTTTGGGTTTCGTGTACGAAAATATTTTTGGATCATATGTAAACAATAACGGGCCAGATTTCGGCTCGTTAAGGACCCAGAACCGAAAAATCTGAATTTGAATAAACGACAGGAATTTGTAACATTTTCTAAACGTTACAAACTGAATGGACGTGACGTTTGAATCGCAACAGTTACGAACCGTTGCAAATGGTCGTGACGCTTGGCGAATAGACACCTTCTCACATCTATAAATAGCGACGCCTAGAAGTCATTTCAAAAGTTTTTCGAATTCTTCTTCTTGTTCCCCGAGCATTTCTGCGATGCCAGAAACTATTACTCCATTTTTTGCGATGCTTCCAAGGTGTTGCAGATTCAGAAACCGTTGCAGAATTGCTCTCTTCTTCCTCTTCATTCTCTTTCTCTACAAATAGCATCATCAGAAACCGTTCTAAAGTGTTCTTGGTTGGATAAAAGTCGTACAAACTTTGAATCCGATTACGCTGTTATAGGGCTTCACTGAATCCTAAAAGTCGATAGTTCGATAACCCGTTTGTACCTGGTGGGTTGAACTATTGTCTAAAAGAATCTATTACATAGATCCTTGAAGTCGGAAGTACAGCATTGTTTTCATCGCTATCACCATCAAATCTGTCTCGAACCGCAAAATTCCCAACATAATTAACCCACATTTATATAAATCAATAGGTAGATAAAATATTTTTTGCATTAACAAACAAGTTAAAACAAGCTAAAACTTGGGTAATATAGTAATTTGAATTTTTGACCATTAAAATAAATTGTGGACGTTTTCGACCTAGAACACTTGCAATGGCCATAACTTTTGATAAGAGCAGATATTCGACCTAAAATCAATTCCAAATGAAAGATGTAATGGTTTCCTATCCCATAAAGTGGTCATAATAGTAATTTGGCCAAGCCGTTTAGGAGTTATCAAAGTTTTAAGTTAGACAATTTTAGGCAAGTTTATATACTTAGGCACAAGCCTATAAATAATGTCTAGGTAATGCTTTCGAGAATTATGCCAGTTCCAAGGGTTAGTGCAACCATCAAATCATTTCTCTTTCTTCCAAAAATAGATCAAATCCTCCATTAACATTATCTCTACCTAAACCGCCATAAATTTATACCATTTTTGTTAAAAACTTGAGAAACAAGTGTAGAGATTAATTATAAATTATGAAGTCTGTATTTTTGGGAGGGAATGTAGAGATTAATACATTGTAGATTCATATTTGTTGGATTTTGGATTTCTTTCATCAACTGGTAGGTGATCTACGATCCTTTACATATTATATATTTAAATATATATTTAACAGTTTTTTGGATCCATTTTTCAAATATGAATATTGACTTCTATATCTAACTTGATTTTAAAACAAGGAAAAAATGCTTTTTGATTGTTTTCAGTGTTTTATAGCATTGTATTATGTGCATATGTATGCCAGGACTTGGTAGCTTTGATTTTATGCTTGAATGACTTGATATGATGCTTGTTGTTTGTTGCTGCCATTTTGAATGCAATGTTTAAATGCATAAAACGTTCGTGCAGAGCGAAATGGGGTTGATTCATTCCATAAATGAGGATCTTCGAGTGTAAATAGAGGCTTTTCAATGAAGTCGTAGATTTAATTACACTAAGGATGGAAGGTTCGTACTCATATAATCATAATTTTCATGACCGAGCCATGAGTCAAACCATCGCATCTCAAGGTTCTGATGGTCGGATCGGTTGAACTGTCAGAACTATGCATTTTCTTCTCAGTTATACATTAAAAAATATTTTACCACATAATATATCATATTAATTCACATAACAAGAACTCAACTTATACAAATCACATGGTTGTAACACAAATATAATTAAAATAATTATAGCATAATTTAATTAAATGGGAAAATATTCAATTTGAAATTAGTTTATAGAATAATGATTGTGTTTAATATCATAATTATTTTTGATATGTGAAACTGTAACATAGAAGAAATTTTATATAAAAATGTAATTTAAGTTGAAAACAAAATATAATAATGTAGGAAGTTATTTCGTTACAAATATGATCAGTATAATATTCTTAGTATTAGTTAAAAACCACTAACCTGTAATTTAAAGCAGATAGCATGTATGGAAAGTACTATGCTCATCTCGGTATAAAAAGCGAATGTTCATAAGTCCCACATCTTCAAACATGATGATTTGGTTTTGGCTTCCTATCTATATAAACAAAGCTCTCCCGCCTATTGCATTTAGCATGCAAAAGCAGCAACCATGCTAATTGGTTGGGCTTAACGTTATTCCAAAAATTTAAGTTTTATTTAGTAAACCTGGTTAACTTTTGCAAAACTGGAGGTTTAAACCGGTTTTCACGGTTTGACCACGGTTCTTGTACATGAACGGTTTTACTTGCTCCGGGCCTTAGTGCTATGCGGTTCACGGTTAACCGCTGTTGAACCAAGGTCTGGTCCGGTCATTAAAACGTGACATATAATTGCAGGATCAACTTTAGAGTGTTTGAATTAGATTGTTGTAGTGAGAGATGCACATAGATCGAAGAAGCTAGAGAGAGTTGGATCAATGTAGAATTGGCTAGGGCAAAAGACTTAGCAAAAACTAGTTAAGTGTATGGATCGATGTTGGTCCATATGGATCAGTACAAAACCATGCCAAAGTTTGATTTAGTGAATTTTAGGATTTAGATCGTGGAGAATCTATCGTAGGCCAAATTAAATAATTTTGGCTAAGAGGATGGATTGGCACCATTCCATATTGATGTGCATGTAAATGTGCATATTTTTACCACCGTATTTAATCTATTTGAATTAAATAAATGATCATATCGGGTATTTTAACTTGTTTAAACCAAAAATTCAAATTATTCCAAATTGTCACATATTCATCTTCATATATGGGCAAAACGGTCATTTGTGTGCATACATTTCTTCGAGAAAAATTAATTGAAAATTTGTATATATATTTGTAGGAATTTGATCTCAAATAGAAGTGGTTTCATGAAGATATGCATGCATAAAATTAATACAAAGGAATGAAGATGGAAATAATTCAAAGTGAAGAACATGGAGGACCCCACCTACCCACCTACCTTAATGTACAAATTAAAGGCTAATGCACATGCTTTTGGAGTTAATGGCTTCATGTACACTTAATGGGGGATTAAGACATGTTAATGATTACTTGGCCTCCACACTTCCTAAGGGGCATTTTGGGTACTCCCCAAAAATATGCATTAGGGTTTCTAACTTGTATAAATACCCCTTATGTTTCATGTAGCCATCTTTCCTCTTAGATAGTTAGTTTTAGTTTAGAAAATAAATCAAAGCTCTCTTCCTTTCCATGGCTGCTTAGCCATTTTATTTCATATAATTTTCTTTTCTTTTATGCAATGTTAATTCTCTTTTATTTACATGCTTCTTCTCTTCTTATGTAATAGTGTAAATCTACCTTTATGCAATTAGATTAGTTGTCTTTTCCATTAGCTTTCATTTTCCTTTCTTTTTGATTTCATGTTGCTTTCTACATTTGTTGATTTGATAACAAATATGAGAGCTTAATCCCTACAATTTAGGGGTAATGAAGCCTCTAGTATGTAGATGCAACATTTTGATGTTTTATGCTCTCTTTTTATGCTTTAATGGAAACACTTGAAGTGGTTTAATGATGTTGTTTTGCTTTGAATTTGATAGTCTATGTTGTTCATAACAAATAGGCTATGCTTAAACAAACATAACACAAATTGCCTCTTCATCTGAATATGATTATGGCAAAGAAGTGAATGTTGAAATTGAAATTTGATAGCCTATATTTCTAAACAATAGTTAATAGGCTATGCTTAAAATAGATTTTTATTTCAACTTTGTTGTCATATTTCATGAGAGTTAAATGTGTATTAGTGGTTGTGTTATAGTTTGATGGTTTATATTGAGCTAATTAATAGCACAAATATACCATACTTATGATAAGCACATCAACTAATTCACTAATGACAAGAAAAGAGAGATAATAACTTCATTTTGTTGATTTATATGATCTAGAGAGTGTATTTATCTCTAAATTGTTCTTTTAACTCTCATATTTTTATCATTTTCTTTTGCTAGTTTTTGTTAGTTTCTTACATTTCTAGCTATTCACTCTCGACTTTGGTATAATTTGATTGAATAGAATTTTAAAATCATCAATTCCCTGTGGATCGACCCGTATTCGTCGCGTGCTACATTCGTATACCGTGTGCTTGCGGTAAATTTTATTCAAAATTCGTTCGACGGTTTTCTAAACCGATAGAATTTCCATCGACGAATAAGTTTTTAGCGCCGTTGCCCAATACACCACCAGTGTACACTACTGTCTACACCTCCTCCAACTCCAACAATTTCAGCTGCCTCACCTCGCCAATACCTTCCATTCATCACCAACATACAGCAAAACTACAACACGGCAATCTCCACCTGCAACAAATCGCCAAACAAACCAGCTCCCACAAACTAGCAACCATCCACTTCGAACCCACAGCAGCTAGCACTGAACAATCCCTGAACATACGAACTCCTTCACTCGCCTTAACAAACTCCAACCTCGATATCAACCATCACCAGAGAATTCAATCGCCATCTACTTTCCACTTCCCACTGTTCTACATCAATCAGCAATACAACAATCTCGGCCTCTACTTCGTCTTCTCCCCAACAATCCCGGCCTCTACTTTGTCTTCAGCTAATTAATCGCCCGAACGCCTGATCGCAACTGCTCCTACCAAATCGCATCCCGGCCTCTACTTCGTCTTCTCCCCATCAATCGCAACCGACGTGTATTGAATTCTGAGAATCGAATTTTTGATTTCATATTGTGTTTGATTTATCGAATTCGAGAATTGTGAATTAAGGAAGTGGGATTTGTATGTAGTCTGTGATTTCATATTGCGTGTGAACTATTGCTATCCAAAAAAAATAGAGAAATGGGAGTAGCATGTGGATTTGTTTGTGGGCCGATGGGCTTCTAGTGTTTATTTGTTTTTTTTTAATTTTTCTATTATGTTTAAGTCCATTCTCCCTTTGTTCCTTAATTTTCTTTTGTTTCTCTAAAAAAAAAACTATTATGTTTGTTTTAGTGTAAATTCATTTAGCTTTTGTTTTTGTTATATTACCAAAAACAGAAGAAAAAAAACAAAAAACAAAACAAAACAAATTGTTTTAGGTTTTATTTATTTAGTGAATTTGGTTTTGCCAAATTGTTTGTTTTGGTTTCAAATTTTTTCTTAGTTTAGTTTGTTTTGTTTTTAATTTCTTTTTCTTTCTCTGATAAACAAATCTGTTTATAACTTGTTTTTTTTTCAGGTTGCCAAAGCAGAATTACAAAAGGAGAAGAACTGCTACCAAAAAATAACTGCTTTCTTGTTTATAATTTTCATTTTATTTGCCTTGCATTGTATATATATCTATTGTTCTTGTTTGTCTTGCATTGTTGATTGATTGCATTTGCATAAAAAATTTAAAAAAAAAAAGAAATCCATTCGTAGTTGCATTGTTAGTACACGTTTAATTTCAGTTTCGCATTTCATTTTAGAATTTGTTAATAATAACGGTTAGAAACCAATAACTCTTAATTATATATTGACAATCTGTCTTCTTTGAACAATTTAATATCTTGGTGTCTAGGCTACGGCAGAGTAATAACCATTTATAAATATTACGGTGATTCGTAAATATTATAGTGGTTGTTCCTCTTAAGGTACTTAAACCTTCGGCTGCATTGCTACGGTGATTCGTGGTGCACCGATAAATCCTGTTCGTTACCTGGCCGAGAACTATCTTGTTGAATTAAGACAATTTGTGATTATACAATTTTGGGTTAACTTAGGATAAATCATTTGTAATTGACCCTTGCATTCATTTAGTTGCATTAGTTCATGCATATTTAAAAAAAACAAAAAAAAATTCAAAAATCCAAAACTTAAAAAAAAATTGTAAATATTTCTTTTATTTTTCTTTGAATTTTTTTCCTTTTTCTTTAAAAAACAAAATCCAAAAAAATATATAAAACCTTGAGAAAAAAAGAGCAAATTTTTTTTTGAAAATCCTAACAAAAACAAAAAACCAAATTTCCTTTTGAAAAATAAATTCCATCTGTAAATATATTTTTTATAAAAAAAAAACCAAAAACATTCTTGAAAATGTCCGAATTTCCATATTCACTTGAATTTTACAATAGTTGCGAAAATCAATATAATCCATATGATTTCACTTCAAATTCGTATGGATATTTTAACGACAACTATTCTTTAAACAATTCAAATTTCGAACAACACGATGACCAAGCTTCGACTCTTGAAAATAGCATGGAAATGATTTCATCTTTACTCGAACTTTCTACACGACAAAATCAAGAGATAAATGATTTACATTTGTGTAATAACTCGAGTCAAGGATTTCAGATTTTGAATTCAATTCAAAATTCAAACAATTACGATTATAACCCATGCCAATTTAATTTCAAACTCCAAAATGAATTTCAAACTCAACGTGAAAATGCGAATAACTTTTCAAACGAATTTGGAAAGGGGAATAATCTTAACCATGTTACGAGTGACAATTTTTGTTCTCAACAAATCCAAATCGAAAATTCTCAATTTAATAACTATAAATTGGATTTTGTTGAACAAATGAATGAAATTTACGATGATCACACGGATTTGTTGTTTGAAACTTATATGAAACAACGTGAACAACAAAATCAAATCTCAACGTGTGATGATTCAAGTGATAATCCACCTTTTACCCAAATCGACAATTTTCAAATAACAACTTTTGAATTTGATAATGACGATCTTAATCAAGTTGTTGGAAATACGGTAATTAAGTTGGATTTCAATTCTTTTGAGGGTGCGAAACTCGATTTAAACTTTGATCTTCCTTTTTCTGAAAATTTGAATACAATAACTTTGAATATTGAACTTGGTTTACACGATGAAGTTGTTGATAATCCAATAAAGGAGTCGAATTTAACGAACATGATTTTATGGACTCTTTGAAAACGAGTTGTTGAATTCTAAAGGGGAAGGTTTCGGTCACCATTTTGACTTTGAAATCAATAATTTGGAAGAAGTTTTTAATGATAAACTTGAATTTCAATTGGGTGAAAATAAATGTGAATATCAATCAATTGTTTTATCAACCCCAAAAATCATTGAAAACAAAACAACTCATTCAATTTTCAATAAAACAACATTTGTTTTTCCAAATCAACATTCAACTTCGATATCTTTTACGGTTTGGTTTTTCATGCTTAAGCTGTGTCTCACACATTTGATGAGACAAATGAATCGGTCTTTAGAAGACCGTTTCATTTACTTTTTGACGATATACTTTCTGATCATGTGTAAATACAGTCCGTTTTCATGTAAATAATAATAAACATTCCCTTCACTTGGGTTGACTGTGGGGACACAGTCAAAATCAAGTGTGGGGGGAGACTCATCTTCTTTTATTTTTTCATGGTTTATTTTTGCTTTAAAATCACAAAAAAAAAATAAAAAAAATCCCAAAAACAAATTTTCTTTTGATTTATTTTTAAAAGAAACACTATAAGATAAATATATGGCTTTGGTTTATTAAATTGAAATTTTTGGAAATTTATTTGTCTAAACAAAAATAAAAATGAAATTTGATTACAAATAATAATGGTTTAACTAGTATAAGGAAGATTCATACGTGTTAATTATGAAGTATATCCTAATTGAAAATCTTTGTTTTAAAAAGTGGTTGATTTAAAGTAAAGGATATAACATTTTTTTTGTCTTCTTAGTTAAATGGTTCTAAGATGATTTTGCAAAACTCTCTCTCTCTCTTAAAAAAATAAAAATAAAAAAAATAATAACATCCAAGTATTCACTCTCATTTAAAAGTCCTCACGGTTATGCATGGGTGAATTACTTGAAATCTTTGATTATGTGCTTTCATACTCATTTAAAAGTCCTAACGGTTATGCATGTATGGAACACATGTTAAAAAAAAGACTTAATAAAAACCACCTATGGTCGATAGATGTATGCACGAAAGTGTGTACACTCTCCATGCTTTGTACTCCCCTCACATAAGCCCGAAAGGCAGCGCGTGGGTGGTATATATGGCCTCAGTTTACCTGAGCTAGGTGTGTAATTTTTCTTACAAATAATGAGAGAGCAAGCAATTGAAATCCTAGCACTATTTTTACTTAGTTGATTTGATTTGTTATTGAAAAGAAATGAAAATACCACTTTGATAAACTTTGATAATCAACTAAGGATCCATTTTATAATTACACTTTGTTATCAACCGAAACAACAAGTTAAACTATTGTCTATTTGTTATGATAACTTGATTTTTGTTGGAAATTTGACAAGTAAATGACTTAAATTTTCATGATAATGACCAAAACCTATATTTAACTTATTTGTGTCGATTTAAAAGTAAATCCTTCATTATAAATATTTTCAAAAATTCGCATTCATCTCTTTGTAAATAAATCTTGCATTTTGTAAATATTTTCATCCTGCATATGGATTTTGTGGGTAGTATCCGCTGAAAACCCTCACGAGACAACACTCGTCCTACTGGGGACACCCAGAGGTTTAACGGCTTGTTGCATACGCTCAATGCAATCGTGCTCCCTACGAAAACAGATTTATCTTAGTTTTTCTTTATTCGAGGACGAATAAAAAGATAAGTGTGGGGGTATTTGATGTGCACGTAAATGTGCATATTTTTACCACCGTATTTAATCTATTTGAATTAAATAAATGATCATATCGGGTATTTAACTTGTTTAAACCAAAAATTCAAATTATTCCAAATTGTCACATATTCATCTTCATATATGGGCAAAACGGTCATTTGTGTGCATACATTTCTTTGAAAAAAATTAATTGAAAATTTGTATATATTTTTGTAGTAATTTGATCTCAAATAGAAGTGGTTTCATGAAGATATGCATGCATAAAATTAATACAAAGGAATGAAGATGGAAATAATTCAAAGTGAAGAACATGGAGGACCCCACCTACCCACCTACCCTAATGTACAAATTAAAGGCTAATGCACATGCTTTTGGAGTTAATGGCTTCATGTACACTTAATGGGGGATTAAGACATGTTAATGATTACTTGGCCTCCACACTTCCTAAGGTGCATTTTGGGTACTCCCCAAAAATTTGCATTAGGGTTTCTAACTTGTATAAATACCCCTTATGTTTCATGTAGCCATCTTTCCTCTTAGTTAGTTAGTTTTAGTTTAGAAAATAAATCAAAGCTCTCTTCCTTTCCATGGCTACTTAGCCATTTTATTTCATGTAATTTTCTTTTCTTTTATGCAATGTTAATTCTCTTTTATTTACATGCTTCTTCTCTTCTTATGTAATTGTGTAGATCTACCTTTATGCAATTAGATTAGTTGTCTTTTCCATTAGCTTTCATTTTCCTTTCCTTTTGATTTCATGTTGCTTTCTACATTTGTTGATTTGATAAAAAATATGAGAGTTTAATCCCTACAATTTAGGGGTAATGAAGCTCTCTAGTATGTAGATGCAACATTTTGATGTTTATGCTCTCTTTTTGTGCTTTAATGGAAACACTTGAAGGGGTTTAATGATGTTGTTTAGCTTTGAATTTGATAGTCTATGTTGTTCATAACAAATAGGCTATGCTTAAACAAACATAACACAAATTGCCTCTTCATCTAAATATGATTGTGGCAAAAAAGTGAATGTTGAAATTGAAATTTGATAGCCTATATTTCTAAACAATAATTAATAGGCTATGCTTAAAATAGATTTTTATTTCAACTTTGTTGTCATATTTCATGAGAGTTAAATGTGTATTAGTGGTTGTGTTATAGTTTTATGGTTTATATTGAGCTAATTAATAGCACAAATATACCATACTTATGATAAGCACGTCAACTAATTCACTAATGACAAGAAAAGAGAGATCATAACTTCATTTTGTTGATTTATATGATCTAGATAGTGGATTTATCTCTAAATTGTTCTTTTAACTCTCATATTTTTATCATTTTCTTTTGCTAGTTTTTGTTAGTTTCTTACATTTCTAGCTATTCACTCTCGACTTCGGTATAATTTGATTGAATAGAATTTTAAAATCATTAATTCCCTGTGGATCGACCCGTATTCGCCGCGTGCTACATTCGTACATCGTGCGCTTCCGGTAAATTTTTTTTCAAAATTTGTTCGACGGCTTTCTAAACCGATAGAATTTCCGTCGACGAACACATATGTATTGGAGCCGATCCGTTAAGATTTTCAATTCGGGCTGGTTAGGCAATTTTGGCTAAACAATGAAGACTTGAGTAGAATTATCTCAGTATATAGGCAAGTACTGGCCCATGATAGATCGATATTGATCCATACTATGGTGTGAAACTAGTGTAGAGTTCTAGGAGGAGCTAGCTGAAGCATACGAGGATCATCCTAGCATGCAAGTTCTATATGATAATCATTTTTGGATTGGAACAAAGGGGTTCTATTATTTATATTTGCACTAAGGGATCGTTGATGAGTCAAAAATTTGATGTATGCTTGTGAAGAAAGATATGTTGGGACATTTACTACAGTTCGCACGACGTGATTTATATCTTTGAATCTTATGATGCCAGTCTAATTCTAAACTGTTTAAATAGGTAAGAATTCGAGCATTGATCGAGGTATGGTGTTGAGTAGTTATTGGCCATACGATGTGGCCGTTTGAGTTATTATAGAATAAGTGGCATTGAGTATTAAAGATCGAGATTGTGTAATAGTTGTTATGGATGCTATGGTCAACTAGTTATATTAGTATTATTAAGGAAATATCCCCACACCTTAGTTTGTAATTAGATATAAAGGTACACCCATATTGATGATAGTCTAATAGTATATATTGTGTTTGTGTGCTAATTTGTTAGATATAGGAGTAGGTCAGGTATGATTTTCCATACATACCATATACTCTTATTACGATACATTGACTTTATATCTATTTTTGAGATTTTAGATTGCTTATACTAGACTATTGTCTGCCCTGAATTTATTTGCATTGTTCCTTATATTCTTGAATACTCTTAAATGATTAGATTAAGAGAAAAGTATGACAATAGTGCATGGAGTTGTGTGGAGAACGAGTAGGTGGCCGACGTTTTCTTATATGTGCTAATTTATAGAGCCCCATCGCTTATTTCCACTTTGTAGTGCTATAGAGTTATTGGTGCATATCATATGTATAGAGACAGATTTATTATGGAGTTTATATGATGTATTGGTGATGTATAAACTCTAATACTTGGTTTGTATAATCTGATGAGCTTGCTATGCGCTTCGATGATGTTTAGGTTCATTTGATTTGCTGCTACCTCGTTTGCTTTATATCTATATTGATATTATATTTTGTCTAAGCTTTGTGAGATATATTACATATCAACAATCAATCGCCATCAATTAACCATTCATGGTTTCTATCCGTCGACCAGGTATCACTATAGTGCATAGTTCTAGGTTTATATGGATACTGGGCACTGAAGGTGGAGGGAGGTCACCACTTTTGGTATAAGATCTTAGACCGGGCAAGCACCTAAGTCTATTTTAGTATATCCATTAGAGTTAAGGGTAAGAGATATGCCTTAGAATGGATTTAAGTGATATACGAGAGACTGTACTTGTTATATTTTGATTTTCAAAACTATATATAAGATACATTGTACACATGTGTACCATTTATGTTTTTATCATTTATGTGAGACTAACCATTTTATTACAAATTATAAGAATGAAATGACATATAATGAACACGGTAAGGAATAGTATCAAGAGTATAAGGAGGAGTGGGAAACATGGTAGCTGTTAACCTTGATATGAAGATGATGTTCGCACAGATGATGATGAACATGATGTAGAATTAACAAAGAGGAGCTCTTGATGTAATAGCGGGTGGTAATTCTTAGGTTCAAGCTCCTAAAGTTGATTTTTAGAAGCTCAATAAGGATTATGCTAGTTTGGTAGGAAAACCATTCATGGGAATGGAATACTTTATGGAGGTACAAGATTGGCTAGATACTTGTGAACGTATATTCAATTGCTTGGAGTCAAAAGATGCTCAGAAAAAGAGATCAACCCAATGGAAACTCCAATGAAGACCGATGGGTCAGTGGAATGCTATTAAATCAAGTATTTCCGAATATCATTTTACATGGGATCAGTTTAAGGCATACTTTAAGAAAAAGTTTATCCCTCGGCTTAAAAATACATTCAATTTAAGAAATTTATTGATTTAAAGCATGGGGATATGGCAGTTATTGTGTGACTGAATTCGACTCTACGTCGAAATATGATGTCATTCGTTGACGCTTCATTGAAGAAGAATGACAAGTTTATCATTGAGCTGGATGAATATCTTATGGAGTGACTAGTGAACCATACTGATGAACGCTTCGAAAAGATAGTAGAGAAGGATTTGAGGCATAAGGGTTTATACCCAAAGCCAAATTTGGCACTTATTCCTAAGGAAGAGGCTAAGCTGCAATTAGGTAGAGGTGAAAAGAAGAAGCAACAATGGAGAATTAAGGCAAAGGTATAGTTTCGTAATAAAGTTGGTTAGAAGAAAGGCAAATGGGAAACAACTTACTTTCATTAAAAGAAAGAGGTCACATTAGGAAGAATTGCAATTGAGGAGAAGTGTTTCAACCATAAAAAATTGGTCGTATCAAGAACAGTTATCCAAAACCACTAAAGGATGCGTAGGTTATGAAATCATATGCATTGATTGATATTCCTAACTCGTTGGAGGAAGAGCATCAACATCCAGGGTATGTTTTTTCATTTATGGTATTCCAGTTCATGTGTTTGATACATGGGTATCACATTCGTTTATGCCTAGAAATCTAGTAGATAAATTAGATTTAAGACTAAACTAGTAGACAAACCTTTGGTAGTGTAGAATCCTATAGGTGGTTTGACCAATTTGAGTACGGTTTGCCATGACGTTATATTATCGAGTCATGGATGCATGTTTGGTTGTGATTTATTTATGCTTGGTTTTTTCGGATTTTCGATTATTTTTGGGATGGACTGACTTCTAGTGTATGGGGTAGTACTCGACCATAAGAGGTTATTGGTGATGATAGGTATAAGCAGGAGTAGAGCAGTATTCCTAAGGATGTAGTGCTGATTAGAATTTAGGAACTTTTGGCTCATATCCCTCTCTTTAAAATAAATTAGATTCACATCCCTTCAAACTTTAAAATCTAAATTACATCTATGTTTTCAAACAAAATGCAAAGCCGCCTATGAAACTCAGTCGTCTAACTTAACCAAGATTTAAAAAAAATTATCTAACATTAATCGACTTCAATTTCATCAATTAAACCCTTGTTTGCTAAGTAACTGACTGTCGACATGAATTAAAACCAATTGAAATCAAATCAAATTTGAAATCCTATAATCATAGAAAAACATGTCTGTGAATTGCAGATTTATAGAAGGAGAAGCAGCTTGCACTAAGATCACCACAAAGATGGCTACTGTGAAGAACATGGGAGATTACAACAGGAAGAGACTGATTATACCGATCTACAACTAATAGTAAATCAAATGGAGGAAGAAAATAGCGAAAACTAAGTAAATAAATCAAAATTTTAACATATTCAATTATGTATGTTGGTTGTATGATTTAAAAGTTCATTTACATATAAAATTGTTATTTACATGTTGCTTTGTATATAACAGTACATCATTAGTATATCATTATTATGTTGCAAAACATAGTAGGCAAATTTATGTCAAGAGAAATATTAGGCAGGCTAATATTGCCTAGTTAATATTTTCCCAACATAGATTAGATTCATTAAACATGCATTAAAATGTACCATATATTGCTTTGTATATAACATATCATTCTGCAAAACATAATAAGAAAATCTATGCTGAGAGAAATATTAGGCAGTCAAATATATGCCTGGCAACTATTAGCCAGGGAAATATTTGCCTGCCTAATACTTACCTAGTTAACATTTTCCCAGCATAGATTGATTTACTAAATGTGCATTAAAATGTACCATATGTTGCTTTGTATATAAAATAGATCATTTTTCAAAACATGATAGACATTAATATTTGGCTAACTAATATATATTTGGTGAGTATTTTTCTAGCATAGATGTAACGCCCCACCCCAAGACCCACCTTAGTAAACATCGTGAATGACTATAGTCTATAACATCATAATGACTTCCAATCACAAAGACTATAGTCTATAACATCATTTTTCAAAACGTGAACATCGTGAATGACTATAGTCTATAACATCATAATGACTTCCAGTCACAAAGACTCGAGCTAATAACGTCGTGATGATCGGAGTAGCAACTACATTATAATGACTCCAATAGAGTACTCATGGTCTGTAGTACTAGTAAACATCGTGAATGTGTCTCAACTTCTCGGATAGGAACCCAATAGGTGTTAACGTATGTCCCATACCAAACGTTCGCACCTAATGGTTTACTAGCCGTTAGTTTGTACCATACTAGTAAAACATCATAAATTTCATGAAAATATACTTAGCCTCAAGTCATTGGCGAGTAAATACCATACCTGCTCGTCTTATCTCATCGACAAGTAAGAAATACCATAAAGTCCTCAATCATCATCAAATTCCATCGAAATATTTGCCTCATATCATTGGCAAGAGCATCTCCATCAATATAGCCCATCATCGAATGTACTCCTATTTAGGAGTTCGCAGACTATATATATCAACCACATAAATTGATATGGAATAATGCCCCAATTAGGATTTAAATACATCAAAAACATACCACGAAGTGGTTGTCATCAAATACGAATTCAAATAATTCCCAAAAGTTGTTTCAATCGTACAAGTCCGAAATTAACTGATAAAGTAAATTCACGAGTCTCATACCTCGTAATTTTACTAGACCGTTTAACTTACTTCCTCATACGTTCGAAAAAGTATCAAAGTAATTAAAATAAATAAAATTAATTATAAAAGATTTTACTTGAGAAAACAGGGTTATAAAATAAATTTTAGAAATTTATCTAAAAGATTTTGAGAGAAAACACATCATTAAAAAGAATTTTAAAATTTTTAAAGTCAAGAAAACATCAATTTGCAATTTAATCGGCCTACACTGATGTTCAAATTTAAATCGAACTCAAATCAATTTAAATTCAAATCTCATCCTAACTTGATTAGTCTATTGCTGGAAAAAATGATCAAGTATTATCATCAAGTTTCATAAATTTTTTTTGCAAAAGAATGCAAATGAAATTGTCAAAATCGGACAAATATATAAATATTGTGGCTGTCAATGATAGGCCAGCAGTAAAAACATCAATTTTCCACCATGCAAACAACAAAATCTTACAAAATTTAAAAAATAGAAGTTGTAGCATGTTTTCTAAAGATTCCTTTAACATCTTGAATTTCAAGATTCCGATCAGTAACGTGAAAGTTATGATCGAAATACTACCTAGAAAAAAATTTATGTGCACTGCCTATCAACACAGGCCAGCGATGAAAAAGTTAATTTTTCTCTATGTAGACTTCAAAATCATTCAAAACCGAAACACAAAAGTTGTGGAATATTTCACAAGGGTTCCAGAACATCTTGAACTTCAAGATTCCGTTCAGTAATGTGAAAGTTATGATCGATATACTACCTAAAAAAATTTATATGCACTGGCTATCAACACAGGTCAGCGATGGAAAAGTCAATTTTTCACTATGTAGACGTCAAAATCATTCAAAATTGAAAAAATAAAAGATATGTAATATTTCACAAGGATTTCAGAACATCTTGAATTTCAAGATTCCGATCAGTAACATGAAAGTTATGATCGAAATACTACCTAAAAAATTTTTTATGCACTGGCTATCATCACAGGCCAGCGATGAAAAAGTCAATTTTTCACTTGTAGACTTCAAAATCATTCAAAATCAAAACATAAAAGCTGTGACATATTTCACAAGGATTCCAGAACATCTTGAATTTCAAGATTACGATCAGTAACGTGAAAGTTATGATGGAAATACTACCTAAAAAAATTATGTGCACTGGCTATCAACACAGGCCAGCGATGAAAAAGTCAAATTTTCACTATGTAGACTTCAAAATCATTCAAAACCAAAAACATAAAAGCTGTGGCATATTTCACAAGGATTCCAGAACATCTTGAGTTTCAAAATTCTGATCAGTAACGTAAAAGTTATGATCGAAAACCTACTCAGCCAGTAGAGCAATAATACCAAACAGAAGTTAAACAACGACAAGCGAATTTACCTTAACCAAATAATTCCAGATTCTTGTCCAGAGACTAACTTTAGCTAGAAAATGTAAGTAGAATACTTACCATACACTTTATCAATGGTTGAGCAAGAATTTGGAGCCAAGATGAGGTCTTTTGTAGAGGTTGAGAACATACAGTACCTAAAAATACC
Organism: Allium cepa; assembly: GCA_030765085.1. Classification (NCBI taxonomy): domain Eukaryota; kingdom Viridiplantae; phylum Streptophyta; class Magnoliopsida; order Asparagales; family Amaryllidaceae; genus Allium; species Allium cepa. The sequence goes on along the minus strand of CM060946.1, from coordinate 71,917,334 downwards.
TCAAAACAAACATGCATAGCCAATGGAGAAGAAAGTAAGAATTTACTCACTGTAAAAGAATTTGGTGAATATTTTTGTAGGAGAAGGAAAGAGATTACCTATGGAGTTAATTAACAAGCCAAAAGAATTAATTTTTTGAGGGCTTCAGCTTGAGATTAGGTTGAAGAGGCCATTGAAAAGTTTCACAGAGAAAGGAAAGAGAGGGAGGGAGAAGAGAGGATTCAGGAATTAGAACGTACAGGAAAAAAAAAGGATTTCCCCTTCAACCAGGCTAGAGTTCACAAAAATGGAAATGGGCTTGGGCTCAATAGTCAAAAGAATTACCATAAAAAGGCCTCAAGGAATAAATTGATTCAACAAATATGTGCACAACATATATACACATGTATAAAATTTATTTTCTCACAAACTATTTATACAAGAGCTCTCAAATTTTCAACAATTACAAAGTAAAACATTCTCAACCTAAATAAATAGATAAATCTCTATTTTAAACACTTTTACAATAAAGCCCCTCTTTTATTATAAATTGCACACTTTTAATTAAATAAAGAAAATAACCCATCTTTAACTTCTGAAACTCCACAAAATATTTTCCTTTACTTAGAAAATACACAAAACCATCTAAAACCATAATTTATGGTTAAAACAAATCTCCAACCCAAATTCATGTTTTTATTCAATAAGTACTTAATAAAATTGATTACTCTTATTAAAACCAATTAATAAAAGCAAATGGCAATTATTATCCAATTATTGCTTTTTTTATTTAAATAAAAACATTTTTCATTCATTTCCACTTACATAACATGAAATAAAATTCTCAAACTCTATTTTCACAACAAATCCTCAATTCTCATAATAATTAAATTTTTAACTCAAATTTTATTCTCAAAATCAATATTAAATTATAATCTTCGATATAATTTAACATAAAAAGACGACCCCATACCCAGGATTGTTACAATAGATTAGATTTACTGAACATATATTAAAATATACCGTATGTAACACATTAACTAACTTAATTTATAGTTATTTCACTTCATAGATTCAACACTAGTAATATTGTTTACAATACAAATATTACCATACGCATTAACTAACTTAATTTATAGTTATTTCACCTCACAAATTCAACCTTGGTAATAATGGAAACTAAAAAGGTCATACAGCACCAAGGAAACAATTAGCACAGAAGCCAAATCTGCATCAGAGGAAATTTGCTAAGAATCTTCTAGAAGAAAAAAATTCTGAATCTGAATCAACATTAGAAACTGATACTGATGATCATGATCCATTAGATGAAGAAACTGAATTATCTTCACTTGATACAGATACAACAGATTTAGTTCTATTAACATTGGAATAAAGGAAGCAACAAAAGATGACAATTAGTTCCTCTAAACAAGCAACTACAAAATAACCAAAGAAGGAGATTATAAAAAAATTAAAGCACAAATTCTAGAAACCTATTGAAATAACTCCAAAGGTTTCCACTCCCTATTCCAAAAGTTAAAAAAGAACAATCTTTTGGAAAATAGACACATCGATCGACTGTCGATGACTCCATTTCACAAGATATTCCTAGCTTTCCAAAATGATAATTTAACAGTTGAAGACATAAGCAGAGAATCAGCTTCCGTTGATTTAATAATACAGCCATATTCAATGAAAGAAAACTACTTTCGTTTTGGAGACATGAAAGTAACAATGAAAGAAATCGACATTGCTGAATAATTTGGATAGGATATTAATGGTTTGACAATTTATACATGTACTCATTTGAAAGAATTAAATTGGACCTGTTTGCACAAAAAATGGGCAAACACCTCCAAGTCGTATGATTTAGTTGATTATACGTTGTTCTCAGTGATTTGGGTGATTTATGCAAATATATAAAAAGCAGGGACTAAATTGTAAAAGATACATGAATTTATAGTGGTTTGGCCAGAACATGCCTACTTCCACTTTATATGTTATTCTCCTCTTCTATTCAGATTACAAGTACAAAGCTTTGATTACAAGTAACTGAAAGTTGTTTGAAAGTTCTATCCGTGCTTGAGCTCTCAAACTTGTCTGCCATTGTTGTACCACTGCCCCCCTATTTATAGAGTGAGGCTGGGGGTAGGGTTTCTGGATGTATATAGCTGCTGGTGGGCTTGGGCCAAGACAATCTGCCTGGCAATGTTGGTTCGGCATCCTTTTGGTTCGGAGATGGTTGGAGTTGTTTTTCGGTCCGGCAATGGCTGGTTTGGTAGCATGTTGGTTCGGTGTAGGATAGATAGGCGGTCCGGTGGTGCCTTGGATCGGTGGTGTGGAATTGGAGAGGCTTCTGGTTCGGTAGTGGATGGAGAGGCCTCGGTTCGATCGAGGACGTAGCTTGGTCCGGTTAGGCTGGTTCGGTAGTGGTGTGGATATGTGTTGGTTCGGTGGTGACTTGTGAGTGGGTTGGCCGGTGTTGTTTGGGAGGTAGGTCGTTCAACAGTGCTCAGGAGGTAGGCGGTTCGGTGGGCATGGTGTGGAGCCGTTCTGGCGAGAGTTGGTTTGGTGGGAAGGAGCCGGTCGAAACTCACCCAACACTTGCCCCCCAAAGTAGGGCATGTGCATGCACATGGCGTGCTTTGCTTTAAGCTTGGATGTTCCCATTCGGTCTCTAGCGCCGAACCAACTGCTCCGGCTATTGGTATTTGCTTATAAATAGGGGCCTAACGCCTCTGTTTTTCCTCATCAGCCGAGCCACTCCCCCGTTTTTACCAAATCAAACTATTATCCCTGCCGAATCAACGCGTTAGCCGAATCAAGTTCTTGCCGAGCCAGGTGAGGATCTAGTCTGCCGAATGAACTCTTATTTTCAATTACTGAATGGGCTCGTGGCCCCCAAAATACCAAATGACCTTTTGTCCTTGAACTGCCGAATGAGTTTGAGAAGTGTGAGGCCGAATGGTCTTTGGTCTGGAGCTTTTATGTTTCGAATTGCGAATGAGACTCCAGGCTGCATGTACTTGTTTGTTTGTATTTCCATACTCCTTGTTCTAACAATATGTTTTTCCGGTGTTACAGATAAATGTCTCGCAAAGTGGAAACTCGATCAGAAAAGAGAAAATCTACGGATAGACGAGAGTCCCCCGTTGTGCCCCCAGCCCAGCCAGGACCGGAACTTCGTGGACCCACCTCGAGGTCGCTAGTAGATGGGTATGGTCCCCAAGAGCTTCTGAACTATCCTCCTGATTGCTTTCCGAGCTCTCTCAGAGAGGAGAAGCTTGATGTTATCTCCCGCTCCTTTGGGATTGATAGAGCACGCATGCTGTTGCCAGGGGGGTCATGCCATATAATCCCCCTGAAGGGTACTTTGCTTATAGTAGGTACCACTGCATGTGTGGAGCCATTCCTCCAATCAATGCTTGGATAGTTAGCTTCGTCACCTATTTGAAGGTGGCCCCCTTCCAGCTCCAGCCCATCTCCTACGCTATCTTGGTGTGCCTATTCGTGATTTTCCATAGAGAGTACGGGCGCCTCCTTCTAACCGGGAAATTCGATATCTATATAACTTGAGGGGTTACAAGAAGGGGTCTCCATACATCAGCTTGGAATCGGCCGTGTCCTTCAAACCGGTCCTGGACTTGTATTCAAAGTTCACCATGTTTAAGAAGGAATGGTTCTTCGTCCAGGATGACACCGTTTCGATCCACCGCTTCACCTCTGGCTGTAAGTTGAAGCTTATTTATAATTTCCATTCTGACTGAGATGCTTCTTCTTATGGGTTTTTATTTCTTGCTAGCGACAGGTGGCTTTGCGGTCGTGGAGAACGATCACCTGGTTCAGATGGCCACGGAGATAGAGGCCATTTCGGGAAGGGATAGGTCAGCTTCTTACCTAATCAGGAATGCCACTCTCCTGGAACACAACTTGATTCTACCACATCAGTCTGTGGTTAAGAAGAGGGATATTGCTGAGGAAAGAGCTGCCAAAGCCAAAGGAGGGGCCACGACAAAGAGTAGCAAGTGGAGACCCTTCTCGATACCTCCAGTCGTCGGGGGGAAGAAGCTTAAGAAATCTAATGGACCCTCTCCCAGCACATGCCCAGATGTTCCGGAGGAGGAAGGTGGAGAGGAGGAAAGAGGCGAGGAGGAGAGCGGAGGTGATGGAGAAGGTGATGGTGGTAACGGTGGCGAAGGACAGAGTGGTAGTGGCATCGGTGCCTTGACCTCTGGGCAAGCGGGTGAGATTCAAGAGTGGACGGATGATGCTTTCCGCCAAGCCTTTGAGGGGTTGTAGGAAGGGCCGGCCTTAGTGGAGAAACCGAAGATATCTGATAAGGCTGGAACTGGTGCCAGTTCACCTTCTGAGAGCATTTCAGCTAGGGCAACTCCGGCGGTTCAAGGTGAATTTTCGACTTCTCTTTTAACTTCACATGTTTCTTGGATTATAGTCTCATGCACGCTTGTAACACTTGGTTTTTATTCCAGGGACGGGTAAGGCGACCAAGACATCATACATTCGGCACCGCCTCGAGCAATTCAAACTCTTCAAAGATTCTGCTAAACCGAAGCCTTCGACTGACCGTTCCGGGGGCGTAGTCGGCTACCGCCCTCTTCTCGGAGTCATTGAAAAGGATATTCAAAAGAGAAAGAGGAGGTGTTCCATGTTCGAATCTTTACCTGGACCTCAGCCCCTAACCCAGCCTATCCATGACATCACGGGAGAGGATACTGAGTCCATACCATCTCTGCATCCATCAGAGAATCCTACCGTTACTCGTGTTGATCGTCCCGGCTTAGCTCGTAACCCATTTGCGGGTCATCCACATCTTGAACCGAGTTCTCATGATGTTTCCTTTGATGAGGTTACCGGTGAGCACCTCCTGCCCCGCAATCCTATGGTAAGGGTGCTTGACGAGGCTAAGTCTTTGGATCTCGACTTGTTGACCACTCGGATTGTGACTATGGGGGACATGGCCAAGGCAAACATCGATCGGGTGGCTGAGGAGACCAAGAAGTTGATGGGGCATCATGCCCGACCGGTCAAGGCTAAAGAGGAAATCGGAAGTGCTAACATTCGGTTGCGGCTAATGGTTTCCGATCAGGCCAAACAGCTTGCCGATCAGGCCATTCAGATCTCCCAGTATGAGGCGGCCTCCAGACGGCTAAAGAAAACTATGGAGGAGGCTGCAGAGCCGAGCTGCGAAAGATGGAGGCCACCTGCAAGGAACGAATCGATATGACCATTGCCACGGTGGATGAGATTCGAAGAGCGGATCTTGAGCAGATAGAGGAGTTATCTGGGAGGCTTGAGGCCGCAGAGCTTGCTCAAGTCAAGCTGAAGGAGTAGATGGAGACGATGCGGAAATCCCTTCAGGCTGACTGCTCGAGATACCGATTGGAGAGAGATGCTGCCGTCGTAAGGCTTTCGGCTTCCGAGGCCCGGATGAGGGAGTTTGAGGAGAACGAGGGGATGATGGATGAGATGCTACAGGACATGTACTTCCGTACTTGGAAGCAGGGCAATCTGTCCTGGGTGGACGACTATCCTCGGGTCATGGCTAGGATATATCTTCGGGCTTTGGAGGAGGCCAAGGCTGAGGCAGATAAGGAAGGTGGTGTAGCTTTCAGAATGGATGTGGTCACGGCCCATTTTACTGAGGAGGAGAAAGTGGCAGTGAACGAGGGCATGAAGCTGCTTACCGTCGAGGAAGTGGGTATGCAGTTGGGGGATGATGATCAGGGAGCAGATGCTGGTAAGTCTTCCCTCTCAATCTTTTCTTAACTTAATTGCGTATCATTTATCTGATGGATTCTTCTCCTGAATGGGACATGTGGGACCTCTGGCCAGCATGCTGGGAGTTCTGATCCAGCGGTTAAGTAGATCCTGGGGGGCTAGCAGAATAGAGGCGGAGCCCTGCTGCAGCTGACTACTTTTTTGGTTTACTTGGCATTCCTGAATATACTAGTCCAAAACATTAATGTACTTTCAGGCTGTAATTATGTAATTATGTCAATGTAGCGAATGATTTTATTCTTATATAGTTTTATAACATAAGCCGATTCTGTCATATTTGGATGTTGTCGTTATTTTGATGTGTTGCATAAGAAATATAGTTGTGTATATGCATGTGTTTTAATCGTGTTTGATGCTATGCTCTTGCTTAAAGTATAATTTCATGTCTTGCAACGTTAGTGTGACGGGTGAATAAACTATGGCTACATGTTTATGTACAAGAAAAGAAAGTACCGCCCTTCATGCTTTAGTTGTAGACGGTAACTTTGAATGTTTGTGTAACTGAGGATGGAATGTAGCTGAGTGACTTGTCATCCAGTTGTGAGTTTTCATTTCCGTTAGCGAGTGTCTCCTATTTTATGCCCTGTACTTTAAGGGTTGTTATAGAGGATAGGACGAAAGTTTTTAAATAGAATGGAAATATAAGAAAATAGTAAAACTTCCAATCACGGAAGGTCTTTGATGTGCTTAAGTTCGTGGCAAACGGGTTTTGTAGTCACTTTCCCTAGCTGTGAGTCTTGGAGACATTCGTCACCCATCTTACGCCTCCGTGGGGAGTTTTCTTTTTTACCACAGCCATACTTAAGACACATCGGAGCCGAGATCGCGCACAGTAACTACCCAGGTCATTATGGCCCGTAATCGTGGGTATTATTCGATTTACCGTGGCCGGCTAGTGTGGGTGCCGATCGTCAACTGTAAACTGCCCCTGGCTGGCCACACCTTATGTTGGGGCTTATAATCGGTTCACAGTCACCGCGCGAGCCGAGCGCCGTAATGAGCTGCATCGGCTATAGTCGGCCTTCTCGGTGGCTTATGATCGGCTCATTACAGTTGGCTTTGAGGGCCTTCGCGAGCAATGAGTTAACCCGTAGCAGAGGGATGCTGGAGCAGAAGTGTCTCATTGGCGGGGGCATAGATTCATATAGTACCTGTTAGGTCTTGTCCAGGTGGGGTTGTGCCATGGAGTGTCCAGAATGGAAATGCCGTTATACATGATTTTGTTCAACAGAAAAGGATAAAGCTTAACAAGCAGCCAAGATATAAAGGAACAAGTTAAAAAAGAGACAAGATTTTTAGAGTGGTTCGGCACGAAAATGCCTACGTCCACTGATTCTCTTTATTAATTCACTTCATATGGGCAGTACAAGTTAAGAAAAGTATCGACGAAGGTCTTGGATGTTCCATGCCCTCTGGAACACCTCTCCGTCCACTGTTGACAAAATATAAGCTCCGTTGCGGAGATCTTTATGAATTACATAGGGTCCGTCCTAGATTGGATCTAGCGCTCTGGGGCGCGGAAAGATCCGTTTGAGGACAAGATCTCCTACTTGTAAGCTGCGGTGTTTGACTTTGGAGTTGTATTGTGCTGCCACTTTTTCCTTGTGAGCTGCCGCTTTGAGGCTGCATCAGTTCTTCTTTCTTCAATTAGGTCCAAAGACATGAGTAGAAGTTTTTCATTCTCTTCTGGGTTGTAGTGGATCCTATGGTGGGAGGGCACTACAGTTTCAACTGAGAGCATGGCTTCCGATCCATATGCTAAAGAGAAAGGAGTATGTCCTGTTGATGTTCTGTAAGATGTGCGGTAGTGCCAAAGTGCCGTAGGAAGTTCATCCACCCAAGCGCCTTTTGACTTTTCAATTTTCTTCTTGATTAGAGTTTTGAGAATTTTGTTGACAGCTTCGACTTGTCCGTTTGCCTGGGGATAAGCTACAGATGAGAAGCTTTTGTGAATTCTGTGCTCTCGGCACTAGTCGGTGAATTCCTCGCTGTCAAATTGAAGTCCATTGTCCGATATAATTTTGAGTGGAACCCCGTACCTGCATAGAACATTTTTGATCAAGAAATTAATAACTTTTGCCAAAGATATTTTATTTAGAAGTTTCGCTTCCACTCATTTGGTTAAATAATCGACTGCCACTATAGCATATTTGGCTAAGCCTCGGCCCATCGGCAATTCGCCAATCAAGTCAATTCCCCATACCGCAAAGGGCCAAGGGCAGGTCATTTGAGTAATCTCATTTGTTGGTAGTCGAGGATTCTTAGCAAATTTCCGGCATCTATCACATCTTTTGACGAAGTCTAAGGCGTCTTTGTTTAAAGTGGGCCAGTAATACCCGTATCAGAGTATTTTCTTTGCTAGAGTCTGCCCTCCAGTGTGATCTCCGCAACTTCCTTGATGGATGTTGGACAAGACTTCCTTGGCTTCCCTTCCAGCAACGCACCTTAATAATGGGTTAGAGAAGCCGCGCCGATAGAGGATGCCTTCTTGTATTGTGTAGCGGGAAGCTTTCCTCAGGATTTTCTTAACTTCGTTACGCCCGTCGGGTAGTGTGCCACTTTGTAAGTACTTCCGGATGGGAGTCATCCAAGTTTCCTCTTCGATTGCAGCTATCAGATTCATTGGCTCGAAACTCGGGGATAGTTGCTTTGAGATGGTTATTGTTCCGGAAATGGTGCCGTCCTTCATGCTAGCTTGCTTTGCCAGTTCGTCGGCCTCCTGATTCTCTCCTCGAGGAATGTGTTTGATTAAATAGTGATCCAATTGATTGAGCAGCAGCTTGGTCTTCTTTAGATATGCTATGAGTCGTTCTCCTCGAGTCTGGAATTCTCCCAGCATTTGATTTACAATAAGTTGAAAATCACTATGGAGACATAAAGAACCGACTCCAATCTCTAGGGCAAGTTCTAATCCGGCTATCACCGCTTCGTGTTCTGCATCGTTGTTGGTGGCAGCGAATTCCAATCTTAGGGCATAGTGCAGCTTCCTTCCCCTGGGGGTGATTATCACAATACCTGCCCCCGAACCTTGTTCGTTCGATGCTCCATCTACAAAGAGATTCCACTTGATATCCTTTGTTATTTCAGATCGATCTTTATCTTCTTTGGTAGTGAATTCGGCAATGAAATCGGCCATGGCTTGTCCCTTGATGGCGATGCGAGGATGGTAGGTGATATCATACTGACTCAGTTCAATGAACCATTTAAGTAGTCGCTCAGAAGTGTCGGAGCGATGGAGTACCTGCCTTAGCGGTTGATCGGTTAAAACTCTGATGGAATGAGATTGGAAATAGTGTCGCAGTTTCCGTGGCATGATTAGCAAACAGTATGCTAGCTTTTCAAGTTTAGGGTATCTGGCTTCTGCCCCCGTAAATCTCTTGCTTACAAAGTATACAGGCCGTTGTGCGTGGTTGTCTTCTCTCACCAAAGCGGCGCTTAAAGCATGGGACGATACAGCAAGGTATAGGTATAGTTCCTCGCCTTCATTTGGAGTTGAGAGTATTGGTGGTTTCTGGAGGTGTTCGATTAAGTTAAGGAAGGCTATCGAGCATTCATCAGTCCACTCGAACTTTCCTTTGTCTTTCTTCAGAGCTTCAAAGAAAGGGATGCATTTGTCGGTTGCTTTAGAGATGAACCTGCTTAGGGCAGCCACCTTCCCGTTTAGGCTTTACATCTCTCTTCGCGTGGATGGTATCTTGATATCTTGCAAAGCCCGGACTTGTTTGGGGTTTGCTTCAATCCCCCTGGCATGGACGATGAATCCCAAGAACTTTCCCGACGATACTCCGAAGGAGCACTTTAGAGGATTCAGCTTCATTCCATATTGGCGAAGTACTTGAAACATCTCGTCCAGGTGGTTTATATGATCGTTGGCTTTCCTCGATTTTACCAGCATGTCATCCACATAAACTTCCATAGTTCGTCCTACTAATTCCGCAGACATCTTGTTGACGAGGCGCTGATAAGTAGCTCCGGTGTTTTTAAGTCCAAAAGGCATTACTTTGTAGCAGTACAATCCCCGGTCAGTGATGAAACTAGTGTGGTCTTGATCGGGAGCGTGCATAGGGATCTGGTTATATCCTGAGTATGCGTCCATAAAGAATAAGAGTTCGTGTCCGGCTGTGCTGTCCACGAGCTGATCGATTCGGGGGAGTGGGAAGTAGTCCTTCGGGCAAGCGTCATTTAAGTTGGAGAAGTCGATGCATGTTCGCCACTTTTCGTTAGCCTTCTTTACCAGTACCGGGTTGGCGATCCATTCTGGGTAGATGGCTTCTCGTATGAAGTCATTGGCAAGTAAGTTCTTTACTTCTTCCTCGAGGGCTGCTGATCGTTCTGCCCCCATGCTCCTATTTTTCTGCTTCACTGGCACCTTGGTGGGATCGATGTTTAGTACGTGGCATGCTACGTCTGGGGAGATTCCTGTCATGTCGGCGTGCGTCTATGCAAATACATCCATGTTGTGGCGAAGAAAATCGACGAGTTGATCCTTCAACTTCGCTCTTAACTGAGACCCAACTCTCAGTAGTCTACTTGGGTCGTGTTTGTCTACAGATACAAATTCCATAGCCTTTGCAGGCTCGGTGGTGGCCTCCTCCTCTTTATCCCTGGGGTCTAATTCGTTGAAAGGATCGCTGGTATATCGAAGAGGAGGGGCTTTCTTTAATTGCTATGCTTCCAAGTTTTTCTTGCAGAGAGAAGTCTCTGCATCCTTCCCTTTATCCTTCCTGCGGTTATTGCGAAGTTCAGTCACATAGCAATCTCGAGCGGCGTCTTGATCTCCCTCTATTTTCCCTACTCCGTTATCTGTTGGGAATTTCATTATCAGGCACCACGGGGTAGGACAATTTGGAAGTCAAACAAGGCTGGTCTCCCCAAAAAGGCGTTGTAGGCCGAGTGGCTTTCTATTAGCACAAATATTTGTTTTCGCACAACGGAGCGGGGATGATTTCCTATCTCGACAAAGAGGTCCAGTTGCCCGAGGGGCATCTTCGCATCTCCAGTGAAGCCATGTAGCGGTTTGCAGCAGGAAGACACATCCTTCATTGACAGCTTCATTTTGTCAAAAGAATGTTTGAATAAGATATTTACTGGGCTTCCAGTGTCTACTAGAATTCGGAAAACCTTGGCTGGACCGAACCAGGCAGAGATGACCATAGGATCCATGTGAGGGTACTGCCTTCCCTCTAGATCATGCCTACTGAAGGTGATGTCATCATTCTCTTTCCGTTTCGGGTGGCGTTCTTCTGTAACAGAATTAACGTAGCCTTCATTGTTTCTAAGTGACTTACCGTATCTCTCCATCTCTGCCCAGCTTCCGTCGGCGATGTGTGGTCCTCCCGGTATGGTAAGGACCACTATCTTCTCTTGACTAGAGCTGCTAGTGTTGCGATTTCCTCCGCCTACTTCCGGGAGGGGTAGCCCTGGGTTCTCATTGGCAGGAGTTGAAGTCCTGTTCTGACCTTTCACATAGCGCTCCAGTCTCTTCCTCCTGATGTGTTCTTCAATCAAGTCCCAGAGATGATGGCATTCATTGGTGTCATGCCCATGAGATTCGTGGAAGCGGCAGAACTTTCCAAACTTAATTGCATTATCTGATTCATTCTTGTGCGGGGGGCGCTTGTATCTAACTTCTTCTTGGGTGGCCAAGAAGATGTTTTCGATTGTTTCATTTAGAGGAGTGTAAGAGTCAAATCTCGGTCCTGGCCTATATAAGCGCTTTTCTCCCATCTTGCCCCCAGCACTATCTCTGGAGTCATTTCTTCGAACGTCTTTTGCTACTGCGGATGTGTTGCCATGAGCTGCCTTGGTTTGTTGCCCTGTCTGCCTTTCAATGGCAGCGTCTTCAAGTCTCATATATTTCCCGGCTTCGTGGAAGAAATCGAGCAAGGTAGCTGGCTTCTCTTTCGTTAGTCTCCTGGCAAATTTAGTATCTGGGTGTACACCACTGTAAAGGGCCATTAGGATAAGTTTCTCGTCGGCATCTTGGACTGCGGCCGCTGCGGCGTTGAATCGGGTTAGATATTGTTGCACTGTCTCTCCAGGTTTCTGTTTGATATTAGACAGCGAATAAGCGTCCTTAGGTTGTTCCACATGAATGCGGAACTGGCTGATGAACTTTTCTTTCAACATTTTCCATGAGCTGATGGACCCTTAGGGTAGATGGCAGAACCAGGAGGTAGCTAGATCTGCCAAGAATAGTGGGAAGCATTTACACAACACTCTCTCTGTTGCTCCGCTCATGAGCATATGCTGTGTGTATCTTTGTAAGTGTACGACGGGGTCAGAGGTTCCCTTGTAAGGTTCCATTGTTGGCATTTTCCATTCCCGGGGGGTGATGGCTGTTTCGATATTGCGGGTGAAGGGGCTGGTTACCCTAGCGCCTATCCCTCGATCCCTTTGTTCTCGTTGGACGCACTCTTTGAACAATCGCGCCATTCTTTCATCAGAACTTGGAGCGGATAGAAATGAGTTTGGTTCTTCCCTGCGGGATTGATTCCGTCCAGGTGACCTGTAGGGATGGTATCGTCTATCACTCTTCACATTCTCCAACGGCTGCCTCTGGTCTTCCGGGGGCATGCTGGGGTCAGCCACAGTTGGCCCTTGCCTTGATCTTTCCCTGCTGGGTTCTCTTCTCAGCACTTCCTCGGGTCCAACTTCGGGCTGGACTCCAGCTCGGCCCCATCCCATGGTGTTTCCATGGTTAGGTAGCATGGCGGGCTCAACTACATCCGACCCTTGCCTGGTACCTCCTCCGTTGGGTTCGGTTCCAAGTGTTTCCTCGGGTCGGAATTCGGGCTGATTCCGGGCTCGGCTCCTACTATAGCTGTTTCTGTTGTTAGCCTCTTCGAAGAAGAAAGACCTTTGTTGTCTTCTAGATCCTCCAGACCGGGACTCACCCCATGATTCAGTGTTGCGGTTGATTTCTTACACATGCCTTAAGCGTGACATGAGTTGATCCACCAAGGCTTCTTGTTGATATGCGAAGCGGTTAGTTACTTCAGCCACAACCCTGTCCAGATCCGCCCTTGTAAGTGGTTGTTCCGTAGCAGAGGCTGTCGGATTTGCCTGATTTACATTTGTTGTTGGGACCGGACGATTGTCTCGATCCCTGATCACTGGATCTGGGATACTGCCAGTTGCGATGTTCTTTCCTTTGTTAGCGTCTTTCCTCCGTCCGGGAGGCATGTTTTCCAAGCAATGAACGATGCTGATAGAAAAAAGGTTAAGTGGGAGAAGCGAAAGCTTCGAGCTCCTGCTCTCAGTGAAAGCACCAAAAATGTTTGCACAAAAAATGGGCAAACACCTCCAAGTCGTATGATTTAGTTGATTATACGTTGTTCTCAGTGATTTGGGTGATTTATGCAAATATATAAAAAGCAGGGACTAAATTGTAAAAGACGCACGGATTTATATTGGTTCGGCCAGAACGTGCCTACGTCCACTTTATATGTTATCCTCTTATTTTATTCAGATTACAAGTACAAAGCTTTGATTACAAGTAACTGAAAGTTGTTTGAAAGTTCTATCCGTGCTTGAGCTCTCAAACTTGTCTGACATTGTTGTACCCCTGCCCCTCTATTTATAGAGTGAGGCTGGGGGCAGGGGTTCTGGATGTATATAGCTTCTGGTGGGCTTGGGCCAAGACAATCTGGCCTGGCAATGTTGGTTCGGCATCATTTTGGTTCGGAGATGGTTGGAGTTGTTTTTCGGTCCGGCAATGGCTGGTTTGGTAGCATGTTGGTTCGGTGTAGGTTAGATAGGCAGTCCGGTGGTGCCTTGGATCGGTGGTGTGGAATTGGAGAGGCTTCTGGTTCGGTAGTGGATGGAGAGGCCTCGGTTCGGTCGAGGACGTAGCTTGGTCCGGTTAGGCTGGTTCGGTAGTGGTGTGGATATGTGTTGGTTCGGTGGTGACTTGTGAGTGGGTTGGTCCGGTGTTATTTGGGAGGTAGGTGATTCGGCAGTGCTCAGGAGGTAGGAGGTTCGGTGGGCATGGTGTGGAGCCGGTCCGGCGAGAGTTGGTTTGGTGGGAAGGAGCCAGTCGAAACTCACCCAACAGGACCGCGTTATAAAACGCTTCAAGGATCAATATTATGCTGATTGCAAAATCATCAAAGCCAAGGATATAATTTAAAATTAATGTTAGCTTCAAATGGGAAGATAAAATAACATCAAACTGATGTTGCAAGGATGCCGATAATGCCTCCATTATCAACATATTTGCTTTATAATGCTAAGTCATCATTCCTCTTAGTGTTGTTGCCATATATTTATACCGTAAATAAAACGAAAAAATTTCGTGGCCATCAACAATTTTGAATCGTTTTATGGACCAAATCAAGAAACATAAAGTTACTCCAAAAAATTCTACGCATTTATAACTATTTTGCTTGAAACTACTAATAATTCATTTTATATTTTTTGATTATATTACAAACTAAAATATAATCTAATGTCTAAAATATAATATAATATCTAAAATATAATCTAATATTTTTTGCACTACTGGGTCTGTGACATGACAGAAATGGTAGAACCAAAAAAAGTTACAAAGACAGCTAACCTATATTCACAAAATGGAAATTGCAAGAGGTTGCTCCAAATATTATTTAAAAATTCATCAATGGAAAGGGTAATAATTCTTCTTCATAATAATTTTCAGTAAAATATTCATAAGTACATATATTCTAGTAGTACATTTAACTATCGTACAATCATTCTGGTAACTTTCGAGTAAAAATTACCTATTAGAAAATCTTTACCTGGCAAATATTTTTGCTAGGAAAATGTTTGCTAGGCAAATATTTGCATGTCTAATATTTGCCAAGAAAATGCGAAAGTTAAACTTTCTATTTTCTAATAGAGAAAAGAAGAAAAAAGAAGCTAAAAATTACCAAAGAAAATTCTCCTAAAGAAAAGGCTTCAGCTATTGACAAAAAATATGAAAATAAAATAAAAAAAGCAACCGAAAATTCTAAAATCGGAAATTAAGAATTGAAAGAAGATAATGACATTCTAAAAGAAGAAAACGAGCTCCTAAAAAAAGAAAATGAGGATTTGAGAAAAAAGAAAGAAAAAGAAGAAAATAATGATGATTATAATGATGATAAAGTTGATAATGATCAAATAAATGATGATGAAATAATAGACGATAATGATGACAATTATGAAAAAGATAAAGCCGATGAAAAAGACAAATATGTTAGTATTAATAAAGAGGATGATGGTATGATGTAGTCTTAGATGTAGACGTTGAAGGTCTTAATGAAGACAAAACTGTTGAAGCTAATGGTGTTGACAAAGACAATAAAGAAGGTGATAATGATAACACTGCTAATATAGATGATGATGGGGAAGATGGTATTAACAATAAAGACAATAAAGATACTAATGATGAAACTAAAGTTGATGATGACAAAGATGGTAATATTTGTAATGATGGTGCTTATGTTGTTGGTGGAACCGATGGTGGTAGTGATGGACTTGGTTGTGGTTATGATAATGAATTAAATGTTGATGACAAAGATGATGGTGATCGTAATGCTAGTGCTGGTAATGGTGACTGCATTGGTGGTAATGGTGGCGCTGGTGCTGTTGACAAAGATGGTGGTGTTGGTGATAATATTTGTGATGGTGATGTTGGTGGTATTAATGGTGCTAACCAAAATAAGAATGATACTGTTGTAAATGATGATGATGATGACACTTATGAAATAACAAGCCACTTTGAAATAGAAGTCATACCAAAGGGAGTAAAAAGCAATGAAAAAAAAGAAGCTATCAAGAAAAAAACGGAGAAAAAGGTAAATATTTACAAATTATTGTTGAAAATTAAGCATGCAAATATTTACCTAATAAATATTTTATTGGAAAATATTTGTCATCAATATGATAGCAAATAAAATAATTATCAATTTAAATTTTCTAGTAAACTAGGTGATAAACCAAAAGATTTGATTGTAGAAGAACATCATAAAAAAATAATTAACAATACAACAAGAATATATTTTTTAGAAAAAAAATCATTTTTTTCATATAAAATAAGTCTCTCAAAATATTTGACTTATACTAAATATACAATTGAAACAAATGCTGAAAATTTTGGCATACTAGGGATAGACTTCCAAACATTCAAAATATTGCCATCAAGTGAAAGTCAGGAAAGCAGCCAAAAATCAACTCAAGATCAAAAAGAGATCCAAAAGAAAGTGGCTGCAGAATACCAAATAAAGAAGGAAAAAGATGAGAAAAATAAAAAAAGAATAAAAGAGAAGTTTCTCCTTCTTCACTGCCCAAGAGAGTTAAAACTAAATACAGAAGAGAAAACGCGAAAGGTTCAAATTTTTAGTACGAGGCACCGAAAAAAAATATACATTAAGAAATCAGAAAGACAATGCGAACAAAAAAGAAGTTAAAAAAGGTAATATTATCGACATACCTGAAGAAGACAAATCTGATCATGATATATCAAAAATTAAAGAAGTTGTGGTGATAGATGTTTAAAAAGCAAGCTTGCAAAAAGATGGCTTTTAGACAAATAAATTAGTGAAGTAAAAGCTTTTTACCAACAAGAAGGAAATAAGTACGTTATTTGAATAAAGCATATCATAACATACATATATACATGTATACAATTGCCTAGCAGATATTTGCGGTGTACTCATGCTCATCAACTTATAATAATACATATTAATATAATTTTGATGTTATTAAAATAGAAAAGGAAGATTCTATGATTTGGGAAAAGACAGTGAAATTATAGAAGTAAATATTTCAGATATGTAGTTCAAAAACTTCATCGATTCGAAGGTATATAATTTTACAACACATTTTCAATATAATATGATAAATATACATTCAAAAAAAAGAAAATTAATGTATGAAATTTAATTTCGATGCAGGTTATAAATTGATTTATGAAAATTAAACTTGAGCCAAAACATAAAGATGTTGTTTACTTACATTCCTATGTAGCAGTATCAAATACTTTAAACCAAAAATACATATCTCTTTAAAACAAATTATACTGTAAACACAGGTATCCATTATTGATGCCTATACTCCCAAATATGAGTCTTTGGTTGTCAAAGTGCTGGAAGGAAGAGCAATGGCTTGCAAAAAAGTATTTATGCCCTTGTAATGTTAACCACTATACATTGTTAGAGTTTAATGTAGTTGAAAAACATGGAAGCACTATGATCCCCAAAGGTCAAGATCGAAAAAATGCCAATTGCCTAGCGAGCTATTAAAATTGTAAGGTATAAATATATTACAATTAATGTTGATAAATATTTATATGGAAAATATTTCCCTCTTAAATATTTGCAAACTGATATTTAACCAAAATTACCAGACAAATTTATTTATTTGTTCATAATTTTCAGATAAAAATTATGATATACCCGCTGAGAACAATTTATTCAAGAAATGGCAAGAAACCAATAGAATTGAAAAATAGTCCAGTCAATTTCATAACTTTCCCACAAGAGAAGTCTCATTCATAAGTAAAACTTATTACTTACAAATTACATTTCAAAACATTAAAAATATCATTTTTTTTGAAATGATGCAGAATTGATTATGCAATATTTGTCATGAGATTCATAGAAGATTTTCCTAAAGACAAAGAAGTTGAAGACAATCTTGATTTGTATAATTCTGGTTCTATATAGGATATTAAAGCTTTGATGGAGTATGATATAGTTGTAGATGAAAAATATGGATAGAAATCAGATCCTGATACACAGAAATGTATCAAACGTTTGATGGCTACAGATAATTTTGAATACTGAATGCAACAAACTTATGGATGTTGGATGTTGGTTATTAACTTTTAATTGTAGGTATTGGATGTCAGACGTTGATGTTAAACATTGATTGTTAGATGTTAGACATAAATATAGATTGATTGTTAGATTTTCACTGTCAGATGTTAGCTTTTAGATGGCTACATGTTTGGTGTTGGATTTTAACTATTGTATGTTTATATACAATGTTTGATATCATATTTTGAATGTTGCATATGTTTTTTAACTAAAATGTAATATGAAATATTCAAAAAATGATGTTGGTTTTATATATTATAAAATTATAAAACATCATATATTCAGTTTAATATACGGTCATATATTTTTGACCAGCTAAAATTTTCCAAAAAAAATATTTGGCAGGAAAATATTTTCCGAGCAAATAGGAGTGGTAATTATTTTCTTAGAAAATGACTCCAGCAAAAAATTAAAAAAATTAAAAAATTACTGCATTTTCTTATAACTGCATTGACGTATTGCTATAATTTTCATAAATAAAAACTTTAATAAAACAACAACTACCAACACAAATACTAAATATATATCAAAGAAAAAGTGCAAAAATTATGAAGGTAAAATAAATAAAAAGTTCTCTTTTCATTCACTAATATTCCACTCTATAAAGAATATTTTGCCTATCTTACAAGAAGCATTTTGAAATTTTGGACTGGGTGTAAATAAGTTTTTCAGTTCCTTGAAGCTAAGGCTGTCAATTTTCAGCACGACCCGAGACATGACCCTAAGATTACATGGAAATTAGCAGGTTAAACCAACCCGTTTAAGTGGGCGGGGAATTTTCGGGTCAACCTGAATTTGACCTGTTCATAAATAGATGGGTTTTGGGTCGATCCATGAACTCGAATTTGACCCGTTTATAATCCATTTATGCTTCTCAACACGTGAACCCGAATTTTACCTACTTATTACTCATTAACGACTCGTTTATAACCCATTTGTACCTTATACGGATTGACCCTACCCATTTACGAACCGATCTGACCCGACTCGTTTATAATCAGGTTACACGGCTCAGGTGGGTCAACACATTTATAATCGGGTCAGGTCCGGGTTGTGCTATTTCTGACCTATTTAATAAACGGGTTGACCTGACCCATTTAAAATCAACCCGAACCTGACTTGACCCGACCCGAACCCAACCCAACCAGACCCGACCCATTGACAGCCCTATTTGAAGCGATGATTTGTTATATCACTAAAATATACAAAATTGAATGCCTATATTTCCTATCAGGATGGAGAAAGATTTCATTTTACTTTAATCTCTCATTTGAGATCAAAGACAAGTCATGTTTTCTCTCCCAAATCCATGAGCGTAGGATCACCATCATTATCTGATCTTTCTAAATGTTCTAACACATCGTCTTCGTCTTCTTCCTCCGAATCCTCCGTATTTATTCAAGTAGACCTAGACTTGAGGCCGTTAACGGAGGATGGCCAGGGGACTCGAAAAGTAGAGAAAGATGGAAAGTGGTTACCGCCTTGAAGAGAGAAGCAGATTGTGAAGAGCCAGTAAGTACAATGGCTATCAAGATGGCACACATTTAATTTGAGTATAGATAGAATAATGCACAAAAAACATCATTAGTACTCAAACTAAAAATGATTGCTAACTAGAAAAGAAAGAAATAGAAGATAACAGTTGTCCGCCATAGGAAAAAGCTTAAAGATATAATTTTTCACTAAATAATAGTACGAAAAGCAAAGAAGAATATATAAACAAAAAAATCTCAGTAGTAGGTTTACAAATTAGCTAACCAATCCCAGCATTTAGAATTTTTGTCAAGGGATAAGACCGAAAACTAATTCAATGACATCATTACTGGACTGCTTTATTTCTATATTAGGAACGGGTCAAAATATAATTTCTTTTTACGATTCATTGATAGATACTTTTGACCAACATTTTAAGCTAATGGCAAATTAACCAACTGCATCTGACTAACGCGCACATGTTGCGTAAATATTAAACAACTTGCTAAATATTAAAACAACTTGCCAAATATTTAAACAGCTTACTAAATGTAGTTTTGAGATAGAAGACAAATAGAGTAACTATTGATACTTGAAAATAAACTCAAAGCTACTAAATATTCATATGACAATTATAAGCCGGGCAAATATTTACCTGGCGAATATCTGTCTTCTGACATTTGCTATTCTACAAAATGTTAGAATACTAATTCAATGACTTCAATAATGAAATGTTGTATTTGAAATGAAGCGAAACTGATTGTTCGAGATTTACAAAGAAAAACAAACAGACTAATCGTTGAAATTTGAAATCAAACTCAAAACCACTAAATATTCATATGACAAGTATTTTCCTGGCAAATATTCACCTTCAGATATTTAATATTCTACAAAATATCTTGATGCATATCCAATGACATCAATAGTGAAACGTTTTATTTGAAATGATGCAAAACTCATTGTGCCAGATTTGTTTCCCACATCTAATGAGTCTTTTCCAATCACATCATTTTGTTATATTCTTTAATTTTTACCTAAATGCCATAAATAATATCTGCCATAAAACTCTACCAATGTATCATCAATAACATTATCTTTCTTTTTTCATCACATTCTATCATGTCCGTAATATCAACCAGAGGAATATCTCTATTGGCCTCACTCATTTCAAACTCATCAAGAAAACAGTCTCTACCTCCACAGCAACAACATTACAACTCACTCATTTGAACAAATCATATCAACGTTTAAAACTAGGTGCTATCAAACCTATTATTATGTACGTCATCATTCCCCTAACACACTTGCATAGGAAAACAAGAACATACTTGGACTATTTTATAACCATGTACTAATGCAGCATCATTCATTAATAGTAGAATAGCATGACAAAAGCCAGAAACTTATGCTATACAAATATTTGCCCGGCCAATTTTTGCGGGTGATACAAATTTATAAAAGTATTCTTCAAAAATTAAAAATACCATTTAGTTTGAAGTGATGCAGAATTGATTGTGTAATATTTGTAAAAGATTATTGTATCTTTTATTAACTACATTGACATGTAGCTATAATTTTCAAACAGAAATAAACTTCAATAAATCAACAAGTACTAACACAAATACAAAGTTCATATCAATTAGAGATGAGCTTACGACATTTATCAGTTCCGGACTATGTAAATGCACAACCTATTACGTAACATGTTAATATATTAACATATTGTTATATTTCTCATTCAAAAAAACGTTAATAAAACAACTTTCATGTTGAGATGAGTTTATAGCAACATGAATATAGCAAATCACTTTCCTTTGATTTCAGCTCTGGACTGTGTGTAAATACATTTTTCAGTTCTTTTTGCTTAAGCAGATTGCTCTCAATTTCTAAGGCCCTCATTTTCTCTTTGAGACTCATACATTTATTTTTATAGAATATAAGTCCAGATGTTTAGAAGCAATCAACATAAATGATTCTAACTCTGACCGTTGAAGAATTGTAGAATAATAAATCAATATAAGCCGGCACTCATTTTAGTTTGAGTATTGGAGACTAATAAATTAAAAATAGCATTAGCACTCAAACTAAAAAGGATTGCCAACCAGGCAAGGAAAAATAGGAGACAATAATCATCAACCATAGAAGAAAACTTAATGACATAATTTTTCACTAAAGAAGAAGACGAAAAGCAATAAGAAGATATAAGCACACCAAAAAATCTCAGCCATATATCTACAAATTAGCCCACCAATCACAGCCTTAGAAATTTGGTCAAGGAATAGGACCGAGAACTAATTCAATGGCATTAATACTAGACTGTTTTGTTTCTATGTTAGGAACAGGGTTAAAATATAACTGCTTTTAATGATTCGATGATGGATACTTTTGACCAAAATTTTAAGCTAATAGGAAAATTAATCAACTGCATCTGACTAATGCACACATGTTGCATAAATAGTGAAACAAATTTACTAAATATTAAAACAGCTTCATAAATATTAAAATACCTTACTAAATAATTTTTTGAGACAAAAAGAAAAACAAATAGACTAATTGTCGATATACGAAATCAAATTAAAAGCTACTAAATATTTATATGACAATTATAAACATGGCAAATATTTGCTTCCTGATGTGTGTGATTGTACACAATATTAGAATATCGATTTAATGACATCAATAGTGAAGTGTTTTGATTGATATAATGCAGAACTGATTGTGCGAGATTTACAAAGAAAAATGAACATACTAACTGCTGAAACTTTAAATCAAACTCAAAGCCACTAAATATTCATATGACAAGTACAAGCCTGGCAAATATTTCCTGGCCAAATATTTTCCATCTAATGTTTGCTATTCTACAAAATATCAGAATACTTATTCAGTAATATTAGCAGTGGAATTTTTTGTATGACATGAAGCAGAACTGATTGTATTAGATTTATTTCCAACATCTAATGAGTCTTTTCCAATAACATCATTTTGTTATATTCTTTAATTTTTAGCCAAACACCATAAATAATACCAGCTCTAAAACTCTATCAATGTATATCCCACAACATTATCTTACTTTTTCGTCACATTCCATTATGTCCATAATATCAAGCAGAAGAATATCTTTACTGGCCTCACTTCATTATATAAGGAAAATTTCAAAATATCACTGCATTTTATGATTCGATTGCTGACGGTTTTAACCGACATTTAAAGCCAATAAGAAAATTAAGCAGGGAAAAACTTGCCCTACTTATATTTTCCCTACTTAAATTTTCCATGGCTGGTACATTCATAGATTTGGTCATGGGCTTGGTCAAGGGCTCAGTCATGGTCTCGGTCATGGTCTTGGTCTTGAGCTTGATCATGGGATCAGTTAAGGGCTCGACCATGGGCTCTGTCAAGGGCTTGGTCAAAAGCTCGATCATGGGCTCGGTTAATGGCTTGGTTAAGGGCTCGACCATGGGCTCGATCAAGGGTGCAGTCTAGGGTTTGGCTATGCACTCAGTTATAGGCTCGGTCATGGGGCTTGGTCATTCAATTAGTCATGATCTTGGTCATGGGCTCGTTCATGGCTCGGTTCATGCAATTGATCATATGCAAAAGCTAACTGGATGCCAATCCAAATCGGGTGTGTACGGATGCAAAAGCTAACTGGATGCCAAGCCTAAGCGACTCTATATGGATTTAAAAGCTAACCGAATGACAATCTTAATCGGGTATATATTGATAGAAAAGCTAACTGAATGTCAAACATAAATTGGGTACTTATGGGTGCCAAAGCTAACCAGATACCATGCCTAATCGGGTGCATATTGAACTAATCTATAACCAAGTTATATTGTTTAACCGAGCGTACCATTGAATGAAAAAGCAAACCAAATTCCAAGCCTAATCGGGTATGTATGGACACAAAAGCTAATTGGGTGCTAAGCCTAATCATGTACGTATGGATGCAAAAGCTAGCCGGTGCTTAGCCTAGTCGAGTACATATAGAGCTAATCTATGTCGGGGATATGTTGTTTAACCGAGTGTACCGTCAAATATAAAAGCTAACTGCATTCCAAGCCTAATTGAGTACGTATGGACGCAAAAGCTAAATAGATGCCAAGCCTAATCGGATACATATAGAACTAATCTATACCCGAGATATATTGAACCAATCCTACCATCGAATAAAAAAGCTAACCGATAACAAGCCTTATCGGGTATGTAGGCATGCAAAAGCAATCTGGATGCCAAGCCTAATCGAGTACGTATGGATGCAAAAGCTAACCGAATGTCAAGCCTAATCGGGCACATATTGAACCAATCTATGCATGAGATATATTCTTTAACCAAGCATGCCATCGAATGCAAAAGCTAAATAGATGCCAGGCCTAATCGAGTACATATGGAAGCAAAAGTTAAGTAGATACCAAGCCTAATCGGGTACATATGGATGCAAAAGCTAATCGGATGCCAAGCCTAATTGGGTACTTATGGAACTAATCTATATCCAAGATATATTGTTTAACCAAGCATACCATCAAATGCAAAAAAATAACCATATGCCAAGCCTAATTAGGTAAATGTGGATGCAAGAGCTAACCGGATGCCAAGCCTAATCGAGTATATGTACAACCAATCTATGCCTGAGATATATTGTTTAATTGAGCGTAACATCGAATGCAAAAGCTAACTGAACGCCAAGTCTAATCGATATGTATGGATGCACAAGCTAACCAAATGCCAAGCATAATCGGGTATGTATGGATGCAAAAGCTAACCGAATCCCAAACCCAAACAGGTGCATATGGATGTAGAAGCTAAATGGATGCCAAGACTAATCGGGTACATATGAAACCATTCTATACCCAACATATATTTTTTAACTGAGTGTACCATCAAATGTAAAAGCTAACTGAATGCCAAGCCTAATCGGGTACGTATGATGCAAAAGCTAGCCGAATGCCAAGCCTAATCATATATATGGAACCAATCAATACTCAAGATATATGTTTAACCAAGCATATCATCAAATGCAAAAGCTAACCAGATGCCTAGTGCCTCGAGTATGTATGTATGCAAAAGCGAACCAGACCCCAAGCCTAATCGGGTATATGAAACCAATCTATACCTGAGATATATTAACTAACCGAACGTATTAACGAATGCAGAAGCTAACTGGATGCTAAGCCTAATCGGGAATGCATGCATGCAAAAGTTAACCGGATTCCAACCTATATGTATGGATGCAAAAGCTAACTGGATGCCAAGCCTAACCGTGTACATATGGAACCAATCTGTACCCTAGATATATTATTTAACCGAGTGTACAATTGAATGCAAAAGCATATGGATACAACAGCTAATCGGATGTCAAGCCTAGTCGGGTACGTATGGATGCAAAAGCTAATTAAATGCAAAACCTAATCAAGTACACATGAAAATGATCTATACCAAATTTATATTGTTTAACTTAGTAAACCATGAAATGAAAAAACGAACCGAATGCCAAGGCTAATCGACTACGTATGGAATGCAAAAGCAAACCGAATGCCAAACCTAATCAGGTAATATAGTTGCAAAATTCAACCGAATGCCAAACCTAATCAGGAATATATGAAAAGGATTTATACCCAAGATATATTGTTTAACTGAGCAAACCATGGAATGTAATAACTAACTTAATGCCAAACCCAATTGGGTATGTATGGATGCAAAAGCAAAAAGAATGCCAAACGTAATTGAGTATGTTGGGAGCAAAAGCAAAAAGAATGCAAAACCTAATTTGGTACACATGAAAATGATCAACCTAAGATATATTGTCCAATCGAGCAAACCATAAAATGCAATAATCAATCGAATGCCAAACCTAATCAGGTATTTATAGATGCAAAATTGAACCGAATGCCAAACCTAATCGGGTACGAATGGACGTAGAGGCCTATTGAATGCCAAACCTAATCGGGTACACATGGAAACGATCTATACCAAGTATTAGCTTGATAAGTATTTGCTGGATAGGCAAATATTTTCCTAGAAAATATTTGCCAGACTTTTAATACGAAACTGTTACTAAACAAACAAAATAAATTAAACTACTAACCAAACAAAGAAATAAATAAAAAAAAATTAATTCAACAAAATAAAGTATGAAATGACATTAATCATCTTCATAATGAAAAGCCAACAATGTATAAAAATTACACTACAACGTTTATATTCATTAAACTCACCAGCTGACTTAATCCATTCACAAGAAGGAGGACTTCCTGCATCACATCTTCTCTTTGGAGGATGAACTTCAATATCTTCATGTAACACAGGATGCATTTAAAAATAAACAAGTGCATGAATCGGATGAGAATAAAATGCTCAGAAAAAGGATACTTTAAAATACTACAACATTTTATGATTCAACAGTTGACAGTTTTAACTGACATTTAAAGCTAATGAAAAGTTACTGCATCTGACTCAAAGCTACTAAAAATTTGAATGGAAAATATAAGTAGGGAAAGTATTTTCTAGCAAAATATTTGCTAGGAAAATATTTTCCCTCTAATACTTCCCATTCAAACAAATTTACTAGAATAACTTATAGTCAAAAATAGAAAAATTAATAAATTAATAAGACAAAAAAGAACACATATTTAATTTAGTCAAATAGAATACGATAATATATTAATAATCCTCAAAATATAAAGCATATAATATATAAAAATTACATTTGATATCTAAACAAACAAGGCCTTTTGTTATGTCCTAATTTCTTACATAAACTGTGGCGATTAGACTTATTTACCTCACCAGTCAACTTAATCCAATCTGAAGATGGAGGCTTTCATACACCTTATCTTCTCTTGGGTGGATTAAATTCAACATCTTTACGTAAAACATCTTCCACTCAAATTTAACAAGTGGATGAATCAGATGAGAATAAGATGCTCAGAAAAATATACTTTGAAATATTCCTTAATATAAGAATAAACATCTAAATCAAAAGCAAGTATACTTCTAATAGCATGAGCACATGGAAACCCTTTTATGCATCATGGCTACAACTACATCGTCGAACTGTAGATCTAGTAACTTTCCATTGAACATCCTTAAGATATAAGTCCCTTATACATTTTTCCATAACTGGGAACAAATAACTATTCCAATTTTTAATTATTTCACGTTGACCCGACATAAATTTGATAAGCTTCAAACGAATTCTATCCAAACACTAGTGGTGGGTAAATGTCTTTCCTCCAAAATCTAATGATTAAAGCTTTTAGCACAATTAGAACTCATTTCCACAAGATAATTTCCAACAAAAAAGATATTAGCAAACTTTTCAAAACACAAACCATTCAAAAAAGTTGTTGTTGCAGCCCTACCAGCAAGCCTAAACTCAGACAAAGCATGATTAAATACATCTAATGTAGCGGCATGGGCAACTTTAAAAAGCAAAGAAATGACCATTTCTATTGGCCATGAGGACACCCTTTTGTCAAAAAACTGTTCGAATTATTATTTAAATGATAGTAACAATAATCATTAGCTGAACCTGGGAAAACTTGAGGAACAGCTAGAAAAAGACAAGGATAGCAATCATGTACAAAAGTGAAAGCACGATCATCATCATCCAGCATTTTTCTAAGCTTTGTCAAAAAACAATAAAAATTAAGGTTCAACTTCACCAGATACAATACCGACATCTAGTGGAAAAAACCATCATATAAACAAATATATATATATGTCATATTCATAAAACAAAAATTATCGAACATATGAAAATTACAACAACACAGAAATATCGAATATTTGCGAGGCAAATATTTACCATGCAAATAAATGCTTACAATTTTCAAATATCAAAACAAGTAAGAAGATTGAAAAAATATTTAAGACTATACCAAACCTTAATTACCAATCTCGGCAGTAGCAAACATAATATAACCTTATCCTCTACCTTTCATGAAAGTCCCATCGGAAAAAATCAAAGGACCACAATAGCCAAACCCATATTTATGTGCTTCATACCTAATAAAAATCATCTCAAATTCCACACGAGTAGGAACCTTGAAGTTCAGAAATACTTCCAAGATTGCAAATAAAAACAGCCTCGTAGAATGATTTCGAATGATGGTAGAAAAGCAAATCATTCCCATGGATTTTTTTCAAGAGCTAATTTCTTACCAGTGTATGCATAGTAGTAACTTAAAATAATTTGTACTTAGTCTTGAACAAATGACAAATATCTTTCGTCTTCATTAAAGGATTCGGTCGAATAAAATCAGCAATCAACGTCTTAACTAAATTGCTAGAAAAATGTAGATGGTCAACATCAACAATGCCAGCTCCATAAAGATGAATAGGTTGCATAGTATTAATAACAAAAAAACCTGAAAGATTGAATTTAGACATGATATGTGCAACCTTCACATCAGTAGTTGTAACACAGTCCATATTATTCTTAACAACATTAACTTTGTATCCATTTTTAATGAAATATATCAAAAGATAGAATCAAAACTTTTCAACACCACCAGGAAATCTTTGACCTACACTAGTAAATGCTGGATTGCTAAAATCTTCTTTAACAACTATTTAAAAAAGAACTAGAATCAAATGAAGAAACAACTATAGAAGAATCACACGAACAAACATCAGCAAAAGAACTAGCAATTGACGAAAACCTAACATCAACCGAGCTGTTATTAGACCTATTACATATAGATTAATCTTTTTATATTAAAGAAACATGTAGATAATCTTTACGATTATGACCAACAAGCAACAATATACTATGCAAATCAGAATTAGTTTCAATTACTCCTTTATTTTTCATCTCTTTCATAAACCAATTCAATAGAACTAGGTCTTAATTTAGGCCAATGTTCACATATAACTTCTCTAAATCTCAATACAGAATCATCCAAACCAAGCCTCCTACATAAGTATTGGTGCCCAACATAAAAACAACGAGAACATTAACAGAAGTAGACCTGCACAAATACAAAATATTAAAAGAAAAGAACAAAAAAGAAAACAAAACTGAAATATTTGACATTTGAATACTTGTCAGGCAAATATTTGCCTAATATATATTTGACTATCAAATACAAAATAGCATGGCAGTTCACTAAAATAAATATTTAACATTCTTTGCTTTTCAAAATTCGATTCAGTAGGATGATATATACAAAATACAACAATGAACAATAAACCTAGCACCACCAATTCATAATCACTTGGTTGCACAATAACGGACAAAAAATTACAACAATTCACCAAGATGCTATATTCAATTCATAAATATTTGTTTGCACAACTGTTGACAAATAGAGATGGCACCATTAATGAAGAGTAATTACGTGATTCAATTTAGAAAGATGTTATAAAAAATCAATAACGAAATATAGAAATAAAACAACGAATATTGAAACAATTATTTAATCACAATCAAATTGGTAAACAAAATTTGAAAACGAAGAAAGGCCCACGTACATAATTTGATGAAGGTGATATCGACAATTTGATTAATCGGATCAAACACGACATATCTTGTATGATTTTGTGATGTCGATCTTGATTGACTATGAAGACGATTCCACGATGTCGATCTTGTTTGTATGATTCCACAATGTCGATCCTGATTTTTATGATTTTGATCAAAATTTTGAAATCAATTTTAACAAAGAAAGAAGAAACAAAAAATAGGACATAAAATATAGGAATTTTTTTGGAGGGGGAAACTTATATAACTTTTCAAAATAAGGACTGTCGCCCTATTTTCCACTTAGATTTTTGTATTTGTTCGAGACCCTATGTAACAAGTTGTTATCGGTACTAATTGAGAGGCAATATCAAGATATATTCGAGAGGTTACATTATTATCACCACGTAGAGGGATTGATTCCTTATTGGTTTAGTGATGGTTTCTAGAACAGTTGTTGTGCCTTTGAGATAGATGGCACCCAAAGAGATTAAGAACTTGACATGCAAGTAAACGATCTATTGAGGAAGAGATTTGTCCAAAAGTGTACTTTTGAGTTGGGAGTACTTGTTGTATTTTCCTTTAAGGTGGATAGCTCTTTGAGACTTTGTGTAGACTATCATGAGCTGAAAAGGTCAGGAGAAAGAAAAAAATTACCCTCTACCGTGTATAGTTGACTTATTTGATTAGCTCCACTGTTCGAAGGTATTTTCTAAGTTGGATTTGATGATGGGTTTGCACCATCTAAGACAAGTAAGGTATATGTAACACCCTAGATTTTTGGTAACATTAGTTGAATGTTTAGTTAACTAAATTAAATTAAATAATGTGTTGATTAGGAGATTGATATTTGATTTTAATTAAGGGTAGCCATGTCATTTAAACAACGAAGTAAAATAAGAGTTAAACTGAAATAGAGGAGAGGTAAAATAGGAAAGAGGCCATTCCTATATCCCTTAAACTTGGCAGTGTACCCCCATGCACGTTCATTTCATTTTTATAAAAAAAATTAAACTAAGGTCGGCCACCATTAACAAGAGAAAGAGGAAGAAGATAGAGAAAAGCAAGGAAGAAGTTTAGGAATATCAAATCCATTCACATCTCAATCTCTTTAATCTCTAAAGCTAAGGTGAATAATGTTTACGTCTCATTTTTGATTGTATTTTTGGTTTTAAGATGAATTTCGAATATTTTACAGTGATTTCCATATTTTTGAATGGTGGAATGAATATATATACTTATTGATGAATTATGGTTATTCATATTGAATTTATGATAGTTTTAAGGTAAAAATCCTATAAAATGACATCAAAATGTGTTGAAAAGTTTTATGAAGGTCATAAATATTATTTTGAAAATTGGTTTCAATTTCTATAATTTAATGAATTTATATGGAATTCATATGAATTTTCTATTATGGAAAATGTTAATTTGGACCATAAATTATTTACGGTTAAATAATAAAAGAATTGGGTCTGAAATTTTTATATGTTGGGAAACATATTAAAAGAGATTATCTGGAATTTTTTAGAATTTTACTAATTGTTTTAATGGTTATATAAAATTATTTAAGGTATGGGACTTAAATATTTTATATAATTAAGAGAGGAGAATGTGTTTTTCGCATATAAATTAAATTTGTTAAATCTGGAAAGTCGGCAGCGCTTTTGAAAAAAAGCAGTAATTTTTATTAGTAAAGAAAGAGGCTACCAATCAAAATTAGACACATAAAGCAGGTTAGGTGAAATGAACTATTTGCTATATATTTTTCGCTGTATCGATGCCTTCGAAACCAAGTTCCGCCTCCTTACCTTCGCCTCTGACCCTGTCGAAACCAATGAACATCGGTTTCTTGGTACATGGTGAATTGGATGTACGCAGAAGGTACAGAGTCGACCCAGGGGTTTTGAAGGGGTTAGGACTTTACTTTGGTTTTTGAAGGTTTTAAAAAAAGGTTTCGAAAGTATTAAATGGGCAATATAACCAAAGTGTTTTCAAGTTAAAAAGGGTTTTAACCTATTTTGGAAGGATAGTCAATCATCATTTAAATTCATCAACATTATTTTGAGTAAAGTAAATATATCATGGTAAAATAGCTTAGAGTAAAGCTAACAATATATTATCCTTGTACAAGTATGATTTAAAGGGTTAAATAATTTTGAAAAGGTCTTCAAGGAAAAAGATAAAGGGTAGTTAACCCTTAGAAAATGTTTTAGACAGTTAATCCAGTTTGTAGGCAGTCAATCTAGATTTTGAACGGTTAGTCCAGTTTGCGGGCAGTCAGCCAAGTTTTATGGACAGATAGTCTATTTCTAGCGTAACGGGCGTTGCTATTATGTTGAGGACAGATAGTTCACATATTACCTATTTTACGAGCAGATAGTCCATTCATTAGCATAAAGGATATTGCTATTTTGATATAATCAGTTTGATTAATCAGTTTGATTGCAGGAAAGAATTGCAAATATATGTTTTGAAAAGGATATTAGCGAGAGGAAACCCATTTCACTAAGCTGCATGGTCTCACTTAATATCAGTAAACCGAGACGTAACAGAATTATTCACACCAGGCTTCATGTCTGACTTGAAGTTACTGTTTTCCCTTAAACTCTCCAGTACTCAAAATTGATTTGAGTAGGCTGAGGCTTAAGGTTTTTAGGTTTTTTGAATTTTGGCAAATAAAGCTTCCGGAGACGAGTAGGTGCTGATGGATAGCTAATTAGGATTCACAATTTCATTTTGTTTTAAGTCCACTGTGTATATTAAATCAGATGTGACTATATTATTTTTATCTACAAAGGGGGCATCGTCATATGTCTCCCTTGGCATATTATTATAATTATAATTGACCTTTACTTGAGAAACGATTATGGGAGCATGTAATTTGGATATGAATTTGTTTAAAATGTAATCACAAAAATGTAACTTTTGAAAATCTATGATTTTATTTATATTCAAGTGCTTCTGATATTATGGATACCATTATCATTACCGTGTTTTATCACCAGAAGTTAATACTATGGATGACTGCAGCATCTGTAGCGTTTAGCATTTGGCCTCCAGATACGGGATGTTACAACTTAGTATCAAAGCATAGGTTTATGAAAAACATTAACTGAAAATCGGTTTTCAAAACATAATCCTAAAGAATTAGAATAAGGTTGGGGTATGGGATAAAGCTATAGTAATATACTTGTATTTGTTATACATAAGTATGAGCTTAATCTCTAGTCTCCTATCTTTGTTAGGATTTTTTTCTGTTTCTCATGAGATTTGGAAGGTAGAAGAGGAAGTGGCAACCTAAGAGAGGAAGGCACTGATGGGAATGTTAGGCCTAATGAGAGAAGAGGTCAAGGTCAGGCACAAGCAGAGAATGTGGGTGAGATAGTCCCGCAAGTTGGAATGGAAGCTATGTATCAGTTTTTCAGGAATATTGTGCATGCAGGAGTTGCTGTTGGAGTGTTAGGAGGAAATGCTATAGGAGTAGGGGTTCCAAAAGTTTCAGTAGTTAACCATTATGCTAAACTGAGTGGAGATTACACCAAGCTCGAAGGGAGGCCGTTTTTCGAAATAGAAGATGCTATTGAGGTAGAGAATTGGTTGCTGCACTGCAAAAGGGTTTTTGTAGATTTGGGGCTTAATGATGAGCTAAAGAGGAGGTTGGCGTCTAGACAACTTCAGGGAGCAGCTTTGTTCTAGTGGAATAGTGTGACTGTGGCAGTGG
Organism: Allium cepa; assembly: GCA_030765085.1. NCBI lineage: Eukaryota > Viridiplantae > Streptophyta > Magnoliopsida > Asparagales > Amaryllidaceae > Allium > Allium cepa. The sequence goes on along the minus strand of CM060946.1, from coordinate 71,885,074 downwards.
ATGAGGAGGCTTTGACCTAGGAAGATTTCAAAGGGGAGGTTCTAGAAGAGGTTCATGTCTGCAATGCACAGTCAACTCTGACCAGAAAGTTTGCTGAATTAGAGTAGGGAAAGATTCTATTTTGGAGTATGCCAAACGTTTTGAGGAGTTGGCCAGATATGGGTATTCTTCAGTGGATATAGTAATAAAGACAAATGAGAAGTTTTTTAGGGGGTTGAAGCCTGAGTTCGCCAGGGCTGCATTACCTCATATTAGAGATCCTTTTGATTTTGTAGTGGAGATGGCCTTAAGGCATGAGGAGTTTCTTGATTTTCTAGAGGAGAGTAAGGCTAAAGAAGTTCAGGTCGGACAGGTTTAGAAGAGGAAGTTCTTTCCTAAGAAAGGTGCTCAGAAGGGTGGAGAAGCTAGGAAGGGGAAGTCTGATATTGTTTGCTTCAAGTGCGACAAGAAGGAGCACTTTGCTAATGAGTGTCGTGTTGGAAAAGCAAAGGAGGTGACAGGGAAGAAGAATGTTAGGTGCTTCAACTACGACTAGATAGGCCACTGTAAGAGCTAGTGCAAGGAGCCCGCTAAGGATGGAAAGGGAAAAGTGTACGCATTAGAGCCTACTACTCCGAAGACAACAGCTCAGGAGAAGGGAAAGGCAGTTTTGGGAGGTACGCTTCAGATTCATGGTATGTCTATTAGCATTCTATTTGATACTGGTTCATCACATTCTTTTATATCTAGATGTTTGATAGATAAGCTTAACCTAGAACCCACATATTTAGTTACTTTCTTATGGATTTCAAATCCAATAGGAGGGTGTGCAACTCTAGGGTTGAGGTGTGACCAGCTAGAGTTTGATTTGTTAGGTCATACTTTTGTTTGTAATTTTTATGTGTTTGATTTTGTGGTGTTCGAAATCATTCTTGGTATGGATTGGTTAAGTGAGTACGATGCTAGGATATTTTTCCAGGATGAGAAAATATCGCTTAGACACCTCGATTGTAGCGATCGAATTGTTTATGCCGTGGAAGGTTCTAGCAGCGAGGTGAATCCTTTGCTGGGTGTTAAGGAATTGAAAGACGAGTTGAGTCGAGTTTTCATGGTTAGAGAATTCGCAGATGTTTTTGAGCCTATAGTATGATTGCCACAGAAATGAGATATTGAGTTTCAGATAAATTTGATTCCAGGAGTAGATCCAATGAGTAGGCCGCCAAGCATGACGACCCCTTTTGAGATGAGGGAGTTGAAGGTGCAATTGGTGGATTTGGAAGGGAAGAGTTTTATTAGGCCTGGTAATCTGCCTTGGGGAGGAGACGAAGTGTTTTCTAAGAAGTCGGACGGATCGTTATAGTTGTGTACCGATTATCGTAAGTTGATTAAGAGGACGATAAAGAATCGATATCCATTGCCAAGGATTGACAATTGTTTGACTAATTGAGTGGAGCCAATGTATTTTCGCAGTTGGATTTATTGGCAGATTTCCATCAGCTCAGGGTAGCAGAGGATAGTATACCTTTAATGCCGTTTAGGACCAGATATGGGTCGTACGAATGGTTAGATATGCCGTTCAGACTACCAAATGCACCAGCTTTCTTCGTGGATTTGATAAACTGGGGTTTCCAAGAGCATTTGGATAAGGTAGTATTGGATTTCATAGACGATCTCTTGATTTACTCTAAGGATGAAAGAGAGCATAAATTCAACTTAGTGTGGTGCTTGAGAAGCCGAGGCAGCATCAACTGAAGGCGAAGTTTTCGAAGTGTCATTTCTAGAAGAAAGAAGTGACGTTTCTTGGTCATGTAGTCTCAGAGGAAGGGTTGTCAATAGATCCAACTAAGATTGAAGCGGTGAATAGTTGGAAGAGACCTGAGACAGTGACGGAGATAAGGAGTTTCCTTAGGCTGGCTAGTTATTATTGGAGGTTCATTATTGATTTTTTACGGATAGCGACAATGATGACCAAGCTAACAACAAAGGATGTGAAGTTTGCATCGACCGATAAGTGTGAGAAAGCATTCCAGAGTTTGAAACACTTATTGACCCATGCACCGGTTTTGGTTGTTCCAAAATGGAATCAGGATTTGGTGGTTTATACTGATGTGTGTGGAACAGGATTAGGAGTAGTGCTGATGTAGAGAGGTAAAGTGATTGTCGATGCTTCTAGACAGGTTAGACTGCATGAGGTCAGATATCCGAGGCATGATTTAAAGTTGGCTGCAGTTATTTATGCTTTGAAGGTGTGGAGACATTACCTTTTGGAGAGAGGTTTGAGTTATATACAGGGCACAAGTCGCTGAAGTATTTGTTCTCTCTGAAGGAGTTGAACATGAGACAGCAGATGTAGTTAGAGTTTATTGCCGCTTATGATTTTCGGATTGAGTATACACCGAGGAAAGGAAACAAGATTGCAGATGCACTTAGCAGGAAACATCAGAATGTAGTTTTGGCAATGATTGCCAAGTGGAAAGATTTAGAAGCATTAGTAGATTGTAGAGTGCAGTTGGGATCTAAGATTGGGTCCAGTTGAGATACAATTGTATTATCTTGTTTGGAAGTTCGACCAGTGATGATCGAAAGGATTGCTTCTAAACAGGAGGAAGATCCTGTATTAGATGAATGGATCTGGACGTTAAGAGATGGAACCGAGAGCGATGATTAGAAAGATTTCAGTCTTGATCAGAATGGGTGGTTGAAAAAGAAAGGAAGATAATGTGTTCCGAGCATAGGAAACATAAGGAAAGAAGTCTTAGAGGAACGCCATTGTTCGAAGTTCTCTACTCATCTAGAAGGTGCTAAGATGTATCAGGATATGAAGAGTGGTTTCTTCTAGGAAGGTATGAGATGGGATATTGGTTTGTGTGTAAAGCGGTGCTTGATTTGCCAGCAGGAAAAGGCCGAACAAAGAAGCCAATTGGGTTTCTTCAGCCATTAGATATTCTGTTTTGGAATTGGGATTCTATATCCATGGATTTTATTGTTGGATTGTTAAGGTCAAATAGAGGAAATGATAGTATATGGGTCATAGTGGACAGATTGATTAAGAGTGCCCATTTCATTCTAGTTAAGTCAACCAGAACGGCACCTGTTTTGGCAATGTTGTTTATGAAGAATGTGGTTAGACTGCATGGAATTCTTAGTAGTATAGTAAGTGATAGAGATCCCTTAATCACTAGCGATTTCTGTAAGACTCTACATGAAGTTTTAGGAACCAAGCTCAAGATGAGTACTGCTTACCATCTGTAGACAGATGGGCAAACGAAAAGGGTTAACAAAATCTTAGAAGATTCATCAAGGGCTTGTGTTCTATTTTTTGGGGGATCATGGGAGGAACATCTGCATTTAGTCGAGTTTTCATATAACAACAGTTATCAGACGAGTATTGGCATGGAACCATTTGAAGCTTTGTATGGAAGGCCATTCAAATCTCCCGTGTGTTGGTTAGAAACTGGGGATAAGTTGGTTCTTGGTCCAAATTTGGTCAGAGAGACTGCAGAAAAGATTAAGGTCATTTGGGCTAGAATGAAGGAGACTCGGTCTAGGCAAAAGAGTTATGCAGATAAGAGACAGAAAGATTTAGAATTCTCAGTTGGGACATGTTCTCATCAAAGTGTCACTAATAAAGGGTGTGGTTAGATTTGGGAAATCAGGAAAGTTAGCACCAAGATCCATTGGACCTCTTCCTCTTATTGGGAGGATCGGAAAACTCGCATATAAAGTTGAGTTACTGAGTAGTTTGGCAGGAGTCGACGATGTTTTCGATGTTTCTTATCTCAGAAAGTATATTAGAGGCCCAGAGGCTACTATTGCACCGACTGTGCTAGACTTAGTACTAAAACCGGATTTGACTATAGTTAGGAAGCTTATTCGTATTGCTACAAGAGATGAGAAGAGGATTAGAACCAAGATAGTAAGATTAGTCTGTAAAAGGCTATGCATTAGGGTTGTATAATATGGAATAGCGGAATGACATAGATAAATAACGATAATACGTAAAGAAGACACCAAGATTTTATACTGGTTCGGACCTCTTGTCCTACATCCAGTCCCTAAGCTTCTCTTAGGAATTCTACTAACAACCCTCACTTAACCCGGAGGAATAGGTTTACAACTTACCCGAACAAACGAACGGGATTTCTTGCCTCAACTACCGAAGAGGACTTCAACTCAATTACTAAAATACAATATTCGACTTGTTGTGTTCTTGTCAACACTAATGAGTCTAATGTAGTACAATATTCCTATAATCTTATCCTCGAGAGTATGCAATGTGTTTGTGAAGATTTAGGAAATGTGAATTGCTATGAATCAAAAGATTGTTATAAACAAAACAGTGATTCAAGCAATAGATTGGTGATTGCTTTGAGAATATCTAGAGAATATGATCAAGAAAATAGTAAGATTAAAGCAAGAGAATTCGGTGTCTTGAATGATGTTAGAATCATGTATATATACTTGTAGAAGAGGTGCATTTGTTGTCAAAGGTTGCAAACAAGAGATGCTTCCATTTCCACTGGAGAATGGTTGCACCTCTTGGGAGGAAGAATGTGTCTTTTCAGAGAAAATTCGCAGGTTCAAATTCAGTCGACTGAGCAGGGAATTCAGTCAACTGAAAATATGAAGTAAAATTTTCAGGAACAAATTCAGTCGACTGTGCAGGAAGTTCAGTCGACTGAAACTGTGCATGTTTATATATTTGTACTAGTTTCAGTCGACTGGCCATTCCTGTTCAGTCGACTGAACTACTAAAATATGCACAGTGAAAGTTTAAATGAAAATAAAGTTCATAAAATGTGTTCTAGTGTTCGTGCAAACCTCTTGAGGATAAGATTTTAACAATAAATCTAGACTAAGAACTATATAAAAAATCATACTTATGTTTGTTTGGTCTTCATCGATCTTCCTTTAGCTTTGCACATATCTCTTCCTTTTCTGTTGAAGCACATTGTCATTGATCAAAATCTTCGCGTATCAACATTCTCCCCCTTTTTGATTGATGACAATACTGATTTATTCTAGAGATGTATTTACTTATTTTCTCCCCCTGAATGTATGCACTATCTTTCCTACAAAACAAAGTTAGTACCATAGATTTTCTCCCCCTTTGTCATCGACAAAAAGGAAGAACTAACAGTAGAAATATTTTATCAAAACAATCACTGAAGCATAGAGAATAGAAAATTTGCATAACCACGGCTTAAAAAAATAAAAAATGTTGCGTCGAACAAGCACAAAAATGGCTATTTACACAAGCCATTAGAAAGTTTTAAATAATCGTCAAACCATTCTTAAAATTACTCATCTCTATCCCAGTCATATGAACCTTCTCTTCCTGTTGGTTCACGTATGACAGGTCCTCCTGTTGGTGGTCTGTACGCTCTTCCACCTTGGCCACCACTTGCTCCGCTTGTGCTGCTACTTGTTTGCTCTTCGGATGACGTCCATGTAAACGTAGGTGCCGGACGTTTGCCGCGAGATGTCGAAGCAGTAGTGGTGCTTGAGCACGAGATTGCATTCCATAGCTTGTTGAAGAATCCTTTGATTTTGTCAAGCTTGTGATCTACCTTTTTAAGACGAGTGTCAAGAATTTGTTGATTTCTTGACAATATCCCCAATGATTGGTTGGTAGTAAAGCTTGGGTCAACAAGACGAATTTCATCATCTTGTTCGAAATGTTCTTCGTGGTGAGGTTGAGGAGGTTGTTGTTGTTGTTCTTGATGCCTCGCTTCCCATTCGGCGAGTGATATTATGCGAGGAGGTCGAGATAGGAATTTCATTAGGCTTATGGTCCGGTTGTTAATTTGATGGACCATTGTATTCTTTGACTCGGGTAATGGCGTATCGACATTGAGGAGAAGTCGCATGATGTATTCCCCAAAATAGATAGTGTGCATTTTTCCATTATTAAAAGTGAGAAACTCATCAAGAATAAGTTGTACCCAATTGACTTGTATATTGCCAAAAATAGCATATAAAGCTGGATAATTATTTGGGTAGACAATTTCGTACGAGCCCGTGCGAGGAGTTATTATTCTCATTAGAGCTTTGTGAAGTATTCTTGCCATAGGTCGAAGAGAGGTGGACTTAAAATCTCTAAAGTTGATATTATCATCCATAAATCGATGGTTTATGTTATCGCGAATATGTGGATTGAATTCTATCTCTTCTAGCTTTCTCTCGACATTTGGTGATTGTAGAATGTGTGCTATTCTATATAAGGAAAACAGAACTTTCTTTCCACATACCATACTCCAAACAATATTGTTTGGATTTCTTGGAGTTTGGTGTCTAAGATTAAGGTTAGCATAAAATAATTCGACCATTATATGATTTATGGCATGGTCATTTCTTTTCAAATCCAAAAGAGAAGTTAAACATGCTTGATCGGTTAACGCTTGGATGTTGTAGGTTTAAAAGCTTTGGAAATCAACGGAGGAATGCTCGAAAATACGGGAATTATTCATCTTATTCCATCTAGTGACAGCTACTCCATCGTAAAGCCATTGCGCTACTTGAGCATCAATTGGCTCGGAGGATGAAGAAGAGGAAGCTCTTGATCTCTTTGGTGCCATTTGAGTGAGATTTGAGTGAATTTTAAGGAATTGGGGGCTAGGGTTTCGAAAATAATTGGGGAAGAAAACTGTTTTGGAAAGTAAAAAGTGAGTGGATAGGTAAAAAATTAGTGGTTAAAAGGGGAAAGTTGCCTGGGAATTGGCGTTCAGTCGACTGAATTGAAGGCCGAAAATTTTCTGGGCTGAATTCAGTCGACTGAATTTTTATCTGAAACTTTCTGTTAGTATTTCATTCGACTGTGCAGAGGATTCATTCGGCTGGATTATAAAAAAATTGCTTTCTGCCTTAAGTACAGTCGACTGAGCAGGGGGTTTCAGTCGACTAACCCATGTATTTTGTTGTTCTTTGTTAATGTTGAAAGTAAACACTTTATTCAAGGAAATAATTACAATTATATAGATGTAATACCATGAATAGATTTCAAAACTAACTATTTCTTAGGGGATGGACTTGGAGTCTTTTTCCCTTCATTCTTCATATAATTTATATCCAATGAATTTGGACTATATTGAGGAGTCTTAGGAGACATCCAAGGATTCACAGGATCGACTGGTGTACGGTAAGATGAAGACGGATCAAGTGAACTAACGGGACGAGGTAGGGGTTCAGCCACTTCGTTCTTTTTTGAGCCACAAAAGCATAAACCGATTTGCTCTAGGAAGCTTAATCGTCTAGACATAACTTTTTGTTCGAAGTATAATTCTCGTTGAAGATTTATTTGTTGTTGTTGAAAGTGATGGATTTCATCAATCTTTCTTTTTGTGTATGGAGAAATAAAGAGTCCTCGTTTCGCTTTCTTGGATTTTGGTGTGTAGCCAGTACGATAATTGTTCCATTTGTAAACTGGCTCATGTGTCGGTGTTGGAGTGGGAAGTTTTAGAGACATTGGAGTTTTATCGACTGAAGAGGTGATGTTGATAGGGGAAAAAGAGTTGTTGGACGACATTTTTATAATGAATTTTTCAAGCTTTTATTCGTGAGAATGAGTTATGAAAAAGAAATATTTTTACGATATATTTATAGTAGGGATTTTCTAAATATATAGTGGTTTTAATTCTTTAATGTTTTTCATCCACTTAATCTTTTAATGGTTATCATAATTCAGTTAAAAATGTATGGTTTACAAACAACTATAATTTTATAATATATTATGTAACATATTCGAAAAATAAATTGAAAATCTCATTTTTCTTTGTTCAGTCGACTGAGCATATAGTGTTAGTCGACTGAATTGTGTAGATTTTTCTAACTTTCTCTATATAATATCTTTAAAAGACATTATTCCTAACTCTCGTCATAATTTTGTGAAGGAGTTTTCTAACAGAGGTTTAGTAAATATATCGGAAATTTGATTTTCGGTAGAAATATGTTCTAAATTAATTATTCCTTTTTCGACATTGTCACGTAGAAAATGGTGACGAATATCTATATATTTTGTACGAGAGTGATTAACCGGATTTTTAGATAAGTTTATTGTACTTGTATTATCATAGTATATTGTAGAATTTGTTAAATTTATATTAAAATCTTTAAGTGTTTGTTGCATGTATATAACTTGAGTGCAAGCTAAAGCAGGTGATATATACTCTGCTTCGCAGGTGGAAAGCGAGACACAATTTTGTTTCTTACTAAACCAAGATACAAGTGATTTTCCAATGAAATGGCAAGCACCACTTGTACTTTTTCTATCTGTTCGAGATCCACCAAAATCAGCATCACTGAATGACACTAACTCAAATGGAAACTCCTTTGGATAGAAAAGACCAAAATCTTTAGTGTTGTTAAGATATCACATAATTCGTTTTACCGCTCTTAAGTGTGATTCTTTAGGATTAGATTGAAAACGTGCACATAAACAAACACTCATCATTATGTCAGGTCTACTAGCGGTTAAGTAAAGTAAGGAACCAATCATACTTCTAAACAATTTTTGATCTACACTTTTGCCATTTTCATCTCGATCGAGATGTGTAGTGGTACTCATAGGAGTAGGTTTAGCAGAAGTGTTTTCCATGCCGAATCCTTTAATTAAATTAGCACAATATTTTTCTTGGTTTATAAAAATTCCATTTGATAATTGTTTAATTTGAAGTCCGAGAAAATATGATAATTCTCCCATATGAGACATTTCGAATTCATTAGTCATTATATTTGAAAATTCTTTACATAAATTTTCATTTGTTGAACCCAAAATAATATCGTCTATCTACATTTGAATTATTAAAATATCTTTGGTAGTATTTTTAATAAAAAGTGTTTGATCTACTTTTCCAATTTTAAATCCCGAATTTAATAAATAACTTTTAAGTCTTTCATAGCAAGCACGAGGTGCTTGTTTAAGACCATATAGTGCTTTCTTTAATTTAAATACATGATCCGGATATTTTTCATGTATAAATAAAGGAGGTTGTTCTACATATACATTTTCTTTAATAAAACCATTTTAAAATGCACTTTTAACATCCATTTGATAAAGTTTAAAATTATGAAAACATGCAAAGGCTAATAATATACGTATTGCTTCAAGTCTTGCAACGGGAGCAAAGGTTTCTTCAAAATCAATACCTTCTTCTTGATTATACCCTTTTGCTACTAGTCTTGCTTTATTCCTTGTTATATTACCTTGTTCGTCTACTTTATTTTTGTAAATCCATTTTGTTCCTATTACTGATTGATTATTAGGATGGGGAACTAATTCCCAAACATCGTTACGTTCAAATTGATTTAATTCTTCTTGCATTGCAATAATCCAATAATCATCTGTTGATGCTTCTTTAGGATTTTTAGGTTCAATTGATGAAATGAAAGCTACATGACCCATTTGATTTAGTTGATTTCTTGTCCTAACTTGAGAATTTATTTCTCCTATTATATTTTGAGTAGGATGATCTCGTAATATTCTAGGAGGAGATCTTAGTTCATTATTACTATTTTCAAGGCTTGTTTCTTCTATATTTATCAATTCTTCATCATCTTTTATATTAAAATTTTTATTAAAATTTTCATCAAAAGATATATGCAAAGTTTCTTCAATTATGTTTGTTCGTTTATTAAATACTCGATATGCTTTACTTCGTTCTGAGTATCCTACGAAAATTCCTTCGTCAGCTTTTGGATCGAATTTTCCTAGTTGATCTTTTGTATTTAAAATAAAACATTTTGATCCAAATATTTTAAAATAAGATATATTTGGCTTTTTGTTATTCAATAGTTCATAAGAAGTATTTTTAGTTAATGTTCTATTTAATATTCTATTTAATACATAACATGCAGTAGCAACAGCTTCTGCCCAAAAATGTTTTGGTAGAGAACATCCATTTAATAATGTTCTTGCGCATTCTTGTAATGTTCTATTCTTTCTTTCTACAACTCCATTTTGTTGAGGAGTTCTAGGAAATGAAAAGTTATGATTTATTCCTTTCTTTTTACAAAAAGTTTCAAAAGCTTCATTTTCGAATTCGCCTCCATGATCGCTTCGAATATTTTTAATTTTCAAATCTTTAGTGTTTTGAATTCTTTTGACAAATGTTTTAAAATGCTCAAAAGTGTCACTTTTATTTTTCATAAAAATAGTCAATGTATATCTTGAAAAATCATCAACTATTACAAATACGTATCGATTATGATTATTGGATTGAACTTGTGTTGGTCTAAATAAATTCATATGTAGTAATTCTAATGGTTGTAAAGTCGAAATATTTTTCTTAGATTTGAAAGATGATTTCGTTAATTTTCCTTTTTGACAATCATCACAAAGATTATTTATTTTAAAGTTTATTTTGGGTAAACTTCTTACTAATTCATTTTTAGAAAGTTTTCTAATAGTTTTAAAATTTATATGACAAAATCTTTTGTGCCATAACCAAGGATCATTATCTTTGGCTAGTAAACACAAACTTGTATTATGATTAATATTCATATTTAGAACATAAATATTTCTATCTCTATTTCCTTCAAAAACAAGATTTTGGTTTTGATCAAAAATACTACATTTATTATCCGAGAAAGTTATTTTAAAACCTTTGTCACACAGTTGACTTATGCTAAGTAGATTATGTTTTAAATTTTCAACTAATGAAACATTTGTTATAAAAGGTAAATTTGATGTATCGTAATTGTTCACATCTCCTTTGCCAATGATATAGCCTTTTGAACTGTCTTCGAAGGTAACCGAGCCACCATCAAAGTATGTGATGTTTGTAAGCATATCTTTGTCTCCAGTCATGTGTTTTGAAAAACCACTGTCTAATATCCATTTCTTCTTTTTGAGTGGAACCTGAAAATAAATATGAAATTATTGGTACCCACCTTTTAATAGGGTCCTAAAAAGTTAGAGTTTAGGAAACCAAACCCAATTTGGTTTAGTATCCTTTTTATAAATATAGTTTTCATTATGATGAACATTATCCATAAATGTTTTAATATATTTATTTCTTTTTAATACATTGTTAGTCTTCGGTACCCAAATTTTAACTACCTTGGTTTCTACTTTTGTTTTAAAAGGTTTCTTTAGCAATATTTGTTGTTTTGAATCAACATTCCTGTTATGTTTTATATTTTTCTTATTAGGAATTTTTGACTCTTTTTTGTAACCTAAACCTTGTTTGTTTGAAGATGATTGAGAATTTTCTAATATCTTAGATAAATTTTCTCTTCTTTTGTTAAAGTTAGAAACATTTTTAGTGATGTCATCTAATTTAGCTTGAAGACTATTATTTTCTAAATCAACATGTTTAATCTTAATTTTTAACTCGTGATTTTCAGAAACAAGTACATCATTCCTTTTCTTTTGAGTTTCAATTTCTTGACTCAAAAGTGATAATTGAGTTTCCGAACTTGAATAAGATTCTTGAACTTTTTCAAGTTCTTCTTCAAGAATTTTCTTTTCATCATTTAACATATCTCTCTCAAACTCAGCTTTGTTTTTATTTTCACAAATTTCCTTAATTTTCTTTTTAAGAATTTTTATTGTGCTTAAAAGTTCAGTGTTTACTTCAATTAAATCATCGAAAGTTAAATTACTTACCTCAGAATCTTGAGCCATGAAGCATACATTTGCCTGTTTATTGTCGCTATCACTATCATTTTCGGATGAAGATGAATCTGAATCGTCCCATGTTACAGAAAATGCCTTCTTTTTGAATTTATCCTTCTTGTTTTTGTTGTTGAAGCTTTTCTGATTTTCCTTCATTTGTTCTTGACAATCTTTTTGCATGTGTCCTTTTTTGTGACAATTGAAGCATTCTATATTTGAGGATGAAGGTTTGTTCAAGAAATTCTTTTTGAATCCTTTTTTGTTTCCTTTTCTATACTTTAAGAATTTCTTGAAATTTTTGGTTATAAATGCTAGATCCTCATCTTCAGACTCTGATTCTTCCTTTTCCGCATGAAAAGCAACATTCTTTCTTTCTTGAGCTTGATCTTTCTTAGCTTGCATATTTACTTCATTCGACATAAGATTTCCAATCAATTCTTCAGGTTTCATTGTAGATAGATCATTTGCTTCCTCGATTGCTAGTACTTTTCTTTCCCATTCATCAGTGAGTGAATTTTGAACTTTAGACACAATGTCAAAATCCGTGTATTTTTCTCCTAGTCTTATTAATGCATGATGATTGTCTTGAAATCTCGAGTACATGTCATTGATGGATTCATTTTGTCACATTCTAAAGTTTTGGAATTGGTTCTTCAGCATGGATATCTTTGTTTGTTTAACTTTGTTTGTGCCAACATGAATGACTTTAAGTGTTTCCCATATCTGATATGCAGTAGTACATATGCTAACATGTTTGAATTCGTTTCTATCCAGGGCGCAAAATAGCATATTCATAGCTTTGGCATTTGCACTAGCTTCATTCTTTTGAGTTTGTGTCCATGTAGGATAATCGGTTGTGGTACAACGAACTCTGCTTGAGTATCATTCCAGGCTTCGAAACTTGTTGCTTGCATATAAATCCTCATCCTTGTAGCCCAATAGTTATAGTTTAGTCCATTGAATAGAGGAGGTCTTTGGGTAGATTGTCCTTCCGCAAATGTAGAACTATAGGCAGATGTTGTGCTTGTACTTGCATTATTTTCCATATTATCGATATGTCTGATAACGGTGTTATGGTTATAGGACGGCTTTGCTTTGATACCAATTGAAAGAGGCTATGCGGTAGGATCGTATAATATGGAATAGCGGGATGATATAGATAAATAACGATAATAAGTAAAGTAGACACCAAGATTTTATACTGATTCGGAGCTCTTGTCCTACGTCCAGTCCCTAAGCTTCTCTTAGGAATTCTACTAACAACCCTCACTTAACCTGGAGGAATAGGTTTACAACTTACCCGAACAACCGAATGGGATTTCTTGCCTCAACTACCGAAGAGGACTTCAACTCAATTACTAAAATACAATATTCGACTTGTTGTGTTCTTGTCAACACTAATGAGTCTATTGTAGTACAATATTCCTATAATCTTATCCTCGAGAGTATGCAATGTGTTTGTGAAGATTTAGCAAATGTGAATTGCTATGAATCAAAAGATTGTTACAAACAAAACAGTGATTCAAGCAATAGATTGGTGATTGCTTTGAGAATATCTAGAGAACATGATCAAGAAAATAGTAAGATTAAAGCAAGAGAATTCGGTTTCTTGAATGATGTTAGAATCATGTATATATACTTGTAGAAGAGGTGCATTTGTTGTCAATGGTTGCAAACAAGATATGCTTCCATTTCCATTGGAGAATGGTTGCAACTCTTGGGAGGAAGAAGGTGTCTTTTCAGAGAAAATTCGCAGGTTCAAATTCAGTCGACTGAGCAGGGAATTCAGTCAACTGAAAATATGAAGTAAAATTTTCAGGAACAAATTCAGTCGACTGTGCAGGAAGTTCAGTCGACTGAAACTATGCATGTTTATATATTTGTACCATTTTCAGTCGATTGGTCATTCCTGTTCAGTCGACTGAACTACTAAAATATGCACAGTGAAAGTTTAAATGAAAATAAAGTTCATAAAATGTGTTCTAGTGTTCATGCAAACCTCTTGAGGATAAGATTTTAACAATAAATCTAGACTAAGACCTATATAAAAAATCATACTTATGTTTGTTTGGTCTTCATCGATCTTCCTTTAGCTTTGCACATATCTCTTCCTTTTTTGTTGAAGCACATTGTCATTGATCAAAATCTTCACGTATCAACATAGTCAAAGTCCAATGGAGCGACGATGACAGGGAATGTACTTTGGAGATTGAGAGCAGGAATAGAGACACTTATCCTGGCTTGTTTGATGGTATGTTTTACCTTCTTGTTTGATTATTGGGTACCTTATCGTTATTTAGAGGATGAAATTCTTTAAGGAAGGAATTCTGTAACACCCTATATTTTTGGTAACATTATTTAGAATATTTAATTAGCTAAATAAAATAAAATAATATGTTGATTAGGGGATTGAGATTTGATTTTAATTAAGGATAGTTGTGCCATTTAAACAATGAATTAAAATAAGAGTTAAATTGAAATAGAGGAGATGTAAAATAAGAAAGAGGCCATTCCTATATCCCATAAACTTGACCGCGTACCCCCTATGAACGTTCATTTCATTTTTATCAAAAATTTTAAACTAAGGTCGACCAATATTAACAAGAGAAAGAGGAAGAAGGTAGAGATAAACTAGGAAGAAGCTTAAGCAAATTAAATCCATTTACATCTCAAACTCTTTAATCTCTAAAGCTAAGGTGAATAATGTTTGTTAAATCTGGAAAATCGACAGCACTTTTGAAAAACTGATGTGCTTTTAATTGTAAAGAAAGAAGCAATCAATCAAAATTAGACACGTAAAGAAGGTTAGGTGAAAAGAACTATTTGCTACATATTTTTTACTATTTTGATGCCTTCGACACCGGGTTTTGCCCCTTACCTTCGACAACAACACTGTCGAAACTAATGCGCATGGTATCAGTTTACTAGTACACAATGAATTGGATGTAGGCGGAAGGTAAAGCGTAGAACCAGGGTTTCCCAAGGGGTTGGGACTCTACTTTGGTTTTTAAAGGAAAATGCACCTGCTTGCTTTCGACTAAGAAGCTTTTGACTTGGTTAGCTTTCTACTAGGTTAAATGGTTTTAAAAGGAATGGTTCCGATGTGGTTACGCTTTTGTTTTAAATAACTGCTTTTAACCGAGTCGAAGCCTTCGGTTGTCGCTTCCTACCTTTCGATCCAAATGGTTTCAAAAGGGTTGTTTTGTTTTCTAAAAACCTGGCTACCTCTCCAATGCTTTCGAAGGGACGGTTTCTGTAGGAAATGCAAATTACCGATCTTAAGGCAGAATTAACACTAGAGGGGGGTGGACAGCGTTTAATTAATTTTATGAATCTTTTTGGAATCCTTTCAAATTAAATCAAAACAAATGAAACTCACAAACACAGAAACAATCACAGAATCAGACATAGATGCAAATAGTAAATTTTGCTATCAAAGGTAAGAACACACCAGAATTTTATACTGGTTCGGAGTTACCTTAGATCCAGTCCAACGCAATTTCTTGTGCTGATTTCTTTTCAAATATAATGTCCATATTACAACCTCGATTTCATGGCCACGAGATACACCCTCATGTCTTCGAATCTAGGGCAAACTCTCATGATTTTAACTAGGCTGCAAGATCAACTAATTGATTTATGGGCTACAATCACACCCAATTGATTTACGGGCCACAATCACACCGTTTCCAATCACACTTTGATAGAGAGAGACTCGATACACTTCGATCTTTCGATCTTTAATTACAAATGATCTTATAACTCTAAATAGCACTAAGATCTTTGAGGGAGAGTGGTATAGAATCAAACTAGAGGCGATCGAGTTTGATTCACTTTGGATTCTGGCAGAGTTTTGTTAAAGCATTTGAAATATAAGAGAATATTTGAGGGGAGAAGAAGAAGTGAAAAAATGAAGAAAAACTAACTTAAAATTCGTTGAAAACAACTGGTATTTATAGGAGAATAATGGTCATGTCCATTCGCTAAAGGTTATAACAAATATACACTTCTTTTAATAATTTGAATTTTGAACTCCGCGGCTACCATGTCGGCTTGGGGGGATGAGGGATGTCAACATGCCTATGTTATTTCAAAAAATTGATTTTTGTTTTAAAAGATATTTTCTTTCTAAAGTTTGTCGAAATTATCTTAGAACTTTGTAAACTATTTGAATATACTTTATGATTATAAAAACCTTTGGAAAGTGATCTTATGAAATATAAAAGTAATAAAAACTAAATATATAAATTTTGTGAGGCTAAAGCTAAAACATTAAAACCAGGAGATATTTTTAAAACAAGAATTGATTTTGAAATTAATATGATTAGAAATAGTTTTTGAATTGAGGCTAAAATATTTAAATAGAGAGAGATGTCTTTTTAAAAGATCGTTTTGAAAAAAAAAAATCTAAAATTAACTCCTTTTGAAAATTTCATGGATTCCATTCCACTAAAGAATGTCTTGGGTTCCATCCCACTAAAGTGGTCGTGGGTTCCATCCCACTATTAAAGCGAGAAGTTGGATTCCATTACACAAGTAAAATCCGAATAATGATTTTAGTGCTATTATGAAGTTTTAACATAAATCTAGACTCTATTACCTATCATGATATCTTGAACTCTTGAATTCTTGATACTCATGAGTCTTCAGTCTTGATTTTGTCAATCTTGAATTCGTTGGTCTTGAATCTCTATACTCAATCTTAAATATTTATACTATACACTCTTCAATCTCAGTACCTGCATATATATACATCCTGCATACACACACACAAAAATATATTAGTATTTATATTCTATAACAAGTCCTAAGGTTGTTGTCATCAAAACCATCATCTTAGGAACTAACAAGCTTCCCCTATTTGATGACGACAACCTTTGTTTATAAAATCTACTCTAACAAATTTCGATTCTACTCTAACTCCCCCTTATTCCAACAAATCCCCCTTAATCTACTAACTCCCCCTTAATTTAAGCCTGTTTAACCTATTTTATAATTCTCCCTCTTTATCATCAACAAAAACTAATCCTAAACTACATAGCTTCCCCTTAAACTGTGGAACTAAAAGCTAATAATGAGTATGATAAGCGAAACATAAATCAAATTTTATTATATATGATGTTACATTACACACATATACATGAAACATAGACGCAAATATATACAAGTGCACAAAATATAAAAAAATTAATATAATAACAATCTAACAAGAGTCCTTGGCAATTGGTGACTTGTGAATCAAGCAATTAGGGTAATGGAAACAAAAATTTCCAGATTGTTTGACTAAATTACCATTTTTGTCAAAGAAGACTTTTCCAACGCAAATAACTTTATCATCTTCGTCCAGTTGCGTTTCTTCCTCCTCTTCCTCCTCTTCTTCTTCTTCTTCTTCTTCGTCCTCTAACGGATTACGAATACGTGTGTTAGAGGAATCCTCTTCAATCATAATAGGGTCTGCATGATTATCCATAAGAAATGTTTTCAAATTTCTAAGAACCTTACCTTGTTTCTCTGGTTCCTTTGCCATCCTTATTTACATGACTTTTAATTCAGTCAGCATTTGTAGAGAATCCTTCATAGTGTCCTCAATCTTCATTACTCGAGCCAATACAGTTCGTTGAAATGGACCAGAATTAGGAGAAGGGAAGGCAATTGTTGCATTTAGGTTTGATTTATAAGAGGAAGCCATTATCTTATATTTTAAAAAGTTTATTATAGAGAAAATGAAGTAAGAAGGCAAAAAAAATTAAAATATGTTGTGATTATCTAACCACCAAACTGATTTTAGAGGGAAAATCAAATTTTCAAATTTTACCATTTTATGTCGACATGGGGGGCAGGGGAATGTCGATATCCCTTTGAAAATTTTGACAATTTTTTTTCTCTATTTATTTAAATATATATATATATATATATATATATATATATATATATATATGTTACTATATCTATATTCTATACCTCAGTTATAGAACAAATACCAAGTCTCTTCTTGATTTAATAAAGGTTGATGGAGTCAAGGGTTTGGTCAGAATATAAGCTATTTGATTCTCAGTGTTGATAAATTCAAGAGAAATAATCTCTTACTTATATTATTTTTGAGAAAATGATGTCTGATATCAATATGTTTTGTTTTGGCATGATGAGTAGGATTTTTGAATAAATTTATTGCACTTTTATTATCACAATAAATTGGTGATTTTATAATACTTAATCCAAGATCCTTTAAGGTCTGTTGCATATAGATAAGTTGAAAACAAACCAAAGCAGCAGAGATATATTCTACTTCAGTTGTTGATAATGAGATGGTATTTTGCTTTTTACTAAACCAAGAAAACAAAGAATGTCCTAAAATGTGACAAGTTCCATTTGTACTTTTTCGGTCTAATTTGCAACCAACATAGTCAGCATCACAATATGAGATTAAATCAAACAAATCATTTTTAGGGTAAAAACAGGCCATAGTTTAAAGTGTGTTTAACATATCTTAGGGTACGTTTAACAACTTTAAATGGGTTTCATTGGGTAAAGATTTGTACCTTGCACAGAGGCAGACATATGCATGATATCAGGCCTACTCGCATTTATATAGAATAGTGATCCATTCATTCCTCTATATAGTTTTTGATCAACATCCTTTGACATGTCTTCTTTATTTAAGGCTTCATTGGTTGCCATAGGAGTGGGTTTTCCACTTGCAGTGGTCATACCAAACTTACTAACTAGATCCCTAGCATACTTTTCTTGACTATTGAAAATACCACTATCTAACTGTTTTATTTGCAATCCTAAAAAGAAAGTAAGTTCAACCATATGACTCATCTTAAACTCTTTTGTCATTATTTCATAATACTCTTTGTTCATTTCATTATTTGTAGATCCAAAAATTATATCATCTACATAAATCTTTACTAACTGGATGTCATTTTTGTTTCTTTTAATAAAAAGTGTATCATCTACTTTATCAATTTCAAAATTTGATTGTAATAGGTAAGATCTTAGTCTGTCATACCAGGCTCTAGGAGCTTGTTTCAGATTATATAAAACTTTCTTTAATTTGTAAATACGATTTGGAAACTTTACTTCTTCAAAAAGTGAAGGTTGATCAACATAAACATCCTCTTTAACAAAACCATTTAAAAAGGAACTTTTGACATCCATTTGAAATAATATGAAATTATTGTGGTTTGCGAAAGCAAGTAGAATTCTATTGGCTTCTAATCATGGTACGGGTGCAAAGGTTTCATCAAAGTCTTTTCCTTCTTCTTGACAATAACCTTGCGCGACTAACCGAGCTTTATTTTTGACGACCTTACCTTGTTCATTCATTTTATTTTTATAATCCCATTTGGTTCCTATTATAGTTTTGTCCTCAGGTCTAGGAACAAGTTTCCATACATCATTTCTGGTGAATTGATTCGGTTCTTCTTGCATAGCAAAAATCCATGAATCATCAGATGATGCTTCCTTTGGATTTTTGGGTTCAATGGTTGATATAAAAGCTACATTACTCATCTTGTTTAGTTGATTTCTAGTTCAAACAACAGATTCAATGTTTCCTAGTATATTTTCTATAGGATGAACTTTTAAAAACTTATTATTCCTTTTATTAGGATGAAGGTTTCATAATTTGTTTCATTTTATTCATTATTTAAAGTAACAAAATCATCTTCATCGATTATTTGAACAAAATCTTTGAAATTTTCATCAAAAGTGGTACATGCATTGTTTCTTCAATGGTGTTAGTTTTTAAATTAAAAACTCTGGATGCTTTACTTCTATTAGAATATATGATAAAGATTCCTTTGTTGGATTTAGGATCAAATTTATCCAAATTTTCCTTTGTATTTAGAATAAAGCATTCACTTCCAAAAACTTTAAAATATGATACCTTTGGTTTGTTATTGAAAAGAAGTTCGTATGGTGTTTTATTAGTTAGAGGTCTAATTAAAATCCAATTCAAAATGTAACAAGCTGTAGCGACTGCTTCGGTCTAAAAATTTCTTGGTAATTTACTATCCGAAAGCATAATTCTTGCACACTCTTGAACCGTCCTATTTTTATGCACTACCACTTTTTTTTATTGTGGGGTTCTTGGAAAAGAAAATTTATGATTTATTCCTTTTTGATCACAAAAACTCTCAAAATTTTCATTTTCAAATTATCCATCGTGATCACTACGAATAGTTTTGATTTTTAAAGAAAGTTGATTTTGAATTCTTTTTGCAAAAGTTTTAAATAAATCAAAAGCATCACTTTTATGTTTTAGAAAAATTGCCCATGTAAATCTAGAATAATCATTTACAATTACAAAAGAAATATTTACTATGATTTATTGACTGAATTTGAGATGGACCAAATAGATTTAAATAAAGTAACTCAAGAGGTTTTGAAGTTGAAATCATATCATTCAATTTAAATGAACTCTTTCTGAGTTTTTCTATTTGACAAGCATCACATATACTATCTACTTTAAAATCCATTTTAGGGAGACCACTTACTAGATCAAGTTTCGAAAGTCTAGATAAGAGTTTGAAATTTACATGCCCAAATCTTTTATGCCAAATCCAAGGGTCACATATATTAGCTAAAAGACATAGGTTATCATTTGATGTTTTTGTACCGAGAATATAAATATTTTTCTTCCTAATTCCTTCAAAGATAATATTTGATTTATTATCTTCGATTTGACACTTATCCTTTTCAAATTTTATTTTTTGTCACATAGTTGACGTATACTAAGTAAGTTATGTTTTAGATTCCTAACTAATAGAACATTAGAAATAGAAGGAGTTTTAGAGTTGTCGACGTTGCTGATGCCAATCACATATACTTTTGAATTGTCTCCAAAGTTGTCCATTCCTCCATCTTCATAAATTATGTCATTTAGTATCTTCGGATTACCAATCATGTGTCTTGAACATCAACTGTCAATTATCCATTTGTTTTTCCTGATTTGCACCATTTGTCCATTGAGTGTTGATTCTTCAAAAGCCATATAACACATATGTTCCTGCACAACACACCAATTTAGTAGATAACTTGATTTTCTAAAATAAAAATATGCAACTTATGAGACAGTGATGAATTGGATAGTTTTGAACTAGTATTAATTGAATTTCCAAAAATTACCATTTTAAACTTCTTCAAAATTCATATTATGATAACTTTGAAAATCATTGCTTTGATACCAAGTGTAGGAAATGCGGATTATAGATCTTAAGGCAGAATTAACACTAAGGGGGGTGAATAGTATTTAATTAATTTTATGAGTCATTTTGAAATCTTTTCAAATTAAATCCAAACAGATGCAATTTACAAACACGGAAAAAATAACAGAATCAGACAGATATGCAAATATTAAATAAAAGCAGTAAAGAT
Organism: Allium cepa; assembly: GCA_030765085.1. Classification (NCBI taxonomy): domain Eukaryota; kingdom Viridiplantae; phylum Streptophyta; class Magnoliopsida; order Asparagales; family Amaryllidaceae; genus Allium; species Allium cepa. Next base: position 71,864,100 of record CM060946.1, on the reverse strand, counting down.
AAGAACACATTGGAATTTTATACAGGTTTAGAGTTACCCTACATCCAGTCCAACACAATTTCTTGTGTAGATTTCTTTTCAAATATAATATCGAATTACAACCTTGATTTCAAGGCTATGAGATACACCCTCTTGTCTCTGAATCCAGGGCTAGCTCTCTTGATTTAACCAGGATACAAGATCACCTAATTGATTTACGAGATACAATCACACCCAATTGATTTACGAGCCACAACCACACCGTTTTCAATCACACTTTGATAGAGAGAGTCTGAATACGCTTAAATCTTTCAATCTTTGATTACAAATGATCCTATAACTCTGAATAGCACTGAGACCTTTGAGAGAGAGAGAGAGATAGAGAATCAAACTAGAGACGATCGAGTTTGAACCACTTAGGATTTCAACAGAGTTTTGTTAAAGCATTTGAAATATAAGAGAATATTTGAGTGGAGAAGAAGGAGTGAAGAAATAGAGAAAACTAACTTAAAATTCATTGAAAACAATTGGTATTTATAGGAGAACAACATTCATGTCCATTCACGAAAGGTTATAACGAATAGACACTTCTTTTGAAAATTTGAAATTTGAATTCTACGGCTACCATGTCGACATAGAGGGATGAGGGATGTCGACATGCCTATGTTATTTCGAAAATTGATTTTTGTTTTAAAAGAGATTTTCTTTCTAAAGTTTGTCGACACTATCTTAGAACTATGTTTTGAATATACTTTATGATTATAAAACCCTTTGGAAAGTGATCTTACGAAATAGAAAAGTAATAAAAACTAAATATATAAATATTTTGAAATCAAACCTAAAACATTAAAACCAGGAGATAGTTTTAAAATAAGAAATGATTTTGAAATTATAACGATTAAAAATAATTTTTGAATTAAGGCTAAAATATTTAAATAGAGAGAGAGATGTCTTTTTAAAAAATAGTTTTGCAAAAAATCTAAAAGTAAGTCATTTTTAAATTTTCGTGGATTCCATTCCACTAAAGAAGGTCGTGGGTTCCATCTTACTAAAGAGGCTATGGGTTGCATCCCACTATTAAAGCGAGAAGGTTGTTTCCATTCCACAACGAAAATCCAAATAAAGATTTTAGTGCTATTATAAAGTTTTAACATAAATGTGGACACTATTGCTTATCTTCATATTTTGAACTCTTGAGCTCTTGATACTCATGAGTCTTCAGTATCGATTTCTTCAATCTTGAATTCGTCAGTCTTGAATCTCTATATTCAATCTTGAATCTTTATACTGTACAGTCTTCATTCTCAACATCAATATATATATATATATATATATCTTGCATATACATATATATTTAGACAAGAATATTAGTATATATATTTTATAGCAAGTCCTAAAGACTGTTGTCATCAAAACCATCATCTCAGGAACTAACAGTTACAACACCATCACTTCATTACTTAGGAAATGTTTCGAAGCACATGCTTTCGACTTAAATGTTTTAAATACCCTTTTTCTATTATTGAAGTAAAAAAAATGGTTTTAAATCAGATGCTTTCGACTTTAATAGGTTTTTGATCCTTTTGCTATACTTGAAGGCATAATCCAAATGGTTTCGACCGAGACGTTTTTTTCAAAGATTTCGAAGGTTTAAATTTTCGAATGGTTTTGAAAGGTTTTCACATGTTAAATTGAACGCAAAGTGCTTTCGAAAGGATTGAGTTTTGACTGTTTCAAAAGGTTTTAATGAATGATTTCGAAAGGGGTGGTTCCCTAGGGTTTCGAAAGGATTGAAAGTAAAGGTTTTTCTATGTTTTCGAAAGGCAATATTTAAAGGTTTTAAAGAACGACGTCTAATGTTTTGAAGCTTTCAGAGAAAAGGAAGGAAAGATTGTCCCAATGTTTTCGAAAGGCGGCATTTAATGGTTTCGAAAGGGTTGTTTAATGATTTTAAACAAAGGTTTCGAAAGTATTAAATAGGCAATATAGCCTAAGTATTTTCAATTTAAAAAGGGTTTTAACTTGTTTTGGAAGGATGGTCAATCCTCATTTAAATAAATCAACATTATTTTGAGTAAAATATATATATCATGGAAAAATAGCTGAGAGTAAAGCTAAGAATGTATTTTCCTTGTATAAGTATGATTTAAAGGGTTAAATCATTTTTAAAAGATTTTCAGAGAAAAATTTAAAGGGTACTTAAACCTAAGAAAATGATTCGAACAGATAGTCCAATTTGTAAGCAGTTAGCCTAGATTTTGGACTGTTAGTCCAATTTGCGAGCAGTCGGCCAAGTTTTATCGACAGATAGTCCATTTGTTGCATATCGGACCTTGCATTATGTTGTGGACAGATGTTCACATATTACCTATTTTACGGATCGATTGTGCATTTATTAACATAAAGGATATTACTATTTTTATATAATCGGTTTGATTAACCAATTTGGTTACAGAAAAGGATTGCAAAATATATGTAGGATATCAGTGAGGGAAAACCCATTTCACCAAGCGGCGTAGTCTCACTTAATATCAGTAAACCGAGATGTAACAGAATTATTCACACTAGACTTTATGTCTAACTTGAAGTTTTTGTTTCCCCTTAAACTCTCGGGTACTCAAAATTGATTTGAGTAGGCTGAGGGTTAAGGTTTTCATATTTTTTGAAATTTTGAAGAATAAAGCTACCGAAGACAAGCAGGTGGCTGATGGATAGCTAAATAGGATCCACAGTTTCATTTTATTTTAAGTCCGCTATGGATATTAAGTCAGAATTGACTATATTATCTCTGATCTACCAAGGAGGCATCGTCATATATCGCTCTTGGCATATTATTGTAGTTATAATTAATCTTTACTTAGGAAATGATTATGGGATTATGTAATTTGGATATGAATTTTTTTGAAATGTAATCACAAAAATGTTACTTTTGGAAATCTGTGATTTTGTTCGTATTCAAGTGCTTTTGATATTATGGATACCATTATCATTACCGTATTTTGTCACCATAAGTTAATACAATGGATGACTGTAGCATCTGTAGCGCTTAGCTTTTGGCCTTCATATCATGTTACAGTATAGCCTGCCAATTACAACATTCCATACACCATCAGGATTTTGTGGGTGGGTGGTTATTCTATTCGGTCCAACTAATGCTCCGACATAGTTTTTGATCTTATGAACCGTTGTTTTGAAGATCAACTTAATAAGTTCGTACTTGTGCTTGTCAATAATATTATCACCTATTCACGGATTAACGAAGAATAAAAATTGCATTTGAGAGTGGTACTTGAAACATTTAGAAAGCATCAATTAGAAATTAATATTTCAACGTATCACTTCAAGTGAATGGAAGAGAGGTTCTTAGATCATGTTGTTTTAGAGTAAGGCACTGCTATAGATCCTACCAAAGTTTCAGCAGCCCAAGAATGGAAAAGACCTAAGAATGCTCTTGATATGAGGAGTTTTCTTATATTAACGAGTTATCATAAAAGATTCATTAAGGTACTCGCTTAAATAGCCGCACCGTTGGCTCATTTGACAAAGAAGAATTTGAATTTTCCTTAAGGCGTGAGGTGTGAGCAAGCGTTTGTTAGCTCGAAAGAGAGGTTGACGAGTGCACCCTAAAACGGGAATGAGGCATTGACAATATACATAGACGCACATGCAGCTGACTTGGGCGGTATTGATGCAAAAATGTAAAGTTGTCACTTATGCGAATAAGCAACTAAAATTGCAAGAGTGGAAATTGTTGAATATGCGCTTATATGTTTTTGTTTGATGATAATAAACATATATATTCATTTAAATGTATTTGGTAATGTACTATTCTATTTTTCATAGATTAATAAATATTTGTTGAATAAAATAAACTACACAGAATTTGAATGGAATTTGAATTCAAACAGAAATTTTATTCAAACAAATATTTATTACAATCTTGAATAGTACAATTTCATGCTCTCACTATACATATACAATTTTGAATACAACACGATTTCATATTTACATTATAACCTCACTACATATCACTCACACTCGTATTTTGTCTTCAACTGCATTCCAGTTTGAATCCAGCATCTGAGCAATCTGCAAAAATATTCACTAATGCACTAAAATTGAAAAAGAAATATTTTTGCAATATAAAATGAAACTTGATTTTTGAAAATATGATTTGCCTCAGTTATTTGGGTTGTTCGTCATAATTTACATTTGAATTCATCATACACGAACAATGTGACATGCACAGTGTATCACTGTACATGCCACAAGGCCGTGCACACCGATATACACTTGATTGATTTACAGGGACAAGTGAGCACATGTCAAACCCAAATAAAAAGCCGGGTTCAACTCACATGCATATATATTCATTTAAATGTATTTGGTAATGTACTATTCTATTTTTCATAGATTAAATAAATATTTGTTGAATAAAATAAACTACACAGAATTTGAATGGAATTTGAATTCAAACAGAAATTTTATTCAAACAAATATTTATTATAATCTTGAATAGTATAATTTCATGCTCTCACTATACATATACAATTTTGAATACAACACGATTTCATATTTACATTATAACCTCACTACATATCACTCACACTCGTATTTTGTCTTCAACTGCATTCCAGTTTGAATCCAGCATCTGAGCAATCTGCAAAAATATTCACTAACGCAGTAAAATTGAAAAAGAAATATTTCTGCAATATAAAATGAAACATGATTTTTGAAAATATGATTTGCCTCAGTTATTTGGGTTGTTCGTCATAATTTACATTTGAATTCATCATACACGAACAATGTGACATGCACAGTGTATCACTGTACATGCCACAAGGCCGTGCACACCGATATACACTTGATTGATTTACAGGGACAAGTGAGCACAGGTCAAACCCAAATAAAAGCCGGGTTCAACTCACATGCAATATATTCAAAATCACGGCACGAGCACAAGGTCAAACCCAAGATAGGTTCAACTCAAGGCCAATGAATAGACAAAGCAATTGACTACAAACAGTTCAGACAAAAAGCCAGAGGGTTAGACTACTAATTCAAGTTCATAAGACCAAGATACATCTAAAATGCAACGATACTTCTTAATGGAGGAAGAACAACAAGTCACAATGTCACAGCAAGATCAAGTGACAACATAGGGCAGTGCAGCTAAATGAAACAGGTCAAGCATATATAAATATGCAGTGACAAAGTGGATCAAAACGAATACAAAATGAAGTCAGCAACTTCAAACTGCTTATATAAACAAACATGGTCAGACACACTTCAATAATGCAGTCAACAACATGAAGTGGACAGAATCAATCCAGGCAGCAAGTACAGGGATGAATACAACATGATGAAGAAGTGAAAATAGCCAGAGCCATCAGGTCAGAAACAACTACAAGCTGTCAGAAACAACTACAAGCCCAAGTGAAACCAGACCACAAAGCCAAGCATGATGCAGAAGTAATGCAATGCCCAATGACCAATCAAAGACACAGTACACAAATGCAAGACAGAGTAGTTCAGTGTGGCAGTGCACAAGCAACATCAACAAGCAGTGCAGACCAAAGAAATGCCACCAAGAACATATGAACAGAGAACATGCATGAAGCATGAAACCACAAGTTACAAACATCAAGTGTCGATCAGGCAGAGAAATGCACAAGCATGATACAGGTGAACAGAAGACAAGTGCACAACAAACCCAAATGTCAACTGTATGGATAGACAGTGAATATAAGAACAAGTTGAGATGAACAATGCAAGAACAAAGTCGAACCAACAACAACTGCATAGGAATGCAGTAACAAACAGAAGGAATGACCAGAACACAATATGACAGCAAATGAATGCAATTCGAAGTGATATAACAACAGAGACCAAGTTCAAGGCAGTAGTGTACATGAATACAACTCGACTACAAAAGCCATCAAGTATACATTACTGCAAGCTCAAGTGATAAAACATGTGTCTAGACAACAACACAATGAATACAACTAAAGGCAGATTTGAAGAAATGCATGTCACCAAGTTCAACAACATCAAAGACAACACAAGTTCAGCTATGCAAATGAAACACAGTGGCAACACTGGAAGCACACGAGCTAATGAAGACTGCAATATCAAGTTCATATGCAAAGTGCAATAGCAGATACATGAATACCATTACAGTGATCTCAATATAGCAAAGACAGAGTACATGCAAATGCATCAAAGTGCCACAAGATACAGAAATGCAACAGTGGCCAACCAGAAGTTCAAGGCAACAGTGACATGCACAACTAAACCAACAGGAACTCAACAAAACAGAATCAACTAAATCAACATGGCCAAGACACTAAGCAACTGAAACAAGCCAGCAAATATCGAAGTTCAGTACAACAAGGCCACAATGAAGACAATATCACCAACTCAGATGGTCAGAGCAGTAGCATACAGAGGACACAACAGACCAATTCCAAATGCGTCAGTGATCACAAGTACAAGATCAACACAGCAGTCTCAAGTGACACAGTTGCAAACGACATGAATGTCACAAGTAACAGTATGGTTCAATGTCACGAGCATGAACAACTCAGTATGGAAAATGAATGGAGCAATGAGCAAGTGCAACAGAATGGTTGCAGTGATACATGGAATCACAAATTCAAGTTAAACCATCCAGAGCAGTTATGGTCACGGAATCAAAACAGCGACATGATGAACAAGTGTGTGTACAATTTGAAAAGGTCAAATTTGTATCTTTATTTTTGAAATGGTCAGAGATTTAAAAATAGGAAAGTTTGAAATGCCGTGAGAATCAAGGAGATTCGAGAAACCGCGATTATCAAGTTAAAGTATATCAGGAAAGACGTGCGCAACAGGCACTTGTGAATTAGGAAAGTATCGAATTAATACGAGCAAATACAAGTGTCACAAATTCATATAAATACCAGGCACCAAAATTTCATCATAGGCATCGAGTTAAAAAGCAAGAAATCAAACGAGCAACAAAAGAAATTACATACCGAAATCATCAACAACTCGATCATCAGAGAACGAGCTAGCAACAAGCATCAATCATCAGAGAACAAGCGCGAGCAAGAGCTTCATCAATCAGATCGAACAAAGCCTCAATTCTGATCGATAGCACAAAGCCCTAATTCGAGAAAGGGATCGGCCGCAATTGTTTCAGAAGGAAGAGAAAAGGACCGAAGCCCTAATTCGACAAAAAGGAACGGGCCAAGCAAAAGAAAAAGGAGAGGCCGCATTTTTCTTCACAGTGGATTGGGTTGAAGAATAAGGGGCCGGTCTTATTTATAAAAGGGGATTATTTGGTTATAGGGTTTTAATTGAAGGGTTTTCTTATTTTTATTTGAGCAAAAATTACGCATTCAAGTTCGTATTTTAATTTTTGCTCCTGCGGTTATTTTTGAAGTTGTTTTTTCTTTTCGAGTGAAAGAATTTGTAAATCACCACCTAGGTTGTAGGCAGTGTCAGATTGTCTAGTTAGAATTAGTTCAGTGAGCAGGGTGTGTGAGTTTGCAGAGCTCTATAGGCGGGAGCAGTGTTTGCGAGTAAGCGAAACTCTATAGGCGGGAGCAGGGTGTGCGAGTCTAGTAGAGTGTTTGTGAGCGGGAGCAAAAGGGTCTGCGAGTCTAGTAGAGTGTTTGTAAGCGTGATACCGTTTAATTCTAATAGAAATCTGGGAATGCAACAGTAGGCAGGGATTGCCAAAGCTGGGTAAATTTTGTGTGTGATTTACTTTTTCAGCATATTTATTTCTGCAGTTTGTTTCTGTGTTTAAATTGAGAAAATTTGCTATAACCCTATTCACCCCCCCTCTAGGGTTAATCTAGATCCTACAGAAATATCCAACCATGATTTAGAATTATCTACTATATCTTTTTCCTAAAGGCATGAAGACATTAGTTGTTATGAGAAATGTTTGAATTTTTCACCGACCTCAAATCATTGAAATAACTTTTTTCACAGAAGAACCTTAACCTTCAACAGCAGAGGTGGTTAGAGTTCAACCTCTTACAACATTGGCATTTCCTCCAAGCTTAGTAAGTGAAATGCAGTTTCAAAGGATTAAGCAGGAGACATGCCAATTTAGGCTTTATGTGCCTATAGTGGGCATTGTCGAATTATATGGCTGGATATCATTTCTAACCCGAGTGCAAGCTAAAGCGTGAGATGTCGGTAAGCATGATGATTAAACCTACTCTTATATAAAAGATTGGTATTATTCATAAGCATGATGCTAGACTAGCAAAGAGTATTTCTATGCTTGAGATAGGAGTATATTTTTAAAGATACTAAGTCATATGGATTTGACCAAGATGGCGGGCTTCGTAATAATGGAAGATTATATGTACCCAATGAAGATGGACTTAGAGGTGCGATGCTAGAGTGCGATCATTCAAAGTTGACTTTGCATCCTAGAGGATATAAAATTGTACAAGTAAGACGTAGGCATTTTGTTGGGAAGGAATGAAGGAGGACACTGGGACATTTATCTCCAAATGTATGAATTGCCTACTAGAAAAACCTAATAAAAGTAAATCGAGTGGTTTAGTGCAACTGTTTGAAATTCCACAGTGGAGGCGGAAGCATATACCGATGGACTTCATTAATGGATCACCAAGGCTAAAGGAGGGTATGATAGCATTTGTGTTATAGTTGATAGATCGACAAACCGTGCATGATTCATACCTTTAATGTCCAATAGAACGACAACAAAACTAGTTGAGTTATATGTACGTTAGACAGTACGATTTCATGGAGTACCAAAGAGCATTATGAGCGATCGAGATCAATTAGTCATGTGTGTGTTTTGAAAAGCTAACAGAAGCACTAGGAATAGAACTGAATTTAAGAGCGGCTTATCACCCACAAACTGATAGTCGGATCAAGAAAGTGAATGATATATTTGAGGATCTCTTACAAGCTCATATGCTTGAAATTGGAGGATAAATTCAATTTTTTAGAGTTCTCATCCAGTAATTCTTATCAGTCGAGCATTGGTAACAACATTTGAGCTTCATATGGTCGACGATGCAACCCCTTCGTATTGGAGGGTAATGGAGGAGAAACTTATACTAGGGCCAGACCTTATTAGAGAGACTTCGAAGATGATAGAGAACATATAATAACAAATTAAAACTTCACGAGATTGATTAAAGAGCTATCTTGGTAAGAGAAGATGTGATACAGAGTTCTTTGTTAGTGATATGGAGTTTGTCAATTCTCCATTATGAAATGTAGATTGATTCAGTAATAAGGGAAAGTTAGCATCGATATTTTTAGGACCATTTCCAATACTCAAGAGGAATCAGAACCTTGCATATAGAGTCAACTTATTTAGGAAGATGAAGGGTGCGCATAAGCTATTCCATGTTTTGCATCTTTAGAATTTGTGCATGACTCAGGCGTGTAAAGGTCACACCATCAACTTGATGTTTTAGAAGTTGAACTTAAAATTGAAGACATCATAGTAAAATTTGTATAGTTTAGCAAATTATGAAGCAACTTAGGATGAAGAACGTAAAGGAAGGGTTAAACAGAGCAAAAATGAAGGTGATGGTACATAGAACACAGTGCAAAGCGCAAGGACGACTTATTTGAAGCTCTTTACGTGGTAAGATTATACATATCGCATTTACTACCATACATGATTTTTTTTGACTTACCTTTATATTACATGCATGATAGTATGCTAGTGTAGTTTGATTCTTATGCACGCATATTACACACGTTTGTTTGCTTGTTTTTTTGATTATGTTTTTTAATGTTGGAACTCAAAGGGGATAAATTCATAAATGAGAGGTTGGGGGAATGTAATGACCCATACATATATATATATATATATTGATAGGTAGAGAAAATATTATTCACATAACCAAATTGCTTTAAAATGAGCTAAAATATTAGATAATGTCGTAATTTGACCTTTTCGGCTTTCGAAATAAATTATGGAAATTTTCTTCCTAGAATCTTATAATGGCCATAACTCTTGATAGAAGCAGAACTTTGACCTGAAACGTTTACGAAATGATAAATATGATGGTTTCTAGTTCCATTGAGTAGCCATAATAGTAATTTGACTAAGCCATATAGGGGATATCACAGTTTTAACTTAGACTTCCTAAGAAAGTTTATGTAATTAAGTCCAAGCCAAAAATTTAGATCTAATTAATAATTTCGTGAATTATGCTATTCTCAGGGGTTCATGCAACCACCAAATCATTTCTATTTCTTCCTAAAATAAATTTAAACATCCGTTGTCTGACCCTCACCAAAACCATCATTAGATCTTGCTATTTTTAGTTAAACTTTCGAGGTTTTGGCAAAGCAAGCCTAAGGATTAATTAGAGATTATCAATCAATACCTTCGGGAGGGGATTTTGAGATTGTTGTTGTACAGATTCGGATTCGCTTGGTTTTGGACTTGTTTCATCGATTTTAAATTGGTAGGGGTCTTGGTGGCAACAACCAGAATGATATATTATTTAATCGTGGAAATGCCATGTGATCTTTAATCCCTTATATGTTATATATGCAAATATATGTTTAAAAGTATTTTGGATCCACTTTTCAAGTTAAAATTATGGTTTTTAGATCCAAATTGATTTTAGAATGAGGTCAAAAATATGTTTTGATGGTTTTAAGTGTTTCAAATCATTTGTTTATACGATATGGATATGTACATGTATTTTGAGACTTGATAGTATTGTTTTTATGCTTGTTGCATGTTGTTATTGTTTTGCATGCTATTTTTGAATGAATGAAATACCGATGCAGAGTGAAATAAAGTTGAGTCATTCTATAGGTAAGGATCTTCAAGTGTAGATGGAGGTAATTTAACGATGTCTTCAATTTGATTGCACCAAGGATGAAAGGTCCATAGTCATGGAGTGAGCTTTGATGGATCAACTTTAAAGAGTCTTAAGTTAGAACATTGCAGTGAGTGATGCATACCGAATGAAGAAGCCAAAAGAGGTTGACCGATGCATATTTACACAACACCAAATATGTCATTTTGCAACACTATTTCGTCTTCAATTTATAACGGTTATTACTATTACCAATTACCCGTGCTTATTTTCGTTATAAAGAATTACAATGTTATTACCGTTACTAAAGACGATAATCTATTAAATAATAGTAAAGCAGAAGAATTTTAAGCTCTATGATTAATTCTAGGAATTATCTTCATTCCCCTTAATTCTCTCCAACTATAGATATTTTATTTTTAATATCTTATAATTTATCACTTTACACTTATTATACTAAACTTCTCATAGTATTTTATATTCAAATACGTACTCTTTTAATAAGTCTACAATTATTTATAAATCTTTCTCGATTCTCTTTCAATATTTTACATCAAAGCCCACGTATTTAAATTAATTACATAATCCAAAATTTAAATTAATAGACAACCTTAGTCAACTAATATTTATTAATAAATTCTAAAAAACTAAAGTTTCAATATATATGTTACAGGTGTATCAACAAATTGGTATAAAAACAGATCTTTTTTTATTTAGATGTGTGTGTGTTTGTGTGCGTATATAAATCACATAACATAATTTATATACATTAGCGATAATAAAAAAATTATTTTATAATTTATGTACTGAACGAATTTATCATACAATACATCATATAATTCTATTAACTTCAAACACCAAAATTTCAATTTCTTTTTACAATTACTTAAAACCATTTTCAATTCTTTTCTAATATTTTACACTCAAGTTCACATATTTAACTAATTGTGTAATCTTAAATTTAAACCATTTAAATAAATTTAATTATATGATATTCATTAATCAATCCAATAAATACTAAAACTATAAGAATTTCAATATATACAATATTCATTTATATGTGGAAAAAATGATAAAGTTATTTCTTTATTCAGACATAAGGATATATAAATCGCATAACATAAAAAGTGTACGTAAATAACAATAACTCTTTTAATTTCTAATTTAGTTATCTTTAAATTTCTATTGTACATTATGTTACATTACATAACATAATTGTATTTTAACCTTTAAAAGATAAATTTATATTTTACAACATTATCATGTAAACGCACAAATTACATCGATAAAAATTAGATTATATAAACATTTACTTTCAACATGTTATCAAACCATGTCAAGCTCATAACTCAACTAAATGCTACATAACGTTATTTGCGATTATCAAAGTTGTAAGTGTGACTCTCCTATAACAACATAAAATCTATAGTTAACTATGAAATTGTTTAAAAATGAAAACTAAATAATGGATCAAAGTTCACATGTAAATAAATGGGCATAAGATGCACTTCTCAAGTACAAATACGTATAAAGCTCTTCGTAATTTTCTGTAACTTTTCACATTCAACTTCTTATATTTGACAGTTATGTTGATTATTAATTCAAATTATTTAAATATATTAAATTAAATTAACATTCGTAAATCTATTTATCAATTCTTGAAAAATAACAATTCAATATATACACAACAATTAAAACAAAAAATGGTAAAGTTATTTATTCACTCATGCATATAAAAAATATGTATCACATGACATAAATTATTTACATCTATAGTATTAAAAAATTTAATTTTTTTAGCAGGACATTAATTGCTACAAATATATATAGTTAGGGAGGATTGAAACTTCAATGTTACATCTGAGCATCAAATGTCATTTTAATTTATGATTAATATATCACAATAAAATTATCATAAATTACATAATAAATTTCTAATTTTGACAATAATTAAAATATAAATATTATTTTTTTATTAACATCGTCGTGTGCAACGCACGGGTTACACACTAGTTTTGTAAATAGACAAAAGTAAATGGACAGGATTGTAGTTTCTCTTTCATTTTTTCCAATCCCATTCTAACGCATATGTTTTTCTCATTACATTATTCCTCCTACTCTTTCAGTCTAGGGTTACTACCTCTGCATTGCTTCCACATCATTTTATCATCTCCTCTATCTTAATCTGTCGCATCCTCCGCCCTGTTATGCAAGCCTCTGCCTCGTACAATCGAAGTCTAGGGTTTTCGATTACCATTTGAATTTCGGGTCAGGTAGTTTTGTTTTGGTCTATTTTCATTCAGCTTTCAAATTGAAAACGCATGGTAAAATGTGAATCTACTATTGATGATCGCTATTTTTTATGTAACTGAGTCAAGTTTTCTCAGTTGGAATTGAAGAAACTGATAAAGTAAGAGTAATTAGCCGAAGCATTTAAACATATTCATTTATTGCTTTTAATTTTTGTTTTAAACCATGGACAAGTTTTAAGTTATGGTAATGAATTTAGATGAATTGGAAAATTATTCTTTTTGGAATTTTATCAATTTTTTATGTTTTATTTTCACATTAGGACTCTTACCCAATACTAGTAAAAAATTTCTTGACTATTCTCAAAGATTTGGACTAAATTTTGTTCATGAAGAATTAAATATGTTTGGTGAACTGTGATAAAACGGTTTCATAAGTACTTACTCGATTTTGAAATGTTCCTTTTTTTCTAAAAGCAGTTATGTTTGAATTATTGGATTTTTATATATCCTCACCGCACACCCCAGGTTTATATTATTTAATTCCAAGTGTTATATTTGCATGGACGTAAGTCTATACATAGTCACTTAATTATATATGAATCAAACCCATATAAAGTTAACTATTTAATAAACTTGCAACCGAAGTGGATTTGAAACATATTTAGCTTATCTAAAACTAACTGTTAAATCTTTCAATGATTCTCATTTTTATCTTTTACTTATCGTTGAACTTAAAATATGGCAACAAAAATTCATAAAGGTAGTTAATCTTTATTCTACTTAGCAACTCAATTTTAAAATTGAGTGGCACAACTTAGCAACTCAGTTTTTAAACTGAGTTGCAATTGCAACTTGCGACTTAGTGTTGCAACAGTATTGCTTATAAATGGCATTGGCATTTGCACGAGAGGGAAAGATATAGTATCACTCGTTATGGAAATTTAAATGAAAACATTGTTTAAGGAGATTAAAATGGATGAAAATTTTGAATGTGGAAGATTCAAACGAAAATATTAGTAGGAATTTAGGGGGAGAGGGGGGAGGGGGCAAAACTTATGCTTACTATTGTACAAAAGTCTTAAAGGATATTATGTTTTTCTTACATGTTTTGCATATGTTAGCAAAACTTGCAAGCGCAATGCATAAAGCTGCACAACAAACAGTTGTTCCAACTTCTTCCGTAAAAGACTTGCTTGCTACGTTTCCACTTAAGAAAATGTAATCAATTATTTTCTTTGTTTGAATCAGTTTCAGTGATTATAATCGATCCTGTAACTCAAGAACAACAGTTTTCTACATGTATTTATATTTATAAGGAAGCAACTTGGAGGGAAACTTGGTAACTCTTTACAAAGTGATCTTGGTATTAATACAATCGGAGATCTGCTGCCATACTCCGTAGAAAAGTTATAAGAGCTTTATGGCGTGAATACCAGGTATGTACCGACATTAATTTTTCATTCACTATGAACTTAATGTGTAAACTTTTTTATGGACTGAATGCACGTTTAACTTCAATTAATAAACTAGATTGTTTAAAATATGAACTAAATGCTTTTTAACTTCATTTTGGTTGATTTTTATTGAAGTTATTCTAGTGTCACCATTTTGAAAGAAAAAATCACAATGCTTGTGAAAGTTAGGCTAGAATTATGTCCTAGATAATGTACAATATTTGAACAAACTTAGCTATGGCCTCTAATTCATATACTCAACATATGCGCATTCCTGATGGTTACAAACATATTTATCTAACTTCTAATTTACCCTTCAGTTGCTTACTTTTTTTCAAACCATAGTAAAGAAAAAGGGATACTGAAGGATGGTATAGAAACTTTTGTTTAATTTGGATGCCATCGTATATGTCTATAAGCGTGGTGCTGTTTTTGTTTGCACTTGTTTATCAGACCTCGGTGTAAAGCAATGTGAATTGATTCCTGTTATTTATCATTTCGAATTTATATATCCTTGTGGTGCAATGCAGTAAAAGAAAATCTGTATCTTTTCATTATAAATAACATCTTCAAGAAAACATGTCAAAATCATTGTTTAGTACTGGATGGACTATTGGCATTAACACTGACTATATTTTTATTGGATCTTGGCTATAGAATATTGGAAGAGATATCAATGGAGAAGAAATTGAGGGTCGTATTCTCCCCAAAACCATGGCTGCGGCAAAACATTTTCCAGGCCACAAGCATTGAAGACAACCACTATTTTAAGTAATATGCTCCCTTGCAAATGTTTTGATAAACATCAATTATTATGTCACTTATTTCATATCAGAACTACATACCTATATTCAACTATAATATACCGGACAAGCACCATTGTCCAAGTGGTTAATTGATTCGGCTTTGGTGCAAGAGGTCACAAGTTCGAAACTTGCTTTTGAACAATTATTGACATGGGATATGTTATCCCAATGATTTGTTGTATATAAAGTACCATTTCAAAAAAAAAAAAAAAAACCTATAATATACCGGTTATAATCCTTAGATAAAATAGGACATGCATAAAACCCAACTTTCATTTGACATATTCCTGGAAGCAAAGATCTTGATAATACACGCTATGTCCTAGCTAATTTCATTAGCTAATTAGCCTATTAGCACTACCAAATATAGGAGTATTAGGGACTCTTGTTTAGAGGCAAATATAATGTAATGCCTCAAATGATAATTAACAAGAGGCACATATAAGTATGACCTCTATTGATGTTATTAAAGGAAAATAAAAATGCCTCTAATATATGTCACCATTTTTACAAATTAATTAATATTATTAAGGGGCAGCAGTCAAAAGTTCCACCAGTACATAAATTTAGCAAATAGTGCCAAAGCTAGTGTGGTTGTTATTCAAAGTGTGTATTTTTAGTTATTTTTAGGACCTTACTAGTTTGTGCGAACACAAGTACATACCATCTTGAAAAAGTTTTAAGTGATATGCAAAGGGTCCTCCTAATCATAAAAGCCTATTACTAAGCCTAAATAGATACAATTTTCTATAAGTCGGATAGGAGAAACATATTGATCTCTATATATTGATTAATTAAAAGCAGTCATCCTCTTCATATGAATTTAATATGCAAATAATTTTATCTTTATATCATCTTAATGATATGAATGCATAGTCTTGAAAGTTAGCGAAGGTTTTTAGTTATCAATAATGAATATTAATATTAAATTCCTAAAAGTTATCTTGAATTATGAGTGAGATGTAGGTTGTATGGCTATTGACATATTTTTTCTACGTTTTCCTATCAACCCTCGGAGTCCTCATAGGAATGTGATTTTGCTACCATTACCAATGTACCTATTGTAACACGTATAACAATATGCAGATTACCTAAACTATATGTGTTCAACTATTACATGACATATATTTTACTAATTTATTTTCTTACTATTCTTTGGAGTCCTTACTGTGGTTGTTATTTTGTATTTATTACAAATTTATCTATTATGCAATAGGGGTTAAAAAAATAAATCACATTCCCTTTAAGAATTGGTTACATTATTTACAAGACCTATAATTGAATGAATGTGATAAATATGTGAAGAAAGTAATATAAAACAACTTGAAACTATGCATTTGTACATATGCATAGTCTAGAGTAGAGGATCGCCATAACAGCCATGCTATACCATGTCTCATTAGCTTACATTCCTATAATTCAAAGATTTCATCTTCTTTTATTTATTTCTTAAAAAATTACTTTATACATTTATTACTCCATGATTTTTTCCTTTTTTTTGTTGCTTCTTAACGTATATGCCATTTAAAAAATTACTTCTTTTCGTACGTAATTGATTGTGAAAATTATGTTGATTAGGTTTACATTTATAAAGGAGGGAAAATATAGAAATATTGGATGCAAAATTGGTAGATGCCTATTGTATTGATTTTTATAGCAATTAATGCATCATATATATTTTATTAACCCCATTGGTTATTGATCCTAAATTAGCTGTTCAAATTTATGTTCAGTTTAGTTTCTTTGCTTTTTTTTCCATGCACTTGATAAATATTTTATATGATACAAATAAGTTAGGTGTATAAATGTATCATAAAAGTTTGTTAAATATTATAAGTTAAATGTACACTATAAATTACTGTGAATTTTATAGTTTTAGTGCACAAAATGTGTACTGAATATTAGTCAAAAAATAAATGTTACAAAAGAAAAAAGGAAAAAATATTGTTTTATGCTAGAATTTTCCTTTTTATATCTTAGCCATTAAAACTAAACTCTATTGCAAAGATAGTCATTTCATAGCAAATATGTCGCTTATTGAAAAGAGATATTTTTGGTCGATGATATTAGAAATTTCCAAATATTTTTTTGCCATTTAACAACTTCTCCTCTAAAACAATTGGAATTAAATATCCTGTACCACTTGAAAAAAAATGAAACAGTGGAAAATGACGTATCCCATAGGAAGACTTATTGAGGTGAGTATTATATAACCATTTATTTATTGTCATGTGTAGTTAAAATGAAAATTTTGGCCTATAGTATATTTTAATTGTTACGGGCAACATATTATGCTATACAGTCTACAGGTACAACGTAAATGACATTTCCAAGCAACTTTGGAAGGAGAGACGTGTAGCTTTGTTGAGTTGATGACTCAGGTCTGAAGAAGATGCATGCATGATAACTAATTTAAAGTTGGTTAGGTTAGTTTTAACCTTCTGTGATAGATTTGAGCCATCAATCGTCATTACTACTTTCATCTTTAAGACCGAGTATTTATTATTCATTTTCTTCGAAGACATATTCCTTTATCCTGAATATCCTATACGGATACAACGTAACACGTGGAAACAAATTCAAAATAAAAAAGGAACGGAATAGAAGAATGAGCCAATAGAATATTTTTATCATGTTTGAGGAAGGTAACTATCCAAAGGAGCCAAGTTTAAGTGGTTGCTTTCCTATGTTTGAATTGATTATTACCATTTTTGTTTTCAATGAATTGATTATTATCATGAACTGGTTCCAAATATCCTATTTATTCAACGGTTGAATTGAACTTTACTTTTTTGGTAATTTTAGCTTTCTAACTAATATCGTTTATACAAATGTTTGAACTATTTTTAGTAATCATTGCAGTGGAGATATATTTGGCTATCAAGGCAATTATAACTTTGTGGTTAGTTTTAGCCAACATGAATAATCTGAAGTCTTAAGCTACCAGGGTGCATGTTGACTCAAAAAATGCAATTATTTCTAATAATTGTCCTTATTAATGAAACTTGATACTAATATTGGTATTTTAGTCTATATAAATAAAAAAATGATTTAACTTCTCATAGTGGTTGTGCTATAATTAGAATTTGACGTGTAGAATAATTACTGAAGTTGTAAAAACTATTTAGCTATTATAAATACCTTAAATTCGTATGTTAGAGTTGGATTAAAAGCAGTTGAGAAAATATGAAATTTTATACTTGCCTTTACTATTCATCAAGGTCTTCTTAATTATATTCAATATTTTTAGGAATAGGATTAGTCTATTTTTTGATTATTATGATCACAAACAACGTTGCTAATCTATAGGGTTAATTCTATTACTATGTTTTTGCAATCAATTAGTTTTTCAATATATTTTTATTCATATTGGGTTCTTTTATGTGATTGATTAAGTTTTTTTTGTTATGAATGAGGTTGTAGACCTGGTACATCGATAGTTACCATTGCAGATTATTTAAAGTTCATAAAGTCTTTCTTCTATGTAATCAATACTTTCATTGTGATCTCTTATTTCAAATCTAAGAATCAAGTCTAATTTTTTGTTAAAATAATTATACTACGTACAACTGTTCCATTTTTTTATGAAGAGGAAACTGACCATTATTTATCTTATATATTGTACGTTTTTATGAACTTGGCACTTCTCTACGCCTATATCAGCTTAAGAAAATTGTTTGTCCTATATCTTGTCCAGATCTCGGAGGACTTCTTCCCTCACGTAAGTGGGCCCACGAGATCGAGTTCAGGTGATTTCGACTCGATATCAGAGCGATACGAATCGAATTCATATCGATCAAGAATTGATCCTTTTTGGCTGAAATTGATCAGTCATAGGCAAGCTCCTGTGAAAATTTGGTGGTATTTGGACTCATAGATTGTGAGATATGATTGATGCAAGTTTGTGTTTGTAGTACGCTGAATTGCTAGTATCCTTGGTTGTTGATCTGGTTCGTATCGATATCTTTTTTGAATCGACCACTCCATCATATAGATCAAACGTGAGTTGATGACATGGCTCGAGAAACCAGGAGAGATCCACTTTTCATGCTCGTTGACCGCTTCTTTTGGTTGACGCCGCCTTGCTCGTATACACGGGTTGCCATGTTCCCCGCATCGATTCCTTAAGCCGCTTCGTATCGATGGTTCGGTGGCCGCTACGTATTGATCGACAATGATGTCGCTTGCATTGATCTATCATGAGTTATTCATATCTATCAACGATCGATTGATACGAGGTATGTGAATGGGTGAATTGATACGAAATGTGTAGAAGTAAGATCGATACGAAGTGACAATTTTCCACGGTTACGAATTAGCTTAAATTTGATGGATACAAAGAAAGTCAACCTATGATGGATACAAAATGAGGTCTGCCATGATTCTTGATCGATCGTTGTGATTACCTAGATACAAACCGAAAGGCCTAGGTGGATGGACACGAATGGATGCTTGCGGGATGGACAGGAAGGTTGGTGCGTGGATGCGACTCGAAGCAATCACCTCCTTGACTCGAAGTTGACACTTTAATGGCCCAAAGAAAGGTGCTTGGCGATACGAAGCAACTTGTAAATGTGTCAATTCATCAAAGACTCGGAGCAAGCCCTTCTCTAAACTGAAGCGAACCTGTCTATGACTCGAAGCAAACAGGAATGTTACTCGGAGCAGATGCCAAGCGGTTTGAAATGACTCGATCCTTATTGAAACCATACTTTGAACATATTTTGGTGTTTGTTTGTCGACTATGTTATGTCTTGTGTAGTTGATTGGGTTAAATCCGCTTGTGTGTTGCCTTGCCAAAAGGCGGATTAACACTTTGCCTCCAAAACACGCTTGCGATAGGAAGGTGTGTTTCGTAGTTCCATAAGCTGTATGTTCGTATCCTGTTAGTGACCTTTAAAAATATTGATAATCTAACATGATTGTGAATAGCAATCTTTCGAGATCGTATGCCGTTCGGGACGGTATGTGACCGTTCGAGGTCATATACTGTTCATGACGAATTATGGTCGTTCGAGGTCGGGTGCCGTTCAAGGCAAATTATGACCTTTCGAGGTTAGGTGCCATTCGAGGCGAAATGTGAACGTTTGAGGTCGTGTGCCGATCATAGCGAACCGTGACCATTCGCAGTCGGGTGCCGTTGACCGTTCGAGGTCGGGTGTCGTTCGAGGCAAATTATGACCGTTCGAGGTCATGTGCCGTTCGAGGCAAATTATGACCGTTCGAGGTTGGGTGCCGTTTGAGGCAAATTATGACTGTTCGAGGTCGGGTCCCATTCGAGGCGAATTGTGCATGCCCGGGGGGACTTAGTATCATTAATGTCAGATTTCACGTTCGAATGAGTTTTCGAATTGTTTGTTATGGCATTTTATGCCATCTCAGAGCATGCCGTAGCACCGTTCACGATCCCATGCATGTGTAATTGACTTAGTCATTATGGAATTACAAATACCCGATTTACATTCAAAATGAGTATGTGTGAGGTTATCCCTTTCCATGCAAGCCCCATTCATTGAATGTAATCTCAATTTCGACTTTTCAAGGATCTATAGCATATCATTCATCATCCATAGTGTATACAAACTGTAGCATCCCATATTTTGGAGGGTATATAATATAGATAATTAAATTAGATTAATAATAAGAAATTATTAAAAGGTGGATAAAATTATGTAATTTCAAGAATTGCCTAAGGGATATATAATTAATTAAGTACGGGATAGATGAAGAGGTTAACCGAATGAAACAAGGGTAATTAGAGCAATTAAGGTTGGCCTTGTTAATGGAGATAAACAATTTAAATTTTAAATGGGAAGGACTGTGCTAAAGGTAGTGTAATGATGTGACTAGGCTAGAATGGAATATTAGCCTATGTTAAAAACACAAACCCACTTTCTTTGGCCACATCCCCTTATTTCATTCCATTCATTTCATTCAAATAAATTCCAAAATGCTTAAATCAAGGCTGGCCACCATTTTGCTAAAGTGAAGAGGAAAATTTAAGCTAGAAGGCCAAGGTATCAATTTAAAAGAAGAAGGAAGATTAAACAATGTTTCCTATTCAAAAGTGAGTAAAAACCATTTTTTCCCTAAACCTATTCCTACCCATTGAGTTCGGATTTGATATAATATGAATATTTTAATGATAGGAATAATGTTTAAATGATTAAACAATGTTTAGTTATGTTCGAAGTTTTAAATGAAGTAAATTAGTTCATGTT
Source organism: Allium cepa (assembly GCA_030765085.1). NCBI lineage: Eukaryota > Viridiplantae > Streptophyta > Magnoliopsida > Asparagales > Amaryllidaceae > Allium > Allium cepa. The sequence goes on along the minus strand of CM060946.1, from coordinate 71,842,562 downwards.
CTAGGAAAAAGCATGAAGTAATCTACGTTAGATGCTTTAAAATAGAAATATGGTGTTTAAAATAATGAAATAAAGATGGGTTTTTAATTTCATAATGTTTGGAAATGTTAGATACGGATGCCACAGTCATCCATAGTTACTAATCATCGACGACCAAATATGGCAATGTTAGATACATTGATACATAGAAACACATGAATATGGAAAAAATTTCAAAACGACAAACAAAGTCCACATTCCATTTTAAAATATTTCAAATTCATTACATATCCCAAAGCGCAGACCACATTCAAACAAGATATACTTATTATAAAATACACCAAGAACGATATATGAAGACCCCCCTGGATGATCAGAGTATATAATATGATACTAAACAAGTTTGCCTTTACAACCAAACACAGCAGAAATAAAAGAACTCTATGTAGCTAACATGCCCCTTGCACGTCACCAGAAGTTTTATTCGTCTAAAAGAATACATAAAAACCATTACTCTCAACCTACTCAAAATCAATCGAGTACCCGACAATTTAAAGGAAAACAAAAACTTCGAGTCAGACATAAGCCTGACATGAATAATAACCTACCATCGCAAACCATTTTGATATTTAATGAGACCACGCCGCTTAGCGGAACTGGATTTTCCCTCACCAGTATCCTAAAGCATTTATAAAACCATATACCAGTTCCTGAATCTACAATGGTTAAAACATAGTATTTCAAAACATTATGATGATATGCAAAATAAGTAAATCAAATCTGGATTACCCATCCTCTTTTATTCTGACAATCTGTCTTAATTATAGTTTCTAGGGTTACTATTAACCTATCAAATATTTATGGACTATTTGGCCATTTATAGTTTTCATGGGATCACTAAGAACCTATTGGTAACTCCAACATTCTTCTATTAACCAAGTTTTCATGGGCTAAGTAGGAACCTATTGACTAACTGTCAATATCTTAATCCAGATACAGTTTTCATGGGCTAACAATAAACATATTGGCCCCTGCAAATATGAAATCATAGTTTTCATAGGCTGATAATGAACCAATTGGCCCCTGCCAATATCTTTCCCTTTTACACAGTTTTTATGGGCTTACTGTGAACCTATTGGCCCCTTCCAATATCTTTAACTAAGATTTTGTCATTTCATAAGTTATATTCACTACTGGGCCAACCTAGCTGGTTATTCTACCTTTCCCCAAAGTGCCGTTATGGGTTAGTTACGATGTGAATAAATATATGAAGAAGTAACACTCTCATAAATCTTTATTTATTCCATTGTACTTCCTTTTAAAACGAGGACGGGTTATTTGTTTTGAAATGTTAAAACATCACTTTTGAAACCGCTAGATGACCTCCTTCGAAAGCATAAAAAACTTCTTTTCAAAACTCTAAATATATACCTTTCGAAGCTCTATAATCAATCCTTTCGAAACCAAATCATACATTTTAAATGTACCAAAACCTTGCTTAACAATCTTTAGGAAAATAGCTTCGAAACTAATGAAAGTGCCACTTTCGAAAACATTAGGTTTTACTCTTTGAAAACATCTTTTGGGTCAAAGTGGTTATATACGAATTTATCTCTTTGGAAACCTTTACAGAATTGTTTGGGGAAAAATAGATAGTTTTGGAACCACTATTGAAAAGCTTAAAACCTTTAAGTTAAAACATCGAAGGGTAGCGTTGAAACCCCTTTTGGACCCCATTGCCTTCGGAACCCTCAATCCCTTTCGAAAGCATTTAGGAAGTGGCTTAACTTAGGTTAAAACTGAGATAACCCTTCGAAAGAATTAATGGCTTCAATACACTCGGAATGGAAAATAGCGGTTGGGTTTCGACTTGGTCGAAATCACTACTTTCGAAAGCACTTAAAACAAAAGGAACCCATTCAAAAGCTAACACTTTGAACATAATACGAAAACCATCTTCAAAAGCTATTTATAAACTCCTTTCGAAAACATACGCTTTCGACTGGGTCAAAAGCTCTTAGCAAAAGAAAATAAATACTTAACTTTTGAAACCAAACAGGGTTTCGACCCTATCAGAAGCATTCCTTTCGACACCATAGCTTCCGCCTTTCCTCCAATCCACTATGTACCAAATGAGTGATACCATGTGTATCGTTTTCGACTAGGTGGGTTTCGACTAGGTTGGTTTCAACTGAGTTGGAGCGAAGGCATGTAGTCGAATGCCATTTCCAAAAGAGGCAGAACCAACTTTTTATTTAAAAGGTTGAATAAAAGCTAAGTTTATTAAAGGCTTTGTAACTAACCTGCTATTTGTAAACACCTGCTTGGTTGCCATAAAACTTTTCAAATACTTTACAAAATAACTACCGCATTTAGCAGATCAAAAGCAAAGGAAAATTAATGTTTAATTCCTTCCATTAAGCAAAACTCATATTGCAAGTAAGTCCTTCTTTCAAAATAATATATTTTCCATAGCAAAATAATTTGGTAAAATCCCTAAAGTTTACGGAAATTCAATTTCATCACGTTATCTAACATATTAAAATTTCAGACTTGATTTCTTCCTGAAATAATTAAAATAAATTTCAAACTCAATTTAGCATATTTTCCTTTAGAAATTCATAATAAATTCTACCTAGCATGGAAAATTATGAAAAATTAAACCCATCTCTAAAATCATGTTTTACCTAACATATAATTTTTCTGTGGCATTCTAAATCCCAGTTTTGCCCTAAAACATGGCAATTTCTTATGTAAATGAAGTGGTTTAAATCAAACATACTATAGCTCAAGCATATCATCCATAGCATCATAAAGCGGGTTTAATCTTAAATTCTAAAATTTATGAATATAAAAGAAAATAGGGATGGAATGAACTATTATTCACCTTAGATATGATAAGGAATTTGAGATTTGTTGTTGATTAATCCTTCTTAGCTTTACTCCTTAGCTTTAGATTAAATTTTCCTCTTTTCCTCTTTATTAATGGCTGACACTAATTTAGGTTTTTAATTTGCGTTTTAGAAAAATGATAAGTGAAACTGAGTAGGCAATTACAAAAGTGTATAGCCCTGCGTATGAGGAGGTGCAGCTATTTACTTATATGCCCATGTGTATGTTAATTAGCTTACAAACTAATTCATCATTATTCTAGTTAATTTATCTAATTATATTTCTGGAATAATGCTATCAAAAAATTAGGGATGTTACATATGGTGTTTAAAATGATGAAATAAAGATGGTTCTTTAATTTCATAAAGTTTGGAATTATTATGAATATTCTAAGTTGAGTAAAGGATTAATTTCGAGTAATTTAATCATTAAAAATAATAGAATTTATCATTTTGATTTGAAATTTTGAAACAGGGTAAAATACAATAAATTGAATTTTTTGTGCATTTTTAGGATTTTCCCCATCGATTTTCGATTTGATATGAATTTATTATTAAAGGGAAGAATTGATTAATTAAGGATAATTAATCAAAGGGTGTATGTAATTAGCTAATCCTAAAAGTAAACCATAAAGAAGGAAATTAACCAATGAAACTCGACACCAATTAGGGTTGGTGGAAAGTAAGTACTTAATAACGAAATGAATAAGTTTTCAATAAAATTACAACTTTTCCATTTTAAAGTCACGAAAGCTATAGATTCAACCTACGATGGCTTGTATAGTTATAACATGCAAGGGCTTGGGGAAAATCTTCTACACATGATGGCTGGTTAGTGCTAACCCATAATAGCTCGGGTAGCTATCAACCCCTAGTGGCTATTATAATTAACTAACGATGACTATATGAAGTCATCATGTGAAGACTTAGTGAAACTTTTAAACCACGTGGACTATTAGAAATTAATATGCCATAATAAAAGGTGACGTTAACATGTGATGACTCTTAAGGAATTAGTACATGATAGCTTCTGAGGAGTTAACACGCGATAACTATCAAGGAAATTATATGCGATGGCTATAGGGAAGATAACGCACGATGGCTATATTGTAGAACATACTAGTGTATGATTTTTGTTTGATGATAACAAACATAAATATATATATATATATTCGTTTAAATGTATTTGTTATTGTACTATTTTATTTTTCCACATAATTAAATAAATATATGTTGAATAAAATAAATAACTCGGAATTCTTATTTAAACAAATATTTTATTACAAATTCGAATAGTACAAATTTAAGCTCTCAGTATAGAAGTTTCAATTGAAACACAATTTTCACTATACAGTTTTATACACATATTTCACCTCACTACATAATTCAGTCAATACTCGTATTTGATCTTCAACTATGTTCCAGCCTATATCCAACATCTGAACTATCTGCAAAATAAACACTAACGTGGTAAAATTGAAAAAGAACTATTTTACGGTGCATAATGAAGTGTGTGTCTGAAAATATTGTTTTCCTCGGTTATTTTGGTTGTTTGTCCTTATTTAGTAATTCATCTTACACGAACAACTTGTGACATGCACAGTGTATCACTGTACATGCCACAAGGTCATGCACACCGATATACACTTGCTTGTCAAAACCGTAGGGACAGGTGAGCACATGGTCAAACCCAAGCCCATATTGGATTCGACTCAGGTATAGTGCAAATAACTTACCATAACAAAGACAACTAGACTCCAAATGAAAACAACATGTACACACATAATGACTCAAATCGATGAAACTAGACCAATGTGGTTGTGTAGTGCAAAACAACAACCAAAAGTTAACATGGATGATCAGAGCATGTGGAACCATACCAAGGCAACTCAGGCATGAACACACACATACAACAATTCAGACATGCTCACAAGCTACATTCAGGCATGACTACAATAACATGAAAGATAGCAATCAAGAGCAAATGCACACATGTGAACCAGACTTCATTCAAATGGAACCAAAACAGTCCAGTCAAGAATCAAGAAGACCAGATCAATGAAAGTGCACAAGACTTCAAAAGAAACCTGGACCAGAAATGTACAAAACAACATACAACATGCATTCAGACATGCACAAAGCAGCTGGAACAAGACTCAAATAACAAAGAGAACCATACTTAAAAGGAAAACAACATGATAGCATGAAAAGACACCAGACTTCAAAATGCACTATATATGTATACAGTTTAACTCAAAGCATGAAAGCAATGCAACACAGACCAGACACAAATAGAACCAAACCACAATGCACCTGATCATTGAAACAGCAAAACAGACCAGACTTAGAGTGGAACGAGACCAAAAAGCTCAACCAGACCAACGTGTACATGCATACAACATGAAGACTCAACACAAAGGCTGCAACCAGACCAGACCAGCATGGGTGTGTAGGAACCAAGTAAAAGCTTAGACACAAATGAGTACGCATGAAGGCAGTGCTCTTAATCAATGTAGATCAACTCTATATGCAACAAATGTTGACATGAATGCTTACAACAACAAAAAGTGCCATACATGTACAACTTAAACCACACCAGTTCTAAACATGCATGTATGTACATGACTAAGTGCATGATTTTCAAAGTCAATGAGCATATGCAAAACAACAACACACATCAGTTCCACATATGACAGTAGCCTCAACCAAAATAAATGCACCAAAACTAGACATGCAAGCATTCAGGCATGAACGTACCCATGAAGATTCAACAAATGTACAAAACAATACAAAACCAGAAACATACTACAAGAATAGACTCAAGAACACATACACACAAAAAACTAGACACAAACTAGAATTAAACCAAGCATGAATACAAGTGCACCAGTTCTTACATATGCAACAGAGGTGACAACAAAGCTTCAAACATGCTAGAAGCAACACAATGTAACCAGACTTCAATTTCAAAGCAACATGAAACATGGCTCTAATTAAAATAACAAAGACGCTAGAATCATATCAAGTGGCAGCCGTGTGTTAATGAGTTGCAATAAACAGTGAAGCAGTTTACATGTTTATAGAAAAAAAAGTCGCAGTCCGAACAAAATCAAGGTCATGTTTCAAAAAGAAATAGTAAGTAAATATTCATCAAGTTAAGATTGTCTAAAATGCAAATTCCAAAGTTGTAGCTGCAAAGAATGGAACCGATTCAATCAGTTCATTCAAATACGAATTCATCATAATTATCTTCGTTTAATGAACAAGTTAAAAAATCACACAATCATTCGATCAGGAATCAATGCAAGCACCAAATTCATTGACAAATTTAAACCAAAATATACGAATGAGATTATAGGGTTTCGATACCTATAAATACCAAAATCATCATTGGCAAAAAATCATCGAGTTCGAGTTCAAGCAAATCAACAGAGAAATAAAGCAAAAAAACACATACCAATTTTATTCCATTCGAACTCGCCCTTGAAGCAGCCGAAGCAAATCGAAGAACAAAGATCGAAGAAGCGGTAAAGTGAATTGAGGAACGAAAGGCAATCAATTTGAACTCCAATTGGCGGCTTTAAGCAAATCAAAACCCTAATTTTTGAAGTGGGACAAAAGATCGGCCAAAGTAATTACTTGAACGAAAAAGGAAAGACTGTCTTTTAATTATTGCTTGGGCGGTGTTCTTTTTTATTTGCCATATCTTAAAAAAATGGTGTTTTTATTTTTATTTTTATTTTTAATTGTAACTTTATATTTTTTATTTGATTCAAACTCTAGTTTAACTAGGTTACGAACTACGGTTTTGTAATTTGAGAATTCGCAACTCAGTGGCTGAGTTGTGGCAGAGTTTTGAGCCTAGAATTAGGCTAATCGAGTTAGCGGGTGTCGCGAGTTTACGTGTTTTTGTAAGCGTCTGATTACCTAATTTCTAGTAGAAACGTTGGGGGAAACTTGTAGGCAGTTTTTGCCGAAGCAGGGTAAAACTGTATGTGGTCTTTTCTGCATTGCTTTCTGTTTTTGTTTTATATTCGCATTATGTATTAGTAGACCCTATTCACCCCCTTCTAAGGTGAAAACGATGCTACAAGTGGTATCGGAGCTAGGAACAAAAACCATTTTTTGTTTTTAAATTTTTTTTTATTATTTAACTAGCTTTTTTAATCATGCTTTTGCTGAAGGTCTGTCCATAGCTAGATCACCCATGTTCAATGGTGAATATGCATATTGGAAAACTGGAATGAATTTTTTTTGAAAACCATAGATGCATGGAATATAGTTGAAACGGGATATAGCACACCAACAGTAATGATAGATAATCAAGAAGTTGAAAAACCTATGGATCAATGGGCAGATCTTGAAAAGAAACTGCAAAATGCTAATGCTAAAGCTATGAATTCTATTATTTGCTCATTAGATCAAATTGAATTTTTAACGGTGTCTCACATTGTCTAACCATGTCTCACATTGTCTAACTACACAGGAAATCTGACACGCGCTTGAAAACCTCCTAGGTTAAAGAATCTCGCCTTGCCATGCTTAGTAGCGAGTATGAAAACTTCATAATGGAAAAGGATGAAAGTGTCAAAGAAATGTATGGATGACTTTCTAATCTTATATTCAAATCTAAATCTCTAGAAAGACCATACACAGAGCTGGAAATAGTTCGAAAGATCCTTAGAATTTTTCCACGAAATTTTGAAGCAAAGGTGACTGCCAACCAAGAATCAAAGGATTCGAAACAGGTTAAAGTTGTAGAACTTAGCGGAAACCTCACCACTTATGAGACAGAAATCAAATTTAAGGAAGAACGTAAAGAAAGAGATACACGAAAGAAATCAATAGCTCTGAAAGGAACGATGGAGAGTGAAGATGATGATGGTGATGATGAAGGAGCAGCAGAACCGGTACTGATAATAAAGAGATTCAAAAGGTGGAACCTTAAATATGAAAATCTAACCTTAAATCAACAACTAAAGAGCAGAATCGTCGAAGTTCTAGACGACTCAGAAAAGCAGAAGGTAATTTGTCACAAGTGCAATAAACTTGGTCATATCAAGCTAGATTGTCCTCAAAATCGAGTCAACAAGGGAAAGAAACCGAAATGGAGAAGTTTGGCAGCAACTTGGGTTAAAAGTGATGAAGATGATAAAAGCACTGTGGTGAGAGTGAAAGAGAAAATCTGTGTCTTTAAGGAGAAATAAGTGACAGCGATGATGATGAGCCCAGTGAGGTATCAAAACTTACTCACTCACAATTACTCATATATTTTCATCAAGTAAATGACTGTTTTGAAAGACTTAGGGAGAAGTACGCTAAAATTGAATTACTAAAAGATAGTTTGATAGAACTAAATTAGCAGCTTGATCAAATGGTTTAGAACTACATAAAGGGCCCTAAGTGTGATAAGTTTCCATCATTTGAAGTGGAAATAAAAAAAATTAGAAATTAGAATTAAATCACTTGAAAATGAAATTATGATTTTGAAAGAAAGTGAAAATAATAGGCGAGAAAACTCTATTAAAAGGTGCACTTTATTATTAAATGAAAATGAATCTCTCAAGTCATAAGTCCAACAATTGTCTACAACTATAGAAAAATTCTCCAATGGAGAAAGATCACTGATTATGCTATTTGGAAAACAAACTGTTAATACTATTAGACAAGAACTTGAGTATACTCAATCTAAAAGAGTTAGAAGTGAAACTAATCATGTCAACTCCAAGTGCACGATTTATAGAAAAGTTGGACACAATCTCAAAAATTACTCGTATAGACCCAAACATACGAAAACCATACCAATTTGGGTTCCAAAGGCATGAATGTAAATTCTCTTAAAATCAAACAAATCTGGGTGCCAAAAGGAACAAACATAAACTGTCTTGGTTCTACGCAAACTTGTTTTTCAAAATATTTTGTCACTAACAATCATGGACCTATGAAAACAAATAGGTCACAAGCTTTTCTATTATAGGTGTATTGGCAGGCTAAGGAACAGCAAGAGTGGTACCTGGATTCTAGCTGTTCCAAGCACATGACGGGCGACAAATCAATGTTCCTTAGCCTAGAGAAGTACAAAGGTGGTAGAGTCACAATGGGTAATAACGATAAATGTAAAAATATTGATAAAGGTAAAGTAGGTAACGGTACATTTACCTTAAACGATGTATTATATGTTGAAATCTGCACCATAATCTGATTTCAATCAGCCAACTATGTGATTTGGGAATGACTTGTTTTTTATTCTGATTTGTGCAAAATTGTCGACCAATCATCAAAAGAAACCTTATTTCACGTAAGAGGAAAGGTAATATATACTCTCTACCTTTTGATGATTTCACACTTTTAAAATGTTTGATAGCTAAGGATGTAGAAGTAAACTTATGGAAAAAATGATTAGGACATGCTAGCATGAATCTGTTAAATAAAATTAAAAGAAAAGATTTGGTAAGAGGTTTATCATGTCATGATTTCAAAATAGAAATTCTATGTAAAGCATATATTATGGGAAAATTAAAAAAAAAATCAACTTTTCATGCCAAGAACACTGTAAGTACCTCTAGAGTCCTTGAACTAGTTCATATGGATTTGTATGGACCTAACGATATTTCAAGTTTAGGTTGTAAGAGATATTGTTTTGTATTGGTTGATGATTACTCTAGATACACATGGGTATGCTTCTTTATCTTACTACTTCTAGACCAGACATTATGTTTTCTATTTGTTTCTGTGCACGGTTTCACTCAAATCCAAAAGAATCTCATTTAAAAACTGTAAAAAGGATTATAAGGTATCTATTGCACACCCCACGGTTTGGTCTTTGGTATCCAACTAATGACAACTTTGAGTTAAAAGGGTATTCGGATGTAGATTATGCTGGTAGTCTAGTGGTAGAAAAAGTACTAATAGAACATGTTTTATGTTGGGACATTCGTTAGTTGCATGCCACGTCGAAAACAAAATTGTATTGCATTATCTACCACTAAGGCAAATTATATTGCTCTAAGCGGTTGCTCTGCTCAAATTTTATAGATGACACAAACCTTGCAAGATTATGGTCTAAATTTTAAACGAGTCCCACTTATATGTGATAGCAAAAGTGCAATTGATCTCACAAATAATCCTCTATATCATTCTCGCACTAAGCGTATAGATGTTAGACATCATTTCGGTAAACATCACATTTCCAAAGAAAATATCGGAATAAACTTCATACCAACTAATTCTCAATTGGCAGACATTTTTTCAACACCCCTTCCAGAAAATAGTTTTTGTCGACTTCGTCTCGGTTTAGGCATTTTAGAAATGTGATTTTATTTTTGATATTAAATGCTTATATTAACCAATCTGACTCCCTATTGATTATTGAAAAGATAAATAGTGACTGAAAAAATGATAAGTGCTGATGTTAATCATACATTATGACTAAAGACGGTATAGTTAGAAAATTTCTTTGAAATTTAAACAAAATTTGTAATAACTTTGGTTGGTAAAAATTCCACGACCGTCTCTATTCCTATCATATTTATATGACTATCACTCATCAAAATCCAATATAGTATGTCAAAATGTGGTATTTAAATCGGAAATTATTCATTTTTATAAAAATTAGCATTAAAATCATCCAAAAAAGTACTTATTCGTATTTAAAAGTCCACATCATTATGCATGGATAAACTACTTAAAATCTCTGATTATGTGCTTTCATGCTCATATAAAAGTCCTCACGGTTATGCATGTATGGAACATATATTAAAATTAGAAGAAATATGCGAGTTGATTCTAACCCCATTTAAAAGTCCTCACGGTTATGCATGGTTAGAAGTTACTTGGAATTCATTTTTTTAAAATAAAAATACTACTAAACTCGTTTAAAAGTCCTAACGATTATGCATGGTTAGTAAGTATTTAAAAAGATTCATGTCATAAATATACCACAAATGGACATGACTATATGGTTTTCTATACCGACATCACCCTTATCACTCTAAAATGGAATATGAGCCTAACAGAGTATTTATGATTTTTGTTTGATTTTTTTTGAAATTTAATATGTATACTCGATTAGGTATTAATGTTTATCACTCTTATCTAACACTATTACTCTTTTACTGATAACAAAAGGGGGAGAGAAGATTAGATTTCGACAAATAAGTTCAAAATTTGCATATTCTCATCTAGGCTCATTGCATTTTGCATAATTTTATTTATTATCATGCATATGTGAAGGGGAGTTTTGTTGTAGGGGGAGTATTCAAATAGGGGGAGCTAATAGAATTCATCCAAACCAAATACATTTTGAGTCAAAATCTTAATGTATGTTTGTTATCATCAAAAGGGAGAGATTGTAGAATATACTAGTGTATAATTTTTATTTGATGATAATAAACATATATATATATATATATATTCGTTTAAATGTATTTATTATTGTACTATTTTATTTTTCCAAATAATTAAATAAATATTTGTTGAATAAAATAAGTAACTTGGAATTTTATTTAAATAAATATTTTATTCAAACAAATAACTCAGGTGCAATGCAAATAACTCAACATAACAAAGGCAACCGGACTCCAAATGAAAAAAACATGTACATACATGAAGACTCAAATCAACACAAAACCCGACCCTATGGTTGTGTAGTGCAAAACAACAACCAAAAGTTAACATGGATGGCCAGAGCATGTGGTACTAGACCAAGGCAACTCAGGCATGAACATACACATACAACAATTCAGACATGCTCACAAGCTACATTCAGGCATGACTATAACATTTAAAGAAAGCAATCAAGACCAAATGCACACATGTGCACCAGATTTCATTCAAATGGAACCAGAATAGTTCAGTCAAAAATCAACAAGGCCAGATAATGAAAGCGCACAAGACTTCAAAAGGAACCCAGACCAGAAATGTACAAACCAACATACAACATGCATTCAGACATGTACAAAGCAGCTGGAACAAGACTCAAATAACAAAGAGAACAGACTTAAAGGAAAACAACATGACAGCATGAAAACACCAGACTTCAAAGTGCACCGGATAGTACAAAGTTTAAATCAAAGCATGAAAATAATGCAACACTGACCAGACTCAAACAGAACTAGACCACAATGCACCAGATCAATGTAGTAGCAAAACAGACTAGATTTAGAGTGGAATAGGACCAAAAATCTCAACCAGACTAGTGTGTACATGCATACAACATACAATATGAAGACTCAACACAAGGGCTGCAACCAGACTAGACCAGCATGGATGTGTAGGAACCCAGTAGAATCTTCATACACAAATGAGTACACATAAAGGCAATTCTCTTAATCGATGTAGACCAGCTTTATATGCAACCGGTGTTGACATGAATGTTCACAAAAACAAAAAGCGCCAGATATGTACAAGTGAAACCACATCAGTTATTTACATGCATGTATGTACATGACTAAGTGCATGATTTTTGAAATCAATGAGCATATGCAAAACAACAACACACACCTATTCCACATATGACAACAGCCTCAACCAAATAAGTGCACCAGAACTAGACATGCAAGCATTCAGGCATGAACATACCCATGAAGATTCAACAAATGTACAAAACAATATGAAACCAAAAACAGAATACAAGAACAGACTCATGAACACACACAACAAAGCAGAAACCAACTAGAATTGAACCAAGCATGAATACAAGTGCATTGCTCTTACATTTGCAATAGAGGTGACAACAAAGCTTCAAACATGCTTAGGAGCAACACAATGTAACCGGACTTCAATTTCAATGGAACATGAAACATGATTCGAACTAAAATAACAAAGACACCAGAGTCATATCAAGTGGCAGCCGTGTGTTAAAGAGTTGCAATAAACAGTGAAGCAGTTTACATGTTTATAACAAAAATAGCTGCAGTTCGAACAAAGTCAAGGTCATGTTTCAAAAAGAAATAACAAGTCAAAATTCATCAAGTTATGATTGTCTAAAATTCAAATGCCAAATTCGTAATAGCAAAGAACAGAACCAACTCAATCAACTCATCCAAATTCGAATTCATCAGAATTATCTTCGATCAATGAACAAGTTAAAAAATCACACAATTCGTTCGATCGGAAATCAACGCAAGCAGCAAGCCACTAACAAATTCAAACCAGAATATACGAACAGATTATAGTGTTTCAATCCTTATAAATACCAAAATCATCGTCGGCGAAAAATCATCGAGTTTGAGTTCAAGCAGATCAACAGAAAAATAAAATAAAAAATCACATACCGATTTTGTTTCATTCTAACTCGACCTTGAAGCAGCCGAAGCAAATCGAAGAACAATGATTGAGGAAGCAGCAAAGTGAATTGTGGAACGAAAGGCAATCGATTTGAAATCCAAGCGGCGGCTTCAAGCAAATTGAAACCCTAATATTTGAAAAGGGACAAAATCTCGGCCGAAGTAATTACTCGAACGAAAAGCGAAGACAGTCTTTTATTTATTACTTAGGCCATGTTCGTTTGTATTGGGCTGCATTTTTAAAAAATGGGTTTTGTTTTTTTTTAAATTGTAATTATCTATTTTTTATTTGAGTCAAACTCTAGCTTTAACTATGTTATGAACTACGATTTTGTAGTTTGAAAATTCGCAGCTCAATGGCTGAGTTGTGCCAGGGTTTTAAGCTTAGAGTTAGGTCAATAGAGTTAGCGGGTATCGCAAGTTTACATGTTTTTGTAAGTGTTTGATTACCTAATTTCTAGTAGAAACCTTGGGGGCAGCACGTAGGCAGTTTTTGCCAAAGCTGGCCAAAACTGTATGTGATCTAGGGTGAAAACAATCCTACATATAGGAGAGGTGACCTACGATGGCTATAGAGAAGTCCGTACACGATAACTTGGAAAGTTATCAACCCACGAAATCTCTTAAGAAGTCGACACACGGTAGCTAAAATAATATCACCATACAACGGTTTAGGAAAGGTAAATCGCGATGGCTATGGGATAGCCAATACATAAGGACTAGGCTTAATTTTGAAAGTTTAGTGATAGTTAGCATGCAATAAAAATTTAAATTACGATAGCTTGGGAAGCTATATTTTTGTATGTATAGTAAGAATGCTTAGGCATTTTGAAAGACGGTAGTTGAGACGTAGTTTTGATTCATGACACAAAGTTATCACTATGACATACAGATTTGACGACTGCTACGAAAAAAAGAGAATATATACTACAAGGAGACATGACTTCAAAACCGGTGCATCAGTTATATCATTTTAGTTCTGAGTCTTAGGTTAATTTTAATAAGATCTCTCCTCGATTACATATATATTAGCTTATATATTTAATCATCTTATTCTCAAATATTTTATAAAAATTAACATATAAAATACAAAAAAGTGTTTTAAAGTTGTATATATTACTGTACCTGTGTAAACTACGCAAATTGCACAGATTTTACCAGGTCAGTCGACTGACCCAGAGGTTCGGTTGACTGACCCTGGAAATTCCGTGCAACATGCACAGATGCACAGATATACAAATATATATTTAAAAATTCATTTGAATATTCAGTTGACTGACCCAGAAGCTCAGTTGACTGAATTTCTACAACAGCTACTTTTGAAAAGACACGACTATTTGTGAAGAGTTACAAACCTCTACGAAAAGATTTGGACACAACATTTCAATCGACACTCTTCATCAATAGTCGTTGCTTTCTAACCTCTATAAATGCATACTCTAACTTGATTCCAAATTACTGAATTATCATAGAATTTTTTAATCTTTCTAACCTAATTCTCTTGAATCTATTTGCTATAATACTTTCAGTTATTCTGCATTAACGCATTGTTATTCCTTTCTATTCTTCATAAACTTCAAATACACACACACACACACACACACACACACACACTCGAGGAGAAGATTATAGGAAGGGTGTACTACAAGTGACAAATCCGTGTTATTAGAACACAGAAAGTCAAAACAATCTTTTGTTTTTGTTGAAGTCCTGTTCTGCTGCTTAGGCATGTGAAGTCCTCTTCGGCTGCTGAGGCGAAATCATGTTCTGCTGTTCGGGTCCCTGTTCGGCTGCTCAGGTAAACCTGTTCCTCCGGGTTAAGTGAGGGTTGTTGTTTTTAGTGAAATTCCAGAAGAAGTCTGGGACTGGACGAAGGACGGTGCTCCGAACTGGTATAAAAATCTCTGTTGTGATTTTATTATAACCGCTTTTATATTCTGCACTATTTACTGTATTACTATCATCACTATACTTTGTATTATCATATTTCCATTTTTCATGATCCATAACACACTTTCATTTGGTATCAAAGCAAGGTCGTCATATAATCATTACACAGTTATATGATAATCTAATAATATAGACACTAACAGTAGTACTAGCACTAGCATTAACACTATCTTCATTGAAGGACAATCCGCTGCACGTCCACCACTATTTAATGGCATGAATTATAACTATTGGGTCACATGAATGAGAATATATATGCAGGAAAATGGTTTTGATTCATGGAGTATAACCCAGACAAAATATATTATTCCTACTGAAGAGTATTCTACTTGGTCAAATACATAGAAACTAGATGCCACAGCTAATGCAAAAGCCATGAATATGTTATTTTGTGCCTTAGATAAAAAGGAGTTTAACCGTGTTAGCATGTGCAATACTACATATGAAATATGGCATACACTCAAAGTTACACACGAAGGAGCCAACAAGGTCAAACAAAGCAAAATATCCATGCTCAAAAGCCAGTTTCAAAACTTTAGAATGAAAGAAAAAGAATCTATAAATGATATGTACTCAAGATTTCGAGATATCTATCATTCATTAGTGGGACTAGGAGAAAACTATTCAGACTCTGTATTGTATCCAAAATCTTAACTCTTTAACGGAAGAATGGGAAAGAAAAGTTCTCGCTATTGAAGAAGCGAACAATATTTCCAAAATAACTCCAGAGAGTTAATAGAAAAATCTAATGTCCTATGATGTGAAGTTGCAGGCTAAACGAGTTCAAGCCCAAGATAAAAGGAATATAGCATTCCATGCAGCACAAGAAGAATCAGATTCAGAAAAAGACGACCTAGCCTTTATTGCCAAAAACTTCAAGAAATTCTTGAAATATAGAAAAGGAAACAGAAATCATGACAAGAGAAGCTCAAACAGCAATAAATCACTGTCTTCATCAGTTATGGAGTGCTTTAACTGTCACAAAAAGAGGCATATATAGAACGATTGTCCAGATCAAAAGAAAGAATATCGAAATAAAAGGAAGGACAAATTCAGAAGAAAAGCCTTTTCAGTTACATGGGATGATTCAGATTCCTCCTCCTCTTCTGAAAGTGAGAGTGACAGCGATAATGAACAAGCCAACGTATGTTTTATAGCCAAAGATAATGAGGTTAGTGATTTAACTTTTGATGATATGATAAAGATAAATTCTGAATTATTAGATACTTTAAAAAGTCACAAAAGAAAATATAAAGAGGCTGTAGAAAATAAGAATAAGGCAGAATTCGAAAGAGATATGCTTAAAGACAAGAAGAAAATATTGGAAGAACTTGAGAAAACTCAAGAATCTCTTTCAAATGTTAATTCTCAACTTATATTATTGAGTCAAGAAATTGAAACTCAAAAAGAGAAGAATGATGCTCTTGTTTTTGAAAATCAAGTTTTAAAAACTAATATTAAAATTGTAGAACTAGAAAATTCAAGTCTAAAGACCAAAATAGAAGGAATCACTAAAAACGTTTCAAATTTCAATAAAGGAAGAGAAAATTTATCTTGAATCATTGAGAATTCACAACCTGTTAACAATAAAAATGGTTTAGGCTATAAGAAGAAAGTCAAGAATTCATAATCTAGTAATTCAGAAGTTAAGTCTAATAAAACATCAACATCTTCAAGACTAGTTTCTAAATATATAAATATATGGGTACCTAAAACTAATAACAAGTTAATAAGGAAAAAGTATACTAGTTCATAATAATAAAAATTATATTTATAAAAGGGATACTAAACCCATTTGGGTTTGGTTTCCTAAGACCTAACTCTTAGGACCCTATTAAAAAGATGGGTACCAACGTTATCTCATATTTTTTGCAGGTCCCACTCAAGAAAAGAGGAAAATGGATACTCGACAGAGGTTGCTCAAAATACATGACAGGAGACAAAGATATGCTGATAAATATTACATACTCAGATGGAGGTTCTGTCACTTTTGGAGATAATTCCAAGGGCTATATTATAACGTCCTGCCTTTTCGCACGCTTTAAATCGACACACGTGCCAATTCAAACCATACGGAAGGGGGGATTGTTATGGGGTAAATAAGAAAAAAACGAGAAAGAATAAAACAAAACAGAATCTCACAGCGGAAGGATAAAATATAATAATAAATATACAGTTCATAAACTGTTTACAAACATTTGATTCTTCTTTATACAATAAATATCAAAGTTCACATACCAATAATATTAATGCAGCGGAATACAGTGTAGTGGAACCATATAATATATAATAATAATAGAAATGAAATCTTCGTCTTCTTCCTCCAGAAAAATCCTCAAATCCCGGAACGCTCGGACTGACCCGAGCGAATTTGAAAAGACAAAAACACTCGAGTCAGAACTAAAAGATCTTATGTGAGTTAAATTAACAGAAATAAATATGAGTGCAGTAACTCAAGAGATGCTCGGGATTTACATCTCCTAAGGATCCGTTAAACTATTTACTATGTAGTATATTGCGCTATTATAATAGTGTCTAATTGTAAAATAAACTTACTTTTTTCTTAGCATTAAGGGGTTACCCATATAGCCCTTAACACGTAATAGTCCCAGTAGTCCATCCAATATCATAGTCCCTCCTGATCGGGAAGCCACCAGAGGATATCACACGGGCTACGGGAGAAAACCAAACTCGTACAAGGCGCGATAGGGTAGGTGACACGGCACAACTAGGCAATGCCAGGGTAGATATACCAATTGCTATCCGGGCTGATGGAAATGCGTAGCCGCTGCTACCGCCCACCTCGAAACAAACTCCCCCAAAAATCAAAGTAAAAGTGGCCACTGAATCAATCCAAAGTCAAAGTATAATATCGAAGAGGAGTGTCCGATCAGAGGAATGACCTCATTGGCCCGAGAATCGCTCCTGTTTTAGCCACCTTATGCCAACTCACGGGAGTCGGGTCCACGTATTTACCTTGCAGGAAACGCCTCCACCAACCTACTTCATTCTGGAATCTCCACCGCGTACACGGTTGTTAAAGTGGTTTTCGGAGTTGGCAGAGAGTATGACAACTTCCGATCCCGGTCTCTTCAACAACCAAACGTTATTATAACACCGCGGTTCTTTAAAATAATTTATACTTTTTAAACCAGAATATAACATCCATTTCAAAACCATATAAATATGATATCATTTCCTTTTAAAACCAAAAACAATATGATATCATCTTTATTTTCCAATATATTCTTTCCAAAAATCATAGTGGTTTCAAAGTAAAATATTTAGAAATCAAAACTCTTGAATATAATATTTTCAAATTATACTACCTTGAAAACCATAACTTTGAAACAAATTCCATCTCTCAAATGGTTAAATATTAAATTACTTTTATAAAACAAAATAGCTTCTTTACATTTCACAAATCAATTCCAAATATCGATTTAAACTTCCAAATACCATTTTAAATTTTTACGTTTCAAAGCATTAAATATTACACCATTTCAAAAACAAACTCATTTGACCATCCCATATATATTAAATTCAATTACTTCATTTTTTTAGACTTGAACTGTTTACTTAATGAATTCAATATACTTTAAGTAAAACTTATAACTTCACATAATTGGATAATCTTTCAATTTATTAAACTTGATATATTCATTTAAATCAACCAGATATTCATTCAAATCACTTTACACAAAAATCAAGTTACAAAAATCATATCCTTTAAAAATTCTAACTTTTCATTTAGTTTCAATTTAACTTAATATTCATCTTCCAACCTTACTCTTTTTTTTTAAGTCATTAAAACTCCAGAAATTTAATTTTATATAAATTCTTAATCGTATTTGATCTCGAAAATCAAACTTTATTTTATACTTCAAATCAAATTTATACAAAGCTTAAAAGCTGAAAATTTACTATATATATATATAAATAACCAAATCAATATCCCATAAACCATATATATATATATATATATATATATATATATCTTTACACGACCATAGTAAAACATTTCCAAAAATAATTTTATATATTTACCGCGGTGCCTGTATTAAATTTTCTACCCTATGGTCAAGTGATACGGATGTTTATCATTTCAATCCGTAATTTAAAATAAAAATGCGGTTGTATATCATTTCAAACCGCAATCCCGAATGAATGAAATGCACGATAACTTGCAGTTTATACGATATAAAATACAACATCCATTCATCCAGATATCAATCATCAACCATTTTATTACAATCATCATCCAATTTAAACAACATCAATATAGAGCATATAAATTATACAGGAAATAAATAACATGTATTAACTAACAGTTTATATAAATTTAACTACTGTTAAACTAGCAGTTTATGTGCAAAATAAATGTAAATTTAACTGGCAGTTAATGCGAAATAAAAATAAAAATAACTATGACAGGCAGTTGATATGCAAATAAATAAATTCTAATTGTCAAATTATATGCAAAAAATAAAATTAATTAACAGTTAAATCAAATAAATGCGATTTAACTGAGATGATGAATAAATCATACCAAACAGTCATAAATAAATTTCTACTCATATCTAAAATTAATTTAACAAACACAAGAAATTATATAAATTGTGAGTTGGTTAAAACACTCACCTTTTGAATTTAAATCGAATTTAAATTCGATTTAAACCCAAAAATTCGACAGTCTCCAAATCTGTCCAAACCAGCGTCAAAAGATCTGGAATTTAATTACGATCCCTGCCACATCCACTCTTCCCTCGCGTATGCTTCTTCTTGATTGCTAGCTTTGTTCCGTAATTTTCCTCCTTATTATATGAATGTATGTATTTTTAAAAGGTTGAAAGAAAAAAAAAGATTTGAAAAAGAAGAATTGAAAAAGAAAATGATTAAAATAAGAACTGAAAATGGAAAGATCTAGACTTGAAAAGAAAGAAGAAAGTTTGAAATAGAAGAAAATTTTGAAGAAGAAGAATATTTGAAGAGGAAGGAAAAATTAAAATGAGAGATAATAAGGAGATTTTGAAGAGAAAATAAAAAAAAGAAAAAAAAAGAAAAGGAAAAAAAAAAGATTAGAATGGAGGCTGTGGTTTCATTTGCGTCATATCTTATTTATAAGATTAGAATTAGGTTTAGGATCAAAGATATTTGAAAAGAGAGACCGCTATTAATTAGAAATAAATGAAATGACGTTTCAGAAAAATGAAGTTGGAAAATGAATGGAAAGAAATAAAGTAAATATGAACAAACTTGGTTTTGAAATATAGTAAATATGAACAACCTTTTTAAAAGTAGCAGGTATTAAAAAGAGGCAATTATTAATTAGAAAGGGAATGAATGGACTAACTCTATACTGTAAACAAACTTTTAGAATTCAAATTTCAAAACAATTGTTTACTTCCTAAACACACCAAAATTACTTCATTAACTCAAGTAATATTCGAATTTCTATGCATTTGGGTTTTTGTCAATGCATAATAATTTTTTTATACTTACCTTAAAAATGAAAACATTTGATTTGTTTTTCCCAAAATGATCTCTTATTACCATTGAAACACCCTTTTTGTTTACCACAGAACGCGCGTTTTTTTTAATATTAAATCTATTAATTGAAATCACTGTTTTCTTTCCTTTTAATTGAAATATATGAACTACATTAATTGCAATCACTTACAAGGTTAAATTTTAAAACAGATAACTAAAATGCATTAAAAAAATAGAAAAATTGTTTATATACAAGAGTAATAAATAGATTATTTTCCTATTCTTGTAATCAGTGTGTAAGCTAAACACAGTTCAAATAAACATATATTTCTTTCTATAAAATCAGTCTTTCTATCTTTTATTAAAATTAAATTAAACCTACATTCACAGATGAAACATTCATTTTATTGATGTAAATGTTTTTTTCTCGTTGAATCAAAACTTTCCTTATATTTCACAAAACATAAGCTGCTTTTAATTGCACCTATTACAATTAGTATTCTCTCTCCTATTAATTGAAAATTGTCAATTACATTAATTTCTGTTGATTAAGTTTCAAAATGGGCTAAATGAATGAAATGATAAGTAGAACAATTACTTCCTATTAACGTAATATTTAGATGTTAAATTTTCATTTATTTCAATTAAATCTATTATCATACATTACTTCAATATATTGACAGGCTTACTTTTGCACCCTTTCATTTACCCAACTGTCATTTTATAAATAAACTTAATAATAGATTCATACTCAATTACATAAATGCATACCCCTTTTATCTAAATTAAAATTTTCGTAACTTCAAACATTTGATCCATTTAATTCCAATTACTCCTTTCATTAAATTTTAGATTCAAATCAATTTGTAAAGCTTTTCCTCCATTCTTTATATACTCGAACCATCATTTAATGAAGAATTTATTGACGTTATTCCCCATATTACCTAAATTTATTTAAACGTACCATTTATTTCAATGATTTACAAATTAAATTGAATAACTGAATATAAATATAACTCATAATAATTGTTGTAAAAATCTCAATCCCACACTTATAAGTATCCTCATCAGTTATATCTATTAATTAAATAAATTCCATTTTTAAGTCCGTTTAAATTTATTACTAAGTACCCATTTACTTTCCCATCAATTTGAATTCCATTCAATTTATATAACAATCACTTTCCCATTCACACCTTAATATCAACCCACAATTATTGAAATTCATTATCTTATTTTGATTTTATACAATTACCATTAACTTTACATTCAGTTATTATTCAACGCATATTTATTCATCAATCAAATTCAATATTTACTTTTCTTTCCTTTTATTTGATAAATAACCTAGTATACATTTACATACATTCATTTCATCCCATTCATTTATGGGTATTGCATTAAAATTTAGTTTATTAGCTAATACCAACATTATTACCATTCATTACAATTAGATTCCAAATTTTTATTCGATACCCTGAATGACTAACATATATATTAATCAAATCGTTACATTTATTTTTCTCATATTCCATTAAATATATGCACACATACAAATTAAGATTCTAAATCCAATTAGTTATTCCTTTTACATCAACCATCACTTATGAATAATTATCGTTTCCTATTTATTTTTTTACATTCACTTATATTCACTTTATGAGTAAATTGGTATTCTCTTTAACCCATTAATTACTAACTTTAGTTATTGCAATTTATCATCCAACATATAAATTTAATCTATTGTCAAATTTTCCATTTCAATTAATTAACACCTTACAATAGCTAATAAAAAGGGATTGTACTAAATAAAAATTTATTTTCATTGATGAATTCAATACTTGCCTTTATTTACTTATTTCTAACCTTATATCCAATTGCAACAATTTCCACTATTACAATTAATTGCAATATATAATTCAATTTGTAAATTTTAATTTCTCTTGATACATCTAATTACAACAATCTCTTTCCTAAAAATAAATAAGATTTCTGTTTCTTCCTAAATTTAAATTAGAAATCCTATTAAATAAACAAATTAAATTATCAAATTTACGAGCCGTTACATATATCATCGGCAAAGGCGATGTGAGCAATTACGGTACATCTGATTTACCTATTATTACAAATGTTTTATTAGTTAAGAATCTAAAACATAATCTATTAGTTATAAGTCAATTATGCGATAAAGGTTTTAAAATATCCTTCTCTAAAAACAAATGTAGTATCTTTGATCAAAATCAAAATCTTATTTTCGAGGAAAATAGAGACAAAAACATCTACTTTTTGAATACGAAAATTAATCATAACTTAGACAAGTGTTTAATAGCCAAAGAAAATGATCCCTGGATATGGAACAAACGGTTCTGTCATTTCAATGTCAAAAATATAAATACAATTTCTAAAAATAATCTCGTAAAATGATTACCAAAGATGAATTTTAAAGTTAATAATTTATGTGACTCGTGTCAATTAGGTAAATTAACTAAATCCTCATTTAAATCTAAGAAATTTATTTCGACATTACAACCACTTGAGTTACTTCATATGGATTTATTTGGACCTACTCAAATTCAATCCATAAATCACAATAAATACGTATTTGTAATAGTTGATAATTTTTCTAAATATATATGGACTATCTTTATGAAAAATAAAAGCGATACTTTTGAAAATTTCAAAACATTTGTTAAACAAATTCAAAATTTAAAAGGTACTAGAATTAAAAATATTAGAAGTGATCACGGAGGTGAATTTGAAAATATACAGTTTGATAACTATTGTAAAAAGAAAAGAAAATTTCATAATTTTTCGTTTCCTAGAACTCCACAACAAAATGGAGTTGTAGAACGAAAGAATCGAACTCTACAAGAATGTGCAAGGACTTCACTAAGTGAAAGTATGTTACCAAAACATTTTTTAGCAGAAGCTGTTTGTGACGAAGCGGATTTTGCCCGTTCGAAAATCGACATCCATACTTTACATCGTATTCGAATGCCGTAGATTCGAACGTTCAAATCCGATTCGCCGGAGCTTATAACAACATTAAGTAAATAACACAGCAGAATAACAGAATAATGCATTGATATACAACACAGATACAATATCTGATACAATAGAGTGATACAATGAATATCAATATACATCAGAGATACAAGAAAATAGCAGCGGAAAAGAAATATAGATAATGCCAGCAGCGGAACAAATAACTCTAAGACAGTCTTCAACGAAGAACTCCAGATCTGTAACTCCATCTCCAAGAACCAATCCAGCAATAGCTCGAACTCCCAATAACGATGCACAAAGATAAGCAAGTGTAGTCTGATCCAAAGACCGAACTATCTCCAAATAATCTACTGAACCTAACTATCTGAAAAACCCAACTCTAGACTGCTCGTGTGGAAAATAGTGAGCACCCAGAGTTTAGGAAAGGAACAATAAACTCCGGGTCAGTCATGGGACTGGTGTGAGTAACAAAAACAGTTTACCTTTTAAAATAAAACAACAAGAGAATTTTTAAGTAAATTCGCAATGCCTTTAGAAAATGAAACTACCATAAGACCTCTCGCCACACACACAATGCAAACGCAGAATTGAAGGAGATTTCTTCTTATGATAGTCAAACATGCTTAATACGCAGAAAATTTCTTGGATATTATTATCATAAGTGCACGGTGTAGAAAACATTTCGAAAGTAGAATATAAATCTTAGCCAACATACGACCATTATCGTATGTCTACTATAGCTACCATGTTCAATAGCAGGTTACCACCACATTCCATGGCAGGTAATACAACTAAAACCGTATAAGGCGCGTATTGTTTCTTTGGATTTTTCCAACAAATGGTCAGGCTAAGGAACTTCCTATTGCCACATGGGAACGCCTCTGGCGGGACGCCACGAGAACCAACCCGTTCTCTGCCAAACAAGGCCGGGAACCCCTTTTCCCAAGGGATATTATAAACCCTCAGATATGCCACCCTGGTCCTTTGGGACCTTTAAACGAGGCGCCTCTAAACCAACATCACACATAAATAATATAGTGTGTCCACATGAGTAAGTATCTGGGCTCCATATGATGATACTACCCTTTTCCAGAAGGAATGGTCATACCCTAGGGGAGCTACCCCTGAAACCTTGCCGCACAATTCCTGTTTCCACCATTACCGATTTGTGAGGCTCGACGAAGTCTCGTCCACAAAGCTACGCTTTGGTACAAAGCCATGCTTTGGGTCAAAAAATGATCAAAGTAATGATCACAAAGATAAATGATCAAACAAATGATCCTATCACAAATGATCAAACAATGACCATTACACAGCAACACTTAGCATGTCACATTACCAAATTGGGAATATATCGCTGATAACCATCAATTACATAACCTCTGAGCTCGTATGTCTCAGAGAAGGGTGTTAAGCTAAAGAATAAATTCTCCGCCACCACAGAAATGTATTTGAAAGAAATCTGCTTTATATCTCAAAATGTAATGTCAGACATACAATCCATACAAGTCTGTTCCGGGTTCGAACAGAACCGAAGGCACTTCCAAAGAAGCCCTTGCAATCCGGGTATTCACAATCCCGATCTGACTTCCCATCACTTAGGAAATCTCTATACCGGAGCAACTCAATGCAGAGACAATCGATAGGTCATCCTATCGTTCTTGCAAATACCCGGTCTTCACCACCGGTCTTCAAATGCTATCCATAACGACGTATCACATATTCAGAATGGGTTATACGACACAAAGGTCCTCTCCCGGCTAAACCGAATAGTGAGCGCAACATTTAAAACATATGGATATGGGATTTCAATTAAGTCACAACTTAATGATTCAAAACTTTTCTTTCAAATGGTTTAACCCAATTACCATTTTCAAATCTTTTAAACAAAAGATTTATTTCACAAAGTTCATTCAGTTTCACAAAGATCCATTTACGGATTTCAAAACAATTTCCGTTTCAATTGAATTAACTCATTTAAAATCTTTAAATTAAAGATTTAACTTATAGCTTTCAAACCGTTTCCATGACTTGGAAAATCATTTTCATTTTTAACTTGAAATCCTTTTTAACACAAATTGGACGTTCACTACTTATATGAAAGCTTTTATTATTTGAAACAAATTGTTTTCATTTCAGAAAGATCCAATTTTATTTGCACGAGTTAAGGCCTTTGAATTTAAATTCAAATTTCCAAATCAGCACCTTTAAATAGTTTAACCCCTATAAACTGGTATAACATCTTTAGTCCCTAATTTCCAAATCACGGAATTCAATTTCGAATATTGAATTTAAATTTAAATCAAAATGTTTAAATTACAAAATTCAATCAAGTTATTCAAAATAAATTTCATCTTTGAAATTTCATTTCAGAAGCTTTTCACTTAAAACCCAATCCATTTCAAAATATTTGAATTCAAATATTCAATTAAAAAATCATTTTAAAATATGTGACTTAATCGATTTCCTCGTGAAATCCATATTTGTGTGTGTAAGTGTGGTCCAGGGGTTTAACACAATAGTGTAACATCATTCAATCATCACAGATTAAAACACAGAAATATAGTTGATAAGCGATATAAAGTATAATGCTTATCTTCCATTCACAATTCTCAGATAATATGCAGATAATATGCAGATGTATCATCAATAAATGCATAAATTATACATAGCACAATTCACAGAATAAAATATCACAGATCAGATAGGACAATCAATTCAAGGCTATTCATACAATACAATCATTCATAAGTAAGGTCAAGCATTAAATAATTATTTATAAGCAGGATTGTTTAATCCCAATTAATTCAATTTATTTCCATTTAAATTGGATTACCTATGAATTATTTATCCAATTCTGATTTATAAATTTCAAATCATTTGATACAAATAAATTCATCAAACACTTTAATTAATTAAATTATTCTTAATCACTTTCATTTATTAATTAGTCCTTAATAAATTTATTGTTTAATCACTTGATTAATCACCTTAAATTATTAATTAATATTCAATTAACAATCCTTAATTTACAAATTAATTATTCCTTAATTAATTATTATTTTTTAAACCTTTGTTAAGTAGTTTAAACCTTTAATTACTTATTTAATCAATCCAAACCATCAATTAATTAAATAAATAAATTATCCATTTTTAATTAACTTAATAATTAATGAATTATGAATCCTCATTATATCTTCATTAACTTAAGATAAATCTCATTCTTATTAGTGATTTTATTATCACTCACAAATATGTTAAAACATTTATATTCAATCCACTTTTAAATTCACATATTTAAAATATACCTTACCTTTTAATTTTTTTTTTAAACATTTAAATTTATAAACCTTCATTAAATTTCAAAATCTAGAATTCAAATATTTATTTGAAAACAAATTGCTTTAAAAAGTTATTTGATTTTAACTTGTTTAAACCATTCGGATTTAAAACTGATTTGAATCACAGATTTGAATTCAAAACATACATGAATCCATACCTAAACATTTGATTTAAACTGGGCTTTGAACTTTGATTCAAAACTTTGATTTAACTTGCTTTTTTTTCAACAGCTTAAGATTCAAAAGTTTGTTAAAAACTAGCTTAACTTTGAATTTAAACCCAATTTAAGTTTTAGTTTCGGATTTTAAATTAAATCTGAAAATCCACTTCTAATTATTCACAACTTTGATAAAAACAAATTTCCTTTTTTTTTAAAGCTTGAAGATTCAAAGTACCATTTGAATCTAACTTAAACTTGATTTAACTTTATTTAGATCAAGCTTACAAATTTAAATTCATTTAGCTTTGGTCTAATCTCAATTTGCAGACAGTTTTGAACAAAACTGTACACAGTTAAACCATCCTGAGGCAACTCAGTTTTGCTTCGAGTCACTCCCCTACGCGCTTCGAGCAAAACACAGGAATAACTCGAGAAAAATGCATGCTTACCTCCTTCAACTTCAACCCAACACCATCAGAACAAAATGTGCATGGTGCACGTGCACCGTGGTTTCGGCCAACTCCGGTCGACCTCACCGGCCTCCTCACATCGGCGATCACCCCTCCTTAACGACCCCGACCATCAAAACTCACACAACAACTCGAATTTGAATTCGAGCACCCGATCCCCAAACCTGGAACCAGAAATGAGCATCAGGTCAAAACCTGGAACTGCCGCCGTCCTCGCCACCGCGACAACCAGCGAACCTCAAA
Source organism: Allium cepa (assembly GCA_030765085.1). NCBI lineage: Eukaryota > Viridiplantae > Streptophyta > Magnoliopsida > Asparagales > Amaryllidaceae > Allium > Allium cepa. The sequence continues at coordinate 71,814,745 of CM060946.1, read as the reverse complement.
CTTCGGCCATCTATCCGTCGCTACTCCACTTACCATTTCCAAGAACCACAGGACACTCGATCGAGCAATGGTGTCGAACGAAACAAAAATTTGCGACCCCCTCGAAACTAGGTCACCGGAGTTCAAACGCCACCTGCCGCCACCACAAGGCTTTGTTCAACCTCCGGGTATTTTTCCCAGACCCACGCTAGGCTCCTCCAACTCTTGACAAAATTCCGACCCCTCCAGTCGACTAGATCACCCATGGCAACTTGAAATGTCAAATACAAATAAACACAAACTACTCTCAATCCTTATCACTAAAAATCAGGTTTTAAACTTTAAATATCACGTTCTAGCATCTAGATTTCATTCGCGTACCTGAATTTTAAAATTAAGAGATTCAAAAATTTACTCATCTTAAATTTGTTCCAAAAATTTGGGTTTCCAGAGAATATTTGCAAATTGTTTTAACTTAAACAAATTTCTAAACTTTAATAGATGCTATAACAAACAGTTTTTTTCTTGTTTTAATCCTAAGTGTTAATAGTTTGTTAGATCAAGAGATAAGGATTTGATTGCACATCTGAGCCTGGGAAAATAAGAATAGAGGTGCCTCAAATTTGTACAGGCATACATATTTTATACATTCATATATATATATATATATATATATATATATATATATATATATATATATATATACACCCAGGAATAAATTCAACATGCAAATTTTCCAGATATAAACTTGAAACTAATGTAGGTACTTAAGGTTTTAAAAAAAAAATTACTCACAAATGGGTTTTGAAACAGAGGCCTGGAAACTGCTTTGCATTTGAATACTTCAAATATTTGGTTGCAGACTTGATTCTGCATGCTTGAAATTTGCTTTTGTTGTTGAAGTTAAAGTTTTTTTTTTAAGTTTTCAAATGAAGTTTGCTTCAGATGCTATTCAGTTTTGATGGAACGAAACTGAGATAAGGAGAAGTTGATATATAGGAAAAATGCACAGGGATTATAATGTTTGTTTGTACAATAGGGTGACAATTCTTTTGTTTGTATAAATATAAATCAGAGATATTTTTCTCTTTGCTTGACTAAGCTAAATTTCAGCTGATAGATACGTATTACTTCGGCTGATGGATGATATTTTGGTGGCTAAGATATGATTTGTTTTGTTGTTGTCTTGTTTTACAAGCTTATATTTTTTTCTTCTTTTTATTTGTTTGTGCTGAGGTGATTTTGTATTACTTTTCTTTGTCTTCCTATACAAGCCTGCATGCTTACTTTTATACATATTTGTTTTATATTCCATAGTTATCTTATATTTTACTTTGCTTTGTTCTTGATTATGCAGATTGTCTTGTTTGTGTAACTTACAGCAACATACTTATGTATTTGTTGTTTCCAGATTCGAATGTATTTTGTTTTATTTTGCTTTGTCTTATTGCTTTATAATATAAATGAATTTCTATTTCAATATGTTGTTATAATTTTTAACTATGCGTATTTATTTATTTTATAACATTTATTTTTTGATAGCTTAACAATCCTAGAATTATTTACCATATTCATTTCATATTTTATATAATTATAATTTATTTGAAATGTTTTGTTTTAACCTTATATCAAAATCCAAATACAAAATTATTTTCTAAGATATTTGCTTTTAAATCCTAAGTTAAATTTCAATTGTCAATCCATGTTATATACATGTTTATTTTCAAATATCCAATTTAATTCTTGATTAATTTAAAATTTATACTAATTACCAACTTCTTCACAAGTTTTATTCAGAAATGAAATTAATTATTAATTCATACTCGATTTAAATTCGGGATCGTTACAGACTTCCCCCCTTAAAGAAATTTCGTCCCCGAAATTTACAGGCACGAAAATAACACAGAGATAGATAAAAGATAGAGAAATATCTTTCCAGATCAACTAGGCATAAATTCTGCATTTGGCTTATCAAATCAGAATATCAACAATAGATACAAAAACGAATCTATTTAACACTTCACAAGATATTCGGGTTATCCAGATCTACGAAATGTGGAGAGACATCGATTAGTTAGAAGGGATAACTAACCATTCGTAGAATATATCCGGACTCAATTTGTATTCACATGTCTATCTACTTTTGGGTATAATTTCAAATTTTTTAGTTTAGAAGCCAAAGTTATCTATCAACCATAGCAACCAACGCAAACAAAACAACCAATACATCCAAACAAACAATTTTGGCCTATTAGGAGTTTATGTCCCATACTAATATATCAAATCTTCTTCCTGGATCTACCTGGAACCATCGAAGAATTTACAAGAGATGCTGAACAAAAGAGATAGATTCAATCTTCTACAATTTTTTTCCAAACACAAGATATGGATCCCAAATTCAAGTCGGAATACCTTAAAATATATACCAATTTGTCCCTCTTTGGACTTCGATTTTTTACAAGAAACTACAATAGAATTTCAAATTCGGTTTTAAACGATATTGTTTTATCGATTCAATTCAAATTATCCTTCATATGCTATTAATCGAGTTAACTCAATCTAAAATTTCCAAATTATTTAAATTTTCAATTTCAAATTTCCAATTTATTCATATTTATTAAAGTTTAAGTCGAAAACTGATAAGAAATCGATGAAGATACGAAATAAGGATTTCCTATAATGATTCGTAGGGCCACCATCACACTGAAACTTCTTTCTGGAGCTGTCACGAAGCAATCGAAAGAATTTGGGAACGAATCAAAGAAAATTGATAGAGAAAGATTGTTTCCACTGTTGTTACAGGGTACTGACCATTTATAAGTCGTATTTCCCTGTCCCCTATCTCGTTCTCTTCTTGCACTCATACTTACTATCGGTGGATAGCAAGAGAATTTACTAAGACATTCGAACGGATATCTTAGGGATTACTCATTCTAGGGATACTTCACCCTATCTCTAATGAGCTACTTAATGTGTTATACTCCTAAGCTAAAGTTTCACCTTAGCTCTGATACCAAATGTGACGAAGCGGATTTTGCCCGTTCGAAAATCAACATCCATACTTTACATCGTATTCGAATGCCGTAGATTCGAACGTTCAAATCCGATTCGCCGGAGCTTATAACAACATTAAGTAAATAAGACAGCGGAATAAAAGAATAATGCATTGATATACAACACAGATACAATATCTGATACAATAGAGTGATGCAATGAATATCAATATACATCAGAGATACAAGAAAATAGCAGCGGAAAAGAAATATAGATAATGCCAACAGCGGAACAAATAACTCTAAGACAGTCTTCAACGAAGAACTCCAGATCTGTAACTCCATCTCCAAGAACCAATCCAATAATAGCTCGAACTCCCAATAACGATGCACAAAGATAAGCAAGTGTAGTCTGATCCAAAGACCGAACTATCTCCAAATAATCTATTGAACCTAACTATCTGAAAAACCCAACTCTAGACTGCTCGTGTGGAAAATAGTGAGCACCCAGAGTTTAGGAAAGGAACAATAAACTCCGGGTCAGTCATGGGACTGGTGTGAGTAACAAAAAGAGTTTACCTTTTAAAAAAACATAACAAGAGAATTTTTAAGTAAATTCGCAATGCTTTTAGAAAATGAAACTACCATAAGACCTCCCGCCACACACACAATGCAAACGCAGAATTGGAGGATATTTCTTCTTATGATAGTCAAACATGCTTAATACGCAGAAAATTTCTTGGATATTATTATCATAAGTGCACGGTGTAGAAAACATTTCGAAAGTAGAATATAAATCTTAGCCAACATACGACCATTATCGTATGTCTACTATAACTACCATGTTCAATAGCAGGTTACCACCACATTCCATGGCAGGTAATACAACTAAAACCGTATAAGGCGCGTATTGTTTCTTTGGATTTTTCCAACAAATGGTCAGGCTAAGGAACTTCCTATTGCCACATGGGAACGCCTCTGGCGGGACGCCCCGAGAACCAACCCGTTCTCTGCCAAACAAGGCCGGGAACCCCTTTTCCCAAGGGATATTATAAACCCTCAGATATGCCACCCCTGGTCCTTTGGGACCTTTAAACGAGGCGCCTCTAAACCAACATCACACATAAATAATATAGTGTGTCCACATGAGTAAGTATCTGGGCTCCATACCATGATACTACCCTTTTCCAGAAGGAATGGTCATACCCTAGGGGAGCTATCCCTGAAACCTTGCCGCACAATTTCTGTTTCGACCATTACCGATTTGTGAGGCTCGACAAAGTCTCGTCCACAAAGCTACGCTTTGGTACAAAGCCATGCTTTGGGTCAACAAATGATCAAAGTAATGATCACAAAGATAAATGATCAAACAAATGATCCTATCACAAATGATCAAACAATGACCATTACACAGCAACACTTAGCATGTCACACTAACAAATTGGGAATATATCGCTGATAACCATCAATTACATAACCTCTGAGCTCGTATGTCTTAGAGAAGGGTGTTAAGCTAAAGAATAAATTCTCCGCCACCACAGAAATGTATTTGAAAGAAATCTGCTTTATATCTCAAAATGTAATGTCAGACATACAATCCATACAAGTCTGTTCCGGGTTCGAACAGAACCGAAGGCACTTCCAAAGAAGCCCTTGCAATCCGGGTATTCACAATCCCGATCTGACTTCCCATCACTTAGGAAATCTCTATACCGGAGCAACTCAGTGCAGAGACAATCGATAGGTCATCCTATCGTTCTTGCAAATACCCGGTCTTCACCACCGGTCTTCAAATGCTATCCATAACGACATATCACATATTCGGAATGGGTTATACGACACAAAGGTCCTCTCCCGGCTAAACCGAATAGTGAGCGCAACATTTAAAACATATGGATATGGGATTTCAATTAAGTCACAACTTAATGATTCAAAACTTTTCTTTCAAATGGTTTAACCCAATTACCATTTTCAAATCTTTTAAACAAAAGATTTATTTCACAAAGTTCATTCAGTTTCACAAAGATCCATTTACGGATTTCAAAACAATTTCCGTTTCAATTGAATTAACTCGTTTAAAATCTTTAAATTAAAGATTTAACTTATAGCTTTCAAACCGTTTCCATGACTTGGAAAATCATTTTCATTTTTAACTTGAAATCCATTTTAACACAAATTGGACGTTCACTACTTATATGAAAGCTTTATTATTTGAAACAAATAGTTTTCATTTCAGAAAGATCCAATTTTATTTGCACGAGTTAAGGCCTTTGAATTTAAATTCAAATTTCCAAATCAGTACCTTTAAATAGTTTAACCCCTATAAACTGGTATAACATCTTTAGTCCCTAATTTCCAAATCATGGAATTCAATTTCGAATATTGAATTTAAATTTAAATCAAAATGTTTAAATTACAAAATTCAATCAAGTTATTCAAAATAAATTTCATCTTTGAAATTTCATTTCAAAAGCTTTTCACTTAAAACCCAATCCATTTCAAAATATTTGAATTCAAATATTCAATTAAAAAATCATTTTAAAATCTGTGACTTAATCGATTTCCTCGTGAAATCCATATTTGTGTGTGTAAGTGTGGTCCAGGGGTTTAACACAATAGTGTAACATCATTCAATCATCACAGATTAAAACACAGAAATATAGTTGATAAGCGATATAAAGTATAACGCTTATCTTCCATTCACAATTCTCAGATAATATGCAGATAATATGCAGATGTATCATCAATAAATGCATAAATTATACATAGCACAATTCACAGAATAAAATATCACAGATCAAATAGGACAATCAATTCAAGGCTATTCATACAATACAATCATTCATAAGTAAGGTCAAGCATTCAATAATTATTTATAAGCAGGATTGTTTAATCCTAATTAATTCAATTTATTTCCAATTAAATTAAATTACCTATGAATTATTTATCCAATTCTGATTTATAAATTTCAAATCATTTGATACAAATAAATTCATCAAACACTTTAATTAATTAAATTATTCTTAATCACTTTCATTTATTAATTAGTCCTTAATAAATTTATTGTTTAATCACTTTATTAATCACCTTAAATTATTAATTAATATTCAATTAACAATCCTTAATTTACAAATTAATTATTCCTTAATTAATTAATTTTTTTAAACCTTTGTTAAGTAGTTTAAACCTTTAATTACTTATTTAATCAATCCAAACCATCAATTAATTAAATAAATAAATTATCCATTTTTAATTAACTTAATAATTAATGAATTATGAATCCTCATTATATCTTCATTAACTTAAGATAAATCTCATTCTTATTAGTGATTTTATTATCACTCACAAATATGTTAAAACATTTATATTCAATCCACTTTTAAACTCACATATTTAAAATATACCTTACCTTTTAATTTTTTTTTAAACATTTAAATTTATAAACCTTCATTAAATTTCAAAATCTAGAATTCAAATATTTATTTGAAAACAAATTGCTTTAAAAAGTTATTTGATTTGAACTTGTTTAAACCATTCGGATTTAAAACTGATTTGAATCACAGATTTGAATTCAAAAAATACATGAATCCATACCTAAACATTTGATTTAAACTGGGCTTTGAACTTTGATTCAAAACTTTGATTTAACTTGCTTTTTTTTCAACATCTTAAGATTCAAAAGTTGGTTAAAAACTAGCTTAACTTTGAATTTAAACCCAATTTAAGTTTTAGTTTCGGATTTTAAATTAAATCTGAAAATCCACTTCTAATTATTCACAACTTTGATAAAAACAAATTTCCTTTTTTTTTCTTTAAAGCTTGAAGATTCAAAGTACCATTTGAATCTAACTTAAACTTGATTTAACTTTATTTAGATCAAGCTTACAAATTTAAATTCATTTAGCTTTGGTCTAATCTCAATTTGCAGACAGTTTTGAATAAAACTGTACGCAGTTAAACCATCCTGAGGCAACTCAGTTTTACTTCGAGTCACTCCCCTACGCGCTTCGAGCAAAACACAGGAATAACTCGAGAAAAATGCATGCTTACCTCCTTCAACTTCAACCCAACACCATCAGAACAAAATGTGCACGGTGCACGTGCACCGTGGTTTCGACCAACTCCGGTCGACCTCACCGGCCTCCTCACATCGGCGATCACCCCTCCTTAACGACCCCGACCATTAAAACTCACACAACAATTCGAATTTGAATTCGAGCACCCGAGCCACAAACCTGGAACCAGAAATGAGCATCAGGTCGAAACCTGGAACTGCCGCCGTCCTCGCCACCGCGACAACCAACGAACCTCAAACTTCGGCCATCTATCCGTCGCTACTCCACTTACCATTTCCAAGAACCACAGGACACTCGATCGAGCAATGGTGTCGAATGAAACAAAAATTTGCGACCCCCTCGAAACTAGGTCACCGGAGTTCAAACGCCACCTGCCGCCACCACAAGGCTTTGTTCAACCTCCGGGTATTTTTCCCAGACCCACCCTAGGCTCCTCCAACTCTTGACAAAATTCCGACCCCTCCAGTCGACTAGATCACCCATGGCAACTTGAAATGTCAAATACAAATAAACACAAACTACTCTCAATCCTTATCACTAAAAATCAGGTTTTAAACTTTAAATATCACGTTCTAGCATCTAGATTTCATTCGCGTACCTGAATTTTAAAATTAAGAGATTCAAAAATTTACTCATCTTAAATTTGTTCCAAAAATTTGGGTTTCCAGAGAATATTTGCAAATTGTTTTAACTTAAACAAATTTCTAAACTTTAATAGATGCTATAACAAATAGTTTTTTTCTTGTTTTAATCCTAAGTGTTAATAGTTTGTTAGATCAAGAGATAAGGATTTGATTGCACATCTGAGCCTGGGAAAATAAGAATAGAGGTGCCTCAAATTTGTACAGGCATACATATTTTATACATTCATATATATATATATATATATATATATATATATATACACCCAGGAATAAATTCAACATGCAAATTTTCCAGATATAAACTTGAAACTAATGTAGGTACTTAAGGTTTTAAAAGAAAAATTACTCACAAATGGGTTTTGAAACAGAGGCCTGGAAACTGCTTTGCATTTGAATACTTCAAATATTTGGTTGCAGACTTGATTCTGCATGCTTGAAATTTGCTTTTATTGTTGAAGTTAAAGTTTTTTTTTTAAAGTTTTCAAATGAAGTTTGCTTCAGATGCTATTCAGTTTTGATGGAACGAAACTGAGATAAGGAGAAGTTGATATATAGGAAAAATGCACAGGGGTTATAATGTTTGTTTGTACAATAGGGTGACAATTCTTTTGTTTGTACAAATATAAATCAGAGATATTTTTCTCTTTGCTTGACTAAGCTAAATTTCAGCCGATAGATACGTATTACTTCGGCTAATGGATGATATTTTGGTGGCTAAGATATGATTTGTTTTGTTGTTGTCTTGTTTTACAAGCTTATATTTTTTTCTTCTTTTTATTTGTTTGTGCTGAGGTGATTTTGTATTACTTTTCTTTGTCTTCCTAAACAAGCCTGCATGCTTACTTTTATACATATTTGTTTTATATTCCATAGTTATCTTATATTTTACTTTGCTTTGTTCTTGATTATGCAGATTGTCTTGTTTGTGTAACTTACAGCAACATACTTATGTATTTGTTGTTTCCAGATTCGAATGTATTTTGTTTTATTTTGCTTTGTCTTATTGCTTTATAATATAAATGAATTTATATTTCAATATGTTGTTATAATTTTTAACTATGCGTATTTATTTATTTTATAACATTTATTTTTTGATAGCTTAACAATCCTAGAATTATTTACCATATTCATTTCATATTTTATATAATTATAATTTATTTGAAATGTTTTGTTTTAACCTTATATCAAAATCCAAATACAAAATTATTTTCTAAGATATTTGCTTTTAAATCCTAAGTTAAATTTCAATTGTCAATCCATGTTATATACATGTTTATTTTCAAATATCCAATTTAATTCTTGATTAATTTAAAATTTATACTAATTACCAACTTCTTCACAAGTTTTATTCAGAAATGAAATTAATTATTAATTCATACTCGATTTAAATCCGGGATCGTTACACTGTTGCAACTGCCTATTATGTTTTAAATCGTGTTTCTATCAGATCCCTCACTAAGAATACACCTTGCGAACTTTTTAACGGTAGAAAACCAAACATATCTTATTTTAAAATATTTGGTTCAAAATGTTTTGTATTAAATACCAAAGATTATCTTGGCAAATTTGATTCAAAATGCGACGAAGGTATATTTCTTGGATATTTGAATCGAAGCAAAGCTTATCGAATCCTCAATAAACAAACTAATACTATTGAAGAGACACTCCATGTATCTTTTGATGAGAACTCTAAACTTATTTCAAAAACAAATAATAACGATGATTTATTAATAATAAGACAAATATAATAATAAACAATTCAAGAGATGATAAAGATATTGTTTACGATTCTAGAGAAGATGAAAAAATTATTGATAATTTAGAAAATAGAAATATTACTAATACAATAAGTCTCCTCGAAGAATCTTACGAAGTCATCCTACAGAAAATATAATTGGAGAAATAAATTCAAGTGTTCGAACTAGATATCAACTAAATTTAATGGGTAATGTAGCTTTTCTCTCTACTGTAGAACCTAAAAAATACTAAGGAAGCATCATTCGATGAAAATTGGATTATTGCTATGCAAGAAGAACTAAATCAGTTTGAGCGAAATGAAGTTTGGTAACTAGTACCTCGCCCGACCGATCAGACTGTTATAGGAATTAAATGGGCTTATAAAAATAAAGCAGACGAAGTTGAAAATATAACCAGAAACAAAGCGAGACTAGTACCACAAGGATATAAGCAGGAAGAAGGAATAGAATACGAAGAAACATTTGCTCCAGTCGCTAGACTAGAAGCAATACGAATCTTATCGACGTACGCATGTTTTAATAATTTTAAACTCTATCAAATGGATGTTAAAAGTGCATTTTTAAATGGCTATATTAAAGAAAATGTTTATGTTGAACAACCTCCTTTATTTATTCATGAAAAATGCCCAGATCATGTCTATAAACTTATTAAAGTTTTATATGGTTTAAAACAAGCACCACGTGCTTGGTATGAACGCCTTACAAGCTATCTAGTTGACTCAGGATTCGAAATAGGAAAAGTAGATCAAACTTTATTTATAAAACATTCTAAAAATGATATTTTGATAGTTCAAACATATGTCGATGACATTATATTTGGCTCAACTAATTATGAATTATGTACTAAATTTTCTAAAATAATGACTAGAAAATTTGAAGTGTACCATATGGGAGAACTATCGTATTTCTTAGGGCTTCAAATAAAACAAGTTTCAAATGGAATATCTATTAATCAAGAAAAATACTCTAATAATCTTATCAAACGTTTTGGAATGGAAAACATTTCTGCCAAACCAACACCTATGAGCACAATAGAACATCTTGATAAAGATGAAAATGGCAAGAGTGTAGGCCAAAAACTATATTGTAGTATGATAGGATCACTAGTTTATCTAACAGCAAGTAGACAAGATATTATGATGAGTGTGTGTCTATGTGCACGTTTTCAAGCTGACCCGAAAGAATCACATTTACGAGCCGTAAAACGTACACTACGTTATCTTAGTAAAACTACAAATTTCGGATTTTTCTATCCAAAAGAGTGCCCGTTCGAGTTAGTATTATACAGCGATGCTGGTTTCGAAGGATCACAAACAGACAGAAAAGTACAAGCGGTATGTATCACTTCATTGGTACATCATTGATATCATGGTTTAGCAAGAAACAAAACTGTGTCTCACTATCAACTTGTGAAGCAGAATATATTTCTGCGGCACTAGCTTGCGCATAAGTAATTTATATGCAACGGACACTTAAAGATTTTGGAGTAAATCTATCAAAATCAACAATTTACTGCGATAATTCTAGTGCAATAAATTTGTCCAAAAATCCAGTAAACCACTCAAGAACTAAACATATAGATATTAGACATCACTTTCAACGCTATAATATAGAAAAAGAAGTGATAAATTTAGACTACGTTCCATCAAAAAATCAATTAGATGATATTTTTACTAAACCATTGTTAGAAAATACTTTTATAAAATTACGCCATGAACTCGGTATAATGTCAATTAAAGGTATATAAATAATAAAATACGAAATTTTGACTAAAAACTCAAAAATAATTTTTTTACAAAAATTCATAATTCTGACCATGCTATGACTTGAACCTATGACCTGCTGTAAATAGCCCAAGTGTCTTAACCACCCGAGCTATTGATTATTTCTGTTACAGTCTAGGACGGGGACTTTATTATATGGTGACAACAATATATTACATTACTCCTTATTATGCACATTACATTACATAAGATAAATCAAATAACAGAAAAACCAACGAATAACCTTATTATTTGGCTAATTTCACGACAAGCCATTTAATTCAACCTTCTTTTACTCAACCTTAAGCTATAAATAGATATTCCTATTCTAAGTTATTCATTCAATCAAGATGAAATACAAACAAATTAAATTCTCAAGATGTCAACTTCTTCATCAACTGAATCCACTGAAATTATTGCCTCTACTGATTCTCTAAAAAATCTTGTTCATCGTACTTCACCATCTTCTACTTACCATACCGGATATAGTCCTGATAAAAAGAAAGGAAAAAAGACGATTGACATATCTCCAAACACTAAGCAAAAGATAGATGATTTGCATCACTAACAACAAAAATCACTAATGCTTCAACGTGAAATGTACTATGAGCAAAAGATTAACTCCAGACGATTAGGAATTATCGAGCATATTACTATGGAGTTTTGCGGGGCCTCTTCACATCCAATAGACAAACATGGCGTTTCGCCTATTAGACGACCTTCGACATCATCCCCACCGCGACCATCGATCTCACCAAATTCATGGGATCGGAATGAAGCATCGAATGCTCGTCGCAAACAACTAAAGGGCTACAAAATGCCCAGTCCTTCAAAATAAACATAGTTGTTATTATTTTTTTGTTTTATCTCTGAATAATTCTACTAAAGTATGTACGCTTTTTTTGGAATAATTAATTTCTTTTTCATTTCATCAACTTGTTTACTAGTTATAATACTCAAAAATAAACTTAAAATATTAAAATGTATGAAAATGTATAAAATTTACTCAACAAAAAATGGGCTATATGAATTCACCCAGGTCAGTCGACTGAACCAGGGGGTCAGTCTACTGACACGGAAGCAAAATGTTTATTAAAACTATGGTCAGTCAACTGTCTCATTGACTCAGTCGACTGTACCAGAAGGTTGAAAATTTCGATTTTCAGACTCAGTCGACTGAACCACTCATTCAGTCGGCTGATTCGTGAATCTGAGCATCATTACTGCTCCTACCCACTCACTTTCCACGTTCTAACTTTCACTTTCCCTTCTCTCACCACTCTTATCTCAGATTTCAAAGTTTTCCAAAACCCTAGCTTTTCAAAAAACTCAAATTTTATTCCTCCAAACATTCAAATTAATGGCTCCTAAGAGAAAAGGACAAGCTTCTTCATTTTCTCAACCTCCTTCAAACGAGAAAATCCAGCAATGGCTGCTTGATGATACCGCAATTAGGAGATGGAGAAGAATGCAAGATTTTCACATCTTGGAAGGTTCGTTTGTAAAGTTTTCCGATTTCTCTCCATACCATATACAAGAATTGTCCCATACGAGCAATTTGGAATCTTTAATCAATATTGACGATAATAAGCACAAAATGAAACGACCCGACTTTCTTACCACAGAAAATTGCATCATTTTTAAGAAAGAAAGGGATAGAAAAGAGAAAAGAAAGAAGAGAAGAAAGAAACAACATTAGAATCTAAACAGCGGAACGAATAAATTATATTAATAACATAAACATTACATAGTTTACAACAATTATCAGAGTTACACAGATATACATCACATACTAGATAGTTATAAACACCTGTTTAGTTATACAACTCAATACAGTACAAGAAACAACATAGGGAAATCTACACAGCGGAATACTACATATCTACACGGAGAAGCCTCCTGCTCCATTGCTCCTCCATAATTCGTCAAAGCAAACCTGAATCCCTTGGCTACTCGTAAAAATTTGAGTACCTAAGAGTTTAAGAAAACAGAAGATAAACTCTAGTCAGACATGAGTCTGGTGTGAGTAACATGTTAAAGTTGCTTAACTTTCAAAAACCTTTGAAAAGCAAGGTATCACGTACGACTTCCCACACATAAACATGGAAAAGTTTTTACCTTACGCTAACCAAAACATTTGATAGGAAATCCGGTGATATTATAATAGGTCTAGGGTTTTCAAATAAATAAGAAATGGCCTAATTTCTTACATTCATTAAATTCCAGCTACTAGCCATAAAAGTGGGTAATACAATGAAAACCGTTGGCACTTATTGGATTTTGGATTCCATACAATGGCAGGGCTACTGGGTACCGCCGGTCACAGTACGTGGCCTAGATCAACGTACCGAGGAGTACGCCCTCTCCCCTACAACACAAGGCCGGACCCATTCCTTACTGAACAGTTCTGAACAAGACAACCCCGCGGTTGTAGCTGGCAACCGCCCACACAGCCGAATATAAAGGGACCTCTAGACAGGGGTAAATCGCACTCTCAAGAGGGGGTTACCCATGAAGCCTTGTTGCACCTCCCTTGTTTTAGCCATTCCCGGTTGATGAGGCTTGAGGCTACGATTACCTTTATAGAACACATCACTTAGAATGCTCATTATCCACCTGACGATGTACTGAAAGCATTCAATCCATACAAGTTCGTTTCGGGTTCGAACGAAACCAAAGGCATTATCTCGTTACACTCATTTTGGAATCACCCTCAGAGTTAACGACAATAACCCTTGCACTCTGAACCACCATCTCGAATCTATAAGAACTAGTGTTGTCAAACTCATCACGGAATCACCCCCAGAGTTATACCGACGTATAGTTCTTATACCTTGAGTCTTCACAAAGCTCCACTTTGATTCACGACTTAACGTTTAATTGGAACCGATGTGGGTTTCGGATATCCAAATATGGAAACCCGATCCCGATCTCATCAAAATCCAAAGCGTGTCTTTTAGGTCCAAGTTGTTTTAAAGTTTAAAACAATTCAATTATCTATATACACATAGATAGATAACTCACAAATCACAATTGATAACTAACATTAGCAAATAACAAGTAATCCACATTATCAATAGATAATCCATATATCACCATCACAATAGATAATCTATATTATCATCACAATGCAACCAAGCATTCATACCACACAACCTGTCTCATTTCTGAGATCACAAAGCATCCAAAACAATCCATACATAAGCAATGATTTATTTCATCACAATATAATTAATTTAAAATGAACTAAATTAACTATCTCTATCTCTAATTAATTTAAAATGAATTAAATTAATTACTCCATCTTTAATTAATTTAAAATAAAATAAATTAATTACTTCACCAATATATATCTTTCTTACTCAACCATTTAATTGATTACAATCAATAAATCATTCATTATTAATCACCTTAATTAATCACCCTTGATAAATTACCCTTAATTACACTCATGTAATTATCCTTAATTAATTTCACAAATTAATTATTCTCAACCAATCAGTAAGTAACATTTAATTACTTCAACTAATTAATTAACTATAATTAATTACATTAATTCTTAATTAATTACATTAATTAATTACCTTTAATTACTTATTATTGATTAATTAATCATAATTAATCAACTTTAATTACATCATTAATTATAATAATTAATGATCCTTAATTATATTTAAATAAATTATCTTCCTAAATTAATTACCTTGAGTAATTAACTCATAATTATTAATCATCATAGATTAATTACATTTACTAATTAACTAGCTTAATTACTATATTAAAAAAAATTAATTATCCTTTAATTAATTCCTTAATTAATCCCTTGATTAATTATTAAATAATATAATCCAAATTACTTCATTCTTAAACATCTACAATTAATTACAACCTATAATTATTAATCAATTACTTCGCTAAGTAATTCCCAAATCATTAATTACATAGAGTAATTACCTTTAAAACCTCAAGTGTTTAAAATTAATTAAACTAAATTAATTAAATTAAACAATCATATTTAACTCAATTAATTACCTTAAGTAATTAATTTCTTAATTACTTTAATAAGTAATTATACTCAGCAATTCACAATTGATTATCATTAAATTAATTAATCTAATTAATTATAAAAAATTAACCATATTAATTAATTAATTAATTAATCCTGATTAATGACCTTCATTAACCATTCTCTAATTATTTTTATTAAGTAATTAACTTAGGTTAATTACAAATTTAATTATCTTTAATTATCCGTTAATTAAAGTTAATTATTTAATAAATTAACCTTGATTTAAAACTTAATTACATGATTAATAATTCATTAATCATTAATTTAAAAATCTAATTAATGATCTTAATTTTAAATTGATTAATCATTAATCAATATTTATTAAACCTTAATCAAAAATTAATTAAATTAACTAACTATTCCTTAATTACCTTATTAATTAAATAAATTTTCAAAACATTTATTGAGACAACCCCTTCCTACTTGTCATTTTTTTTTTATTTGACACAATTTAGTTTTGGGCTAATTAGGGTTGTCTTCTTTTCTGACCAACTATTTTCTTATTGTTTTTTTTTCCAAGATCCACTCCAATCAATATAAAAATATTGATATACTTCTTTGTAAAAACTATTTGATTATTCACATAGTTTTTATACCAGAGTATATTTTTATTTATTTATATTATTATTATTATTTTTCCTTGCAAGATTCTTACTGAATTGCTTGCTCCAGTTTGTACACTGCAACAGTGTGCACATGCACCACTACATACATTCTCATTTTTACACAAGTATATATTTTTTTTTTGAAAATTATATTCATATATCTTTTATTAAAATAGAATTCAAATGACCTAAATTTTCTACATGCTTGATTAACTAGGGCTGTCACATACACCCCTTCTTTAAGAAATTGTGTCCCACAATTTAACACTTCTTGCTATGTAAATCAAGGGTCAGAATCAAACATAAATGCACATTCTTAATTCAACCAAAACAAACAAGCACACACAACATTGGATGTCATGTTCAACTAAGTAAATTCAAGCATAAATATTAAAATACCTCTGCCTTAACTATCTGCTGCAAATAATTGAGGGTATTGGGCTTTTATCTTGTTTTCAACCTCCCATGTGCAGTCATTAGGGTCCAAACTCCACTGCACCTTTACCAGTTTAATTATTTTGTTTCTCAATCTCTTATCTTCCTTAGCTGTAATTCCCACTGGCTTCTTCTCATACACCAGGTCTGGTCTAACTTCCACTTTACTTGGTGGCTGAACTACTGAAGCTTCATCATGCACATATTTTCTCAATTGTGATACATGAAATACATTATGTATCCCACTCATCTCTTCTGGCAATTTCAACTTGTAAGCCATCTTTCCTATCCTTGCAATAATCTCATATGGTCCTATATACCTTGGGGTTAGCTTCCCTGCCTTGCCAAATCTCAACACCTTCCTCATTGGTGAAACCTTTAAGTACACATATTCTCCTAACTCAAATTCAAGTGGCTTCCTACTCCTATCTGCATATGATTTCATTCTGTCTTGTGCTGCCTTCATTCTCTGTCTGATCAATGTAACTTTAGCATTTGTCTCTTTCACATGATCTGGTCCCAACATTACCCTATCACCCACCTCTAACCAGCAAGTAGGTGACAAACAAGGCCTTCCATACAGAGCCTCATAGGGTGCCATTCCTATACTACTCTGGTAGCTGTTATTGTAGGCAAATTCTGCCAAATGAAGGTAGTCTTCCCAATTCCCACCATGATCCAGCACACAAGCTCTAAGTAGATCCTCTAAGAATTTATTAACCACTTCTGTTTGACCATCAGTTTGGGGATGGTAGGCTGTGCTCAAGCACAACTCAACCCCCATTGCCTGTTGAAAGCTACTCCAGAACTTAGATGTAAATATAGTATCTCTGTCACTAATAATTGTGGTAGGAACCCCATGTAACTTTACTATCTCTTTCATGAAGACTTGTGCTAGTTTTGGTGTATTTCTATCACTCCTTACTGGTATGAAGTGTGATGATTTGGTTAATCTATCCACCACCACCCAAATGCTGTCATTTCCTCTCTTTGATCTTGGCAAGCCATCAATGAAATCCATTGATATGCTTTCCCATTTCCATCTTGGAACTTCCAAAGGTTGTAGCAGTCCACTGGGTCTTTGATACTCAGCCTTGATTTGTTGGCAAGTCATACATTTTGCCACATATTCACCCACACTTCTCTTCATTCCTTTCCACCAATAACTTCTTTTTAGGTCATGATACATTTTAGTGCCACCTGGATGTATGGTGTACTTTGATTTGTGATGGACATCCATGATCTTCCTCTTAAGTGCTTCTGTGTTAGGTACACATAACCTTCCTTTATATCTTACACATCCTTTTTCATCCAGTTCAAATTTGTCAATCTTTACACCATTTTTTAACAACTCCTTCTTTTCTCTCAAGAATGCATCAGTGTCTTGTGACTGGTTTACTTCTTCCACTAAATCTGACTTTATTGTGATAAGACTGAGCTTACCATAGTGCTCCACATCTTTACCCACCTCCATTGCTTGTTCTCCCATGTATTCTATTTCTACATCTGTCAGTGTTAACAACCTTTTAAACTCCTCTATCATCAGTGTAGCCAACTTGGCATGTTGTCTACTTAATGCATCTGCCACTTTGTTTGCTTTTCCTGGTGTGTACATAATGTCCAAATCATAGGCAGCAAGAAATTCCACCCACCTATGTTGTCTCATATTTAAATCTTTTTGAGAAAATAAATACTTTAAAGCCTTGTGGTCAGTATAAAGTTCAAACTTTGCTCCTAACAGGTAGTGTCTCCAAAGCTTTAATGCATACACCACTGTTGCCAATTCCAAGTCATGTGTTGCATACTTGGTTTCACTGGGTTTCAGTTG
This sequence comes from Allium cepa, assembly GCA_030765085.1. Classification (NCBI taxonomy): domain Eukaryota; kingdom Viridiplantae; phylum Streptophyta; class Magnoliopsida; order Asparagales; family Amaryllidaceae; genus Allium; species Allium cepa. The sequence continues at coordinate 71,796,596 of CM060946.1, read as the reverse complement.
TCTTGATGCATAAGCTATTACTCTACCATCTTGCATAAGGACAGCTCCTATACCTGATCCACATGCGTCAGTATATACCACTAAATTGTCATTGCCCTCTGGGATTTTCAGTACTGGTGCTTCCATCAATGCCTTCTTCAATTGGTTAAATGCCTCTTCACATTTCTCAGTCCACATAAAAGGTTGGTCTTTCCTTGTTAACTTGGTTAGTGGAATTGTCTTTTTAGCAAAATCCTTTATGAATCTCCTGTAGTATCCAGCCATGCCCATGAATGATCTGATTTCAGTGACATTGCTTGGTCTTTTCCATGCTTGCACTGCCATGACTTTACTTGGGTCTACTGAAATTCCTTCTTGAGAAATTATGTGGCCCAAAAATTTTATTTCATTCTTCCAAAAAGAACATTTTGCAAACTTGGCTTTAAGGTTTTGTTGCCTTAGTCTACTCAGTACCATATGCAAATGCTTTTCATGTTCATTATCTGTCTTGGAATACACTAGTATATCATCAATGAAAATCAGCACAAATTTATCCAAATAATCTCTGAAAATTCTATTCATCAAATCTACAAAATAGGATGGTGCATTGGTCAAACCAAATGGCATTACTAAGTATTCATACAAGCCATACCTAGTATTGAAGGCTGTATATTTGATACTTTCTTCTTCTACTTTCATTTGGTGAAAACCAGTTGCTAAATCAAGCCTAGAAAATACTTTAGCACCATTTAGTTGATCAAAGAGATCATCAATCCTAGGTAGAGGGTATTTGTTTTTGATAGTGACTGAGTTCAGTTCCCTATAGTCTATGCACATTCTTAAGGAACCATCATGCTTCTTAACAAACACTACTGGTGATCCCCAATTTGAACTACTAGGCCTAATAAAGCCTTTTTGTTCTAATTCCTCCAGTTGTTTCTTCAACTCACTCAGTTCTTTAGGACTCATCCTATTTGGTTTCTTGATGACAGGGCTTGTTCCTGGTTTAAGGCTTATTTGAAATTCTACTGATCTGTTATGAGGGATGCCATTCACTTCACCAAACACATCAGGGTATTGGTTAACTATGGGTATCTTATTTAAACTCAGTTCAACTTCTCCACTGTTCAAGTTGAATATTTTTCCCATACCCCTATCCTTGGCTGCTTCATACATAACCACAACCCTCTTTCCATCAGGAAATTGTAGTGAAATGGTAGAATTTCCTAAGTTAATAATAGCACAAAAGCTTTTTAACCAATCCATTCCCAATATGATACCTAGCTTGGGGTAATTCAACACATATAATTCTGAGATAAAGGTGTGACCACCCATGCTTATTTCTACTTGCATGCATTTCATATGGGTAATACAGGAACTACCTAAAGGACTATCAATATGCAATGGCTTATCAACAAGAATACAGGTTAGCCCTAATTTCTGAACTATATCATATGAAATAAAAGAGTGTGTGGCTCCTGTGTCAAAAACAACTGATATGGGTATGCCTTTAATAAATAATATACCTTCCACTTGGCTTGGTGCATCCCTTGCCTTGCCTTTTCCCTCAAGTACAGCCACCCTTGCCATCTCTGGACACTGCTTCTTCATGTGCCCCTCTTTTCCACAGTTGTAGCACCTAAGAACAGTTGACTTGGGTGCTTGGCATTTGGTTTTAATATGGCCTTCCTTTCCACAGTTATAACAGATCACTTTAGATTTCTTGTTGTCAGGGTTTGCCACTTTACTTCCTTCCTTGTTCATTGCTTCTCCCTTCTTCCTCTCATATGGATGTGCTCTATTCTTTCCTTTCTTATTATTCCTGAAGTTCTTGAACTTTTCTCTGGCATTGTCATGTTGCTCAAATGACAGTGTCAAGTCCATAACTTGGTCAAATGTTCTATCTTTATATGGCAACATGGCTCTACTCAATCCAGCATTCAACCCTTGAATGTACCTAGCATTCCTTGATGTTTCATCTGGAATTAATACTGCCCCATATTTAGACAACCCTTCAAATTTCTGAGTGTATTCAGTAACACTCATAGATCCTTGTCTCAACTTGATAAATTCCTCAAGCAATGAAGCTTTTGTTGATGCTGGGACAAATCTGGCTTCTAACATCTCTTTGAACTGATTCCATGTGATTTCTTGTTCTTGCCTGCCTGCAATAATCACTTCCCACCAGTCCAAAGCTATGCCTTTCAGCTGTCTTGAAGCTATTTGCCTTCTTCTCTGATCATTTACTTGCATGTCTCCAAAGATCCTCTCCACTGTTCTTAACCATGATTGGACACCTATGGCATTTTCTGTGCCATCAAAGCTACTGCCTCCCAGATTTGTATATGTTTTAAGCAATTTGGACAGCTCCTCATATGGATTATCTGCCCTAGGTGCCATTCCATCCCTCAGTATTTGAACAAAATCTTGCATGTTAATCATTGGGGGACCAGCAACCATTCTTGTTGCTTGCTCAGTAGTGTTAGAAGATTGACCATTTTCTCTTTCTCCTGTGGCCTGGGGATTGATTCTAACTCCTCTGGGTCTCTATTGAACATTTCTAATGTAGTTAGTTCTGATTCTTATTTACTACTTTGCTTTTTTTTTTAAAACTAACAATGAACTCATTTATTTATAACAAGCAAAGTAACTCAAGCAAGCAGCAAACAATGCAAACAAGACATACAGATCCAAACAAGTATTTATTTTGGCTATGTATTTATTAACATAGCTCTGATACCAACTGAGACAACCCCTTCCTACTTGTCATTTTACTTTTATTTTTGTTTTTTTTTATTTGACACAATTTAGTTTTGGGCTAATTAGGGTTGTCTTCTTTTCTGACCAACTATTTTCTTATTGTTTTTTTTTATTTTTTTTTATTTTCCCAAGATCCACTCCAATCAATATAAAAATATTGATATACTTCTTTGTAAAAACTATTTGATTATTCACATAGTTTTTATACCAGAGTATATTTTTATTTATTTATATTATTATTATTATTTTTCCTTGCAAGATTCTTACTGAATTGCTTGCTCCAGTTTGTACACTGCAACAGTGTGCACATGCACCACTACATACATTCTCATTTTTACACAAGTATATATTTTTTTTTTGAAAATTATATTCATATATCTTTTATTAAAATAGAATTCAAATGACCTAAATTTTCTACATGCTTGATTAACTAGGGCTGTCACGTTTATCTTAATTAACTTAAGATAAAACATTTCTAAATTTTGTTCAAAAACAAATTTATTTGAATACAAATTTTCCTTTGAACTTACTTTTAAAATTTCATTTTAAATACATGATTTAAAATGAATATATATTTTAAACTAAATCAAAGTTTAAACAATTTAAAACCCTTTTTAAAAATTTCAGGACGAACAAACAAGTATTATAAAAAATTTGAAGTTAAATTTAAAATCTGGAAAGTTAAATTTGAATTTAAGTTTTTAAATTAGAAGAAGATTTAAATTTGAAAGTTTTAAACTAAATGTAAATTAAAGTTATTAAAATTTTGAAGTTTAATTAAATAACTTTAATTTACATTTAGTTTAAAACTTTCAAATTTATATCTTCTTCTAATTTAAAAACTGAAATTCAAATTTAACTTTCCAGATTTTAAATTGAATTTTAAATCTTGCTCTTATTTTACAATTTCAATTTAAGGAGATTTAAACTACTTTCCAAAACAAAGTAGTTAAACAAGTTTAAGTTTAAAACCCTTTTTTTAAAACTGAGACATTTAAATTTAACTTGAATTTTAAAACTTAAGTTTAAAACCAGGTTTAAACTTTCAGATTCACATGTTATAAAAATTCAGGTGCTACAGGTTTAAAAATTTAAAGCTAAACCCAGATTTTCTGGAGAACATGAAAATGCAGAATGACCCGAGCTTATGCTAAACTACTTTGGGTTTTCAACCTGATTTCTCCGGGTCAACTACTCCTTTACTTCGAGTAAAACTCAAAGCTTCCCCTGAAACCAAACTAAACCCAACCCCTTCATCACCTTGCATATGTACGGCGACTCCGGCCATCATTGGTCGCCGCCGAGGATCTCAACAATCCATAGGATGACACCGCAACCCTCCACAATCATCAATTCGAACCACCATCCTCTAAATCAAATTCGAACTCAACATTTCCAAAACCTGGAAAATTATACAGGTTTCTGTCCAAAACCTGTCAACGACCATCCCTTGCCGCTCCGACCACCTGGAGATCCACCTCTCCGGCCATGAACCCATCCACACAGCTACTAGCCATTTCCCAAACACCACAGCACTCGATCCACTATTCAGATCAAAATGACCCATTTCATAAAACCCATCAAAAATAGGGTTTAATAATGAAATTCAAAACTACAATTACTCTGGCAAATTAAATCGCCATCCAAGATTTTTCTAAGCATCACCTAACGCTTATCTACTAACCAGAAGAAACCCAAGCTTCCTCAGATCAAAGATCAACAGTATTTGATTAAACTCCATTTTAAGTTCACTTCTAAACTGCAACTTAAACTAACACCTAAAATTCTAATACTTGATTTAAAAATCAAGTTCCAGTTAGTATTTTTGATTTACACTACTGAATTACTAAACTAACTTATTTAGGTTTGGTAAAAATTCACATGCATGATGTTTCCTGGGTTTACAGAGGCAACATTCTGTATTTAACTTACTATTTTTTTTTAAATATTAACTTAAGAAAAATGAAACAACTTTACTTTATAAATCTGATCATCCCAGAAACTAAATTAAAAGATCAGTGTTATATATGAAGTTTTATGTCTGGAAAGTCAAACAGAACAGGCAAGTAAAAAAAAACAATAGCATGCACATATTACATCCTCACATCAGATTTTCACAATCAATACTTATTTATATAAATTATTCTAGCATGCAACCTAGTTTAATTTTAAATTTTAAAAAGGTACTCACCTTTATTTAAATGCAGAGCTCTGTTACCCCTTTTGAAATTTGCAGAAGACAATCTATCTTTCCCTTATTACTTTAAAAACTGTTGCATGCTGTTGTTTTTGAATAAGCTTCAATTTTAGGAGATATGCAGATTTGCTTATGGTTTCCTGACTTAAATACTTGCATGCAGATGCTTTTGACAAGCTTCACATCTGAAGTTGTGCAGAGATCATTCTTTTAGTTTTGAAGATGTGCATATGCTTTTGAAACCCTTAAAACTACAGTTGCTAATTTCCAGATTGAAAGCAGATCCAACATTTCCAGGTTTATACAAAAAAAATGCAGACCTTCATGATAAAGAGGAATTTGTGTACGTAGATTTGAGCATGGTTTTGAGGAGGTATTACTGATTTTAGAATTTTGAATTTTTTATTTATTAAGGAAATGGAAAAACATGTATGAAAGAAGATGAAAATTTATATAAATGAAATTTCAGATTTAATAAAGCAAAAGAAAAATTAAAATTAAAATTTTACACTTGTCCAAATTTCCTACATTTGTCAATTTGTTATGATAATCTTTGAACACTTGTTAAATGATTGTTTAAAAATGCAACACTTGTCTCTTTAAAATAATTAGTACTTAATTTACAAATTAATGTATGTGTTAATGTATATATTAAGTCAAATTAAATTTGTTAGTTAATATTTGAATATGAATATAAATTTATAAAGAAGAAATAAGAACAATCATGTTTATAAATAAAAATTAAAATTATAAATAAAAATTAAAACAATTAAGATTTATACTTTGGAATTTTAAATTCAAATTAAATCCAAAATCAAATATTTTCAAATCAACTTATGTAAATAAATTTAATTTGAAATAACAATTACAAATTTTATTCAAAATCTATTTATAAAGACAATACACTATTAATATTGTTTTTATAAATATCTTATTATTAAATTAAAATCATTTTAAAAGAAATTATATTTTTATCAATAAATTATCTATTTTATTAAGCCATAAAACTTTTTGTTAATTCATTCTAAATTTAAAACTCAAGCCAATTTAATTTAAACATTTAATATTTTTCTTATCAATTTTTAAAATCATATATTTATTTATTATATAGTTTTAAAAACTTAATACTAATTTAAAATCAAAATTTCCAAATTAAAATGTATATATTAGAATTTTTAAAACATGACTCACTTATTAAGTTTAAACCAAGATCATTTATTCAATAACTTTGGAAAGCTAATATTAAACAAAAACAAATTTTCAAACTACTACAAATATTAGAATTAGAAAAATATGCTTTATTTATTAAAATTAAAACAATGCTAATCTATTTAAAATATAAACCATATATTTATATTGTAAATAGAAATCAATTTATTATTTTTAAAAGATAAAATAACCAATTAAATAATTATTGAAGAAGATTATTAAATCAATTTGAATTATTATTAACAAAATATCAATATGAATTTAATTTTTAATACAGATTATTAAATTGATATTGTTAAAAATTCCGGGATATTACACAAAATTAATCAAATAATGGTCAAATTATTCTATGCAAATCTTAATTTGGGTCACCAAACTGTTCAAAATCAACAAGATTATATATGGAGCCTAGTTTGTGGAAAACCCCTCTTTTTCTCCTTAGATCGAATGGCACACATTTTGAGATTCGAAAATGATGGTATAGAATTGAACAATGTTGATTTTGATACGGTCATTTGTGACCATATAAGTAATTTATTTTTAGAAGACGACATGCACCAACTCAAGTCCATGTCCTTAAGATCAAAAGCAAGAATTATACATCACGCTTTAATGAAAACCATAACTCCACGAACCAGGAGTTATGAACTTTTTTATGAACAATACATTAAAGCTTTGTATGCTCTCTTTGGAAATATTGAAGTCGATTGGTTAGGATTAATTCATGATGGATTGGTGAATATATTATACGACTGTTAAAGGCTTGTGAGATTTCGAAACCTGACTCGCTGATTTCTACCGTTGGATATTTAAATTCTCACACTTTAGCATTAATGAAGCTACCGTTGCTCGACTACCTTCTATTATTACTTTCGAAGAATGGAGTCAACGACAATTATCTCAAATCAACCACAACAACATGGCGAAGCATCTCATGGTCCATCCCACCAAAAATCAACTAGTTGTCAACAAGAAGAAAATTTGATTCCTAATCCGGGACTACCTCCACATGAGTCAATTTCTATGGTTATTTTCCTTCATAATATCTATAACATTATGGCTTCATACTTTTATATTACTTGTTCCTTTTTGTCGATGACAAATTGGGAGAAATATTATTACTAATATTAAGAATGCAGGACATAGAATGTCAAAGATTCAAGGGGAGTAAGTATTTATATTATATGTACAGTCGAAATTTATATTTATTTACAAGTTATCATCAATCAAAGTGGGGAAGAATATTGAGACATGGTAACCAAGTCCCATCACTACCATAGTCCAAACAATCAGTGGCATGAATATAATAATACGATGAGGCGCTAGTGTTATGGTTATTTGATGGAAATGAGCTGTGATATGAAGCTCAATGGGTGAACCAATTGGGTATATTGGACTGATATAGTGCATCGAATTGACTGTGTGGAGGCACCGACAACTCTTATCGAGCAGTCTGCTGATGTATAGGTAGCATTCCTTATGCTCGATTCAATGTCTGGTAGTTTAAATTGAGTTGAATTCACTAGTAATAGATACATGTCATTCACTTATACATTATGTTGTGGACGTAATAAAAATGGTGTAACTTATAAACATGAATTGAGGTATCTTCCTTACTTATTAGAGTAGTAGGTATGAGTCACATTAAAATAGAGTTGTGGCATGTCTATTATAACATAGTGTGAATGCGACGGGTGCATATTAGCGAGTGTGTGACATGTAATTCGTATACACATGGGTTTTATACTATATTTATTGTTGTGCACTGTTACATTCATAGCTAGTTTTAGCCTTATTTGGGTTGTGTTTATTTATCTAACAACCTTGGGTCAAATTGCAGATGTTTTTTTGTGTTGCTTCTTAGTATACAATATTGTGATGGAAAAGATAACGATAGTAGCCCTTTACTCCTCTTAAGCATATGAGTTTGCATATGTATATATTGTAACGACTCGGGCCTCTGGACTTATCTAAATCACTGAAAACCAATCTGATTTAAACTATAAAAGAAAAATAATGATTTAATACCTAATATCATTTGATAAATATTTAACACTACTAAATGTATAGGATACAAATTCTTTTTATACAACTTATCAAAGGAATTTATTAATTCTACAAGGTGTAATACATACCAAATACCAATGTTTATAAATCTACCGTTGCGCACTCTGACGAGAGAGATAGTAATGTCCTTACCTACGAACTCAATAAACATGTCAATGCGGAATAAAATAATAAGCCAGAAAGCTACGTGAACATTAGACAAATAACAACCAATAACAGATAAACAGGAAAGAGTTATATTATTTTTGGGGCTGCATCAATACCACTTATAACTGTTTAAGTCCCTCTATCTAATTGGGTACCCAATTAGATATAGGATCAATCCAATGTAGTTCTCCTATCACAAATAGGACTCATGGAGCCTACTATGCAACAAACAAATATGCAATTCTATAGTACATACTTAGGCTTAATCTTCATGTTTAGATTTTTCAAATTTAATCAACTTGGTTATATATAAAACCTCTTTAAAAGGTAAATATCTTATAAGACCACACCGCACATAGACGCAGATGGGTTTTTACCTTATGATAACTTGAAACTTGTTTTATCAAATTCTTTAATATTATAAAAGTGTTTAGATACAATACATATTATCATAGCCAAAATTGTTACCATATTAAATTCCGGACCTAATCATTTAAGGTTCTATAAACAAAATCGAAGGCACTTATTAGATTTCCAACTGAATAGTGACGTAAGGGACTACCTCCCGTATAGTGCATTTCTAAAGGAATGCATCCAAGGCCTCTATGTTGGTCCTCATGTGAATTAAGACCAGTCTATCTGAAAATTACATGAATAGCACATCGTATGACATCACCCTATCGTTACCGACCTATCTGAGACATCTCATAGCATACACTACTTAATTTAAACCCGACATTATATCGGGTAGAAATTTTATCGTTCTAGAAGGTGATACATACCCTGATTGGTTGTGAGTCACTTAGCCTTAAAGCATCCCATGTTTCACCATTCCCAAGTGGAAGGCTTTAAGGTAACGATTACCTTTTTGTAGAACATATTCCATTTTGAATGCCACTTTGCCATTTCACAATCACATAACTAATTTCTACAAACGTATAACTCTTGAGCTAGTATGTATCAGGAAAGGGTGTTAGGCTAAGAGAAGTTGTCTTTTCCATTACGAAACAAATGATACGTTCATAGAGATCCATCAATATGAACTAGAAATGCAACGTCAGACATTCGTCCATATAAGTTATCCAAGAATAAAACTAACCGAAGGTACTTACCTACCATATCCTATTGGGAATTGCCCATAGGATTAGTAGCGAATAGTCCTCGTGTTTCAAAGATTTCTAAAATGAAGGGACCAGTGCTATTTATTTATCTTAGGAGCTACCCAAAGATTATCAACAAGCAGTCCTTTCGAAATAAAGATCTTCTATCTTCCAAATTATGGTCTTCAATATATATCTTCATTTTCGAACGCGTAAATTGGTTCTAAATGGTTTTCGGATAGGAATCACCCAAATTCGATCATGGTTCCTTCAAACCAATCATCGACAAAAAAGATGTTTTTTAAACAGGTGATTAATATTCCATTAGTTAATATCTTTTTATTCGAAATATCTACTATAAATATTTATTCTTTTTAAAACCATTTCTTTTTAGTATATATGGAATTCGTTAAAACTCTCTTTGTTAAATTCTTTGGTTTAATTAAACTCGTTTCTAAACTGCGGATAATTCCAAACCGTTTTGGTTAAATTTTAACAAAGATTTCTCAATCCCAAAACGTAACTTTTAAGTAAGTTGAAACCATGTTATCTAATATGGTAGATCCAAATTAGTTAATATTGAATTAAATGGATCTAAAGAAATCATTCAAATTATACTTGATGTTAATTTTCGCATTCAACAAGTGCCATTCATCGAATAATGGTGGAATCACCTTCTAAATTCATATAAGTAGTATGGGTTCCCTCCTCGAAATTTAATATCAATTATTAGAAGATTATCTTTATACAACCCAAGTTGTTTAAAGTTGGAAAATTTAAACTTTTATACTTAACTCATTTTCGACATTTCGTTCTTACCTATCCCTCGCCTAGGTGAGGCTAGGTGAGCCAGGGCACTGGTTGCTCCTGAACATCTCCTTAGTTTAAGCACATCAACTAGATCTCACGAATAGAAAAATTAGATGTACTCGTCGACTAATTGGAGCCAAGATTAAAACAATTGCTTATAGCAGCTTCTTTTAATTCCTTTATTTAAGTCCATTTATATAAATCATTAAATCTTCAATCATATTTTAAACACTTAATTATTTATTCAAAAATATTTGCAAAAGATTTGAGAAAGAATTTTTAAGTTTAAATTGTAACGATCCGTAAATTTTAAATGGTTTTATTAACGTAATTAAATGAATTTTTGTGAATTTTAAATGATTGAATGCGGAAACAAAAATTTAATATTTGGTATACGCCTATTTTAACATAGCAATTGGTAAATTTGTATCTGATAATAGTGAAGTTTATTTTCTTGTGTAATTTTATTAAAATTCAAATCAGTTAATATTTAATGGTAATAAAATAATTTTCAAACCTGAATATTTTTATACAGAAAATTTGTAAATCGCCTTCTAAGTGAGACGTCATATTTCGTTTCTCCAAATTTGATCTTCTCTGGCTCCGTTTACCTTATTTTCTGCAATTTTGCAGTATTTGTGGTAGCGGAAATTCGAAATTTTATAATTCAAATCGTATCATTGATATTTGTATTCCATTCTGTTCGCCCCGTCGTGCTAATCTCAACGGTATATTTATTTCTGTATTTTGAGGTCTGGTACGCGACGGAAATAATAAATTGTTCGTTGTGATGGTACCGTAAAATTTGACTTTACACCTTCTTTCGGTTTTAAAATGAAACGTGCAGCCCAAACAATAATAAATTGCTTTAACTTTTTTGCCGAATCAAAGTGTGAACATTGAGATTTCATTTATTCCTTTGTCTAGTATATATTTGTTTCAACCTTTTTCCTTTGCTCGACTGTCACTCACATCCACTTCTCTGTACGTTTCTTTTTCTCTTTTATTTTTCTTTCCTCCTCCTTTTCTTTATTTTCCTCTCCATTATCACTTCCATTCTCCAAATCCACCTTTTCTTCTCATCCCCTCCTTTCCCTTCACCATACAACCTAGCCTTCACCAAAGCCCCTGCCATCTGAGCACGCAAGAAAGAGCAACCCACCACCACCTCTCACCTCAACTCCACCAATCACTGCCGCATCGAGCCACTTCCCCTCTACCTATTGACGTGGCCGCAGATTCCCAGTAACCACCACGTCAACCCATTCGTTGCTGCTACCTCTGCCGACACAGCTAACCTTCCCTTTTTCCCAAGCCTTGCTGCCTGAAGACAAGAGCAGCTTCCCCTTCGCTTATATATTTTTCCCATGGCCGAGCACCATTTTCTCCTCCCAACACTTTTATCGCTTACTTCTCCGATTTTTCTGCCACGAACACTCGGCCTATCTTTGGATTTGCAAGGGTGTATATAAGTAAGTTATATACATCATCTCATATTTGTTACATATATATATTATTGATTTCTTAGTGTAATGTATATGTAAGTAAGCATGCGTTTATATATAAATCTATATAACAGTATCAATCTATATTTTTGTACATTTAATTATAATATATAAATATTATATTTCGGTTTATTTACAAGTCCTTTATGTATTTTACATATGCATGATTATATATTAGCCTTTTAGCATTTATATAGTATATACACATTTAGTTGTATCTGCATGCATGTTTATTTTATTCTAGTTATATATATGCCAATATATTAAGGGTGGATATATATAAGCCTACAACCTTTTATTTTGTAACAGTATATATATATATATACATACACACACACAACACATACATACATACATATATATATATATATATATATCGTGTTTTGAAAATATAACACACTTAGATTTTGAAATTTTCAATTACTGTTTAGTCATATATTATTACAGTATCAGGGAAGTATGTATATTAGTCTACGTATATTACTTTATATAGTATATATGTTATGTATTATATATCTATAGTTATATCTAATATTTTATCTAGTTATATATATGTACCGATAGTATATATACATATTTGTTGTTATATTAAGTTATATAGGTTTGTAAGTTTGGTGTGTAAATGAAAACGTCTACTGTAGTTATATACATATCAAAATATTTAAATCGTTTATGAAGTAATAACGTAAGTTCTATATATATATATAGGTAGTAAGTTTTTTTGTGTATATACATCTAATAGAGTAGGGTCTGCGTATATATTTTGCTTGTATGTGTTAGTTCATTTTATATATGATCTGCATATGTTAGTTTAAGTATAGGTTTGTTGTATATATTGATATATCCACGTGGTCTGCATACATATATGGTTATTTTAATGTATATAGATTTAAATTTTAAGTTTATATAAAATATGTATATGCTCTATATTGTAATCTGTTATCAGTCATATATAATAGATATTTTGTTTTAAAATGTTAGTTTATAGTTTGTATATATATATATATATATATATATATATTACAATATCTGATCTGGAAAGAAGATTTATGTATAGTAATATATGGAGTTATATATATAGATTTTAAATATTTCATTTCTGTTTAATTTATATATATATTACAATGAATTGTTGATATTGGTTAAGTATTGGTTTGAAATTGAATATATATTCTATTTTAACTATATGTTAAATTTATTTTTGAGAATTTTATATATGATTTAAGTTTATTCTTGGGTTTTGTATAAATTAATTTATTTTAATAAGAGCATATATTAAACTTTAAATTATATATATCCTATTCTTATCGATTCCTATCTATCAGCTTCGCTTATCAAATTCGTGTCAGTCTAGCTTTGTTTTAGGCTTCGTGCCTGGATTCATAACTCATCTCATTCTCCTTCATCTCTAAACTCGAAAGGCGAGCAATCACTCATGATTAACGTTCCTATATTTATTAAATTATATTTCAATTGAAACAACAATTGAAATATGCTGCTTTTAGTTATTTACATTGTTATATATGTTGTTATCCGTATCTATTCACCGGTGACATCTGACACCATTATCTGTTATTTATATTAATGATATATGCCTGTTATATTATTATCAAATCTGTTATCACTCTGCAAGTTCCCTGTTAGAATAGGATTCCCTATGGGTTAAAATGATAAATACCCGAACTAAATTTGGGATTGCGGGTTGAATTGATACTACCCGTATATATTTAAATTGCGGATTGAAATGATAAATATCCGTATTACTTGACCATAGGATAGAATATTTTATACAGACACCGTTGGTCAATATATATATCTTTTGAAATGATTTTCAAGGTTTAGAAATTTAATTTATCTAAGAATTATACTCAAATGAGTTGATTTGAAATTTACTAAATTTGGGATTTTAAAGATATAATTTTATAACTCGATTTTCCACTAAAAGTGATTTAAATGAATATTTCAAATTTACATAAATTGAAATGGTATATTTAGTTTTATTTAAATCTGAAATTTTAAGTTCTATTTAAATGTTATTTGAACGACTTAGTAAATATTTCAAAATAAATAATAGTAAAGTGAATTTGATATATATATATATATATATGGAATTATCAAATCTAGTTTTGAAATGTTTGAATATTTAAAGCTTTGAAATTATTGAAAATTAAATGGTTTATTTTGTGATTAAAAATCTATATCTGAAATCGATATAATTCGAAATGATTTACTGAGAAACTAAAATAAATTGAAATTGATGATTTAAGATTTGATTAAATTTGAATTTTTGGAATTCGAGTTGATTTGGAATCGATTTGTGAAAATTGAGGAAAACTATTTTATATTTTACTTTATAAATTATTTTAATATAAACTATTTTAATATAATCATTTTTAATATAAACTTTTTTAAACTATTTTAATATACTAACTCTTTTATATAAACTATTTTATTTTATAAACTATTTTATTTTATATACTATTATAAATTTCCAAACTGTTTAGGTGGTGGAAGTTATGATTTAAAAGTTATGGTTTTCCAATGTATTATGATTTCAAAGTTTTTTGGTTTCGAAAGGGTTATAACTTTGAAAGTGCTATAATTTGGAAATATATATATTTGAAATGGAAACGATATTTTGGTTTTGAAGTATAAATTGTTTTGAAGAATAAGTCATTTTGAAATGACCACGGTGTTATACTGACATTTAGTTGTGATAGCGTAAATTTCTACATTGTAAATAGTTTCGTGGATCCTTAGAGGATGGTTATCCCAAATATCCTTTAAGTTACTTGTATTTCAGTTGATATTTCACTTGAGCTGGATTTATTGATATAAGAATGTTAATCCTGACTCGAGTGTTTGTGTTTTGTTTTTACGCTTGGGTCAGACTGATTGATATAGCATTTGAGACTCACCTTTGGAGTTTGGAGCTTTGTTTGGAGATCCAACTATCGATTCAACTTTCAGCTTTTCCAATTGATTTGTTCAGAGATGTCATCAGTTTGTAGTTGAGATACTCTGCTGTATTTTATTTCTAACTCTGATGTTTACATGGTAGCTTCATGAACTACTATTAATCTATTCCGCTGCATTATTATTATATTACTCTTTGTCTGTGGTTCTGTGTTTGATTTATTTACTATATATGCTAAATCTTGCCAAATATAAATTAACAATATGATATTTTGAGAAATTCAAGTCCGGCATGTGTGGATGCGAATGGTTGAAAATACCGGGATGTTACGAAAGTTAAATTTCAAAAGTTATTGAAAACCGTAGCAAATAGTGCTAGAAATAGTGTTTTTAAAGTCATATTGATCAAAATGAATTTTCTATATTTTGAAAATTTAGTTATACAACTAAAATATCTTTAAAAACATTTTAGAAGATTGATAAAGATTTTTCCACGTTTTTTAAAAATTTTAAAATATTAAATTTTAAGAAATCCTTTTCTGGATTTCGAACTGCAAAACCGCGATTATTTTGAAAACTTGTTTTACTTATATTTCAAAATCTACTTATAGAAATCTTGATCTTTTTTTATTATTTGAAAACTACGGATATAATAGTTCAAAAATTCTTATTATAAAGAATTATGTGCTATATTCCACCTTGTATACTTATTTAACTTTTGCGGTGCGAAATCGCGAACTACTGTTACGCGATGCGCCTAGTTTTGACTCGTTTTTCAGTTTTCACTCAAAACTCATTCAGAAAATTTTATATGTTTATAAAACATTTCCAAATCAATTTCAAATCATTTTAAAGAGTTTTAATGATTCCATATTACTTTTATAACTTGATTCGAAAAGTGATTTTCTTATGTAATATCGACGTGTATTTAATGCGACTTGTTAAAACAACCATATTAAACAATCAATACTTGACGATCAAAGCATAAACAGTCATTTCCAATATAATATACATATATATATATATATATAGACTTTTTTCACCCATTTCCCAGCCGAAGCTTCCTACCAACATTCAAACAAATCAACGCTTCACCAAACATCTTCTAAACACCCAAAGCTCACAGCCATGCCTCCTTCCACTTGCTAATCATGCTTCCTAAATGAATTAGGCTTAATACTAGAGATTAAAAGAGATTAGAGTGGATTTGGTTAACTTTTGAAAAAATTATAGAGTTAATCAGTGAATCAATGCTTAAGCACTTCCTTTGTTTTCAACCCTCCTACTTTTTCTCTAGTTTTGAGAAAGAAGAGAGACTTCCATGGAATTCATTAAAGAGCATAAGAAAGCTCAAGAATTGAAGAAGGAGAAGAAGAATGAATGTGTAGAATAAGTGAGAAGGAGGGGTGATACTTATAGGAAAAAATAGAAAATATCTTCGAAGTAAAATTACCAACATACCCCTACCTTCCCTAGAAAATGCCTCCCCCTCCAACTCTTGTGGTGCATGTTAGCCCTCCCCCTTTTTAGTGATGAGATGTAGGTGGTGGTGGGGGTGATGGCGGAGGTGGTGACTTAATGTGGTGTGAGATTGATTTGATTTTTGCTTTTTTTAAAAGTAATTACTACTTTAGATATTTATTTTATTATCTTATGTAAATATATTTTTACCTTTATATTTTTATTAGTTGCATATGTATATAATAACATATGTATGTGTATGTTATATATGTGTTCAAGTTATATAAACAACATTGTACAACTTATATATGTCAAACTGTTACGAATTCGAATTCCGATATTCGGTCATATTTTCATTTATTAATTAATGTATGTATATTTGTAAACAAAGTTTGAAAACTAATTTATTATTATTATTAATTAATTAAAAAGATCTCATTTGAATTATAAAACCATATAAATCAATATTGAACAATTATTTCCAAAAAGCGTTTTATATCAATAAACCGATATCAATTTTCCTTATATTTTCAAATTAATGATATATCTTTGTAAAACCATTATAAATGATTTATTGTCATTTTAAACTAATTAAAATGAAATATTCTTTAAAAGTAAATATAATTTATCAAAGTAAAAAATTTGCGGGCCATTACATATATGTTGTTATGATTATCAGGTTATCATTATCCGGGAGCGAAGTCAAGAAGTTGTTATGGAAATCAGGAGTTGGAGCTAGATGGCGAGGCGTATCACTTATGTGATGTCCCGGAAATTTAGGCAATAATTATTTGATAATTTCATTGGTAATTATTTTATAATGTGAAATATTGATTTAATAATTTAATTTAAACTGGAATTTTCTTTTGAAAGTTAATAATTATTTAGTTTGTTAAATGATATTATTTTCAAAGGTTAAAAATATTTAAGTAATAAATAATCTTTCTTAACTAATTTAAAAATATTTTATTTATGATGTATAAATGTTTATACATTGTAAATAGAAGATTTGGTTTTTAATTTTAATTTATTATTTAACAAAGGATATTTTCTAATTTATATATAAATGAATAAATTGTAAATGGATTTAAGTTAATTAGTATTGTAAACTTTTCAATAGTTTGTTTTAAAAATCTTTCTTATATTTTTATAGAAATATAAGTGAGCATTTATTTTTGTTTATAAAAAAAATATAGTTTAATTTTGTTTTATAATAAAAGTTTGATTTGTTTTATTTTAAATTGCATTTCTTTGAAATAGATTTAATTCATTCTTCACTTTTGAAATGTAGTTTCATAAAGAATATTATTTTAAAAATAATTAAACAAACATTTAAATGTAAGTGTATAATTAAGAAGTTCATAGTTTATATGTATTTATTTAAAAGCTAATGTTAATAAATCATTTGTAATTTGCATATGTGTAAATCATTTAACTAATAGAAGAGACACTTGTAAATCATTTATCTTACTTAACATAACAAGTGGCAAGATTACTTATTTTTCTTAAAATTTAAGTTATATTGATAGAAACATAACAAAAGCATTTGGTTAAAACATTTTCTTCAATTGAAAAACAGAAATCAAAATTTCTGTAAAATCAAAACCCAATTCAAACAACAAATCTGTAATCATTTTTCTTCAAATATATCAACTGCAAATTACTTCAATCTGCATACAACTTCAATTTCTGCAATCAAAATACAAGCAAAGCAAACTTCAATTTCTTCAAATCTCAAGCTCAACATCAATATGAAGTCCAATTTAAAATCTGAGCAATAAAGATGGGTCTGCATGCAATCTGCATCAACAAGGAAAGGCATCATCAACTAGCAAATGCAAATCTGTTTCAAGAAATTCAACTATAGCAGCTCTAGGAAAAAATGAAAATGCTTCTCTGCTTCAAATTAAAGGTGAGTAAACCTTTATTTTTAAAAACAGTTTCTCCTTTAAAATAAATGCTTAAGCAAAAATAAGAAAACTAATGCATACTGTTTTTAAAGGAATCAAAACTGCAGTGCCTTTATTAGTGAATAACTTCACAATTTATAAGCTTAAGTTTCTGTGCATGTGAAGTGTGTAGAAATATGTATGTTTGTGTGGTTTATATTGATAAATATTCTGTATACTTATACATAAATATGTATATATATGTGCTGCTGCAGGTATCTGCAAACCTGATGTGTTTTTTTTTTTAAAAAAACTAAGATTATTTAGAATCCATTATCACCTGATTGATATCAAATAGAATTTGTAATATAAACAAACTTTGTTGTTTAGAATGATAGTTATAAATCAAAATTTAACTATATTTAAAATTCTGTAGTCTCTGGAAAACAATTATAACAGTAAATATTTCCTAGAAGTAAGTATATCAAACTTTTTAAACATTAAAACAGTTGCAACCAGAATGCATAATTGAATTTGTGGACTTTGGAAACAAAATATTACATTTAATTTCACATGAGAGTGAGCATTTCTGTGAAACAGATTGGGTCACTTTGGTTCGTTTGAGTTTCTAGTGAATCATGGAAGCTCTGAGTCTTTTTGGAGGTGGGATGCAGAGGGGTTGGTAGGGGTAGATGGTCAGTAATTTATGTCAGAGGAGATGGTGATTGAATTGAGGTTTCCAGGTTTTCAAAAACCTGATTTTTAGTGTGCAGTTCTTAGTATCTGCATATGCTCAATGTTGCATTAAGTGGGTTAGGAATTTGGGATGTTGAGTAGGGAGTGTAAAGGAAGCTATATCCAAGGTTGTGTCGATGATGGTGGCTGGAGGTGGAATTTATGGGTGTTGACAGATTGGTCTTGGTTGCAGTGGAACTCAGGGGAATTATTTCGGTTGTGCAGGGTTTTGACCCGAAGTAGAACTCGGGTAGTTTTGCTTCTGACTCGAAGCAACAGGTGTAGTAACTCAAAGTAAATCAGGGGGTAGTCGGGTAGCATGGTTACAAATTTATAACAGAGAGCTTTTACAGTTTTTTTTATTTGAATGGAAATCAAATTTTGGTGCAGGAGTTTGATTCATGTATAAGTTGAAAACTGAATTCAAATAGAATTTGAATTCAAAGATTTAAAAAAAAATGAAATGTCTTAGACAAGTTTAAAGTTTGGTTTTAAATCAAAAATTAAAACTGTTTCAGGTTTTAAACCTGAAAGTTGTTTAGCAGTTTTTCATGTTGAATGAAATTTTAATTTTGGTATGGAAATTTGATTTTAGATGGAAGTAGAAACTGAATTCAAATGTAGTTTTGAATTCAAAGTTTTTAAAGATAAGAATCTTAAATTTAAACACAATTTAATCTGGGTTTAAGTCAAGATCTAAAATAGTTTCAGGTTATCTTTTAAACCTGATTTTTGATTTAAACAGTTTATTTGAGTTTTAAATTTTGAGCAGATTTGAATGTTTTAAACAAGATTTAAATTGGTTTTGAAATTTAGTTAAAAACAGTTTCAATTTCTTTGGAACAGTTTTGATTTCAAAACCAGTTTGTAAAAAAATAAAAATATATGAACATGTTCAAATGTTTAAAAATAGATTTGGAAATAAAATTTGATTTCAAGTAAGTTTTAAAACTTGAAGAATTTATTCTTTAATACTTGAATAAATATGAAGTGTTTAATGTTGATTTAAAGTTAAACAAATCAATCTATTTTCAAAGGCTTAATATATTTTAATCAAGTAATTAATTTTAAATCTTTCTTTATAGTTAGGTAAAGAATGTTCTTAGCATTCGTTTTATTGTAAGGTTTTATAATTATTTAATTTGGATCAATGTTTAAATAATTAAACATTTGACTCTTTAAATAAATTGAAATTTGAATTAAATTTTTAGAAATGTATTGTTTTAATACATTTTGAATTTAAATGAGTCATTTGATAGTAATTTGATTATTTTGAATATCTTTAAGAAAATTAAGGGTTTGCTTAATTATTTGATTTTGAATAATGGTTTAGATTAATTTTGATAATTTATCTAATTTAAATTTTCTTAAGTATATAACTAATGAAATATGTTAATTAATAAATGATGATAATTATCTAAGGATAATTTAGTAATTAATTAAGGAAATTAATTTTGGATAATTACTTAGATTGATTAATTGAATCTAATTAATTGTAATTTGTTAAGTAATTAAGGAATTAATTACTTATTAATTTGGATTGTGATTTGTTAAGTTAATTAATTCAGTTTAATTAATTTTAATAAATCATTTGATGATTTTAAGTGTAAATTACTTAATGTAATTAGTGGAGCAGGATTACTTAGAGAAGTAATAATGATAATTACTGGAATGTAATTAATAATTTGGATAATTACTTTTGTAATTAATTAAGGAATTAATTAATGATTAATTATTGGATAATTAATTTGATTAATGAGTAATTAAAGATAGTTAATTTCTTAATTGAATATTAATCAAGGTGATTAATAATTGGATTAATTACTAAATGTAAGTAATTTTAATTAAGTAATTTATTAAATATTAAAGATCATTAATTAATATTAATGATGTAATTAACGATTGTTTGATTAAGTAATAATTAATTAAGTGATTAATTAATTATAGTTAATTAAGGATAAATATAATTAATTATAATTAATTAATAAATGAGTGATTAAATGTTAATTACTCATGATTAAGGTTAATTAATTTATGAAATTAATTTAATACTAGTTACTTATTGTAATTAGTGATTGATTAATCAAGGATGTTAATCAAGGTAAATACTTGGGAAGTGAATTAATTAACTGGGTTAATTAATTAGTGGATGTTAAGCAAGATTTAAATGTGTTAATTAATTGAATTGAATTTAAATTAATTAGGGATAGTTGTAATTAATTTAATTCATTTTAAATTAATTATAATTGATGGTTAATGAATCTTTGCTTATGGATACTATTGATTGAATGGTTGTGATCTCAGTAATGAGACTAGTTGTATTTGTATGATATGGATGATTGGTTTAAGAATGATAGTTTGTGATGGATTATTTGGTTGAACGATTATCTGTTTATGGATGATACAAATTATCTGTTATGATATGAATGTGATTATCTATTGCTAGATGTAGTTTATCTATCTGTATGAAATAGATAATAATGAGAAAGTTAATTATTTAAAACCCTTAAGTACAACTTGGACATTAAAATGGCGTTCGGTTTCGGTGAGACCGGGATCGGGTTTCCATATTTGGATATCCAAAAACCACGTCGATTCCAATTAAACGTTAGGTCGTT
The DNA here is from genome assembly GCA_030765085.1 of Allium cepa. Taxonomy (NCBI): domain Eukaryota; kingdom Viridiplantae; phylum Streptophyta; class Magnoliopsida; order Asparagales; family Amaryllidaceae; genus Allium; species Allium cepa. The sequence continues at coordinate 71,775,203 of CM060946.1, read as the reverse complement.
AATCCAAGTGGAGCAAGTGAAGACTCGAGGTGTAAGGGCTATACGTCAGTATAACTCTGTGGGTGATTCCGTAATGAGTTGACGGAATAGTACTTATAGATTCGAGATGGAGATTTGGAGTGCAAGGGTTATCGTCGTTAACTCTGAGGGTGATTCCAATACGAGTGTAACGAGATAATGCCTTCGGTTTCGTTCGAACCCGGAACGAACTTGTATGGATTGAATGCTTTCAGAACATCGTCAGGTGGACGATGAGCATTCTAAGATTGATATATCCTATAAAGGTACTCGTGACCTCAAGCCTCATCAACCGGGAATGGCTAAAACAGGGGAGGTGCAGCAAAGCTTCGTGGGTAGCCCCCACTTGAGAGCAAGATTTACTCCTGTCTAGATGTCCCTTTATATTTCGGCTGTGTGGCAGTTGGTGACGACCGATCTGCTGGGTGGTCTTGTTCGAAACTGTTCAGTAAGGAACGGGTCCGGCTTTATGTTGTAGGGGAATTAGGGTGGCTCCTCGGTACGGTGATCTAGGCCACGTACTGTGACGGGCGGTACCCCAGTAGCCCTGCCATTGATGGAAACTCATTTTCCCTACGAGACCCTACGGTTTTGTTTGTATTACCCACTTTTGTGGCTAGTAGCTGGAATTTAATAAATGTAACAATTTCGGTTATTTCTTATTTACTTGAAAACCCTAGACACTATTATAATATCACTGAATTTCCTATCAAATGTTTTGGTTAGCGTAAGGTAAAAACTTTTCCATGTTTATGTGTGGGAAGTCTTACGTGATACCTTTTGTTTTCAAAGGATTTTCTAAAGTTAAGCAACTTTTATCCCCGTTTACTCACACCAGACCCCTGTCTGACCTGAGTGTTTATTTTCTTTTTTATTAAACTCTTGGGTACTCATATTATGTATGAGTAGTCAAGTGTTTCAGGATTGCTTTGACGAGTTCTGGAGGAGAAAATGGAGCAGGAGGCTTCAGCGTGTAGATATATTTAGTGGTTCCGCTGTGTTGAGATATCTGTTTTCTCTGATGTTCTTGGATTGTAAATGCTAGACAGATGTTTATAACTGTCTAGTTTTGTGTTGTATTAGCTGTATTACTCTGATGAATCGATACTATGTAAAGTTTTATGTGATATATTATAATTTATTCGATTCCGTTGTGAGATTCTGATGTGGTCTGTTCTTTCTTTCCTTTCTTTTCTCTTTTCTATCCCTTTCTTTCTTCTTAACGTTGCAACTTTCTGGAGTGTGGAAGTTGGGACGTTACAACGTGGTATCAGAGCATTAGGTTGAGTGAATACCTAGGCTCTGTAGTGGTGTTTCCTTGAGAAAGCGTATTTGTAATTTTTAATATATATATATATATATTTATTTCTACCTATTTGTTGGGTTACCTGTTCAGGTTTTCCAATATAAGTAATAAAGGTAGATAGGGTAGTGGGGTGTGTAACACAACTACAAATGGTCGGAGTTCGAGTGTTTGAGATTGGGAGTGATCTGCTAGGGCAGTGTTGGGCATCTTGTGTAAGTTCTGTAGTTTGAAGTGAAGGATTTCTCTGATCTCTGAAGGAAATCTTTTCAAGATTCGGAGTATATTTTTGGATTGTAAGCTTGGTAGCACTCGTATGAGTGGTTTCTCTTGAGTTTGGATTAGTTGGAAGTGCAGAAGCCAGCAAGGGTATTTTGGTAACTTTAGGAAGGAGTTCTGTCTATATTTGAGTTTGAGACTCAGTTTGGCAGAGTTTGAGCTTGGTTTGGGAGCGAGTCTCCTGAAAGATATCTGTCTATCTAGAGGGCTCTATTGTGAAGAGGCTGGTGTAGCTTTGAGGTTCGATGAGTTTTTGGTTAAGGAACTTTTGGCAGCAGTAGCAGCAGTGAGGGGCCTGTTTCTTCAATGGTTCTGAAGTATCTGTGATTCTTCTGTCAGAAGTCCGGGCAGATGGTGGACCTTGTCCATTTCTTCTAGAAGCTCAGTTGGGTGTGATGTTAGTGGTTAAGAGGTGGATCACTAGTTTCTTCTTTTGAAGGCTTTAGCTGTTCTAATTGTGGAGGTGAGGGCGATTTCTTGGAATCTGAACTAGGTGGAATCGCAAAAGTGACTTGCGATGGTTCGGAAGTTCTCTGAGTGAGCTTTGTATGGATTGAAGCATCTTTAGAGGATGTTTGAGTTATCGAAGTGGTATTTTCTGGATATCTTTGAGGGAGTTAAGATTTGCATCCATCGAGAGTTTGAGTTCTGTTTCGACTTGGTTCTTGGAGCTTTACCGGTGGTTCAGCATAGTAGGAGGATCTTTGAGAGAGAGATCTGTTTAAGTTGGCAGGATTGATTGGATCCAGTTTTCTGGTTAAATTTTTCTATGGTGTTTGTGACCGAATCGGATAGGTCACTGAGATTTTATGGAATTTGATGAACAATATTCAGGGATAAGTTGATCAAATTTACACTTGTGTTCATCAACAGCATTCTCGAATCAGAGTTGCGTAGTGGAAGCATGGTGGCAGCTATTCCAGAATAGGAGCAGCACCCGATTCTTTGGGAATTTGAGTTTTGTCTTGAATCAGAGGATTTCTACAGGAAATTTATTTTGGATCTGGAGACTTGATTGTTTTGTATCTGTATGTTTCCAGATAGAGTAGTTGTTTGAAGTCTTCTGATATTTGTGTAATAGAGTTTGTGTGGTGGATCTGCTTGATCTAGAAGGTTGAAGGCAGCCCAGGATCGATATGAGAGATTTGTGGATATGAGTATTGGATCTTTCTGCTTTCTCTTGAGGGTTAAGTGTTTGGTCTACAGGATTGAATTTCCAGTTCGGATAGCTGGATTTGTTCTGTTTTCACGTATCTCTGAAGGAGTACGTGTATGGTTTATCTCTGGTTTTGGACTCAGTAGTTCTGAGAGGTTTGGGAATTGATCAGGACTTGTCTGTAGTCCTGTATTCTGTTTAGATTTGTAGATCTAGATATATATGAGCTCTAGATCTGAGTGGTGTAGCTAGTTTAGATTCTATAGGGCGAGTGTCCCGGTGTTTGTATCTGGGAAACTCTTGGGAATTCTATCTAGAATTTTATCTGGATAATTAGAATTGTTTGTTTGGATTGGTTGCTATGGTTGCTAGTATTTTGGATTTATAGTATGTTTTTGCTCTTCTAAAATTTAAAATCTGTATGGGATTATTAAATTACCTTTGCTTTTAAATTTCGGGGACGAAATTCTTTTAAGGGGGGAGGAATGTGATGTCCCGGAAATTTAGGCAATAATTATTTGATAATTTCATTGATAATTATTTTATAATGTGAAATATTGATTTAATAATTTAATTTAAACTGGAATTTTCTTTTGAAAGTTAATAATTATTTAGTTTGTTAAATGATATTGTTTTCAAAGGTTAAAAATATTTAAGTAATAAATAATCTTTCTTAACTAATTTAAAAATATTTTATTTATGATGTATAAATGTTTATACATTGTAAATAGAAGATTTGGTTTTTAATTTTAATTTATTATTTAACAAAGGATATTTTCTAATTTATATATAAATGAATAAATTGTAAATGGATTTAAGTTAATTAGTATTGTAAACTTTTCAATAGTTTGTTTCAAAAATCTTTCTTATATTTTTATAGAAATATAAGTGAGCATTTATTTTTGTTTATAAAATAAATATAGTTTAATTTTGTTTTATAATAAAAGTTGATTTGTTTTATTTTAAATTGCATTTCTTTGAAATAGATTTAATTCATTCTTCTCTTTTGAAATGTAGTTTCATGAAGAATATTATTTTTAAAATAATTAAACAAACATTTAAATGTAAGTGTATAATTAAGAAGTTCATAGTTTATATGTATTTATTTAAAAGCTAATGTTAATAAATCATTTGTAATTTGCATATGTGTAAATCATTTAACTAATAGAAGAGACACTTGTAAGTCATTTATCTTACTTAACATAACAAGTGGCAAGATTACTTATTTTTCTTAAAATTTAAGTTATATTGATAGAAACATAACAAAAGCATTTGGTTAAAACATTTTCTTCAATTGAAAAACAGAAATCAAAATTTCTGTAAAATCAAAACCCAATTCAAACAACAAATCTATAATCATTTTTCTTCAAATATATCAACTGCAAATTACTTCAATCTGCATACAACTTCAATTTCTGCAATCAAAATACAAGCAAAGCAAACTTCAATTTCTTCAAATCTGAAGCTCAACATCAATATAAAGTCCAATTTAAAATCTGAGCAATAAAGATGGGTCTGCATGCAATCTGCATCAACAGTAAAGGCATCATCAACTAGCAAATGCAAATCCGTTTCAAGAAATTCAACTATAGCAGCTCCAGGAAAAAATGAAAATGCTTCTCTGCTTCAAATTAAAGGTGAGTAAACCTTTATTTTTAAAAACAGTTTCTCCTTTAAAATAAATGCTTAAGCAAAAATAAGAAAACTAATGCATACTGTTTTTAAAGGAATCAAAACTGCAGTGCCTTTATTAGTGAATAACTTCACAATTTATAAGCTTAAGTTTCTGTGCATGTGAAGTGTGTAGAAATATGGATGTTTGTGTGGTTTATATTGATAAATATTCTGTATACTTAAACATAAATATGTATATATATGTGCTGCTGCAGGTATCTGCAAACCTGATGTGTTTTTTTTTTAAAAAACTAAGATTATTTAGAATCCATTATCACCTGATTGATATCAAATAGAATTTGTAATATAAACAAACTTTGTTGTTTAGAATGATAGTTATAAATCAAAATTTAACTATATTTAAAATTCTGTAGTCTCTGGAAAACAATTATAACAGTAAATATTTCCTAGAAGTAAGTATATCAAACTTTTTACACATTAAAACAGTTGCAACCAGAATGCATAATTGAATTTGTGGACTTTGGAAACAAAATATTACATTTAATTTCACATGAGAGTGAGCATTTCTGTGAAACAGATTGGGTCACTTTGGTTCGTTTGAGTTTCTAGTGAATCATGGAAGCTCTGAGTCTTTTTGGAGGTGGGATGCAGAGGGGTTGGTAGGGGTAGATGGTCAGTAATTTATGTCAGAGGAGATGGTGATTGAATTGAGGTTTCCAGGTTTTCAAAAACCTGATTTTTAGTGTGCAGTTCTTAGTATCTGCATATGCTCAATGTTGCATTAAGTGGGTTAGGAATTTGGGATGTTGAGTAGGGAGTGTAAAGGAAGCTATATCCAAGGTTGTGTCGATGATGGTGGCTGGAGGTGGAATTTATGGGTGTTGACAGATTGGTCTTGGTTGCAGTGGAACTCAGGGGAATTATTTCGGTTGTGCAGGGTTTTGACCCGAAGTAGAACTCGGGTAGTTTTGCTTCTGACTCGAAGCAACAGGTGTAGTAACTCAAAGTAAATCAGGGGGTAGTCGGGTAGCATGGTTACAAATTTATAACAGAGAGCTTTTACAGTTTTTTTTATTTGAATGGAAATCAAATTTTGGTGCAGGAGTTTGATTCATGTATAAGTTGAAAACTGAATTCAAATAGAATTTGAATTCAAAGATTTAAAAAAAAATGAAATGTCTTAGACAAGTTTAAAGTTTGGTTTTAAATCAAAAATTAAAACTGTTTCAGGTTTTAAACCTGAAAGTTGTTTAGCAGTTTTTCATGTTGAATGAAATTTTAATTTTGGTATGGAAATTTGATTTTAGATGGAAGTAGAAACTGAATTCAAATGTAGTTTTGAATTCAAAGTTTTTAAAGATAAGAATCTTAAATTTAAACACAATTTAATCTGGGTTTAAGTCAAGATCTAAAATAGTTTCAGGTTATCTTTTAAACCTGATTTTTGATTTAAACAGTTTATTTGAGTTTTAAATTTTGAGCAGATTTGAATGTTTTAAACAAGATTTAAATTGGTTTTGAAATTTAGTTAAAAACAGTTTCAATTTCTTTGGAACAGTTTTGATTTCAAAACCAGTTTGTAAAAAAATAAAAATATATGAACATGTTCAAATGTTTAAAAATAGATTTGGAAATAAAATTTGATTTCAAGTAAGTTTTAAAACTTGAAGAATTTATTCTTTAATACTTGAATAAATATGAAGTGTTTAATGTTGATTTAAAGTTAAACAAATCAATCTATTTTCAAAGGCTTAATATATTTTAATCAAGTAATTAATTTTAAATCTTTCTTTATAGTTAGGTAAAGAATGTTCTTAGCATTCGTTTTATTGTAAGGTTTTATAATTATTTAATTTGGATCAATGTTTAAATAATTAAACATTTGACTCTTTAAATAAATTGAAATTTGAATTAAATTTTTAGAAATGTATTGTTTTAATACATTTTGAATTTAAATGAGTCATTTGATAGTAATTTGATTATTTTGAATATCTTTAAGAAAATTAAGGGTTTACTTAATTATTTGATTTTGAATAATGGTTTAGATTAATTTTGATAATTTATCTAATTTAAATTTTCTTAAGTATATAACTAATGAAATATGTTAATTAATAAATGATGATAATTATCTAAGGATAATTTAGTAATTAATTAAGGAAATTAATTTTGGATAATTACTTAGATTGATTAATTGAATCTAATTAATTGTAATTTGTTAAGTAATTAAGGAATTAATTACTTATTAATTTGGATTGTGATTTGTTAAGTTAATTAATTCAGTTTAATTAATTTTAATAAATCATTTGATGATTTTAAGTGTAAATTACTTAATGTAATTAGTGGAGCAGGATTACTTAGAGAAGTAATAATGATAATTACTGGAATGTAATTAATAATTTGGATAATTAATTTTGTAATTAATTAAGGAATTAATTAATGATTAATTATTGGATAATTAATTTGATTAATGAGTAATTAAAGATAGTTAATTTCTTAATTGAATATTAATCAAGGTGATTAATAATTGGATTAATTACTAAATGTAATTAATTTTAATTAAGTAATTTATTAAATATTAAAGATCGTTAATTAATATTAATGATGTAATTAAGGATTGTTTGATTAAGTAATAATTAATTAAGTGATTAATTAATTGTAGTTAATTAAGGATAAATATAATTAATTATAATTAATTAATAAATGAGTAATTAAATGTTAATTACTTATGATTAAGGTTAATTAATTTATGAAATTAATTTAATACTAGTTACTTATTGTAATTAGTGATTGATTAATCAAGGATGTTTAATCAAGTTAAATACTTGGGAAGTGAATTAATTAACTGGGTTAATTAATTAATGGATGTTAAGCAAGATTTAAATGTGTTAATTAATTGAATTGAATTTAAATTAATTAGGGATAGTTGTAATTAATTTAATTCATTTTAAATTAATTATAATTGATGGTTAATGAATCTTTGCTTATGGATACTATTGATTGAATGGTTGTGATCTCAGTAATGAGACTAGTTGTATCTGTATGATATGGATATGGATGATTGGTTTAAGAATGATAGTTTGTGATGGATTATTTGGTTGAACGATTATCTATTTATGGATGATACAGATTATCTGTTATGATATGAATGTGATTATCTATTGCTAGATGTAGTTTATCTATCTGTATGAAATAGATAATAATGAGATAAGTTAATTATTTAAAACCCTTAAGTGCAACTTGGACATTAAAATGGCGTTTGGTTTCGGTGAGACCGGGATCGGGTTTCCATATTTGGATATCCGAAAACCACATCGATTCCAATTAAACGTTAGGTCGTTAATCCAAGTGGAGCAAGTGAAGACTCGAGGTGTAAGGGCTATACGTCAGTATAACTCTGTGGGTGATTCCGTAATGAGTTGACGGAATAGTACTTATAGATTCGAGATGGAGATTTAGAGTGCAAGGGTTATCGTCGTTAACTCTGAGGGTGATTCCAATACGAGTGTAACGAGATAATGCCTTCGGTTTCGTTCGAACCCGGAACGAACTTGTATGGATTGAATGCTTTCAGAACATCGTCAGGTGGACGATGAGCATTCTAAGATTGATATGTCCTATAAAGGTAGTCGTGACCTCAAGCCTCATCAACCGGGAATGGCTAAAACAAGGGAGGTGCAGCAAAGCTTCGTGGGTAGCCCCCACTTGAGAGCAAGATTTACTCCTGTCTAGAGGTCCCTTTATATTTCGGCTGTGTGGCAGTTGGTGACGAACAATCTGCGGGGTGGTCTTGTTCGGAACTGTTCAGTAAGGAACGGGTCCGGCTTTGTGTTGCAGGGGAGTTAGGGTGGCTCCTCGGTACGGTGATCTAGGCCACGTACTGTGACGGGCGGTACCCCAGTAGCCCTGCCATTGATGGAAACCCATTTTCCCTACGAGACCCTACGGTTTTGTTTGTATTACCCACTTTTGTGGCTAGTAGCTGGAATTTAATAAATGTAACAATTTCGGCTATTTCTTATTTACTTGAAAACCCTAGACACTATTATAATATCACTGGATTTCCTATCAAATGTTTTGGTTAGCGTAAGGTAAAAACTTTTCCATGTTTATGTGTGGGAAGTCTTACGTGATACCTTTTGTTTTCAGAGGATTTTCTAAAGTTAAGCAACTTTTATCCCCGTTTACTCATACCAGACCCCTGTCTGACCTGAGTGTTTATTTTCCGTTTTATTAAACTCTTGGGTACTCATATTATGTATGAGTAGTCAAGTGTTCCAGGATTGCTTTGACGAGTTCTGGAGGAGAAAATGGAGCATGAGGCTTCAGCGTGTAGATATATTTAGTGGTTCCGCTGTGTTGAGATATCTGTTTTCTCTGATGTTCTTGGATTGTAAATGCTAGACAGATGTTTATAACTGTCTAGTTTTGTGTTGTATTAGCTATATTACTCTGATGAATTGATACTATGTAAAGTTTTATGTGATATATTATAATTTATTCGATTCCGTTATGAGATTCTGATGTGGTCTGTTCTTTCTTTCCTTTCTTTTCTCTTTTCTATCCCTTTCTTTCTTCTTAACGTTGCAACTTTCTGGAGTGTGGAAGTTGGGACGTTACAACTTATATATGTAATATTTCTTTCCGCTGTTTGTTGTTGTACACTTTGACAATGTAATGTGATGTAATGTAATAACTGATATAGTGATTCTGTTTAAAGATATTTATTTATCTACTATATTCGTTCCGCTGCGATATGTGAGATTCTGTTGTTGTTTTCTTTTCTTCTTCTTCTACCGCTTCTTCTTTAAACCCTAAAGATTCGTAAGTTTGTTCCTCTTCGGGTTGAATTGTTGTGGAATTGTGCCAGCTCAAATGGGTACGGATTTGCAGGCCTTTACAAGTGGTATCGGAGCAATTGGTTAAGCGATAACCTTGGCTCTGTTGGGTGTTACTCATTAGAGATAGAGTCAGCAGTACTCTAGAATGAGTGTGAGTGTAATAATAGATATGAGCGCGTATTTGTTAGTGAATGTAAAATTATTCTATATTGTGTTGACTTATCGGTTGGTTGTTTATAGATTCCGGTCGGTGCAGTTTGGCCAACTGTATTGATAGGGGTTTCTAAACTCTTAAACAAAGATAAACCGACACAGTATTGTTTTAAAATAGGGTAAATGAAATAATTTTACCCAAAACTATTTTTGTATATAAAGAAATAATTTTCTGTGAATTTTTTATGGTATATGGTTACTTGTTTGTTAGGAAGTGATGATATTGAATTATCATCATTATTGTATGGAAATTTAATAAGAAAAAATGGTATAACCAAAGGTTGGAGGTAAATTTATTAAACAGATGAAATTTATAAATATGAATTGAAAGGATAAGGGAATGAATTCATATACAAATGGGATTTGTAAATGTAAATTGTAAGTGTGATTTATAATTTGGAATAAAATTCATTAATGGAATGAAATTGGTAATGTGAATTTATAAATGAGTTTTATAAATTGAAATGAGATGGCAGAGTAATCTTTGAAATACAGATTAAAGGATTTGGATGGAAATTTCAAAAGATTAAATTTCTTTAGTTTGAAAATGGTTTCCAAAAGTCTGGAAAAATAATTATTTGAGAAGTACTTTTGAGTTGGATATGAAATCTGATGGGGTTTGAAATTTGCAAATATTTGGAAAAATATTTTAAAGGTATATAATTGATTTCAAAGTTGGTTTTGAAATGTGAGTATCTGTTAAAAAGACTCTGGAAATCTTTAAAATGTTACGATATCTAAATAAGTTTGATAACTTATAAAAATATTTGAAATTTGATTGGAATAAGATTCAAATTGAAAAGGGATAAATAAAAGTAAGTGTGGAATAAATTTGTGAATGAACAAATGAGTTAACATTTGTGAGTAGATAAATTGGAATTGAAAAATGGAATGAGATTTGATTTGGATCAAGTTGAATAAAAATCCAAACTTGGGAAAAATAAAATGGATTGAATTCAAGTAAACTAATATGATAATTAATTAATTCATGAAATAGGAAAGTTGAATTAGTTAAATTTAAACTTGAATTGTGAGTTAAATAAAAATGGTTTGAATTTGCAGATAAATTCAAGTAAGTAGAAATAAATTGAAATTTCCTTGTTACTGATAAAATAAATTCGAGATGAATTGAGAATGGAAATTTGAAATTTAAAATGGATAAGTGAGTAAAACAAACTTAATTAAATTAGTCGATGGAATGGATTTGATAAATGAAAATCAAATCAGTGATTTAAATTGGGAAGTGTTACAAGGAAAAAAACTTGGTTTTGAAAATTGATGCCGAGTATAGTTGATTTGTAAGCTATAATTTCATAGTGAATGCACATTTGGTTTGTTGAATATACATAAATGAGGTTTATGAAATGGATGCTAAACAAAGATTTTTGTATATTAATGCATCAAAATGAATGTGAATGTGGAATGCAAAATGAATTGAACGGAATCAATTGGAAATGAAATAGAATAAAGAGTAAATTGAGTTTGTATCAATTTAAGTTAGTTATAAACGAGATGGGATATTCTATTAAGTTTATATCGTCGAATTTGCACAGAAATGGTTGTCATTTGACGCAAACGTGATTGTATAAAATTCTATGAGTTAAGGAAAGCTGATTTTCGAATCAATTGAAATGGATATGAGTTCGTTTCGTTTAAAAATTAATCGAATGAAAGAAAGTGTGTTGTAAAACATTGAAATTGAATGGAAATGATGTGTGATTTAGTTGTAAGCAACTAAAATTTTATCGAAACCATATAAATTGCTAAAGGAAATAATTTTGAATATTTTTCTTGTGAAAACTATGTGTTTACTATTGAAAATGAGAGAAATGTAAATGAGTTTTCTATATATGTCACTTACGTGTTTAAATTGAGTAAGTAGAGGTACCGGGAGGCCGTTTGGCTGGATTTGATTGCGCAAAATTCTAATTAAATAAGCCGCTTTGCTTAAAAATGCTAAATAAGATACGCCTACGCAATAAAAAAATAGGAAATATGAACTGTTTTTGTTTTTCCGACCGGGTGGGTCGATATATATATATATATATTTATATCTTTTGTCAAATTGCAAAAGCTCCTCCGTACAAGGGAGACTCTGCCAAAATTTTCTGAAAATTTTGAGATCTAGAAAATTTTTGGAATTTTTTTTGTTAAACGACAAAACGATTTCAAATTGAAGTAAATTAGCGAATGAAACTAATTTAAAATTCAATATTCAGAGTTGAAGATAAATTGAATTCATATGGTAATGGGAAAACTAATTTGAATAGAAGTAGATATGAAACTTCTGTAAAGAAATGTGCAAAAATGATATTTGAATGTTGCAATTGAATATTATGGTTAGCAGGATATACAGGTGTATTAAAGGAAATGGAATTGGGATCTTGATTTCAAAGATAAAATTGAATTGCTCGACAAAAGGTATGTATTTAAATTTCTAAATGAAATTTGGTGATTTTCTTGTCCAGCCGCTTGGCTTTTTGTTTTCTTTTTGAATCTGGGGGCCTGTGGTGCCATTTTGTAGCGTACCAAGCTAGCCGCGCAAAGGAGACGCTGGGGAAATTTTTCGAAAATTTACGGAGTTAGAAAATTTTTGAGGAAATTTTGAAATTTGAATTCGAATTTAAATTGAATAGTTAAGAAAAAATGTTGTTTGGAACTTATAATTAAAGTTGGAAAGCTAGTTGAAATGATAATGGATCTTTGATAAAAATATTTGTTTTAGGCAAGTTGATAAAACTATTTGGTTTGCGAAAATATTAAATGGGTTGAGGATCATTCTTCTTAACATGAAATTTCGGGACGAAATTCTTTTAAGGGGGGAAGGATGTGATGATCTGGAAATTTTAAACAAATTGAAATTAGGATACTTAATTGATTTTGAATATTTGGAAGTTAGTTTAACTTAAATTTCAAAATTAATTATGGATTTGGCAATTAAGTTATTGAATTTAATTTATTAATGTTGGATAGAAATTTAAATTCTCCAATTTTAAGCCTGTTAAAAATGATTTGATGGCTTGATAATTTATATCGACAATACTGAAGATAATGGAAGCTTTAGAATTGAATTTGGAGATGTTTTGTTCAGTATTGAAGTTTTATCGTTTAAATCGATATTTAAAAATAGCCTTCCGAGGCACAGTCTCGGAATTCGACGAAACCAGTTCCATTGGATCCGTGATAGTTAGTTATTATTGAATTCCAATTTTCGTAACAATTGGAGTTGTTGTTTGACCCTGGCAGCCCAAAACGCATAGAAACTGTTTTAATCGATTTATTTTAAAATTGATCGTTTATTTCCGTAACTCGGGCATACGATCAAATTAGGACTCGAAACCTTTTCCATTGCATTCGAAATAGAGTTATAACATTCTAAACGCCTGGCGGCATGCCTCGATAGGAGTTCGGGATTTCGAGTTGGGTAATACGATATATTTTGAATATAAAAAATTATAAAAATCAAAACCCTGCCTTCCTCTACACGCTTCCCCTCTTCAATATTTACAGCCGAGCTTCTTCATTTATCATTTTCGTTCAAATTAAATAAAATCAATGGCCGATATACTCCTCTTCCTTCCTCCTTTATAATTCATTCACGAAAAAAAAGAAAAAAATGGCGAGCGACGAAATTGAATTCGACTACATATCAAAATCGTACGCACGAGGCAGGGTAGTTTGGGCGAGATCAACGAGCTCAAGATTTGTCGCGATCGAAGATTTGAGATGGAGGCGATTGAGGGAGTTTATGATTTAGGGATTGTGCGCATAGAGGGAGTGCGACTTCGATTTAGGGGTCGCGTTGTCAGATGAGTTGCGCAGGGCCTGGAAATCAAGCATCGGCGGCTAGGGTTTTGCGTGTCAAGCTCGAGCGAGCAATGGTAACCATGTTGGAGGCTCGCGACTGTGGCGGCGGTTCTTAGTGGCGTGGTGAGGCGACTCTGGTTGCGGCAAGCGTACGCGTGCGCGTGCGTGCGGCATCAATAGGAGATGCTCGATCGACTAGGAGGCAGTGAGGTAATCACTTGGTTTTATTTTGTTCGGTTTAAATTTAATATCGTATATATATACTGGGAAGAAAAACTGTATATCATCTTTTGATTTTACAGTAAGTTGACATACAGATAAAACAGGAAAAAATAAAATAAAAAGGGATAGTTGATTATTCATTTATTTAAATGGCTAACTTGGTTGATTATCTTATTAAAATTATTTTTGATACTAAAGAATATTTTAAAGGGATAATAGTTTAAATTAAAAGTATTAGTTTAGAATAAAACTACTATTTTAAAATTAAATTAATAGTTGAATGAAAAATTTTAAACTGGAAATTAATGGTTCGATTTATTCGAATATTAATAAATCCTATGATGTTTGTTACAAGGTTCAAAATCGAAATCAAGCCGGAATGGAAAATGGATTGCAAATATAAAGCAAAGGTGAGATCTTCTCACTCAATTAAAGCTCCAATTAATTTTAAATAGTTGGATTTAAAATTGGTTGACTGTGTGCTTGGATGATTGATTTATAATAATTATTCACTAGATGATATTATATATATAGTATATAGTACATATTTGTTGATTGATTTCCCGCATTATATAGCGGATGAGACCCTATTGCACCGCATAATAGCGGATGATATTTTATAAATCCCATATACCGCGATATTCCACCTTGAAATGGAATTGGTATTTAATTGTTGTGCTAATGTCTGTGGATGCAAGGAAAACAGGTTGGAGGGATCCAACTGGATTCGTCAAATCTTTGAATTTGTTTCAATATATTGTGTGTTGATTTATCTAAAATCTGTAAGTGATTTTATCGTGATTGAAATCGTTGAAGGCTAAAAATTTAGCTGAATATATATAAAATGTTTAATGAATGGATTCTAAGTAATAATATTAAAAAGTTGAAGGATTTATTTTAAAAATACGGTTTTTAAATACTTTGGAAGAGATAAAGGAATTTATTTTGAAAATAAATTTGGAAAATTGATTTGGTGTTAAAAGAATAAATCTTTGGAAAATCAATTTGGAATTTGATTTGGTGTTTAAAATAAATATTTGAAATCAATTTAAAAAATCATATATCAATGGATATTTGGGAATTTAAATTCACAATGAGAATTTTATAAAAGAAAGGGATTATGTTAAAGACTAAATTGGTATTTAATTTAGAAATTGGATATTTAAATAGTTATACCTTATCTACTAATTTTATTTTAAAATTAGCTGGACTTGAAATTTTATATGAGACATTTGTATTATATTTTCATAACTAATATTTAAATAAATGTTTTAAAATAGTTTTATCTAAATGTTTCCAAGTATATATTTTGGATAAGTGATTTAAAATATATTAAAATAATTGAACTCGGCAGACTTTCAGTGGAATTAAATAATATCGGGAATCTTATTCCGTGAGTGAAAAGTGATTTGAAATTTGTTTTCAAATAGTTGAAGTGTGAAATATATCTTGTAAAGATATTTTAAAAATAAATAATTATGAAAATTATTTAAATCTTGGTGTTTGTTGTGAATATTTATTAATAGTTAAATAACCAACTATCAATATTAGCATTTAAATGGCATTTGAATTTTGGTGCGACCGGGAGTCGTTTTCCAAATGGATATTCGAAACCCATATCGAACCTTTGTGATTGTGATGAATCTTTTATTTAAAAAGATCAAAGTGAAAATTGTTGTAATTTGTTGAAATCTGAATGTAACATCTATTTTAAAAAAATTAAGCGCTCGTTATTCAGATTTGCCAGGAGAGGACTTTGTGTCATAAAACCCATTTCGAATAACGATACGATGAAATGTGATTGTATTTGAAGACGGTGTTGAAGACCGAGTATTTTCGAAAACGAAAGGATTAACTGTCGAATGTCTCTGCATCGGGTTGCTCCGGTATAGAGATTTTATCATCTTTGTGATGGGGATTCCGGACGTGATTAGTGAATATTCAGATTTGCAAGGGCTTCTTTGAAGTGCCTTTGGTTCCGTTCGATCCCGGAATGGACTTGTATGGATGTGTGGCTGACGTTACACTTTGAGATGTAAAACTGGTTTTTATCGAATACATTTCTGTTGGTGGCGGAGAATTTATTCTCTTAGCTTAACACCCTTCTCTGAGACGTACGAACTCAAAGGTTATGTAGTTGATGGTTACTAGTGATACATTCCCAATTTGGTAATGTGGCACACGAAGTGCTGCTGATCATTTGTTGATCAAAGTTTGAATTTGTGAAAAGTGTAGCTTTGTGGATGAAACTTCGTCGGACCTCACACCCCGGAAATGGTCAAAATAGAAAAGATGCGGCAAGGTTATGAGGGTCGCGCCCTTTCAGGTATGTCATTTCTTTCTGGAAAAGGGTGGTGTCATGTATGGAGCCCTGCTATTTAACCTTTGTGGTTACTGCAAATACTTTTCTTTGTGGTTGTTGGTGTAGAGGATCCTCGGATAAAGGTCCCAAAGGACCGAAGATGGCATACTCATGTAGTAGTTACCTAGTTACAGAGGTAATCCGACCTTGTGTTGGCAGAGAGCTGGTTAAGTTCTCGGGACGTCCCTCCACAGGCGTACCCATATGGCAGTAGGAAGTTCCTTAGCCTGACCATTTGTTGGAAATCCAAAGAAAAAATACGCGCCCTGTACGGTTTTAGTTGTATAACCTGTCATGGAATGTGGTGGTAACCTGCTATTGAACATGGTAGCTATAGTAGGCATACAATAATGGTTGTATGCTGGCTAAGATTAATATTATACTTTCAAAATATTTTCTGCACTATGCACTAATAATAATATCGAAGGATTTTGCGTATTAAGCATGTTTGACTATGATAAGGAGAAATCTCCTCCAATTCTGCGTTTGCATTATGTGTGTGGCGGGAGGCCTTATGGTAGTTTCATTTTCCAAAAGCATAGCGGTTTTCTTTTATTCTCTTTGTGAAAATAACTATTTATTAAGATCTCACACTAGTCCCACGACTGACCTGGAGTTTATTGTTCCCTTTCTAAATTCTGGGTGCCCAAAATTTTCCACACGGGCAGCATAAAGTCAGGTTATCATTACCCGGGAGCGAAGTCAAGAAGTTTCTATGGAAATCAAGAGTTGGAGCTAGATGGCGAGGCGTATCACTTATATATGTAATATTTCTTTCCGCTGTTTGTTGTTGTATACTCTGATAATGTAATGTGATGTAATGTAATAACTGATATAGTAATTCTGTTTAAAGTTATTTATTTATCTATTATATTTGTTCCGCTGTGATATGTGGGATTCTGTTGTTGTTTTCTTTTCTTCTTCTTCTACCTCTTCTTCTTTAAACCCTAAAGATTCGTAAGTTTGTTCCTCTTTAGGCTGAATTGTTGTGGAATTGTGCCAGCTCAAAAGGTTACGGATTTGCGGGCCTTTACAATAAAGTTGTATATGATGTTTATGATGCCATTCTTATGTTGTCATATGTTTTTTCTTGAGAAGTTTGTGTTAGTCCTTGAGATGATGGTTCTGATGACAACAACCTTAGAATAGGATTATAAAATATAAATACTAACATTATAGTTTAGAAATATATGTATATGCAAGATTTAACCATGCAGGTACCAAGAATGAAGACTGCACAGTATAGAGATTCAAGACATCAAGATTGAAGACTCATGAGTATCAAGAGTATCAAGTTTATCAATAGTTCAAGATTTCAATAATAAGTAATTTAATTAGGAATTTTGTTAAAACTCCTAGAAAAACACTAGCATTTTAAAATCCAATTTATTCGTGGAACGGAATCCACTTTGAGCCTGTTCAAGGGATGGAAGCCTAAGTAGGATGGAACCTACGAAAAATCTAGTAGAACATTGTTTTGTATCCGCTAACCTTTTATTCAAGTGTTTTTACAAAATTATATCCTATTTTCAAAATGATTTCAAAACCTTCCTTTTAAAAGAATCAAAAACATCTATCCTGATTTTAAATATTTTAGCCTCAAAATAATTTTTATTTTCAAAACCAAATTATCCTTGTTTTTAAACTACCTTTTAATAATAATATATTTAACTTTTAAATATTTATACTTAGATTTAAATATAAAATTATAGTAAAATTTTATATATACCAAAATATTACTCTCTGTACTTATTTATGTATTTTAACTTTAGTTAAGTATATTTATAAAGTTTAAAATAGTTTTTATACAAGATAGAAGTTATTTTCAAAGAAAAACAAATCATCAAAATTTTCTTTGGGATGTCGACATACCCAAGATACCCATGTCGACATAGTGGCAGTTGATTTCAAAATTTGCATTTCAAAAGAAGTGTCTATTCGTCATATCCCATCACGAATGGGCATGGCTGTGGTTCTTCTATAAATAGGGGCTGTTTTGAACGAATTTCAATTAATATTTTTCTGTTTTTCACTCCTCTTCTTCTTCCACATTTCTTTATACATATTCTTACCATTACTCTATCGAAATCAACATTGAATCTAACTAGATCATTTCTAGTTTGATTCTCTATCACTGTCTCAACAAGATCTCAGTACTATTCAGAGTTATAGACTTCTTTGTAATCAATTTAGCGAGAAAAGGTGTGATTGTAGCCTTAAAAATCAATCAAGTTAGAAAAGGTGTGATTGTGGACTTCGAAATCAATCAAGTTAGAAAAGGTGTGATTGTAGCCTAGGAAATCAATTGGGTGAACTTGTTGCCCCTGAAATCAAGTATCTCTACCCAGAGGATTGTGAATCTGGAGTGGTGTACCTCGTGGCCTTGAAATCGAGCTTGTAATTGTACAATTGCTTTTTAAAGGAAATCCGTACTAGTGTGCGGGACTGGATGTAGGGTAACTCCGAACCAATTAAAATCCGGTGTGTTCTTTCCTTTACTGCTTTTACTTTATTTCTGCATCTGTGTTTGTTTCTGTGATCATATCTGTGTTTGAATATTGCACACATTTGTGTACAAATTAACAAAAACTCAAAAAGATTTAGTAATTCCTTTAAACACTATTCACCCCCCTCTAGTGTTAATCCTAGCCTTAAGATCCATATTCCGCATTTCTCACATTTGGTATCAGAGCAAGGTTTTCAAAGTTTCATAATCTGATTTTTGAAAAAGTTTTTAAAATGGTTGTGTTTGTTAATACTAGTTTAGAAATATTCAGATCATCATTATCTCTTGAGTCTGCATATAATCAATGTTCAAATTCAAGTTGTCTACCAAAATTGTTTGATGTGCAGGAAACATGCTTTATGGGGGTTAAGGAATCAATCCACAATGGACATATTGTACATATCAAAAAGAACAAATGGATACTCGATAGTGGATGCTCTAGACACATGACTGGAAATCCAGATATGTTGAATGATATAATATACAAAGACGGAGGGCTGGTTAACTTTGGAGACAATTCAGAAGGATATGTGATTGGCATCGACAAAGCCGATAACTCTGAAACTCCTATTATCACTAATGTTTTGCTAGTTAAGAATCTGAAACATAATCTGCTAAGTATAAGTCAACCCTGCGATAATGGATATAAAATTAAATTTGAAAAAAATAAGTGTTACATTGAAGATAATAATTCAACCATAATATAAGTAATCCTTGGATTTGGCATAAGAAATTTGGGCATTTGAATTTCAAACTCTTATCTAGACTATCTAAACATGATCTAGTAAGAGGTCTCCCTAAAATAATTTTAAAGTAGATAGTCTATGTGATGCATGTCAATTAGGAAAACTTAGAAAAAGTTCCTTTAAATTAAAAGATATGATTTCAACCTTAAAACTTCTTGAATTACTTCACATTGATTTATTCGGTCCATCTCAAATTCTGTCAAAAAATATAGTAAATATGTTTTTGTAATTGTAGATGATTATTATAGATTTACATGGACAATAATTTTGAAACATAAAAGTGATACTTTTGAATGTTTTAAGAACTGTACAAAAAGGATTCAAAATCAACTTCCTCTAAAAATTATAACCGTCCGTAGCCATCACGGTGGTGAATTTGAAAATGAAAAGTTTGAGGAATTCTAAAATAAAAAGGGAATAACTCACAATTTTTCGTTTTCAAGAACTCCACAACAAAACGGAGTAGTAGAACGTAAAAATAGGACGGTACAAGAGTGTGCGAGAACTATGCTTTCAGATAGTAAATTACCAAATTATTTTAGGCAGAAGCAGTTGCTACCGCCTGTTATATTTTAAACAGAATTTTAATTAAACCTTTAACTGATAAGACATCTTATGAACTTCTTCACTCAAAGAAACCTAAGGTATCTTATTTAAGAATTTTTGAAAGTAAATGTATTATTGTAAATACAAAAGATAACTTAGATAAATTTGATCCTAAATCCGACAATGGTATCTTTACGGATATTCTTATAGAAGTAAAGCTTACAGAGTGTTTAATTTCAAAACTAATACCATGGAGGAAATAATGCAAGTTTCATTCGATGAAAATCTCAAAAAAAATTAAAGATTCAAATGATGAAGAGGATTTAATCACTCAAAATCAAGAGACAACTGAAACTAACAATGAAATTAATCATCCTAATAAAAGGATTAAACTTTTAAAAGATCACCCTATTGAAAATGTGCTTGGAGATATGCAATCTGGTGTTAAAACTAGAAATCAACTAAGTCAAATGAGCAATGTAGCTTTTATATCAACTATTGAACCCAAAAATCCAAAAGAAGCTGTTGGGTGCGTTTCCACCACCACCGATCCAAAGGCAAAGGAGATACTTCAGATCCAAAGGCAAAGAAGGTGCCCCCGAACCATCCCCTGCCGAACCAACCCCTTTCAATACCTGCCGAACCAATCCATTTCCAACCATCACCGAATCAACCTTCACCGGACAAGATTCTACCGAATCAACCTACACCGAACCATCTCACCTCCATCTACCACCGAACCAACCCATGTCCTCACCACCACTGAACCATCTCACCTCCAACTACCACTGAACCAACCCATGTCCTCACCACCACCGAACCATCTCATCTCCAAGACCAAGCCGGACCAACCACCACCGAGCCAGGGCCTTGCCGATCCAAATTTGCCAGGCCAGATAGCTCCAGCCCAGGCCCACCAACAGCTATATACATCTAAGACCCCTACCCCCAACCTCACTCTATAAATAGAGGGGTAGGGGTACAACAATGGCAGACAAGTTTGAGAGCTTAATCACGGATAAAACTTTCAAACAACTTTCAGTTACTTGTAATCAAAGCTTTGTACTTGTAACCTGAATAGAAAAGGAGAATAACATATAAAGTGGACGTAGGCACGTTCTGGCCGAACCACTATAAATCTGTGTGTCTTTTATAGTTTAGTCCCTGCTTTTTATATATTTGCGTAAATCACCCAAATCACTAGAAACAACATAAAATCAACTAATTCATACGACTTGGAGGTGTTTGCCCATTTTTTGTGCAAACATTTTTGGTGCTTTCACCGAGAACATGAGCTCGAAGCTTCAGCTTCTCCCACTCAACCCTTTTCCTATCAACATCGTTCATTGCTTGGAAAACATGCCTCCCGGACGGAAGAAAGATGCTAACAAGGGAAAGAACATCGCAACTGGCAGTATCCCAGGTCCAGCGATCAGAGACCAAGACAATCGTCTAGTTCCAACAACAAATTTAAATCAGGCAAATCCGACAGCTTCTGCTACGGAACAACCAATTACAAGGGCGGATCTGGACAGGGTTATGGCTGAAGTAACTAACCGCTTCGCATCTCAACAAGAAGCCTTAGTGGATCAACTCATGTCACGCTTAAGGGATGTCGAAGAAACCAACCGCAACACTGAATCATGGGGTGAGTCCCAGTCTGGAAGATCTAGGAGACAACAAGGGTCTTTCTTCTTCGAAGAGGCTAATAACAGAAACAGCTATGGTAGGAGCCGAGCCCGGACTCAGCCCGAATTCCGACCCGAGGAAACGCTCAGAACCGAACCCAACGGGGGAGGTACCAGGCAAGGGTCGGATGTAGCTGAGCCCGCCATGCTACCTAACCATAGAAACACCAAGGAACGTGGCCGATCGGGAGTCCAGCCCGAAGTTGGACCCGAGGAAGTGCTGAGAAGAGAACCCGGCAGGGAAAGATCAAGGCAAGGGCCAATTATGGCTGACCCCAGCATGCCCCCGGAAGACCAGAGGCAGCCATTGGAGAATGTCAGGAGTGATAGGCGATACCATCCTTACAGGTCATCTGGACGGAATCAATCCCGCAGGGAAGAACCAAACTCATTTCTATCCGCTCCAAGTTCTGATGAAAGGATGGCGCGATTGTTCAGAAAGTGCGTCCAACGGGAGCAAAGGGATCGGGGGATAGGTGCTAGGATAACCAGTCCCTTCACCCGCAATATCGAAACTGCCATCACCCCCCGGGAATGGAAAATGCCAACAATGGATCCTTACAAGGGAACCTCTGATCCCGTCGTACACCTACAAAGATACACACAGCATATGCTCATGAGTGGAGCAACAGAGGGAGCATTGTGTAAATGCTTCCCACTATTCTTGGCAGATCTAGCTACCTCCTGGTTCTGCCATCTACCCAAAGGGTCCATCATCTCGTGGGAAATGTTGAAAGAAAAGTTCATCAGCCAGTTTCGCATTCATGTAGAACAAGCCGAGGATGCTTATTCCTTATCTAATATCAAACAAAAGCCTGGAGAGACAGTGCAACAATATCTAACCCGATTCAATGACATGGCGGCCGCAGTCCAAGATGCCAACGAGAAACTTATCCTAATTGTAACGACCCTGAATTTTGAATAATTTAAATTGAGAATATTTAATTAATTTTAAATATTTGAATGATGGTTTGAATTGAATTTCAAATTATCAGAATGAATATAACGATTAAATTATAGAATTTAATCTATTGAAAGTTGAATAAAAATTTGAATCTTCAATTTTAAGCCATTTTAAAAATATTTCAAAGGCTTGTAAAATTCATATTGATAATATTGAAGGTAATAGAAGCTTCAGAATTGAAATTGAAAGTGAATTGTTCAGTTTTGAAATTTAATCGGTTGAATCGATATTTAAAAATAGCCGTCCGAGGCACAGTCTCGGAATTCGACGAAACCAGTTCCATTGGGTCCGTAATATTGAATTATTGCCGGATTTCAAATTTCGTATTTTTTCGAGTTGATATGTGAGCACACGGTGAGTAAACGCGTTGCAATTGAATCAGATTCAATTTAAATTTAAATTTAAAACTTAGTCAAACATCACGTTTCGTTCCTAAATTCATGCCTAAACTCACGCCTAAATTCACGAAAATTTATCGTGTACACCATGCCTCCTCTCGATCTTAAATGTTCCTCTCCCCTTCTCTTCGTCAAATTCAAAATCAACAGCAAAGAAATTAAAAATGGCCGAAGACTTTTTCTTTCGCTCTCCTCTTTATTCTTTCCATTCAAAATCATGCAGAATACAAATCGAGATAAAAATGGCCGCAGCCCTTGAAAGAAAAAAAAAATCAACTCGTTCGTTTAAATCCATGGCCGACCTTAATCTAAGTCGCGAGCGCGAGCGCAGGGAGGCGAGGTGGCGTTAGGCGTGGGGTCGCGACTTTGAGAAGAGGCGCGACGGCTACCGCGAGGCAAGGCGACAAGCGGCTACTGGCGCGCGCGATGGAGGGGGAGCTCGATGGAAATGGCGGCACGCGATTAGTGGCGTCAATGAAGGAGGAGGCGGCGATGCAAATCGATGGTGTGTTTGAGTTGGGGTTTGCAGCAGCTAGGGCACGGCAATTGCGTGGTCGAGGGCTTCACGGCGACGTCGCGAGGTGATGGGGGTGCGCGCGGGTTTGGGATAATGGCAGTAAGGTATTTTGTTTTCTTTTGTTTTTATTTTTGAGTTAATTTAATTTAATTTATATGCAGTTGAAAGGAAAATAATTTTTTCCTAAGAAAAATTAGATAAATAAATTTAATTTTAAGATAAGTTAATTAAATCTAAATTATTTTTGGGTTACTAAGAATAATTTATATAAAAGGAAATTTAATTCAATTGAAAATTTCTAGATAGAATAAATTTTAAAGTAAAAGGATTAGTTAATCAAATTTATGGAAAACAAAAGGGATTTGTTGGTTAAAATAAAATTATGGTTAAATAAATTTAATTTAAAAGGAAATTTAAATTTTTAGTTAAATATCTTATTAAAGGAAAAAAAATTGTTAAAGATAAAAATTTAGATTAATTTATTAAAAGAAATTTTAAATTTTAGTTAAATAAAATTTTAAAGAAGAAATTGGTTTAAAGATAATTTACAGCTAAAATTAAGAAATAAAATTTAATTACTTGGTTTTATATTCAAGTATTAATAGATTGAAGAATTAGTTGTTAAAAGAAAAAAAAAATTAGTTCAAATTATTTTATTAAGAATAAAATTTTAGTTTAAAATATAATTTTTAGTTAATCAAATTTATTAAAATAAAAGGATTCATTGTTAGAAATGATTAAAGAGAAAATTTGATTTTAGAAACTTATAAATTAGTTTAAAATAACTTTTTGAGTTAATTAAATTAAATTTATAAGATAGAAATTAACTTGTTCAATTATTTCTTTTACTAAAAATAATTTATTAAGATAACTTATGGGGTTAATAAGTTTATTTTAATTATTAGTGGCCAAATTTATTTTAAAGGAAAAATTAGTTAAAAATATAATTTTGGTAAGTAAAAGGAAATTTAATTTAAATAGGAAATTTCTAGTTAGAATTATTTTTAAAAGGGATAATTTGTTAACTTAATTTATTTAAGTAAGTTTAGTTGAAATTAAATTTGGATTAGACAAATTGTTGAGAGTAACATGTTTGAAATTGAAAGTAAGTTTGGTTAATTAAATTAAATTTTTAGTTAAAATAAATTATTAAACAAGAAACTGATTTAAATAAAACTATTGATTAATTAAACAATCAAGAACGAAATTTATTATTCGATTATTTCGAATATTAATAAATTGTGTAAATATTTATACAAGGTATAAATGAAGAAAACAAGTTGAATTGGAAGTGGATTGCAAACGGGAATAAAGGTGAGAACTTCTCACTCAAAAGGAATTTTATTGTTTATTTAAATTTTAAATAGTTAGATTTAAAATTTGCTTGACTGTGTTGATTGAATGATTGAATGATGATTGATATATATATTGGATGTGAATAGACCCTATACGCCGTTAGTAAGCGGAGGTTATTTATTACACACATATACCGCGATATTCCACCTCGAAGTGGAATTGGTATTATATTATATATATATATAGAAATATATATATATTGGCATATGTATATATTGTAGTTGATTGATTTCCCGCATTTTCTTTTAGCGGATGAGACCCTATGCGCCGTTAGTAAGCGGATATATATTTATAAAATCCCATATACCGCGATATTCCGTCTTGAAACGGAATGGTATTGTGCTAATGTCTGTGGATGCAGGAAAACAGGTTGGAGGGATCCAACTGGATTCCTCACAAATATTTATTGATTTTAAATATTGTGATGTTTGATTGTTTATCATATCGATATATGATATTGGAAAATCGTGATTGACTATTTGATGTGTTGCATCATCGGATCCAATTTTTGAAATTTAAAAATAACGATTTTAATTTCAAAAAGGATTTTTGGAAATATACGTTTATTAAATATTTTTGGAATTGATCCATTATAATTAAATAAACGTTATAATTTTTAATGTTATAAAAATTATGATTTTTGAGAAATATAGTTAAAAGTTGATTTTTGAAAATATGGGATTGATGATTTTATAAAATAGTTTAAACTGAGATTTTTGAATCTATTATAAAAAGTTTAAAAATAGGATTTATGAAATTGGATTATTTTATAAATCAAAATGATGGAATTCTAAAGGAGTTTAAAAGATGTTTTAAAATAATAATACAAATTCATTTGTATTAAAAGATTTATAAATTAATATTTATAAATTAAAAGTATTAGAAGTGTAAAACGAACTTTTCTAAGTGTTAGAAAGAATTGTAAATGAATTTCATAAATTGGAATTATAGAATTATAACAGTGAAGTTATAAATAAAATTTTATAAGCAGTAGGTTTATAAAATTTATAAAGTTATTAAAGGAATGAGTTTGGATAAATAAATGAATCTTATAAGTTATAAGATTTATAAGTTTGAGAAGTTCAAAGAAACAATTTTGTAAATAAATAAATTATAAGTATTTGACTTATAATATGAATTTTTAGTATATCATTGTGATATGAATTGAGATAGGTTAATAAAGAAAATTTATAAAAGGAAGTTGATATAAAATAAATAGAATAGAATTTATAAACGTTGTTTTATAAATTCAAAATGACTTATTTGATAAGTAAATTGTTCTAATTTATTTATGGAGATATATTCATGTTTTAGACAGTGAATAATTCCTTAAACTAAAATGAATAGAAGTGATGAAATTTATTAACAAAGTATATTCACGTTTTTGAATAGTGAATATTATGTTAAAGAAATTATTTTGGAAGTGATGTTTGAAATGGAATTAAAACGATCTAATGATGTTTTAAAATATGTTGAGATTTGAAACCATAGATTTCAACATTTATTGTTGAAATAGATGTTTTCGAGAAATAAAAGGAAATAATAGATTATAACACTGTTGTTATAATAGATAATTTCCGAAAGGAAATGTTTTGTATAGTATTGGGATTTATATATCTATTTTAATTTCGAATCCCTATACTAGTGATTTTGGGTTGTTGTAACGATGTTTTACGCAACATTCGTTTTGGCCCAAATAAATATGGTTAAGTGAATGATTTCCTTAAAGAATGAAATATATACTTATTTCGATTAGAGTATATGGAATATTTTCCAAGGTTGAAAATAAATAAAATTAGTGGATTACTTATAAAATAAATAAGTATGGAAATTGTTTTTTTCCAATGAGAAATGGAAAGTTTAGAGAATTTATCTTTTTGAAGATAAATTGAAAATGAATATTTGAAATCGTATATTCATAAATATTTTGGAAGTATAAATTCAATATGGAATTTATAAATGGAATTGGGAAAATAGGTTTAAAAATAAATATTGATTTATTTTTGAAATATGGAAAGTTATATCTTCTAAAGATATTTTTGGAATTAAATAATTTGGAAAATTATTTGGATTCTGGTGATGTTGGCATATCTATTGATAGATCAATAACCGACTATCGATATTTACCTTTGAATAGGTATTTGTTGTGAATTGTTTGAAATTGAATGCCACACTTATTTTTTTTAAAAATAAGCGCTCACTATTCGGGTTAACCGGGAAAGGACCATGGGGTCGTATAACCCATTCCGAATATGTGATACGTCGTTATGAATTGCATTCGAAGACCGGTGTCGAAGACCGGATATTTTCGAAAACGAGAGGGTTTCTTGTTGATTGTCTCTGCACTGGCTGATCCCCGGTATAGAGATCTCCATAAGTGATGGGAAATCCGAACGTGATTAGAAATTATTCGGATTGCAAGGACTTCTTTGTAAGTGCCTTCAGTTCTGTTCGAGCCCGGAACAGACTTGTATGGATTGTATGTCTGACATTACAAGTTGAGATATAAAGCCGATTTCTTTCAAATATATTTCTGAGGTGGCGGAGAATTTATTCTTTTAGCTTAACACCCTTCTCTGAGACGTACGAGTTCAGAGGTTATATAGTTGAAGTTATCAGCGATATATTCCCAGTTTGGTAATGTGACATGCTGAGTGATGCTGAAATGATCATTGTGTTGATTATTTGTGATAGGATCATTTATTTGATCGTCTATCTTAGTGATCATTGTGTTGATCATTTGTTGACCCAAAGCATGGCTTTTGTATAAAGTATGTTTTTGTGGACGTGACTTTGTCGAGCCTCACATCCCGGAAATGGTCAAAACAGGAAAGAAGCAGCAAGGTTATGAGGGGTAGCACCCTTTAGGATATGTGCATTTCCTTCTGGAAAAGGGTGGTATCATGGTATGGAGCCCAGATACTCACTCATGTTGAAAACACTTTATGATTGTGTGAATTGATTACGAGCGCTCGGTTGATAAAGGTCCCAAAGGACCGGGGGATGGCATATTCGGTCAGTTGTTACTCAGTTAGGGGTAACCCGGCCTTGTGTTGGTAGAGATCCGGTTTGGTTCTCGGGGATGTCCATCCAGAGGCATTCTCATGTGGCAATGGGAAGTTCCTTGGCCTGACCATTTGTTGGAAATCCAATTCTCAATACGAAACTTGTACGGTATTAGTTGTAGAACCTGCTATTCACTTATGGTGGTCACCACTGTTTGGATAGTAGCTATAGTAGGCATACGATAATGGTCGTATGTTGGCTAAGATTTATATTCTACTTTCGAAATGATTTTCCTCTACACTATGCACTAATAATAATATCAAATATTATTTTAAAAGCGTATCAAGCATCTTTGACTATCATAAGGAGAAATCTCCTCCGATTCTGCGTTTGCATGTGTGTGTGTGCGGGAGGCCTTATGGTAGTCTCATTTTTAAAAGCATTGCGAATTGAATTTAAAAATATTCCTCTATTTTGATTTTTAAAGATAAATAAACTGTTTTGAGTTCTCACACCAGTCAATGACTGACTCGGAGTTTATTGTTTTCCTTCCTAAACTCTGGGTGCCCACCAATTTCCACACGGGCAGTCAAGAGTTAAGGTTTAGCAGGATATTCTGGATATTCTGGAGTTACTGGAGGCAAGCTGGATGGCATGGCGTATTACTAGTATATAGTACTTCTCCTTTCCGCTGTTTATTGTTGTTGTTGTACACTCTGATGATTTGATGTAATAACTGATATAGTTCTTTGTTTAAAGATTATTCATTTATCTATTATATGTTGTTCCGCTGCGAATTGTGAGATTCTGTTGTTTCTTTCTGTTCTGTTTTTTTTTCTTTCTCTCTTCTTCTACCTCTTTCTTCTTTCTTAAAAACCCTCAGTGTTCGTATTTTCGTTCACCTTGAGTTAATCAATGGAGATTAGTGTCTATTCAAGGAGTACAGATTTACGGGTCCTGACACTAATGGCCCTTTGCAGTGGTGTACATCCGGATACTAAATTTGCTAGAAGACTAACCAACGAAAAACCAGCTACTTTACCTGATTTCTTTCATGAAGATAGAAAGTATATGAGACTTGAAGACGCTGCCACTGAGAGGCAGTCAGGGCAACATGCTAAGACAGCTCCAGACAGGGTTCCCGCTGCAGCAAAGGATGTTCGGAGAAGTGACTCTAGAGACAATGCTGGGGGCAAGAAGGGAGAAAAGCGTTTATATCGGTCAGGACCGAAATTTGACTCTTACACCCCTTTGAATGAAACAATCGAAAACATCTTCTTGGCCATCCAAGACAAAGTTAGATACAAGCGCCCCTCAGAAGAAGGAATCAGATAATGCAATTAAGTCTGGAAAGTTCTGCCGATTCCACGAATCTCACGGGCATGACACCAATGAATGCCATCATCTCCGAGACTTGATTGAAGAACACATCAGAAGGAAAAGACTAAAACGCTATGTGAAAGGGCAGAACAGGACTTCAACTC
Source organism: Allium cepa (assembly GCA_030765085.1). Taxonomy (NCBI): domain Eukaryota; kingdom Viridiplantae; phylum Streptophyta; class Magnoliopsida; order Asparagales; family Amaryllidaceae; genus Allium; species Allium cepa. Next base: position 71,746,159 of record CM060946.1, on the reverse strand, counting down.
CTGTTAATGAGAACCCGGGGCTACCCCTCCCGGAAGTAGGCGGAGGAAATCGCAACACCAGCGGCTCCAGTCAAGAGAAGATAGCGGTCCTTACCATTTCAGGAGGACCACACATCGCCGACAGAAGCTGGGCAGAGATGGAAAGATACGGTAAGTCACTTAGAAACGATGAAGGCTACGTTAATTCTGTTATGGAAGAACGCCACCCGAAACGGAAAGAGAATGACGACATCACATTCAGTAGGCGTGATCTAGAGGGAAGGCAGTACCCACACATGGACCCTATGGTCATCTCTGCCTGGTTCGGTCCAGCCAAAGTTTTCCGAATTTTAGTAGACACTGGAAGCTCAGTAAATATCCTATTCAAGCATGCTTTCGACAAAATGAAGCTATCAATGAAGGATGTGTCTCCCTGCAACAAATCACTACATGGTTTCGCTGGAGATGCGAAGACACCCCTCGGGCAACTGGACCTCTTTGTCGAGATAGGAAGTCATCCCCGCTCCGTTGTGCGAAAACAAACATTTGTGCTAATAGAAATCCACTCGGCCTACAACGCCTTTTTGGGAAGACCAGCCATGTCTGACTTCCAAATTGTCCTAGCCCCATGGTGCCTAAAAATGAAATTCCCAACAGATAACGGAGTAGGAGAAATAGAGGGAGATCAAGACGCCGCTCAAGATTGCTATGTAACTGAGCTTCGCAATAACCGCAGAAAGGATAAAGGGAAGGATGCAGAGACTTCTCTCTGCAAGAAAAACTTAGAAGCATAGCAATTAAAGAAAGCCCCTCCTCTTCGATATACCAGCGATCCTTTCAACGAATTAGACCCCAGGGACAAAGAAGAGGAGGCCACCACCGAGCCTGCAGAGGCTATGGAATTTGTATCTGTAGACAAACATGACCCAAGTAGACTGCTAAGAGTCGGGTCTCAGTTAAGAGCGGAGTTGAAAGATCAACTCGTCGATTTTCTTCGCCACAACATGGATGTATTTGCATGGACGCACGCCGACATGACAGGAATCTCTCCAGACGTGGCATGCCACATACTGAACATCGATCCCACCAAGGTGCCAGTGAAGCAGAAAAAGAGGAGCATGGGGGCAGAATGATCAGCAGCCCTCGAGGAAGAAGTAAAGAACTTACTTGCCAATGACTTCATACGAGAAGCCATCTACCCAGAATGGATCGCCAACCCGGTACTGGTAAAGAAAGCTAATGGGAAGTGGCGAACATGCATCGATTTCTCCAACTTAAATGACGCTTGCCCGAAGGACTGCTTCCCACTCCCCCGAATTGACCAACTCGTGGACAGCACAACCGGACACGAACTCTTATCCTTTATGGGCGCATACTCAGGATATAACCAGATCCCTATGCATGCCCCCGATCAAGACCACACTAGTTTCATCACTGACCGGGGATTGTACTGCTACAAAGTAATGCCTTTTGGACTTAAAAACGCCGGAGCTACTTATCAGCGCCTCGTCAACAAGATGTTTGCGAAATTAATAGGACGAACTATGGAAGTTTATGTGGATGACATGCTGGTAAAATCAAGGAAAGCCAACAATCATATAAATCACCTGGACGAGATGTTTCAAGTACTTCGCCAATATGGAATGAAGCTGAATCCTCTAAAGTGCTCCTTCAGAGTATCGTCGGGAAAGTTCTTGGGATTCATCGTCCATGCCAAGGGGATTGAAGCAAACCCCGAACAAGTCCGGGCTTTGCAAGATATCAAGATACCATCCACTCGAAGAGAGATGCAAAGCCTAAACGGGAAGGTGGCTGCCCTAAGCAGGTTCATCTCTAAAGCAACCGACAAATGCATCCCTTTCTTCGAAGCTCTTAAGAAAGTCAAAGGAAAGTTCGAATGGACCGACGAATGCTCGATAGCCTTCCTTAACTTAATCGAACACCTCCAGAGACCACCAGTACTCTCAACTCCAAATGAAGGCAAGGAACTATACCTATACCTTGCTGTATCGTCTCATGCTTTAAGCACCGCTTTGGTGAGAGAAGACTACCACGCACAGCGACCCGTATACTTTGTAAGCAAGAAATTTACAGGGGCGGAAGCCAGATACCCTAAACTTGAAAAGCAAGCATACTGTTTGCTAATCACGTCACGGAAACTGTGACACTATTTCCAATCTCATTCCATTAGAGTTTTAACCGATCAACCGCTAAGGCAAGTACTCCATCGCCCCGACACTTCTGGGCGACTACTTAATTGGTGCATTGAACTGAGTCAATATGATATCACCTACCATCCTCGCACCGCTATCAAGGGGCAAGCCATAGCTGATTTCATAGCCGAATTCACCACTAACGAAGGTAAGGAGCCATCTAGAATAGCGGAAGACATCGAGTGGAATCTCTTTGTAGATGGAGCATCAAACGAACAAGGCTCGGGGGCAGGTATTGTAATAATCACCCCCAGGGGAAGGAAGCTGCACTACGCCCTAAGATTGGAATTCGCTGCCACCAACAACGACGCAGAATACGAAGCAGTGATAGCCGGATTAGAACTTGCCCTAGAGATTGGAGTCGGTTCTTTATGTCTCCATAGTGATTCTCGACTTATTGTAAATAAGATACTGGGAGAATTCCAGACTCGAGGAGAACGACTCACAGCATATCTAAAAAAGACCAAGCTGCTGCTCAATCAATTGGATCACTATTTAATCAAACACATTCCTCGAGAAAAGAATCAAGAGGCCGACGAACTGGCAAAGCAAGCTAGCATGAAGGACGACACCGCTTCCCGAATAATAACCATCTCACAGCAACTAGCCCCGAGTTACGAGACAATGAATATGATAGCTGCAATCGAAGAGGAAACTTGGATGACTCCTATCCGGAAATATTTAAAAGATGGCACACTGCCCGACGAGCGTAACGAAGCTAAGAAAATCTTAAGGAAAGCTTCCCACTACACACTACAAGAAGGCATCCTCTATCGGCACGGCTTCTCTTATCCCTTATTAAGGTGTATCGCTGGAAGGGAAGCCAGGGAAGTATTGTCCAACATCTATCAAGAAAGTTGTGGAGATCACACCGGAGGGCAGACTCTAGCCAAGAAAACACTCCGATACGGGTATTACTGGCCCACTTTAAACAAAGACGCCTTGGACTTCGTCAAAAAATGCAACAGATGTCAGAAATTTGCTAAGATTTCTCGACTGCCCACAAATGAGATTAGTCAAATGACCAGCCCTTGGCCCTTTGCAATATGGGGAATTGACTTGATTGGCGAACTGCCAATGGGCCGAGGCGGAGCCAAATATGCCATAGTGGCAGTTGACTGTTTCACCAAATGGGTGGAAGCGGAGCCTCTAAATAAAATATCTTCGGCAAAAGTTATTAACTTCTTGATCAAAAATGTTTTATGCAGGTACGGGGTTCCACTCAAAATCATATCGGACAATGGACTTCAATTTGACGGCGAGGAATTCACCGGCTGGTGCCAAGAGCACGGAATTCACAAAAGCTTCTCATCTGTGGCTTACCCCCAGGCAAACGGACAAGTCGAAGCTGTCAACAAAATCCTCAAAACCCTAATCAAGAAGAAACTTGAAAAGTCAAAAGGGGCTTGGGTGGATGAACTTCCTACGGCACTTTGGGCCTACTGCACATCTTACAAAGCATCAATAGGGCATACTCCTTTCTCCTTGGCATAAGGATCGGAGGCCATGCTCCCAGTTGAAACTGTAGTGCCTTCCCACCGTAGGATCCACTACAACCCAGAAGAGAACGAAGAACTCCTCCACATGTCTTTGGATCTAATTGAGGAGAGAAGAAATGATGCAGCACTCAAAGCAGCAGCTCACAAGCAAAAAGTAGTAGCACAATACAACTCCAAAGTCAAACACCACAGCTTACAAGAAGGAGATCTTGTCCTCAAAAGGGTCTTCCCGCGCCCCGGGGCGTTAGATCCAGTTTGGGAGGGACCCTATGTAATTCATAAAGATCTCCGCAACGGAGCTTATATTTTGTCAACAGTGGACGGAGAGGTGTTCCAGAGGGCATGGAACATCCAACACCTTCGTCGATACTTTTCTTAACTTGTACTGCCCATATGAAGTGAATTAACAAAGAGAATCAGTGGACGTAGGCATTTCCGTGCCGAACCACTTTAAAAATCTTGTCTCATGTTAACTTGTTCCTTTATGTCTTGGCTACTTGTTGAGTTTTATCCTTTTCTGTTGACCAAAATCCTGCATTTCCATTCATGACGCATCATAGCGCGACTTCACCTGGACAAGACCCAACAGGTACTATGCGAATCTATACACTCGCCAATGAGACACTTTTGCTCCAGCATCCCTCTGCTGCGGGTTAACTCATTGCTCGCGACTGCCCTCAAAGCCAACTGTGATGAGCCGATTATAAGCCATCAAGAAGGCCGACTATAGCCGATGGCAGCTCATTACGGCGTTCAGCTCACCGGCAACTGTGAACCTACTTTAAGCCCCAACATAAGGTGTGGCCAGCCAGGGGTAGTTCACGGTTGACGATCGGCACCCACGCTAGCCGACCACAGTAAATCGAATAATACCCACGATTACGGGCCATAATGGCTCGGGTAGTTATTGTGCGCGATCTTGGCTCCGATATGTCTTAAGTGCGGCTGTGGTAAAAAAGATAAACTCCCCGCGGAGGCGTAAGATGGGTGACAAATGTCTCCAAGACCCACAACAAGGGAAAGTGAGTACAAAACCCGTTTGCCACGAACTTAAGCATATCGACGGCCTTCCGTGATTGGAAGTTTTACTGTTTATCATATTTCCATTCCATTTAAAAAACTTTTCTCCTATCCTATATACCAGTCCCTAAAGTACAGGTCACAAAATAGGGGAACTCTCGCTTGTGGAAATATGAACTCACATCCGGATGACGGAACACTCAGCTACATTCCATACTCAGTCACGCAAGACATTCAAAGCAACCCTCTACAACTAAAACACGAAGGGCGGCACTTTCTTCTCTTGTATGCAAATATGTAGCTTTAATTTATTCACACATCATATTGACATTGCAAGACATGGAATAATATTTTGAGCAGAAACTTAGCATCAAATACGATTAAATCACATGCATAAACACGCAGCTGTATTTCTTATGCAACATATCAAAATAACAACCACATTCGAACATGACAGAATCTGCTTATGTTATAAAGTTACATAAAGACGTTCGTTGCAATGACATAATTACAGCCTGAAGATATGATAATGTTTTGGACTAGTATATACATGAATGTCAAACAGACCAAATAAAAGAGTCAACTACATCGGGGCTCCACCTCTATCCTGCCCGCCATCCGGATCTACTTAACTGCAGGGTCAGAACTCCACGCATGTACTCCAGAGGTCCTGCCTGCCCAATTCAGAAGAGAATCCATCAATAATCACGAAAGATAAGCAATCAAACCATGAAAAGACTAAAAAGGAAGACATACCAGCATCTGCTCCCTGATCATCATCATCTAGCTGCACACCTACCTCATCCGCCGCGAGCAGTCGCATGCCCTCCTTAACCGCCACCTTCTCTCCCTTAGTGAATTGGGCCGTAACCACATCCATCCTGAAAGCCACACTTCCTTCCTTATCCGCATCGGCCTTAGCCTCCTCCAAAGCCCGAAGATATATCCTAGCCATGACCCGGGGATAGTCGTCCATCCAGGACAGGTTGCCCTGCTTCCAAGTTCGGAAATACATGTCCTGGAGCATCTCATCCATCATCCCCTCGTTCTCCTCAAACTCTTTCATCCGGGCCTCAGAAGCCGACAGCCGTGCGACGGCAGCATCTCTCTCCAATCGGTATCTCGAGCAGTCAGCCTGAAGGGATTTCCGCATCACTTCCATCTCCTCCTTTGGCTTGGCCTGAGCAAGCTCTGCGGTCTCAAGCCTCCCAGATAACTCCTCTACCTGCTCAAGATCCGCTCTCCGAACCTCATCCACCGTTGCGATGGCCATGTCAATTCGTTCTTTGCAAACAGCCTCCATTTTTCGCAACTCAGCCTTGCTAGCCTCTTCCATGGTATTATTTAGTCGTCTGGAGGCCGCCTCATGTTGGGATATCTGGATAGCCTGATCGGCAAGCTGTTTGGCATGATCAGAAAACATTAGCCGCAACCGAATGTTAGCACTTCCGATTTCCTCTCCAGCCTTGGCCAGTCGAGCGTGATGCTCTATTAGCCTCTTGGTTTCTTCAGCCACCCGATCGATGTTTGCCTTGGCCTCATCCCCCATGGTCACAATCCGAGTAGTAAGCAAATCGAGGTCTAAGAACTTAGCCACATCAAGCACCCGTACCATGGGATTGCGGGGAAGAAGATGCTCACCCGTGGCCTCGTCAAAAGAAATGTCCTGAAAACTCGGGTCCAGATCCGGGTGGCCAGCAAATGGGTTGCGAACCAAACCAGGGTGGTCTATCGGGGTGACGGTTGGATTTTCGGACGGATGTCGGGAAGGCATAAACTCAGTATCCTCCTCAGTAATATCCTGAATAGGCTGGACTGGAGGCTGAGGGCCAGGTGAAGGTTCAAACAAAGATCGGCCCCTCTTCCTCTTTTGCATATCTTCTTCAATAACTCCGAGAAGAGGGCGATAGCCAACCACATCTCCGGGACGGCTAGTTGACGGCTTTGGTTTGGCGGAAGCTTTGAGTAGCTTGTACTGTTCAAGGCGGTGCCGAATATCTGATGTCTTGGCCACCTTACCCGTTCCTGGAATAAAAACCAAGTGTTACAAGCATGCATGAAACTATAATCCGAGAAATATGCTGAGTTAAAAGGAGTAGGAAAACGAGTTTATTTTACAAACCCTGAGGGGGAGTGGGATACTGCAATAAGTCTTGAATCTCATTCCAGGACGGGAGCTGGCCATAAAATATTACTAAGTCCTTATCTTAAAGGGAGTCCACGGAAGTCAAAAAATTCACCTTGAATCACCGAAATATCCTTAGCTGAAATACTCTCAGAAGATAGACTGGCACCCGTCCCGGCCTTATCAGACTTCTTCGATTTCTCCACCAAGGCCGGCCCTTCCCCCAACCCCTCAAAGGCTTGACGAAAGGCATCATCCGTCCACTCTTGAATCTCATCCGCTTGCCCAGAAGTCAAGGCACCAACGCCACTACCACTCTGCCCTTCGCCACCGTTACTTCCGTCACCTTCTCCATCGCCTCCGCTCTCCTCCTCGCCTCTTTCTTCCTCTCCACTTTCCTCCTCCGGAACATCTGGGCATGTGCTGGGAGAGGGTCCATCATATTTCTTAAGCTTCTTCCCCCCGACGACTGGAGGTACCGAGAAAGGTCTCCTCTTGCTACTCTTCGCAGTAGCCCCGTCTTTAGCTTTGGCAGCCCTCTCCTCGGCTGTATCTCTCTGCTTAACCACAGATTGACGTGGCAGAATTAAGTTGTACTCCAGGAGAGTGGCATTTCTGATCAGGTAAGAAGCCGACCTATCCCGTCCCGAAATGACCTTTATTTCCGCAGCCATCCGAGCCAAGGAATCATTCTCCACGACCGCAAAGCCACCTATCGCTAGCAAGAAATAAAAGCATATAAGAAGAAGCATTGCAGTCGGGACAAAGAAATTACAAATGGAATTCAACTTACAGCCAGAAGTGAAAAGGCGAAAAGAAACAGAGTCGTCCTTGACGAAGAACCATTCCTTCTTAAACATGGTGAATTTCGAGTATAAGTCCAAGACCGGCTTGAAGGACACGGCCGACTCTAAACTAATGTACGGAGACCCCTTCTTGTAGCCCCTCAGATTATACAAATATCAGATTTTCCGGTTAGAAGAGGGCGCCCATACCTCATCTGGAAGATAACAAATAGACACACTAAGATGGCGTAGGAGTTGGGATGAAGCTGAAAAGGAGCCACCTTCAGGTAGGTAATGAAGCTGACTATCCACGCATTGATCGGAGGAATGGCCCCTCACATGCAATGGTATCGGCTATAGGCAAAATATCCTTCAGGAGGATCATACGGCATCACACCATCTCCCGGCAGCAGCATGCTCGCTCTGTCAATCCCGCAGGAGCGAGCGATGACATCAAGTTGTCCCTCTTGAGGGAGCTCGGAAAGCAATCGAGAGGAGAGATCAGAAGCTCTTGAGGGCCATATCCGCCCACTAATGACCTTGGGACAGGTCCATGTCGCGCTGGTCCCGGCTGGACTGGGGGCACGACGGAAGACTCAATTCTGTCCGTAGATTTTTTCTTTTCTGATCGGGTTTCCACTTTGTGAGACATTTATCTGCAAACACAAAGGCAAAAGTATGTTGTTAGAACAAGGAGTATGAAAATATAAAAAAGCAAGTATGTACAATCTAGAGTTTCATTTGTAGGTCGAAACATGAAAAGCTAGAGATTCATTAAGCATTCAGGGTCCCAGAGTTCATTCAATAGTTCAAACATAAGGATCATTCGGCATTCAAACTCTCAAGTTCACTCAGTAAAGCAAATATAAAAGTACATTTGGTGCTCGAAGTCTTCGGTTTCATCTGGTAATTCAAGTACATATGTACATTCGGTAGTTCAAAACCGAAAGTTCATTCGGCGCTGATGCTTCTCAAACCCATTTGGTGGTCCAAGGCACAAGACCCATTCGGCAGTTGAACTCCACGGAGTTCATTCGGCATTTCAAACGTAAAAGTCATTTGGCAAGAGAAGGTTAACTCACATGATTCGGCAGTCAAACGTGATCCGGTAATGAGATTAATTCGGCAGAAAGGAATCTGATTCGGCTATTTCGGTTGGTAGGGAATAACGGTGGCATGAGGCACCTATTTATAGGCGAGCATGAGGTGACCGGACCGAGCAGTTCGGTGCTTAGAGCCGAATGGAACTATCCAAACTAACAAAGCGCGACATACGCTGGCATATGCCCCACTTTGGGGGCAAGTGTTGGGTGCGTTTCCACCACCACCGATCCAAAGGCAAAGAAGGTGCTCTCGAACCATCCCCTGCCAAACCAGCCCCTTTCCATACCTGCCGAACCAATCCATTTCCAACCATCACCGAATCAACCTTCACCGGAAAAGATTCTACCGAATCAACCTACACCAAACCATCTCACCTCCATCTACCACCGAACCAACCCATGTCCTCACCACCACCGAACCATCTCACCTCCAACTACCACCGAACCAACCCATGTCCTCACCACCACCGAACCATCTCATCTCCAAGACCAAGCCGGACCAACCACCACCGAGCCAGGGCCTTACCGATCCAAATTTGCCAGGCCGGATTGCTCCAGCCCAGGCCCACCAATAGCTATATACATCCAAGACCCCTACCCCCAACCTCACTCTATAAATAGAGGGGCAGGGGTACAACAATGGCAGACAAGTTTGAGAGCTCAAGCACGGATAAAACTTTCAAACAACTTTCAGTTACTTGTAATCAAAGCTTTGTACTTGTAACCTGAATAGAAAAGGAGAATAACATATAAAGTGGACTTAGGCACCTTCTGGCCGAACAACTATAAATCTGTGTGTCTTTTACTATTTAGTCCCTGCTTTTTATATATTTGCGTAAATCACCCAAATCACTAGAAACAACATAAAATCAACTAATTCATACGACTTGGAGGTGTTTGCCCATTTTTTGTGCAAACAGAAGCATCAACTGATGATTCATGGATTTTTGCTATGCAAGAAGAATTAAATCAATTCACTAGAAATGATGTTTGGGAACTTGTTCCTAGACCTGAAAATAAAACTATAATTGGAACTAAATGGGTTTATAAAAATAAAATGAATAAACAAGGAGAGGCTGTTAAAAATAAAGCCCGGTTAGTCACTCAAGGTTATTGTTAAGAAGGAATAGATTTTGATGAAAGCTTTGCTCCCGTAGCAAGATTAGAAACCATTAGGATTCTACTTGCTTTCGCAAGTCATAATAGTTTCAAACTATTTCAAATGGATGTTAAAAGTGCCTTTTTAAATGGATTTGTAAAAGAGGAAGTATATGTTGAACAACCACCACTTTTTGAAAATGAAAAATTACCCAATCATGTTTACAAACTTAAGAAAGCTCTATGTGGTCTAAAACAAGCTCCTAGAGCCTGGTATGATAGACTAAGATCTTACATATTACAATCAAATTTTGAAATTGGTAAAGTAGGTAATACTCTTTTTATTAAAAGAAATAAAAATGATATTCAACTAGTACAAGTTTACGTAGATGATATCATTTTTGGATCAACTAATTTTGAAACAAATAAAGAATTTTCTGAAATAATGACAAAAGAGTTTGAGATGAGTCATATAGGTGAATTAAACTTCTTTTTAGGATTACAAATAAAAAAATTAGATAATGGTATCTTTATTAGTGAAGAAAAATATGCTAAAGACCTAATTAGTAAATTTGGTTTGACTACTGTGAGTGGAAAACCCACTCTCATGGCAACCAATGAGTACCTTAGTAAAGAAGATCTCTCGAAAGATGTAGATCAAAAATTATATAGAGGAATGATTGGATCGCTACTCTATATCACTGTTAATAGTCCTGATTCACGCATAGTGTTTGCCTCTGTGCAAGATATCAATCCCAACCTAAAGAGACCCACTTAAAAGCCGTAAAAACTTATCATAAGATATGTTAAACACACCTCTGATTATGGCTTATTTTACCCTAAAAATGATTCTTTTGACTTAATATCTCACCGTGATGCTGATTATGCTGGTTGTAAATCAGACTGAAAAAGTACAAGTGGAACTTGTCACTTTTTAGGGCATTCTCTGATTTCCTGCTTTAGTAAAAATCAAAACACAGTTTCTTTATCAACAACTGAAGCAGAATACATTTATGCTGCTTTGGCTTGTTCTCAAAGTAATATATACGCAACAAACTTTGAAAGAGTATGATTTAATATCTCAAAATCACCAATTTATTGTGATAATACTAGTGCGATAAATTTATCCAAAAATACTACTCAACATGCTCGAACTAAACATATTGATATAAGACATCATTTTCTCAGAGATAATATAAATAAGGAAGTAATTACTTTAGATTATATTAATTCCGAGAATCAAATTGTTGATATATTAACAAAACCCTTAAATGAATCTATATTTACTAAATTAAGAAGAGAATTAGGAATTTGTTCAACAACTAAAATGTAAAAATATAAATAATAAAGTATAATTAAAAATTAAATCAAAATAAATCAAATAGTAAAAATTTCAAGGAACATGTCAACATGCCCCCTCAACCCATGTCGATATACAACAATTTTTTATTTTTAAATTTTTTCCCACCAAAATTCAAATAATTGGTTATATATTCTTCTTATTTTTGAAATTTCAATCATTCTCTCCGTTCTCTCTCTGTTCTAACTTCTTAAATAAATTAAACCATGGCCTCCTCTTCCAAATCAAACAAAAACTTCAACCTTTTCATTCTCTTCTTCTACTTCTGGACCAATTCAACTAACTATGCTCGCTCGAGTGACGAAGATGGAGGATTCTCTGAAGGATGCACTGTAATTATTGACTGAAATTCAAGTGATGCAACTTAGAATGGCCAAAGAACAAGAGAGGCAAGGAAAAATCCTTAGGAATTTGCAAAATTTTCTAGTGGACAATCATGCTAATCCAATCTTGATTGACGAAGATTCTTCAGGAGATCAAGTGCAAGAGGGCAGTGAGGAAGAAGAAGAAGAAGCCTTCATGGAAGAAGAGCACGTTCAAGAAGACGAAAAGTCGTTTCTGTTGGCGAAGTGTGCTTTGACGAAGATGGAAATCTTATCGAACAACGTGGAAATTTCTGTTTCCATTATCCAAATTGTTCGGTTCATAGATCTCCCATTTTCAAACACATTCATTAGTTTCTTTTCTCTTTTTCCTATTGTTGTATGTTCTTTCTTACGTTCTCTACGAAAATGTAAATATAACTACATAATTAATAAATAATTCATGTTCTTATATGTGTTCTATTAAAAGTATTATTATATGGATACTTAGTTAGGAAAGTTAGTAGTTTAGGACTAAGTTTTAAGTTTTAGAGTTAAGTGTTGATTATTTATGATAACACTATCATTACAATCACATGTCATAGAGTATTAGATTAAGGGGGAGTTATATAATTTCGAGTTAGTCTTTTGTTGATGACAAAGGGGGAGAAATATAAAATAGGATAGTTAGGCATAGATTAAAGGGGAGTTATTAGGATAGAAGTAATATTTCATAAACAAAGGTTGTCATCATCAAAACTGGGGAAGATTGTTAGTCCTTGAGATTATGGTTTTGATGACAACAACCTTAGAATAGGATTATAAAATATAAATACTAACATTATAGTTTAGAAATATATGTATATGCAGGATTTAACCATGCAGGTACCAAGAATGAAGACTGTACAGTATAGAGATTCAAGATATCAAGAATGAAGACCCATGAGTATCAAGAATATCAAGATTATCAAGAGTTCAAGATTTCAATAATAAGTAATTTGATTAGAAATTTTGTTAAAACTCCTAGAAAAGCACTGGCATCTTAAAATCCAATTTATTCGTGGAATGGAATCCACTTCGAGCCTGTTAAAGGGGTGGAACCCTAAGTAGGATGGAACTTACGAAAAATCTAGTGGAACATTGTTTTGTATCCGCTAACCTTTTATTCAAATGTTTATACAAAATTATATCCTATTTTCAAAATGATTTCAAAACCTTCCTTTTAAAAAAATAAGAAACATCTATCCTGATTTTAAATATTTTAACCTCAAAATAATCTTTATTTTCAAAATAAAATTATCCTTGTTTTTAAACTATCTTTTAAAAATAATATATTTAACTTTTAAATATTTATACTTAGATTCAAATATAAAATTATAGTAAAATTTTATATATACCAAAATATTATTCTCTATACTTATTTATGTATTTTAACTATAGTTAAGTATATTTATAAAGTTTAAAATAGTTTTAATACAAGATAGAAGTTATTTTCAAAGAAAAACAGATCACCAAATTTTTTTTGGGATGTCGACATACCCAAGGTACCCATGTCAACATAGTGGTAGTTAATTTCAAAATTTTAAATTCCAAAAGAAGTATCTATTCATCATATCGCTTCACGAATGGACATAGCTGTTGTTCTTCTATAAATACGGGCTGTTTTGAACGAATTTCAATTTATATTTTTCTGTTTTTCACTCCTCTTCTTCTTCCATATTTCTTTATGCATATGCTTTACATTACTCTGTCGAAATCAACATTGAATCTAACTAGATCATCTCTACTTTGATTCTCTATCTTGATCTCAACAAGATCTTAGTACTATTCAGAGTTATAGACTTCTTTATAATCAATTTAGCAAGAAAATGTGTAATCGTAGCCTTAGAAACCAATCAAGTTAGAAAAGGTGTGATTGTGGCCTTGGAAATCAATCAACTTAGAAAAGGTGTGATTGTGCAACAACCCAGGGTTTTGCACCGATTAATTATCTCCATTAGACGATTAAATTTTTGCTAGCTAATTGCTGATAGGCGTTTTAATCGGTTGAAATTCTTTTAATTTTTTTTAAAATATTATGTGGACTTTAAAATAATCTTGGCCCACGTGTTTTGTTGTTGCTGTGATAATTAACAAAGGCCGATACCTGGTTCCTTTATTCATTTTTCATCACAAGCCCTAAACTAAAATAAACGAACGAAAATGGCGGCTCGTTCTTCTTTCTGTAGAAATTAGGGTTTCGGTATCCGTTAATGCCGATTTTAAATACTCGATTCAACTTGTTTTCCTTGCTTGGTTGTTGATCGTCTCTTGAGATGCTTTCGGCTGCGAATTTGGATTCGGTTCTTCGAACAAGGTGAGTGATTTTTCACTCACATCTTTAATTCACTCTTAGTACTATGCTCGGTAGTTCGATTTTATATTATTGTTGATAATTTCATTGACTTTATCTATTTCGTATGAATTGATAAGGGTTTCTTTTGATTTTTCGACCTCGGTCAATTGATTTGTGTGAGGCTGTGAGCTTGTTCAACTTCGATTTTGTTTTGACTTCCATTTTTGATGACTTCGGCCTTGACACTGATCGTGTTTACTTCAGTCATTTTGATTTTTTTAAAATGCTGGATATTGATCGAACTTCACACTCGATTTTGTGATGAAAAGTATAAGTATTGGTCTTGTTCGACTTTTGCCATGCTATTCACTGTCTCAGCCTTGCTTTCTCTGATGAACTGTGATTATGTTGATTTCAAAATTTGTGTTTTGATTTCCTGGTCCGTGGTCAATTGCTTCTCTATTGATACTTGATTGAAACCATGCTTAGTCCCTTGTTCCATTTGTTGTATATGCATGTACTCATCTTCTCACACATGACTGCACTTGTGTTTGCTTTCCATGCATGTCTTCTTACTAGTTACTGCTACATGTATGCCTGAGCTTCCATAGGTGACTGTCCATGTATGAACATTTCTAGATTGTGATGTTTAGTATGAGATGCTCTGCCCCTTTCTTCTTGATGCCAAAAACAGTTTCGGCCTTGAGGTCTCTTGTTTTGTTTTGCTGCAATAGTGTAGTATATTTTGGGTTGTGATGGTGTTCAGTTTGGACATTTCCTTGACTTCCACATGAATTGCACTTCACATGTGTGCTCGTCTGAATTGCCTATGCACTTGCTATACATGTCTAGACTATGATTCACTTGTTCTCTTGTGCATGTATTTAACTGTATTGCGCCATTTCGCTACAAATGAAACTTCACAACTCTGACTGTTATATTCTAGTGCATGTAGGTCCTTGATGTGTTGTACCTGTTTTGTTGCCTTCCTGTATATGCCGAGTCAGTTTGCATTTCAGTGGTTTTTGCTGTCTTCATGTACATGTATACTTGCTGTTTCTTGAGACAGCTATCCACTCATTTCACTTGTTGCCACTTACTTGGTGCAGTTGTTTGCACTGTGCATTCATGTGTACTTCGTTCACTTGCTTTTGCTCCTCTCTGATCATGGTGGGTCTGGGGATAACATTTGGCATTGTCACTGACTTTGTACATATGTGTTCAAGCCCTGGTGTCTGCATTACTTGATTCTAAATCTGGTTCATTTTGATTTGGGTTGCATCTTCACTTGTTATACTTGAGTATTTGTGTTGCATTGAGCTCATGTGGTCTTCAGTTATGTGTAGTCTGCACTTTGATAATCATGTAGCCAGGCATGTGTATATATTCACATATTCTATACTACTTTGGTATTGAATCGGATTTTTGAGCGTGGTCTTTGATGATGCTTGACTACTTGTTGCATTAAGTGTACATCTGAATTTTGGCGAGGCAGTGCACGTGAGCGTATACTGCAGCCAAAACAATATTGATTTTATTGATATTTCATTTGCATTTTGATTCACTGAGCTGTTGTGTAATTCATCACTGTAGTGGCGAGGCAGTGCATGCGAACGTGTACTGCAGCCCTATCAGAATTAATGTTTTAATTTGATTATTTTGTTGCTATCTAATTATCTACATGATAATTAGATTATGTGTTTTGTAATTATTGTATCGATAATTAGATTTTGTTGTTATGACGTTTCGCTGGCTTGGATTTTGCTTTGGCTACTTGCTGTTTAGGCAATTCTGTTGTTTTCTAAATTATCTTCATTGATAATCCTTTTATTTACCTTTGTTGATAATTTGGCTTTGTTGATTCGCTGTTTATTACTGTTACGCGTTACATCTACCGTTATCTGATTCTCTTATTAAAGGATTGGATAGGTGAGATTTATTGTGGCCGTCATCTATTTGATTATTTAATTATTATTGCTTCCGTGCATTAATAACTGAGTTTGAACTAGACTGACCCACGTATTATTTTCTTTTGAATTAATACTCGGGTCAGACCGAGTTATTACAGGTTGTTGATATCTTGCTTTGGGTTGCTGCTTGAGCTATGAAGTCACTTTATATCTTTGGAGTAGTCAGTGTTATTTTATGGGATGATATGTATTCATGCATATTATTTACAATACTGTACTTGTATATATAACTTCAATTGTCGACAGTTGTGGTTGTATCATATGTATAGTATCACATGTATTGTAACTGACTTCAGTTATATATATATATATATGTGAGATTTTATATTATCCGTGTTCTGTGTTTAGCTTATCTGTGTTATTATTATATATATTGTTCTAAACTATTATAAACCATCGTAGTGCATTTTATACTGGAATTGGATATATCGATGGGAGTAAATAAACAAAGAGATGAAAAAAAAATATATACTACTCCTATCGAGATAACCAATACTAGTGTAAGGCCTACCTACGGATGACCGCTTCTATCCAGCCTTATTTTTCGTAATAACAGACAGTATTTCTTTTAATACTTTTTGTTACTATGAGCATAGAGGTGGGGCGTCACAGTTGATATCAGAGCAGGGGTTTATGGACATAATATAGAACATAACTTAGATGGAACATGTGTTACAACTATTTGTTGATGATTTTATTTGTGCCTAGAGTCAAAACTAAAATTTTGAAATTATGATGAAATTTTTAAATATCTTTATTTAAAAATAAAAGTGAAATTGTGTTTTGATGATTGAGTAATTTGTGTTCTGTTTATCAGAGTGCACAGCGAAAACAGTGAGACTACCTTCGCTGAATACAACTGATAACCTTTTTGATTTAAAAATCAAAATACGAAAATGAAATGAAATTTATTGTGTTGTTACATAGATGTGTTTATTTTTGTTTTCTTTAAAAATTTCGAATCCGATTTGAGGATCCGAAGCGATTGCAGTTATGTGATTTTGTTGAGATTTTGCTGTTTTAAATTATCTTCATTGAAGATATAACCGAGTGATTTCTGTGTTCATCTTGTAGTGTGCGTGCAAATATGAGTTGCACGTTGCTGCATTAGTTTTACGTTGAACCGGTGTTTGGTTTTAAACGTATTTTGTTGTTGTTATTTTTATAACGGGATTTTTTACACCGGTGCTAAATTTTTGAAGCATGGCGTTTTGTTGACATTTTAATGAATGAAAATTCATTGGTATTATATTTTGATGAAAATTATTTTGATGAGATTTTGACGTATAAAAATTACTGTTGCTTTGACTTCAGTAACCGTCAATTTAAAGTGAATTTTCAAGCGGTTAGCCCGCAATGCTGATTTGGTATTCGTTCTTACGGTGTTTTGAGAAGTGCAATTTCCTTATTGAAATTGCTACAGATGCTGATGTTTTAATCACATGTTTTAAAAAAATCGTTTTAAAATAAAATTGTTTTCAAAATTTTTACAGTTTGCGCTTTCAAAAGAATGAGGAAGCGATTTAAATGCTTCAGCAAAATTGAGGACTATGAACCCTCACTTTTACTGATTCGCTTAATTCCGGACTTCTCAGTTTGAGATCGTAAAATGTTAATTATTTAAAATACACAATTTTGCACTTTCAAGGAAACAATGAAGAGATTTAAACGATTTAGTAAAACACGTGGTATGGGACATGTGCGTTCACTATTTCGGTTAATTCCGGACTCGTTAATTGAAATATTTGATGTTTGATGATTCTGATGAATTTGTTAGGCTTTCGAGCCACTATGTTGGACCTTCGGGTCATATGTTGGACCTTCGGGTCATATGATGGACCTTCGGGTCAATACCTGTACTAGACCGTCGGGTCATTTGTTGGACCTTCGGGTCATTTTTTGGACCTTCGGGTCATTTGTTGGGCGCCAAAAATTATAGTACTTGGTAGGCTTCGGCCATTTGTTGATGCACGTGTGGCGTAGCTAAAACTCGTCATCTGCTGGGATCGATCCACCTTTTATGTTGATTTTCTAGTCATCTTAATTGATTTCTCGATATTTGTTGTTTCTAATTATCTGCAGGTAATTAGATATTTGTTGATTTGAGATTTCTGATTATCATTTTTGATAATTAGATATTTGTTGATTTGAGATTTCTGATTATCGTTTTAGGTAATTAGATATTTGTTGATTTGAGTTTTCTGATTGTCATTTTTGATAATTAGATATTTGTTGATTTAAGATTTCTGATTATCGTTTTTGATAAATAGATATTTGTTGATTTCAGATTTCTGATTATCGTTTTTGATAATTAGATATTTGTTGATTTGAGGTTTCTGATTACCTTTTTGGTAATTAGATATTTGTTGATTTGAGGTTTCTGATTATCATTTTTTGTAATTAGATATCTGTTGATTTGAGATTTCTGATTATCGTTTTTGTAATTATATATGTGTTGATTTGATATTTCTGATTATCGTTTTTGATAATTAGATATTTGTTGATTTGAGATTTCTGATTATCGTTTTTGGTAATTAGATATTTGTTGATTTGAGATTTCTGATTATCGTTTTTGGTAATTAGATATTTGTTGATTCGAGATTTCTGATTATCGTTTTTGGTAATTAGATATTTGTTGATTTGAGATTTCTGATTATCGTTTTTGATAATTAGATATTTGTTGATTTGAGATTTTTGATTATCGTTTTTGGTAATTAGATATTTGTTGATTTGAGATTTCTGATTATCGTTTTTGATAATTAGATATTTGTTGATTTGAGATTTCTGATTATCGTTTTTGATAATTAGATATTTGTTGATTTGAGATTTCTGATTATCGTTTTTGATAATTAGATATTTGTTGATTTGAGATTTCTGATTATCGTTTTTGATAATTAGATATTTGTTGATTTGAGGTTTCTGATTATCGTTTTTGGTAATTAGATATTTGTTGATTTGAGATTTCTGATTATCGTTTTTGATAATTTGATATTTGTTGTTTTCTGATTATTGTTTTTGATAATTAGATATTTGCGGTTTTGCGATTCGTGATTTGTGTTTTCTGATTATTTTGTTGATAATTAGATTTTGCTATTTTCTAATTATCGTATCGATAATTAGATATTGCTGTTTCATGATTTATGTATTCTAATTATCGAATTGATAATTGAATATTACTGATAATTGTATTTATTCAGTTTTGTTGTTTCTGATTGTCTAGTTGGTAATTAGATTTTGTGAGAATTTGTGAATTTCTTTTATGAAATTAAAAGATTTCTCTGGCGTTTGTATTATTGACCTTTATTTTTCTAGCTTAACCATTTTATGTTAGAAAAATAATTGTTATTGACGACTTTAATTATGAAAACTGCGGGGACGTAATTTTTATAAGGAGGGGAGTGTGTAACAACCCAGGGTTTTACACCGATTAATTATCGTCATTATACGATTAAATTTTGCTAGCTAATTGCTGATGGGCGTTTTAATCGGTTGAAATTCTTTTAAATTTTTTTAAAATATTATATGGACTTTAAAATAATCTTGGCCCACGTTTTTTGTTGTTGCTGTGATAATTAACAAAGGCCGATACCTGGTTCCTTTATTCATTTTTCATCGCAAGCCCTAAACTAAAATAAACGAACAAAAATGGCGGCTTGTTCTTCTTTCTTCAGAAATTAGGGTTTCGATATTCGTTGATGCTGATTTTAAATACTCGATTCAACTTGTTTTCCTTGCTTGGTTGTTGATCGTCTCTTGAGATGCTTTCGGCTGCGAATTTGGATTTGGGTTCTTCGAACAAGGTGAGTGATTTTTCACTCATATCTTTAATTCACTCTTAGTACTATGCTCGGTAGTTCGATTTTATTTTATTATTGATGATTTCATTGACTTTATCTATTTCGTATGAATTGATAAGGGTTTCTTTTGATTTTTCGACCTCGGTCAATTGATTTGTGTGAGGCTGTGAGCTTGTTCAACTTCGATTTTTTTTTACTTCCATTTTTGATGACTTCGGCCTTGACACTGATCGTGTTTACTTCGGTCATTTTGATTTTTTAAAAATGCTGGATATTGATCGAACTTCACACTCGATTTTGTGATGAAAAGTATAAGTATTGGTCTTGTTCGACTTTTGCCATGCTATTCACTGTCTCGGCCTTGCTTTCTCTGATGAACTACGATTATGTTGATTTCCAAATTTTTGTTTTGATCTCCTGGTCCATGATCAATTGCTTCTCTATTGATACTTGATTGAAACCATGCTTAATCCCTTGTTCCATTTACTGTATATGCACATACTCATCTTCTCTGACACGACTGCACTTGTGTTTGCTTTCCATGCATGTCTTCTTACTAGTTACTGCTACATGTATTCCTGAGCTTCCATAGGTGACCGTCTGTGTGTGAACATTTCTTGATTGTGATGTTTAGTATAAGATGCTCTGCCCCTTTCTTCTTGATGCCAAAAACAGTTTCGACCTTGAGGTCTCTTGTTTTGTTTTGCTGCCATAGTGTAGTATATTTTGGGTTGTTATGGTGTCCATTTTGGACATTTCCATGACTTGCACATGAATTGCACTTCACTTGTGTGCTCGTCTGAATTGCCTATGCACTTGCTATGCATGTCTAGACTATGATTCACTTGTTCTCTTGTGGATGTATTTAACTGTATTGCACCATTTCACTACACATGAAACTTCACAACTCTGACTATTATATTCTAGTGCACGTAGGTCCTTAATGTGTTGTACCTGTTTTGTTGCCTTCCTGTACATGCTGAGTCAGTTTGCATTTCAGTGGTTTTTGCTGTCTTCATGTACATGTATACTTGCTGTTGCTTGAGACAGCTATCCACTTCATTTCACTTATTGCCACTAACTTAGTGCAGTTGTTTGCACTGTGCATTCATGTGTACTTCGTTCACTTGCTTTTGCTCCTCTCTGATCATGGTGGGTCTGGGGATAATGTTTGGCATTGTCACTGACTTTGTACATATGTGTTCAAGCCCTGGTGTCTGCATTGCTTGATTCTAAATCTGGTTCATTTTGATTTGGGTTGCATCTTCACTTGTTGTACTTGAGTATTTGTGTTGCATTGAGCTCATGTGGTCTTCACTTATGTGTAGTCTGCACTTTGATAATCATGTAGCTAGGCATGTGTATATATGCACATATTCTATATTACTTTGGTATTAAATCATATTTTTGAGCCTGTTCTTTGATGATGCTTGACTACTTGTTGCGTTAAGTGTACATCTGAATTTTGGCGAGGCAGTGCACGTGAGCGTGTGCTGCAGCCAAAACAGTATTGATTTTATAGATATTTCATTTGCATTTTGATTCACTGAGCTGTTGTGTAATTCATCACTGTAGTGGCGAGGCAGTGCATGCGAACGTGTACTGCAGCCTTATCAGAATTGACGTTTTAATTTGATTATTTTGTTGCTATCTAATTATCTACCTGATAATTAGATAATGTGTTTTCTAATTATCATATCGATAATTAGATTTTGTTGTTATGACGTTTCGCTGGCTTGGATTTTACTTTGGCTACTTGCTGTTAATTGCTGTTTAGGCAATTCTGTTGTTTTCTTAATTATCTTCATTAATAATCCTTTTATTTATCTTTGTTGATAATTTGGCTTTGTTGATTCGCTGTTTATTGCTGTTACGCGTTACATCTACCGTTATCTGATTCTCTTATTAAAGGATTGGATAGGTGAGATTTTTTGTGACCGTCATCTATTTGATTATTTAATTATTATTGCTTCCGTGCATTAATAACTGAGTTTGAACTAGACTGACCCACGTATTATTTTCTTTTGAATTAATACTCGGGTCAGACCGAGTTATTACAGGTTTTTGATATCTTGCTTTGGGTTGCTTCTTGAGCTATAAAGTCACTTCATATCTTTTGGAATTGTCAGTGTTATTTTATGGGATGATATGTATTCATGCATATTATTTACAATACTTTACTTGTATATGTAACTTCCAGTGTCGACAGTTGTGGTTGTATCATATGTATAGTATCACATGTATTGTAACTGAATTCAGTTATATATATATATATATATATATATATATATATATATATATGAGATTTTATATTATCTGTGTTCCGTGTTTATCTTATCTGTGTTATTATTATATATGTTGTCCTAAACTATTATAAACCATCGTTGTTTGTTTTATACTGGAATTGGATATATCGATGGGAGTAAATAAAAAAAGAGATGAAACAAAAATATATACTACTCCTATCGAGATAACCAATACTAGTGTAAGGCCTAACTACGGATGGCCGCTCCTATCCAGCCTTATTCTTGTTAATAACAGACAGTATTTCTTTTAATACGTTTTGTTATTGTGAGCATAGAGGTGGGGCGTCACAGATTATAGCCTAGGAAATCAATTGGGTGAACTTGTTGCCCTAAAATTAAGTGTCTCTACCCAGAGGATTGTGAATCTTAAGTGGTGTACCTCGTGTCCTTGAAATCGAGGGTGTAATTATACAATTGCTTTTGAAAGGAAATCCATACATGTGTGCTGGACTAGATATAGGGTAACTCTGAACCAGTATAAAATTCGATGTG
The DNA here is from genome assembly GCA_030765085.1 of Allium cepa. Lineage (NCBI taxonomy): Eukaryota > Viridiplantae > Streptophyta > Magnoliopsida > Asparagales > Amaryllidaceae > Allium > Allium cepa. Next base: position 71,723,775 of record CM060946.1, on the reverse strand, counting down.
TTCTATCCTCTACTGCTTTTACTTTATTTCCGCATCTGTATTTGTTTCTGTGATCATATCTATGTCTGAATATTGCATACATTTGTGTTCAAATTAACAAAAACTCAAAAAGATTTAGTAATTCCATTAAACACTATTCACCCCCCCTCTAGTGTTAATCCTAGCCTTAAGATCCGTATTCCGCATTTCTCACAATTTGGTGTGATATATTGTTTTTTGTTTTTTAGATATGATATACATGTATATATTATCTTTAATTTTCTTTTGATGATGGCATTTGGGAAGATGTCATATATGTCGCTAATTGTGAATTATCCAATCATGAAAGTTTTCATGTACACTACTTTTGTGATATCCTAGAATTTCAAACAAAATTTAAATGGGATAATATCCATTATAAATTAATTAAAATTGATAAAATTGTTATTTTAAACAATAATAATAATTGTGTTGTATATATATAGATTTTAAATAGAATTATTATATATAAATGGAATTTGAATTTGTTAAAATATTATGTATACATCAATTGGATTTTTATTTTTAATTTGAAATTTAATTTGAATTTGGATATTTAAATTGAAGTTCAAAAGATAGATATATATATCTTAAATTATACTTTGGTTTTAAAATGTATTTTATTTGATTTTATTGAGAACATAAATTATTTGTATTATTTTCTTTTTAAAGAAATTTATTTATATAAATTAGAATAAGTATATATAAATTAGAAAATTAATTACAAAAGCATTTATTAAATTAGAAATGTATTAGCTAATTAGGATATTTATATAAAAGCTTTTTTAAAATCAATTTAAAAATAAATGAAAATACACAAATAGATGTGTTAGCATATGAATTTACTTGATTACAAGTGTTAAGAAATTAAACGTGGCAAGGGACAAGTGTCACTCCTTTAGTTTATTTTACTTAATTTTTTTATAAATTCATAAACTAGATTATATAAGAAAACATCTTTTATTTATTTTTTTCTCTCATCTCATTTCCAAACAAAGGAATCAAAGCATAACTCAAATAAAAACTGAAAATGGTAAAACACTTTCTCAAATCAAAACAAAATCTGTAAATTCATCTTCCAAAACCAAAGGCAAAACTTGTATCAAAATTTCAAAAGCAAGCCTAAAAATCATTTTAAAAGCAAATGAATCATTGCTTGCAAGATTCAAATGCAACCTGGATTTTAAAAAATAATCAGCAGCAATTGAGTTTCATCCTACATCAAACATGTTTTTTTTTCAAGCATTAGCATTCCAGTTTAAAGAAAATAAAAGCATTCAAGGTTTTCAGTTTCAACGCCCTCCATGTTTTCAAAGCTTCAACCCAGTTCTTTACAAATTCTCTGCTCTTTGGAAAAAGGTGAGTATCTTCCTTTTTTAAAGATTTAGTTGGTAAATTTTGGTTGCATGATAACTAATTTGAGATGAATGTGTAATGTATGGTATCTACTGTGATTACATGCATGTATAGCCTGCAAGCATAATAGTATTCTCCGTTTTTACTTTCCATTTTTCCAATTTTGATTAAAAACTTCAAATCTGTTGATCTTGTCTCTGTTGAAGCTTAACATACAAATCAAACTTGTTTGTTTAATTATAAACTTCATTTTAAAATTTGTACATAAGTCAAAATGATAAGTGAATATTTTTGGAACGTATAAACAGATGAACAACATTAATTTGTGAAATTTTCAAATACATTGATTTGAAGTTTCAGGATTTTAAATCAAACATCATACAAAATCATGAATTTTAAACCAAGAATTACAATTTTTAATACTATGTTTAGAGAGAAGTTTTCTTTTGACTATGGTATGGGTTTTGAGGCTTTTCTGTTGCCACAATTGTCTGGAGATGTTGTGATTGCTCCTGGAGGTGGTGAAGTGATTAGGGATGAGGAGAAAATTATCAGTTTATGGTGAATGTCATTTTGGTAATGATGATTTTTATTTAAAGCTTTGGAACCCTAGTTTTATTGGTTTATAGATTCTGTTTGGTTTGAGCTCCTCTGTTGATTGAGTTCAACTATTTCTTGGGCACTGGAAGATGATGGGTTGTCGAAGACTTCGCTGAAGGTTTAGGGGCAACGATGGCCGGAGGAGCATGAACGAGGTGTTGTCAGGTTTGGATGGAAATGGGTAGTGTATGTTCCAGGTTTGGAAATTTTTAGTCTTGATTTTGATTTCGAGCATGAGATGTTTGGGTTGATGTTTGGGTGATCTGTGATGATGATTGTCGACTGTGGCGAGGTCGCGATGATGATCAAGGATGGCCGACATCGCTGTTCATGTGCACGGTGAGATGTTATTTTTCTGATGAAGTTGGAATTGTTGCAGCTGTAGCATACTCGTGTTTATCTCAGGTGATTCGAGTGAATGACTCAAAGAAGATAGGGTTGTGACTCGAAGTCACTTAGGGTAGGCTCAAGTATATTAAGTTGTTTCAGGTTTTTTAAACAGAAAACAAAAACTTGTTCTGTTTTATATTTTTAAGTTTTAAAGCAAGTTTTAAAATGTAAACTAAAAATTTAAACTAAGCTTAAACCTGAATTGAATCTGAATTCAAGAAGTTTGAATCTGAGTTTGGAATAATTTAAATTTTGAAATTTAAATTTAGTTTTAACAATTTTTAAGATATAAAAGAATATTGGTTTTAATTTAAACTGAAAGTTTAAATTGTAAAATATAAGCTTTGAAATAAGTTTGAATCTGAGATTTGGAATTTTCTTTGAATTTCAGTTTTTAAAATAAAATAAGTTTTTAAATTTTATTTGTTTTAACTACTTTAGAAATGGTTAAATAATTTTGATTTTAAAATGAAGATGTAAATTTTAAGTAAAGTTTTTAAAATTTAAGTTAAAACTGGAATGAGGTTTAAAGCTGTATTTCAGTTTTGAAATTAAAGGAAATTTTTAAATTGAACTTGTTTTTAAAGAACTTGGAATGTTTAAAGTGAATTTTAAAGAAATTTGAATTTAAATTGAATTTGGTTATAAACTCTTGTAAATTCCTTTTATAAAGATTAGTATCCTTTAACATATGATTAAGAAAGTTTTTAAATTGTTTTTTATTTTTGTTGAAGTTAAATTGTATTCATTTTTAATCTTAATTTGAAATGTAATTTAAAAGTAAATTTGAAAGGTAAAAAGTTTTCAAATACTTTTGTTAATGATAATTTAATCATTAATAGGAATTTTTTTTATATTAAAGGTTAATTAAGATTTAATAATTTACGATACTTAAGTTATTAAGGTAATTAAAATGGATAGTTAATTAGTTTACTTAATTAATGATTTGGATTAATTAAAGATAATCACTTGGTAATTGACTAAGTATAATTACTTAATAAGGTTGATAAGTGTAATTACTTATTGAAGTAATTAATAATTAATGGATGTAATTAATTAAAAGGAATTACTTAATGGGAAGTAATTAAAGGGTAATTACTTTGTAGAAGTAATTAAGGATTTATTAATTGGTGTAATTAATCAAAAAGGATTAATAATTAATCAAGGGGTTAATTTATTAAGTAAGTAATTACAGAGAGGTAATTACTATTTATGATTAATTGAGGTTGATTAATGAATGTAATTAATTAAAGTATAATTAATTAATGTAATTAATTAAGTATCAATGTAATTAATTATATTTAATTAATTAATGGAAATAATTAATTAAGGATCATTAATTAATGAGAGTAATTAAAGGTTAATTACTGTAAATGGTAAAGGATAATTAATTTGTGAAATTAATTGATGGATAATTACTTTATGTAATTAAGGAATAATTAATCAAGGTGATTAATTAAGATGGATATTTGAAGGATGATAATTAATTATGAGGTTTGTAATTAATTAATTAATTATTGATTAAGCAAAGATAGGTGATTAATTCTTAAGTAATTGATTTAATTTAAGTTAACTAAATTAATTATAATAGGGATTAATAATGGTTGCTTATGGATGATTGTTTGTTAATTGTCTGAATTGAATGATATCTATTAGATGATATGCTGTGACATTCTGTTGATATGATATTGGTTATATCAATGATAAATGTGTGATGTTTATCTGTGTTATTGCTGTGTAAAGGTGACATCCAGTATTTGAATTTAATCACTTGAATAACTTGGGTTGAGATGACATTGGATTCGAAGAGACCGGAGTCGGGTATTAGTTAATACCCGAAACCACTTTGATTTTTTTAGATTGATATGTGAAATCAATAGGCAGGAGAGGAATGATTTAAGTGAATTGGATCATTTAACCTAAGTTTTGGTACTTAAAATTTGATGTGTGAAATAGGTGATGTCTATAACAACTTGTGAAGTTGTAAATTGATTACAAGTTACCCTAGATTTATATAAGTTATATGCTTTTGTATTTCATGTTAGATGGGTTTACTCACGCTGGTTTCCAGCCTGATCCGGATGTTACTTTTATGTAATGCTCGGGTCAGACCGAGTATTACAGCTTTTCAGGTAAGGACGTTCTGGAGTTCAGGAGGCGAGTTGGATGGCAGGAAAGTATGGATCGTTTTCCGTTGTGTGTATTATTGCTGATTATTTGGGACATGTTGTTTTAAACTGTTCAATGTCGTGTAAATGTTGTAACTCTGATGTATAAAAATATAAGGGTACTGATACAGTTCTTCTTTGTAAAACTGTTATTTATGTGATATTATATTTTGATCCACTGCGAATGTGAGATTTCTGTGTCCTGTTCTATTTTCTTCTTCTTTCACTTTTCTTCTTTTCCTAACTATCTGGAATTTTCTGGATGAAATTTTCTGGGTCGTTACATTTGGTATCAGAGCAAAAGGTTAAGCGAGAACCTTGGCTCTGGTAGGATACTCATTAAGGATAGGGTCAATAGTACCCTATAATGAGTTGAGTGTATAAATATAAGAGAGAGTACTTGTTATTTTCTTATATAAAGGTTTTAAAATGGTTTCAAAAGTAAATGAATCTTATATAAGTTTATTAAGAAATAGAATATCTTTTATATTAAGGTAATTGGTTGTTAAATATTGGAATTGAATTAAGTGGTAATAGAATTACAACCAAATTGAAATTAAATCAAAGATAAGTTTGAAATGGATTCAAACTGAAATTCAATTTTAAAGTTAGGGAAGAATTTCTAAATAAGATGAATTAGAATTGGTTTCAAACTGGAGAAATTGAATGGTTATTGTTTTTAATATGGGATGATTGTTTCCCAATAAATAATAAAATGTTTTAAGGAAGTAACCATTTAAAGAGAATAACTTGTAAATTAGAAAGGATGTAAATTAAAGTGGGTTTCCAATTGTAAGGTTCTGAATTCTAAATTTAACATTTGAAAATTTTTCCAAAATGTTAAAGGAAATAATATTATTCAAACCATTTTGAACGTAATTTTAATTTAGAATAAGAAGTTGTTTGTAAACTTTAAAAGAATTTATTTTGAATTAAAAACGAAGGTGGTTTAAATTTTAAAATTTGGCTTGGTGGGCCAAGAAGTAAATATGCATATATGTGTGGAAATACATAATATCAAAGATGGTTTGAAATAAACTCTAAATATTGAGTTTTAAATCTGGAATGAGATATGATACCCAAGGTGATAAGTTTTTGAATTTAATAAGTGGGAAGATTATTTGTGAGAATTTCAAAATTTGAAATGGAAGTTCAAATTGGGTAAGGTTGAATGGATTAAGTGAATTAAGTTTAACTTGGGAAAGGTTAAATAAGTTGGAATGATCGACCTGATATGGAAATTTGATGATGATATTAAGATTTAACTTGGGAAGTTGAATGGTTGATTTGAATTAAGAGTTTGAGCGATCTCAAATTGGGTTTGAGATCTAAAAATTTGAAACGGATAGATGTTTTAAAATAATTGGATGATATTACCCTATTGTTATTATTAATCTTTAAACAGTAAATTGGATTTATTTAAAGAAATGGGTATGGTAATATATCCATTATTAAGATAAAATGGAATCATTTTGGCCTTAAATTTTAATGTTTATGATAAAACGTCAAAGATTTGATTTCAAGATTGAAATTTGATGATAAATTGAATTTCAAAGATTTAGTTGTTTAAAAAGGATTCGAATAATTATTTGAACTTTGAAATAGGATAAAAATGGAATTTGGATTTAGAATTAAATGGTTTAAAGATATAAGTTGATTTGATTTAAAGGATTAAATCAACATTTAAAAAAAATTGACTCGAATTTATATAATTCGGGATGGTTTAAATTTGAAATTTGAATTGAATTAGCTCAAATTAAATTTGATTTGAATTAATTAGAATTGTGATTGAAGATGGATAATTTGAATTGGATTGATTTGAAATGATTTGAAATTTGAGGTGGGTTCAATTTGAAATTTGTCTAAATTTATTTGAATAATTTGGAATTGTGATTAAAGTTGAATGAATAAATTCAAATGGAATTTGATTTGAATTTACAAAAAGGAATTGAGGATTAATACAACTTGAATTTGGGGTTAAGTCAATTTCAATGGAAGTTGAAGTTGTTTAATTTGGGATTGAGTCAATTTAAATAGAGGTGGAAATTTAAATTGAATTGATTAGAAATGGAGGATGGGAATTGAATAGTTTCACTCTGGACTATTTTCAAAATAAATTGTTTTAGTACAAATCTATTTTTTCCAAACTATTTACTATACAACTTTTCTTTTTTTTAAACCTAAAACTATCTTATACTTGTTTTACAATTATTTTTTGAACAATTTAACTATTTTTCAACTATTTTACAAATTTATTACTATTTTACAACTATTTTGCAATTATTTAAAATTCTATAACTATTTTATTATTTTCCAACTATTTTACCATTACTTAACTGTTTTATAGCTAATTTACAACCAAATAATTATTTTTCAACGACTTATCTATTTTAAAAACCTTTCAAATTACTTTCTAAATTTTAGCTGGACAGAGTTCAAACTGTTTATGATTAAATATCCAATTGAGATAAGGATTAAAGTAATAATCCTATGGAATTGAAACAATTGTGATTAGGTGGATAGAAATTAAAGGAAATGTGAATAGAAAGAGAAATTGATTTGGTTAATAATCAATGAAGATAGATACGTAGGATATACGTATATTATTCTATTCGCATTGTGATTTGATCCGGATTCGAACATAGAATTTCAAAATATTTATATCGATCCGAGTTGGGATTTTTCACTCGATTTTCGACGGCAAACCTGGATATGGATTGTTGATTGGTTCTGAATATTCTCTATCATAGTTATGGCTATGTAAGGAGAATGACGGTTTCTAATCAAGAAACCAGATCTGTGTCCGCACTAGGAAGTCAGGTGGACGATACTAGTTCGGAAGTGAAATTGTGTAATCGAGTGAGCGATCAGATTGATATTGCGCACGGATGATATGTATACATCGTACGAATTGGAATGAAATTGATATTAAAGGTTATGGATAAGAACTGTAAAAAAAAAAATTTGAAATGGAAAATATATTTTGTGAAACATATGATGAAATAAAGTAGAAATTAGATATTTCTATGGTAGAAATTTACTTTATGGAAGTAAGTAATATGGTTAATGGCTTTATAGAGTAATCAAATTTTAATATTTGATTTGGGATAAACAAAGTTATGTATCTTTGTTATATATAAGATAAATCTCCCCTTGTTGAATCTAAGCCAGAAGAAAGGGTTTTGAAAAATATTTGAAGTATAAAAAGGGTCTTATACAAGCTTGAAGATATCCAAAGATTTTTCAAGATTATATATATCTATATATATATATATAGAGAGGATTTCATGAAGATGATTTTGGAAAAAGGTTTTGGGAACCTTTGAATTTGGAAAGGCTTTTGATTTTTGGGTAAAATCAATATTGAAATTTGGAAAGCCTAGTTTGAGAATGATCGATTTTGGGATAATAGATTTTTTGTAAAGGAGCCTTGTATGAGATCATACTAGGTGTATGATATGAAGATACTATATGTGTATAGTATAAAGTGTTTTGATGATGGCTCTGGGGAAAAAGGCGCTCCCTTGAAATGAACTTCTCAGGAGTGCCACCGAGTGGTGCTGCCTTGAGCCCCAAGGGGGGTTCTAAAGTTGATCCTGTGAGGAGTCCGGACAAAACTAGTTCCTGGGGATTATGAGTAGTCTGTACCATAGCGAAAGTCGTGTGTGCCGTTGAGAGCCAACATTCTGCATTTGATTTTATATCGGTAGACTGCGACCTATGGTAACATAGCGAAAATCGTGTGTGTCGTTGAGAGCCAACAGTCTGTGTTTGATTATATATCGGTAGACTGCGACTTATGTAGGTGTGGAGAAGTTTCATTTTGACAACGAAAATCATGTGTGCCACTGAGAGACAACTGTTACATGGACTTTTACTGTGATCGCAACGTAACCCTGGAAAGTAATTGCAATCTGTTGTGGGTTCCATGGCGTAATCGAGGGGCGCGGAGTGCCTACAGTTACATGGACTTTTGCTGCGATGGCAATGTAACCTAGGATGTAACTGTGACAATGGATGGGAGTGAAGATTTCCAGAGCATTCTCACCAAGATATTTCCTCTATTTTCAAAAGAATTTTCTAAATTTCAATAAAATCAATTTCCTAAATATTTTCACTGGATGTTGAAAATGGGTCTGCTAAGAACTTATAGATTTTCAGTCATACGCCTGATCAACGTATGACCGAATTTCTATGAGAACGAAGATGGACTTGAGGAGACATCGAGTTATAAAAGTATTTTTATGAAACTATTTCGGTAATATAATATAGATTTTAAAATATTTTAAAGTTATTAAAGAATAAATTTTTCTGATAATAACCATTTTGATAAATTCTGGCTTCGTTCCTTTTCGAGGACGAAAAGATTCTAAGGGGGGAAGGAATGTCATATCCCAGAATTTCAAACTAAATTTAAATGAGATAATCTCCATTATAAATTAATTAAAATTGATAAAATTATTATTTTAAACAATAGTAATAATTGTGTTGTATATATATAGATTTTAAATAGAATTATTATATATAAATGGAATTTGAATTTGTTAAAATAGTATGTATCCATCAATTGGATTTTTAATTTTAATTTGAAATTTAATTTCAATTCGGATATTTAAATTGAAGTTCAAAAGATATATATATATATCTTAAATTAACTTTGGTTTTAAAATGTATTTTATTTGATTTTATTGAGAACATAAATTGTTTGTATTATTTTCTTTTTAAAGAAAATTATTTATATAAATTAGAATATGTATATATAAATTAGAAAATTAATTACAAAAGCATTTATTAAATTAGAAATGTATTAACTAATTAGGATATTTATGTAAAAGCTTTTTTAAAATCAATTTAAAAATTAATGAAAATACACAAATACATGTGTTAGCATATAAATTTACTTGATTACAAGTGTTAAGAAATTAAATGTGGTAAGGGACAAGTGCCACTCCTTTAGTTTATTTTTCTTAATTTTTTCATAAAGTCATAAATTAGATTATATAAGCAAACATCTTTTATTTATTTTTTCTCTAATCTCATTTCTAAACAAAGGAAACAAAGCATAACTCAGATCAAAACTGAAAATGGTAAAACACTTTCTCAAATAAAAACAAAATCTGTAAATTCATCTTCCAAAACCAAAGGCAAAACCTGTATCAAATTTTCAAAAGCAAGCCTGAAACCCATTTTAAAAGAAAATGAATCAAAGCTTGCAAGATTCAAATGCAACCTGGATTTTAAAAAATAATCGGCAGCAATTGACTTTCATCCTGCATCAAACATGTTTTTTTCAAGCACTACGCATTCCAGTTTAAAGCAAATCGAAGCATTCAAGGTTTTCAGTTTCAACGCCCTCCCTGTTTTCAAAGCTTCGACCTAGTTTTTTTTCAAATTCTCCATTCTTTGGAAAAAGGTGAGTAACTTCCTTTTTTAAAGATTTAGTTGGTAAATTTTGGTTGCATGATAACTAATTTGAGATGAATGTGTAATGTATGGTATCTACTGTGATTACATGCATGTATAGCCGGCAAGCATCATATATTCTCTGTTTTCACTTTCCAGTTTTCCAATTTTGATTTAAAAATTCAAATCTGTTGATCTTGTCTCTGTTGAAGCTTAACATACAAATCAAACTTGTTTGTTTAATTATAAACTTCATTTTAAAATTTGTACATAAGTCAAAATGATAGGTGAATATCTTTGGAACGTATAAACAGATGAACAACATTAATTTGTGAAATTTTCAAATACGTTGATTTGAAGTTTCAGGATTTTAAATCAAAACATCATACAAAATCATGAATTTTAAACCAAGAATTACAATTTTTAATACTATATTTAGAGAGCAGTTTTCTTTTGACTATGGTATGGCTTTTGAGGCTTTTCTGTTGCCACAATTGTCTGGAGGTGTTGTGGTTGCTCCTGGAGGTGGTGAAGTGATTAGGGATGAGGAGAAAATTATCAGTTTATGGTGAATGTCATTTTGGTAATGATGATTTTGATTTGAAGCTTTAGAACCCTAGCTTTATTGGGTTACAGATTCTGCTTGGGTTCGAGCTCCTCTGTTGATCGAGTTCAACTATTTCTTGGGCACTGGAAGATGATGGGTTGTCGAAGACTTCGCTGGAGTTTTAGGGGTAACGGTGGCCAGAGGTGCGTGAATGAGTTGTTGTCAGGTTTGGATGGAAATGGGTAGTGTCTATTCCGGGTTTGGAAATTTTTGGTCTCGATTTTGATTTCGAGCATGAGATGTTTGGGTTGATGTTTGGTTGATCTGTGATGATGATTATCGACTGTGGGGAAGTCGCGATGAAGATCAAGGATGGCCGGCGTCGCTGTTCATGTGCACGGTGAAATGTTATTTTTCCGATGAAGTTGGAATTGTTGCAGCTGTAGCATACTCGTTTTATCTCGAGTGATTCGAGTGAATGACTCGAAGCAGATAGGGTTGTGACTCGAAGTCACTTAGGGTAGGCTCAAGTATATTAAGTTGTTTCAGGTTTTTTAAACAGAAAACAGAAACCTGTTTTGTTTTATATTTTTAAGTTTTAAAGCAAGTTTTAAAATGTAAACTAAAATTTTTTAACTAAGCTTAAACCTGAATTTGAATCTGAATTCAAGAAGTTTGAATCTGAGTTTGAAATAATTTAAAATTTGAAATTTAAATTTAGTTTTAACAATTTTTAAGATATAAAAGAATACTGGTTTGAATTTAAACTGAAAGTTTAAATTGTAAAATATAAGCTTTAAAATAAGTTTGAATCTGAGATTTAAAATCTGGAATTTTCTTTGAATTTCAGTTTTTAAAATAAAATAAGTTTTTAAATTTAATTTGTTTTAACTATTTTAGAAATGGTTAAATAATTTGAATTTTAAAATGAAGATGTAAATTGTAAGTAAAGTTTTTAAAATTTAAGTTAAAACTAAAATGAGGTTTAAAGCTGTATTTCAGTTTTGAAATTAAAGGAAATTTTTAAGTTGAACTTGTTTTTATAGAACTTGGAATGTTTAAAGTGAATTTTAAAGTAATTTGAATTTAAATTGAATTTGGTTATAAACTCTTGTATATTCCTTTTATAAAGATTAGTATCCTTTAACATATGATTAAGAAAGTTTTTAAATTGTTTTTTCATCTTTGTTAAAGTTAAATTGTATTCATTTTTAATCTTAATTTGAAATGTAATTTAAAAGTAAATTTGAAAGGTAAAAAGTTTTCAAATACTTTTGTTAATGATAATTTAATCATTAATAGGAAAATGTTATATATTAAAGGTTAATTAAGATCTAATAATTTTAAGATACTTAAGTTATTAAGTTAATTAAAATGGATAATTAATTAGTTTACTTAATTAATGATTTGGATTAATTAAAGATAATCACTTGGTAATTGATTAAGTATAATTACTTAATGAGATTGATAAGTGTAATTACTTATTGAAGTAATTAATAATTACTGGATGTAATTAATTAAAAGGAATTACTTAATGGGAAGTAATTAAAGGGTAATTACTTTGTAGAAGTAATTAAGGATTTATTAGTTGGTGTAATTAATCAAAAAGGATTAATAATTAATTAAGGGGTTAATTAATTAAGTAAATACAGAGAGGTAATCACTGTTTATGATTAATTGAGGTTGATTAATGAATGTAATTAATTAAAGTATAATTAATTGATGTAATTAATTAAGGATCAATGTAATTAATTATATTTAATTAATTAATGGAAATAATTAATTAAGGATCATTAATTAATAAGAGTAATTAAAGGTTAATTACTGTATATGGTAAAGGATAATTAATTTGTGAAATTAATTGATGGATAATTACTTTATGTAATTAAGGAATAATTAATCAAGGTGATTAATTAAGATGGATATTTAAAGGATGATAATTAATTAAGAGGTTTGTAATTAATTAATTATTGATTAAGCAAAGATAGGTGATTAATTCTTAATTAATTGATTTAATTTAAGTTAATTAAATTAATTATAATAGGGATTAATAATGGTTGCTTATGGATGATTGTTTGTTAAATGTCTGAATTGAATGATATCCGTTAGATGGTATCTATTAGATGACATGTTGTGACATTCTATTGATATGATATTGGTTATATCAATGATAAATGTGTGATGTTTAACTGTGTTATTGTTGTGTAAAGGTGACATCCAGTATTTGAATTTAATCACTTGAATAACTTGGGTTGAGATGACATTGGATTCAAAGAGACTGGAGTCGGGTATTAGTTAATACCCGAAACCACTTCGATTTTTTTTAGATTGATATGTGAAATCAATAGGCTAGAAGGGAATGATTTAAGTGAATAGGATCATTTAACCTAAGTTTTGGTACTTAAAATTTGATGTGTGAAATAGGTGGTGTCTATGACAACTTGTGACTTTGTAAATTGATTAAAAGTTACCCTAGGTTTATATAACTTATATGCTTTTGTATTTCATGTTAGATTGGTTTACTCACGCTGGTTTCCTGCCTGACCCGGGTGTTACTTTGATGTAATGCTCGGGTCAGACCGAGTATTACAGCTTTTCAGGTAAGGACGTTCTGGAGTTCAGAAGGCGAGCTGGATGGCAGGAACGTATGGAGCGTTTTCCGCTGTGTGTATTATTGCCGATTATTTGGGACATGTTGTTTTAAACTGTCCAATGTTTTGTAAATGTTGCAACTCTGATGTATAAAAATATAAGAGTACTGATACAGTTCTTCTTTGTAAAACTGTTATTTATGTGATATTATATTTTGATCCGCTGCGAATGCGAGGTTTCTATGTCTTGTTCTATTTTCTTCTTCTTTCTCTTTTCTTCTTTTCCTAACTATCTGGAATTTTCGGGATGAAATTTTTTTAGTCGTTACAACTTTTTTAAGATGCGATATAAATTGTTGAAAGGTAACATTATATTGAAACTTATCTTTGTCTCAAGGGAGTTTATACTGTAGTTCACTCCTACCATATCCTTTACTCCATGCTCTCGTTCAATTGATTTTCTACGATGGCATGGTTACTGCGCCGGTAATCTTATTTCTTGTGTTGTTTCCTAGGTTAGAATAATTCAGAGACGGGGGCATATTTTTGGATTAGAGAATCGAGACTTAGGATATTTTTACCCATTTTTATACAGCTCCTGTACGTGATGTGCAGGTTGATTTATGATCGAGGGGAGCGATCATCCGGAAAGGGAATATATATGTATGTTTATACGTATTTGTGGTGATGATTTATTAAATATAACTATTTTATCCCATTTACATAAAGATTTACTTATTTTTCTTCCTATTGTAGTTGCGTATTTGTATGTGGTTAAAATATAGTAAAATGAGTTTTAATTTAATGTAGTGGATACTTGCTTAATTATACGTCTTGATGATTTTGGATGTTTGATTTGTAAACTAGTTAGAGAATATTTATGTGTAAGTATTTAAAAATAATTATATGTATTCGTTTTCAATAAAGTAAGGAGATTATTTATATAAAAAAATTTTGAAGAAAAAATATTTTGGTTATAAATTATGTATGAAAAGTGATACGTATATTGTATGTGTATGAGAATTTATGGATACTTTCAAGTATAAAGTGGTGTAGTGATTCTTGGTCAAAGAAAAGTGATGCAAAATTTATTTGAGAGAGGAATGATTTTGTAGATTAATTTATGTTGACATATCTGCTGAGTGCTTTATAAAATTAGGTTGATAAGGGTGGACACTTGTCGATAAGGATTTCCAAACATCAACGATGTAGTTTGATATAATATTCCAAAATTATATAATATTGTTCTGATATAAAAAGATATATCATTGGGAAAAGAGAAATTTTATTAATTTGTGAAGTAATAATTTCTTTGGAGGGTAATTCGTTGCTTTATAATTTGATTCTCGAAGAATAATAATTAATTTTGAGTAATAGATTTTTAAATATCAATATAAGAGTGGTGTTTATTGAAGTTTATGTAAGTATGAGATTTTGAGTATGTATAAATGATTTGTTTGTAAATTAATAAGTACAAACAAATTATTTTGAAGTTCAAAATTTTGAATGATTTTCAAACAACGGTTGAAGCTAATGGGTGTTAAAAGAATGTTGAGATCGATGGCAAGGTGGATTTGGTAGTTTTCTTTTATGATCAATGCTACATTCAATTAGAAATACAAGTAACTAAGGCTCATGGTTAGGTAACATTATTATATTATATATATGTGTATGTATGTGTGTAAACAAGTTCACTTTTGCATGTGTAGCGATGTATATGGATATATGTGTGTTTGATTTGTGTGTTGTGGATTATGTGTTGCATGCTCTATAATTATGAAGTGCTAAGAATGGATAATATATATGTATAAAAATATATTGGTATATATAAATACATGTGTGGGTTTCAAATTTAAAGTGATGTAAATCAATTGCATATGTTTGTAAATATTTGATCTAAAATAAGTCTCTCACTACTTTGAAAAATCATGGAGGATTAAAATAAGGTAATTAATAAATTATGAAATAAGTTGAAGTTTGTGTATTTAGAAAAGTGAAGCATTTATTTCTGGAAAGATATACTTATATATACAAAAGGTACTTATAAAAGAAAGGTTTTTAAAGCGGGAAGTGATTGTTTAAAATGGAGCCTAAAGATAAAAGACTGTTTTAAAAGTGAGTGAAAAATTATTAATAAAAATCCAAAAAAATAAGTTATTTTGGAATGGGTGTATGAATACATTCATTTACGTAATGATATGTGAATGGAAAAGTATATATTTAAAGAGGTAATAACCATGTATGCTTATGAACAAAAGTTTTTGCAAGGTTTTGGAGTTTAAAAAAAATACAGCTACCAAATGTAGTGTATTAGATAATTGTAAATTATTTAGGAAAAGAATTTATTGTTTTAAAAAATGATTTTAAATAGTGAATTGCATTTGAAATAAAGAAGTTATATCATATTTGATAAATTGAGAATTTTTATACTGATAATAAATTGTATTTGCAACTATTGTTGAGTGTAAAAGGCTTTGAAAAATATATTAGTGATTAAATAACACACACATATAAATATACATACATACATACATATACATACATACATGTATACTAATTGAGTTTTAACTTTAGTAAACAAGAGAATTATATTGTTTGGAAAGGTATATAATAATATTTCGGGACTTAAGTCAACAAATGTTTGTGAAATGAAAAGTATTAGTAAATTTTGTTTATGATAACGTATAAAGGAAAATAATTTTACTAAGACTTAGTGGTATCAATTAAGACATCGATACATTAAATTAGCAAATGTGAAAGTGACTTTGGAAAAAAATCATTCTCAATCCAAACTAATGAATTGATTATAAAAGTTTTGTAAGTTGGCTATTTTTGAATCATTGGTTTTATGATTTTGACGATCGATTTCCCAAGAAAAGAAATGTATATACATATATAATATAATAATGATGTGTTTTGTGTTTTGTGGGGTTATTACTATAATAAGCCTTCTCATGTGTATAATAATAAAGGCCTTAATTTCTAAATAAGCTAAAGATCTTTTCGCAAGAAATTAACCAGACCTTTGTCATCGAATATGGTTGGGTGCCTATATAAGACTTTTTGCCTAAATTATATTAATCTCTACAAAGTTCTGGGAAATCCATTGATGTTGCTATTTAGATGGGAACTACCTCATAAGTGGCAATATCATTTGGAATAGATGGTTGTTGGTAAATTTCTGACCAATCGCTTGTAAGTACCTTCGAAACCATAAAGGGATGTTTATCCTAGGATGTCTATGGCATTAGCCCTGGTGTTAGTACCAGGTATGGTCTCAACTTGTGACGATCGCCCATGACTCCCGCACGGAAACAAGGGAATGGTGCGCTGAAAGTGTGCCAGGCAGCCATGAGTGACCGTCAAGGGTAAAATAAACATCGCAGACTCTATCGTTAAACTCACAGCGCATGGATAAAATACAATAGAGAAATATAATATAGTGAAGCTCCCATAGAATAGAATATCATCATCTAATCATAATAGCTTTATACATGGTCTGAATCATGAATACAAGAAGCCTCACTACATAGCACTCAGAGTAATCAACAATCAGCGGAATATCCAGTACATAGAATATGAAAATAATATGTAAAGCCTCCTGCTCGTCTTCGTCATCATCAGCGTGAGCCACTAAGATCAGCACCTGCCACCTGTCACCTAGTCTGCCCATCCCAAACATGGATGAACAGCCCAAGGTAATAAGAGGAGACATAAAACCTTGAGTCAGACAACAGTCTTAGTGAGCAGTAAATCAACTATCAAACATACCAAAGGAACATAAAGGATAAAAGGAATAGGAACCCAAATCATCCCACTCCACCTCTTTCTACAGTGATAGCCCCCAGACACACACTAAGGAGAAGCAAGCATAGCAAAGCAGATAATTAAAGTAAAGCAATAATCACTCGAGTCAAGGTCGATGTTTTCCAAATACAAACCCCCAAGGCCTAAACCAAGATCAGATAAGCACCCAGAAAACACCGCTCTTGAGATCGAATGATGATACAACCAAACATCCATGACTCTGGCTATCACTGTTATCATTGCCTTGATTTTATCGTTAATTGGATGACCAACTCATCTTTCAACCATCCGTCAAGGGCTAATGGCAACCCCGGTTCTAGACATAACTCCGCACGTCACCGTGACCCGTGCCTAGGTATAACGGATCTACCCAGAGTACTAGCACGTCATCATGACCCACGCCTGGGTATAACGGATCTACCCAACGTACTCTTGCTTTGAGCTTGCTAGAACCTTCAATAACGATAAGATCTCAGCCTTCTAGTCATCCTCCTCGACGACTATTCCCATTATAGCTCAAGCACCTCTCGAGCCCACCATTATCCACCAACTCGAACCGCATCATCGAGTAATCAACATGCTTGGGATGATCCCGTCTGGATTAAACCAAGGCTTCCACATCATGCTTTGCTCCAACGCATCTTAGAAAAGTCCATCTCATCATCATACTTCGCCTCAACATATCATGGCAAAGTCCATTTCGTCATCATACTTCGCTTCCTCTAACTATAGCAAAGTCCTCGAACCCATCCATATGAGCTTCATCATCCGCTTCATATGCCACAGCAGCTTTCACCATTCAAGAGCCTTTCCACTTAGCTTTTGAATCATCTTCAACCATCTTGTCCCAAATCAACTACAAGCTAACTCGAGACAATCAAATCAATCATACATCCAAACAATCAAGCATTCAAACAAGATCTAATCAAGCAATATCAACTATAATGGCAATTTCGTAAATAAATGAGCATAAGTCTAACATATATGAAATCATGGATTTTAGCATAGATCTATCAAATATAAAACATGGGTTTTGTCTCTATAACTTGTTAATTGAACTTGCGTAGGTAAACATCTTCAAAAGTAATGAATCTAGTCTTGGAACTAAGAAAAATGCATGAAATCTCAAACAAGCCACCAATCCAATATACTCCTTTGGGTCCGCGTGAGAGATAACTACCACTCACCGAATCACCCAAACACTTCAACAACTATCAACTAAAGATCTGGACAGCAAGGATTCAAGCTCGATTCGTCGAAATCTCGCTTGAAATGGTGAAATCTAGCTTCGTCGGATGAAGATCTTCAACTTTGGCTCTTCAATCTTCGATCTTGACGGATGTTAGCACAAGATTGAAGTAGAGAAAGAAGTGAAGAAAATGTTGTAGTCGAGTTTCCAAAATGGCAGCACTTCGTCGCTTCAAAAACCGGTGCCAAAAAGTGAGCCAAACCCCTATATTTATAGGCTGAAATCACCCTTAGGTCGCCCAGACTTAGGTCGTTGCCGACCTAAAAACTCCGTCCTAACATAGGTCGCTGCCGACCTATACACTCCAACGACCTAACGGCCTAACCACCCAGAGACATACGAGTTACGACCTAGACCCCAACGACCTACGACCTAAAGCATACTCGCCTCTATGATATAGCGACCTACCGACCCAACGACCTAAAGCATACGCGACTTAACTCTCCAACGACCTAAACCTTATGCCAAAGCGCGAACTATCATAACCAAGCTATATCCCTCTCTAGGTTGCCAGAACGACCTAACGACCTTACACAGACATCCTACCTCAACATAGGTCGCCTCCGACCTAAATATACACTGCGACCTATCTTAGGTCGCTCCCCGACCTAACTTACTTATGCCGCCTACTATTAGGTCGCTAAACTCCTTAGGTCGCTCACACTTTTAGATTGCTAACTACATTAGGTCGCTAACTAATTTAAGCCGCTAACTTATAGGTCGCTCGCCCTAACTACTAAATGACCTAACTTACCTAACAACCTAACACTTCCCTTAGGTCGCTCAATGACCTAACTTAGGTCGTTACCCCTATAGGTCGCTCACAACCTATCTCCTAACTCGCTAACCCGTAAGTCATAGCCTTCTTAGGTCGTTACCTCAGTCTAACACACTAACTCGGCCACACCTTAAGTCGTCCAAATCTCTAGGTCACTAACTCATCCCAGCCCTTAAATCGCTCATATCTATAGGTCGCCTACGACCTAATACTTAACATGTTAACTCGTCCAAGTCTATGAGTCGTCCCACATCCTAACTCGGCCACTAGTTAACTCGTTAGCTATTATAACTCGGCCACATGACCTAAGCTCCTACCGACTCAACATCACACGACCTAAGACGCTAAGTCGGTCACGACTCAACTCTGAACGACCTAGGCTACCCTTCAACCTAAGCCTCTACACGAGTTAACTACCATACGACTTAAGCACTAACGACTTAAAGACAACAACAGTTTTACGATCTTTCGATCCGTAAAAATACGGGTCGTTACACAACTCCTGTGGGATTAATAGCGTTGGGCTTTATTCCAATCGAGGTACTATTTTTCAACTATCTAAGACAAAAAGCTAGATTCATTAGCTACTTCCCAAATAGATAGTGAATGAAAATGGAAAAGTAAATGGTGTGTACATATGTACAAAACTCCTACACACACGCGTGAGCATGCACATATACATACATACATACATACATATATATATATAATATGATATCTTAGTACTTTTCAATCCCTTGATTTAAGGAAAGTTTTCTCTAGTATCAAATGTAACAACCCACATTTTTTGACATTTTGATTTAGCACAACTCATAATATATAAACCTTAGAAACCAAAAAAGACTTGTCATTGAAAATTGATAACAAGAGATAAGTAATAAATATATTATATATCTATCTCTTTTTGAACTCACAATAGAAGGCAACAACATATATAATATAATCAAATATTCAAATCCATAAGTATAAAGTATATACATAGCCAAATATAGTCAAATACAATTCAAACTAAATCCAAGTACACGTATGCAATCACTGTCAATGTTTGATGATTATTCATAAATAAATCTAAGTACATAAGTAACGCCTTCATCATGCGCACCATCTAGCATCATTCGATACGATAAACTAGTTATGGAGATGGTCAGACTACAGTCTGGTGAGTGATTTACGTGTACTTTACTACACATTCTAGTCATTTCCAAATAATATCAGGATAACTATGGTAAATCATACCTTATTCCTATTTTACCTTCATCAAAAAAGTAAGTCAAACAGTACAATAACACATGGATAACTTCGTGGAACAAAGTCTAAATCCAATACATTTACAATGTTTTATGATATGGTCTAACCCCATACAAAGCCAAGACCCTTGTATTGCATTGATACATGGTTGAATCACTGCATGGACACAGTTTCATACATGGCTTATAGTCCCATTTCCTTACATAACACGCGCCTTAAATTCTCTTTACATAATAAGCGACCGTGTTACAATGATAACCAATTGAGGTCTTAGAATCAATAGTTAAACAAAAACATCAATAATAATCGACTATACATCTATAGATACCTCTCTCTCTACACACACAAACACATATCCATCCATATATATGTCTAAAACATTCCATTTCAGTATGTATGAAATTCCCTTTGAAACATCACCTAAATGGTGGCCAAAACCAAAGAGAAATGCCCCATAATCGATATAATTAAATATATATAGTTTGGCCTTAAGGACCTAGGAACATTTGGCCCAAAAAGTCCCCAACGGCCAACCTCTGACTTTCCTAGCGGTCGACCTCTGGTAAGTTCCAGGCCATGAACAATCCTGTGTATTTTCAGCACTTATATTTATTCCACTTTTTGTTTCATTGATAACTTGCTCGTTTTTTATCCAATTCTCAACCAATTTTCTTTAAAATTTTGATATGACTCTCTATTGTCATTCTACTTCACGACATCATATTTGATGATTGATGTTGTAGCTCTAGTGTGACAACTGTTAGTTTAAACACATCATTATATTTGATTATTGATGGTATAACGCATGCATGGCAACCATTTGTCTTATCTAAACACGGAATTATAAATGATGAATGGTGGTGTAAGGCCTGTATGGCCGCTGTTTTTTCAAATGACCTAATATATTCGATGATGGGAAGTGTAAGGCCTTGTGGAAAACTAATATCCTGTTTATGATACATTTGAGGGAAATTTAGATAAAACCGCTATGTGATAACCTTAAACGTTTAGTGCTATTGTTGAAACGGTAAGTGTAAGGCTTGAGAAGCAAATTTAATTCTAAGTGTAGAAATTAGTCTGAAATGTTGTAAAAGGAATCATACATTTATGTTGAATTGATTATTTGGGTTTGATCATGATTTGATATTATCGTATAATACGATGTAATTGATGAAGTTTAGAATAGTAAGGGGAAAACTCATCCAGTTCTTTAGTGGCATAGACTCTCAATATGGTTGTTTGCTTAGGGTAAAGTATTAATCATACCAGGCTCTATGTTTGATCCGTGCTTTTATTAATCACCATAAACTTAATGGCACTCATTTGAGTAGGCTGATTTTATGGTATAGATAGGTAGCTTTTAGAAAAAATGAATAAAGGCTCAAAAGATAAAGAGGCTTATTTTGCAAATAAAGTTATTTTGAAATTCCGCTATGTAAAACTAGACTTTTAACCGACTTAGTTTCCATGTGGCATCCTCATATGTTAAGCATGGCACTCTATTTATATTCTATTGTATATTTACCTTTGCATGGGAACGAGATGGGTCAATGGTGATTTAATGACTTTTGTAAAACATTTTGATGCAATGAAATTATATAGCTGCTATGTTTACTTAATGTTGTGGAAATATTATTTTATTCTTGCCTTATTACTTAAAATAACTTTGGTGATGACTGCAGTATCATCGACATTCATTCTTGGGTCTCGTAGTGAGGGATGTTACAACTTTTTATCAGAGCAGAGGTTAGAGAACACTTGAGTGATATAGAGCTAAGTATAAGTTAGGTAATTAGAAAATGAACACCTCAGGGAGGGTATACTATACACACACATATATAGATACATACATACAAACAAGCACACATACATACATATGTATGTATGCATGTATAACGTACCTATAATTTGATATAGATAAATAGGTGGATATATCCATCCCTCTACTATTGTTTTCACTATCTATTACTGTGTTTCATATGGATGCTTGCTGAAGCAGAAATCTAGAATGGATCAGCGAAATGGACGTTTAACTTTAGGAGGTGGAAGAACAAATGCCAGTGTAGGAACCGCTAGAACTCAAACTAACTGCCAAGGAGGGGAGGTAGCCTTAGAAGTTCATGCTGATGATGATAATAAAATTCACGCCCCAACCGTAGGAAACATGGATATGAATGCACTCTCTTGATAGTTTTCAGTGAATTTATTAGTAGCAAATTCCACCGTAGCTCCATAACTTACCTTGAGGCTCGGTGCTGCCAGATAGTCAATATTTCTTAAAGATGAACAAAGATTTTAGAAGTCTAGGAGGAGAAATGTTTGATGGGATGAAATAGGCGTTGAAGAGTAGTGATTGACTAGTGATGTATGAGAGGATTTGTGAAAACTTAGAGTTGTAGGCCCTTGGAAGGTGAAGTTTGTGTCTAGAAAGTTCAAGGGATTGGCGAGTGTTTGGTGCGGAATTATAAGCGCAGAGATTCTTGAGTAGGAGATCGTTAGGGAAATTTTCAAAGAGATGTATGAAAAATTATATGTTCCTAAATTAGACTGTCAACGATGTTCTAGGAGTTTGTGGAGTTGCAACTGGAGAGTCTGACAGTGCTAGAATATGTATAGAAGTTTTCTGCATTATCCATGTATGCATCTGATCTGAATAGGGCCCCGGGAATGATGTTAAAGAAGTTTACCTTGGGATTGAGGCTGTGATTGAGTGACCGAAAAATGGCTTATCTAGTGCAACGATCCGTATTTTTAACAATTTTAAATTATAAAATTTAATGTGATTATGGAATAAAAGTGGTTAAAATAAAAATTAAATGATGCTTTTGTGTAGTTATTGAATATGAACTTTAGTAAAATATTAGAAAATAAACAATTTCAAAGATTGTGGAAATGACAAGTATTAGAATGAAATTCTATATATTGAACTTGTTTACAACCAATAGTTGAAATTGAATAATGAATACTGAATTGCTATAAAATGAAAGTAGTTATTTTATTATTTGAATTCGTTTTAAAATTTAATTTTATAAGTTAAATAATTCATATCGAAATATGGTGATTCATTGGATAATTAAACTATTTAAATTTAATATTGCAATTATTTAAATAATTGGATTCTTGATTTTAATGTGAATGAAAATGATGTTGGAAGTTGATTTGAATTTTATTTAACAATAATATTAAAATTAAAAATCTAATTTAAAGTGATTAAATTAAAATTTTGAAAATTTCGGTTTTAATTAACGTGTAAAAATAGCCATTTTGGCCACTATCTTAGATTTTGACGGAACTTGTTCCATTGGATCTGTAGTAGTGAATTTATAGGATTTCAAGTTTCGTCGCGATCGAAATTATCGTTTGACCATGCAAGCTTGAAACACGTCAAAATGGGGGTAAAACACTAGAAACGCTAGGCGGCACACTTTGTTTTAAGTTTAGAAATGTTGGTGGTGAATGGTGTCGATTATATGGCTATATAAGGACCTCAACTCTCCATTTCCACAAACCCTAGCCTCCAAATGGAGCAGCCACCTCTAGTTATTCGAACGGCTGAAATCATGCGACTTCTTCCCCTCATTATATCGTGATCCAACCACAATCAAGGGAAACTTTCAACCACATTACCGTCGAGCTTGTCGAGCCCTTCAAATCCATATGGCACAATCAACGGTTGGAGCAACGACGCGGTGGCTAGGGCTTCACGAACGACGAACGTTTGTGGCCAAATTCTAGTGGCCAAATTCTAGCTATTGGTAGGGAGATGAAGGGCCACATCTCTGGCGAAGGCGAAGGGAGCTGAGGCGCACTTGGTGGTGGGGTTTGATCAGCGTCCGATCGTCGAAGTTTGCACGCACGAAGGGTTGTGGTCGAGCGCGATTACAGTTGAACGAAGACTGGAGCGTGTGTATGTGAGGATGGACATGAGTAACGATGTTATTTTGTCTTATTAATTATTTATTTAATTTGTTAACTATGTTTTAATCATCAAATGTTTATAATTATATAACTTTTGCATACGAGGTCCGTTTCGGACGAAACAAATTGCGTTAGGACCTTATCGATGTCATCTACAGCATGGAATCGAGTTGGAATTTATTTGAAGCTGGAAAATTTTCAGTTCAAATAAAGGTGAGTGCTTTGTAACACTCATGATGTACTAAAATGTTTTTTTGTTCGTTAAATTGAAAATCGTAAGTTATTTATTTTATTAGTTGTTGCTGAGTAAATTTAAGTGACATGGCAATCGATATTTATATGTTAGAAATTTTGAATTAATAGTAAAATTGAAATTAGAATTAAACTGCTAGTAAAATTCCCGATTATTGATAATTGGTAAATTGTTGTGAATTATTAATTGTTTGGACGATTGATTGTAATGGATGCCAATTGGTTGAAATATAGGATGATTGGATGTTTATTTATTTTATATATATCTCGTATCACCCTATATATTATTTACAGTATATAAAACTGTAAATCGAATTATTTCGAATAAATTAAGAAATAGTTTGAAACGATATATACCTATGATATTTACTTTGGATTGAAACGATATATATCCATCCCTAATTAAATTGAAATAACACTGGGCCATAGGATAGAAAATTATATAAGGACACCGGATTGTTTAAATTAAATTATTTTAGAATTTTTACTTGGAATTATACAAATGATTTTGATTTAAAGAAGTAAGAATTGAATTTATGGAAATCGAATTATTTCCGAAATTGAGCTCAAAATGTTGGAACCGGAATTTGTTAAACAAAATTGTTTAAAAATGAAATTGGAGATTTTGAAGTTATAACCGAAATATGATTTGAATTTCGAAAATTTATTTGTTTTAAAAAGATTTGAACTTTCATTTATACTTTGAATTATTGCTAAGTAAAAGTAATATAACTGGATATATAAAATTTGTACTCGAGAATGGAATTTATTTTAAGATTTGAGTCTAAATTCGAAGACTGAAGTTCAATTTAAATTCAGTGATTTAAGTCCATAATCAGAAATCAAAGTCGAATTTATGTAAATCGAAATGGTTAAAATTTGAGAATTGAATTGAAATTAATTCAAATTGGAAGTGAATTGAAATTATTTGGAATTGAAATCGAACTGAACTAATTTTGAATCAAAATTGATTTGAATCAAAACTAGAATCGAAGTTAATTTGAATTGAAATCGGAATTGATCGGTTTAAATAGAAATGGAAATTGAAATTGATTTGAATTAAAATTGGAGTCGAAGTTAATTTGAATTGCAATCGAAACTGAATCGATTTGAATGGAAATGGAAATTGAAATTGATCTGAATTGGAAGATTTGGAATTGAATCGGTTTGATTTTGAAACTATTTGCAATTAAATTATTTTAATCGAAACTATTTAAAACCTATCCATGTGAAATATTCAAATTATTTGGATTTTCCAAGCTATTTATTATATAAACCATTTCAAAAAACTATTTATATTAAACTATTTGAACTATTTAATTATTTCAAACTGTTCAAGATATTTTCTAAAAATTCAAACTGGTCAGACTGGAAATTGTTTATATTAAATCATGGAAATAAACACGAATTGGGTTAAAATGAAGTAACAACCTAAGTTGAAATTCGACACAATTTTGGAAGCAAAATCGAGATATTAAAGCGGAAATGATTTGGAAGTGAAATGGTATATTTTGAGTAGATGATTTAGAAATGAATTTGATTTTGGAACAAATATGATATTTTGATATTAAGTATGGATTTTTTTTCGAAATGTAAAAATACCATCGGTGTGTAAAACGTGGTTGTTGAAGAGACCGGGGCCCCTTATTGGCATATTTCTGTCAATATTGGGACCACTTTAACAATCATGTACATGGAGGAGACTCCATAATGAAGTGGTTGGATTTGGTGTCGTTCGTTGGATTTAAAGAAAGAGAACGAAGATAGATAGACCCGGGCACTTGTGCCAATTTGAAATGACTAAAACAGGAAGGTTTGACAGGGCCAAGAGGGCTAATTACCCTTAGCAGACATCCATTCTTCGATTTTCTCAGACTTCGTCCTTATTATTACTATTGTTGCTAGCTTTGATTGGTGCGTCTTGATTGTGGGATAGCTTCCCCTGACTCGATACGGGATGGATGGACGCGGTAGGCGGTTGTGGCTACGATGCATAACCACCAGCCCTACGATCGAAACTGGTAGTATCATGCCTTGGGAATTGCCTCACATGCCTTGTCGTACTTTTATCCCTATACGAGACCCCTATGATTTTGGTTTAGTGTTTTTGAATCACGACGCATCCCTATCCCCTAATGTGCTACCGGAGCTTTATATGCAAACTGTACGACAATGCTTAAAAACGCGTTAAGGGGGATTAATGTAAAGCCATAACACTAAGAAAAATATTTATTTTACTGATTTGACATTATATATATAGCATATTCTACTATATATAAATAATTTGACGAATCCTTAAGAGATGGAAAATCCTGTAAGTTCTCTTGAGTTATTGCGCACACGTTATACACTGGTTAGGATATGTGAAATCCTGTAAATATATCTGATGTTATTACACTCATGTTATGCGATATTGATTTGATTCACATAAGAATATTTTAGTCCTGACTCGATTTTTTTGTATTTTCATTACGCTCGGGTCAGTCCTGATTTTTCAGCGCATTGTAGATTATTCTCTAGAGGACGATGACGAGACTTGGTATTATTATTACTATCACTATTCCCTACATCATGTTGTTCTGCTGCATTATGTTTGGTTTCTGTTTATATATAACTCTGATAAATGTTGTATATATTATAATCAATTGTATAATAAATAACTTCATGAACTGTTTATTTGGTTATTATATTTTTTCATCCACTGCGAGATTCTATGTTTGTTTTCTTCTTTTCTTATTTTCTTAATTAACCCCATTGATTATCTATGTTTCGGATTGTTTGAGTTGGACATGTGTGGATTATTGTCAATTTAAACCTTGCGAAATGTGGATCGTCAAAGTTGGTAGCATAGCTTTGGTTTAGCGATAATCTTAGCTTTGCGGGGTTCCACTCATTAGAAATAGGATAGTAATATCCTAGAATGAGTTGTTGAGTGTGTATATATGAGAGAGCATACTGGATAGTGTTCTTAATGTTTTATTTTATGTTTACATATCTGTTGAGTTGTTTATGGATACTATCGGTGTGTGGGACACCATGATATCGATAGGAGTTTCTAAACACTTAAACGACACAAGTCGACATAATACTGTTTTAAAATCAGGTAAATGGAATAATTTTACTTAAATTATATTTTATGTATATAAAATGTTAATTCTTAATGAATGTTAGTGGTTAGGAGATGCGAATATTTAACTATCACCGATTATTGTTTGAGTTAAATTAAAAATGAATACTTTGTGAACTCTATTTCACGAAGCGTTTGATAATTAGATTGAATTAAAATTCAATTACAATAAGCATTGGTTAAAATAACAAAGTTTTAACTTAATGAAATGTTTGGTAATAAGGTAATGAAATTTGTATAAGTATATTTATAATGTAGCTTATAAAAAGGAAGGATCTAAAGCTGAGAATTTTATAATTTAAAATCCTATTGATTTTTCAAAATTGTTTTCAAAGCCTTCAAAATTAACATGATATTATTTGGAAGTGTTTTGACTATAAATATATTTTGAAAAGATTTCTAAAATAAATAAAAGCATTGAACTCACTTTATTCACTGGAAAATAATTCTGGGGATGACTGCAGCATCGTCGGAATTCATTTTCGATTTTTTGAGTGAGAATTGCAACCAAAAGAAATTTATTTTCGTTTAAAACAAATTTTAATTGTGAAAATATTCCATGTGTGATTTGAAATATATTAAAATAGGTTTTGAAATTATAAATTTAAAATAGTATACATAAGAAAAATAAGTTTGTAATTTATAAATTCAAACAGAAAAATCAAATCAAATCTTAAAATGGTTAAACATTTTGGTTAATCAAACAAAAAATTTGAATTTGAGGTATGAAATAAAATAATTAACCTAAGAAATATGAATAAATTGAGTTAGTGAAATGGAGTAAATAAAATGAAATTAATACAAGAAAGCTTAAATAAAAATAAATTGTATTTGAAATGATTTAGATAAATTTATGAAATGAAATTTTAAGTGAATAAATTGTATAACTTATAGATTTGAAAAATAATAAGCTGAGAACCGATTTTCAATTTTGTTAAATGTGAATGACAAGAAAGGAAAATAAAATTTAACTTATATAATGTTGAATAAAGCGAGTAATGGAATAAATTGAAATGAATTTTAACTTAATATTAAACAAATTGAATTAGATTTGAATGGAACTAGATAAATTAGCAAAGTAAATTAATTCCATTTAAACTATATAATGAATTAATAGAATGAATACGAACTTGAATTCTAAAATAAAATGAAATTTGGGAGTGAAAGAAATTGAATCAAAATAAACGAGTGTGAGAAAAAATCAATATGAGTAATTGAATTTAATTTAAATTGGATGTAAATAAATTAAATGCAAATGGAATGAGCTTAAGTAAAATTGAATGGTAACTAATTGAATATGAAATAAGTCATTGGAGTAAGTTATAAATTGAAGTTAACTTAAGAGAAGTGAATGAATTGACTGGATAAAAATAAAATTATTCATATGAATTGAGTTACAAAATAAAATTTAATTAAGTAAAATTATTAATACAAATTTCAATTAATGAAATGGACTAATGAAGTGAATCAATGGATTAATATGAACTTAATTATGAAATAACAATAAAAATGAGATGCAATTTTATACATTGTTTGTAATAAACTTAAATGGTTTTATAAAATGATTATTAATAATATTAGTATCAAAGAGAATATACTAAGTGGTGGTAAAATAAAATTTAACTTGAACAAGGTTAAATGGAATAATTTTATGAAATGGTTCGTAAATAAATCTATATGAATTGTGTTAAACATAAAATGAAACAACTTAAATTTAACAAATTGAATTAAATAAATTGAATGTGAATGAAATAGATATGAATAAATTTGAAGCAAACCAATTAAATGTTAATAAAAAATGGATGTTAATAAGAAATGAAGTGTATAAATTAAATATTGACATTGGACAATGTAAAGTCACATAGTTATGAATTAATTGGATTAGGTGGATGAATATTAATAATTAAATGGTTACTTTTTTTTGTAAACAGTTGTTGTTACTGTTTTTGATTGCATATGATTGTTATGATTGTATATCGATGCTTGTGCTTATGATTTGGATTCAGAATTCATGTTAAATAGTTTTGTTTAACTTATATGTGTTCAATATCTTAATATAAGTGACTAGTATTCTAAATTGAGTTGAGATAGGCACATATGAAGACCATTTGGATGTATATATGGATTTATTTTGCTTTTGCTTGCTTAATACGAGCGAACTCGATCGTACTAATAATAATAAGGTACGTAACTCGGATTACATACCACACTTTTTTATTTTCCTACGGTACGCCTCATCATTGAGATGAGATGTATATTTGATATATATTTGGATTATTTATTGTATTGTAAAAAAATTCCAATCGAACCTCATAAAGGAGACTGCCGAAATTTTCCGTAAATCCGGGTGTTTGAAAAAACAATATGAGTTTTAAAAAATTTATAATTTTTTTTATATATAAGTATAATTTGTATAAAACTGATATCAAAGTAGCATGGCGAGAGTGTGGTAATGGTTCTTTAAGTAAGATCTTAATGTTTATAAGTTGACTGATTTGGATAAAATACATCAAATGTTAAATTCGCTACTTTAACCCCTTTTCGAGGATGAAAAGTTTGAGTGGGGGAGAATGTAACGACCTGTATTTTTAACTATTTTAAATTATTAAATTTAATATGATAATGGAATAAAAATGGTTGAAAATTAAAATTTGTTGATGCATTAGCGTAGTCATTGAATATGAACTTTAATAAAATATTAAAAATAAACAATTTCAAATATTGTGGAAATAACAAGTATTAGAATGAAATTCTATATATTGAACGTGTTTATAATTAATAGTTGAAATTGAATAATGAAAATTGAATTACTGTAAAATGAAAGTAGTTGTTTTATTATTTGAATTCATTTTAAAATTTAGTTTTATAAGTTAAATAACTCATATTGAAATATGGTGATTTATTGGATAATTATACAGTCTAAATTTAATATTGAAATTATTTACATAATTGGATTCTGGATTTAATGTGAATGAAAATGATGTCGGAAGTTGATTTAAATTTTATTTAAACTACAATGAAGATTTTTAAACTAAATTTTTTAATTTAAAGTGATTAAATTAATTTTTGGAAATTTCTGGTTTTAATTAACTTGTAGAAATAGTCATTTTGGCCACTGTCTCGGATTTTGATGGAACTAATTTCATCGGATCCGTAATAGTGAATTATTTTAGGAGTTCAATTTTCATCGCGATCGGAATAATCATTTGACTATACATGCTTGAAATGCATCGAAATTAGATAAAGAAATTTAATTAAAATTAATTGATTTTGAAAAGCTATCTTCGGAATATGATCGAATTAGGCCTCAAGACAAGGTCAATTGCATTTAGAATGAAGGCAAAACACTAGAAACGCCAGTCAGCACACATCGTTTGGAGTCCGAAAATGTTGGTGGTGAATCGTGTCGATTATATGGATATACAAGGACCTCAACCCCCAATTTCCACAAACCCTAGCCTCCAAATGGAGTCGCCACCTCTAATTATTTGAACTGTTGAAATCATGCAACTTCTTCCCCTCATTATACCGCGATCCATCCACAATCAGGGGAAATGTTCAACTGCATTATTGTCGAGCTTGTCAAGCTCTTCAAATCCATACGGCACAATCGACGATTGAAGCAACGATGTGGTAGCTACGGCTTCATGAACGATGAACATTCTCTGGCCAAATTCTAGCAATCGACAGGGAGATGAAGGGTCGCGTCTCTGGAGAAGGTGAAGGGAGCCGAGGTGCACTCGGTGGGGTTTGATCAGCGTTTGGTCATCGAAGATTGTGCACGTGGGGTTGTGGTCGAGCGCGATTACAATTAAACGAACCCTAGAGCGTGTGTACATAAGGATGAAGATGAGTAACGATGTTATTTTATTTTATTAATTATTTATTTAATTAACAAATGTTTTAATTATCAAATGTTTATAATTATATAACTTTTTCATACGATGTCCGTTTGAAATGAAACAAATTGAATTGTGACCATATCGACGTCGTCTGCAGCATGGAATCGAGTTGGAATTTATTCGAAGCTGGAAAATTTTCAGTTCATATAAAGGTAAATGTTTTATAATGCTCACGATGTGCTAAAATATTTTTGTGTTCGTTAAATTGATAATTGTGAAGTTATTTTTTTTTTTGGTTGTTGTTTTGTAAATTTAACTAACATGGAATTGATATAGAATTTATATGTTAGAAACATTGAATTAATAGTTAAACTGAAATTAGAATTAAACTACTAGTAAAACTCTCGATTATTAATAATTGGCTAATTGTTGTGAACTATTGATTGTTTGGACGATTGATTATGGTGGATGCCAATTGGTTGAAATATTGGATGATTGGATGTTTATTTATTTTGTATATATATCCCATATCAACCTGTATATTATTTACAGTATATAAAACTGTAAGTCAAACTATTTTGAATAGATTAAGAAATAGTTTGAAATGATTTATACCTATGACATTTATTTTGGATTAGAATGATATAAATCCATCCCTGAATTAAATTGAAATAACTGATTCGCTTGCCATATGATAGAAAGTTATATTCGGACATAGGATTGGTTAAATTAAATGATTTCAGAATTTTTATTCGGCATTATTTAAATTATTTTGATTTAAAGAAGTAAGAATCGAATTTATGGAAATTGAATTTCGAAATTGAGCTCAAAATGTTGGAATCGGAATTTGTTAAACAAAACTGTTTAAAAATGAAATTAGAGATTTTGAAGTTATAGCCGAAATATGATTTGAATTTCGAAAATTGATTTGTTTTAAAAAGATTTGAATTTCATTTGAACTTTGAATTATTTCTACGTAAAAGTAATATAACCGGATATATACAATTTAGGCTTGAGAACGAAATTTATTTTAAGATTTGAGTCTAAATTTGAAGATTGAAGTTTATTTTGAATTCGGTGATTTGAATCCATATTCTGAAATTAAACTCAAATTTATATAAATCGAAATGGTTAAAATTTAAGAATTGAATTGAAATTAATTCAAATTGGAAGTGAATTGAAATTAATTGGTACTGAAATCGAATTGATTTAATTTGGAATAGAAATTGATTTGAATTAAAACTGGAATCAAAGTTAATTCGAATTGAAATCCGAATTGAATCGATTTAAATGGAAACTGAAATTGATTTGAATTAAAATTGGAATCGAATTTAATTTGAATAAAAATTAGGATTGAATCGATTTAAATGGAATTGGAAATTGAAATTGATTTTAACTAGAAGATTTGGAATTGAATCAGTTTGACTTTGAAACTATTTTCAAATAAATTATTTTGATAAAAATATTTAATACCTATCCTTTTAAAATATTCAAATTATTTTGATTTTCCAAGCTATTTTACTATATAAACCATTTCAATATTCAAACTATTTATGTTAAACTATTTTAACTATTTAAGTATTTTAAAACTGTTCAAACTATTTTCTAAAAATTCAAACTAGTCAGAGTGGGAATTGTTTATATCTAAATCATGGATTTGAACAAGAATTGAGTTAAAATGAAGTTATAACCTTAATTGAAATTCAAAATAATTTTGGAAGCGAAATCGAGATATTAAGGCAGAAATGATTTTGAAGTGAAATGGTATATTTTGAGTAAATATGATGATTTCGAAATGAATATGATTTTGAAGCAAATATGGTATTTTAATGTCAAGTACGAATTATTTTTGAATATAAAAGTACCATCGGGTGTGTAAAATGATGTTTGGTTGTTAAAGAGACTGGGGCCTCTTATTGGCGCTCTCTGTCGATATTGGAACCACTTTAACAACAGTGTATGCGGAGGAGACTCCAGAATGAAGTGATTGGATTTGGCATCGTTTGCTGGATTTGATGAAAGAGAATGATGATGTATAGCCCCGCCATTTGTGCTAGTTTGAAATGACTAAAACAGGACGGCTAAACAGGGCCAAGCGAGCTAATTACCCCAAGTGGATATCCATTCTACGATTTTCCTTGACTCGGTCCATATTATTGCTCTTGTTATTGGTTTCGATTGGTGCACCTTGATTGTGTGATAGCTTCCCTTGACCCGATATGGGATGGATGGACATGGTGGGCGGTCTTGGCTATGATGCGTTACTACCATCCCCACGACCGGAACTGGTAGTACTCTACCTTGAGCATTGCCCCACGTGCCTTGTCATAGTTTTATCCCCATACGAGACCTTTACGATTTTGGTTTAGTGTTGTCGTATTATGGTGCATCCCTATCCTTGCTAGGCATTATATCCAAATTGTGTGACAATGCTTAAAAACGCATTAAGGGAGATTAATGTAAAGCCTTAACGCAAAAAATATATATTTATTTTACTGATTAGATATTATATAAATAGCGTTACCATATATAAATAAATTGATGGATCCTTAAGACATGGAAAATCCCATAGAATCTCTTGAGTTATTGCATGCATGTTATACACTGGATAGGTGATGTGAAATCCCATAAACATCTCTATACACTCATGTTATGTGATAATAATTTGACTCACGTAAGAATATTTTAGTCCCGACTCGAGTATTTTGTCTTTTCATGACGAGGACGTGGTATTTTATTATTACTATTGCTCTTCCCTATATCATGTTGTTCTACTGCATTATATTTTGTTTTTGTTATATATATAACTCTGATAAATGTTGTATAAATTATAATCGAATGTATAGTAAACAACTTCATGAACTGTTTATTTGATTATTATATTTTGTCATTCTGCTGCGAGATTCTATGTTTGTTTTCTTCTTTTCTTATTTTTATTAATTAACCACATTGATTATCTATGTTTCAGATTGTTTGAGTTGGATATATGTGGATTATTGTCGATTTAAACCTTTCGGAATATGGGTCGTCACATCTAGCACTTCCATTCAGTGAAGTAGTAGACATGGCAGGAAGGTTTGAGCTAATGTACATCAAGGGGCGAGGTGTTGGGCAGATGGCTCGGGCTAACAAGAAGAATAAGTTTACCTCTTATCAAAAAGGAAAGAAAAGCCAATAGTAGAAAGCAAAGGCTCAAGGAAGTGGAGAGTGGAAGGATGTAGCTGAGATAATCTGCTATAACTGTGGGCAGAAAAGGAACTATGCTAATAAGTGTTTGAAGCCAATTGGAATGGTGAAATCCAAACACTTTATCCATGACAAACCTAGGCACAAGAAGAAAGGCTGCCCTGAGTTAAAGCGGCCAAAGGTTTTTGCTTTGGAAGGATTGTCAATTGGGCTAAGGCTAAATAGACGAGGAAGAAAGTTGTGCTGCGACGTATGATCTCGATCTCTGGTACTTCAGTGAGAGTTTTTTATATGGGTGCTACTCATTCTTTCATTTAGAAAGATGTGTTGGATAGATTGGAGTTAGATATTATCTATTTAATGACATCTTTATTTATGGTTGATCCGATATGTAGGTATGCTACCCTCGGACTAAGGTACACTAACCTTATGTTTAATTTGTGTGGTCATTTATTTGTTTGCAACCCATACGTGTTTGACTTCATAGGATACTGGGTTATTTTGGGTATAGACTGGTTAGTGTGCAATGATGCAAGGATCTTTTGGGCTAATTGGATTGATCACTTTGTAGAATCCAAATGATGAGAAAAAAACATGGTGGCGTTTGGTGTGATGAATGAAAAGTCAAGATTGGAATTTGTGCTATGGAGGATCATGAGGAAGAGATAAGTAGACTATTAGTAGTTTGGGAGTTTATAGATGTTTTTGAACAAGTTACAGGATTATTACCGATAAGAGCAATTTAATTCCAAATAAATATGCTAAGGGCATAACCTACTAGTAGACCACATAGCAGAATACCATCCAAAGAGATGGAAGAATTGAAGAAGCAATTGGTGGAACATGAGCATAAAAGTTTCATCAACCTGAGTAAATCAACATGAGGAGCATGCATAGTGTTTGTGAAGAAGTTAAATGGATCATTACAAATGTATATTGACAACTAGAAGTTGAATGAAACAACGGTCAAAAATCATTATCCATTACCTATGATAGATTACTTTTTTGACTAGTTGAGTGAAGCTAATAGAAAATGTTACATTAAGTGTGTTTAGAACAAGATATGGATCATACGAGTGGTTAGCGATGTTGTTGGAACTGACCAATGCACTTGAGTTCTTCGTAGACCTTATATATTGAATCTTTCATGATCAATTGGATAGATTTGTATTAGTCTTCATTGATGAGATTTTAACGTAATCAAAGAATGAGAGAGACCATGAAGTCTATCTTAGACCGGTGTTGGAGACATTGAGACAAGACAAATTGAAGGCAAAGTTTTCTAAGTTTCACTTTTGGAAACAAGAAGATAAGTGTCTTGGGCATGTTTTGTTGGGGAATGAATTAACGGTGGATCCATTAAAGATATTTGGTTGGAAGAAACCAAAGAAGTCATGGAGATAAAAAGTTTCTTTGGTTTAGCTAGCTATTACAATAGATTCTTTTGGAATTTCTCGCCTATAGCAAAAACCTAGACTGAGTTGACTAAGAAGACCGAGAAGTTCGTGTCGACCGATAAATGTGAAGGTCATTCAAGAAGTTGAAAAAATAATTGACAAATGCCCCTGTCTTGATCGAGCCTATGGGGAATCGAGTTTTGGTTTTGTATACTGATCTTGTAGAATGAGATTAGGAGCAGTGCTAATGCAAAAGGATAGAGTGATAGCTTAAGCATCAAGGTAGTTTAGACTGCATAAATTTAGATATACAATACACGACTTGGAATTGGCAGTAGTTTTTGTGCTGAAGGTTTGGAGTCATTATCTTTTCGAAGAGAAGTTCGAGTTGCATATGAATAACAAATCCCTTAATTATTTATTCTTTCAAAAAAAAAAGTTGAATATGAGGCAACGGAGATGGCTGGAATTCTTGTTGGCATATGACTTCGGTATAGAGCGTATTCTAGGAAAAGGGAACAAGATTACAAATGCCTTGAGTAGAAAGCATTAAAATGGAGAGTTAACCATGATTGGGGAATCGAAGACGGTGGAGACACCAGCGTCTTATGCATGTTCGTTTTCACTTGGAAAAACTTTGCTTCGACCACTAATCCCTTTTTTGGTAATTTCCTTATGTTTGGTGAAGCCTTCTATCGGTTAAGACCTAGAAGAGATGTTAGAGAATTTGAAGAGAATTATAATAGAATTAAGGAATGTTCTCCATGTGGTGACAGATGAAAATCTCAGACAATCGGGCTGATGGTCGATGGGTGGAAAGCTAGAGTTCCCTCCACACAGAAACTTGCAACAAATTGCAAAGGGGAAACTTATAAGGTAGGTAAGTAAAGTGAAGGAGGTACCTCTCAACCCTTCGTTCCTAGTGTTAATTTGGCGCTAGCCCCGCTTGGTACTGACCATGTAGTGCACATATATGTCACAGGGTCAAAGTTAGATTCTTTCTGGATTTAATCCTATGTGAATGGCTGATTGAAGTCTCTAAAAGAGTGGAAAAATAATGGTGTTGGTAATAAGACTACCGAGGGGGAAAGCTTGCATTCTCCTGACAGTGATGCCAATACCTCTGACAAAAGTGAAGCTAATTCTACCAAGCAGATTGGCTTTGATTCCATATCCAATTATAATGTTGAGGAGGCCTTACACAAAACCTTTAGATTAGAGGATCATGAGGAGCTTTTACCATGGGACATTACTATTTCTACCTATTTACAAAACCATGAATTAGGTGTAGGATCGTTTCCACCCTAGTGGGAGGGGGTGAATAGGGTGATACTAATAATAATAAAAATTGATGCGGATATTAAATAATAACAAAAAATAATACAGTAGAGATCACACATAGATTTACCCAGCTTCGACAATAACCTGCCTACATGCTGCCTCCAAGGTTCCACTAGAAATTAAGTAGTCCGACGCTTACAAACACACATAAACTTGCGACACCTGATGTAACGACCCCACCGCGATGCGCAGATTAGCAAAGAACATTACAAGTAATGTAGTTTGCTAATCCAGTGAATACGGCTTGTTAAGGGCGATCGAAAGCGAATATATCTTTATATTAATCCTGACACGTCATTTACACTTTTTCACTTAATATCTGAACTGAATTTGACGTATACAATATTAATACAAAGTAATAGACACACCGATTTCTCAGAATTAGAACAATATATCATACAAATAACAGTCATAGATCACAGCGGAATAAATCTTAACTTACACGTAAACAAAATTTTAGTTTACGAAATGAGATAATAAACTTGATTGTTATACAACTTTAACAATTCTCTAATCTGTACATCTTATAAACATATTCACAAATTACCCAAATTAGGTAAACTAAAGAGTCTAAAGTGTTTATCTTCTTGCTAACCCAAAAATCGAAAGGTTGACTTGTCCTGTAACCTGAAAAGTCTTGGCCTGACCCGAGCAAAATAACACCCCGTCATACTATCTCTAAATATCCCATAGGGTGAGAATATGATATAACACAAGAATAAACAACTTATAAATAAATACATATTTCCAGGATATAACGAGTTAGGGTATTAATTCAACTCAGAACAGTGTTACAAGTTTAAGTCACAGACATAAACTAGTCAATAAACACAGAATAATAGAACTAACTTAATTTTGCATCCATCACAAGGCACAATAATATGTATATATTTCAGGAACACAAGAATATATATATTTCACAAACATAGAACAGTAACAGAATCCAAATATCCAGAATCTAAGAGATCTTACTCAAAACGATCAACAATCGTACACAGAACCGTAGTGTGACGCCCCACCTCTATACCCACGCTAGCCAAGGACACTACGGTGTAATGCCGTCAACTAGCACGGAGAATAAGGCTGTTGAGGAGCGACCATCTGTATAATTGCTTTGTGCGAGTACCGATATGCCAGATAAGATGTAACTTTCATTACTTTTCAAGAGGACATCCGACATCCCGACACAAACTCAAAGCTACTACACAGTGGCTATTATGTCTTCGGAAACAAATATAGAAATAAACATAACACAAATCAGTCACAGATAATTCATATCACAAAGGCGGAAATAGATATGAATATATATAACACATAAAAGTGTTCATCAGAGTAGAAGTCAAGCAGATCCACAATAATACAAAAGAATAGCAACCGTGCTATACAAAAGAATACAACTATGAGTCCATATCTCAAGTGTATACAACAAAATAAACTACTAATCTAAGTAGTTAGCCAAAAGTCAGAGAAATCAATCCCAAGTGAGAAGTCAAGCAGAAGCACCTGTAACATCTCGGTCTGACCCGAGTATTATTTAATAAGAAAATAATAAACGGATCAGTCTAGCTATAAATATCAGATGAAACGATATAGGATAAGAGGTATGACTAAACGCATAATAATCACAATGCCAAGCTGTGATATATAAGTAATTAAAAATCAACAAGAGATTAATCAATGTCACAAAAATCTACTCAAGGATCAAAAGAAATGTCATACTCTTTATTTCGTTCACCAAACCATAAATATTGACGATTATATCAATATCAATCACAAAAGTCAATGACACACAAATTCACCAATGCACAAATATTGATAAAACTTATCAATGAAAATCACGAAAATTGGTGAAGCACAAATTCTAGAAATCATCTCAAGAAATCCAGAAATCACAAAAGGGGGAAAGGCCTATCACAAACGGGAGCATGAAGCTCACCAACACGTGTATCACAAACGGAACGCTAATTCCATGGTTGCTAACCATCACAAATTGAGCCAAAGCTCCACAAACGGCCCGAAGACCATGGGTTGCTACCCCACCAATTTGAGTCGAAACTCCACAAAACGGGGTTTAGTCTCCTACGCAGACAAAGAGACATCGCACATCGCTAGTCTAAATCACAAAAATGATCATCATGATCATCAAGAAGTGTCAATTACCCTAAGCTAGTAAATATATAAATTTAGCTTCATGTCCCATAACCACTAGCTTAACTTAAATATTTACGAACAAATTGTAGATCTCCACAAGAAAATTGTCAGAAGGGATTCAATCGAACAAGTCCAAGAATTAAGACGAAGTAAACGCAAGCGTTTAATACCACTTGTTTTACTAAGTCGTTTAATTAGATTTCTCATACGAGTGAGGTAAAGGTTTGTATATACTAATAGATTGGAAATCGGTTTGAGAAAATGAGCGTTGTTATAAAATAGTGTTGAAATCATTTGAAGAAAGAGTTTTGATATTTGCTACTAGTATAGAAAACCTTTATATTTTAAAGTGATAAATCACAAAGAAAGATTATAGGAACAATCAATCACTAAAATTCACATTTGAAGACGTGAATAAAATCCAAAGAAATCGATACCGAATCCATCAAAATGGATATTCCCAAAATTACAAAGCAAATGTCATCAAAGTTGATAATAAGTGATAATAACAAAAGGGAATCAACACGAATCGATTAAAGTTGGAAATTCAAAAAAATAGACAAAGTAGGCAAAATAGCATCAGGTCGGTCAGCCGGCTACAGAGCTCGGTCGGCTGGCCAGAAGTAGAAAACTTGCACGGAGTAGCAGGTCGGTCGATCGACCACAGGGCTCGGTCGGTCGAACTGCAAATTTCTGCAGTTCCTGCCCTTTTTCAATGAAGCGCAAATTCCACCAAAACGCGACCGTTCAAGCAATGGACCTAAGGAGCCTTAGCCAATTGATACCCCAGCTCCATTAGCTCTCCGATCCGCCACCAGAAACATGTTCAAACGCCAAAGTTAGGATCTTTAAAGAATTGAACCCAAACACTAAAAATTTGGATATTCACCAATTCAACCCAAACCAAAAGCAATTGTACAAAAATAAGTGTTAGGAATTCATACCTAACAATCGAAGATAATTATAGACAAAGATGTGAGATAAAAATCTTACATTTGAACCCAAATCAATGAAGAAGAAGCTTGAAAGTAAAGGAGAATTAACCACTCTTCAAATCCAACACAAGAAGCTTGATTCTAAGCTTTAAAAGAAGAACATTCCCAAAGTTAGGTTTAGAAATTTCTGAAATTGATAAGAGAATGAGTTGGAGAAGAAGAGGAGGAGGCTTACCAATGGGTTCTCTTGAATTTGGAGCTAGAAGTTGGATTTGCTAATGAAGACTAGGGCTTGGAGTTTTAATTTCCTCTTCCACTCTCCATTGTTATAAAAGCTTGAGTATTAGGAAATGAGGAATGAAGTAATGAAGAGGAGAAGGGGTTCGGACTGAATACATAAGTGGGTTTAATGGGCTCAACCCTAGCCAAAGCCCTAAGTGAAAAAGTAGCAAAATTCCACTAACTCCAAACATATCAAAGTTTACACTTAAAAAGATCGCAAACGGCGTTTTGAACTCAACGGAAGTGGTCTTGAGTCCAAATTCGACTATTTGCAAAAAGTGGCTTTTCGGACTAAAATCCAACGAGCGATGAAGTATTTAAATAAAAATATTTAAATACACAATGTTGGGTGAATTCTCACCCAGGAGATCTTGAGACCAAGAAGCATCTGTTCCATCTGGTTTGCCCACTCCATTCGTTCCGTTCCATCCGGTACCTAAGCTCATCCGGTACACAGGCCACTACCGAACCATGCTCATTCGCTACCGAACCAACCACATCCCTTCGCTACCGGACCAACCTCTCTTTCATGCTCGCCGAACCACCTATCCGCCGAACCAAAGTAACACTGGTCCAAAACCATCTCCCTGCCGAACCAACCTCCACCGGTCCATCTCCATTCCCATGGATTGCCAACCTGCATCACCGAACCAAGCTCCACCCACTCATCACCGGACCATGCCCCACCGAGCCAAGCTTCACCGAACCAACCTACCTCCATCCACTGCCGGACCAGAAACGAGGGAGGACACGACCGGACCAATTCTGTCAGGCCAGATTGCTTCAGCCCAGGCCCACCAGTAGCTATATACGTCCAAGACCCCTGCCTCCAGCCTCACTCTATAAATAGAGGGGCAGGGGTACAATAATGGCGGACAAGTTTGAGAGCTCAAGCACGGAAGGAACTTTCAAACAACTTTCATATACTTGTATACAAAGCTTTGTACTTGTAATCTGAAAGAAAAAGGAGAATAACATATAAAGTGGACGTAGGCACGTTCTGGCCGAACCACTATAAATCTGTGTGTCTTTTACAGTTTAGTCCCTGCTTTTCATATATTTGCGTAAATCACCCAAATCACTAGAAACAACATAAAACAACTAATTCATACGACTTGGAGGTGTTTTCCCATAGTTGTGCAAACATTTTTGGTGCTTTCACTGAGAACCGAGCTAGAAGCTACAGCTTCTCCTACTCAACCTTCTTCCTCACAGCATCGTTCCTTGCTCCGACAACATGACTTCCAGGCAGAGGAGAGATGTTAACAAAGGAAAGAACGTCGCAACTAGCAGTATCCCAGATCCAGTGGCCCCGAATCAAGAGAATCATCCCATTTTAACAGCAATACCAGATGAAAATCAGGCAATTCCAACAGCCCCTGCCGCGGAACAACCAATTACTAGGGCAGATCTAGACAGGGTTGTGGCTGAAGTAACTAACCGCTTCGCATCTCAACAAGAAGCCCTGGTGGACCAACTCATGTCACGCCTAAGTGATGCTGAAGAATCCAACTGAAACACTGAATCATGGGGTGAGTCCCAATCTGGAGGATCTGGGAGGCAACAAAGACCTTTCTTCTTCGAAGAAGTTAACAACAGAAATAGCCATGGTAGGAGCTGAGCCCGGACTCACCCCGAATTCCGACCCGTGGAAACACTTGGAACCAAACCCGACGGGGGAGGTGCCAGGCAGGGGTCGGATGTAGCTGAGCCTGTCATGCTACCTAACCATGAAAACACCAGTAGACGGGGCCGAGCTGGAGTCCAGGCCGAAGTTGGACCCGAGGAAGCGCTGAGAACAGAACCCAGCAAGGGAAGATCAAGACAAGGGCCAACTATGGCTGACCCCAGCAGGCACCTAGAAGAGCAGAGGCAGCCTTTAGAGAATGTTAGGAGTGACAGACGATACCATCCCTACAAGTCATCTGGACGGAATCAATCCCGCAGGGAAGAACCAAACTCATTTTTGTCCGCTCCAAGTTCTGATGAAAGGATGGCGCGATTGTTCAGAGAGTGCGTCCAACGGAAGCAAAGGGATCGGGGGATAGGTGCTAGGGTAACCAACCCCTTCACCCGCAATATCGAAACTGCCATCACCCCCCGAGAATGGAAAATGCCAACGATGGAACCTTACAAGGGAGCCTCTGACCCCATCGTACACTTACAGAGGTACACCTAGCATATGCTCATGAGCGGAGCAACAGAGGAGTGTTGTGTAAATGCTTCCCACTATTCTTGGCAGATCTAGCTACCTCCTGGTTCTTCCACCTACCCCAAGGGTCCATCAGCTCATGGGAAATGTTGAAAGAAAAGTTCATTAGTCAGTTCCACATTCATGTGGTGCAACCCAAGGACGCTTATTCCTTATCTAATATCAAACAGAAACCCGGAGAGACATTGCAACAATATCTAACCCGATTCAACGCCGTGGCAACCGCAGTCCAAGATGCCGACGAGAAACTTATCCTAATGGCCCTCTGCAGCGGTGTACATCCAGATACTAAATTTGCTAGAAGACTAACCAAGGAAAAACCAACTACTTTACCTGATTTCTTCCATGAAGCTGGAAAGTATACGAGACTTGAGGACGCTGCCACTGAGAGGCAATCAGGGCAACAGGCTAAGACGGCTACAAATAGGGTCCCCGCTGCAGCAAAGGATGTTCGAAGAAATGACTCTAGAGACAATGCTGGGGGCAAAAAGAGAGAAAAGCGCTTATATCGATCGGGACCAAGATTTGACTCTTACACTCCTTTGAATGAAACGATCGAAAACATCTTCCTAGCCACTCAATACAAAATTAGATACAAGCGCCCCCCGCACAAGAAGGAGTCAGACAGCGCACTCAAATCTGGAAAGTTCTGCCGCTTCCATGAATCCCACGGACATGACACCAATGAATGCCACCATCTCCGGGACTTGATTGAAGAACACATCAGAAGGAGGAGACTAGAGCGCTATGTAAAAGGCCAGAATAGGACTTCAACTCCTGCCAATGAGAATCTTGGACTAACCCCCCCAGAAGCGGGCAGGGGAAATCGCAACACCAGCGGCTCTAGTCAAGAGAAGATAGTGGTCCACACTATATCAGGAGGACCGCACATCGCCGACAGAAGCTGGGCGGAAATGGAAAGATACGGTAAGTCACTGAGGAATGCTGAAGGCTGCGTTAATTCTGTTATGGAAGAACGCCACCCGAAACGGAAAGAGAATGACGACATCACATTCAGTAGGCGTGACCTAGAGGGAAGACAGTACCCACACATGGATCCTATGGTCATCTCTGCCTGGTTCGGACCAGCCAAAGTTTTTCGAATTTTAATAGACACTGGAAGCTCGGTGAATATCCTATTCAAGCATGCTTTCGACAAAATGAAGCTATCAATGAAGGATGTGTCTCCCTGCAACAAACCACTACATGGTTTCACTGGAGATGCGAAGACTTCCAGATCCCTATGCACGCCCCCGATCAAGACCACACTAGCTTCATCACTGACCGAGGATTGTACTGCTACAGGGTAATGCCATTTGGACTTAAAAACGCCGGAGCTACTTATCAGCGCCTCGTCAACAAGATGTTTCCAGAACTGATAGGACGAACTATGGAAGTTTATGTGGATGACATGCTGGTAAAATCGAGGAAAGCCAACGACCATATAAACCACCTGGACGAGATGTTTCAAGTACTTCACCAATATGGAATGAAGCTGAACCCTCTAAAGTGCTCCTTCGGAGTATCATCGGGAAAGTTCTTGGGATTCGTCGTTCATGCCAGGGGCATTGAAGCAAACCCCGAACAAGTTCGAGCTTTGCAAGATATCAAGATACCATCCACTCGAAGAGAGGTGCAAAGCCTAAACGGGAAAGTGGCCGCCCTAAGTAGGTTCATCTCTAAAGCAACCGACAAATGCATCCCTTTCTTCGAAGCTCTAAAGAAAGACAAAGGAAAGTTCGAATGGAATGACGCTCGACAGCCTTCCTTAACTTAATCGGACACCTCCAGAGACCACCGGTACTCTCAACTCCAAATGAAGGCGAGGAACTGTACTTG
This sequence comes from Allium cepa, assembly GCA_030765085.1. Lineage (NCBI taxonomy): Eukaryota > Viridiplantae > Streptophyta > Magnoliopsida > Asparagales > Amaryllidaceae > Allium > Allium cepa. Next base: position 71,679,138 of record CM060946.1, on the reverse strand, counting down.
TACCTTGCTGTATCGTCCCACGCTTTGAGCGCCGCTTTGGTGAGAGAAGACAACCGTGCACAGCGGCCCGTATACTTTGTAAGCAAGAGATTTACAGGGGCAGAAGCCAGGTACCCTAAACTTGAGAAGCTAGCATACTGTCTGCTAATCACGTCACGGAAACTGCGACACTATTTCCAGTCTCATTCCATCAGAGTTTTAACCGATCAACCGCTAAGGCAAGTGCTCCATCGCCCCGACACTTCTGGGCGATTACTTAGGTGGTGTATTGAACTAAGTCAATATGATATCACTTATCATCCTCGCACCGCTATCAAGGGGCAAGCCATAGCTGATTTCATTGCCGAATTCACTACTAACGAAGGTAAGGAGCAATCTGAAATAGCAGAAGATATCAAGTGGAATCTCTTCGTAGATGGAGCGTCAAACGAACAAGGCTCGGGAGCAGGTGTTGTGATAATCACCCCCAGGGGAAGGAAGCTGCACTACGCCCTAAGGTTGGAATTCGCTGCCACCAACAATGACACAGAATACGAAGTGGTGATAGCTGGATTAGAACTGGCCTTGGAGATTGGAGTTGGCTCTTTATGTCTCCATAGTGATTCTCAACTCATTGTAAATCAAATACTGGGAGACTTCCAGACTCGAGGAGAACGACTCACAACATATCTAAAAAAAGACCAAGCAGCTGCTCAATCAATTGGATCACTATCTAATCAAACACATTCCTCGAGAAGAAAACCAAGAGGCCGACGAACTAGCAAAGCAAGCTAGTATGAAGAACATCACTATCTTCGGAGCATTAACCATCTCAAAACAACCGGCACCAAGTTTTGAGCAAGTGAATCTGATAGCTGCGATCGACGAAGAAACTTGGATGACTCCTATCCGGAAATATTTACAAGATGGCACACTGCCCGACAGGCATAACGAAATTAAGAAAATCTTGAGGAAAGCTTCCCGCTATACATTACAAGAAGGCATCCTCTATCGGCGCGGCTTCTCTAATCCCTTATTAAGGTGTATCGCTGGAAGGGAAGCCAGGGAAGTCTTATCCAACATCCATCAAGGAAGTTGCGGAGATCACACCGGAGGGCAGACTCTGGCAAAGAAGATACTCCGATATGGATATTACTGGCCCGCTTTAAATAAAGATGCCTTGGACTTCGTCAAAAGATGCGACAGATGTCAGAAATTTGCCAAGATTCCTCGACTACCCACAAATGAGATTACTCAAATGACCATCCCTTGGCCCTTTGCAGTATGGGGAATTGAGTTGATTGGCGAACTGCCAACGGGCCGAGGCGGAGCCAAATATGCTATAGTGACGGTTGACTATTTCACCAAATGGGTGGAGGCGGAACCTCTAAATAAAATATCTTCGGCAAAAGTTATCAACTTCTTGATCAAAAAATTATGTGCAGGTACGGAGTCCCACTCAAGATCATATCAGACAACGGACTTCAATTTGACAGCGAAGAATTCGCCGATTGGTGCCAAGAGCACGGAATTCACAAAAGCTTCTCATCTGTAGCTTATCCTCAAGCAAACGGACAAGTCGAAGCTGTCAACAAGATTCTCAAAACCTTAATCAAGAAGAAACTTGAAAAGTCGAAAGGCGCTTGGGTGGACGAACTTCCTACGGCACTTTGGGCCTATCGCACATCTTACAGAACTTCAACAGGGCATACTCCTTTCTCTTTGACATACAGATCGGAGGCCATGCTCCCAATTGAAACTATAGTGCCCTCTCACCGTAGGATCCACTACAACCCGGAAGAGAACGAAGAACTCCTCCTCATGTCTTTGGATCTAATTGAGGAGAGAAGAAACGATGTAGCACTCAAAGCAGCAGCTCATAAGCAAAAAGTTGCAACACAATACAACTCCAAAGTCAAGCACCGCAGCTTACAAGAAGGAGATCTTGTCCTCAAGCGGATTTTCCCGTGCCCCGGAGCACTAGACCCAATCTGGGACGGACCCTACGTAATTCATAAAGATCCCCGCAACGGATCCTATATTTCGTCAACAGTGGACGGAGAGGTGTTCCAGAGGGCATGGAACATCCAACACCTCAGTCGATACTTTTCTTAACTTGTACTGCCCATATGAAGTGAATTAACAAAGAGGATCAGTGGACGTAGGCATTTTCGTGCCGAACCACTTTAAAAATCTTGTCTCTTTTTAACTTGTTCCTTTATATCTTGGCTGCTTGTTAAGCTTTATCCTTTTCTGTTGAACAAAATCATGTATAACGACATTTCCATACTGGAACTTCATGGCGCAACTTAACCTGGACAAGACTCAACAGGTACTATGCGATTCTATGCACTCGCCAATGAGACACTTTTGCTCCAGCATCCCTCTGCTGTGGGTTAACTCATTGCTCGCGACTGCCCTCAAAGCCAACTGTAATGAGCCGATTATAAGCCATCAGGAAGGCCGACTATAGCCGATGGCAGCTCATTACGGCGTTCGGCTCGCCGGCAACTGTGAACCTACTTTAAGCCCCAACATAAGGTGTGGCCAGCCAGGGGTAGTTCACGGTTGACGATCGGCACCCACGCTAGCCGGCCACAGTAAATTGAATAATACCCACGATTACGGGCCATAATGGCTCGGGTAATTACTGTGCGCGATCTCGGCTCCGATATGTCTTAAGTGCGGCTGTGGTAAAAAAGATAAACTCCCCGCGGAGGTGTAAGATGGGTGACAAATGTCTCCAAGACCCACAGCCAGGGAAAGTGACTACAAAGCCCGTTTGCCGCGAACTTAAGCATATCGACGGCCTTCCGTGACTGGAAGTTTTACTTTTCCTATATTTCCATTCCATTTAAATACTTTTCTTGTATCCTGCATAACGGTCCCCAAAGTACAGGACACTAAATAGGAGGCGTTCGCTCACGAGAATCTGAGCCCGCAAACTGGGTGATAAGGCACTCAGCCGCATCCATGGTCAATTACACAAGATGTCCAAAGCTACCCCCGCAACCAGAACATGAAGGGCGGTACTCTTTTTTCTTGTACATAATCATGTAGCTATGACTTATTCGTAACATTGCAGAACATGAGATTATATTTCACGCAAAAGCTTAACATCGAACACAATTAAATCACAGGCCTATGCATAACTATATTTTTTATACAGCACTTCAAAATAATAACAGCATTCAAAATATAACAGAATCAGCTTACGTTATAAGCTTACATAGAGACGTTCAATAGCATAATTACAACTTGATAGTGCATTAATGTTTTGAACTAGCATGTACAGGAATGTCAAGCAGGCTAAATGAAATAACCAACTGCACCAGTGCTCCACCCTCATCCTACCAGCTCTTCGAATCTACTTGACTGCAGGATCGGAGCTCCCAGCATGATGACCAGAGGCTCCACCTGTCCAATTCAGGAAAAGAGTCCATTAAACCAACAACGAACGATCAAGTTATGAAAAGCTAAAAAGGGAAAACTCACCAACACCCGTTTCTTGGTCCTCATCCCCCAACTGCACACTGGCTTCCTCCGCAGCAAGTAGCCGCATCCCCTCCTTCACCGCCACCTTCTCCTCCTTTGAGAACTATGCGGTAACCATGTCCATCTTGAATGCCGCTCCACCTTCCTTATCCGCACCAGCCTTGGCCTCCTCCAAAGACTGGAGATATATCCTAGCCATGATCCGGGGATAGTCATCCATTCAGGATAGATTACCCTGCTTCCAAGTACGGAAGTACATATCCTGCAACATCTCATCCATCATCCCCTCATTCTCCTCAAACTCCCTCACCCGGGCCTCGGAGGACAGCAACTTAGCGATGGCAACATCCCTCTCTGATCGATATCTCAAGCGGTCAGCCTGGAGAGACCTCCTCATTTCTTCCATCTCTTCCTTTAGCCTGGCCTGAGCAAGCTCTGCGGCCTCAAGCCTCCCAGATAACTCCTCTACCTGCTCAAGATCCTCCCTCCGGACCTCGTCCACCGTAGCAATGGCTATGTCAATCCGCTCCTTGCAGGCGGCCTCCATCTTTCGTAGTTCTGCCCTACTAGCCTCTTCCAAAGTCTCCTTCAACTGCCTGGAGGCTGCCTCATGCTGAGAAATCTGAATGGCCTGATCAGCGAGCTGCTTGGCTTGATCAGAAACCATTAACCGTAGTCGGATGTTGGCACTCCCAATCTCCTCTCCAGCCTTGACCAGTCGGGCATGATGATCCATCAACTTCCTGGTCTCCTCCGCAACCCGGTCAATATTAGCCTTGGCTTCGTCCCCCATGGTAACTATCCGAGTAGTAAGCAAGTCAAGGTCTAGGGACTTGGCCTCATCAAGCACTCGTACCATGGGGTTGCGGGGAAGAAGGTGCTCACCCGTGGCCTCATCAAATGAAATATCCTGAGAACTCGGGTCCAGATCAAGGTGACCAGCAAATGGGTTGCGTGCCAAACCAGGGCGATCTATCGGGGTGACGGTTGGATTTTCCGACGGATGTGGGGAAGGCAGAAACCTAGTATCTTCCTTAGTAATATCGTGAATAGGTTGGACTGGGGGCTGAGGACCAGGTGGAAAACCAAGCAAAGAACGTCTCCTCTTCTGAATGTCTTCTTCGATAACTCCGAGAAGGGGACGATAGCCAACTACGTCCCCAGGATGGTTAGTAGGAGGCTTAGGTTTGGCAGAGGCTCTGAGTAACTTGTATTGTTCAAGGCGGTGTCGAACATCTGAAGTCTTGGCCACCTCGCCTGCCTCTGGAATAAAGAACAAGTGTTACGAACATACAATGATCCATAATTCAAGAAATATGTTAAGTTAAAAAGAGTGAGAAGGCACATCTATTATACAAACCCTGCGGAGGAGTAGGATACTGCAATAAGTCCTGAATCTCATTCCAAGACGGAAGCGAACCATAAAATATTCCTAAGTCCCTATCGTAAATGGAGTCTGCAGAAGTCAAAATTTCACCTTGAATCGCTAGAGTCGCCTGAACTGAAGAACTCTTAGAGAATGGATCGGCACCAGCCCCAGCCTTGTCAACTTCCTTTGCCTTCTCAACCAAAGCCGATCCTCCCTCCGACTCCCCAAAAGCTTGATGAAAAGCATCATCCGTCCACTCATGAATCTCTCCCGCTTGCCCGGAGGTTAAGGCACCAACGCCACTACCGCTTTGTCCATCGCCTCCTTCACCCTCACCTCTATCCTCCTCCACATCTTCCTCCCCCGGAGCAATTGGGCAAGTTCTAGGAGAAGGGCCGTCGGACTTCTTGAGCTTCTTCCCTTTTACAACTGGAGGCCTTGTGAAAGATTCCCTCTTGCCTCTTTTCACCATGTCCCCTTCCTTGGCTTTGGCGGCCTTCTCCTCAGCCGTATCTCTCTGCTTAACCACAGACTGGTGTGGCAAGATCAAGTTGTGCTCCAGGAGAGTAGCGTTCCTGATCAGGTAAGAAGCCGACCGATCCCGTCCCGGAATAGCCCTTATTTCCGCAGCCATCCGAACCAAGGAATCATTCTCCACGACTGCAAAGCCACCTGTCGCTAGCAAGAAATAAAAGCATATAAGAAGGAGCATTGCAGCCGAGACAAAGAAACTACAAATGGAGTTCAACTTACTGCCAGAAGTGAAAAGGCGGAAGGAAACGGAGTCATCGTTGATAAAAAACCATTCTTTTTTAAACATACTGAGCTTCGAATACAGGTCTAGGACCGGTTTAAAGGGAACGGCCGCTTCCAAGCTAATGTACGGAGACCCCTTCTTATAACCTCTTAAGTTATATAAATATCGAATATCCCGGTTGGAAGGGGGGCGCCCGTACTTTCTCTGGAAGATAACGAATAAGCACACCAAGATAGCGTAGGAGTTGGGCTGGAGCTGGAAAGGGGCCACCTTCAGATAGGTGATGAAGCTGATTATCCAGGCATTGATAGGAGGAATGGCCCCACACATACAGTGGTATCTGCTGTAAGCGAAATATCCTTCAGGAGGGTCATATGACATAACTCCTTCTCCCGGCAACAGTATGCGCGCCCTGTCAATCCCAAAGGAACGAGAGATGACATCAAGCTGCTCCTCTCTGAGGGAGCTAGGAAAACAGTCGGGCGGAGAGTTCAGAAGCTCCTGAGGACCGTACCCGTCTACTAGGGACCTCGGGGCGGGTCCAGGACGATCCAGTCTTGGCTGAGCTGGGGGCACTGTGGAGGACTCCCCTTCGCCCTTGGACTTCCCTTTATCTGATCGAGTTTCCACTCTTTGAGACATTTATCTGCATACACAAAAGCGAGAGACATATTGTTAGAACAAGAAGTATATAGACATAAGTAAGCGAGTGTATAAAGCGAGCAAGCATGTATAAATCGGGGATTTCACGCATGATTCAAGTACAAAAGTTCATTTGGCATATCTCATTCGGCATTCCCCAATACAAGGGTTCATTCGGCATTCTCAGTATAAGGTTCATTCGGTATTCGGGGTCTCAATAATTCGTCCGGTAGTTCAAAAAAAAACCTGTTCGGTGCTTAGAACCCCTCGGTTCCATTCGGTAAAACGAAGTAAAATGAAGAAGCCATTCGGCAGTTACCTAATTCGGCGGCAGGAGTTGGTTCGGCACAGTTGTTGATTCGGTAGGAATTCCTTATCCGGTTATCTCGTTCGGTAGGGAATAACGGAAGCCCTAGGCTCCTACTTATAGGCGAGCACAGATACGACTGGACCAACAGGTTCGACACTTGGGGCCGAATGAAAGTGCCTAAGCTGAATAATCTAAAACAAAGCGCGACATATGCGGGCATATGCCCCACTTTGGGGGGCAAATGTTGGGTGAATTCTCACCCAGAAGATCTCGAGACCAAGAAGCATCAGTTCCATCTGGGTTTGCCCACTCCATTCGTTCCATTCCATCCGGTACCTAAGCTCATCCGGTACACAGGCCACTACCGAACCATGCTCATTCACTACCGAACCAACCACATCCCTTTGCTACCGGACCAACCTCTCTTTCATGCTCGCCGAACCACCTATCCGCCGAACCAAAGTAACACCGGTCCAAAACCATCTCCCTGCCGAACCAACCTCCACCGGTCCATCTCCATTCCCATGCATTGCCAACCTGCATCACCGAAACAAGCTCCACCCACTCACCACCGGACCATGCCCCACCGAGCCAAGCTCCACCGAACCAACCTACCTCCATCCACTGCCGGACCAGAAATGAGGGAGGACACGACCGGACCAATTCTGTCAGGCCAGATTGCTTCAGCCCAGGCCCACCAGCAGCTATATACGTCCAAGACCCCTGCCTCCAGCCTCACTCTATAAATAGAGAGGCAGGGGTACAACAATGGCGGACAAGTTTGAGAGCTCAAGCACGGAAGGAACTTTCGAACAACTTTCATATACTTGTATACAAAGCTTTGTACTCCCCTCCTTAAAGAAATTGCGTCCTCGCAATAATTAAGAAGAAGATATAGAGTAACAACCATAAAAGCATATTAACACAAAGGAATTTTGAAGTAAGAAGTTCACCTTAAAGAGCATGAGAAAGTAAGTCAGGATGCGTTCGCTCAATGAACTCTCTAGATTCCTAAGAACAATCCTTAGGATTTGAAGACCATTGAACTTTAAAAAGCGGAACATCTTTATTTCGAAGTCGTTTGACCTCCGAAGCAATAATTCGAATAGGATGCTGCTCATAAGTTAAATTAGGCGAAACTTCAATCTCTTCCACAACACCAGGCTCAAGAATAGAATCGGAATCTCGAAGGCACTTCCGTAATTGAGAAACATGAAACACATCATGCATAGCAGAAAACTGAGCCGGTAACAAAAGGCGATAAGCCATGGAACCAATACGTTCGGCGATAGGAAATGGCCCGATATATCAAGGCGCTAATTTTCCCGATCGACTGAAATGTACAATACCTTTTATTGGTGAAACACGAATAAAAACAAGATCTCCAACAGAAAATTCTAATTTCCTTCTCCGGTTATCGGCATAGGATTTTTGTCTACTCTGGGCTTCTTTCATCCTACGACGAATAAGATCAATCTTTTCTATGGAATTACGAATAAAATCTGGACCTAAAACCAACTTCTCACCGGCCTCAAGCCAACAACAAGGAGATCAGCATGGTCTTCCATAGAGTGCCTCGAAAGGTGCCATACCAATACTAGATTGGAAGCTATTATTATAGGAAAACTCAACAAGAGAAATATGATTTTCCCAACTTCCACCAAAATCGAGCACACAAGCACGAAGAAGGTCTTCAAGAGTTTGATTCACACGCTCGGTTTGTCCATCGGACTGGGGGTGATAAGCGGTGCTAAAATTAAGCTTCGTTCCTAAAGCTTTTTGAAGACTCTTCCCAAATCCACTAGTAAACAATGGATCACGATCACTAACTATAGAAGTAGGAACTCCATGCAATTTAACAATTTCTTTAATAAAAAGTTTGGCCAAAAGAGGTACGGTCTGATTGGACCGAACGAGAATAAAATGGGAGGATTTAGTAAGCCTATCAACTATAACCCATAAGCTATCATGACACCAATGAGAACGGGGAAGGCCGTCTATAAAATCCATGGAAATTTGATCCCACTTCCAAATTGGAATTTCTAAAGGTTGCAATAACCCACCGGGTCTTTGATGTTCGGCCTTAACGAGTTGGCAAGTCACGCAACACTTAACAAAGTTAGCAATATCAGATTTCATTCCCTCCCAATAATAAATCCGCTTCATATCCGCATACATTTTACTACTACCGGGATGAATGGTAAATTTAGAATGATGAGAATCTTCTAAAATATCTTTACGAAGATCACTAATATTTGGCACGATAAGTCTACCAAATTTCCGAATGCCGCCACGACAATCGATATCAATGTCTTTCATTATCCTTAATATTTTGGCCAAGAAGAGCCAATTCGGGATCTAGACTTTGAGCTTCAAGAATGCGGTCTAAAAGAGAAGGATGAGCCTCAAGGCTACATAAAACAAGAGATGAACATAAATCGAAAACACGGTCTCGAATTTCACAAGTCGATAAAACCTCGAGATCATTCCATTCGGATATCATCATGGAAACAATCGCTTGTTGCTCTCGACTAAGTGCATCCGCAACACGATTTCCCTTTCCGGGAGTATAAAGGATATCAAGATCATATGGTGCAAGAAATTCGAGCCAATGCTGTTGACGCAAATTAAGTTCCTTTTGAGAGAATAAATACCTCAAGGACTTATGATCAGTATAAAGAACAAATTTCTCTCCTAAAAGATAATGACGCCAAATACGAAGGGCGAAAACAATAGCCGCGAGCTCTAAATCATGAGTGGCATATCTAGTCTCAGCAGGCTTCAATTGCCTAGAAGCATAAGCAATAACACGTTCTCTTTGCATAAGAACGGAAACCAAAACAACGCGACTAGCATCGGTATAAACAATGAGATCTTGATTCCCCTCGGGAATAACAAGAATAGGAGCATCAGAAAGAAGTTCCTTTAGTTTCTGAAAAGAAGTTTCACATTTGTCCGACCAAATGTATTTAACACCTTTCTTCGTTAAGCTAGTGAGAGGCACGGCAATCTTAGAAAAGTCTTTGATAAAACGACGGTAATAACCCGCCAATCCAAGAAAACTACGAATCTCCGTCACACTCTCCGGTCTCTTGCAATCTTGAATCGCTTCAATCTTTGAAGGATCCATGGAAATTTCGGATTCGAAAATGATATGACCGAGGAACTTCACACGAGATTGCCAAAAGTGGCATTTTGAAAACTTTGCTTTTAATTGATTACTCCTAAGAGTTTCCAATACAATCCGAAGATGTTTCTCATGTTCCTCCTCGGTTTTTGAATACATAAGAATATCATCAATAAAGATGACGACAAACCGGTCGAGGAAGTCTTTGAAAACTCTATTCATAAGGTCAACAAAATAAGCCGGAGCATTCGTTAGACCAAGTGGCATAATAAGCCATTCATAAGATCCATAACGAGTACGGAACGATGTCAAAGGAATGCTATCCTCTGCAATACGAAGCTGATGAAAACCGGTAGCCAAGTCTAACTGTGAAAAGACTCTAGCACCGCTATGTTGGTCGAATAGATCATCAATCCGAGGTAAAGGATATTTATTTTTGATAGTAAGATCATTAAGCTTGTGGTAGTCAACGCAAAGCCTAAGTGTACCATCGGATTTCTTCACAAAAATAGCCGAAGCTCCCCAAGGCAAGGAACTTGAGCGAATAAATTGCTTCGTCTCCAATTCGGATAATTGTTTACGCATCTCCTCATTCTCCTTATTAGACATGCGATAAGGAGGACGAGTAATAGGTTGAGTTTCAGAGGTAAGATTAATTCTGAACTCAATTGCTCGCTTAGGTGGTAGACCTACAACGGGCTCAAATATGTCGGAAAATTCACGAACAACGTGAATAAGAGAAATAATATCTTCCTCATCATCATTATCGTCATCACGATGATTTAAAGAATATAATGATGCAACTAAGCTGGAATCCGAATCTTTAAGATTAATAGAAATCTGCTTAACATATTGAGGATGTCGAAGATGAATAGTCCGCTCAGGACATAGGATATGAGCTTCATAACGATTAAGCCAATCCATTCCCAAAATCATTCCAAAGCCTAAATAACGCATGACATGCAAATCGGCTCGGAAAGAAAAATCACCCAAAATAATCTCGACATCATTACACAATAAACTGATTGTTGCGGACCCATCAACCGGATTCACAATTCTCAAAGAAGTCATTAAAGCAACAACACTTAAAGAAAAAGTATCAACGAGTTCTTTTGAAATAAAAGAATGTGATGCACCTGTGTCAAAAAGAACTCGAATAGGTTGATCACGAAATATGATAATGCCATCAAGGATAGAATGAGACATACCTTGATCACGAGATGTGTTTCCAGGGGCTTGAGCAACATTTAACTTTCCCTCCTTCTTGCCCAGAAGCTTGGGGCATGAAGATATAACATGACCGGGAACTTTGCAGTAGCGACAAGAGATAGACTTTGGACACTTGTTCACGTAATGGTCCTTCGAACCACAATTATAGCATTCCCCACGACCAAAGGAAGAATTCTTTGCCACAGAGGTTTCTTGCTTCCCTTTCTTATTGGGATAAGTACCTTTGAATTTATTAGGCCTTTTCTTGTTGTTGTTGAAGCTTGGTTTGGAACCCACCACTTCAACATCATTTTCCCTATCCGCCTCTTCAAGACGAAGAGCGATATCAATGAGTTGGTCGAAAGAAACTTCTTATTTTAGAAGTAATGGCTTCTTAAGATTTTTATTTAAGCCATAGACAAATCTTTGGTTCTTCTTCAATGGGGTGTTGATGTATTCAACCCCATATTTGGAAAGTGACTCAAAGGATGCAACATAATCAGTCACGGAGGCTTCACCTTGAACAAGGTCAATAAAACGGCGAGCCAAAGTCACCTTCTCAGCTTCTGGTACGAATTTTAACTCGAAGCGCTCTCAGAATTTCTCCTAATTGAAATCTGCTTCATTTATTTCAGAAATCAGAAGCTCGTACCAGTCTAATGCTCTTTCTTGGAGCATACTAGAAGCCACCTGAACTCGATGAAGATTAATGAGGTTCATGCGAGAAAAGATTCGATCGCATGTCCTTAACCAAGCCTGAACTTCAATAATAGTTTCAGAACCTTTAAATGGCTTCCCACCCAGGTTGGTGTAATCATTGCACAAACGTGCAAACCCAGATTTAGGGTAAGTAGGTTCCGGATTAGAACCAGCTGCTTGAGCATTCGTGACAAGGTCAAGAAGTTGCTGGGTAGTCATAAAAACTCCATCTTGGGTAGTAGCACTAGATTGACCGGCGCTGGGACGGCCAGGTCTAACCATTTCTCTTCCTTTAGAAAGAAATAAAGAAGAAGAAAAAGGTTATTCACAAAATGAATATCAAGCAACCTTGATAGATAAAACAAGGAATCATAAAGAAAATAGGATGAATCGGTACGAAGACTCGAATTAAATCCTAAGGCACGACTCCTAAGAAGGACTTAGGACGATGATCCTTGTTAAATTATTCTACATTGTTCCGAAGTTTGGCTCTGATACCAAGCTGTGACGCCCCACCTCTATACCCACGCTAGCCAAGGACACTACGGTGTAATGCCGTCAACTAGCACGGTGAATAAGGCTGTTGAGGAGCGACCATCTGTATAATTGCTTTGTGCGAGTACCGATATGCCGGATAAGATGTAACTTGCATTACTTTTCAAGAGGACATCCGACCGACACAAACTCAAAGCTACTACACAGTGGCTATTATGTCTTCGGAAACAAATATAGAAATAAACATAACACAAATCAGTCACAGAGAATTCATATCACAAAGGCGGAAATAGATATGAATATATATAACACATAAAAGTGTTCATCAGAGTAGAAGTCAAGCAGGCCCACAATAATACAAAAGAATAGCAACACGTGCTATACAAAAGAATACAACTATGAGTCCGTATCTCAAGTGTATACAACAAAATAAACTACTAATCTAAGTAGTTAGCCACAATCCCAAGTGAGAAGTCAAGCAGAAGCACCTGTAACATCTCGGTCTGACCCGAGTATTATTTAATAAGAAAATAATAAACGGACCAGTCTAGCTATAAATATCAGATGAAACGATATAGGATAAGAGGTATGACTAAACGCATAATAATCACAATGCCAAGCTGTGATATATAAGTAATTGAAAATCAACAAGAGATTAATCAATGTCACAAAAATCTACTCAAGGATCAAAAGAAATGTCATACTCTTTATTTCGTTCACCAAACCATAAATATTGACGATTATATCAATATCAATCACAAAAGTCAATGACACACAAATTCACCAATGCACAAATATTGATAAAACTTATCAATGAAAATCACGAAAATTGGTGAAGCACAAATTCTAGAAATCATCTCAAGAAATCCAAAAATCACAAAAGGGGGAAAGGCCTATCTCAAACGGGAGCATGAAGCTCACCAACACGTGTATCACAAACGGAACGCTAATTCCATGGTTGTTAACCATCACAAATTGAGACGAAGCTCCACAAACGGCCCGAAGACCATGGGTTGCTACCCCCACCAATTTGAGTCGAAACTCCACAAAACGGGGTTTAGTCTCCCACGCAGACAAAGAGACATCGCACATCGCTAGTCAAAATCACAAAAATGATCATCATGATCATCAAGAAGTGTCAATTACCTTAAGCTAGTAAATATATAAATTTATCTTCATGTCCCATAACCACTAGCTTAACTTAAATATTTACGAACAAATTGTAGATCTCCACTAGAAAATTGTCACAAGGGATTCAATCGAACAAGTCCAAGAATTAACCGACGAAGTAAACGCAAGCGTTTCATACCACTTGTTTTACTAAATCGTTTAGTTAGATTTCTCATACGAGTGAGGTAAAGGTTTGTATATACTAATAGATTGGAAATCGGTTTGAGAAAATGAGCGTTGTTATAAAATAGTGTTGAAATCATTTGAAGAAAGAGTTTTGATATTTACTACTAGTATAGAAAACCTTTATATTTTAAAGTGAGAAATCACAAAAAAAGATTGTAGGAACAATCAATCACTAAAATTCACATTCGTAGACGTGAATAAAATCCAAAGAAATCGATACCGAATCCATCAAAATGGATATTCCCAAATTACAAAGAAAATGTCATAAAAGTCGATAATAAGTGATAATAACAAAAGGGAATCAACACGAATCGATTAAAGTTGGAAATTCAGCAAAATAGACAAAGTAGGCAAAATAGCATCAGGTCGGTCGGCCGGCTACAGAGCTCGGTCGGCTGGCCAGATGCAGAAAACTTGCACGGAGTAGCAGGTCGGTCGACCGGCCACAGGGCTCGGTCGTCCGAACTGCAAATTTCTGCAGTTCCTTCCCTTTTTCAATGAAGTGCAAATTCCACCAAAACGCGACCGTTCGAGCAATGGACCTAAGGAGCCTTAGCCAATTGATACCCCGGCTCCATTAGCTCTCCGATCCGCCACCAGAAACATGTTCAAACACCAAATTTAGGATCTTTAAAGAATTGAATCCAAACACTAAAAATTTGGATATTCACCAATTCAACCCAAACAAAAGCAATTGCACAAAAATAAGTGTTAGGAATTCATACCTAACAATTGAAGATAATTATAGACAAAGATGTGAGATAAAAATCTCACATTTGAACCCAAATCAATGAAGAAGACGCTTGAAAGCAAAGGAGAATTAACCTCCCTTAAAATCCAACACAAGAAGCTTGATTCTAAGCTTTAAAAGAAGAACATTCCTAAAGTTAGGTTTAGGAATTTCTGAAACTGATAAGAGAATGAGTTGGAGAAGAAGAGGAGGAGGCTTACCAATGGGTTCTCTTGAATTTGGAGCTAGAAGTTGGATTTGCTAATGAAGACTAGGGCTTGGAGTTTTAATTTCCTCTTCCACTCTCCATTGTTATAAAAGCTTGAGTATTAGGAAATGAGGAATGAAGTAATGAAGAGGAGAAGGGGTTGGGACTGAATACATAAGTGGGGTTAATGGGCTCAGCCCTAACCAAAGCCCTAAGTGAAAAAGTAGCAAAATTCCACTAACTCCAAACATATCAAAGTTTACACTTAAAAAGATCGCAAATGGCGTTTTGAACTCAATGGAAGTGGTCTCGAGTCCAAATTCGATTGTTTGCAAAAAGTGGATTTTCGGACTAAAATCCAACGAGCGATGAAGTATTTAAATAAAAATATTTAAATACACAATCAATAAATATGCGGGTTGTTACACGTGGCAAACAAACAAACAATTTGGTATCACACGAACCGATCTGATACAAGGGATCGTACATAGGATGAGAATCACAGGATCACAAGACGATCTCTAGGATAACAGCCATGACAGAATCTTTCAGATTTATTTTAGATTATTACACTTGAAAAGAAATGCAGGAGTAACTTCTTAAGGATCTAGCAGCCACCTGCTACACATCAAATAGAGTAAACGCCAAAGTGCCAAATACTATCGCCTACAGCAATCACTATGATTTAACCAACACATCCCATACCCTATGGTGAAATCCAAGTATTTACTAAAAGCTAGTAAATATCACTTATTATAGATACCACTGGAAAACCTGAACCATATTCTCTTAAGGATCTAACGACCACTTGTCGCATACCAGAAGAGAATAAAACTCTAAAGTGTTAAGTACTTTCCCAAATATGATTACACGAATTTAGCCAAGGCAACTCATACTACCCGATGAAATTCGAGTATTCGCTAATGGGCTAGTAAATTCCACTCAAACATTCTATTCAATGAGTTATTGCATATCCGACGAAATGTTATTCGAAAGCATTTAAATCAATCGGCGACATTAAGTCAATTATTGGTACTCCTCAAATTATAGAATTAAGGTTCTCAAAAGATTTTTTTCAATTTGTCACTTATTAAAATATTCTGTTATTTTAGTTAACAATCCATAATAAAAAAAATTATACTAGTCCATTAAATTTTCAAAACCATAAACTCATGTCTAAACTCAATTTGGTGTTTAAAACAATGGTTTAAAACAAATTAAGTTTACATTTATACATTTATTTAATAAATCATATATGGGTGGTTCTAACATAAATCAGGCTAGTATGGTTTGAAAAAAAATCATGTTATAAAATAAGGCATGAACATTATAGCTTAGATCCTAAAGTAAAGTGACATGGCCGATATCATTTGTGGCAAAAAGGAGCCTGTATTCTAACTTTTAAAACTATGACAGTTTATAATCTATAAACATTTATGTAGCTACTAAATGACTAGTCTTTAACCTATAAAATAAATCATGGACTTATGTACTTAAAATGACAGATTATATTCCTTTGGTAAATTATTTACGTTAAATTTACATAATGTATAGTACACAAAATCATTAAAAAGTGGAAGCCAAATTTATACAACAAGTAAAGCTGCATACATGAACTTAAGAGAAGCCGGGTTTATAAACATCAGGAACGAAAAAAATAAAGGCAACAAACAAAAGAATTTTTTTTATCCATATAAGGACATATAAAAGAACAAACAAGGCAAGGCAAAGGACTCAAGCAATTAATGCAAGGTATGGGGATGTGTGACAAGGCTAATTGCAAAGCATGGGGACATGTGACAAGGCAAAATATACGACATGCATTTATATATATGTGTACACAGAGTGAGGTTTAAGTTTTATAGCAAGGTTGTAAAATAAAAATAAAATTTCCCAGGCAGTGGGATAAAAACGAAAATCAAAGCAAGAAATGAAAAAGGGCAGCCATACTTCAAAGTAAAGGACAATAAAATAAACAAAGATATGTGTGCAAGTCAAACTAAGCTACTAAAACATGTACATGCAACAGGACAAATAAAATATGAACTAGGAAAATTTACATTCACAAATTTATGTACATGCATTTAGTAATAGGTAGAGATGTACATACATTTAACAAAGGTGGACAAAGTCAAGGCAAATTCACAAATCTAGTAATAGAAAGGGACTATTTGTAATGGTCCGGAATTTTCAACCTCGAAAATTCGACACTAATACGTTCACTATAGAAGTATCAAGCAATCGAATGCCGAAAATCCCATGTTGTTAGGGTAAAGAAGAAAAAAGTAGAAGAAGAAAAAGAAAAGAACGGCACAGAATGTAACAACCCGTAGATTTTCGATAATTAAATTTGTTAATTTAATGAATCTTATTAGTTAGTATGGGAAGAAATAGAAAGTCGTAATGTAATAATGTAATAAAGACTAAAATGAAATGTAACAATGGTAATTAAAGCTAATTATTGATAGATTGAATGAAATTACAATAAATGAAATAGTGTAAGTGTTATGCTAGGCTATAATTGAATATAAGAATACAAACGTAAATATTGAATTTATTTATGAATTAATATGTAATGAAGGGTAATTGAATAAAATCAATACTTTGTAAGTAATTTTAATATTGGTTTGGAAATGATAAACTTGCAAGAATGTGATTGAGAATTAATGGCAACAATTATTATAGTCCGTTAAATTGAATTGGAATTTATCACAACAAATGTAATTAAATATTATGTTAATGTAAATTAAGTTAATATTTGGAAGTAATGTTAATTTTATTTATAATGATATGATAATTGGAAATAAAAAGAATGGAAAATCAAGATTTATTAATTTATTAGAATGTAAATTTAATAATTGGATTAATTGCAAATGAATGAAATTAAATATTTAAATATTACGTTAATGGAGATTAAGATGAAATTTGAGAATATTGATGTAATAAACCGTGAAACAATGTTAGTTTTATCTATTTGATGATAATGGATTGAATAATAAGATTTAAAATCAAATAAATGGATTTATTGGAATTCCAATTTGATAGTTAGTGAATTTATTTATAATTGAGATTTAATACGGTAATGGGAAAATTAATTAACTTAAAATTGATATCTGAACTTGTCTAAATTATAGTGAAGTTTAAGTAATCAAAAATGATAAAGATTGCTAATTATAGAATTGGAATTGAAATTTTGATTTAATTAACTTGGAAAATAGCCATTTTAGCCACAGACTCGGATTTCGACGAAAACAGTTTCATCGGATCCGTAACGGTGAATTATTTTAGGGTATTAAGTTTCTTATTGGTCGGGCTTGTAGTTTGATCGTACAGACTCGAAACGCCTAGAAATCAAATCAATTGAAATCAATTTGAAATAGACTGATTTTAACGTAACTTCTTCATACGATGGAATTTGGACTTGAAACCTGTTCCATCGATTTTAAATATTCAAAAACATCTATTTTGTTATACGGGTTGACCCATTTTCGTTTCGAAGTCGAAACAGACTTTTCGGGTCAATTATCGTTTAAAACCCAAATCAATCGTATCCGCTTCTCTATTTTCAGCTCTACCTATATATATTTGGTTATAAACCTTAGCAGCCTTTCTATTTCTCATTTATGTACGTACAGAAACTTCCATTGCTCCTTCTCCTCAATGGCTGAAAACTCTAAATATTCCAATTCAATTCCAATTCAAAATCCAACAACAAAAATTCAAACTCCTCAATACCTATCAAAATTTATATGGATTTGAAGCTCTCGAAGAGCGCATGTCAATTCTACTGTCCGTTTTTCAATCTAAATTTTTTGTGGCCAGAATTCGGGGAATAAATCTCGACCGTCCATCGCTTGCTAATCGGCATCATCTGATCGTCAAATAAATGGTACCGTGGCGTAGAGATCGACGTGTGGAGTGCATCTATGCCATTTGTTTGGCGAATCGACGGTTGGATGTGGCAGAATTTTGCGATTAGGGTTAAGCTACTCGGTGGCGGCTGCTAGTTTTTCGACGCCGAACGTCGTTCATCGGTGATTGGAGGGAGGCCACTGGGTGCGCCACGTCCAGACGTGGAAGATGAAGTCGATCTGGTCAGCCGTGGAACGTGGTGGTGGTCGGAATTTTGAACAACATGTGGCAGCACTTCGTGCGTTTGATCTATCGAGCGGCCTAGTACTGTAGCCGCGTGAGGCAAGCAGAGGTGACGTGACACAATAATATAAATTTCCTAATTGATTTATAATTTGTATTTCAATTGTTCTAATCGCTATTACTTTTGCATAAGAGATCCGTTTCATGCATAGTTTTCCCCGTTGGGATTGGAATAAAATTTTGGACATTTTGATGCTTGTTTAGGCAAATTCTGAGACTGTTCGAATTTTGGGTTTAAATTGGATTTAAATTCAATCTAGATTCAAAAGGTGAGTGTTTTAACCCACTCACAACTTCTAAAATTTCTTATGTTTGTTAAATTGCTATGATGTGATTAGAAAGTTATTTATGACTGTTTGGCGTATTTTGAATCACCATCTATTTAATTTGAATTTATTTGGATAAACAGTTATTTAATTTATTATTGAATATAAACTGCCAGTAAATACCTATTATTTATTATCTGTTCTATATTGATGTTATTGGATGATGACTGTGATAAATGTTTGATGATTGATATTGGATGAATGGATGTTGCATTTTATATTTTTATAAACTGCAAGTTGTTATGGATTTTTATTTCATTCGGGATTGCGGTTTGAAAGGATATATAACCGTATTTATATTTTAAATTACGGATTGAAATGATAAACATTCGTATCACTTGACCATAGGATAGAAAATTATATACAGACACCATAGGCTAAAACAGGAGCGATGACGGGCTAAGAAGGTAGCACCTTTTGTCAGACACACTCCTTCGATACCATTCTATTACTTTGTGATTGATTGGGGCCCTTTTGATTTTGGGGTGTAGCTCGAGGTGGGCGATAGTAGCTGCTACGCGTTACCACCGGTCCGGAAGCGTAATTGGTATATCTACCATGGCATTTCCTAGTTGTTCCGTTTCATCTATCCTAGCGCGTCTTATATGAGTTTGATTTTTTTCGTACCTATGGAGTATCCTCTAGTAGCCTCCTGATCAGGAGGTATTACGATACTGTATAGACTATTGGCACTATTACGTGTTAAAGGCTATATGGGCAGTCCCTTAATGCTATTTTAAAGTAAGTTTGTTTTACTTTTAGACATTATTATAATAGCGTATATTACTACATAGTAGATAGTTTAACGGATCCTTAGGAGATGTGAATCTCGAGCATCTCTTAAGTTACTGCACTCACGTTAGATACTGGATAGGAGATGTCAAATCTCGTAAACATCTCTAACGTCGTTCCACTCGTATTATTTAACGTTGATTTAACTTACATAAGATCATTTAGTTTTGACTCGAGTGTTTTATCTTTTCAATTCGCTCGGGTCAGTCTGAGAATTTTAGGGTTTGAAGACCTTATTTATGGAAGACGAAGATGAAGACTGTATTATTACTATTATTACTATATTGTTCCGCTACATTATTTATTATTATCTGGTATGTGTAAGTTTGATATGTGTTGTATAAGTATAATCAAATGTTTTGTAAAAGTAAAACAGCTTCATGAACTGTTATTTGATTATTATATTTTGTCATTTCGCTGTGAGATTCTGTTTGTTTTATTTCTTTATCTGCTTTTCTTATTCACCCCAATAACAATTCACCCTTTTGTATGGTTTGTGTCTGACGTGTGTGGTTTATCGTCGATTTAAAGCGTACAAAAAGGTGGGCTGCTACACAGAATCTCATATTCACAGCAGATTGAAATATAATATCAAATAATAACATTTATACAAAGAAAAGCTATAACTATTACTTTACAAACAATATATTTAAGTATAATCATTCACAAATAAACTAGACAGTTGTAACAACTTGTCCCTGACTACTATCAATACAATCTTAAATATACAGCGAAATATACTCCATACGTTCCTGTCATCCAGCTTGCCTCTAGAGCTCCAGAACATCCTAACCTGAAAATCTGTAATACTCGGTCTGACCCGAGCATTACATTAAAGTAACACCCGAGTGAGGCAGGAAATCAGTGTGAGTAAAGCCATATAACTTGAAATACTAGGTTATAAAACTTATTTGAAAATAGGATAACTCGTTCATCACAACGAGTTCTTATCTTGTTATAGTCAAACATTTATTCTACAAAAGAGTCTGCGTAGCATCCCCAAAATTTTATCAATTTAGTTTAGTAATTTTTTGAATTTTGGGAAGTTAATTTGAAATTAATTTGAAGAAGTTCAAGTCAAATAAAATAAGTGTTAAATTGTGTTGAGTTTAAAATTTGAAATAACAAATGTTTTTAGAATCATTTGAATTTAAATTATACAAGTATATATATATATATGGGTAGATTTGAAATTGAATTTAAACTTGAATTTGAATTTAAAATTTAAATAAATGTCTTAGAAAAATAATTTTCAATTAAAATAATAAATATGTAATTTATTAATGTGAAATTAGTTTGAACACATTTCTTCTTTAAATTGTTATACAAATAGATAGGAAATGTATTTACAAAATAAGGAAAATATGATATAATAGTTTAAAATTTTTTAATCTATGTGAAATACAAGTGTTAAGCATGTAACAGTAAAAATTTCAGGTGTTATTCATATGACAAGTGTTTTAACAAATGTAATAATTTTGGACAAGTGTCATTTAGTTTTATTCTTGAGAAAGAAAGTAATAAAAATAGAAATTAAGGTTATATAAACTATCAAACCTCCTCCCTCTCATTTCTTTTAATACTTTCAAATTTACAAAGAAAACAAAAGCCTGTACAAGTTCTTAAAACCAGAAGAAAAAAAAATTCAAAGAAAAATTTGAGAAGAAAAAAATCAAGAACTTTAAATCTAGAACATCATAAAAGAATAAATCTGAGAATTCAATCACTTCTTTGAATTCAAAGCTTAGAGCCTGGAAATCATTTCAAACCAGTGAGACAATGTTTAACTCAACTAATATTCAATGAAACAAATCAAGTTTCAAGATCAAAACAATAATAACACAACTCAATACAATCAAGCAACAAATAGAAGATCACAACCAAATTCAAACTTCAATTCTCTGTTTTCAACTTCTAGGATTTAAAGCTTTCTGTTTTCTTTCTGGATAAAGGTGAGTAAACTTTGAAATTCTGGGATTCAAATCTATGTTTGACATCATGCTTGAAGTTAAGTTGGTTGCATGTATATAAAATGTATGTAAATGTGTTTATATCCTCTGTGCATGTTGATATACAGGGATATTTAACCCTGTTTTCTTGTTCCAGGTTTTCAGAAAACCCATCAAAATTCCCAAAATCCTTGTTTTAGTTATTGTTAGGATGAAATTTTAAAACAAAAAGAGTACAAATTTATCAAAACTTAATTTTAAAATATTTTTAATTAAAAATAAATGGTTTTGCTGGAAAAATAAAAACATAGTAGAACATGAAATTTGTTAAAATTCAATTGATTAAAATTTAGGATTTGATTTCATAATCCTGTTTGTCTTCAAGAAATATGATTTTTAGAAAAAGATTCTGGATTTTTAAGTTGTGAAATTTCGAGCAATTTCGAGTTGAACGCAAAACGAACTCGAGGTATCCCACGGCGATCGAAGAAGAATTAGACCTCGGGGTTGTGGCTGGGGATAGCTGGATGATGGTTGAACTCGAGAAAAATGCGAGGCAAAATTATAGATCATCGTGGTGATCTAATTCTGACGATCTAGGGTTTAAACCCATATCTGCTCATGGTGGGAAATAGGTAGTGTTGTGTCGTCGTTTGTTGACCGGAGTCGATCGCACCAATGCAAATCGAAGCATCAGACGTCGGCGAGGTTAGAGCTGCGATCGCGTGGCCTCTGGTCGCCTGAGGTGGCGATGTGAGGGGTTTTTCTAATGATCAAGTTCAATGTCAGTTGGGGTAAATAGCTCGATCGTGATTTAGTCAACATTTTGGATATCTGGGTGTTCTTGGGGTTCGTGGAGATCATCGTCGATATGTCGACGATAGTAGCCTCGGTCGGAGTTGGTTGAAATTGCCCTGCATGTAGACGTGTTGATGGGGTATCGAGAAATTTGGTTGGGGGAGGAAGCACAGGTGACGCGAAGTTCCTTTCGAGAAGCTCGCATACTGGCTCGAGTCCAAACTCGAGTAAATTCGTGGTGTGTCGGGTTTAATACTTAAACAAATTTCTAAGTCAAAGAAAAAAATGTTTACGGGTCGATTTTTGTAAAACATCAAAGCAAACAAGTAGTGGTCTTGGGTAACACCCAAAGTGATCTCGATTACATGCATTTCCAGATTTAAAACTATAACAATTTAAGCCAATTAAATTTCCAAATTATTTTTAAAAAAATGGTTGGTTGTTAAGATGGAATGTGAAGT
Organism: Allium cepa; assembly: GCA_030765085.1. NCBI lineage: Eukaryota > Viridiplantae > Streptophyta > Magnoliopsida > Asparagales > Amaryllidaceae > Allium > Allium cepa. Next base: position 71,656,281 of record CM060946.1, on the reverse strand, counting down.
TAATAGGTTTTGAAAAGAAAAATATTTCTAAATTGGTATAGTTTAAAGATGTTTTAAATTTATTCTTTTAAAATAATTTATTTTAAATAAAACTAAACAAGTAATTAAAGAATAAATAAAATGTTTTAAATTATTAACTTAAAAGTTAAGATAATTAATATTGTTAATGATAATTAAAAATAACAAACAATTTATAATTACTAAATAATAATTAATTAAAGGTTAAATAATAATTAATTAAGTATTAGTTAATTAAGAAAATAATTAATGATTAATTAATTAATAAATAATTTAGAATTAATTAATAAATAATTAAGAAATTAATTTATAATTGATTAAGAATTAGTTAATAAATAATTAAGGATTAATTAATTTAAAATTAAGAATAATTAATCATCAATTAAGGATAATTAATAAAAAAATAATTATGTGATCAATTAATTATAATCACACGATTAGTCCCTCTTAATTTCAGATGATTTGATTATTGTTGAATGCTTTGCATTGATGAATGTCTCTGATATGTGATTGTGATCTGTGTGATATAAATTACTTTGTGCTGAGCTGTGATATATGTGATTTGTTCCTGTATAAATGTGAAAACCCATTAGCCGTAAAACGACATTTGAATTTCGATGCGACACGGAGTCGAATTCCAGTTGGTTATCCAAAATCCGCATCGAACCCTGAAAATGAATCTTTGTGAATGATACATCCATATGTTTTAAAATTAAGCACTCGCTATTCGGTTTAGTCGGGAGAGGACTTTGTGTCATATAACCCATTTCGAATAGTGATACGACTAAATGGATAGCATTTGAAGATGGTGGTGAAGATTGGGTATCTTTGAGAATGATAGGATCACCTATCGAATGACTCTGCACTGAGTTGTTCTGGTATAGAGATCTCCATATGTGATGGGGAGTCCGATCGGGATTGTGGATGCCCGGATTGCAAGGGCTTCTTCGGAAGTGCCTTCGGTTATGTTCGAACCTGGAACAGACTTGTATGGTTGTATGTCTGACATTACACTTTGAGATATAAAGCATATTTCTTTCAAATACATTTCTGTTGGTGGCGGATTATTCTCTTCACTTAACACCCTTCTCTAAGACGTACGAGCTCAGAGGTTATGTAGTTGAAGGTTATAAGTGATATACTCCCAATTTGGTAGTGTGGCATGCTGAGTGCTGTTGTATGCTGATCATTTGTTGATCAAAGCAAGGATTTTGTGTAAAGCGTAGCTTTGTGGACGAGACCTCATCGGACCTCACACCCTAGAATGGTCGAAACAAAAAAAATGCGACAAGGTTATGAGGGTCGCGCCCTTTAGGGTATATCTATTTCCTTCTGAAAAAAGGTAGTATCATGGTATGGAGCCCAGATACTTAACCTATGTGGTTGCTGCAAATTCACTACTGTGTGATTGTTGCTTTATGGTTGAGAGCCCTCAGATAAAGGTCGCAAACGACCAAGGGATAGCATACTCGTGTAGTAGTTACCTAGTTACAGAGGTAACCCGGCCTTGTGTTGGCAGAGAGCTGGTTAAGTTCTCGGGACGTCCCTTAAGAGGCATACTCATGTGGCATAGGAAGTTCCTTAGCCTGACCATTTGTTGGAAATCCAATCACCTATACGAACACTGTACGGTTTTAGTTATTTAACCTGTCATTTACTTATGGTGGTCACCACTATTTATATGGTAGCTATAGTAGGCATAGTACGAAATGTCAATGCTGGCTAAGATTAATATTATACTTTCAAAAAGTTTTTCTACACTATGCACTAATAATAATATCAAAAGTATTTTCTCGTGTCAAGCATATTTGACTATCATAAGAAGAAATATCCTCCAATTCTGCGATTGCATTGTGTGTGTGGCGGGAGGTCTTGTGGTAGTTTCATTTTCCAAAAGCATATCAGATTTCTTTTATAAATTATTTTTGTTTCAAACAACTGTTTTTGTTTACTCATACTAGTCCCATGACTGACCCGGAGTTTATTATTCACTTTCTAAACTCTAGATGCCCATAATTTCCACATAGGCAGCCTAGAAGCAGGTTATCCATGTTTTGGAGTTGGCTTGGAATCTTTTAAAGTCTTTTGGTTTGGAAGCTATTGGATTTTGGAAGTTTTGGCTTTGGTAACCTTTTGAAGTGTAGGAGTTTTGAAGACCTTATCGAAATAGAAGTATTTTGGAACCTTTTAAAGATTCTGTTGTCGTTTCGTTGTGAAGTTGTTATTGTCATGTTGTTATGTCAATATGTAGCGCTCTGATGTTGGAGATAATTGTTGTAATCAAATATTGTGATGATGTTGTATCTGTCATGTTGATCAATGATATTCATTTTGTTTCCGCTGTTTAAATTCATCTAATGTTGTTATAAGCTTCATCCGAATAGGAGTTCGACGTTTGACTCTCCGGCAGTCGAATACAAGTGAGGTATTTGATGTCGATTTTCAAATGCAGGATTTCAGGTCGTGACAATCAGAGTATCGTTACTTAGTTTAAATGGCCTAATTCACTTAATTTTTTTTCCATTCCAGCCTATTAGATTTTACAAATCAAATCTATAAAAGGATTATAGATTACCAATCGAAGTGGTTCCAGATATCGCTGATATTCGACCCCGATCTTTTCGAATTCAATGTTATCCTTTAAGCCAAGTTGTTTAAGTTAAACAATTCAATTTAAATTTCAGAATGTCATATTTGCATAGAAATTCTATCACAGATATCTATTTAAATAAACGACTTACATTATTACAGTACAATCCCGGTATCTCATATCATAGAAAATCACGAATTAACGTACTAAAGATATTAAGCAATCCAAGTATTTAATCAAATTAAATCATTCATACACTAGACTAATAAGTCAAACAATCATCCAATTTAAAATAGAATTATAATTTTTTTTACAAATCCTGTTTAATTATTATAAACGAATTACAACCTATTTAATTTATTTTATCTTCATTAAACATTGGAATTAATTAATAATAATCGTTTATTATTACCTAAGACTTTTAATTAATTAAAAGTTTAAAACGTCTTTATTTTACTTTAACCATTAACTAATTTCACTATTTATTTAATTTAAATAAACTTTAGGAATTAATTCAAATAATTAACGGGTATCTCATTACCTCAATTAAATTAAGTTTTAAATTTTTTTTCGTATGGACCAATTACTGTCCTAGGTTTGAATTATTTTAAAATTTTAAATTACTTTTATATTAGGAAATCTAAAGTTCAAAAGCATTTAACTTTTATAAAAATTTGTTTTGGAAATTACTTTGAGAAACTTAAACAATTTATTACCACGATGAACAACAGACCCACTCGGCCCAATTTCCATACCAGCCAAATGCTTCCCATCTTCTACTTTACTTCCAGTTCCGACTCCTGTTCTTTCCTTTTCTTTCTGACCCGACCATGCACGTGGGTATACGTGCATGTACATGCACCATCGGCGACGTGCCGACCATCACCGATTTCACCACCAAGTCTCGATCGTCCCCCTCGTCCTTCCCACACCCAGAACTTCCTCAAGGGCCCAAAGTCAAAATCTCGAGCTCATGAACACACCCAAGAACGAACGAACCACCCTCAAACACCTCGTCTCGCCATTCCACCCACCATCAACCACCATACTCCGCTGAATCCAATGCCACGACCTCCTCTTTTACTTTCCCTCTGGACCGCACCCTTCCCTTGACTCCTCGTCGTCTCCATTTATGCCAAACTGAAGCCTAAAGTTTCCATTGTTAAACCCTACTTCCCTAACGAGCCCTCATCACACTACTAAATAGAGTGAACCACCATTTTTCCTATGCTCCTCCTCCTCCAAACCTTCTCCTAACCAAGCCTAAACCCCCAACGTTGCTCACCTCACCGGAATTTGATTTAAAACCCAATTTTGTTTAACTTCCGATTTCTTCCTCCATACTTAAATAAAACCCTTCAGACCAAGCCTAAAATTCAAGTTTTCCCAATATGAATAAGTATAGATAGTCCAATCTTTTTATTATGCCTCTCGAAATCTACCCATCCATGAGTCAATTACTGTAACAAAGGTTTCTCTCTTCCTATGCTCCATGATATTTACCAAAACAAAATTTAAAAAAACTACTCACAAAGATAAGCAACTTTGCTTTTGGAATCATTGATTAAAAATGAGCAATTGTTGAGTTTTTGATTTTTGAGGTTATTTATTAACTGCTTTATGAACATAGGAATAGGGAACACAGTGATTTCCTTGGAAGAAGTACAGGATTTTGATCATGACAACATATATATACACACACACACGCGCGCGCATATATAATAGGTATGTTCACATCTAACATAGATCAAATTTTACCCTAACACAAGCATGTGAGTATATGTATAATAGCAGTAATGTCTTATGTGTGTTTACTCACCATTAGAATTTTGAATAGAGGAAACAAAGATTTGAAAAACTGCGAGCTTGTGCTTTGATCTGATTCTATATTCTTTTTACTTCAGTTGTAAATGACCGTTGTTTGTTTCTTCACTTTTTTTTTTAAAGAAAGAAATAGTGGTTGGAGAGATTTTATATAAAAGAGGATAACTGCCTGATACAGCACCTGGTTTTGCTTCTCATTTTTTTATATATATAAAGAAACAATCTTTGACACTTGTATGCATATGTCTCTCCTAGCTTACAAATATCCTAAGCCTATATTCTTTTGATAAAATATTTTGTCGGCTTGAAATGAAATTTCCTGATGTTGTCTCCTTTTTATCACAAATACTTTTTATATGTGTATACTCATATACATTGTTAAATTACATATATGTATTTATATAAACTCTTCTTATATTTTATATCACATGGGAATATTCATATGCTTGTGTGTGTGTGTGTGTGTATATATTTCTACGTACCATATGGGTATATATCTACTTATTTACCTTTTTACACATACACACACACACACATATATCACCTTACATACATTAATTTATACATATTGCTTTTGTAAACATTGCTATTATATATTCCCATTTATACACTTTCCTATATTTTACATTATATAGGCATCTACACATATATACACATTTATACACCTACATATACTATCAAACACCAAAAGCTTGCATATATTTACACACACACACACACACATATATATATATTATACCTATGGATATTTTTTTATAAATTTTAAATGGTGGAAACATTCCTATAGTACTCATTTATATCCAATAAATTTAAAATTCAATATTTAATATAGTTTTTAAATTGACTTATATATATATATATCCAGATATTTTTAATTATTAGAAATTTATTATTTTTATTATTATTTTTGACTAATTCAATCTATTATTCCATCAATTACATCGGTTAATCATTCAATATTAGATGGCCTAAAAATTCGGGTCATCACATTCCTTCCCCTTTAGAACTTTTCATCCTCGAAAAGGAAAAAGAAAGAATTTTAATTACTGCTAATTATTAGTTAAATTATCCTTTAAACACTCTTAACTTTTTACTCTTTTTATTCTATAGTTTTAAGACACTTTAAAATCTAAAAAATATTACCAAAATAGCTTTATAAAAAATACTTTTTATTACTCAATGTCTCAACAAGTTCATCCTTGTTCTCACAGAAATTCGGTCATATGTTGATTAGGCGTAGGACTGAAAATCTATAAGTACTTAGCAGACCCATTTTCAACATCCAGTGAAAATACTTAGGAACCACTTTTGAAAATATAGAAAACATTTTTGGTGAGAATGCTCTGGAAATCATCACCCCCTCCATGGTCGTAGTTAACCCGATGATTACGTTGTCATCCCGTCAAAATCCATAGAAAAATATAGACCTCCGTGCCCCTTGATTACACCATGGAACCCGCTACAGATCGCAGCTACACCTAGGGTTACGTCGCCATCACGGCAAAAACCCATGTACTATAAGCATCAGCGCCCTCGAATTTTGCTGCCAAATGAACTTCTCCACATAGACCAGATAGATCGCAGACTACATCAGTCGAGTCCCAATGTAGCATGTAAGCACTCACTGCCACACGATTTTCGCTATGTCTTCATAGATCACAGTCTACCGATGTTACGTCCCTCTCCCTGCGAAATCAAACGTAGACCTTAAGCAATCGCTGCCCCTCGACTTCAGCTATGGTGCGCAGTAGATCGCAGTGTCATCGAGTTACACTGCCGTCACAGCATACCCCAACTGTCTCTGTTGGCATCAATGCCCTCGACTTTCGCTATCCAACCACAATCCTCAGGAGCTTCAGTTTGTCCGGACTTCCTCCCAGGACCAAATTTAGAACCCCCCTTAGGGCTCAAGGTAGAGCCACCCCGTGGATCTCCAACAAGAAGTTCATTTCAATAGGAGCGCCTTTTTTCCCCACAGCCATTCTCAAAACATTTTATACTATACACATATAGTATCTTTCAAATCATACTCTTTATATGAATCACATATAACTCTCCTTTACACAAAATCGATATCTCAAAATCGATCATTCTCAAACTTGGCTTTCCAAATTCCAAAATTGATTTTTATCAAAAATCAAAAGCCTTTCAAAATCCATGGTTTCCAAAAACCTTTTTTCCAAAATCATTCTCGTAAAATCATTTATATATATATAAACTTATTCTTTAACTAGAACAAAAATAGTTTCAAAGATCTTTCTTCTGGTTATAGATTCAACAAGAGGAGTTCATCATATATAACGAATATATATATATATATATATATATAGCTTTATTTATGCCAAATCAAATATTCAATTTTTATTTCTTTATAAAGTGAATTTCAGTTATAAAGATATCCAACTTCCACTTTTATCCGTATATATTTGTCCGTTTCAAAAATCATTTTATGTTTTCATTCAAGCACATTCGATGTATATATATCATCCATACGCAATATTAAATCTGATCGCTCACTCGATCATACAATTTCACTTTCGAACTAGTATCGTCCACTTGACTTTCTTGTGCGGACTCGGATTTCGTTTCTTAATCAGAAACCGTCATTCTCCTTGCATAGCCATAAATATGATAAAGAATTTCCAGAATCAATCAAAAATCCATATACAAGGTTCGCTGTCGAAAATCGAGTGAAAAATCCTAATTCGGATCGATATACTATCTCAAAATTCTTTGTTCGAATCTGGAACAAATCGTTATGCGAATAGAACAATATACGTACATCCTACATATTTATCTTCATTTTAATTCTATTCACCTATTCATAATTGCTTCCATTTCCATTTGGGTTATCACTTCAATTATAAATAGTTTGCACTCTGACCAACTTGAATTTAGAAAATAGCTTGAAAAGTTTAAAATAGAGAAGTAGCTGTAAAGTAGTAATTAGTTGTAAATAGCTGTAGAATAGTTAAGTAATATTAAAATAGTTGTAAAATAGTTAAATAGTTGCAAAATAGTTATAAAATAGTAATTAGTTTGTAAAACAGATGAAAAATTGTTGTAAAATAGAAATTAGTTTCAGAGTAGTTGAAACATAAGTATAAGATAATTTGGGTTTTAAAAAGAAGGGTTGTATAGTAAATAACTAGGAAAATAAATTTTAAACAATTTATTTGAAAATAGTTTCAGAGTCAAATTGTTCAATCTCCCATCCCATTCAATTTCCAATTTCCACTTTCATTGAAATTGATTCAATTCCAATTCAATTTGAATTAACTTCAATTCCTTTTCCAAATTCAAATCAATTCCAATTTGAATTAAACTTATTCAACTTCAATCATAATTCCAAATTAATTCAAATCAAATTCAATTTGAACTAATTTCAGTTCCAATCTCAACTTTAAACCATCTCGAATTATATAAATTTGAGTTAAATTGTTGATTTAACCCCTTAAAGCATATTAACCTTTACTTTTAATTTAACAACCTAGGTTTTTAAATAATTTAATTCCGAGTCCAATTTTTTAACATTTAAATCTTAAGTTCAAAGTGATTCCATTTTCATAAGTTCAATCTTTATCTCAAAAATCAAAATCAATTAAATGCTTTCAAGATAAAGTTTAATTCCATTTCAGTTCAGTAATGGATATATATTATCTCAATCTACTTCTTAATTTATTCAAAATGATTCAATTCACAGTTTAATAGATTATTAATAGCAACAGGATGATATCGGGATAAGTCAAAGTAAATAAACATCCAAATTATCTAAAACACCAATCAATAGCATCCATTACCAATTTCCTGATCTCAAATTTATTTTGAGATCATACATAACTCCCTTTTCAATTCAACCCATTTAACTTTCCTAAGTTAAATCTCAATTTCATCTTGAAATTTTCAATTCGGGTTGTTCATTCTAAACTTATTTAACTTCCCATGAGTTAAATTTAATTAATTTAATCCAATCAACCTTACTCAATTTGAGTTCTCTATTTTAAATTTTAAACTTCTTATCAATAACCTTTCTCTCTTATAGGTTCAAAACTTATTTTTTTTTCTTTGGGTTCTACAACACACTTCAAGAAAAAAAAATCAAAAACTCAACACTTAGTGTTTACCTCAAATCAACATTGGTATTATGTATCCACTTATATATACATATTTATTTCATTTACACGCTAAGTCATATTTTAAATTTTAAACCATTCTTGGTTTTTAATTTCCAAACAAATTCCTTTTAAAATTTTAAAACAACACTTGTTTTAAAATAAGATTCCTATATTTAAAGATATTATTCATTATATCTTTTAATACTTTGAAACAATTTAAAATTTCTGGACTTAGATTTAAAAACTTCACAATTTAAATCCCTTTAAATTTACAAGTCATACTTACTTAAATTGTTATTTCCTTAAAACATTCCATTTGCTTTATCATTAATTATTATTAGAAAGCAAACATCCCATTATTAGACACAATAACCATTTTATGATAATAACCAAGATTATCAAATTTGGAAACCAGTTTACCATATATTATCTCATAATTTATTGGAAAGTAAAATCAACATTCTGAACAACACTTCCACAAATTTTCAGGATTTTAATTTCTGGTTTGAATCCATTTCTAGCTTATCTTATTCGTATAGTTCATTACTTACCCAAGTTTCTATTTGGCTGTGTATATATTACCACTTAATTCTTATATAATTTCAATAATCAACAACCAAATACTTTAATGTATATAATAATTAGAATAATTATTGTTTTATATATCAAAATATAAGCTTATATATAAAAATCATTCATTTTTAAAATCATTTTAAAATCATTATATAAGAAAATAACAAGTACGCCCTCATATATATTGCACTCAACTCATTCTACGGTACTATTGACCATATTCAAATGAAGAACTCCAGCAGAGGGAAGGTTCTTGCTTAATCTTCAGCTCTGATACCAAACTGTAACGGCCCGGAATTTTCGACCTCGAAAATTCGACACTAATACATTCACTATGGAAGTGCCGAGCAATCGAATGTCAAAAATCCCAGATTGTTAGGGTAAAGAAGAAAAAAGGTAGAAGAAGAAACAGAAAACAACAGCACAGAATCTCACATTCACAGAGGATTGAAATATAATATCAAATAATAGCATTTATACAAAGAAAAATGTTGTAACTGTTATTTTACAAACAATATATCAGAGTACAATCGTTCACAAATAAACTGGACAGTTATAATCAATAAATCTCAAATACACAGCGGAATATACTACATACGTTCCAGCCATCCAGCTCGCCTCCAGAGCTCCAGAACGTCCTAACCTGAAAACCTGTAATACTTGGTCTGACCCGAGTATTACATTAAAGTAACATGCAAGTCAGGCTGGAAACCAGCATGAGTAAACCTATATAACTTGAAATACTCGTTCATCACAACGAGTTCTTATCTTGTTATAGTAAAATATCTATTTTACAAAATAACCTAAGTATCATTACTTAGTTTAAATAGCCCAATTCACTTAATTTTATTCTATTCTAGCCTATTAGATTTTACAAATCAAATCTATAAAAGGATTATAGATTACTAATCGAAATGGTTCCAAATATCGCTGATATTCGACCCCGATCTCTACGAATTCAACGTTACCCTCTAGGCCAAGTTTTTTAAGTTAAACAATTCAATTTAAATTTCAGAATGTCACATTTGTATAGAAATTCTATCACGGATATCTATTTAAATAAACGACTCACATTATCACAGTACAATCTCGGTATCTTATATCACAGAAAATCATGAATTAACGTACTAAAGATATTAAGCAATCCAAGTATTTAATCAAATTAAATCATTCATACACTAGATTAACAAGTCACACAATCATCCAATTTATAACAGAATTATAACTTTTTTTTACAAATCCTGTTTAATTATTATAAACGAATTACAACCTATTTAATGCCTTTTATCTTAATTAAACATTTGAATATAATTAATAATAATCGTTTATTATTACTTAAAACTTTTAATTAATTAAAAGTTTAAAACATCTTTATTTTACTTTAACTATTAACTAATTTCACTATTTATTTAATTTAAATAAACTTTAGGAATCAATTAAAATAATTAACGAGTGCCTCGTTACCTTAATTAACTTAAGTTTTAAAAAAAATTCGTATGGACCAATTACTATCCTAGGTTTGAATTATTTTAAAAAATTTAAACTATTTTATATCAGGAAATCTAAAGTTTAAAAGCATTTAACATTTATAAATTTTTTTTATGGAAATCACTTTGAGAAACTTAAACGATTTATTACCACGATGAACGACATGCCCACTCGACCCAATCCCATACCACCCTAATGCTTCCCTTCTTCTACTTTACTTCCAGTTCCAACTCTTGTTCTTTCCTTTTCTTTCTGACTCAACCATGCACGTGGGTATACGTGCACATACACGCATCATCGGCAACATGCCGACCATCGTCGATTTCACCACCAAGTCTTGATCGTCCTCTAACGACCAGTAAAATTCGGTAATTAAATTTCTTAATATAAGAAGATTTTGGTAACTTAATGTTGAAGGAATTAAAAATTTAGTGAATTATTAATGGAAATAATAACTTGGATAAGATTGGTTAGTTAATTTTTAATAACTTGAATGTAACATTATAAATGTAAGTTAAGTGTTAATAACTTGGATGTAATTCCAATACGTGAAGCAACGTAAATGTTAATTATATTCTTATTGTAATAAAAGAATGTTACCAAGGTGAAATTATTAATTTGATATAAAATCTTAATTAATATGTGCATTAATTTATAATGGGATATAAAAGGTGAATTAAATAAAATAATTTAAATGCACGACTTGGTTATAAGTGGAATATAAGAAAGCAAATGTAATTACTGAATTAATGTGTGAAATAGTGTAATAGGGTGTAATAAGTTGGGAAGAATGAACATACAAGTAATTAAAGGTTACTTTAATGATGATTAATATAATAACGGAAAGGTGAATGTAAATTGATTAGAAACGGAACTTTATTTATAAGGCAGTAATTGATGAATAAAAAGTTTGAACCCAAGTAGATAAATTTATTGAGAACATTTAGTAGTAATTAATGTATATATTTGGCAATTGACAATTTATGAATTTGTTAAGATTGTAAAATTATAATCTAATATTACGTAACTTAACTAAGGTAACTATTAATAAATTGAACGAAATGCAAATCAATGGAATTGATATAGACGTGTACTTAGCTACAAATTGAATATATGAAAACAAAATGTAAGCATTGGATTAAACTAAGGAAATTAAATTATAATAAATGGTCATTTAATAAAACCAATGTTTTGGGAGTAATTATAATAGTTGTTTGAAATATGTATAAACTTTGATTTGGAAATCAATTGGATTTAAAATGAAATTTGGTATTACATTAATGAGTAAATGTTATTTTATTTTGTAAAGTAATAAATGATGTAATAAAAGAATGCATCAAGATATAACCAGTGCTAATTAAGATTAATACTTAATGGATTGAATGAAATGACAATTAATGAAGATATGTTATATTTGACTATAAATGGCATAAGCGAATAAATGGAATATTCGATGAAATTAGTACTATGAAAATAAATGGTAACATTTATTTGTAAGTAATAAAAGCTTATCTATGTGACTAGAATTTAGCGTAACGATTATTGTATGTTACCTATTCTTGTTGCTTGTTAATTTAAATTGGAAATCAGTTACCATAAGTCTAATGTAATATTACGTTAATATTAATTAAGATAATATATAGAAAAAGGTTAATGTTATTCATAATTGGAAAATTTGAGAATTATAAAAGTGGGAATAAATATTTATCAATTTATTGGATTTGAACTATATTAATAATTGAATTTATTGTTATTAAGTGAAATTTAATTATTGCGTTAATTGAGATTTAGATGAAATTTAAGAATATTAATGTAATAGTCTAATCCAATGTTAAAAATTTTCCATTTGATAGCAATGAAGTGAATAACATAATGAAAAGTCAATTAAATGGAACTATTGGTAATTTAATTTATAATTTCTGAATTTAGTGGAATCTAAATTAAATATGGAAAGTGATGAATTAATCAACTTTGATTTACATCTAAATTTCTTTAAGTTCTGTAATTGTTTAAGAAAATTAAAAATGATAAGATTATTAATTTTAAGAATTGAGATTGAAAATTTGATTTAATTAATTAATTTTAATTTATTTAATTAATTTAAAAATAGACATTTTGGTCACTGACTCGGATTTCGCCGACACCAGTTTCCTCGGATCCGTAACGGTGAATTATTGCAAGATTTCAAGTTTCGTAGCGATCGGACTTGTAGTTTGATCGTACGAACACGAAACGCCTAGAAATCATTGAAACTGAAATCAAATGAAATCAATTTGAAAAATATTGATTTTAGCATAACTTCTTCATATGATGGAATTTGGACTTGAAGCTTTTTCCATCGCGTTTAAAATATTTTAAACATCTATTTTGGTATATGGGTTGACCCAATTTCGTTTCGGAGTCAGAAGGGACTTTTCGGGCCATTCATCGTTCAGCGCATTTATAAATCGGGTCCATCTATTCTTTTTCAACCTTGTCTATAAATACTCTGTTATAAACCCTAATTTCCCTCATTCTCATTTGTCGGTGCATACTACTTCTTTCACCTCCTCAGTTCAATGGCAGACAAACACCTAATTGCAACTACAATTCAAAATCAAAGACAAATTTCAAACTCCACAAAATATGCCAAATTTTATATCAATTCGAAGCTCTCGACGAGTGTAACCCAGTCTGTAATTCGTTTTCCAGTTTGGATCTCTGTATAGCCAGAAATTGATGAACCATTTTCGGCTGTCCATCGCTCGACGATGAATTCGCCTGATCGGAAATTCCTTTCTGGGTTTTGTAGAGAGGGCTGAGGGTATCACATTCATGTGGGTTTCGGGGTGAGTTGACGGTCTGATCGACGACAAAATTCAATTAGGGTTGCCAAACTCATGGCGGCGGCGGCGCTTAGCCGTGACATGCAACGACCGGAGGGTAGTGGGCCGAGGCGCGCGAACCTAGGGTGGCGGTGGCAAGTCGTTCGGCGGCGTGGTGGTGCCATACAGGGCGGTCAAAGCTCGGTCAAACTGGTTTATTTGGTTCCGATTTTGTGAAGTATGCGTGTATGTTTGCTGAGTGATGGAGGGAGAGATGACGTGGCACTGTAGATGGTTAGTGTTGCTTTGTTTTATTTTTAATTTAATTTTGATTTCAACCTGTTCTAATTGCTATAACTTTTGCATACGATATCCTATTGACGCGCGGTTTTCTCTGCTAGGTTCATTTTGGAATTTCGGTCATTTTGGCGCTGGTTTGAGAAGATTTTGAGACTGCTGAAACTTTGAGTTTAAATTGGATGTTAATTCAATTTAAATTCAAAAGGTGAGTGTTTAACCCACTCACAACTTCTAAAATTTCTTATGTTTGTTAAATTAAATTTTTGTTGTGATTATGCATTTATTTATGACTTTTTCGTATATTTTTAATCATCATCTCAGTTATTGCATTTATCTAAATTAAATCGTTATTTAATTTGTTATTGAATATAACTACTAGTTAAATACCTATTATATATATTATCAGTTATCTATTGGTATTGATTGATTGTTTTTAGATGATGATTGTGATGGATGTATGATCTGTTGATGGATGAATGGATGTTGTATTATATATTATTTTAAACTGCAAGTGGTTATGCAATTTATTTCATTTTGTGGTTTGAAATGATATATAACCGTAGTTTATTTTAAATTACGGATTGAAATGATAAATATCCGTATCACTTGACCATAGGATAGAAAATTATATAAAGGCACCGCGGTCTATATATAAATATTTTGAAAATGATTTCTGTGGTTTTGGAAAGGAATATACGGTTTAATAAATATTAAAATTTTGGTGTTATATAAATATTATTTATATATATATATATAGTTAAATTCTTGGTTTTAAGCTATGCATAAAATCGTTTAATAAAAATGAGTTTAATAATGGAGTTTAATTGTTTTATATTATATGGTTAAGTACCTACTTAATATATTGTATATATAGAGTTTTTAGATGACTTAAATGAAATTTAAGTTAGAAGATAAATATGATATTGGTTTAAATTGAATTATTTAAGAATTGTACTTGAATAAAATTTGATTTGAAAATTTAAATAAAACTGAAATTTTAAAGGGTATGATTCTTATAACTTAATTTGGTTTAAAGTGATTTAATTGAATATAAAGTTGAGATAAATGAATATATCAAGTTAAATATATTGTAAGTATATCCACTTGTTTGAAGCTAAAAGTTTTACTTAAATTATATTGGATTTATTAAGTAAACATTTCAAATCTAAATAATAGCAATTGAATTTGATATATATATATATATATATATATATATATCTGGGATTATCAAAGAGTTAGTTTTGAAATGGTAGAATATTTAAAGCTTTGAAATATATGGAAATTCGAAATGGTCTATTGGAGGTTCAAATTGGAATTTGGAAATTTATTTGTGAAATTAAAGAAGCTATTTTATTATATAAAGTAATTTATTATTTAAACCATTTAAGTATTTGAAGTTATGTTTCAAAGCTATAGGTTTTCAAGGTATGTAGATTTGAAAGTGCTATGATTTTGGAAAAAAGATATATTTGAAATAAAAATGATATCATATTGATTTGGGTTTTAAAATAGAAATGATATCGTATTTATATGGTTTTGAAATGGATAGTATATTCTAGTTTTGAAGTATAATTATTTTAAAATGACCGCGGTGTTATAATAACGTTTGGTTGTTAAAGAGACCGGGATCGGAAGTTGTCATACTCTTTGTCAACCCCGAAAACCACTTTAACAACCGTGTACGCGGTGGAAATTCTAGAATGATGTAGGATGGTGGCGGCATTTCCTTTAAGGTAAATACATGGACCCGACTCCCGTGAGTTGGCATAAGGTGGCTAAAACAGGAGCGATTCTCGGGCCAATGAGGTAGCACCTTTGATCGGACACATCCCTTCGATATTATACTTTGACCTTTGGATCGATTTGGTGGCCACTTTTGATTTTTTTTATTTGGGGGTGTGGCTCGAGGTGGGCGGTAGCTACGCGCTACGCGTTACCACCAGCCCGGATAGCAATTGGTATATCTACCCTGGCATTTCCTAGTTGTGCCATGTCACCTACCCTATCGCACCTTGTACGAGTTTGGTTTTCTCCTGTAGCCCGTGTGGTATCCTCTGGTGGCTTCCCGATCAGGAGGGACTATGATATTGGATGGACTACTGGAACTATTATTGTGTTAAGGGGGAGATTGGGTAACAGAGATTGGGTAACTCCTTAACGCTATTTAAAAGTAAGTTTATTTTACTATAGACATTATTATAATAGCGAAATATTACTACATAGTAAATAGTTTAACGGATCCTTAGGAGATGTGAATCCCGAGCATCTCTTAAGTTACTGCACTCACATTAGACAATGGATAGGAGATGTCAAACCCCATAAACATCTCCGACGCCGTTACACTCATATTTATTTCTGTTAATTTAACTCACATAAGATCTTTTAGTTCTGACTCGAGTGTTTTGTCTTTTCAATTCGCTCGGGTCAGCCTGAGCATTTCAGAATTTAGAAGACCGTACTCTGGAGGACGAAGACGAAGATTTATTATTATTTATTATAGTATTCCACTACACACATACTGATTCCGGTGCATAAATAATATTCTCTGGTATGTGTAACTCTGATATTTATTGTATAAGTAAATCAAATATTTTGTAAAACAGCTTCATGAACTATATATATTTGATTATTATATTTTATCGTTCCGTTGCAAGATTCTGTTTTGTTTTTCCTTTTTCTCTGCTTTTTCTTATTTACTCCATAACAATCCGCTCTTTCGTATGGTTTGAGGCTAACGTGTGTGGTTGATCGTCGACTTAAAGCGTACGAAAAGGCGGGAGGTTACATCTGGTATCAAAGCTTTGGTTTAGCGATAAACCTTAGCTTTGTTGGGTCTGACTCTTTATTAATAGGGTAGTAATACCCTATGGGAGTCGTTGAGCGTATATATTTGAGAGAGTGTATTTTTTAGTGTTATAAAAAGGTTTTAATATTGTGTTAATCTGTTCCGTTTTGTATTTATAAATTCTGGTTGATGCATGGGACGCTATGACATCAATAGGGGTTTCTAAACACTTCATAGGACAGACCGACATAATATTTGTTTTTAATATAGGTGGATGAAATAATTTTGCCTATTATATTATCTATATTTAAAATAAATTTAATAAAAGATATATATTTGGTTGTAATATATTGGTTGTTAGGTAGTGAAATATATAAGCATAAATGGGAAATAAGATTTGAAAAGAAAATAAAATAAAATAAAAAAATTGGAAACTTAGAACTTAAGTTCCAGGGTTTTGAAAATTTCTTTTGAATGATTTTGAAATATAATAATAATATTATTGGAAGTATTCTCTGATATAAATATTTCAATATAATTTGAAAGAACTATTTTAAAAGAAATCTGGAAAAGAAAAAAGTTCTATACTCCCCACTATGTCGCTGGAAAATAATTTCCGTGATGAGTGCACGCATCATCGACATTCATTTTCGAGTTTCAAAGTGGGAAGGCCACTGTAGTAGTTTACTGCGGATTTATTTTAATAACCAAATATAAATTTCAAATTGTTTTAAACATAATTGGATACATAAGTTGTAAGTACATATTTATCTATTATTTTAAGATGATTTGAGATTAAACTCGGTATTTAATTCTTAAGTTTCTGTTAATTAATAGTTCAATCATTGTAGTGAAATGGAAAGTAACTAATTAGTAATTGGAACCTCTAATTAAAATAAGAGTTAAGTTAATGTTTAAAGTTATTTATAACTAAATAAGTAGAAAAGATGGATAGTAAGTAAAACCTCTTGAGTTAAGATGAGTATTTGAAACCATTGATAAATAAGAAGATTCAATGCTAGGTTATAAAGGAAATTAAAAGAAATTGAAAGGTGTAACCTATAAGACAAAGGATATTATTATTGAACATTAAATTAATTTAGGAAATAGAATAAACTTGTATAACTCTCAAATTACATCCTTAAAAACATACACACACACACACACACATAACTTACCGAATCTTAAAAAGTTGAAATGTTAATAAGAAAATGTAATAGATATTATACAAGTAATAAACTTGAAGTAATGAAAGTAATTAATGAAATTCTTCAATAAATAAGAATTTGGTGTTGTAGTTGTTATAAACTTATGTATAATTGAAATACTAATAATTAAATATAATAGAAGGCAGGTATTGTAAGTAAGAAAATTTTAAACTTAAGTAAATAAGTTGAAGTTATTTCTAAATAAAATTGTAAGAAATAAATGTAAATTAAAAAGATAAACCAATATATGAATGAAAAAGAGAAATCAAACAACAAATGTATGAATGGAACTAATAAGGATAAACTAAATCGGTTGTTTGAAATAGATGTTGTTTGTTTTGGCTCATGGTTGTTCGGGTAAGGATACTTTAAATTGTTTGGATGTATAAATAATTTATGTGGCTTCATCAGAGACTGTTGAGTAAAGGGTGTGCTTAATAGTTTATTTTTCATTATGTACAATTTAAAGTCTTTGAACCCGAACAACTATTTGTTTTATTTGATATGAATGAATGATTGATTTGTGTTGATACTATGAGATGAGTGTATGCCTTGTGCAAATGATTGTTGTTTGTATTGATTGGTTTGTTTTTGGTTGAAGCAACTTTAAATATTTCATTTTATATAATTATTGACTCTTTTGGATTATATAAGTGAAATGCATATTATGGAAGCAATTGCTACTGCACTTGGTTTCATAATATAAGCATTAATTGCCCGACAAATAGGTACGCTTTCGGATTACGGTTTTCTAGCGTTATTATATTGTTTTCCCGTGTGATATATATATTATTTTGGAAATAAATGTTTTGTTTTGTTATATTTGATATTATATTTTCTCCCGAGCCTCTCCGTACAAAGGAGACTCTGTCGAAATTTTCCGCAAATTTTGGGCATAGAAAAAAAAATTGAAAATGTTTTCCAAACTTTACTAATTTGAGTATAAAGGGATTTAATAGTTATAAATTGATATTTTATTTAAATTATTAAATTTTGTAAATTTATTTGTTTATAAATCTAATATTTTATGTAAGATATATTGATTTCTTAATTCTTCTTTCCTTCTTTTTTCTTTTCGAGGACGAAAATTTTTGGGTGGGGGAGAGTGTAACGACCCGTAAAATTGGGTAATTAAATTTCTTAATTTAAGAAGATTTTGGTAACTTAATGTTGAAGGAAATAAAAATTTAGTGAATTATTAACGAAAATAATAACTTGGATAAGATTGGTAAGTTAATTTTTAATAACTTGAATGTAACAGTATATATGTAAGTTAATTGTTAATAACTTGGATGTAATTCCAATAAGTGAAACAATGTAAATGTTAATTATATTCTTATTGTAATAAAAGAATGTTACCAAGATGAAATTATTAATTTGATTTAAAATCTTAATTAATGTGTGCATTAATTTATAATGGGATATAAAAGGAAAATAAAATAAAATAATTTAAATGTATGACTTGGTTATAAGTGGAATATGAGAAAGCAAATGTAATTATTGAATTAATGTGTGAGATAGTGTAATAGGGTGTAATAAGTTGGGAAGAATGAACATACAAGTAATTAAAGGTTACTTTAATGATGATTAATATAATAACGGAAAGGTGAATGTAAATTGATTAGAAACGGAACTTTATTTATAAGGCAGCAATTGATGAATAAAAAGTTTGAACACAAGTAGATAAATTTATTGAGAACATTTAGTAGTAATTAATGTATAGATTTGGAAAGATAATTTATGAATTTGTTAAGATTGTAAAATTATAATCTAATATTACGTAATGTTAGCTAAGGTAACTTAACTACGGTAACTATTACTAAATTGAACGAAATGCAAATCAATGGAATTAATGTAGACGCATACTTAGCTACAAATTGAATATATGTAGACAAAATGTAAGCATTTGATTAAATTAAGGAAATTAAATTATAATAAATGGTCATTTAATAAAACCAATGTTCTGGAAGTAATTATAATAGTTGTTTGAAATATGTATGAACTTTGATTTGGAAATCAATTGGATTTAAAATGAAATTTGGTATTACATTAACGAGTAAATGTTATTTTATTTTGTAAAGTAATAAATGATGTAATAAAAGAATGCATCAAGATATAACCAGTGCTAATTAAGATTAATACTTAATGGATTGAATGAAATGACAATTAATGAACATATGTTATATTTGACTATAAATGCCATAAGCGAATAAATGGAATATTAGATGAAATTATTACTATGAAAATAAATGGTAACATTTATTTGTAAGTAATAAAAGCTTATTTATGTGACTAGAATTTAGCGTAACGATTATTGTATGCTACATATTCTTGTTGCTTGTTAATTTAAATTAAAAATCAGTTACCATAAGTCTAATGAAATATTATGTTAATATTAATTAAGGTAATATTTAGAAAAATGTTAATGTTATTCATAATTGGGAAATTTGCAGAATTATAAAAGTGGGAATAAATATTTATCGATTTATTGGATTTGAACTATATTAATAATTGGATTTATTGTAATTAAGTGAAATTTAATTATTGCGTTAATTGAGATTTAGATAAAATTAAAGAATATTAATGTAATTGTCTGAATCCAATGTTAAAATTTTTCCATTTGAAAGCAATGAAGTGAATAACATAATGAAAAGTCAATTAAATTGAATTATTGGTAATTTAATTTATAATTTTTGAATTTAGTGGAATCTAAATTAAACACGGAAAGTGATGAATTAATCAACTTTGATTTACATCTAAATTTGTTTAAGTTCTGTAGTTTTTAAGAATTTAAAAATGATAAGATTATTAATTTTAAGAATTGAGATTGAAAATTTGATTTGATTAATTAATTTTGATTTATTTAATTAATGTAAAAATAGACATTTTGGCCACTGATTCGGATTTCAACGAAACCAGTTTCATCGGATCCGTAACGGTGAATTATGCGACGATCGGAGGGTAATGGGCCGAGGCGCGCGAACCTAGGGTGGCGGTGGCGAGTCGTTCGGCGGCGTGTTGGTGCTATACAGGGCGGTCAAAGCTCGATCAAACTGGTTTATTTGGGTTCGGTTTCGTGAAGTATGCATGCGTGTTTGCTGAGTGATAGAGGGAGACGATGACGTGGCACTATAGATGGTTAGTGTTGCTTTGTTTATTTATAATTTAATTTTGATTTCAACCCTATCTAATTGCTATAACTTTTGCGTACGATATCCGATTGACGCACGGTTTTCTCCGCTAGGTTCGTTTTGGAATTTCGGACATTTTGGCACTGACTTGGATAGATTCTGAGACTGTTGATATTTTGAGTTTAAATTGGATGTAAATTCAATTTAAATTCAAAAGGTGAGTGTTTAACCCACTCACAACTTCTAAAATTTCTTATGTTTGTTAAATTAAATTTTTGTTGTGATTATGCATTTATTTATGACTTTTTCGCATATTTTTAATCGTCATCTCGGTTATTCGTTTATTTAAATTAAATCGTTATTTATTTTATTATTGAATATAACTGCCAGTTAAATACCTGTTACATATATTATCAGTTATCTATTGGTATTGATTGATTATTTTGGATGATGATTGTGAGGGATGTATGATCTGTTGATGGATGAATGGATGTTGTATTATATATTATTTTAAACTGCAAGTGGTTATGCATTTTATTTCATTTTGCTGTTTGAAATGATATATTACCGTAGTTTATTTTAAATTACGGATTGAAATGATAAATATCTGTATCACTTGACCATAGGATAGAAAATTATATAAAGGCACCGCGGTCTATGTATAAATATTTTGAAAATGATTTCTATGGTTTTGGAAAGGAATATACGGTTTAATAAATATTAAAATTTTGGTGTTATATAAATATTATATATATATATATAGTATAGTTAAATTCTTGGTTTTAAGCTATGTATAAAATTGTTTAATAAAAATGAATTAAAAATGGAGTTTAATTGTTTTATATTATATAGTTAAGTACCTACTTAATATATTGTATATATTGAGTTTTTAGATGACTTAAATGAAATTTAAATTGGAAGATAAATATGATATTGGTTTAAATTGAATTATTTAAGAATTGTACTTGAATAAAATTTGATTTGAAAATTTAAATAAAAATGGAGATTTTAAAGGGTATGATTCTTATAACTTTATTTGGTTTAAAGTGATTTAAATGAATATAAAGTTGAGATAAATAAATATATCAAGTTAAGTATATTGAAAGTATATCCAGTTGTTTGAAGTAAAAAGTTTTACTTAAATTATATTGGATTTATTAAGTAAACATTTCAAATCTAAATAATAGAAATTGAATTTGATATATATGGGATTATCAAAGAGTTAGTTTTGAAATGGTAGAATATTTAAAACTTTGAAATACATGGAAATTCGAAATGGTCTATTGGAGGTTCAAATTGGAATTTGGAAATTTTTTTGTGAAATTAAAGAAGCTATTTTATTATATAAAGTAATTTATTATTTAAACCATTTAAGTATTTGAAGTTATGTTTCAAGGCTATGGGTTTTCAAGGTATATAGATTTGAAAGTGCTATGATTTTGGAAAAAGGATATATTTGAAATAAAAATGATATCATATTGATTTGGTTTTTAAAATAGAAATGATATCATATTTATATGGTTTTGAAATGGATAATATATTCTGGTTTTGAAGTATAATTATTTTAAAATAACTGCGGTGTTATAATAACGTTTGGTTGTTAAAGAGACCGGGATTGGAAGTTGTCATACTCTCTGCCAACCCCGAAAACCACTTTAACAACTGTGTACGCAGTGGAGATTCCAGAATGAAGTAGGATGGTGGCGGCGTTTCCTTTGAAGTAAATACATGGACTCGACTCCCGTGAGTTGACATAAGGTGGATAAAACATGAGAGATTCTCGGGTCAATGAGGTAGCACCTTTGATCGGACACATCCCTTCGATATTATACTTTAACTTTTGGATCGATTCGGTAGCCATTTTTGACTTTTTTATTTGGGGGTGTGGCTCAAGGTGGGAGATAGCTGCACGCTATGCGTTACCATCAGCCCGAATAGCAATTAGTATATCTACCCTGGCATTGCCTAGTTGTGCCGTGTCACCTATCCTATCGCGCCTTGTACGAGTTTGGTTTTCTCCCTAGCCCATGTGGTATGGTGGCTTCCCGATCAGGAGGGACTATGATATTGGATGGACTACTGGGACTGTTATTGTGTCAAGGGGGAGATTGGGTAACTCCTTAACGCTATTTAAAAGTAAGTTTGTTTTACTATAGACATTATTATAATAGCGAAATATTACTACATTGTAAATAGTTTAACGGATCCTTAGGAGATGTGAATCCCGAGCATCACTTAAGTTACTGCACTCACGTTAGACACTGGATAGGAGATGTCAAACCCCGTAAACATCTCCGACGTCGTTACACTCATATTTATTTCTGTTGATTTAACCCACATAAGATCTTTTAGTTCTGACTCGAGTGTTTTGTCTTTTCAATTCGCTCGGGTCAGCCTGAGCATTTTAGGATTTAGAAGACCGTACTCTGGAGGACGAAGACGAAGATTTATTATTATTTATTATAATATTTCACTACACTCATACTGATTCCGCTGCATTATTAATATTCTCTGGTATATGTAACACTGATATGTATTGTATAAGTAAATCAAATATTTTGTAAAACAACTTCATGAACTGTATATTTGATTGTTATATTTTATCGTTCCGCTGCATGATTCTATTTTGTTTCTCTTTCTTTCTCTGCTTTTTCTTATTTACCCCATAACAATCCAATCTTTTGCATGGTTTGTATCTGACGTGCGTGGTTTATCATCGACTTAAAGCGTACGAAAAGGCGGGACATTACACATCCCCCTCATCCTTCCTGACCACCCAGAACTTCCTCAAGGGACCAAAGTCAAAATATCGAGCTCACGAACACAATAGGAACGAACGAACTACTCTCAAACACCTCGCCTCGCCATTTCACACACCATCAACCACCATACTCCGTCGAATCTAACGCCACGACCTCCTTTTTACTTTCCCTTTGGACCGCACCCTTCCCTTGACTCCTCACCGTTGCCATTTATGCCGAACTGAAACCCAAAGTTTCCATTGTTAAACCCTACTTCCCCCACGAGCCGTCGGCACATTACTTAATAGAGTGAACCACCATTTTTCCTGTGCCCCTTCTCCTCCGAACCTTCTCCTGACCAAGCCCAAACCCCCAACGTTGCTCGCCTCACCAGAGTTTGATTTG
Source organism: Allium cepa (assembly GCA_030765085.1). Classification (NCBI taxonomy): domain Eukaryota; kingdom Viridiplantae; phylum Streptophyta; class Magnoliopsida; order Asparagales; family Amaryllidaceae; genus Allium; species Allium cepa. The sequence goes on along the minus strand of CM060946.1, from coordinate 71,632,299 downwards.
AAACCCAATTTCTTTTAACTTCCAATTTCTTCCTCCATACTTAAATAAAAACCTTCAAACCAAGCCTAAAATTCAAGTTTTCCCAATATGAATACGTATAGATAGTCCAATCTTTTAATTATGCCTCTCGAAATCTACCCACCCATGAGTCAATTACTGTAACAAAGGTTTCTCTCTTCCTATGCTCTATGATATTTACCAAAACAAAATTTAAAATAACTACTCACAAAAATAAGCAACTTTGCTTTTGGAATCATTGATCAAAACTGAGCAGTTGTTGAGTTTTTGATTTTTGAGGTTATTTATTAACTGCTTTTGAACACGGGAACAGGGAACAAAGTGATTTCCTTGGTAGAAGTACAGGATTTTGATCATGTTAACATATATATATATATATATATATATATATATATATATATATATATATATATATAGACACACACACATGCATACATAATAGGTATGTTCACATCCAACATAGATTAAATTTTATCCCAACACAAGCATGTGAATATACGTATAATAGCAGTAATTTCTTGCATGTGTTTACTCACCATAAGAAGTTTGAACAGAGGAAACAAAGATTTGAAAACTGCAAGATTGTACTTTGATCTGATTCCCTCTTCAGTTGAATTTGTATATTGTTTTTACTTCAGCTGTAAATGATAGTTGTTTGTTTCTTCACTTTTTTTAAAAGAAAGAAAGAAGAGATTGGAGAGATTTTATATAAAAGAGGATAACTGCCTGATACAGCGCCTGATTTTGCTTCTCATTTATATATATATATGAAGAAACAATCTTTGACACTTGTATGCATATGTCACTCCTAGCTTACAAATGTCCATAAACCTATATTCTATTGATAAAATATTTTGTAGGCTTGAAATGAAATTTCCATGATTTTGTCTCCTTTTTATTACAAATACCTTTTATATGTGTGTATTTATATACATTGCAAAATTACATATATGTATTTATATAAACTCTTCTTATTTTTTATTTCATATGGGCATATTCATATGCTTGTGTGTATATACATATATATTTATTTCAATATACTAAATGTGTATATATCTACTTATTTACCTTTTTACATATATATATATATATATATATATCACCTTACATACATCAATTTATACATATTTCTTTTGTAAACATTACTATTACATGTTCCCATTTATACACTTTTCTATATTTTACTTTATATAGGCATCTATAAATATACACACATTTATATACCTATATATATTATCAAACACCAAAAGCTTGCATATATATACCTATGGATATTATTTTTTAAAACTTTAATTGGTGGAAACATTCCTATAGTACTCATTTATATCCAATAAATTTAAAATTCAATATGTAGTATAGTTTTTAAATTAACTTATATATATATATATATATATATATATATATATATCTAGATATTTTTAATTATTAGAAATTTATTAATTTTTTTACTAATTCAATCTAATATTCCATTAATTATATCAGTTAATCATTCAATATTAGATGGCCCAAAAATCCGGGTCATCATACTAAGGTAATAGGACACATGGGTTAACAAGTCAAGGTAGCAGATACATGCAAAATTGTATTTATATAAGAGCGCCTAACTATATTTCATAAGGCAACAGGATACAAAATATATATATTTCTAAAAGAAAAAATGCTTTCTTGACAGAGAAATACATGCCCATTCTTCAAGACATAAGACAGATCAAAAGGCCTGTTGAAAGTCAAGGCAACTTGTAATTATTCTGGTAGCAGGCAGAGACAAAAAATCTAAAGCAAGTATGCTTGCTTATATGATCATTTTTCAAAGCATAGGACAATTTAAAAAAGCACCAGGGACGTTCTTATTATTATTATTTTTTCTAAAGCTTGCAAGGAGCTAAAGCTAATAAGAAATCTGTAACAACCCGCATATTTATCGATTTTTATATTTAAATATTTTATCGATACTCGGAAGTTAGTCCGAAAAGCTACTTTTTGCATATGGTCGAATTAGGACTCGGGACCCCTTCCATTGAGTTCAAAACGCCGTTTGCGATCTTTTTGAGTATAAGCTTTGATATGTTTGGAGTTAGAGGAATTTTGCCACTTTTCACTTAGGGCTTTGGTTGGTTCGTTTGCGATCTATATTTCAGACGTCTGAATTGGTTCGTTTGGAAACAGAAAGGAAATAGGCCAAAAAGTGCCTATTTCAGACGTCTGGAATCAAAGATTTAGACGTCTGAATTCTATTTTGGAAAATAGTTTATTTTCCAGATTCAGACGTCTGAATCCTTGATTTCAGACGTCTGAGTATGCACTCTTTTGCCTATTTGCTTGAGAATTCCAACTTTAATCGATTTGTGTGGATTCCCTTTTGTTATTATCACTTGTTATCGACTTTGATGACATTTTCTTCATGATTTTTAGGAATATCCATTTCGATGGATTCAGTATCGATTTCTTTGGATTTTATTCACGTCTTCGAATGTGAATTTTGATGATTGATTGCTTCTACAATCATTTTTATGATTTGTCACTTTAAAAATATAAAGGTTTCAATACTAGTAGTAAATATCAAAACTCCTTCATCAAAACAATTTCAACACTATTTTATTACAAAGCTTGTTTCTTAAAACCGTTTTCTAATCTACTAGTATATACAAACCTTTACGTCACTCGTATGAGAAATCTAATTAAACGACTTAGTAAAACGAGTGGTATGAAATGCTTGCGTTTACTTCGCCGGTTTATTCTTGGACTTATTCGATTGAATCTCTAGTCACAAATTTTCTAGTGGAGACCTACAGTTTGTTCGTAAATATTTAAGTTAAGCCAGTGGTTATGGGACATGAAGCTAAGCTCATATATTTACTAGCTTACTGTAATTGACACTTCTTGATGATCATGACGATCATTTTTGTGATTTAGACTAGCAATTGTGCGATGTCTCTTTGTCTGCGATTTAGACTAGACCCCGTTTCTGTGTGATTTCGACTCACACATGTGGGGTAGCGCCCCATGGTCTTCGGACCGTTCGTGTGTCAAAAATTAATGGCTAGCTACCATGAGATAGTGTCTCGTTCGTGTGATACATATGTTGGTCAGTTTTCATGCTCCCGTTCGTGTAATAGGCCTCCCCCCCTTTTTTATGATTTTTGGATTTCGTGTGTTGAATTCTGGAATTTATGCTTCACCAATTTTAGTGATTTTCATTGATATGATTTATCAATTTTTGTGCATTGGTGAATTAGTGTGTCATTGACTTGTTGTGAATACAAGTTTTGGGTATGAGACCCTTTTTGGACCTTTGTGAAGATTTTTGTGATATTGATTAATCTCATGTTGAGTTTCAGTTACATACTTATTGTAGTATGCCCGTATGGTTATCATATGTTTATGCCATATCTCTTATTCTATATCATGTCATCTGATATTTATAGCTAGACTGATCCATTTATTATTTTCTTATAAATAATACTCGGGTCAGACCAAGATGTTACAGGTGCTTCTGTTTGACTCCTCTTCTGGGATTTGCTACTCTGACTTTTGGCTAACTATTTAGTTTAGTAGTTTTTGTTGTATACACTTGAGATATAGACTCCTTAATGTATACATATTCTTTTGTCTTGCACTTGTATCTATTCTTTTGTGATATTTGTGGATCTTGTTAGACCACTACTCTGATATACACTTATATGTGTAATATTCATATCTATTTCCGCCTTTGTGATATGAATTATCTTTGACTGATTTATGTTATGTCTATTTCTATATTTATTTCCGAAGATTATATATAGCCACTGTGTCATAGCTTTGAGTTTGTATCGGTATGTCGGATTTCCTGCTTTACAATCTGACATATCGGTGCTCGCACAAAGAAATTACACGGATGGTCGCTCCTCAACAGCCTTATTCTCCGTGCTAGTTGACAGCATTACTCCGTAGTTTTCTTGGCTAGCGTGGGTATAGAGGTGGGGCGTCACAAAAACGTGTTCCCGTTAGAAGGTAAGGGCAGGGACGCACGTAACTCAAGGCTACAGGCATTGCGTGAGAAAGTTTTCAAGGCAGTGAGGAACGGAAAAAAAATAGCAGCCAACAATCAAATGACAATGATGCACATACTCAAGGCTACCGGTTACAATAAACAAATTGTAAAATTGTATAGATCATAAGTTTGCAACCATAGAGACATGTGATCATCATTTTAATTTACAATCATTCAATTCAATGTAAAAATCAAATGCATGCCATAAGAAATTTTAGGGATATATCTTGTGAGGTTTAACTCACCTTGAATCCATGAACAACAGCCTAAATCGATTGCGTCACTACCAGACGACTAACCTAACGTCACCTGAACGCAAACGCCTATAAGAACGTGCCAAACCCCTCTAGTCGCTGTTGAAGAACAGCTCAAGGCCATGCTCGACTGCTTGAATCCTACGGTGAAGCTGCACTGCCTTGCGCGAGATTCTCTTCACTGTCATGATTTGCTAAGTTATATGATTTGATAATTTGGGGATTTGGTTTTGGCTAATCCTATGCTTGCTGGAACGAAGTTTCTTATGAATGAAGATAGCAAGGTAAGCATTTCTTTTTCTTATGTATAGACTTTTGCTTAGATAGATTTTCTAATGGGCTTCAAAAAGGCAAAAGGCCCAAACCATATTCCCATTTAATTTAAAATAAGTTAGCCTAAGATGAAATCCAATTATCAATTGTTAGCAAATTTTAATTTAGATTCTAATTACATTTGATAATAACATTTTGAATTTTGAATTGAAACTCTTTTAAGAATTCGATAAATTTTGTTTTATTTCATATTTAAAATCAGTTATCCAAAACAAAGATTTAATTATTCAATTAAATCTATAAAATCCCAATTAAACTCATTAATCAAGAAAATTATTAGTTGGGTTGTTACACCCGCTAACTTGACTAACCTAACTCTAAGCTCAAAACTCTGCCACAACTCAGCCACTGAAGTCTAGGCTGGCTCGAGCATTATAAGAAAAATAACGCTCAGATCACTCTAGTAAAACCAGCCCGAGAAACACAATCAAATGGAGTTTACTTAATGTTATAAAATCCTTTGAAAATAAATGTATCTCGTAAGAACATACCGTACATAAACATAGACGAGTATTTACCTTACGATAACCAAATCATTTTTATTATAAAATCGAGTGATATTATAATAATATATAGGGTAAAATAAATATTAATCATAGCTGAAATTATTACATTGATTAAATTCCAGCATGATGGGTATACAGCTGGGGTATCGCCTGTCATAGTTCACCTCTAGGCAATTTTTACCATGGCCAACAAGAATTTATTACACCCCTACTACATAGAACCGGTTACCCCTTTAACATGGTATAATGGATTACATCATTCCTCGAGTACCCAAGCTCCAAAACAATATGCACCAACCATGACCCTACTCTTCCCATGCGCACGCATACCTAAATCATAATTATCGAATCTAAATCGAGGAATGATGCTCATAATGGTAGCGAATCACATAGCTCTGCTGCATATCTCATGTTTAGTCATTACTGGGTTGTGAGGCTTATGAGGTCACGATTACCTTTTTTCTCTCTTAGCAAATCCTACTTGGAATGCTAGCACCGCCTTTCAAGCACCATGTAATGACAACATTCATCCATACAAGTTGTTCAGGATAAGAACAAGCCGAAGGCATTACTTCGACTACATCCAATTTGAAATCATCCTCAAGATTGGTAGCTAATAGCCGTTGCACTTCAAAAATCTCTATCTTCGATCACCTCGAACCAATCTTGAACCTCTTCCAAAGTGTAGAACACACGTGTAGTTTTGGATTGGTTATGGTTGTGAGTCATCTCATATAAGTACACTCCCCTGCTTATTGGTTGCTCCAAAACCAAATTGATAGTTCTGATAAACAAAACATCGGTTCTTTTGGAGATAATAAGACAATACATAAGAGCATAGATCGCCTCCTAACTAATTAAGTGGATAGATTTCCTTAATTATTCGTCCTAGGAGAATAAAGCGAGATTTGTATGTATAGTACAACATCATCGAAGATGACCGTGCCATATAACTCTCGTGTTTTTCCTAGATATTTCCAAAGTAATATTTTGGTTAATATTAGATAGGCAGTTATTTGGCTACCAAATAAACAACAATCAACATAGATTTAATTTCATGTGGAATTCACTAAGCCTCTATTAATTAATCTTTCATTAATTAAAATCTCTTTCGATTATTTGATTCAAAATACCTCCACAAAAGGTAATATTCACAAACTCCTTATACTTCTTTCAATACATAGAAAAACATTCATACTCTTATCTCACCGATATAAGTATATTCACAAACCATTATACTTTTAATCCCTAGAAATATATTTGTATACTTATCTCAACGTATAAGTATATTAACCAAAAAATTAAGGAAGATTCCACTTTTCCAAATTCATATTTCAAACGGACCAAAACAAATATCATTTAAAACATTTCTTACCATAAACCAAACCACGTATCCTTCAGTGCTAAGTATGAAAAGAATGTTTTCATACCACCATATTAAGAAGGATTAATTATCAAAATCAAATCTCATTCCTTTTCTAAAATTCCAGTTTTATAAGCTCATTTCATATTTACAAATCCTTTGATAATTCTCCAATTCTATTTATATAACTTCTATTATAAATCTCAAAAATGATTTATAAAGTTCATTTTTTATTTATAAACTCTTTTATAAATCTCCCTTTGTAAACCTCTTCATACAAATCATTTATACAATTCTTAATAAGAATCCTTTTATAGATCCAAAACCTCATTTTTGTAAATCATTTTAAGTAACACAATCTACGTTGTCTTTAAAATATCACTTATAAATTATTCTTTTATTTATGAAAGTACCATTTATAAAACTCTTTTATAAATATCACTTATAAAACACCTTCATAAAATATCATTTATAACCTCTGTTACAAAATAAGATTTTCAAAACTCCTTTAAACACATCCTTTTATTAAGTAAAATTCCTTCTATAAATAATTTATTATTTATAAACACTTTTTTAAATTAATTAATTAACTTAAAACACCCTTAATAAAGTAATTAATTAACTTGACCCGTTAATAATTAAATCAATTAATTAACTTAAGCAACAGTAATAATATAATTAAATATCTTTAAGCGATACAACCAATACGATTAAATATTTTAAACAATATTAATGATACAATAATATATAACCAATATTAACAAAATAAATGAAAACTTTTAAACATCCTTTGATAGTATAATTAAATAACTTATTTTAAAACATTATAAATAAGATAATAATTGTTAATTCTAAAACATCTCCTATGAACACTTAACCTCAAATTGTTATAAATTTGAAGTTAATTTGAATCCATACTTTACAAATTTGATAAAAGGCTTGGTGTGCCAATGATACTTTATCAAGCTACCATTTAATTCATTTTAACTATTTCGAGTTACATAATTGAAATTTACATAAGCAACATGCATGTAAACCAAATCCATAATTAATCTTCGATGTTAACGCATTGCATTTTTTCCATATTAATTAATCCACATATTAATTAACTGGCAAATGAATAAGTTTCCGAATTGATAATAGCATAATATGGAATTATTCTGCTAGCCATATTTCATCAATAATCTACACAATTTATTCGTAACAGAATGATGTTTTATTCTATGCAACAGATAATCAGAATAATCTATTCAATTTAATTTAACAGATCAGTATTTTTATTTGGCCAAATAGATATCACCAATAAGGTATATTTATTTTAACGACATTATTGTTTAAAATGACGTAATTAAATCCAGTCCATATTATTTTATCAATATTTTAAACGTCACCAAATCTATCGGTAAGTTATGCCACACTGTTGTACTCATTAATATGAGTTCAGTGGTAAAATCCATGGGTAAATTGGACTTCATATGAGAAAGTTATCACAATTCGAAGTTAACTAACTTATTTTTTTTACTTAAACAAATAATTTAAAACGAGTGTAATGGCACGCTCTTCGCGCGTGTATTTTTTTTCTTATAAATTGTATATGTTTAAAAAGGTTAAAAAAATAATTTTTTATTTTCAAGTGATATTTTGTAAAAAAGTATTTTGAATCTTTAAAGAATGTTTAATTTTAGATCATATTTTTAGAAGCGTTTTGAATTTTAAAACTTGTTTAGTTATTAGATCCTACTTTTATGGGCATTTGAATTTGTAAAAGAAATTTAGTATTAGATCATATTTTTAAGCAATTAAGATTAGATAATATATAAAGGAGCATTTTTGTAGTTCGCGTTGATACCAAAATAGTGTGACAACAAAGCCATTACTGTTATTAAAGATAATTTCTCACCCTCAGTATAAATCGGGCCTGGTCCACATGCCACTCATCTGAACCCGCCTTCAAACCAACACCCTTCATTTACATACGCAAATGACCACATTAATGGGTGCTTAAGTGCAAATCCCCACCTCCTCTTTTTAGTTCATGCGCCTTCAGGTATACAAAACGCGACCACCCCATCATCTCCCCAACACCAATGCCACAGACACCTTACACCAATGCATCCACCACCAACGCACTGCCTCCGACTCCAGCACCTTGGCTGCCGGCATGCCGAGCCCGAACTCACAAACGCTGCCAATACCCTGATCTCGAACCCAAACAAAACACCAACCCAAAACCCTACTTCGCCCCTCGCTGCCGCCGCTGCCATGCTAGCCTCTACCATCTACACTGTCATGACTTGCATCTCCATGCCTATTCCTGGCCAGCACGACCCATAGCCATTCACGCATGCAATCATGCATGCACCCGTTCACTTCTTCACTTGCACACACAACTCCAATAGCATGCATATACATAGCCACACAAGCATATACCCACACTGCTTACGCGCCTGCCACAAACTCCCTTCCAGATCACACCACTCATATAGACAGAGGATAAAATAAAGAAAAGGAAAAGAAAGAATTGCTGTAATGGTCGCTGGGTTTCACTTTGCAGAGGAGGAAACAAAAATGAAAATTTGTTCTTTTTTTTGTTTTCCAGGCAAAACAAAGTTATTATTTTGCATAAGCAAGCTGGTTTTATAGTGGCCATACAACTTGTTGATTGAAAGTGATCAGCCCACAAACATACAAGGCAGGTATGCCCTAGCAACAAAAAGAACAATAAAATACAATAAAACAGGAGTTTGGCAGAAGGACCAAAGCAACTAAGATAACAAGCTAGCCTTGAAGAAGAAGAAGAACTCGCAAAAAATTTGTTCTTTTATTGTGTGAATGTAAACATATTTTTCCTTCTCCCAGACTCTGCGACTGCAAATTTGTAAACAAATCAACTCACTTACATCTTAGCGAGCAACCAAAGCGAGAAAGAATGTATCATGTTGTATCCCTTGTATAAATGTATACATGTGTCATGTTTTATTTTTTTTAAATATTAGCAATAAAAAAAAGCAACGGTCTTCTTAATGGCGACTTCTCTCTGATTTCTGCGTCTTCTCTTCTTATTATTTTATTGTCACATTCCTCCCTTCTGATTTCTGTTCGGTTTCTGTTCTCTACTCTCTATGGATCCGATTATTGGAGAGGAAGCCTTCTTCCTCAAAGGCTCGTCCTTGAAACTGTGCCCTAGCTTTGCCTCCATTGCCAAGGCTTTGCGCGTGCTCACTGAGGGTCCGATTTCTCTTACTTTCTCTGGTCCTGCCACTATTGAGATTCAGGTATACTCTTTGCGCGCCTTCGCTGACATTTCTAGGCATCGTATGGTGGTGGTGGAGGAATGTTTTCTGGAAATCCTCCCTTGCTCTGACTTCGGACTGTTTTTTCATGAGCTTTTGCTTGGGAGCAATTCTGATTTGGGTTTCGACCCTTTATTGCGATTCACTGATACTTGCTCTTTGGTGAATTGGGGAGATAACCCTCCCTTGTTTGGTTCGTTTATTGGGGGTTTATCTGTTACTAGCATTGTTGAGTCGGAGTGTTCTGCTGCGAATGGGGATTTCATCGGCCCAAGCAGTTCTTCGATGGTTTCGGGTTGTTCTCTGAGGCGGCGGTCCTCTTCTGCGCGGCGGCAGCGGAGGCGACGCGCGCGTCGTCTATTTCGCTCGCTGCCTTCTTGCGAGAAGCTGCCGCTGCCCTCTGCTTTTGTGGATTTTTCTGTCGTTGATTCAATGACAGTTGGTGCCGGTTTTGGTTTTTCCGTTTTGCCATCTGCTTTGTCTGATCTGATGGTTTGGGAGCATTCTTTGCCTCTGTTCCAGCCGCTTGATGCGGTGCTTTCATCGCTTGACTATTGTGCTGCTATAGGGGATTTCACCACCCCTAGCAGTTCAACCATGATGCTGTCGATGCTTTCTTGTGTTTTTGGACCTATGGCCACTGATGCTTTGGGTTCTCTGATCATTGGTTCAGTGTCAACTGATGTTAGCTTTTACTTGGGGGATTGGTTGGGTTGGACTTTGTCTGCGATACTGCCCCTATCGCTTTGTGCGGCTGTTCTGCTGCAGGTGCATTTCTCTTGCTTCGTTTCTTTTTTCCATAATCCTGTTGGGTTACCAATCTTTTACTGGTTGCTGGCCGATGGCATTTGTTTGTTATGCATGAGCCACGACACACTTTGGTTTGTGCTCCATGTCTCTACTACTCGGTTCCTTGTTAGTGGTGTGACAGGTCACAGTAGATTAGGTGTTTCTGTCTGTCTCTTGCCTTCCTCTTCACAGTATCGTCTTTGCTTCCACGTCATTGCTTCGTGGGAGTCTCACATCGATTGTGTCCATACTAGGCTCTAGCATGGATCAAACTGATGTTTTCCCCTTGCTGGGTTCTTATGTTTACACATTACGAGACCTTTCCTGTGTCGTATATGTCTTATGCTACGCTTCTTTTCTCATTGTTGTTGGGATATCGTTGGTCTCTAGGGCGGTGTCTTCGGGCCTGGAACGAGTGGTTCAAGCGATATCCCCTCTCTGTTCGAATAGTAGTCCCTATCGCGGACCTCTATTCGGACAGACATGACTATTGCCATCCTACATTGTTCTGCTTTATTGCTCCCTCCTATGAAACCGACCTGCGACACTTACCTACATCGCAGGGCTGTACTATCAGTGATAGTCCGGCTATGGTAAGTTTCCTACAGCAACGTGGGCTGCACCAGTTTTGCTCCCATACACTTCCCGATTCTTTTTTTGTTTTCTCTCATCTCCTTCTTCCTTCCCCTTCTTCACCTTCTTCTTCCCCGTCTCTGGTTCTCTCTGCGCTCTTGCTCTCTGATCGTTCTTCCTCTTCATTAGCCTCCTCTCTTTTGTCCCATTCTTACCCTATTGTAGACTAGCTTGTTCGGCGGTATGGGTTTCAGTTGGCTAGGCACCACTCTCTCTTGCGCTCTCCATTTGTACCTCATGACCGTTTGGACCCGTCTACTTCCCCATGCTCCTCGGCGTGCTCCCTTCCTTCTTCTCTCTGTTCTCTGTCCATCACCATTCCTCTAATGTGTGAGGCTGAAATTGCGCTCCTTAATGAGCGGCTAGATTGCATTTCTAGGAACTCTTCCCCTTCGCCTTGTGATTCTCCTCTAGCTTCCATGTCCTGCTCTGATGGTGAGGTGTCTTTTGAGACATCCCCCCGCCCCCTCCCCGTCAGACACGACGCAGATCGCGTCGAGTAGAGTCTACCCCTCGCACCATTCGCACACGCTCTATAGCGGCGTCCGAGCAGATTGACAGATCTACTCGTTTTTCTTCGTATCTTATCTGAGTCCGCTCGGCTTTGCTCAGTTGGGTGTCCATCTTTTCTTTTTCTTACTCTGACCTTCTCCCCTTTCCTCATGTCGAATTTCCTTTTCTGGAATGTTCGTGGCATTGGTAACGATGCGTCTTTGGCTAGACTGAAACGCATCGTCAAGAAGCACTCGGTGGGATTGGTTGCTCTCCTGGAACCTTTTCTGGCCCTGGAAGGTATGCCCAAAACCATTCTAGCCTTAGGTTTTGGGGGTGGATCGGCCAATGCCTCTGGAAAGATTTGGATTTTATGGTCCAAATCCTTTGTTGTGCATTCCATCTTTGACTCTTCGCAGCTTCTCTCTGTGGCCTGCTCTTCTCCCTCGTTCACTTCTCCCTTTCTTTTCTCGGCGGTTTACGCCAAATGCGATCGGACGGAAAGGTTATCTCTTTGATCCGACATTCTTGCCTTGGAGGAGTTGGGTTTTTCTTCCTCGGTCGTTGGTGGCGATTTTAATATCGTCGCTTGCCATGCGGAAAAGCGAGGAGGAGCCGCCACCAACCGTGCTGCGATGACGGATTTCAACTCGTTCATTGTCAACTCTGGTCTATCTGAGCTCTCCTTTGTTGGCTCTGCTTTCACTTGGTCGAACAACCAAGAGGGACTGAACCGTATTCTTTCTAGGCTCGACCGTGTCTTCGGGTCGGAAGAATGGTTTCGCCTCCCTTTTTCCTTCTCAATCGCTTACCTTCATCGTACTTTTTCTGACCATGCTCCTTTGGTTATTCGCTGCCTTCCTCTCTCCCTCTCTGGGCCCTCTTCTTTTCGGTTCCAGAGCATGTGGAGATCTCACCACTCTTCTCATCAAGTGGTGGCTAAATCTTGGAGTGCTCCGGTATCTGGCTCTCCTTGCTCTATCTTCGTTCGTAAGCTTCAGCGCCTCAAAGCCTGCCTTAAGGTGTGGAACGTTGATGTTTTCAAGAACATTTTCGATCGCGTTCGGGTGGCCGAAGAATCCCTGATCTTAGCCAAATCCTTGTTAGATGAGGTTCCTTCATCCGCGAACAAGGAGGCTTGGGCTTTAGCCCAGACAGTTTTCTCTTCTGAACTTCGTATCGAAAATGACTACCTTCGTCAAAAAGCTAGGATCAAATGGGTGGTCGAAGGTGATTCGAACTCTAAGTTTTTTCATTCTTCTATCCGCAAGAAGAATAATATTCTCACTATCCGTGAGATTTTGCGACCTGACCAATCTTTGGCCTCTTCTATGGAGGACGTCAAAGATACCATTTTGTCCCACTTCCAGTCCTTTTTGGGCTCTCCTTCTATCTCTATTAACGATCCGGCCCTGATGGCCTTCATCCCCCGTATGGTCCTTCCTACGGATAGAAACCTTTTTGCGGAACCTCCTTCCACGGACGAGATCTGTGTGTGTGTCTTTGCCCCGAACAAGGATAGCGCCAGCGGTCCGGACGGTTTCAATGGCGTCTTTTACAGGTCATCTTGGCCTATTATCGAGGCTGATTTCTGTCTCGCTATTCAGTCCTTCTTCAACGGTGGGACTCTTCCCTCTGGATGGACTTCCACCAATTTGATTCTTATTCCTAAGTGCGACAATCCTCGGTCTTGTGCGGATTTCCGTCCCATAAGTCTTTGTAACTTCTCGAATAAAGTTATCTCTAAGATCTTGGCTAGTTGTTTGGTCCCAATCCTTGAACGCATTATCTCTCCCTCTCAAGCGGGGTTTGTTAAGGGACGTTTAATCTCGGATAATGTCCTTCTATCTCAGGAACTGATCTCCCAACTAGATCGGAAAGTTAGGGGTTCTAATGTGGTTTTCAAACTTGACATGGCTAAGGCCTTCGATCGCTTGTCCTGGTTTTTCATCTTAAAGGTCTTTAGGGCTTTCGGGTTCCCGGAAACCCTTATTGACCTGGTGTGGAGGCTAATCTCGAACTATTGGTTCTCTGTACTCATTAACGGGTCCTCTAATGGGTATTTCAGGGGGGAAGGGGTCTGCATCAGGGAGACCCACTCTCGCCTTCTCTATTCATCATTGCGGCAGAGGCATTCAGTCGCGGTCTTCAGTCTCTTACGATCTACGGTCAGATTCAGCGCTTTGGAATCCCGAGGGGTTGCCCTCTTATTTCTTCCTTATCATTTGCTGATGACATTGTCATTTTCTCTAATGGTAGTCGCTCGTCCATCCGGCGGCTGCTTCGTTTCCTTCACCAATACGAGAGGTGTTCGGGCCAACTCGTTAATCCTTCCAAAAGTTGCTTTGTCCATGGCAAGGATTTGTCCCCCACTAGAGCTTCATGGATCAAGACCATTTCTAGTTTCAAGGCAGCTTCTCTTCCCCACCCTTATCTGGGTATCTCTCTTTACCGGGGTAGAAAACTTAACGCTATCTTCGACCCCTTGACTGATAAAGTTAGGAACAAGATCATCCGCTGGAATGCTTCTCTCCTATCCCAAGCCGGTAAACTTGTTCTCATTAAGTCAGTTCTTGACTCTATGGGCACCCATGTTTTCGCAGCTATGACCCCCACCGCTTCCTTCTTCCGTTCCTATCGGTCCTTGGTCTCGTCCTTCTTCTGGGGTTCCAAGGACGTTAACCGTCGTCACCACTGGGTATCGTGGGACGCCATTTGTCGACCAAAGAACGAAGGTGGCCTGGGACTGCGTAATCCTAAGGTCCTCTGTGCGGCTTTTGCTTGTAAGCTGTGGAACAGGTTTGGGGCTAACGACTCTTTGTGGGCTTCGTTCCTCCGTGCTAAATACCACAGGCTTGCGGGTACCAATTTCTCTGGTTCTCCGTCCTATGCTAGTGAGACCTGGAAGCACATGCAATCGGTTAAGCCGCTCGCTGACTCTCATGACGGGCTCACGGGATGGGATGGCGGCTCGTTCTCCGTTCGGAGAGCTTGGTCTTCGATTCGCTCCTCTAGTCCTACTCGTCCTTTGTTTTCCTTCATTTGGGATTCTCGAATACCCCCCAAGGTTTCTCTGTTGATGTGGCGTATCCTACACAATGGGTTGTCGCTCGACGAGAATCTCCAAATTATCGGCATCCCTCTTGTCTCCCGTTGTAGATGCTGCTGGGATGGGAATCTGGAATCCTTATCCCACTTGTTTTTGTTGGTCGCTCAGCCAAAGCGTGCTGGAATTACTTCGGCAACCTAGTCGGAGTTCGTGCCTTATCCTCATCCCCCTCTGATCTTCAGTCATCCTGGTGGTCTGGGGTATCTGGTAAATCTCTTCGCTCGTGTGTTTACCGCTTGATTCTCTGTCTGATCTGTTGGCACCTCTGGTGCGCATGGAATAAGGCAATCTTTGACAGCACCCCCATGGACCCCCCGACTATTATTCGCCGTGTTAGGAATGATGTCTTCCTAGCTTTTCACGGTAGACCTTTTAGGGGTCGTGTGGGCTCCCGCTCCAGGAGACTAGTGGGTCTTCTCTCTATTTCTTCTGTCCAGTCTTCCTCTAGACAAGGCATTGGCTGAATCCTGTTCTTGGGGAGATGGCTATCCCTCCGCGTTTCCGACCCCCCCCCCCCCCCCCCCCACAACTCACGTGGTTGCTTGTTTTCCAGATCAGGTGTCTGTGGACTCTTCCTCGGCCCGTGACCCACTTCGCTTGGATTTGTCTTCTATTTTTGGTGTTGCTGGTTTGCGGTAGTTCTGCTATGTCCGCTTTTCCCTATTACTCTCTTGTTCTTCGGTATTGGTGCTGTTCGAGTGGTCCTGGATCTTGCTTCTCATGGTCCTTAGCATGTACCTGCTTTGGTGTTGGGCTGACTGCTTCCTTCTGTATTTTTTCTAGCTGTTTTTGGGTTATTTTTTCTATTCCTTTTGTTTTTTTCTATGTAGTTACCTGCCAGGCTTGTTGGCAGCTTTTGGCGCTTGTCTATATATTTTATTTATTTGTAAAAAAAAATGTATACATGTGTGTAAATACAAAGAAAATTCTTAAGGAGCTAAAAAAACAAAGTACAAACAATAAATGTTTGGTAACCCAAGAATGCTAAGAAGGACAAGGGAAGATTATGTAAAAAGACTGTATTTTGTGTAAAGATTGTTTAAATTTTGAATGCGAAAATGGTGTGTAGTACACCGCCACACAATATCACGTTCGTGTACGAGCCATAAAAAAAAATACGATCATGTCCAACAATGCGATACGATCACAAAACAATAATAAAATACACTTTTTAACCAATTCTGTAAAATTTCAAAAATACCAACGACTACAGTAAAATAAGTCAAACGAAAATATAAATATGTTCTAGACTAAAAATTATGAAAAAATAATATAAATTAAATTAACAAATTATTTTATGGGTATTTACACAACCCCTTATTGTGGCCCAAAAATGGAGATCGCAACGACCCAAAATTCTAGTCACTTAGTACTAAAATTGTAATTTATTTTAAATATCTACATAATTGAATTTTGGGATTTAATAAAATATAATTCAAATATAGGGAATGGTTAAATATTTGAATTATGAAATTTAATGTTAATTAAATGGGTTTAGTAATTTTATTTAAATCCTTTTAATTATTAAATAATATTGGTGAATTCATTTTGTAAATTTATTTACAAATATAAAGAAATCGGATAATATATCGGTAGTCAAATATAAAATGATATTTAAATTTGTGAAATTAGCCTTTCGGGGCACTGTCTCGAATTTCGACAAAACCAGTTTCATTGGATCCATAATAACGATATAATATGCCATCGAATTTCATAGTAATCAGGCGTAACGTTTACTCATGCAAGTTCGAAACAAGAACAAATTAATATCAGAAATTTAATATAATAACTGTGTTTAAAAATGCTATTTTTTGCACATGATTGAATTAGACCTCGACACTAGTTCCATTGTATTCGAAATAGGGGTATAACATATAGAACGCTATGCGACACATTTCGTTTGGAGTTCGAGATTTTTGGGATGTAATATTAGAATATTTTATTAAATAAAATAATATATAGCATATATTATTTTTCAAAACCATACTCAATCATTCAAACACGTACCCCACGTTCTAATATCCATACCACCCCACATTCTCCATACCACTTCTTCTCTATATTAAAGTTCCTGTAAATGAAAAATAAAGCTTTCTGGACATTAAAATCAAAATCAAAATTGTTTCTTAAACCAAAAATAATGTCATTCGTTCGGCTACGTTCATAGGATCGAGATTCTTCAATCCGTGGGCATTGTGTAGGGTGCGGTCGAGGGTTGGGGAGACCCACGTTTTCAGCAGGGCCTAGGGTTCTCTTTTCCTCGCAATGGAGGCGACATTGGTGCGATTCAAGGTTTACAGTGTGCTTACCTTATCGAGGAGTGTGGATCGTGTCGTTATTGGATGGTGCAGTCGTCGTTCGGAAATCGCGACCATGGCAGCAGGTACGTGATTTGGTTACAGTCGCATTTCGAACCAAGGGCTCGGGTTGGAATCTTGAGGGTCGATCGAGTCGAGCTCGCGAAGGGAGACACCATGGTGGAGTCGAATTTCGATTTCACCGCTTGAGGGGAAGATTTGGCCATGCATGCACGAGGTGGCCCTGTGTGTGCAAATGGGTGTTAGAGTAAGGGAGAAGAAGAAAGGTTGGGTGGCAATTTTGTAATAAATATAAAGTTGTTTATTTGTGAAATCTATTCCAGCTAATTGGTTTTGAAAATAAGTTTAATAACTCATCTTAACATGTAGTTTTAAACGTAAGAGATTTGGAAACATTTTCATCCTTACAAATTTCGGGAACGAAATTCATTTAAGGGAAGGAGAACGTAACGACCTAAAATTCTAGTCATTTGATTTAAATGTTTAATTTATCTTAAATATTTAAATAATTGGATTTTGGAATTTAATAACTTTTGATTCAAATACATGGAATGATTAAATATTTGAATTACGAAATTTAATGTTAATTAATGGACTTAATAATTTTATTTAACTTCTTTTAATTAATAAATAACATAGTGAATTCAATTTGTAAATTTATTTACAAATATAAATAGATCGGATAAAGTATCGGTAATTAAATATAAAACGATATTTAAATCTGTGAAATTTGTCTTTCGGGACACTATCTTGGATTTTGACAAAACTAGTTTCACTGAATCTGTAATAATGAATTACAATATGTCGTCGAATTTCATAGCAATCAAACGTATCGTTTGGTCATACGAGTTCGAAATGCGAAGAAATTAAAATCAAAAAATTAATACAATAACTAGGTTTAAAAAGCTATCTTCTGCATATGATCGAATTAGGCCTCGAGATTAGTTCTTGGAATAAGGGTATAACATATAGAACACCAGGGTGGCATGTTTCGTTGGAGTTCGAGATTTTTAGGTATGTGTTATCCAAATATTTTATTAAAAATAATATGTAGCATATTTTTTTTTTCAAAGCCATACCCATCATTGAAACCCGTACCTCACGTTCTAATATCCTTACCACCCCACGTTCTTCATACCACTTTAGTTCCTATATTAAAGTGCCTGTAAATGAAAAATGAATCTTTCTGAACATTAAAATCAAAATCAAAATTGTTTTTGAACCAACAGTCATGCCATTCGTTTCGCTTCTCCTAGGATCGAGATCTTCAACCCATGGCCATTGTGTAGGGTGTATTCGAGGACTGGGGAGACCCCTTTTTTTAGCAGGGCTTATGGTTCTCCTATCCTAGAGATGGAGGTGACGTTGGTGCGATTTAAGGTTTACAGCGTGCTTATATTGTCGTGGAAGGTGGATGGTGTCGTTATTGGATGATGTGGTCACCATTTGGAAATTCCGACCATGGCAGCAGCGACGTGATTAGGGTGCTGTATTATTTAGAAGCAGGGACTCGGGTTGGAATTATTAGGGTCGATCGTGTCGAGCTCGCGAAGGGAGAGAGGACGGTGGAGTCAAATTTCGATTTCATCGCTTGAGGAGTAGGTCGGGCTGTGTGTGCATGGGGTGGCTCTGTGCGTATACATAGGAGTTAGAGCGAGGGAGAAGAAGAAAGGTTAGGGGCAATTTTGTAATAAATATAAAGTTGTTTATTTATAATTCTAAATTTATCGTTTGCAAAAATTTTGCGTGCAAGGTCGGATTCGATCACTGTTTTTTACGTTGGACTCATGTTAATAGCATCTACGCAGTGGAGTTGGCTTGGTCGGATTTGGAGCTTGTTGGATTTTAGGCTAAAATTGAACGACGGTTAAATTCTAGTCTAAAATCGAAGCGTTTCAGGGAAAACGAAAATCAATGTGAGTTTAACCTGCATTAAATTTTATTATATTATATCAATGATGTTATAAACGGTTATTGATTGCTTGGATGTTAGTTAAATTTTTTGAATTCTTGTTGGTTAAAATTCCGTTTGGAAATTGGACAACATATTAATTTGGTTGTTATGAACCCATGTGATTATCTATATATTATCCATAACCATTGTTTTGAAAGGAAATCTATAGACAGACCCTAAAGGGTTTCTTGCCAATAATTATTTATTTACATCCTTATGTTGTTATATTGATGGTTAATTAAAATAAATCTTGATATTCCATTTAATTTGTTAAGTTTTGTTATAGCGATTTCGCTATATCATCATTTATTCAGTTTCTTCCCTAATACTATGTCATATGAACTTGAGCTTGTGTTTTTGCTAAATAGAATATTAAAATTCATTGATCATTTTGATTAATCATAATTTAAAATAATTAATCATTTTAACTAATGGTTTTGAGATTAATTAACCAATTTGATAAATGATGCTTAAAAATTGGTTTATCTTTGATCTAAATGGGATGGGATGGGATTTAATTTATCATTTTAACTAATGATTTCTTGAGTTTAATTAATTATTTTAATTAATGATATTTGAAATTAATAATCATTTTTAATTAATGATCTTTAAAAGTAATTAATCATTTTAAATAATGATATTTGAGTTTAATTAATCATTTAAATTTAACTTATTGTTTTGACTAATGACATTTGGAATTTAATCATTTTAATCAATGATGTTATATAATTAAATAAATCATTTTGACAAATGATGTTTTAATTAATTATCCTAACTAACGAGGTTTGAATTTAATTAATCCAAATAATTTTAAGATTATTTAAACTTAATTAATTATTTTAGTTAGTGGTATTTAAGACTTACTTATCATTTTAATTAATGATGTTTGAGATGAATTATTCGTTTTAACTAATGATTATCTGGATTGAATAAATCTGTTTAATAAATGATATTTAAAATTAATTAATTAATTTAATAAAAGTGACTTAAGTAGGTTAAAAAGGAACTGGAACTCAATTATTGGGATGTTAAGCTGAATAATCTTCAAGATGTCGGTCTGATGTTGGTTTAGGCCTTCGGGGTCGAGCACTTAGAAAAATTATTCTCTTAACATTTTACAATATGGAACTAATTCTAATAAGAAAGTAAGGGGTTAAGCAATTAATTGAAAGAGGCTTAACAATACTGTATATATTTGAGATAATATATATTGTTTTAAAATTTATAAATAACGGTTTTTAATGAGAAAATCCTTTAAAAGAAATTATTTATAAATAAAGCTAACTGTAAATTGTTTTTGGGTTTATAGTAAACAATGTTTTAATGACGATTGTTTTTTTCCCTTGTTTTTAACACACTTATTATTATAAATTTTGTCTTATAAAAAAAAGTTTAAAAGAATATTTCTAAAAATGTTTTACTAATACTATAATATGGAAATCAAACACAAGTTCAGTTCTTTTAAAAAAGGTTGATTCATTTATGGAAATGAATTATTTCTATAAATCGAATCATTTATATGGAAATGATTTATTTATATAATTAGCACTAAACATCAAAGAAGTAAACTTGTCAATAGTTCAAAAGTTAAGAATAATCATTGGACATGACTTTGAGGTAACACTACCTTGACTTATCTGGTATTCTCATTTCATATCCTCGATAGTGGGTATCTCCGCTATTAGTTACTTCAGCTACTTTATTATTGTCATTCTAAGACGATTTATTGCTCCATTGAGTGTTGTTATCCTTTGACGAAAATGACCAAACCAAAGCGTGCGGATTTAGGGTGCCAAGTTACGGGGGGTTGCTCCCACTAGGGTATTTCACATCTCATTTAGATTTTTGTATACCGTCAAGTGGAAAACGGTTTAAGTTTAGATGTGAAATATTCAGATTCCCGATAAGGTTTGGCAGGGTCCGGCTTGGAGTTCTCAGGGTTTTCAAATATATTTCTAGAGGTATACTTCTTTTAAATAGGATATGCCCTCCTTGTCATTTGTTGAAAATTTTCCTTTCCTTATTTCAATCGAAAACCTTGACTCTATTTATCTTTATATTTCCACGAGTAGAGCCAACTCCTTTTCAAGGCATTATGTACTGATTTGGTCCATTATATCAAGTTGGACTGTTACCTTATTCTTCCCATTATATCAAATTGTATGGTTACCATATTTTATCCATTCCATCAAGTTTGGACTCCTACTTTATTTAGCCCATTTTATCAAGTTTGGACTATCATCTTATTTTCACCGTTCAATCGAATTTTGACTATTCTCTTGTTTTATCCACTCTGTCCGATTTGGATTTACTTGGGTTATTTTCATTTTTCAAGTCTTGTTTAAATATTAATTATGCCCATTCATATTTGGATTTGTTTCCTAATATTTATTTCTACTCTTGCCTGTATGGATGTTATTTTTTCGAGATAAAACCTATTCCGCGCTAGGTGCATGGTTTCACAGATCTTTTATATGTTCCCCATCATTTGAGTTATCTCGCGCTGGTATTTCCAGACTGATCTTGATATTATTTTATTATACTGCTTGGGTCAGACTGAGTATTTTCTTAGGTTATCTTTGGAGTTATGGATAGTCTGGAGGGGAGCGGGAGATTCGCCAATCGTAGTATTTTATTTTCCGCTGTATTATATAATATCTCTATCAACATTCGTAAGGTCAAGTTTTTATAGTTGTCCAACTGATAAGATTTGATTTTAACTCTGATATACTCTGTATTTTTGGAGTGATAGTTTCTACTATCCTTGTTAATATTATATGTTGTCGGTTCTGTTGTGAGATTCTATTTTTCTCTATTCTCTGTTCTTTTCTTTTTATTTACCCTAACAATCTATCCTTTTGTCAATTGGATGCGTGACATTGGAACACAGTGGTATTGTATGGTGTCAACCTTTGATGGTCAAAAAGGCGGATCGTCACATCAATGATGTTGCAGTCTCCATCAGAATCATTTTCAAGCAACAAAGTGAGTTTAGCATTAATTGCACGACATAAGTAAACGTAGTAGCTAATAAC
Organism: Allium cepa; assembly: GCA_030765085.1. NCBI lineage: Eukaryota > Viridiplantae > Streptophyta > Magnoliopsida > Asparagales > Amaryllidaceae > Allium > Allium cepa. Next base: position 71,610,172 of record CM060946.1, on the reverse strand, counting down.
TTTTCCACTACTTCAATTTGAATTACATAATTCACTACATCATCTTTAATCCATTTCGTTCCCGTGCAGGGGAGTAGTTTTGTGTCTGATGCATAAAGATGCCAACACAATGCATAACTAGTTATAAATCCTGGTTTCACATGGTATAAATTCAAAATAACTTTTATTAGCAAGATAAACCTCATGCTTTGTCTTTGGAGTCTTCTTTTGTCCTCCTATTGAATACATGTCTATTATATAAACCCAGCCTACTCTATCTAGCACCCATTAGTTTATGGAAAATAATAAAAACATGGGTCAGATATGAAGTCCGGTGAGTAAAAGTCTATAACTAAAAGGAAATATATAGTGAGATCACACCGCTCAAGCATGAAACGGGTTTCCCCATCACGATTCTAATAATTACAATCAATTACAAAATACATCACAACATTACTATATCATGGACATGCTTTATCATCAAATCATAGTAAGTGTGAGAATTTTTACACATGTTCAATCGGTTACCATGGTCTCATCTTAAATTGCCACATAGGCCTAACTCTTACCAGTTCGACTCTGGTACTTGGCATTAAGGGTTGTTCTTAGGTGTTTTAGCTCAGTTTTATCATGAATATGTAATTAGGTTACCACCAAGGCCTTATACCATTGCTCCAATATTATGTTCTGAATAGACAATTGGATGCAACATAAACATAACTCCATCATTTATGCTTATTTATCACGAATAGATACTTGGAAGCTACACAAGCGTTACTTCATCATTTATGCTTATTTGTCGCGAATAGACAAGTTGATTCTACATAAGCCTTACTCTATCGTTCTCACTTAATTGTCGTGAATCAACAATTGGATGCTACATAAGCTTTACTCTATCATTTATGCTTATCTATTGTGAATAGACAATTGGATGCTACATAAGCCTTAATTCATCTACGTTTTTAATTATAATGTTATGGGTTTGACATTTGATTGCTATATAGGTCTTTCATCAAATATCACTTCTAACTTAGACACAAGATTGCCACTAAGGCCTTACATTACTAACTATCAAATAAGAAGTTGGGTCTTATATATCTTATTGCCACACAGGCCTTCCTTCATTCCCTATTTAAGTTATTCTTCATTAACTTATTATCTGCCAAAGCTCATGTTATACTTAAGCATAATCATCACTTATACATTACCTTTCTTTCTTAATTTAGTGATTATCCTAAACCAATGAATAAGGCTATTGCATATTAAGCCTCTTGGAGTCATTATACGTTGATATTGCCCAATCCGTTGCATCTTGATAGTACTATCTTAGGTTAACTCTTTTAAGTGTTCGCAGGTTGATAGCTTCCCCAAGCCATCGCATGTTTACTCTCTAAGAGTCCTTGCATGTTATCTCATGAAATTATTGCGGACTGACATTCTTATAGTTATCGTATGCTTACTTTCATGTAGTTATCGAGAGTTTCATGTAGCTATCATGTGTTGACACCATCATATGTCATCGTGTGTTGACTCCATCATATGCTATCATGTGCTGATGGCCTTAGTGCTATCACGGGTTGACGATATATATGTTATTGTCAACTGTATATATATGGGACTATCGTGGGTTAAATGTCATATTCATAACCATATTAAAAACTGATTCATTGCCCTGTTAAGTAGTAACTTTACACAAATCTCATTGGCTGTCGAATTCTCATCGGCTAATCTTTTTCGTTATAGTTCACTTTTCAAAAAAGCACTAGTTACATTGTCCAACATTGTCCATTTATTAGTTAATTATCGTTAATTAATTTCTTACTTGCTGAGCTAATTAATTCATATAAAATTGAAAATAAATGGGAAAAATCCTAAAAATTCTCTAAAAATCAATTTAATCATATTTTACCTTGCCTCAAATTATCAAGCCAAAATAACAATTTTATTATTTTTAACAATCAATTTACCCTAATTTACCATTTTCTCAACTTAGAAAATTCATAAAATCACAATTTAACTCCAAAAATTATGAATTAAAAATCCATCTTTACTCATCATTATAGACATCATATATCAATTTTGAATTAATTTAGACTTATTCACCTTTTACCCTAATACATAAACAAATCTACTATATTATAATTCCTAACATAACTAGACAATATTTTAACCATTCAAACATGTTTACCATCATCAAAGCATTCATACAAGATCAACTCATAGCCTACATGAGTAGAGAAAATTTTTAGAAATTTTTTACTCACCTTTGGTTGGATTAAGTTTTGTTTAAAGTCTCGTTAATGATAATAGCTTTCTCCTTTAGCTTTATCTTCTTCTCCTTCCCCTTGTAAGTATGGCCAGCCTTGGTTCTTTGTTTTCTTTCTTTAGTTTTATGGAAAATGAGAGAGAATGAATTGAGGGTTGGAGCATAATGAAATAGTAATTTGGCATTTGGGCTAAAATCTCATTCTAGCCTAAACTTCTAAATCTCTTACTTTTCTTCCTTCATTCATTCACCCTTCTTCAATTTACTTAGCTCTATTTTAAATCATACTTTAATTTGATTAATCATTTATTTATTTAATTCTCCGTATTATGGCACTCCAGGATATGCGGTGTTACAAGGTGATTTTGGGGGGCATATACTCTGGATATAGGAGGAAGAAATAAGGAAGGGCTGAAGCGTTGAGGTTTTGTATTCGATCTTGCATGAATTTTGTTGGTGAGTTAACATGTTTCTCTTTTCAATTATTTCATATAAGAATTTCTTTGAAATTTTCTTATTGGGATTATGTGACTTAAGTTTGTTAACTCATCCCTTCTTTGATTTACATATAAAATTCACTGAACTATATGCATGCTGAATTTATAGGGTTGGTGAATAAAAAATTGTTAAAATGTCTTTAGTTCAGTAACTACATGCCAAAAAAGTAAATTATGATTATTGTTGAATCTGGATGATTACATTATGTTATGGTTTGAATTAGATGGTATGTGTTTGATTTAGATGATATATGTTTGGATGGATGCATGTGAATGATAAAAATGGTTACATGGTTAAAAGTTAGTAACCTAGATTATACATACACGTATATATAATATAAATTGAAATAAAATTAGTTTTGTATTGTAAATAATGTTATTAGTATATAAATTATTTTGAAAAGTTGTTACATAGTTTATATGAGAGTAAAGGAAAATGAAATTGGAAATTGTAAATATAATTGAATTTTGTTTGAAATTGGTTAATTTTATAGTAAAGGTTGTAAAATCTAGTTTAGATATTTATTATCATTTTATAAATATATTTACCTATGTGAAATATTTGAGAAGGGATTTGTTGATGATCTTTTCAAATAATTTCCATAAGTTGTTTGATGTTATTATAGTATGAAATAAATATTTTGAAATTTGGCATTTGAACCATTGTAACGACCCAGAATTTTCGATCCCGAAAATTCTAGATAGTTTGGAAAAGAAGAAAGAGATAGAAGAAGAAACAGAATACCGAACTCATATTCTCACATTCGCAGCGGATAAAATATAATATCACACAAAATAAAAATTATACAAAGGTAAAACTGTATTAGTTAATTACATCATTACATCAGAATTACAACATTTACACAAACATTGGACAGTTAAAATTAACATGTCCCAGATAAGCTACAATATATCTCAGCGGATACACTCCATACGTTCCTGCCATCCAGCTCGCCTCTTGAGCTCTAGAACGTCCTTAGCTGAAAATCTGTAATACTCGGTCTGACCTGAGCATTACATCAAAGTAACACCCGGGTCAGGTTGGAAACCAGCGTGAGTAAACCCATCTAACATGGTATACAACAACATAAAACTTACATAAAACCCAGGGTAACTCGTATCATTTTACAAATTCACAATTTGTTATAGACGTCACTTATTTCACACATCAGTTTCTAAGTAATAAAACTTAGATTAAATGGTCCAGTTCACTTAAATCATTCCATACCAGCCTATTGATTTCACATATCAATCTATAAAGAATCAAAGTGGTTTCCGGTATTAACTAATACCCGACTCCGGTCTCTTCGAATCCAATGTCATCTTAACCCAAGTTATTAGAGTGATTAAATTTTAAATAGTGGATGTCATTTTTACACTGCAATTCCTCATAGATAACCACATTATCTCGTTCAACTCAACATATCATATTACAAAAGCATTTCATTTCACAAAGCATCACAATCACATATCAGGAATAACAAATAATCCAAGGCATTCAAATATCATTCAATCATCCATATGCAAGATAAATTAGTCATACCAATTCTAATTAATTTAATTAACTACCAATGAATTAAAATCTTGCTTATTCAACATGAATTAATTATATTCAATTAATTGATCGTTCCTTAATTATTCATCTTGATTAATCATCCTTGATTAATCATTCTCTAATTACAATATGTAATTATCCTTAATTAATTATACAAATTAATTATTCTCAAATAAATATAGTAATTAACCTTTAATTACTCCTATTAATTAATTAACTATAATTAATTACATTAGTTCTCAATTAATTACATTAATTAATTCTTCCATAATTACTTCATTGATTAATTAACTTAAATTAATCAATCCCTTAATTATTTCATTAATTGTATTAATTAATGATCCTTAATTACTTCTTTAATTGATCTTTGTTCTATTAATCAAATCTTTATTTATTTATCAGCTTGATTAATCACATTTAGTAATTAATTACCCTTAATTAATTACATTACTTAATTAACTTATAATAAATTTTATTAATTAATTTAGTCTTGAATTAATTGCACTAAGTAATTAATCCTTAATTACTTTCATAAAGTAATTATCCTTCATATTAATTACACAAAGTAATTAAACCCAAAACCATTACCATTCTTCAATTAATTACATCCAGTAATTATCCACTAGTTACTTCATTAAGTAATTATACTTTATAAATTACACTAGGTAATTTATACTTAACCCATCATCCAATGATCATTAATTAAACTAATTAATTAACTTAAACTAGTCACATTAATTTAATTAATTACAATGAGTAATTAATCCTTTTAATTACTTCCACTAATTAATTATACTTAAACAATTCCACAAATGATTATTTTTAATTAATTAATATAGTTAATTATTAAAATTAATCACAATAATTAATTATTTAATAGTCCTCAGTTAATGATCGCTCATTAACTATTAATAATTCTTTAATAAATCACTTAAACCTTAGTTAATTAATTTAATCCCTTAGTTACTAAATTAATTAATCCAAATCATTAATAAATTAAATTAATTATTCTTTAATTATCTTAATAATTTAATGAATCATAAATCATTAAATCTTAATTATCTTTTAAGATAAAGACATTATTCTTATTAATGATTAAATTATCATTAACAAAAGCATTTGAGAACATTTTACTTTAAAATTTCATTTAAATTCCATTTCAAATTTAAGATTTAGATGAATACAAATTTAACTTTACAAAATTTAAAAACAATTTAAAAATCCTTTTTAAATCCAAATGTTAAAAGATCACTTATCACTTATAAACTAAATTTATAAGAGTTTTAAACCAAAATAGTTAAATTCAAATCATTTTATAAAATGTGCTTCAATATTTTAAAGTTGTTTAAACATTTTAAATTTGATAAAACCTTATTTTATTCCAAACTAGAATACAAATTAAATTTGAATCCAGATTAAAAACTTGGTTTAAATCTTATTTCCAATTTTAAAATTCATTTAAAAACCTAAACACTGACAGGTTTAAAACCTATAATCAAACAATGACCCGAACCAGATCTTCAAAAGCTTCGAGTCTAACCTCACATCACTTCGAGTAACCCACGCTAAATACTGGAGCAACTCGAATACCCTTCTTCCCAAATCAAACTTCACCAGGTACACAGGAATGCACTATGCATATGCATTGAGCAACCACACTCCTCCGATCACCCATGATGATCCTAACAAGTCGACGATCATCTCCAGATCAGACTACGACCATCAGAACTCAAAGAACATCCCAAAATCAAAATTGAGTCTTAAAGCCAAAACTGGAATACCCATTGAAACCTGGGACCACCTCACTCTTGCACCTTCGACTACCGGAGTGCCTACACTTCCGGCAATACCTTCGCCAGCACCTAAACTTCCAATTCCCAAAATATTGTGGCACTCGGTTCACCAGAGACACGGAGATGATCACAAATATCCATCATGTCAAAACTAGGTTTACAGGCTTAAATCGATCGCCTCCTCCACCACAGTGAACTTCCATTACTCCTTCCATTTTTCCCTCCATCTCTGATCATCCTACTACCACCATAAGGAATTTCGACCTCCCAGACCATCGAGATCACCAGAGACAACCCAAAACAACCAAACTAATCAAACTAGATTGCTCCTTCATCCCTTTACTAAAAATTAAGATTTCATTCTTAAAAATCATGTTTTGAGTTAAGGATTCAATTTCATGATCCTGAGTTGATGAATTGGAATGTTTGAATTTTGTTCGTTCTTTTGTTTTTGATTCCAGAGCCATTTCAAATTTACTTTAACTTAAATAAAATTTAAAACTTAATCTATAATCAAACAAACAATTTTTATTTGAATCCTACATCCTAACAAGGAACTGATCAAGTGATAATGGAATGTGAACAAATCTTAGCTTCTAAACTAATACAGTGAAGTACAGAGACAACTGCAAGCATATATCTACACATTCACATACAAATAGAAAATTCAATCATATACATCCACATAATATATACCTTTCACAGAGATTAACATGCAATGGATATCCATACTTAAGATTTTTAAAAAGAGTGTTACTCACATGTTAAAATGAATAGAGCACTTCTTTGTTTTGAAAAAGCTTTAGACTTTTAATACTCAAATTGTTTTAAAACTGGAAACTTGCGTTGCCCTTTGCTTTTGAAAACCTTAAACCTGAATGCTTCTTTGATTGATAAACTTGAATGCTTGTTACTGAATCTTGCATGCTTGCTTTCAAACAGAATTAAAGTTGCTTAAATATGCTCCAGGTTGAAGAAAAAGAATGCAAGGCTTTTATTTTAAAACAGAGTTGAAGAATGATGTTCAGATTCAATTTCCAGGTTTCAAGAAATGAGTTCAGGCTTTTGTTTTGAACTTGCTTTTTATTTGTAAATTTGATCTTTGAAAATGAATTGCAAGTTGTTGAAGTGAAACAATTTTCTGCTTTGTGGAGTTTGATCTACTGATTTTGCCATGAAATGGTTTTGAGTTTCATATTTGTCTTAAGAGGAGTTGTTTAACTTTATTAGCTTTGAAAATGAATAGAAAAAAAGGAAGATAAGAAAACATATGTATTTATAAAGGCTGAAATTTGATTTTATTAAAATAAAAGAAAAACTAGAACAAATTGACACTTGTCCGATTATATTAACATTTGTCATCTTGAATTAATATTTACCTAATACACGTTATTTAGGTGTCTTAAGGAATTAACACTTGTAATAACATAATTTTTATTTATTTAAATGTTAAAAATAAGCTTTTACTTACTTTATTTATTCTTATGTAAATGTATATATGAATTTCTTTTTAAAGAAAATGTAATAAAACTAATTATATATAAAACAAAGCTTATACATATATTTTAAATCTAAATATTTTTATAATGTCTATCTTTTGAATTACCTAATAAATCCAAATTCAAATTCAAACTAAATTTGAAAATCTAATTTAAAATCAAGTCAACAATACATACGTATTTTAAACAAACCCAAATTCAATTTGTAATTAATAATTCTATTTAAAAATTTATTCATCTATATTTAAAAACAACCCATTATCATTATTGTTTGAAAATAACAATTTTCATCAAGTTAAAATAATTTTAAAAGGGAATTATCACATTTTTGCTTGAAATTTTCGGGATATCACATTCCTCCCCCCTTTGAATCTTTTCGTCCTCAAAAAGCAACGAAGCCAGAATTTGCTAAAATACTTTTAAAATCTACATAATATTGCCAAAATAGTTTTATAAAAATACTTTTTATAACTCGATGTCTCAACCAATCCGTCCTTGTTCTCACAGAAATTCGGTCATACGTTGATTAGGCGTACGACTGAAAATCTATAAGTACTTAACAGACCCAATTTCAACGCCCAGTGAAAATGCTTTGAAAACATTTTGTTGAAAATATAGAAAACAATTTTGAAAATAGAGGAAATATCTTTGGTGAGAATGCTCTATGAAACATCACCCCATCCACGGTCGCAGTTAACCCGATGGTTACGTTGCCTTCTCGGCAAAATCAATAGATAACTCTAGGCCTCCGCGCCCCTCGATTACACCATGGAACCCGCTACAGATCGCAGCTACAACTGTAGTTATGTTGCTGTCACAGCAAAAACCCATATAACTGTAGGCATCAGCGCCTTCGATTTGTGCTGCTAAAAAAATGAAACTTCTCCACTCCCACATAGGTTGCAGACTACATCAGTCAAGTCCCAATGTAGCCTTAGGCTCTCACGGCATCTCGACTTTCGTTATGTCTCTATAGGTCGCAGTCTACCGATATAAAATCAAACGTAGACTGTTGGCTCTCAACAGCACACACGATTTTTGCTATATCACTATCGTTCGCAGCGTACCGATATAAAATCAAACATAGACTGTTGTCTCTCAGCAGCACACATGACTTTCGCTATGGTCTGCAGTAGATCGCAGTGACATCGAGTTAAACTGTCATCACAACATAACTCAAATACCTCTGTAGGCATCAGCGCCCTTGACTTTTGCTACACACTACTCATAATCCTCTGGAACTAGTTTTGTCCGCACTCCTCACAGGATCAACTTTAGAACCGCCCTTAGGGTTCAACGCAGTACCTCCCTGTGGCACTCCTGAGAAGTTCATTTCAAGGGAGTGCCTTTTTCCCCATTGCCAATCTCAAAACACTTTATACTATACTCTTATAGTACCTTTCAAATCATACCCTTTATGATTTTCATCCAAATCTCCTTTACACAAAATCGATTCCCAAAATCGATAATTCTCAAACTAGGCTTTTCAAATTCCAATATTGATTTTACCCAAAAATCAAAAAGCCTTTCCAAATCCAAAGGTTCCAAAAACCTTTCTCAAAATCATTCTCATAAGATCGTTGACATATATATATATATGTATATATATAACTTTAAAAATCTTTGGATCACCTCAAACTTGTATAAATTCCCTTTTATATTTCAAACACTTTCAAAAATCCTTTCTTTCCGGCAATAGATTCAACAAGGGGAGATTTATTTTATATAACAAAGATATATAATTTTTTATTCCAAATGAAATATTCAAATTTGATTACTCTATAAAGCTACTTACCAGTCTACTTACTTCCATAAAGTAATTTTTTACCATAGAAATATCCAATTTCCACTTTATTTCATCATAAATTTCACAAAATATACCTTTCATTTCAAAAACCATTTCACATTTCTTATCCAAAAATTCTCAGTATCAATTTCATTCAAATGCCTACGTACGCTTTACCAATCTGATCGCTCATTCGATTACACAATTTCACTTTCGAACTAGTATCGTCCACCATACTTCCTAGTGCGTACTTAGATCTGGTATCTTGATCATAAACCGTCATTCCCCTTGCATAGTCATAACTATGATAGAGAATATCTAGAACCAATCAACAATCCACATGCAGGTCCGTCGTCGAAAATCGAGTGAAAAATCCCAACTCCGATCAATATACTATCTTGAAATTCTGTGTTCGAATCTGGATCAAATCACTATGCGAATAGAATAATATATGTACATCCTACGTATTTATCTTTATTGACTATTAACCAAATCAATTCTCTTTTCTATTCACGTTCACTTATGATTTCTATACACTTACTCACAGATGCCCCAATTCTCATTTGGATTGTCACCTCAATTCTTATCTCAATTGGGTATTTAATCTTAAACAGTTTGCACTCCGACCATCTTAAAATTAGAAAATAGCTTGAAGGTTTTAATATAGATAAGTAGTTGAAAAATAATTATTAGTTTGTAAAATAGCTGTAAAATAGTTAAGTAATTGTAAAACAGTTGGAAAATAGTCAAATAGTTACAGACTTTTTTTTAAATAATTGCAAAATAGTTGTAAAATAGTAATTAGTTATAAAATAGTTGAAACATAGTAATTATTTATAAAATAATTTTAAAATAGTTAAATAGTTCCAAAATAATTGTAAAATAAGTATAAAATAGTTTGGGCTTTTAAAAAAAAGATTGTATATAGTAAATAGCTTGGAAAAATAGATTTATATTAAAACAATTTATTTTGAAAATAGTCCAGAGCCAAACTGTTCAACTTTCCAATCCTCATTTCCAATCAATTCAATTTAAATTTCCACTTCCATTTAAATTGTCTCGGTTCTAATTTAAATAACTTTAATTTCCATTAAAATTGATTTAACCTTCAATTCAAGTTGAATTTATCCTCAATTTCCTTCCTAAATTCAAATCAAATTCCATTTGGATTTACTTATTCAGCTTTAGTCACAATTTCAGTTAATTCAAATAAATTTCAAATTGAACCAATCTCAATTCATATCAATTCTAGTTTGAATTAATCCCAATTTCCATTTGATTTTGAACTTATTTAACCTCAATTTCATTTCAAATCAATCCAATTCAAATTTTCCATTTGAATTTTAAACTTATCCATCTTCAATCACAATTCTAATTAATTCAAATCAAATTCAATTTGAACTTATTCAATTTAAATCTCAATTTTAAACCATCTCGAATTATATAAATTCGAGTTAAAAAATTTAAATGTTGATTTAATCCTTTAAATCAAATCAACTTATATCTTTAAACCATTTAACTCTGAATCCAAATTCCATTTTAAAATTATCTTTACTTAACTTATTTCAAAGTTCAAATAAGAATTCAAAAACAATTTAATCTTCAGATTCTAATTTATTCTGCATTTTTAACTTCAAAACCAATTCTCAGTTTCATGGATTATTTATAACAACAGGATGATATCACCCAAATTATTTTAAAACATCCATCTGTATCCAATTTCCAGATCTCAAACCCATTTTGAGATCCCATAAACTTCCAATTCAAATTTCAATTTCATCTTGAAATTTACAAATCATGTTGTTTATTTACTTATTTAACTTTCCTAAAGTTAAATTTAATTCACTTAATCCAGTCAACTTTACACAATTTGAATTCCCATTTCAAATTTTAACTTTACATTAATAATCTTCCCACTTAAAAGTTCAAAAACTTATCACTTTGGATATCACATCTCATTCCAAATAAAAATTTAAAATTCAACATTTAGAGTTTATTTCAAACCATCATTGAAATTATGTATATTTCTCATACATACATATTTATTTCCTTCATACAATAAGTTACTTCAAATTTTAAACCACCTTTGGTTTTAAACTCAAACAAATTCCTTTAAAATTTTCCAAACATCTCTTATTTTAAAATAAGATCACATTCAAAATAGTTTGAATAATATCATTTCTTTTAACATTTTGGAACAAATTTCAAATGTTTCTAGAATTCAAAACTTCACAATTTAAACCCCACTTCAATTTACAAGTTATACTCATCTAAAAGTTTTCTTCCCTAAACTTTTTCATTTTGCTTTATCAATGTTTACTAGAAAAAACCATCCCACTATCAAACACAATAATCATTCCATATTCTAGTTTGAAACCAATTCTAATCTATCTTATTTTTATAGTTCATTTTATTCAATTCCCATTTTGATATATATACATATATATCACTTAATTCTTATTCAATTTCAACACCCAACAACCAACTATTGCTTTATATATATAAAATATAAGCTTTTATAAAAATCATTCATTAAACCATTTTTAAAACCTTTATATAAGAAAATAACAAGTACACTCTCATATATATATACACTCAACTCGTCCTAGGGTACCGCTGACCCTATCCTTAATGAGTAAACCCACCAGAGCCAAGGTTCTTACCTAATCCTTCAGCTCTGATACCAAATGTAACAATCCAGAATTTTCGATTCCGAAAATTTCAGATAGTTAGGAAAAGAAGAAACGGATAGAAGGAGAAACAGAAAACCAAACTCAGATTCTCACATTCGCAGCGGATAAAATATAATATCACATAAAATAACAGTTATACAAAGGTAAAACTGTATTAGTTAATTACATCATTACATCAGAGTTACAACATTTACACAAACATTGGACAGTTAAAATTAACACGTTCCAGATAAACTACAATATATCTCAGTGGATACACTCCATATGTTCCTGCCATCCAACTCGCCTCTTGAGCTCCAGAACGTCCTCACTTGAAAATCTGTAATGCTCGGTCTGACCCGAGCATTACATCATAGTAACACCCGGGTCAGGCTGGAAACCAGCGTGAGTAAACCCATCTAATATGATATTCAACAGCATAAAACTTACATAAAACCCGGGGTAACTCGTATCAATTTACAAATTCACAATTAGTAATAGACATCACTTATTTCACACATCAATTTCTATGTAGCAAAACTTAGATTAAATGGTCCAATTCACTTAAATCATTCCATACCAGCCTATTGATTTCACATATCAATCTATAAAGAATCGAAGTGGTTTCGGGTATGAACTAATACCCGACTCCGGTCTCTTCGAATCCAATGTCATCTTAACCCAAGTTATTCAAGTGATTAAATTTTAAATACTGGATGTCACTTTTACACAGCAATTCATCATAGATAACCACATTATCTCTGTTCAACTCAACATATCATAGTACGAAAACATTTCATTTCACAAAGCATCACAATCACATATCAGGGATAACAAATAATCCAAGGCATTCAAATATCATTCAATCATCCATATCCAAGATAAATTAGTCATACCAATTCTAATTAATTTAATTAAATACCAATGAATTAAATTAATAACTTTATTACTTAAAAATCTTTCTTATTCAACATTAATTAATTAATCATTCCTTAATTATTCATCTTGATTAATCATCCTTGATTAATCATTCTCTAGTTACATTATGTAATTATCCTTAATTAATTATACAAATTAATTATTCTCAGACAATTATAGTAATTAACCTTTAATTACTCCTATTAATTAATTAACTATATTTAATTACATCAATTCTCAATTAATTACATTAATTAATTCTGCTATAATTACCTCATTGATTAATTAACTTAAATTAATCAATCCCTTAATTATTTCATTAATTATATTAATTAATGATCCTTAATTACTTCGTTAATTGATTATTGTTCTAGTTAATCAAATCTTTATTCATTTATCAGCTAGATTAATCATATTTAGTAATTAATTACCCTTAATTAATTACATTACTTAATTAACTTCTAATAAATTTTATTAATCGATTAAGTCTTAAACTAATTACACTAAGTAATTAATTCTTAGTTACTTTCACAAGGTAATTATCCTTTATATTAATTACACAAAGTAATTAAATCCAAAACCATTACCATTCTTCATTTAAGTACATCCACTAATTATCCACTAATTACTTCATTAAGTAATTATACTTTATAAATTACACTAAGTAATTTATACATAACCCATCATCCAATGATCATTAATTAAACTAATTAATTAACTTAAACTAGTCACATTAATTTAATTAATTACACTGAGTAATTAATCCTTCTAATTACTTCCACTAAGTAATTATACTTAAACAATTCCACAAATGATTATTTTTAATTAATTAATATAATTAGTTATTAAAATTAATCATATTAATTAATTATTTAATAATCCGCAATTAATGATCTCTCATTAACTATTAATAATTCTTTAATAAATCACTTAAACCTTAATTAATTAATTTAATCCCTTAATTACTAAATTAATTAATCCAAATCATTAATAAATTAAATTAATTAATTATTCTAGAATTATCTTAATAATTTAATAAATCACAAATCATTAAATCTTAATTATCTTTTAAGATAAAGACATTATTCTTATTAATGATTAAATTGTCATTAACAAAAGCATTTGAAAACATTTTACTTTAAAATTTCATTTAAATTCCATTTCAAATTTAAGATTTAAAATGAATACAAATTTAACTTTAAAAAAATTAAAAACAATTTAAAAATTCTTTATAAATCCAAATGTTAAAGGATCACTTATAACTTGTAAATTAAATTTATAAGAGTTTTAAACCAAAACAGTTAAATTCAAATCATTTTATAAAATATACTTTAACATTTTAAAGTTGTTTAAACATTTTAAATTTGATAAAAGTTTATTTTATTCCGAACTAGAATACAAATTAAATTTGAATCCAGGTTTAAAAACTTGGTTCAAATGTTATTTCAAATTTTAAAATTCATTTTAAAAACTTAAACACTGACAGGTTTAAAACCTGTAATCAAAGAATGACCCGAACCAGATCTTCAAAAGCTTCGAGTCCAACCTCACATCACTTCGAGTAACCCACGCTAAATACTCGAGCAACTTGAATACCCTTCTTCCCAAATCAAACTTCACCAGGTACATAGGAATGCACCGTGCATATGCACTGACCAACCGCCCTCCTCCGATCACCCATGATGATCCTAATAAGTCGACGATCATCTCCAGATCATACTACGACCGTTAGATCTCAAAGAACATCCCAAATTCAAAATCGAGTCTTAAAGCCAAAACTGGAATACCCATTGAAACCTGGGACCACCTCACTCTTGCACCTCCGACCACTGGAGTACCTGCACTTCCGGCAACACCTTCGCCAACACCCAAACTTCGAATTCCCAAAATATGGTGGCACTCGGTTCACCAGAGACACTAAGATGATCACAAACTTTCATCATGTCAAAAATGGGTTTACAGGCTTAAATCGATCGCCTCCGCCACCATAGGGAACTGCCATTACTCCTGCCATTTTTTCCTCCATCTTCGGTCATGCTACTACCATCAGAAGGAATTTCGACCTCCCAGACCATCGAGATCACCAGAGATAACCCAAAACACCCAAACTGGTCAAACTAGAACTACTCCTTCATCCCTTTACTAAAAATTAATATTTCATTCTTAAAAATCATGTTTTGAGTTAAGGATTCAATTTTATGATCCTAAGTTGATGAATCAAAATGTTTGAATTTTTAGTTATAATCAATTTGTTCTTTAGTTTTCGATTCCAGAGCCATTTCATATTTACTTTAACTTAAGTAAAATTTAAAACTTAATCTATAATCAAACAAACAACTTTTGTTTCAATCCTACATCCTAACAAGGAATAGATCAAGTGATAATGGATTTTGAACAAATCTTAGCTTCTAAAACTAATACAGTGAAGCACAGAGACAACTGCAAGCATGTATCTACACATTCACATACACACAGAAAATTCAATCATATACATCCACATAATATATACCTATCACAGAGATTAACATGCAACAGATATCCATACTTAAGATTTTTAAAAAGAGTATTACTCACTCGTTAAAATGAACAGAGCACTTCTTTATTTTGAAAAAGCTTTAGACTTTTAAAACTTGAATTGTTTTAAAACTGGAAACTTGCATTGCCCTTTGCTTTTAAAAACCTTAAACTTGAATGCTTCTATGATTAATAAACTTGAATTCTTGTTATTGAATCTTGCATGCTTTCTTTCAAACAGAATTAAAGTTGCTGAAATATGCTCCAGGTTGAAGAAAAAGAATGCACAGGCTTTGATTTTAAAATAGAGTTGAAGAATGACGTTCATATTCTATTTCTAGGTTTTGAGAAATGAGTTCAGGCTTTTGTTTTGAACTTGCTTTTGATTTGTAAATTAGGTCTTTGAAAATGAATTGTAGGTTGTTGAAGTGAAACAATTTTCTGGTTTGTGGAGTTTGATCTACTAATTTTACCTTGAAATGGTTTTGAGTTTCGGATTTGTCTTAAGAGGAGTTGTTTAACTTTCTTAGCTTTGAAAATGAATAGAAAAAAAAGAAAGATAAGAAAATATATGTATTTATAAAGGCTGAAATTTGATATTATTAAAATAAAAGAAAACCTAAAATAAATTGACACTTGTCCGATTATATTAACATTTGTCATCTTGAATTAATATTTACCTAACACATGTTATTTAGGTGTCTTAAGGAATTAACACTTGTAATAACATAATTTTTATTTATTTAAATGTTAAAAATAAGCTTTTACTTACTTTATTTATTCTTATGTAAATGTATATATGAATTTCTTCTTAAAGAAAATGTAATAAAACTAATTATATATAAATAAAAGCTTATACATATATTTTAAATGTAAATAATTTTAAAATGTCTATCTTTTGAATTACTTAATAAACCCAAATTCATATTCAAATTAAATTTGAAAATCTAATTTAAAATCAAGTCAATAATACATATATTTTCAAACAAACCCAAATTCAATTTGTAATTAATAATTCTATTTAAAAATTTATTCATCTAAATTTAAAAACAACCCATTATCATTATTGTTTGAAAATAACAATTTTTATCGAGTTATAATAATTTAAAAAGGGAATTATCACATTTAATTTTGCTTTAAATTTTCGGGATATCACAACCATACTCTATAAATGAATGATTTGATCATGAAGGGTATTTAATGGGTTGTTTGGTTATATAGTGCTATATGAAGTATAATATTCAATATCGATGTGTTTGCTTAGCTCTGTATTGCTTTATCTTTTATATGTGCTTTGATGTGTTATGTGTGTTATTTATTTCTTGTTATTTATTTCTAAATGATTTTACTACGAAGTGGTTGTTTGCATTAATGATTTATATTATATTTAAAGGTTTTGTATTGATGCTACAGCTTGACATCACCAGTGTATACTTTGATATGCTTATGTCATGGTTCTATGTTATGCACCATTTATGATTATCCCTTTATGCTATGTTACACATCATTTATTATTACCATGTTAAGTTATGTTATATCTCTCTTAGATTTATTATGTTATGTTATGATGTTAAAAAATGTGTTGTGTTGGACATGTTGATAACCTTGTAGTTACATCGAGAATAAATGATAGTTACGGCCATAATGTTTTGAGTGAGGTTGTTAAATAAATTTAATAAAATTGATAGAAATGGGTTGAGTTACTAAACATGCTTTTTATCCATCCTAGCTTGACTAATTCCAGATCACTCCTTGAATCATGGTAACCTAGTCCAATCTCCACTATAGTCCAAAAGATATGTTGCATGGAAACAACTAAAAGAAGAGGCACTAGTGCTATAGTGATCTGATGGAAACGAGTTGTGATGTGAAGCACAACATGGTGCGTTAACAGGGTAGAGCGAAGTGAGAAAGTGTAGCGAATAGATCATGTGGAGGCACCCATAACACCAGTTTAAAGATTTTTATTTGTATGGGTCACATTCCTTGGAGTTAGGATTCATTAGTGGTAGGTACATGTGGCTACCTATATATTACAACCTGACCCGGGGTGTGTTATTTATTTAACAATCTTAGGTTAGAATAAAGTTTTTTTTAGGATATGTTATTGTGATTGTGTGTTGCTTCTTAGCATACAATATGGTGATTGAGACATGATACATAATATTGAGCGGTATATGTTATATTGGAATGCATACAAGTTGACCAGAGGAAGTGTATACGATAGTGCACTTCTATCACATCCATTACTCTATGCTTTAGGAAGGTTAATTCTCCCAGATAGAATGAGTATAATGGGGGTCATTGCTTTCCAGAAATTTAAATGAGTGTTATTACTATTTTTGGTAAGTAATAATACGACTACTTTAAATGTATTATCAGGAATGATATTATTATTACTTAAAGTAATGAGAGAAATTTGGGAAAATAATAAGAACATATTTTGATAAGTATTTTTGTGTTAAATTTATATTATTTCAAGGTGGATAATAATATTGTTTAAGTATTTTAAAAGCGAGATATTATACCTTTCTAAAATAGCTAATTTGGATTATTATCATTTTGGGTTGAAAGAAATAAAGTGAATTAAGAAGGGGGTTTTATGAAAAATCCACTATTTGTGGAAAATAATAATGATAGCCTTTGAAAGATAATTTTTATAAGAATTACTATTATTTTGAGAAAATAGCAATATTGTGTATTTAAGGTGTTTGGAGTGAATTAATATTATTATTTGCGTAAATAAGTATAAAGTGACCTCCTAATGTATAAATTAAAATACTATTAATTTAGAGCCAATGAAAAATAACAAAGCAATCTAAATTATCTGAAGTAAATTGAGGATTCTTGCATAAACAATGATGAAATGATTCTACTACATTAGGAATTAATTATTATTATTATTTACTGTTCATTATCGTATAAATTAGAGTATACCGGCATGTCATTTGGATCGGTATGTAATATTTGTGGAGGTATAAATTTTTGTATTTACGATATGGGGAGGCGATCACCATACGGAGTGAGTGATTTCTATTTATTGGTACTTACTCGGCGTTGATGTGTGTATGTATGTGTGTAGATTTTAATACTTACCATATGTTAGCATGTGTGATTGTTAGTTTTTGCAGAAAGTGGTTATTGTCATTTGATGTATGGCTAGTGTTATCCCATTTTTGGTCAAAACTGGAATATCAATGTTGTGTGCATTTCCACCACGACCGAACCAAGAAGAAGCAGCCAGCAAGTGTATATAAGTCTAGGATTTCACTCATGATTCAAGTATCAAAGTCCATTCGGTATCAAAGTTTAAAGTTTCATTCGGCAATATAGAGCGAAAGCTCATTCGGCATTCAAGATGCCTTGGTTCATTCAGCACTCCCAAATATAGAAGTTCATCGGCACTCCACCTACTACACACCACCGATCCAGGAGGAAGGCACCACCGGTCCAAAAGCTTCTCCGTCTTCCACCGAACCAGCTTTAGCCACTGCCGAACCAAAGCACACGAGCCCTTGCCGAACCACCATACTCCTACCACCGGACCAAAGCCCTACCGGTCCAACTCCACTTCCCTTCCTAGCCGAACCAACCACACTTCCATGTACTACCGAACGAGCTCCACTGAATCACCTCCACCGGACCAAGCTCCACCGGTCCAAGGCCACACCGGACCAACTCACCACCGAGTCAACATCCACCAAACCAACCACTACCGGACCGGAGCTGCCGAACCGACCCACGCTCCACACACTACCGGTCCAATCAACACTCCACTCACCGCCGAACCAGGGTGTTGCCGAACCAACGTTGCCAGACCAAATTGCTTCGGCCCAGGTCCACCAGCAGCTATATACATCCAAGACCTCTACCCCCAACCTCACTCTATAAATAGAGGGGCAGGGGTACAACAATGGGAGACAAGTTTGAGAGCTCAAGCACGGATAGAACTTTCAAACAACTTTCAGTTACTTGTATACAAAGCTTTGTACTTGTAATCTGAAGAGAAAAGGAGAATAACATATAAAGTGGACGTAGGCACGTTCTGGCCGAACCACTATAAATCTGTGTGTATTTTACAGTTTAGTCCCTTCTTTTCATATATTTGCATAAATCACCTGAATCACTAAAAACAACTTAAAATCAACGGAATCATACGACTTTGAGGTGTTTGCCCATTTTTTGCGCAAACATTTTTGGTGCTTTCACTGAGAACTGAACTCAAGGATTCTACCGCTTGGAATTTGAATATGAGAGTTTAGAGATTCAGATTGGAAGAGTCATGGCGAGACAATCAAGCAGAAGGCCAAGGCCAGAGAGATGTGAACATGAAGCAAAATCAAAAGGCTTCTTCAGAAGCTAATCAGGCATCGATCCTGCATGGGGGCACCACACTTGGAGCATGTTGATCCAATCCCAGAGAGAGAGATAGGGGCCTCTGAGCAACCTGGTAAGGAATGAACGCTCATCCAGGGGGCAGGTAAAATTCCCTCCTGAACTCGGGGGGGCAGGTCGAAAGAGATGAACAAGTCGCAAACCTCTCACTAACACGGTTAGATCATTTACACATGTAAGCAATCGCGCACGATCCATAGGCATGCTCTGAATGACTACTGACCGCACCATAGTAAGAGTTTACACTTTGACATCCTCGTCTTTCTCTTGCTTTGATCTTGACTTGAACATTCCTGTTGTGGAATTCGTATGATTATTGCTTTGATATTTGAAAAATTACTTGTATGCCCGTGGATCGCGAACGGTCCACGAGCACCTCTTGCATGGCAGTGAACTGCCGAAGTCTTTGATTCGGAAACTCCCCCAAACAATAACTCCGGCACTGATAATATTAAGTCCCCCCTGGGCACACTCATTCGCCTCGAACGGCACCCGACTTCGAACAGTCACAATTCGCCTCGAACGGCACCCGACTTCGAACAGTCACAATTCGCCTCGAACGGCACCCGACTTCGAACGGCACCCGACTTCGAACAGTCACAATTCGCCTCGAACGACACCCGACCTCGAACGGTCACAATTCGCCTCGAACGGCACCCGACTTCGAACAGTCACAAACTCGCCTCTAACGGCACAACTCATTTCACCCCAAGTGGCTTGATCGCGAACGGTCGCCATTTGAGGTCCGCCCTCTGACCGGGCTCGGTCGCACTTTACCTCGAATGGCTCGATCCCGAACGGTCGTCATTTGAAGTAAAGCGCTTGACCGTGAATGATCACATTCCACCGCAAATGACTCGATCTCGAACGATCGTCGCATGGATTTAGACGCTTGACCGCGAACGGTCGCACTTCACCTCAAATGACTCGATCGCGAACGGTCGTCATTTGAAGTTAGGCGCTTAACCATGAACGGCCGCGCTTCATCCCAAATAGCTCGATCCCGAACGGTCGTCATTTGGGGCCATATAAAATATCAAGCTCTTTACAGGTTGTCAACAGGATATGAACATCCAGCTCATGGCATTACAAAACACGCCTTCCTACCGCAAGGACATCAACAGGATATGAACATCCGCTCATGGCATTACAAAACACGCCTTCCTATCGCAAGGCATGTTTTGGGGGGCAAAGTGTTATCCCATTTTTGGTCAAAACTGGAATATCAATGTTGTGTGCATTTCCACCACGACCGAACCAAGAAGAAGCAGCCAGCAAGCGTATATAAGTCTGGGATTTCACTCATGATTCAAGTATAATAGTCCATTCGGTATCAAAGGTTTAAAGTTTCATTCGACAATATAGAGCGAAATCTCATTCGGCATTCAAGATGCCTTGGTTCATTCGGCACTCCCAAATATAGAAGTTCATTCGGCACTCCACCTACTACACACCACCGATCCAGGAGGAAGGCACCACCGGTCCAAAAGCTTCTCCATCTTCCACCGAACCAGACTTTAGCCACTGCCGAACCAAAGTACACGAGCCCTTGCCGAACCACCATACTCCTACCACCGGACCAAAGCCCTACCGGTCCAACTCCACTTCCCTTCCTAGCCGAACCAACCACACTTCCATGTACTACCGAACGAGCTCCACCGAATCACCTCCACCGGACCAAGCTCCACCGGTCCAAGGCCACACCGAACCAACTCACCACCGAGTCAACCTCCACCAAACCAACCACTACCGGACCGGAGCTGCCGAACCGACCCACGCTCCACACACTACCGGTCCAATCAACACTCCACTCACCGCCGAACCAGGGTGTTGCCGAACCAACGTTGCCAGACCAGATTGCTTCGGCCCAGGTCCACCAGCAGCTATATACATCCAAGACCTCTACCCCCAGCCTCACTCTATAAATAGAGGGGCAGGGGTACAACAATGGGAGACAAGTTTGAGAGCTCAAGCACGGATAGAACTTTCAAACAACTTTCAGTTACTTGTATACAAAGCTTTGTACTTGTAATCTGAAGAGAAAAGGAGAATAACATATAAAGTGGACGTAGGCACGTTCTGGCCGAACCACTATAAATCTGTGTGTATTTTACAGTTTAGTCCCTGCTTTTCATATATTTGCATAAATCACCCGAATCACTAAAAACAACTTAAAATCAACGGAATCATACGACTTTGAGGTGTTTGCCCATTTTTTGCGCAAACAGCTAGAGTTGTTATTATACATAGATTACCAGATTGGCGTGTTCCTCTATGTTAAGCTGTACTATTCGTTCGATGCTTTTGACTGGTATTGTGGAAAATAGGGATTGGATTTTTTGTTATGAATGTGCGTTGAAGTGTTTTATTGTTATTTTATTTTATCATACTATGGTCGATATGATGGACATGGTGATATTATTAAAAGGATGCGCTAAGAATAAATGTTATCATGTGCTAACATCAATGACTGTAGGAGAAGAAAAGGTCCATGTATGGAAGTAGAACTACATTGGTTTGATCCCGAAAGGGTATATAGGCAGTTTTTCCTCTACTTGAGACCATCAGATCCCTTGGGTTGCACCAAGGTGAGTAGCATTGGTGAACTAACTGAAACCTTACCCTCGTTTTCTTATTTGTTCGTACTATTATACATATCTATGTTGTACATTTCTGTATACAAGTTTCTTTGGCTTACAAGCAAAGGAATAGGGAATGGAATAGAGTGAGTCTATGACTCGTGCTTTTAGGTTGCACGTTTCCGTACATTTTGGTTGAGTATTTGTTATTTTGTTTCCTATGATAAAGAAACCAGAATTGTAGTTTTAACGTAGACAAATAGCATATGTGTTGTTTGCAACATTTGCCCTTGTATGATATATTTATCTGTTGAAGTAATATGTTATAGCTTAATTCCATTGTAACATAAAGTAGATGCATTATATAGTTATTTTAAATTGTTCATCCAAAACAACCCATTGTTTTTGTCCACTGAGATTAATACACAAGCATGGATGGCGTATGACACTGATTTTAGGCGTTAAGAATAATGGGGCGTCACAAGGTTGCATATTTTTTTTTTAATCTAGTTCACCATTTAGGAATGTTGTTTCTTCGTCCATTAGATTTATTTCAAAATTTATTAGGAGGCGATTACAATAAGCACTCAGAATGATGTTATTCTTGTAACAGTGAATATATGTCAAGAAAGCCTAAATCGACTTTTTGGGTAAAGCCTTTGACTATAAGTCATGCTTTATATATTTATATTAAACCATCGGTTTTCATTTTTTTGTTAAAAATCCACTTGTAAACTTTAGTTTGATCCTTTTGGAAAATCTACTAATTCGGAAAACAATATTGAGTCATTTTCATTTTGTGTAGCTCTCTTCCAACTTGAAGCATTGGCAGAGGATATAACTTGTTTATATTTTAATAGTTCATCTTCAACCATATATCTATAGAAGTCGGGTCTAAGGATTATTAAGTTATTTGCCCTTCTACGTATACTTAGTTCCTTAGCGTCTCCCTCCTATGTTCAGTCAGTTTTATTTACATTTTGCTCCATATTATCTATTTTATTTTCAATACTTTCGACCTTTTATGGTCTTCTTAAATGGTAGGTATATTGAATATTTTTTTGGGGTAAATATGTATAAAACAGTCTAGCATTTTTTGAATATATAATGGTATTTTCATGAATATGAACAATTTCATATTTATATGCCAAAAAATGATATGCAACATTGTTTCGTGCATATTCAATAAATAGGCCGTTCATTGTTTTTGTTCTATTTTAATCTTTTTCATCTTAGGGACCTATAGTCTAGTAAGAAACCCATGCACCCTTAAGTATTTATTGGATAATAGTCTCTTTTACCAAAATTCATATGAATCTTTAGAAGTTTTCTTATAAGGTATCTTGTAAGGATGCGATACACTAAAAGTTTAACTTCGTTCCAAAAGTTATTTGATAATCCAGAACTTATTAGCTATTCATTCATCATCTCCTTAATAGTTCTATTCTTGCATTTGGTAATTCCATCAAACTGGGTATTCTTGCATTTGGTAATTCCGTCAGACTGAATATGGTGTAGTAATTTAGTGTACTATAACTTATTATACACAAAACTCCTTGAATAGAGATACATATTCCCATCCTCTATTAATATTGACTATGATCTTTTTATTAATTTGATTTTCAATTTCCGTTTTTGTATTTTTTTAAATATTTCAAATGCCTTGTCTTTGCTTCTTTTAACGTGCATATGTATGTATTAATTTCAAAGGTTCTATGTCTCTTTTAACAAGCTAAAAAGAGTTCTTTTGTCGCTTTTTCTTCAACACTAATTTGGCATGTATAAATGGGGTCCATTTTACACTTAGGTATGAGATCTAAGTAACCTACGTAATATAACAAGGTTTACATGCCTAAACTAACATGCTAAATATTAGAAGATCAGGTAATACAAGAAGAAGATTCAACTTCAATATTAATAGCTTTAGTTACCATAATCAATTTATTTATAACAACCATCACTTACATAACCCATTCCCACATACAACCTATTCTTTAACAATACATAGCTGTCTAATATAAAGACTAATTTGAAGCTATTTTTGGTTAATAGAGAACCTGAAATAAGGTTCTTACAAATATCAAGAACACGGAGAAACATCATTAAGGTGAGTTCTTTCTTGGATGTCATTTTCAGTACAATTTTTCCTTTACCTTCAACCTTTGAGGTGGAGGAGCTTCCCGTATGCAATTTTTTTCTTGATTGGTGGGCTTGCTTTTAGAAAACGCCAATTGTTGTGGATATGTCGAGTGGCTACAGTATATACAATCATTCTTTGAAGTTTCTAATCGGTTTGCAGTAAGTAACCAAGGTAGACAAAATCATTTTCGATCATCTAAATGTCTTTCTAATTCGGTTACGTTTTCATTGGACTTCTTTTTAATGAAAATCTTAGGCTCGCGACACTATATTGCTTTATGCCCTTTCGTTCTGCATAATGGCATATGCCTTTGAATTTATTTAGCATGTTTAAAGGGTGTTCATGTTTCCATTTGTTTTTTTCCTACCTCAGCTACATTAGCCCTTATCATCATATTATTTTTGGATCAGGAGCATTAGTAATGGGGAAAAAAGGAGGAAATTAAAAAAAAAATTCAATCGAACTTTTTTTAGGAAAGCTAGGCATTTTCATAGTAGCACATCCACTTTTTATAAGTCAACTAAATAAAATTTGAAGTATAAGAGTAGAGCTGAATCACTCTAACTACTAAAAGAATACAAGTCTAGCCAGCCTTCCTTAGGAGAGGAGGTGTCACTACGCAGATAAAATTGATCAGGTCCTATAGCGTCTACATATCTAGAAAAATAGCGAACAAGGTTGGGAATAAAGTCGGTAGTCACTCGAGAAGATATAACTCTTGTCCTAAGAGGTGTTTAGTAGTAAAAGGTTGTTCAACTCACCTTGTTCACCTTCTATTTCCAAAATGAGGGCTTCACTAGATACGTAGTAATATAAACATCGGTGCTCACTAATCTGATTCGAAATTAAACTAAAATAGTATTGCTTAGTGAGGTTACATTGCATCTCATTTGTATAGCATTCGTAACATCCCCCTACTTGGAAGTCCAAAACTAACGGCGACGGATGTTGTAGTCATCCATAGTTATAAATCATCGACGACTAATACAGTGATATTAGGTATATGTATACATAGAAACGCGAGAATATGGAAAAAAAATTAAACCGAAAAAAAATTCCACACTAAAATTTAAAATTTTCCAAATTGATTACACAATCCCAGTTTGTAGACAACGCTCAAATAACATATAATTAATACAAAATACGCAAAGAGCGATATATGAAGATGACCTCTTGGTTGATCAGAGTATATAATAAGGCGCTAAAACAAATTTGCCTTTATAATCTAATACATGACGGAATAAAAAACTATAATAATGAGTTTGCCTCTTGCACAACTTCTGAAGCTTTATTCGTCTAAAAGAACATCTAGAAATCTTAACTCCCAACCTACTCAAAACCAATTGAGTACCCGAGAGTTTAAGGGGAAAGCAAATACTTCGAGTCAGACATAAAGTGTGGTATGAATAATAACCTACCATCTCAAACCATTTAGATATCTAGCGAGACCACGTCACTTAGTGGAACAGATTTTCCCCTTACTAGTATCCTAAAACATTTATAAAACCATTTACTGTGCTCCTGCATCCACAATGGTTAAAAACATAGTATCTCAAATATAATGATGACATTTTAACAAATAAGTCAAATCTGGATTACCCATCCCTATTCATTCTGACTATCTGTCTCGGTTATAGTTTTAAGGGTCACTATTAATTTGTTAAATGTTTATGGACTAAATGTCTATTTTCGTAGTTTTAATGGGTCACTAAGAATCTATTGGTAACTCTAACATATTTTCTCTTATCCTACTTTTCATGGGCCAACCAGGACCTATTGACTAACTGTCAATATTTTAATTTTGGATATGGTTTTCATAGGCTAACTATAAACCTATTGGCCCCTGCCAATATCAATCATAGTTTTCATGGACTGGCTATGAACCTATTGGTTTCTACCAATATCATTAGTTATATACAGTTTTCATGGGCATATTGTGAACCTATTGGCCCCTTCCAATATCTTTAGTTTTAAGGTTTAACATTTCTTAAATTATATTCACTACTGGGTCAACCAAGCTGGTTATTCTGCCATTTCCTAAAATACTGTTTTAGGTTAATAACAATGTAAATAAGTATATGAAGAAGTATACATAACAACGAATAATACCAACACCTGTGGTCTATTATCTTATATATACATGTATACATATAATAGACCACGGGTGTTGATATTATTTGTTGTTATGTATACTTCTTTATATACTTATATATAAATCCTGGTTAAATCCTTTAACCTTTATAATCAATGAAAACTTCTTCATCTCAAAACCTTTTGTTTATTTATGCCATGGTTATTCCTTTATATTGAGATTGAATTTTTGTTTTGGAATCTTAAAACATCTCTTTTGAAACCTCAAGATAGCCTCCTTCGAAAGAAAGAAAACCCATTTTCAAAACACAACAAAAATACCATTCGAAGCCCTCAAAAATAATATCCTTTGATACCAAATGTACCTTTCAATGATATCAAAATGTCCTTTAAAACATTGCTTCGAAACAAATGAAAGTACCTCTTTCGAAAGCATTGGGTTTACGTTTTAAAAACATCATTTGGGTCAAAATGATTATATATGAAAGTATCTCTTCGAAACCCTTATAAAACTGTTTGGGGAAAAGTTAATGGTGTCTTCTAGGCAAAAGCAACAACATTTAGATTTAAAAACTTCGGAGGATATAGTCAAAACCCCCTTTCGACTCCATTAACTTTGAAACCATCAACCCCTTACGAAAGCGTTTAGGAAGTGGCCTAACTTAAGTAAAAGAAAATGTAACCTTTCGAAATCATTGATGGCTTCAACATGGTCGAAAGAAAATTAGCGTTTGGGTTTCAACTTGGTCGAAACCTCTCCTTTCGAAAGCACTGATTCAAAGAAGGTACCCCTTCGAAAGATAATGTGGCAACCTTCTTCGAAAGCTATTTATAAAAACCCTTTCGAAAGCATATGTTTCGACTATATCGAAGGCTTTAAGAAAAACAAGAAATGATCTTATCTTTTGAAAAAATCGGGGTTTCGACTCTATAGGGCATCGACTTGGTCGAAAGCCCTTTTAAAACTAGGTAGACGCTTATCTTTTAAAAGTGGACTTTGATTTCGACCCTAACGAAAGCATTTCGACACCCGACCTTCCGCTAATTACCAATTCACTTCGCACCAATGCCATCAATATCATGTGCATTGGTTTCGACTCTGGTGGTTTCGACTAGTTGATGCGGAGGTAAAGGAGTCAGAAGGTACCTTCGAAATAGGTAGAACCGCCTTTTACTGAAAGATAGATTACATATAAATATAGCAATCATTTTATGACTAACCTGCTTGTTTTAATTCCGTGATTGGTTACTTTAAAACTTTTCAAATACTTTACCATTTAAAGCTACCGCATTTAATTAGACCTAAATCCAAGAAATATAATGTTTAATCTCTTCCATATAACAAAATCAATGTTTGCAGAAAAGTGCCTCTTTTAAAATAATTTATTTTCCCTAATAAATCAACTGGAAAAGATCCTAAAAATCAAAGAAAATCTCTTTCATTATGTAATCAAACATATTAAAATTTTAGCCAATTTCTTCCCGAAATACTTGAACTAAATTTTAAACCAATTATATCATGTTTTCCATCAGAAATTCAAAATAATTTTTCTTTAACACGGAAATTCTAAAAATTAAAATCCGTCTCTGAAATCATGTTTTACTTAACGTAAATTTTTTCCATGGCATTCTAAAATCATAAACCCTCGGTTTTCCTTAAAACTGTCCAAATTCATAGGTATATGAATTAAAATAAATCGGTCATAATATAAGTCAAGCATATCATCATCCATATCATTCTAAAAACGAATTTAATCGTAACCCCGAAAATATATATTCATAGAATAAAATAGAGATGGTATAAAATTATTATTCATCTTAGATATGATAAGGAATTTGAGATTTGTTGTTGATTAATCATTCCTAGCTTTTATATTTAACTTTAGATTATAATCTTCCTCTTCAATAATGGTCGGCTCCTTAGGATTTTGCATTTTTTTTTTGTTTTAAGAAAAATGGAAGTGAATAGACAAGAATGAGAAGTGTATAGCCGCATATAATGGAGTGGCTATTTTACTAATATGCCGATGTGAAATTTAATTAGCTAATAACCCAATTAAAGCCCAATTATTTTATTAATAAGCGTGGCCCTATATATGGTTTATTCAAATATTAATCCTCTTATCATCATTACTCTACTTAGTTTTTCTAATTAAATTTTCTGAATAATGTTATCAAAATTATGGATGTTACAGGCTCCCCCCCCCCCAAAGAATTTCGTCCTCCAAATTCAGTAAGGAACAAATACTAAACATAGCAATCATCTATAACAATTCCTAACAACCATAACAATCATACTAGCATATCCAACTAGCAACTATCTATATAAATCGAATATAGACATAACCCCAAAGTAGATCAGGATAAGGATCTTTAATCCTATCTTCTGTCTCCCAAGTACAGTTCATCTTGTTTTTGCTCCATCGAACTTTCACCAACTTGACTATCTTGTTCCTTAATCTTTTCTCATCTCTAGCTACAACTCGAACTAGATGTCTAACATCAGTCAAATTAGGCTCTACTACTAGGTCATCCAACCATGCCGGAGGAATGGTAGTCTCTGGATCATGCACATACTTACGAAGAAAAGACACATGATACATATTATAGGCACCTATCATACTGCTTGTCAACTCTACTTTATATGCGAGCTTTCTGGTCCTCTCTAAAATTTTGAATGGACCAACTTATTTTGGGACTAACTTCCCTAACTTTCCAAATCGTACCATACCCTTCATAGATGATACCTTAATGAAAACCTTATCTGCAACCGAGAATTTTAGGTCTTTACACCTCTTATCTGCGTAACTCTGCTGTCTGGACCGAGCTTCCTTCATCCCTCATCGGATTGACTCAATCATCTCTAACGCCTCACTAACCAAATCTAGACCCAAGACTAATTTGTCTCCAGTTTCCAACCAACATGCGGGCGATTTGCATGGCCTTCCATACAAAGCTTCAAACGGCACCATTCCTATACTAGTCTGTTAACCATTATTATACGAAAACTCAACTAAATGTAGGTGATCCTCCCAAAATCTACCAAAGTTCAATACACAAGCTCTCAATCAATCTTCGCGTACTTTGTTGACTCTCCTCATTTTCCCATCTATCCGAGGGTGATATGCAGTACTCGTATTATGCTTGGTACACATCACCTCTTGTAGAGTCTTTTCGAATTCACTAGTGAACAAAGCATCTCTGTCACTGTCTATACTACTAGGAACTCCATGTATTCTATGTTCTTCATGAACAACATAGCTAAAACAGCTGTCATCCTGGTTGACTTATTTGGGATGAAATGGGCATTCTTGGTCAATCGGTCCACTATAACCTATATACATTCACTATCCCTATTTTTTCTTAGCAACCCGTCTATAAAATCCATGGATATTGAATCCTATTTTTAGACTGGAATCTCTAAAGGCTGAAGCAACCCCATCGATTTCTGATGTTCAGCTTTCACATATCGATAGTTTGCACACTATCTAACCCACAAGCCAACATCCCTCTTCATGCTTTCCTAGTAGAAGCTCCTTTTCATATCTAGATATATCTTAGTTTCTCTAGAATGAATCGTAAACTTGGACCGATGACATTCTCCAAGAACTTCTTTCCTTGAGTCCTTAATATTCGAAACACAAAAATGTCCCCTCTGTCTTAACCATCCTTTTTGGTCAAGGCTAAAATCCTTTAGATCATCGATCTCAGTTCCAACCTCAAGCTTTCTGATCCTTTCGGCTAATACTAGATCCTCTTTCTTCTTAGAAGCAATCCTCTCAACCACCACTGGTTATGACTGTCAGGGTGTCTCGGCGATATTTCCCTATCTTGGAAAAATACTCTTACCTTATACCTACCCAATCAATCCATTTCCAAAATGATCCCGAAATTTACGAAATTAATAACATAAAAAATACATGCAAATTTATGACCTAAAAATCAAGTTCTAACTGGTCACATCTTAACCCTACAGTTGCGTACCCTCCTATTAGATTCGCAACCCCTGAGGGAGTAACAAGGTAGGTGGGTTCCAAGCATAATCTATCAACCAAACACTAAGGTATAACTGAATGTGATGCACTGGTATCAAAAAGTACTCTTACGGGAATACTCTGAATTAAAAGCGTACATTCCATCACAGTCTTTTCCTTATCTGTTACAGTTAGCCTAGCTGGTCCGATAGCAAAGGCCTTTCCTTTATCTGCCTTGATTGGCTCTGGACATTGGTTCTTGTAATGCCAAACTTGATTATAGTTGAAGCACTTCACATTCTTCTTGGTTACAGCTTCCTTACCATTTCTTGATCCACATTCATTCGCAAACCGACCCTTCTTGCCACACTTATAGCAAACCATCTCAGCCTTTGACTTCTTAGCCGTATCTCCCTTCCGGGCTCCCTTCTTTTTAAAGAACTTTCTCTTCCTCCCATGAGAACCCTAAACTTCCGTTGGTTTTCCCTTAGCAAAGTCAGCAAGTAACTCCTCATGGCGAATGACCATATCCATCACCACATTACATGGATCGCAGACATGTGTCATGGTCATTCTAGCAAGCTCGGGCCATAATCCTTGAATGAACCTCACATTCCTTCTGATGTCAGTATCTATAATAGCATATCCATATCGAGACAACTCTTCAAACTTAGTAGCATACCCCACTACTGACTTCTTTCCCTGAACTAAATCCATAAACTTCCTCGTCATCTCAGACTTAGCAAACTCAGATATAAACTTCTGCTCAAATCTAGTTTTAAAATCTTCCCAAGTTAACTGCTCTTTCGAAACTCCGATAGTGACACTATTTCACCAATGTAGTGTTGACCACTGCAACTGTCTAAATGCCAACCTTCTCTTTTTCCCATCATAGAGATCCAAATCGGTAAAGATACACTCACAATGCAACAGCCAATTCTAAACCTTTATGGCACTTTCCGTTCCTAAGAATGGCTTCCCACCCAAACTGTCGTAATCTCTATTCAGCAAAGCATAATTATTCTCAACTAGAGCCACATGATTGGCTCCTTCTACATTTCCAGCAACACCAACAGTAGCTCCTGCTTGCATTAAACCAACAAAGAATTGATACGTTGTCCCCATATCCACATGGATTTCCAGCACACACATTGGCCTTGGCATTTTGATTACTCACATTAGTAGGTCGACCCGAGTTTCTCCTGCTAGTGGGTCGAGCATTTCCATTAGTTGTGGTGCTTCCTCCATCGAGATTTCTTCTTCCATTTTCTACTTCAATATCTTCTTTCTCATAAATCTGCATATGAGCCTTAGTAAGATATGGAAGAACGGTCTAAGAGTGTGGGAAATACATACTTATATATATCAAATATAAGTACGTTATTATAACATTAACCCAAACCCCAATCTTATTATTATTCATCGGATTATGTCTGAAAAATCTTTTAGGTTTAAATTTCTTTTAAAGTTTCATAAACCTATGCTCTGATACCGACTTGTAACACCCCCATACTTGGTGGCCCAAATCTAATGGCATGGATGCTACATTCATCCTTAGTTATTAATCCTTGGAGACTAGATACGGCGATATTAGGTACATTGATACATAGAAACATAAGAATATGGAAATTTTTAATACAACAAATAAATTCAACATTCCAATTTAAAAGTTTCTAAATTTATTACATAATCCCAGTTTGCAGACCACGTTCAGGTAACATGTAATTAATACAAAATACAACAAGAGCGACATATGAAGATGCCTCCTTGGTTGATCAGAGTATATAATAAGGCACTAAAACAAATTTTCCTTTACAATCTAATACACAACGGAAATAAAAAAACTCTAATAATGAGCTTCCCTCCTACACGTCTTCGGAAGCTATATTCGTTTAAAAGAAAACATGGGAACCTTAACTCTTAACCTACTCAAAATCAATTGAGTGCCCAAGAGATTAAGGGGAAATCCATTACCTATAAAACCCTCAATCCCTTTCGAAAGCATTTAGGATGCGGCTTAACTTAAGTAAAAAAAAGTAAACATTTCGAATGCATTGATGGCTTCAACACAGTCTAAAGGAAAATTAGTGGTTAGGTTTCGATTTGGTCGGAACCTCTCCTTTCGAAAGCACTGACTCAAAGAAAAAGGTACCCCTTCGAAAGATAGTGTGGCAACATTCTTCGAATGCTATTTATAAAAACACTTTCAAAAGAATATGTTTCGACTATGTTGAAGGCTTTACATAAAACAAGGCAAGATCTTATCTTTTGAAAATAAAACAGGGTTTTGACTTTATAGGTTATCAACTTGGTCGACAACACTTTTAAAAACTAAGCAAGCGCTTATCTTTCAAAAATGAACTTTGGTTTGACCCTAACAAAAGCATCACTTTGGACATCCTACCTTCCCCTACTTACCAATTCACTTCATACCAATAACATTGATTCCATGTGCATTGGTTTCGACTCTAATGGTTTCGATTGGGTTGATGCGGAGGTAAAGGATTCGAAAGGTACCTCTGAAATACGCAGAACCACCTTTTTATGAAAGCGAGATTATATCTAAATATCGCAATCACTTTATGTAACGACCCGCCCTTCTGACCGCCCCTAATCGGTAATTAAACCAACTTGAAACGTTCAAAACGACGGATTGTTATTTAGTTTATAGAGTTTAAACAGAATCAGCCACAGAAACACAGAATAATTATATTTCACATAAATGAATTTTTTTTTACATATATCAGAGTTTATACAATGAATTTAACTTTATACAGCGGAATATTTCTTTAAGTACAAAAATCCCCGAAAAGCTAAAGTAAGCGTTTTCTCCCCTCTCTCTCTAACTTCACTGCCCGAAAATCTTCAAGCTGCAAAATACTCGGTCTGACCCGAGTATTACATTCAAAAGAAAATAATACACGGGTCAGTCTAATTCAAACTCGGTTATTAGTGCATAGAGGCAACAATAATCAAATAACAATTAGACGACAGTCAAATATAAATTCACCTATCTGATCCTTTAACAAGAAATCGGATAACGATAAATATAACACTTAATAGTGTTAAACAATGAATTAGTAGATTCAAATTATTAACGAAGATCGATGAAGGGATAATTAATGAAGATAATTTAGAAGAAAAAAACATCAGAATTGCCTAAACGACAATTAACAACAAAATCATCGAATTTAACCAAATCAAAATGCGATTCAAAATATATTAAATTGACAACATAAAACAATTTCCATCAATAGAAAACATCAATTAAAACATCAAATCCAGTAGGGTTGCAGTACACACACACGTGTACGGCCTCGCCACATTTAAAACGTTAAATCTGTGTGGCTGCAGTACATGCACGCGTGCACTGCCTCGCCACAACAGTATGAAATGCACAAAAGATCAACGGAAGTTCCAAACGAGTACAAGGTCAAACCCAAGAAAAGGTCAGGTTCAACATTTCACAAGTCAAAGGCAACAATACTACAGGCACCAGGTCAGAGAGACCACGATGACAAGCTCAGAGTCAAGTGGAGCTAACCAATAAAACAAAACTCAGGTCAACCTGGGTTAAAAACAATTTTAATCAATTTCTTTGATTTGGAAAAACAGATAGGTTGAAAGCCTGTAACAATTTGGTTTCCACACAAAAATTTAAATTTGTTTTATCTTGAATAAAATTTTAAAATTAAATCTGTGGGTAAACAAACAGATCGTTCATAACTTGTATATTAACCCAGACTAGAGCAAGAAAATAAGGATTTTAAAAATCTTATGGCCTGGAAACTAAAAACACAAAGAGGTCTCAGTTTAAAACAACATGTATAGTCGTCCAGACATCTATAGTCGGATATGAATCCAGGGAAGCCAGAGGCAATCACCACTACACCCAGTTTCAAGTGCCAAAAGAAAATGTCAACAGTGGTACGACTACAAAATAGAAGGACGGCGAGGGCACCAGAGGTATGGCACCACAGCACATAAATACATGAGAAAGTGATACAACAATTCAACGAACAAGTAAACTCAAAAGCTACAGGTTCGAAACCACCAGGCAGTGTAACAGGCACAACATTTAGCAAGTTAAATGCCTCAGCATCACAACAGACTCGAAGTCAGTCCCAAAACTAAGTACAGGCAGTGGAAGAAAAAAAATGGTAACATGAAATACAACTCGAACTCAAGTCAATGACAACAACACTACAGGCACTAGATCAGGGTGACAACAGATACAAGCTCAACCAAGTCAAGTGGAGATAACCAACAACAAGTCTCAGGTCAGAGACCATTCTAAATGGGTAGACCACAAGGCAAAACCCCTTCATCAAATTCACAAACACAAGCTACCACCCTAATGCTCAAGCAATGCTGGAAAATGAAAAAAGTCAGGATGAACAACTTCACACCCAAACTGATCAGACTTCAAACTAGGCGATGGTTCAGAAGAGCAGTGACTAAGTACAACAGTAACTTGCATTTCTATTTTCCTTATTTTGCAAGAATGTAAGCATTACTTATCAGATTATATTACGTATGGTTTATTTTCTTTGTGAATGTACACATGTTTTGAAACAAACCCATTTGTAAGCTGCATATTATCCAGAGACTTCATTTCACATGTCCTGGAAGACATTTTCTTGTTTTACAAATTAAATGAGTTATAACTTGCATGCAAATGAACTAACCCCAACCTGGCAATACTTTCTTATGCATGCACATAAAAAAAACTTTAGAGTGGACCTGGGTGTTAAAATGTTTTATTCTAGTTATTTATACTAGTAACCTATACCAAAGTTTTAAACAAATATGAAATCAATACAAAATTGCAATTTAGTGTGACCTGGGCAATGTGCTATCACAAATTAAGGCCTGGGTGATAAAAAATTTCTTTTACGCATGTATGAATTCAAAGTCAAATGAAGCCGTGGTGGCCACGAGATACAACGATGTTGTGATAACCAGGAAACAAGAAATCATCACATGAAAAACATTGCAAGTTGAAGTCAAATGAACAATTTCATAAAATTTAGTCAGTATATTTTTTTCCACAAACCAAAGACAGTGTCGAAGACAACCAGACAAACGAAATCAACATCAGAAAATCCAAGCAACTAAGTAAATCACAAAAGCACAAATTGAAAAAAAATCACAAAAATCACCAAATTCGACTTAGATGTGAGTGAAATTTAAATCACTCACCTTTGTTTTTGAAGAGCACGAATTCGACGTCCTCGGATTTACAAAAAACCTAATTGTAGAAGGTCGAACGAGCACCAGAAATCGGCAGCAAAGCCCTAATTTGGATCGAAGGACGAAAGCCCTAATCGCAAGCAAAGGAAAAGGTGTACAAGGCCGCCATTATTTTTCTTCATTCATTTTCGATTGCAAAGTTGTTATTTATTTATTTTCTGGAATGTTAAGTCTTTGATGAACGAACTGGAAGAAAAGGTAGATGTAGATATAAAGAGAGAAAGGTGTACAGCTTGTTTTCACTGGTACAAGATTTTATTTTTTATTTTTTTATATCTGATCAGAGGTTTTTTTTGCATGCTGAAGTGATACATATCTTGGCTAGAGATAATCTTGCATTTAATGCTAAGTACTAGAGATTTAAACTTTAATTGATATTTATACAATTCTATACTTGAATATATATATATATATATATATATATATATATATATATTCCTCTTGTCTTTAGTCCCGTTTTCCAAAACTTATATCATTTTCGGCTGAGAAGATAATGGTGGTGGCTTGCATTACTTGATTATGTCCTTCATGCCTTATTTTATCTTTTGTTGGCTGAATTCTTGCATTAGAAAACAATTCGAATTTGACAAAAGATGTTGCCAGCATTTAATGCCTGTCCTTCATTTGCTAGCTTACATATCAATATTTGTTTCTTCATTTGCCTTTTGCTTGTACATAGATATTCATATATATTTTTTCCCTTTGTCTTCATTATCTTCTTTAGTAAGCTTCATAGATATATAAACGTTTTGAAGTTCAACTATCAAACATCAATTTATATTAACATGTTTTACAATTAGATTTTATACTTGTATTTTTTATTGATAAAATTTATTCCATTTTATTTAAGTTAAAGAAAAATGTTATTAAAACTAACCATCAATCTATTAATTTACATAAATAATAATTCTTAAATCCAAATTATTTTTTTCCAAGTCATTAGTTCGAATTTTAAATACAAATTTAATATTCAATTTCAAACTCCAAAGTCAAATTCAAATTTTTATTCAACTTTCAATAGACTAAATTCTAAAATTTAATCGCCAAATTCATTCTGAAAATTTGAAATTCAAGTCAAACCATCATTCAAATATTTAAAATTAATTAAATATTTTCAATTTAAATTGTTCAAAATTCAGGATCGTTACACTTTATCACTAACCTGCTTATTGTACCTCTGTGATTGGTTACTTCAAAACTTTTTAAACACTTTACCACTTAAAACTGCCGCATTTAATTAGATCTAAATCCAAGAAATGTAACGTTTAAGCTCTTCCATATAATAAAATCAATATTTGAAGAAAAGTGCCTCTTTTAAAATAATTTATTTTCCCTAATAAATCAACTGGGAAAAATCCCAAATATCACAGAAAATCTCTTTCATCATGTAATCAAACATATTAAAATTTTAGCCAATTTCTTCCTGAAATACTTGAACTAAATTTTAAACCCAATTATATCTTGTTTTCCATCAAAAATTCATAATAAGTTTTCTTTAACATGGAAAATTCTAAAAATTAAAATCCATCTCCGAAATCATGTTTTACTTAGCATAAAAAATTTCCATGGCATTCTAAAAACTTAAAACCTTGGTTTTTCCTTAAAACCGTGCAAATTCATTGGTATATGAATTAAAATAAATCGAACATAATATAATTCAAGAATATCATCATCCATATCATCCTAAAAACAAATTTAATCGTAACCCCAAAAAACAAATATTCATAGAATAAAATAGAGATGGTATAAAATTATTATTCACCTATGATAAGGAATTTGAGTTTTGTTGTTGATTAATCCTTCCTACCTTTGATATTTAGCTTTAGAATGTAATATTCCTCTTTGGTAATGGCCGGCTCCTTAGGATTTTGCGTTTATTTTTGTTTTGAGAAAAATGAATGTGAATAGACAAGAATAAGAGGAGTATAGCCATGTATAATGGAGTGGTTATTTTACTAATATGCCAGTGTGTAATTTAATTAGCTAATGACCCAATTAAAGCCCAATTATTTTATTAATAAGCACGGCCCTATATTTTTTTTATTGAAATCTCAATCCCCTTATCATCATTATTCTATTTGATTTATCTAATTAAATTTTCTTAATAATGTTATAAAAATTAGGGATGTTACAGCGTTACCATGGTTGTTCGACAGGACTCCAAGAGAACGAGTATGGTTCTGGTTCTGAAGTGATAATTGGAGTAGATGGCACTGTCTGATCAAGTGCTTCGACTAGAACATATAGGTCCTTAATAGTGGGAGTTGTGCCGATGATGTTAGGGGATTATGTACTAATATGTTGCTATAAGGAAGGAGTGTAACTATAGAGTCGGGGTTATGCTTAGGAACCCATTGCCTGGCAGGCTGGCGCGGGATGGGATTTTTCACTGGAATAGGCAAAGTAGACAACTCTTAAATGGGAGGAGACTTGAGAAAACTGTCCTTGCATGATGAAGAAGTATGTCTGAGTGAACAAAAAGAAACACAGATATCCAATTTCGAAGTATAACTCATATTTACATTTGCAACTTGGCCCACAACCAATCCAACGCGTAATTAGGATGGAAGTGGTCGGTTTAGAATTATTGCTTTAGCATAACCAATATTCACTTTGCAATAGTATTAGTGTCAAACATCTCAATTCACCAACTAGATTAGCTAACCAATTTAAATCAGTAAAAGGCAGAAGAATGGATGGAATATTTGAGAAACGAGTCCAGACAGGAATAGAAAGTGCCTACTCCTTGGCCAGATCGACTGTAGGGCTTTATGGATTAATGATAAAGGACTTTCCTTCAATGAAAATTGGCCCTCACTCAAGAACACGCATCTCCCTTTCGAAATAGAGAACTTAAAGAAGAATATTGAGTTGTCAAAATGAACTTCAAGCTCACCCTTAATCTTCCATACATTCCTACAACAGTCTCGTACAATATCATAAGAGAGGTTGGAGTCAGAAAGAAGCCAAAACTTTTCCAAAATTCTATATCGACATCAATAACTTCCTACAGTGGGATCAATGCACCATTTTATTCATTAATTTAGAATTTACATATGAAAAGTCTCTGGCATGTCATGGAATTTTGAAGAAGAGAGAAGACATTTTTGCAGCTAAATGTTGGATGTTGGCAGTAAAGACTCACAAGGAATTACAGGATATTTCTCGAAATCATGGTTCAAAGCTACATATTTGGGGAGACATGGATTCATTATGTAAAGCACTTTCATGGCATCGCAAATCACTAGGTATACTATATCTATTCTCAACACAATCAGGCCTAACAAACTCGACGTTAACCAAACTCCTACATTTATTTTCACCGACACGCTGAAAATTATCTTCACCAATCTTCCCAATTCTCGAGCATGAGACTCTGCCAGAACGTTACCCGGGGAATGCTATAAGCATAGACGAACTAGCAAGGAGGCTGGCAAATAGACAGAAATTTCTCTAACACAAGCCAAGGCTCTAGTGGTGGAAAATCATCTAAAAAGATGGAGCTTGGACGACGACAACAACAGGAGAGCAGAAAGATGCGGAGAGATCCATCCTTAAAGGGGTTTTCAAGCGACCCATCTGATAACGAGAAGGTATAACGGGATTAGAGGAAGGTAGAGTGGATTGAAAGAGAGTGGCTTGAAGAAGAAGCGATGTGGGAGAAGTTATGGCGGGTAGTAGAACAAGAGAAGGGATGCCATTATTTCCTTTACGTTTATATATATACATATAACAGAAATAATTTATTTCCTAAATCATATTTAGTGGACATGCATAAAGAAGTTTGTTATTTTTAATTTAATTGCGTTTTTTATTTAAAAATTCAATTCATGCATTGTATTCTAATTTTAATTCAATTTGATTTTCGTTTATTATTTTTATTTGTTAGGAATCCACATTCACGATGTAAATGTTATAGATGTTGTAAATTAACCTAGGGCTTTAATATGGACATTAAAATGCAGAACATAAATACATGCAGACATGTATACATATATGTGTGCCTTTGGTGTGGGAATAACAATTGCAATTTATGGTTATAAAGGGAAAATGAATTATTTACCCACGCACACACATATATATGCATGCGCGCACACATATGTGTGTGGGAATAACAATTGCGATTTATGGTTATAAAGGGAAATAAATATCAAGAATAATTTTTTAACGTATTTAAATGATCTTCCTATAATATGTAATATGCATACACACATATGCACACACATTTATACTTAGTTTAAAATCTATTTTGAGACATATACTTATTTAAATTTAAATTGAGTGTGACTAATTCAAACCTATATATCAAAACTAAGTTATATATATAAACTAGTGCGAACTCATGCTTCGCACATGGGTTGATGAAATTAGTTGTATATACAAATAACCGGTAATAGCTAGAATTAATTTCTATTACTATTTGAGATCTTGCATTATGTATGAAAATGTTCTCTTAGAAATAGAAAATTGTGATCTTGCTATAAATATTCGATACTACACAAAGGCATGAAAGGAAATTATGGTGAACTTTTAACTTATGTAAAAATCAAAGTTAAATGGGAAACATCAACAAAACTAACATTTTTTTCATTTAACAATAAATAAATTTATTTGGTCAAGTGTAGAGAATAGCATGAAGAAAAAAGTTAACAGTAGAGAACGGCTTAGGAAAAGAACATCAGCATGACACTTTCAATAATACAATCGCCGCCATCTACACAGTACTCATAAGTAATTTGCATTTACAAACGAAGAAATTAAATTATAATGGATTGGCAATGTAGTGTCAAATCCTTGCTACACCTAAGCATATTTGTTTAAGATTCCCAACTATCCTCTGTGTTAATAGCCTTATTATGGTTATTATGGCTAATGAATTCGATCTTAAGATAACGGTGCTTACAAAGATTGAAAGAATATGACAGTATTTCCATGAAAACTGTGGAAATTAAAGTTAAAATTAAAAAGTGAATAACGATAATCAGATCAAAGTAGTTGGTCAAAACGCATTAGATGGGCAGCTATTTTCAGCATTGACACAATTATTTGATAAGAATGACATGTTTTTTATGAAATCAGTCGGTACTTAATATAGATATATGGAATAATAGTATAGTGCGGAATATTTTTAGTCTATAAAACCATAACAGAGGGTGATATAATATCAGTAGCAAATAGGAAATGCATAAGGTGTTAATTACAAACCGTTGGGTGCTTTAATATTTGTGATGAAATAAAGATGTACTGTTGCCAAGCAAAATAAAGCTAGCTGAATGTAGGGTTGGAAAATGCTAGCTCGATTTTTATCAGCTGTGTTTAGAAGAACATTCTAAAGAAACTACGGACACAGCAAGAAGCTTAATGTTAGAAAGCAAGCCAGCAAGTAGGGAGATAGTGGTGAGAAACATCCCAAAATAGAATTGGGGCAAAACCTTGCATTCAGTCCCTTGACGTTTGCTTATTCTTGCACATTATTGTGACAAAAGTTGGTAACAGATGTTAAGGTATAGGATGCTGCTGGATAAAATATGTATACATAACTTTGAAACGAACAAGCACAATTGTCCAAGTGGTTAAGTGATTTGAATTTGGTGCAAGAGGTCACATGTTCAAAACTTGCTTAGAATGATTTGAACATTTATTGACATGTGATATGTTGTTTCAGTGACATGTTGTATATAAAGTACTATTTCCCAAAAAAAAACTTTGAAACGAATACAAAAGAGGTAATGCCGCATGTTTATGTATATAGAAGGGAAATTGTATGGATGGGAAGAAAGCATAATGTATCCAATATATTACAGCTAATAATGCAGGGAAACATAGTAGTATCATTGTTGCGGTAAATCAACTTAGCCTTTGCAAAGCATACGATGTTTCAGTTATAATTAAATGAACTACTTTCATAATTGTGGTAGTTTTACATTTTTCCATTGCGTTAAGAGTTTCAGCTGCAAGTGAGGCAAGAGCATCAGTTGCAGTTGAGCCAATTGCCGCATTCG
Source organism: Allium cepa (assembly GCA_030765085.1). Taxonomy (NCBI): domain Eukaryota; kingdom Viridiplantae; phylum Streptophyta; class Magnoliopsida; order Asparagales; family Amaryllidaceae; genus Allium; species Allium cepa. The sequence continues at coordinate 71,568,259 of CM060946.1, read as the reverse complement.
TAGTTATGGCAACTGCATTAATTGCAACTGAGGTAGCTGGCACGGTTGAAAAATGAGGCAACTGCCTTAGTTGAAACTGAGGTATCGGCCACAACTGAATCAAAGGCAATTGGTTTAGACGAAACTAATGCAATTGACTTAGATTCAAATTGAGGCTACTGAAGCTTCTACCTAAATTTTAACTATGGCAACTTCCTTCAGTTTATCGACCGAGTCTCGTACGTAAGTGAGGCAACACACTTGGTTCCAAGTGAGGCAAGATCTTTGAATGGAAGTGAGGCAACTGCCTCAATTTTAGTTGGATCAAATGCCTCAGTTGCTTTTGAGGCAACTGCCTCAGCTGTGAAATGAGGCAATTGACAATTTCAATTTTAGTTGATGGTATTTGTTTCATTTATCGAATGAGTCCAAGTTGTAAGTGACGCAAGGGACTCTGTTCCAATTGAGGCAAGAGCTTTGGTTGGAAGTAAGGCATAAACTGCCTCTGTTGTAATCGAGGCGAATGCCGCAGTTGGAAAAGTGGGCAACTAATTGTGTTAATCAACAAATATTAAATAGACCGCACACGAAATAATGTTTAGCAGGGACAAACAAAAGATGTGATTACTGAAATATGTGCTTTAGTTGATCCTCATTATATCAGTGTGATATTACTTAGTCATTATATAGCATGCTTTATTTGTTAAATCATGTGTCATTTCAGTATATATTTAATGAAGGAAAATTAATTTGTCTTCATATGATTCTATATAATTGGCAGTTAACTTTTTTTGGCAACAAATAGATCCATTTGAACATTACAGTGAGAAAACCCTGCTTTAACGACATATAATATTATATTCTTAACTTGTGATGATATAATATTGTTTCTACATGTTGAAGTCTTAAAAAAATCTTATATATTTGTTAATGTTTAAACATAAATGTAGTTTACATTTCACTGTTCACGTCTACGCAAATTTACAATAGTAATATTAACGGTTGATTTTTAAGAACAAAAAATCAAAAGCAAATATATAAAAACATCAAAATAAAGATATTCAAATCCTAATTTTCCAAGTATTGTTCATTTTATTTTATTTTATCGATGTTTGTTAAAAAAACTACACTTTCTTTGAATGTTTTCACATTATATGGATCCATTTTAAGTTCTCAATGCAACTTGATTTTTTCATAAAAGTTAATTTTCAAAAAATAGAAAAATAATAAGCTGCTAAGTCATTTAGCCTTCCCTAAAAGTTTAAGAAATTGGACCGTCCTCCATCTTGTAACCTTTTTTGCTGTTTTCAATTTACAAAAAAATTATATTCAGTAGTTGTTTGTATATATTTGAATTTTTTTTCAAGTTTGTTGGATTTTCATTTTATAGACAGTTAATCAATTTTGAGCTTTCTCAACAATTATGAATTTTTAATATTATTAAATTATTATAATTATTTTTTTTCCATTTTTTGTAAATTTAGTTAAATTATTTATTTTTTACAATATTTTGAAATATAATATTTCCTAATTTTCTGTTTTTCGTTTGAATTATTTAGTTCTCTATTTTTTGACTGTTAAAAAATTATAGTATTTGGATTTCTACTATATTGTGATTAGTGGATCTCTCAAAGATAGCATAAGTCAATACATATGAATCATGCATCTTTTTTTTGAGGTTATCCGAGATAAATGAGAAGGGTGTTTTAAGTCAAGTTAATACTGAGCATCAAGATGTACCAAATGATAATAATTATAAATATCTGAACTAACTTTATTTTCTAAACCGTAGTTCCTAACAAATAGAAAATAAATTTCCAATAATTTGGAACATCAACAGTAATAACTAAAGAAGAAACAAAATAACATAATTTATAAATTTGAAAAAACAAAAACAAATGTTTTCTCTCTTTATATGTCACATCAATTGGAGCGATATATATGTCACAACAAATAACCACGAAATTTTGTTTCCCAAACTCACTACATTCATGTACTCGCTTGCCCATCAGCCATTGGTCTATGAATTATTATCATTTTATGATACCCAATGGATTATATGTATTATGCATATTATTTTAATTAAAGGAAAGCATGAAATTTACAGGTTACATAGGAAATCCCATCCGTAATTTCACATGTATCTATGCACATGCAGAAATCAATAGTTGACTTTTATTATGTGGTTATGAAGGTACCTTATAGGGGCTCATCTTGAATGTAACACCATTTTGTAATAGATTTCCCACTGCATTTTCAAAGTTCTCGTCCACCTATGGGACAAAGTTATAGTTCATATGCTTCAACATAAACTATAAATGTAGTTGAAGTGTAATATTTTTAAATATAAAAGCACACTTACTGGGCCATATGTAGATCTTTTTTCATCTATTTTCTATTCCACAATAGTTGTAGTGTGTAAATGCAACCTGGTTACATGCATCCAGAAAGTAAGTGTTGGGTACAAAGTACAAACTAAAATATGTGACATATTACATACCTTTTTGTTAAGAATAATAATGCATGTATGTTGCTTTATTCTAATGACTACGACAGTTTAAGTAATGCATGTTGTGGTTGGTAGTCATACTTTTTGAAGCCCCATAGGGGTGCGCCTAGATTTTGTCGATGGTAAGCATGGGTTTGGTATTACCTATTTGAGAAGTTTTGGCTGTGGGAAGCAGTTCATATGTTCTATATTATAAATTAAAATGGAATCTAGATGATTTGAAATATCAATATTCAATGTGTATGTTAGTTTAGTGAGCTAAAGTACAACTATAAATTTTAGCAACTAAGAATCAAATCTACGTCGTACGACTGATATTATTAAACCAGCGTAAATGTAGCTAATGCCAAATAGTGATAGTAAAGTTTGAAATATGTTTGGTAGTAAGTTAAATCATTGCGCAGAAGAAGTCACAGAGGTACATAAAAAAAGTCATGATTGAAATGAAAGTGTCGAACAGTACAAATACAGCCGGTACATTTTAGAAGAAAAAATAGTTCACGACATTTCAAATGCCGCAGACTATATTTTAAAAAAAGAAACAAAAAATCTAGGAGGCATTTGAAATGCCGCAGACTGGAGGTATTTCAAATGCCGCCCAGAATTTAAAAAAGGAAAAACGTACTGGCAACATTTGAAATGCCACTAGTACCTGTGATGTTGATGTGGCGTAAAGTGGTCTATTTTTGTAATAAGTTATAAAACTGGTCTAAATTTGTAATTAGTTTTTAAAATTGACCTAAATTAACAAATTATCCAATTAATTAAGTACTTTTTTCTTTGTTGCACGGGTCTTCGAGACTACAGAATGGTTCTTGGTTGAATGATCAAATGATGTCAAAGAATTTGAGCAGTTAGAGTTGAGTATATACATGAATAATTGTCAAAGATTTTCATTTTGTATTTAAAGGGCTAATAGTTACTGTGGTTAATCCTAAGATTGGATCCTCCTTCGATTCGTTTCAAATTTTGTATGTAGTATATTTTAGGTACCTCATTTCTTGTTAGTACCATATGGCCTTGACGTGGAACATGGATTCACTTTCGATAATTGAGTTAAATTTTTTATCAAGTTGAGCAGTGCTGTCTCACTAATGATTGAAAGATTGTTATGTTTTCTATTCTTACAATGGAATTTATTATAGTTAAAAGGATTTGCCATTTGTGCTAATCCAATTAAAAAGAAGACCTTTGCATGATGAGGAACTCAGCTTCTTTGTCAAAAGCAACCACATGCAACTGTTTCTTCATCTATTACCTCTAACTTTATTGGTACCTATATAGGTTAGTTCTTAAAGTGACTACTATAAAGCTGTATTATGTACTATTTAGATGAGAGTAATTGATTGTAAATGCAAAAGGTTGGCATTACCGATAAAGTGGTGTTGTATGGTTACTGCTGCCCTTTCTTCAACATATAGCAAGCTATGTTTTGTTGACTCCAGATTTACATATGTTGTAGGATAGGTTATAGGTAGAATTCCTATATAAATGTCACATGAAAAGTGTTAAAACCAACGTTATTCTACCTATAACATGTAATTATGCATTTTTAAACATAAAAGTCAGACTAAATTTGCAGTTGTACTAACAAAAAATTAGACATGATGATCAAAAAATTTGTTAATAATATAAGATAGTAGGAAAGTTGTGTATAAAGGGAAACAAACATGTACAAAATGCTTCAAAGTTAATATTCAAATTAGATCTTACATCTCATTTTTGAAGCCAACAACGCTTTAAGCAACACTTGGGAACATGATTGCAAACCTATTCACATATTACTCCATATATTACATTTAGTAATTATAGAATAACAACCCGATAACAAAAAACATACAACAAATAATTATTAAACTAATAAACTCAAAATTGCATAGTTATGAATCTACATTTTCTAAGAGTTCATTTCTTGAGCATAAAAGCAGAAAATGATGGTCAATAATATGTAGTATGCATTTTGAAGTCGAGAATGATGCAGCTATCATATAGTTAACCCCAACATTATTTCTACTTCTAACCTAAACCACGTGTTTCCTTGATGGGGCTTAGACCGTACTACACGCGCATCAAAACAGTGAAACAAAAATACTAAGTTATTTTCAATCTTATTTCAAAGCACTGCTTGCTTGTCATAAATCAAGTTTGTAATGTAAGTTTTTTTTTTTGAAAAGCATCGTTGACATTCTACACAACGTTCTAAGCTTCACCAAAACTGAAAATAAACCAAAATGTTCCGATTAAATAAGCAATTACATAAGTAACTTACAAAGAAGTATAAACTCTCATAGCATTAAATTTTTACGTCTCTTCCCTAACAATATTGTACTAAAGCATGAACATTTTTACCAACAATGAGTATTTCTTATTAACAAATTTGATAGGTTCAAAACTTTTAAATTCCTTTTCAAGCTATGGAGCTATAAGATTCAATTGTAGACCTTCTATTTATAGTTAGAAATTTGCTTAGGAGCACATGTATGAATGATTTTGCTATGGTTTGAATTACTGGCTATTGTCAACTGTCAACATTGATGAAAAATTGTAATAATAAAAACCCTAGTGCAATGTAAAGTATCTCATAGAGAAGTAGAGTAAAAAATCCAAAGATAATAGAGTAAAAATTCCAAAGATAAAATGCAAAAAGGGGTATAAATTTAACAGATGCAGTTAAAAACCCTTTCACCGATTTACTTAACAATGAATCAAAAAATACTAACTTATAATCCGTTGCCTAGAGGAAGAAGAATAGTTGCTTACACAGGAAGAAGGGTTGGTGACCTTGAAGATACCCTTGGATGAACTGATTCCGACCACCCAAATTTGATAGGCGGCGCTGGAAGGAAGCGTGTACGATGGCGGTAGAGCCGGCAAGAATCAAATCGAGGAAGACCTTTATTTTTTTAGGGCTGAAAAAAGGTGGACTAAAAGACGTGGCATGGAAGGAGTAAACCGATATCTGGAATGAAAAATAAAGAAGAGAGTATCCTCGGATGAACCGAATCCGACCACCCCCAATTTGACAGGCGACGCTGGAAGGAAGCGTGGACGATGGCGGTAGAGCGGGCAAGAATCAAATCGATGGGGACTTTTATTCTTTAAGGCTGAAAAAGGAGGACTGAAAGACTCAGAATGGAAGGAGTGAAATGATATCAGGAATGAAAAGAAAAAAAAGAACCGCGACCGTTGGGTGCTTAGAATTCAAGATGCATCTGTGCTCATGAAATCCTACTCAACAATAATAGTATAGACAATATAAATTTGGAGACTGTTCAATTGCCAAAATTCAAGGGTGCCTGTGTGCTCTTAAAATTGAACTCACCGATAATATAATAGTGTGTGTGTGTATATATATATATTTGTATGCGTATGTATGTATATAGGCCATTAGCATACAAATCATATATCATTATTAATAATTGGCTTGGAAGCGCAATCTTATGGTCCGACCGCGAAGTTTCAAAGTTGCCCTTTATATACAAGTCTCATAAAAAAAAATTAAAATCAAAAGTAAAAAGGTAACGAAAAATAATATTAAAAATGAAACCTCGGCACCCTAAATTTTAGCTCTTAATTTTTGTTTCCGCAATTTATTCAGTTTCCCGGTAAAATTTTATTGTTAACCGAAGATATCAGTTCGTCCATTTGCTGGAGATTCGGTAGTTAAATCATGTATTTTATTATCTTCCTTATATTACAAAGTGTTCACCTTTTTTGATTTCCATGATTTATACTATGTTTTGTTAGGAACTGAGTTGATGATGTTTTGATGACAACAACCTTATATAGTTATTATACTTTACTTTATAAAATATATACTAACATTTCCATATATATATATATGTATGTATATAGGAAGTATATGCAGGTATCATCGAAGACTGATCAGTATAAAGACTCAAGCATCATGATGAAGATTATAGATTCAAGATTCAAGAATCTAGAGAATCAAGATTTCAAGTTCTCAAGATAAGTGTCTAGTATTTTGTTAAAACTTCATAATAGCACTCTCATCTTTCTTCTAATTTTCTTTTGGGATGGAACCCAATTTCTATCGAAAACCAGTGGCTTACAAACCCATGACAAGTAGCTTACAAACCTACGACAAGTGGCTTACAAACCCACGAAAATCAAAATCATTTAAACTACTTTGTACAAGTTCTCGAGTCCTATGGAGGAGCTTTGTAGGAAGCTTCTTGCAATTTCAGTTTGAATAGATTTTTCAAAATGTTTTTAAATTTTTTTTCAGAATGTTTTAGCTTTCAAAATCATGTTTTCAAAAATATTTTCAAACTTTGTTTTAGCCTTGAAATATTCCTCTATTCTGATTTTAAAAACTTCTATTTTTAAAACATCAAAACTTATTCTGATTTTAAATATTACTTATATAATTGACGGTCTATATCAATTATATATATATATATATTTAAAATAATGTTTTATATTCATTCTATATCTTAAAATATTGTTTAGACACTTTACTTTGCTTCAGAGAAGTTTCAACTTGTTTTAAATTCAATTGTCTTTACAAAACAACATCTCTATAATTTTGAACTAAGGGATGTCGACATAAGGGGATACCCCGTGTCGACATGGTGGCCGTTGGATTCAAAATTCAACTTTTCAAAAGAAGTGGCCATTCGTTCGAAAATCTTTCGCCAATGGTTATGACTGTTGTGCATCTATATAAAGGCTTCCAAAACGAATTTTTTAACAACTACTTTCTTATTTTCTTCACTCTTTCTCCACCATTCCATATCCATAAAACTTCATATTTTCAAGATCGTGCCATCATTCTGCCAAATTCTCAATAGGAAATCATTTAGATACTCTCCCTATTTGATTCTCCATCATTCTACTAAAGATCAAAGTGCTATTCAGAGTTATAGGATCAATTTGTATTCAAAAAGTCCATAGAGTCTATCCATTCAAAAGGCTTGTTATTAGGAAGTATTAGGGTGATCTTGTGTCCCGTAAATCAAGAGAGTTTACCCCAGACTCGGAGATAGGAGGGTTTCTCAAGGCCTTAGAAATTGAGGGTTGTAATTTGGATATTGGCTTATAAAAATCTGTACAAGGATATTGCCTTGGTGCAGGACTGGATGTAAGAGGATTCCGAACCAGTATAAAATCCGGTGTGTTCTTTCCTTTTACTTGCTTTACTTTACTATTTGAATTTGTTATATGTTCTGTGATCATTCTGTGTTAGAATTCTGTTTAGATTTGTGTTGAAAGTTTTAATTTAGTCATATAGTTCATATATTCTTTAAAACACTATTCACCCCCCTCTAGTGTTATTTCTGCCTTAAGATCATTAATCTGCATCCCTAACAATTGGAATCAGAGCATAGGTTTTCTTTGTTTTCATAATCTGAAACTTGAAAAATATAAAAATGGCATTTTTGGAAAAGTGTGTTAAAACTGTTTTGAATCTATGCATTTCATCAAAGTATCATAAGTCTGCATATAGTTATTTTAAAAAATCAAGTTATCTACCGAATTGGTGTGTTATGTAGGGACAGACATGTTATATGGCTTTTGACGAATCAACACCCAATGGAAAAACTGTGCAAATTAAGAAAGATAAATGGATACTTGATAGTGGCTGTTCGAGGCACATGACTGGAAATCCCAAGATACTCAAGGACATTACTTATCAAGATGGTGGATTAGTCAATTTTGGTGACAACACTAAAGGATATGTGGTTGGCGTCGGCAATGTCGGTAACTCTAAAACTTTACTTATTTCTGATGTTTTATTAGTTAGGAACTTAAAACATAATCTGCTTAGCATAAGTCAACTTTGCGATAAAGGTTTTAAAATTAAATTTGGAAAAGATAAATGTCACATTGAAGATGATAAGTCTAATATAATTTTCTAAGGTATTAGGAAGAAAAATATTTATATCCTTAGTATGAAAATTTCAAATGATAACCTATGTCTTTTGGCTAATACAAGTGACCCTTAGATTTGGCATAAAAGATTTGGCCATTTGAATTTCAAATTATTATCTAGGCTATCAAAACTTGACTTAGTTAGAGGTCTACCCAAGTTAAACTTTAAAGTAGATAGTATTTGTGATGCTTGTCAATTAGGAAAACTTAAGAAAAGTTCATTTAAATTAAAAGATGCTATTTCTACCTCTAGTCCTCTAGAATTACTTCATTTAGATTTATTTGGTCCATCTCAAGTTCAATCAATTAACCATAGTAAATATGTTTTTGTTATAGTAGATGATTATTCAAGATATACTTGGACAATCTTTTTAAAACATAATTGAACAACGTGGAAACTTTTGTCTCCACTACCCCAGTTGTTCGATTCATAAGTCTCCTATAGTTAAGGATTGCCATTAAAGCGTACTTTCATTTTTATTCTTTGTTTTAAATTGTTTTGTTTGTTCGTGTTTATGTATGTTCTTATATATGTTGTAATAACTAAAATGTGTTCACTTATACTCATTGTTTCATGCTTGTTCTATACATATTATTTGTTCATACTAATCATTCTTGAATTCTTGAGTAGTTAATAGTTTTTGTTGATGACAAAGGGGAGAAAGTTATAAAAATATATGTGCTTGGAGTAAGAGGGAGTCATGGAGTAAGGGGGAGTTGTAGTTTTAAGAAGAAATCACGGAGTAAGGAGGAGTTATGGTATGGTAAGAATATTTTATAAATAAAGGTTGTCATCATCAAAAGGGGGGAGATTGTTAGGAACTGAGTTGATGATGTTTTGATGACAACAACCTTATATAGTTATTATACTTTACTTTATAAAATATATACTAACATTTCCACATAGATATATATATATATATATATAAGACGTATATGCAGGTATCATCGAAGACTGATCAGTATAAAGACTCAAGCATCAAGATGAAGATTAGAGATTCAAGATTCAAGACTCTAGAGAATCAAGATTTCAAGATAAGTGTCTAGTATTTTGTTAAAACTTCATAATAGCACTCTCATCTTTCTTCTAATTTTCTTTTGGAATGGAACCCAATTTCTATCGAAACCAGTGGCTTACAAACCCACGACAAGTAGCTTACAAACCTACGACAAGTGGCTTACAAACCCACGAAAATCAAAATCATTTAAACTACTTTGTACAAGTTCTCGAGTCCTATGGAGGAGCTCTGTTGGAGGGTTCTTGCAATTTCGGTTTGAATAGATTTTTCAAAATGTTTTTAAATCTGTTTTCAGAATGTTTTAGCTTTCAAAATCGTGTTTTCAAAAGTATTTTCAAACTTTGTTTTAGACTTGAAATATTCATCTATTCTGATTTTAAAAACTTCTATTTTTAAAACATCAAAACTTATTCTGATTTTAAATATTACTTATATAATTGACGGTCTATATCAATTATATATATATTAAAAATAATGTTTTATATCCATTCTCTATCTCAAAATATTGTTTAAACACTTTACTTTGCTTCGGAGAAGTTTCAACTTGTTTTAAATTCAATTGTCTTTACAAAACAACATCTCTATAATTTTGAACTAAGGGATGTCGACATAAGGGGATACCCCATGTCGACATGGTGGCCGTTGGATTCAAAATTCAACTTTTCAAAAGAAGTGTCCATTCGTTCGAAAACCTTTCGCCAATGGTTATGACTGTTGTGCATCTATATAAAGGCTTTCAAAATGAATTTTTTAACAACTACTTTCTTATTTTCTTCACTCTTTCTTCTCCACCATTCCATATCCATAAAACTTCATATTTTCAAGATCGTGCCATCATTCTGCCAAACTCTCAATAGGAAATCATTTAGATACTCTCTCTATTTGATTCTCCATTATTCTACTAAAGATCAAAGTGTTATTCAGAGTTATAGGATCAATTTGTATTCAAAAAGTCCATAGAGTCTATCCATTCAAAAGGATTGTTATTAAGAAGTATTAGGGTGATCTTGTGTCCCGTAAATCAAGAGAGTTTACCCCAGACTCGGAGATAGGAGGGTTCCTCAAGGCCTTAGAAATTGAGGGTTGTAATTTGGATATTGGCTTATAAAAACCTGTACAAGGATATTGCCTTGGTGCAGGACTGGATGTAGGAGGATTCCGAACCAGTATAAAATCCGGTGTGTTCTTTCCTTTTACTTGCTTTACTTTACTATTTGCATTTGTTATATGTTCTGTGATCATTCTGTGTTAGAATTCTGTTTAGATTTGTGTTGAAAGTTTTAATTTAGTCATATAGTTCATATATTCTTTAAAACACTTTTCACCCCCCCCCCCCCCCTCTAGTGTTATATCTGCCTTAAGATCCTTAATCCGCATCCCTAACATGTTTGACGTAATTGTATTTGTATGTAAAATTTGTTGTTTATGTGCATCATCCTAAATTTCAGCTTTTAATTTCTATTTCCGCAATTTATTTCGCTTCCCAGTCAATTTTTATTATTGACCGGAGATATAAATTCATCCATTTGCTGGAGATTTAGTAGTTAAATCAGATATTTTATCATCTTCCTTATATTACAAAGCGTTCACCTTTTTTGATTTGCAGCTAAATATAGGATTCTAGAAAATGCTACAACCCTTTTAAATATCTTATAAAATTCTATGCCTTAATATAGGCATAGATTGATGTTGGTAACAATAATTTTTATATCGAATCAAATCAGAGTGTACCGAACAATATTTTTTGGTTGATTCCAGTAAAATACTATAATCAAATATCAAACTATATTTTTTAGTGGTTAATTAACATAACAATATATTCTGTTGATTCAACACAATTTACGAGCCAAATGATGGATACTAAACACTGTGACAAGCAAAGGTCGACTTAAAAGGATAATATATCTTCAAAAACATCTTCAAACGAAGGATAGTGCACAAATAAATGCTGATAAAAAGTCTCTTTCAACAGATCATTTGGGATGATAAATTTACTTCTAAAGTAGTATGTAATACATCAATCGAGAAATTTGAAAAAATAATATAATTAAAATTTATCGTCTTATTAGTTTCTTTTCATGTTTTTGCAGGTAAAATCAATGGAGGAAAATGGATGGTGATGATTACGCAATAAATTTGAATAAAAAGTCACTATATAGGAATAAAAAAAGTAACATTTGCTAGTGGTACATTTTTGATGCTACAGCCCTTATTATTAATAGGGAAATCACTACATATAACTTAATATCACTTAAAAGTAGGATCTAAAAATTATACTTCATATACATTTTCGCTCTTTATTAATTGATAATAGAAAAAAAAATCAACCTAACAAAAAATTAAATGTTCCAACTTAGAAATAAAAACTCGACCTAACTACACATGATTCCAACACAAAAACATACCTAAATATTTATGAAAATCATTTCTCTTGAATATGTCAGATACATATAATTTGTAAAAAAATCAATTTACCTGCGAAGTGTATGATATTATCACGTGCGAAATGTGTGTCGTAACACTCCTGTACATATAAATATAATTGTATTTGTGTAATTATATATATAATTTTGTATTTACATATTTATAATAATTATTTTATTTTCAAATAAAAAATTTTGCTAAAAATAATTGCATGGTTTATGTATAAATATATTTGCAATATTTTAAATGAAGTGTTACCATAAACCTATTGGTTGTTGACATGTTAGTTGCTAACTATTCCTCTTTGGATCATTGTTCCTCCTCCTTGAACTCGATGAGAAAATCCTGGCTTCAAGGCTTCGATCTATTTTCTAACGGAGGCTAGGACTTTAGTTTTTTTTATATCTTTGTGAATTAAAGAATAAGATATATTTATAGCCTCCCAACGTTAGGCAATAAATGTATGTTTACATATTTCTCTCCATTTACTCCATATTTGGTTAATGATTTCAAAATATCAATTAAGGCATATGTGGCAAACAAGAATTACCCTCCACATTTCCATTGTTTACCCCCCATCCACCCCCCACAGTTTATGAACTTCCATGATATTAGGCCTAATTAACATACCATATATTAGTTATCTACTCCCATATATTTAATTAAAACAACATATAAAACTACATATTATTTTAATTATTTTTTAGGCCTTATATAAATAATTAAATGCATTTAAAAATTCATAACAACATTTGCATTGATTTTATATTATTAATTTATAACATTCATGAATTATTTAAATCAGTTGAACTTGAAAATGAGCTAACAACTAAGTTTACACTGACTCCCTAGTGTTGAATTGTAACGACCCTAATTTTGAGTACCATTATTTAGAATATTTAATTAGTTAAATAAAACAAAATAATGTAATGATTAGGGAATTGAGATTTTTGATCAATAGAAGGGTAGTCGTGCCATATAACAAATGAACTAAAATGAATTAAAGTATAATAGAAAAGGGTAATAGTTGAGGATAAAATGGGAATATGTATATTCTTATACCCTAAACCCTTAGGCCACAATCATTTTATACGTTCACTATCAAAATATTAAGCTAGAGAGGTCCATTAAGAAAAAGCAAGAAGAAGATAAACAAGAATATAAAGGAAGCAAGCTTAATCGACTTGAGTCAAGATCAAATCTCAACTCCTTAATCACAAAGCCAAGGTGAATAATAGGTTACATATCATGTTTTTATTATTTTTGGCTTTAGATTGAAATTCGAACTATTTCGCAATGTTTTGCCATATTTTTTTTTTATTAAAATGGATATATATACTTGTTGATGATTTATGCTGTTTCATATAGATTTTATGATACGTTTTAATGTGAAAACCTTATTAAATTACATCCAAATGCCTTGTGATTTAGAATAAGGTCAGAAATAATATTTTAGAGATGGGTTTCAATTTTCAAAGTTTTCTGAATTAACGTAGATTTACTATTAATTTTCTAGTGAAGAAAATGTTTATTTGGGTTTAAAATTAATTACGGATAATATATGTATGTTTTGGGCCTGAAATTAATATATATTAGAAAAAATATTAAAAATGATTTATGGGAATTTTTATAGATTTTTCCTAAGTGTTTTAATATGTAAAATTATTTAAGGTACATGACTTAAATGTTTTATATATTTATAAAAGGAGAAGAGGCATTTTGTAAATAATTTAGTTTGTTTATTTCAGAAATTTTCGACAGAACTTTTAGAAAATAAATTAGCAACCAATTATGTTTTGACAAATAAGGCAGGTTAGTTGAAAAGAATTGCTTTAAAAAGTTAGAAAACGGTTTATACATGCTTTTTACATGTTTTATCACTTTTGGCACCTAGCTTTCGACTAAGTACTTCCGCCTCCACCACCATCGAAACCAATGCACCAGGTATCAAAGACTTGGTACATAGCAAATTGAATTGAGGCAAAAGGTATGAAGTGGAGACAAAGGATCCCAAAGGGTTCGTAGCCTTACTTTGTTTTAAATAAAAATGCATCTGCTTTACTTTCGAAAGTAATGCTTTCGACTTAGATAGCTTTCAACTTGGTTAAATGATTTTAAAGGAATGGTTTAGAAAGAGGTTGCACCTTTTGATTTAAGTGAATGCTTTCGAAGGGGTCGAAACCCCTTGCCACCACTTCCCAACTTTCGAAGCAAAAGGTTTTGGAAAGGTTGCTTTGTTTTTAAAACTTAGCCACTTCTCCAACGCTTTCGAAGGGATTGGTTTCGATGCTATCACTTCTTTACTTAGGAAATAGATTTCGAAAGAGTGCTTTCGACTTAGTTTTTTTATTAACCGTTTGATCTACTGAAATTTAAACCCAAAAGATTTTATAAGGAACAGCTTTGCAATGTTTTTGAAAAGTTATTCCATATGTTTTAATTGAACCCAAGTGCTTTCGAAAGTCTTGAGGAATTTTATGCTTTCAAAAGGTTTAAGAGAAAGGTTTCGAAGGGACGGTTCTCCAATGTTTTCGAAAGGTTATAAATGGAATATTTCCAATGGTTTTCAAAAGGCATATTTGAAGTGTTTTGAAAAGAGGATGTTTAAAGTTTAAAAGGCTTTGGAAAGAGAGGTTTTGAATGTTTTCGAAAGGACTATGTAAATCGTTTAAAAGATGAGAAAGAGGCCGAAGTTAGCTATTTAGGAGTTGTTATGTTTTTATTTCCATTGTGTTGTATTAAGTCTGTTATAACTATTTAGTACTCTGATCATCCAAGAGGGGAATCTTCATATGTCGCTCTTGGCATATTTATGTAATAATTCTATTTGATCTGAACCTGAGAAACGATTGGGATTATGTAACTTGGACGAGAAATGTTGTTTTAAAATGTAATCAGAAAAGTGTTTCAATCTGTAATGATTTTGTTTCATATTCAAATGTTTCTAATATCATGGATATCATTAACATTACCGTTTTTGGTCATTGGAATTCAATATTATGGATGACTACAGCATCTGTTGGGCTTAGATTCGGGCCTCCAGGTAGGGGATGTTACATCAATCCTAGGTTAATATTTAAATAATTTAGATACTAAAGCTTGTATGGACTTTTCTAAAGCATGGTATCAGACATATGTTAAGTTGCTTATATATTATTTAGACGAGCTCCAATTTCTAATCTTTATTAAGCTACAACGTGTACAGATACTCTGTTTACATTTTCTTTTCGTCGTCATTATATCACTAAGATATATAGAGTTTTTTCAATGGTCAAAAACTTTATTATTTTCATATTTAATTGTATAGACCACTTAAAAGAAATTGGTTCTGTTCGATAAAATTTATCGATTAACCATTTTAACCTGACCAAAGATTTGGACTTTAAGTCGACTACCAATTACGATGATACTGACCTGCTCAACCGAAGGAGATGAATCCTCTCTTGAGTAATGTACCACTTTAAGTAGTACAACGTGTACCTAGTTATGGTTGTAACACAACTGCAATGTCATGTGACTGACCATAATCAAAGTACACCCTGGCGACTTATGATTAACAATACTCTTAAGTACGAAGACTACTGGATGTCATTATGAAAAGATCTTCTATTTTGACTTAGTTGCATTAACTTATAGAGGACTCTCATTGAGTTACTTTTGTGTTTGTTCCAAATAAACATAAGTACATAATTCCTAGATATCCCCAATGATTTTGAGTAATTCATCGTCCATCATACGGAAGACATTACATACACCATTCTAAATAGATGTATTAATATCTTTTTTCGATACATCTTGACTTGGAACATTTAAGGATAAGCATTTATTAAATACGACTAAATACTCAAGGATGCGAATAATTCGCAATTGCAATTGACTAAATAATTTTTCTAAGGATTTTTTATTTAAATAAACTTAATGTATATAAAACATCAGTTATATCTAGTATAACAGTACACATAATAGAAAAGTAAAACCAAATTAATACTTCATTTCGAATGCTTGTCTTTATAAGAACTAAGTTATGTAATCAAATTACATAATTTCCCTTCGGGCACACTCTCGGTTCTATTAATCTCCCACTTGCACGAGTACCTTCGATTTTTCTGCCTAAATCAGACTGAGGAAGGGCCTTAGTGAATGGATATGTGATGTTTTGTTTAGTATGTACTCTTTTTAATCATACTTCTCCATCATTAATAAATTGTTTTATCATGTATTAATTACGGAGAACTTATCTGATCTCACTATTAACCGTTAGTTTATTTTGCAATCTATATTACATAATTATCATAATACATTATTAGTTTCTTAATGGTGGGAATCATTTCTAAATTTCTTATAAATTTTCATAAACATACCATTATCACTGCTTGAAACATTTCCAACTTACGGTTCCTTTGTTAAGAGTAAATGCAAATCCTGAGATTAACTTGCTATCATCGACGTCACTTTGATAATTCGAGCCAAAGTCCCCCATCATGAGGAGTTATATAAGAAACAAATCCTTAGTAAATATTTTAGGATGACCTTTACAGGTGTCAAATGATTTTTGTCCGAGTTAGATTGATATTGGATAACTGCACCTAGTGCAAAAGTAGCATATAACCTAGTACATAACATATAATACCTGATGGATATAATTTTCAATGCATAATAATCCTACTCGTGCACTTTCTCTCATCATCCGTAGATGGGGAGTTTTCCTTAGAAAGAGCAATTTTATGTCACATCAGAATATTTCAGCTCTTGGAAATTTTCATACTAAATCTTCTTAATTTGGCATCTATGTACATCATTTGAATAATCATTATAACCTTCTAAATCTATTTATATAGATTATACCAATATAGAAGATGACTCTGCTAAATCATTCATTGAAAAATTATTAGGAAACCAAGCATTCACTGATTGTAATATTTAAACAATGTTATCAATCATTACTGAATCGTTAACGTATAAAACAAAAAATTCAATAGCACTACTGCTATATACACTTGCTTTCTCTATGTTTTGACTAAAACCAAACCATTTGATGACCTTGTTAAAACATTTATTCCAACTCCTTGCTGCATGCTTATGTCCATAAATTAACCTTAAGAGTCGATATGCCTTATGGCCCCTACCATCGACTTTAAAACCTTATGGCTGCAACATGTGAACAATCTCTTCAAAATAAAATTTAAGAATTGCATTTTGACATCCACCTACTATATTTCATAGTCATAATAAGTAAGAGCTGCAAGTAGAATCCGAACTGATATAAGCTTGCGATAAAATGGTTCATCATAACCAATACCAAGAATTTAATGGAAACTTCAACCTTACTTTATGGGTCTAGACCTTTCCATCTGCAATGATCTCTTTCTTAAAGATCTCTTTATAGCTTATGGGTTTCAGTCTTTCAGATACATTTTCCATAGTCCAAAATTTGTTCTTATACATGGAATCCATTCTATATTTCATCGGATCATACCACAGGGCAGTGTATTTACTCTCCAAGGCTTGTCGATATGTGAGAGGATCGTCATCATGAATGATGCAATCCTCAATATCATTGCTAGTGAGAAACCCAAAATATCTTTTTGGCATATGAGTTCCCTACTATAGCTTCTAATATGTTGTTTGTTTTCTACGAGTATTGAATTTTTATCTAAATATTCTATTTCTATGGGAGTTTCTTGGATCTCATCAAAGTCTATCTTGCTGCCACTAATTTATTATAATAGAAATTCCTTTACTACGAAGGTGGCATGTTTTTGAAACAAAAGCATTTTGTTCCTCGATATGATAGAATATGTATCCAAGAGAAATTGTAGGGTACCCTATAAATGTGCACAGAACTTATCCTACCTTAAATTTCCTGAGGTCTATGTTCTTAATTTAAGCCGGAAAACCCCACACCTTAAGATAATTAAGTTGAGATTTCTCAACATTTCATAACTTATATGGAGTCTTAGGCATAGATGTAGATGATACAGAATTTAACATATATGCCATGGTTTAAATGCATATCCCTAAACGGAAAGAGGCATCTTAGTATAACTCGTTATCGTTCGAACCATATCTAGATTTCTTCTTTCCAGAAAATCATTGTGATAAGGAGTATAGGGAGGAGAAACTTGAGAGAGAATCTTTTTCTCTTTTAGTTACTCTTACAGCTTATATCCAGTATATACTCACTGTCTTTATCATATCATAGTTTTTTATTCTTTTACATGTATGATTTTCAAGATTCTTTTACATGTATGATTTTCAACTTTGTTCTTATATTCAATGAATTTACCATAAAATACTAATTTATGTTTCATAAGATACACAAATAAATATCTCGATAAATTTTTGATGAATGTAATGAAGCGTACAGATGCACATTTGGCAGTTATAGACATAGAACCAAATACATTTATACATACTAATTCTATGAGCTCGTCTACTCTTTCATTGCTCCCACAAAATAAGTGCTTTCTCATTTCACCTTTAAGACACGATGTATGAGTACCAAATTAATAAAAGTTAAATGATGGTGGAAATCCTTTATTTCTTTAACTTGGTTAACCATTTCTTACCTATATGACCTAGTCTACAATGCCAAAGGTAATTGTCATCTATTTTAGATGAGTTATTATTTTCAAAAGAAAAAGCATGATTATAGTTAATTATATAAATGTCGTCCTTAAGAGTACCAAAAAATAGCTTTATTATCATATTACATTGTAACATCCCGCCATTTGAGGCCTAAAAATAACCGCTATTGATGTTGTAGTCATCCGTAGTTCTTATTTCTTGGTGACTGAATGCAGCATTGTTAATATTGATACACAGGAACACAAGAATACGAAAATTTTTAAACTTCAACAAAGCAGAATTTCTCATTTCTTATGAATAATATTCAGATTTAATTACATAATCTCACACGTTAACCACATTCAGATTACATATACACGTACAAAATACAATAAGAGCGGCATATGAAGATGTCCCCTTATGATGATCAGGGAACTAATAATATGAACTTTACAGTTCTTAGCACATCGCAGCTGAGTACACAAAGTAGCTCGTATATAACTAACACCACCTCCTGCACGTCTCTGGAAGCTTATTCGTCTAAAAACCTGAAAGTCTCCCACTGTCAGACTACTCAAATTAATTTTGAGTAACCGAGAGTTTGTGGAGAAGCACAAACTTCGAGTTACACAATAAGTCTGGTATGAATAATTCCTTATCATCTCTCATCATAAATAAGTATCTAGTGATACCATGCCGCTTAGCGGAATGGGTTTTCCCCTCACTTGTATCCAAAACAAAACATGCAAATCATTTACTATGCCCCTGCACCCAAAATAATTATTCTTAACATAATATGAAATAAAGCCATAAATCATATGTATTGGATATCCAATCCACTCATTTATTAGATATTCCATCTAAAGAAATTTATTAGATTTCCCATCTAAAATCAATTTATTAGAGTTCCCCTCTAAAATATTTAAAATGACTATCCTTCATAATTTAATAGGACTATCCATCTCAAATACATTTAAAATAAATGCACATTATCCATCGTACATTATTTTATAAAGATGGTGTGGGCTATCCACCAGACACTGCATAGTTTTCCTAGGATGACTATGAACCCTTGGGTGCCAAATCCCGAGGCTAACCACCTATGGCAAAAAATTCTTTACTTTAGAAAATTGATGTGGGCTATACACAGCACATTCCATGGTTTTCCTAGGTTAACCAAGAACTCATCACTTGGCCAATTAAAACATCGTGATCCCCATGATTATTTACAAAAATTTATGATCCCCATGATTACTTATTTTCTCCAGGTATACCACCTGTTTAACTTATTCCATAGGTAATCTCAATTAGGTTAAATTAAACGAAAACGCATTGATAGCCCCAATGTATATTTTTGAAAGCATATTTATGTTTGTAACCCCAAACTATGTTGGTCAATTGACTATTATGTTCCTCACTCCACTATCAAGCATTCCCTTTAAATCAAGCCGAAGAGCAGAACTACAGGGGACACTCAGAAGAAGAAAAGAAGATATGAAGATGGTTAGCTTTAAGGTGACTGATAGAAAGCAAGTTTGTCCTCAGCGGAGCGAATCTATCATGAAGAATCCGGGATGGAGAGATAGACCCATAGAGGTAAGCGAGTGCCATCTGCCATGCTCTTAGTTGTAGGTTCCTTTGGGCACCTTCACTACTTCTCTTACTTCAGAAAGATATTTCAGTACTTGATGAACTGGTCGAGAGAGTATGAAACATTGGTCTAAAAGATTGAGCAGGACTTAATCTCACTAAGGGAAGGTGCCAGTATATTAATTGCGTGACAATCGGGACGGCCGGCATGGGTGCACGACTTACGATAAGGTAAGCGGTTAGGTTGGCTTTGTCCCCATTTTTTCTTTTTTCTGAACAGGAAGAGAATCCCATTTTTCTTCCCCGTGGGATCTTTGTTTCCCGACCACTAAGGTTCCCGGGTATGGTATATGAACGTGAGAGCAGGAAGTTCAAGCATAAGAAATCCTTCGATTCGCTACGCACCTAAAGTAGAATAGGCTGAGTGAACTGCGTGTGCCCTGCCTTCAGGGAATCACGTCTATCGAATTCCTGAATCATTCCCAACCACTCAAAGATTCATATCCTATTATCATATATAGTTATAGTCGTCTTTCTAAAGGATTTTCTTAACCAGTAAAATATTACTTATTCTATTTATCCGCCCCACTAAGCAATATTGTGTCAAAGATTTTAGAGTTCTCTATAATTGTTTAGCTCTTAGCATTCGGCTGGGACTCCCACCGCGACACCCAGTTGGCCGAAAACATTAAACCCACCCCGGTGTCCCCAAGGTTTTATTACATTCATTTTATATAAGGATCCCCCTTACATATTCAAATAAAGATAAGTATTTTATGTTATAACTCTTTGAAGTTGCCCCTTCGAATTAGCAAAACTTTACACAAGAAAAATGGCTAAAAACCAACCCTTTACAACCCTTCGAATGAAGTCCCATTCGAAAGCAAACAACCCTCCAAAGTTATCCCCTTCGGAATCCTTCCTTTTTAAAGCATGACAAAATCATACCTTTCGACCTTGTCCAAAGGTCCTACCTTTTGACCTTGTCAAAAGGCTTCTTTTCGACCTAGTCGAATGCTTTGGGCATCCCCCCTTATAAAATCATTTATAAACCTTACGAAAGCAATGAAACTCAAAATCTTTCCCAATCATTGAAACTCAAAACCTTTCGCAATCATTGAAGGTAACTCCTTCATAACCTTTCGAAATCAAACCTCTAGAAATCAAACCTTTTGAAACCATTCAAAAACAATGAAGTGTTGGTGTTGGAACCAACTGTTCGAAAGTATACTTTTGACCTTGTAAGAAGGTTTACCTTTCGACTTTGTCAAAAGGTATTAAAACTTTTACTTTGAAAACAATGGGAGGTTCAGAAGTAACCCCTTCTTCTTCCTCTTCTTTCCCTTCGGCTTTGTCGAAGGCATCCCTTCGACTTAGTCGAAAGGATTAAAATACCTTTTTAGAAAATATTATAAAACAATTCTATGGAAGGTTTAAACTTTTGAAGATCCTCTTCAAAACCTCTTCTTGAATATATAAAAAAATTAGTCTTTTATAAAGCGATAGAGTCAAAGTATCCCCCTTCAACTTATCCGAAAGCAATTATGTTTCTATTCGAAAGCAAAGGAAGCAGCCACCCCATCCCTTCATCCCTCTTCTCTTCGACACCGTGCCTACCTTTCGACTTAGGCGGAGGGTAATTATTTACCTTCCTCTTAGATGAAAGATACCTTTCGACTTCATCAAAAGGGTAAAAGCGGGCTTTTTGAGTCGAAGGTGGATTTGGGCCTACTGAAGTGATGTTTTATCTTGCTTGTCTAACTTTGATTGGCCGAGGAGCCTTCTCTTGTACTTTCAAATAGTAAAATGTATGCAAAAGTCAACATTTTTCTTAAAACGCTATTCTTCCTCCCCAAACCAATTTCTAATCAGTTTTCCCTTCAAATTTGACCAATTCGAAAGCAAATTTGCAGTTTAGCCCTTAGGCTTAAATAATTTAATTGCCTTAGTAAATCATTAAGGAAAAATCCACAAAAATACCAAAAATATGATAAATCATATACTTTAACATATTAAAATTTCAAAGCATATGAAGATCAAAACAACTCGAAATTTAACCAAACCGAATAAAAATGTGTTAATTAGCCCATTAACATTTAAAACACCTATGTCTTATCCAAACAAAGGTTTAAATGGTTATATCCTAACCAAAATCAAAAACATGAATCAGGCATAACCCATAACGATCCAAACACAGAAAAATGAGATGATAAACATGATTATTCACCTTGATTAGTTAATTGGATAATGAGATAATTTCCTAGCTTTAATTCCTTAGCTTTTTCTTCATTTTTTGCTTTCCTAGAGCTTTTAATGCCGACCGAAATATAGGTGAGGAGTTATGAATAAGAAAGTAAAGGTTCTTTAAGGTGGAGGAAGAGATATATACTAAGAAATGTAGCCTTATTTCCAAGTTTACCCCTTAGGAAAATTCCTCCTTCTAAATTTAGTTAAGACTTATTTTAGTTCCCTCTTTAAGATAAGGCCATTGGATTTATTAATCCCATCTCCTTAATTATTCAGATTATTCTATTTAATTTATCCAATCAAATATCCCGAATAATATTAATTAAAATTTAGGGGAATTACATAAATATTCATAATATTACCATTAAAAATAATGCTACAACTATTTTCCATCAAACAAGAAACAAATATTATACCACTAAAAAGTTTAGTACAAAATAAAATTAGCTAATACTAATTCATGTCCACTAGAAAGTTCACATGATAATATCCTACTACTATAGTAGCTACAATAACTCCATTTGCAACTTGGACTTTCATGGTCTCTCTTCTTATAGGTCTCTTGCGTTTAAGTTCTGGTAACAAATTAAATATATAAGTTCCAGATTCAATATCTAGAACCCAAGACGAAGAACGAATAGATAAAAATGATTATAATGAAAATACCTTTAGAAGTAGAATCAAATTCCTTTCCCTTTAACAACTTCAGATAATTCACCTTTAACTGTCCCTTCTTACGGCAATGGTTATATTTACCTTCTCTTCTTGGACCTTAGGTCCTTCGAATACTTTGATAGATATCACGACTAGATCGCATTTTAGGCAGGACGCTTCTTCTCTATTAACTCTTGTCTGCTCTGGTCTTCCCATGGTTTGGCATACTACTTAAGATTTACTATTATGGACCTTCTATGTACTTATTTTCACGAGGACCTCCACCGTCATTGTTTAGTTTATCACTAGTCTTGGCTTTCCAAGCCCACTTATCTTTAGCACCCCTCCACATGTATTTTGGCTATTTCACCATGCATATAATATAATTTTATATATGCTCATGTTTATGAGAACTCATATGATTATTTTTTTTCCCATTTGCATTTACTATCGTTATGCAGTATGCATGCCACCAAAGGAAGGTTATTCCTTCAATTTTGATTTGCTTTCATATAGCTCCACCTCTTCCCTAGTCTAGTTCATCTTTGGAACATTTCTGATTTTTGAGAGGTGGACCCCTTTTTAAAAAAAGGCTTTACTCTTATCATTCTTTGACCTACGCTTTCTTTTTCTCAAACTATTCCAAAGAAAAGTACCATTGATTATGAGTACCACACCTGGTTCTTATGCGAACATACTTTCTACCATCATTAGCATAATAACGAGATCCCCGATATAGACTTCAGCAAATTCATATTAAAATTTAGTATGAATGGGTCAAACGTAGAAGTCGGTAATCGAAGAATCAAGTTAGTCCACAACTTTATGTCAAGAGTCATTACCAACTCAACTAATATCTATGTACCCAATCATATGAAGTATGTGATCTTGGATAAGAGTGCCTTTTCTCATTTTTGTATGAAACGATTTTCATAAGATCTCATACCTTATAGTAAGAGACCGTTCTCCATATAACTTCTATAGGTGATGATATGCTGATCAAGCATCCATATTCACATGCTGTCTTTGGAGATTGTGCCAGTAATGATAGTACGTAACACTAAGAAAATTCACAGTCTATTGACAATGACTCATGGGAGGCCTTTTCTAGGAGTAGTGCAACGATCTACAAATTTTACGCTTTTAATATTAAAGAAAATAAAATTCATTTTCTAATAGAAGTACAATACGAATTAGGTGTCGTATTTATAACCATTACGAAGGTATTTTTTAGCCGATCAATTTGATATAATATTTTGCTATATTTGAAGTTATGGTTTGCGAAGTAGTGACGTTATAGTGTTTAAAAAACGCACGTAGCTATTTCGGGTCAAACTAGATATGCATCCCATAACTCAGCTTAATAACTATATAAGCGAGGCCATGAAACCCAAACTGTCACCTCTTTCTTCATTTTTCTTTCCTACTCTCGAAATTAACCTAATAGCTCTCTAGTGATGATTAGAAAAGTAATTAAAAATCAAATTGTCCAAACTCTATCGAATAATGTATTATCGGAAGCTCTCTGCAAATGAGGTAGGCGAGAAGAGCTCATTTTGGGTATGACATTCAAGGCAATAGGAAATTGGTGAAATATCCGGTCCGTTCGTTTTATTATTTTGAAATCAACGGTAATTTGGTGACAAACGGAGGTTACTACGGTGTAGAACACATCAAATGAAGGTGATCCATATGGTTGGATCAAGTTAAAAATACTCGAGTTCATCGAAATTCGTTTGGAAAAAGTGGCTTAGTTATGATGGAGGGCGAGTGAAGGCATCTTAGGGTTACACATAGGGTGTGGTTCAGAGGCATCTGAAGGCGGTCTTCACGATTGCGAGGTTGAACTTGGGTGGAAGCGACTGTGCTAGGGAGGTGATAGTCGAAAGTGGTGGCTTGGGCCGAAGTCAGATTCAATGCTTCACTGTAGCAGTGAGGATAGAATAATCTATACTATTATATTATTAGTGCGTTCAATTTCAAGCTCACAGAAGCCTCCGTCCATTTTTGGAAATGAATAGTTGCATTTTTGTCCTCGGTAAACCCTTCCTCAGGCCCTTCAAAAAAATTTCAAACTGAATCGTCTCTATTTTTATTTCCTTCTCAGTATTCTCCTTTTCCTCCTTTTTCTTCCAGTTGAAAATTTCTTTCTCCGCGGTGCTAATCCCCAATAAATTCCCATGTCGCTAATGTCCTCTTCCCCCTTTTTCCACTGGTGGAGATCAATAAATTCCCATCGATTTGTAGTTTATCCATTCCATTTCCATCGATTTGTACCTCACAACTTCAAATATTGTAGAAACCCTAAGATTAAATCCTTAACTGCATATGCCTCTCTATCCCTTTTCATTTTCGTCTTGCCTTGCTCGGCATGTTCTTCATCTGCTTACGCTGTACCAGTCGTCAACAGAGCTTAGTCGATAGGGTATCTTTCAGGTTGTCGCCTCACGTCTGCCACAACGGTTTTCTCTGTTTTCCCGATCCTCTTTCTGGATGTTATTTTGCGCCACGTCGTGGCATGCCTCTTTTTGATGTTCCTATCCTTGGACTATGGTTTGTTTCATCTCAATTTCTCCTTTTTGTTCTCCAATGGTAATCTTACAATACGGTAGTTAATCCACCCAAGTGCAGTGATTTAGTGTATAATGCAAAATTAAAGTAGCCTTGATTGTAATCATCTCATGTATCAAATAATATGTAATAAATTTACCAATTATTTGTCCGACATTTAGATGTCATAGTTTAAATGGACCGCTGTTAGGTTGATGAATGGGATAGTTAGCTCAATATTTGAAGTAGTCAGTATTATATTAATTCATAGATTATCGGTTAACTATCTGCTCTTGCAATTTCAGTACTTAATGTTCTTCTCATAGGATATTCCCTGTAATTTTTGCAAAACTAGTTGTTTTGTTTATAATGTTGTAAGATATTTGGTAATTGACTCTTCTGCGCTAAAGCAGTTGAAACCAACATAACTCAACTAGAAGTAAATAAAACAAAAAGAACTGTAATAATATATTTACTAATTTATTTACCATATAACACCATAATAATATAGTAATATTGACTATCATAGTACCTACGTTATATGTTCACATGCTTTTTTTTGTTACAGGCTACGGGCGATGAGAAATATGCTGACTTTGCAGTGTATTTTGCAACCTCCCTATTTATAGATTGGACTCTAAAGTTTAGTGAAGCAAGGAAGGGCCAGTGCAGGCAGTATAAAAGGTGACTTCAAAATTGAAAATAATTAGCTTTTTTCCCATGATATTAAGCTGCATTTTCCCATTGTTTGAAGGGCTAGGATGACAACTTAATGGAATAAAAACTACTAACTAATCTGACATACATACATACATACATACATACATACATACATACATACATACATACATACATACATACATACATACATACATACATACATACATACATACATACATACGTACGTACGTACATACGTACGTACATACATACATACATACATACATACATACATACATACATACATACATACATACATACATACATACATACATACATACATATATTTAGAGCATGTCACTATATTATACCTTAGATTCTTTGCTGCTTATATTCTAAAAAGAATTGTGGATTTCACGGTCGTTTTATCTACAATGGTGCCAGTTTATTCATTACTACTTATTTATTCCAATTTGGAGAATTCCCCACAGTGCATCTCCACTCTACCAACTGGTATATGGATTGATTTATTTATCTTTAACTCTCTTATATTACTCTTAATATATGAGACTACTCTACTTTTAAGGTTTTACATCGTGTCTATTTGTCCTAAGTTTCACTCACCATTTTGGATTCAATAGAGTTTATTACGACGAATACCCATGGAATTTGCTAGAATTTTGAGAAGGTAACTTTTTTGGACAGACTTGATTTTTCTACTGACGTATACATTTATTCACCGTTATGTAAGAAATATTAATTAACTGGATATTTGCATAGATGAAAATACAAGAATATGACTATGGTTAAGCTCGAATCAATTGAAACAATGCATATTAACGTCTGAAATTAATTAAACAGTAGATGTAGATCAAAATTTGCTAAACGTTTCATGTGGACAACAATCTTGATTTTTTTACCATCTTAGTTATAGTAACACATTCATATTGCAACTGTTCTTCTTTCTCACTCATATCTTTCTACCGTAGATCTAGGAACCAAAATTAAAAAGACGCCCTACATTGAAGTTATTTTCTTACCTCATAGTTATATGGTTTGCATTGCTAATATATTTCTGTTGTTGCCTCATTTACATGTTGAAGTATTAAAAGATTTTCTGGCACTGATTGGATCCTAGGTATAGCAATTTCAATATTTCATTTACCAGCATTACTACACTATGACCAGTACAAATTTTACTACTTTTCTGTTCACCAACTTCATTACTAAAGAATTACAAGTTTCATTTGTATTGTCCGTCTGTGTTAATTTTTTACTCCTTTTCAATCTAACATGTTTCAAGCCGAATTTTCAGCAAAACTATATGTTCTTTCCTTAAAAAAAGTAATAATTTTGTATTGTCTGCCCCATTTATGCTTTATAGTATTAAAAGCTTTTCTGCACATTTAATTTAGTTTATTGATATAGAGCAATGTTTCTATACACTACACACTATATGCAAGATATTTATAATTAAAGCTTCTTTCTTTAGCACTTGGATCTTACAAGTTGTATTTTTTCTTTTACTATTTCACTTATTTTCTTACCTCATAGTTATCTGCTTTGCATTGTTAATATTTTTCTACTGTTTACCATTTATGCTTTGTAGTATTTAAAGATTTTCCGGTACTCATTGGATTCTAGACATAGTTGTTTTCATATTCCATTTATCAGCATCACTGCACTATAACCAGTGCAAGTTTTACTCTTTCTCAGTTTCATTCTATTATTAACTGTAGAATTACCAATTTCTATTATCATCATATGTCGAAATAATCTTGAATTTCAAAAGTATTATTAACTTGATTTTAGGACTTTTCATCTGTATAGAGGAATATTTCTACAAATATTAATTTTTTTAATAAGAGAGAAAAAAGTTAGTTCATCTGAACGTTTTACATATGGCCATCATAAAACTTCTACGGGTTAACTGATTTCATGTATGGTAGTTGACTGCTCTGTGAGAAATGCGGAAAACAGGTCTTAAGGCTAGGATTAATACTAGAGGAGGGTGAATAGTGTTTAAAGAAATTACTAAATCTTTTTGAGTTTTTGTTAATTTGAACACAAATGTATGCAATATTCAGACACGGATATGATCGCAGAATCAAACACAGATGCAAAAATAAAGTAAAAGCAATAAAGGAAAGAACACACCGGATTTTATACTAGTTCGAAGTTACCCTACATCCAGTCCCAAACACAAGTACGGATTTCCTTACAAAACAATTGTACAATTACACCCTTATAACGGCCCTGACTCGACCTTCGAAAGTCGGCACCGAATACTTCACCCGTTTTCAAATGCCACAGATTCAAACACCGAATCTGGTTCGTCGGAGCTTATAATACATTAAGTACAACAACATAGCAGAAGAAAATGAATAATATCATTAATATACAACAGATACAATATCTGATACAATAATTATACAATTGGCTATCAATATATCAAAGATAGATACAAGACAATAACAGAGACAACAGCAGCGGAAAGACAATGTCTTCAATGCCAAACTCCAAAAACTCCATCTCCAACCCAAAGCTAGCTTAAACCCCCATCAAGTTGTACTAAGCAATGTCAGTCATCCAAAGACTGAAGAAGATTCCCAAAGACTGAAAGCTACC
Source organism: Allium cepa (assembly GCA_030765085.1). Taxonomy (NCBI): domain Eukaryota; kingdom Viridiplantae; phylum Streptophyta; class Magnoliopsida; order Asparagales; family Amaryllidaceae; genus Allium; species Allium cepa. The sequence goes on along the minus strand of CM060946.1, from coordinate 71,539,537 downwards.
AAACCAAAGGCTTCGAAGGCTATCGAATCTACACCTATTATTTGATTGTCTGAAAACCCAACTCTAGACTGCCCGTGTGGAAAATTATGGGCTCCTAGAGTTTAGAAAGGGAAAAATAAACTCCAGGTCGGTCATGGGACTGGTATGAGCAAACAAAACAGTTTTAGCTTTAAAACAATAACAAAAGATTTTAAAAGTTGAAAAGCACGATGCTTTTTGGAAAATGAAACTGCCATAAGGCCTCCCGCCACACATACAATGCAAGCGCACACTTGGAGAATATTTCTCCTTATGACAGTCAAAAATGCTTAATACGCGAAAATCCTTTTGATATTATTACTAGTGCATAGTGGAAAACATTTCGAAAGTATAATATTTAACTTTAGCCAGTATAGGTACCATTATACAAGCCTACTATAGCTACCACCTAAGGAGGCAGGTTATACAACTGCAATCGTAAAGGGCGCGTATTGGATGATTGGATTTCCAACAAATGGTCAGGCAAAGGAACTTCCTGGGCCACATGGGTACGCCTTTGGAGGGACGCCTCGAGAACCTAACCGGAGCTCTGCCAACACAAGGCCGGGTTACCTCTGTAACTAGGTAACTACTACACGAGTATGCCACTCCTCGGTCGTAACCAACCTTTATCGCAAGATTCACCAACAACCACAAAGTAATAAATTTGCAGTAACCACATCGGTTAAGTATCTAGACTCCATACCATGATACCACCTCTATCCAGAAGGAAATGAACATACCCATAGGGGGCGCTACACCTAAATAACCTTGCCGCATTCTTCCTGTTTCGACCATTCCGGCTTGTGAGGTTCGATGAAGTCTCGTCCATAAAGCTACGTTTTTTCACAAAAGCCATGCTTCGATCAACAAACGATTAACTACATAACCACTGAGCTCGTACATCTCAGAGAATGGGGTTAAGCTAAGAGAATAAATTCTCCATCACCAAACAGAAATGTATTTGACAGAAATCGGTTTTACATCTCAAAGTATAATGTCAGACACACATCCATATAAGTCTGTTCCAGGTTCGAACAGAACCGAAGGAACTTCCGAAGAAGCCCTTGCAAGTTCGGGAATTCCCAATCCCGATCAGAATCCCCATCACATATGGAGATATCTATACCGGCGCAACTTAGTACAGAGACAATCGACGGGTTATCGTTTCGTTCTTCAAAATACACGGTCTTCATCACCGGTCTTCAAATGCTATCCATATCATTGTATCATTATTCGGAATGGGTTAAATGACACAAGGGTCCCCTCCCGGCTAAATCGAATATGAGCACAATATTTAAAAACATATGGATATTGGGATTTCAGTTAAGTCATAACTTATTATCCAAAACTTTTCTTTCAAATTGTTTAATCAAGTTACCATTTCAAATCTTTTAAAAAAAAGATTCATTTCACAAAGTTCACCCACCTTTCACAAAGATTCATTCACATCGTTTCAAAACAATTTCCTTTCCAAATTAGATTAACTCGTCCAATTATTAAATCAAAAACTCAATTCATAGCTTTCAAACCCATTTCCAAAGATTCATTCACAATTCCCATTTCAAATCTTTTATATAAAAGATACTCCTTTTAAAATCCTCTTCAATTTCAAAACAAAGTCCAACAATCTTTCACAAAGATAAATTTATAGCTTTCAAAACAATTTCATTCCAATTTAAAATCTTTTCGACACAAATTTGAAAATCTTTACTTTATATGAAAGCTATTATTATTTGAAAACAAATAGTTTTTGTTTCGGAAAAATCCGATTACATTTATACAAGTTAAAGTCCTTGGGTTAAATTCAAATTCCCAAAACAATACTTTTAAATAGGTTTAAAACTCATATAAACACACTTATAACTCGTATAATCTTCGAAACCAAAATTTCCAACCATGGAATTCAATTTTCAAACCTTGAATTCAAATCTAAATCAAACTATTTAAAATTTAAAACTTTATCAAGTTATTTAAAATAATTTTTATCTTCAAAACAACTTTTCAAAAGCTTTTCACATTTAATCCAATTCCATTTCCAAAACTTTTTGGATTCAAAATTCAATTTTTTAAAATCATTTCAAAAATTTGTGACTTAACCAATTTCCTCATGCAATCCATATTTGTGTGTGTAAGGTGTAGTCCAGGGGTTTTACCCAATAGTGCAACAACATCAATCATCACAGATTCATTCATATCAATATCGATAAGCGGTATATTCCTATAATGCTTATCTTCCATTCACAGGTTCACAGATAAGTAATGTTCATCACTGATAAAATAAATTACATTCATTACAGATCACACCAAAACAATTCATAGCACAAAGCATAACATATAAGGGATATCAAACATTTCAACAATCAATAGATTTTAAACATTCATCAATAAGATCAATTAATTATCTAATTAATCGAAGTTAGATAAGTCATCAATCATGGTTAATTAACATTAATTAATTTCAAATTATTTCATTAATTGTCCTATTATCATTTATTAATTTAAATTAATAAACCTTTAGTTATAAAATAATTAACCTTTAATTATTTAATTATCCTTTCATTAATTACACTTAATTAATTAATTATTAAATTAATTAACCCTTAATTAATTACCATTTAATTAATTATCCCTAATTAATCAAAATAATTAATTAACCTTAAGTTAATTACAAACTTGATTAACCCTTATCTAAATCGATAAAATCATAATAAGTGATTTATCCTTAATCACTTTCATTAATTAATTAATTATCCTCAATTACTTTTATTAAGCACTTGTTTTAAAATAATTAAATACCCTTAATTAATTACCTTCAATTAATTATTCTTAATTAATTACAATAAGTGATTGTCCCTAATCACTTAATCAACTTTAATTATTAATTATTCGTTTTCTTTTCAATACTTAATTGACCTTAATTATGTAATTAATCAAGCTTAATCATGAAATTGATTATCCTTAATTATCCAAACACCCATAAGTAATCATCTTTCATTAATCACTAACTTATCATTAAAAATCATTAATTAACTATCTTTGTAATTAATTATCATTAACACAAAATTTAAGCCAATTAATGATTCAAAAACATTTCTTTTGATTAACTCTTTAACTTTTTTATTGATTTAAAAAAAATTAATTTACAAATAGTGATCATATAATTAAATAACACTTAATTACCTTTTTATTAAATTTAAGCTTGAATCAAGACAATCATTTAAAATCTATTAATTTTAAATATATTTAAAAACTTGTTCAACATTAAATCTTTGCAAACTAATTATTTCAATAACTCTAAAAATTTGTTTTACTTTGCTTTAAACTTAGAAAAGATTGGAAAAAAACACAAGTTCTTTGATTCAAAACTTGAAACGCTTTTTTTTCTTTCAGTTTTGAAAACTGTTTACTTAAAAAAAATATGACCCGAGACAATATCTACTTTGCCCAAGCCTTACTTCGGGCAACCCACCCCTTTTATCTACTTCGAGTTATTTCGTGAATCCCTCCGAGTTCGTCCCCGATAAAGCTCCATCTTCCCCAACCTTAAACCCACGCAGACACGTAATGTCACGCGTGCACATGCACAATTGATCCGATGATCTCCAGTCGACCTCGCCGGCAACCTCACGTCGACAATCATCTACCTATCCCTTTCACCAACCAGATCGTCGAATTTCCCACGCAATTGAAAACGAAGAGTTCGACTCAAAACTGGAATCTAAACTTCGATGAACAATTACCACTCGCCGCCACGATCGACCACTAGACACCCTCTGACTCAACCCAGAGCAGCGCCTCACCTAACGCATTGATCCCCCTTTGAGCGATCGACCCCGATGCCTTCCCGACGACGAACCCCCTTAAACTTCATCGAGCACGGCTGGGTTTTAAAACCCTAAAATCGTTTCGCCTGTCCACCATAATTGATACAAAAAAATTTGCGATCATTATTCCTACAATCTACATCACATTGCTCCCCTCCAGATTCGAACTCGAAGTTTGATTGTTCTTAGATCGACGGAAATTGACATTTTTTGAATTTTCGTTCAACTCTAAATTCCAAATGATTTCCAAATCTGAAAATCTTGAAACTATATTCTTAAATCATGGTTTTCTATTACAAATCACTTCGTAAGATCTAAATAAGAAATGGAAATCATCGATTTTTGACTTTAGTCTGATTTTCACTGTCATATTCGAATTTTCATATATTCCCTAAATATTTACATCTGGAATTTACTTTTGAAGTTTATATTAAGGTATTATAACCAATTTTTATTCAGATATCTCAGCCTAAAAAATTTTATTTGAAGAGATATGGATTTTTCTTGGATTGGGTTTAAACCTGTGTCTTTGAAAAACAAAGATAAAGGTTTGTACACAGTCATACACACACACACACATTCTGGCACTTTCACACTCATACAAGCATATTCCACAAACAAACATCTAATATCAATCACATGCAAACCAAATATACTTAGTTTTAAGAGTTTGCTCACCTTAAAATGAAGAACAGAGGAGCCTGAGAATGATATTTGAAAACTAGATAGTGATTTGAATTTGCAACTTTGGATTTGCTACACAATTTTGAAACTGGAAATGAATCTTGCTTTGATTCAGGTGCAATTTGGACTTTGATCTACTTCTTCAAGTTTGATCTTCGCGTTTTAAATTCCTAGGTTTTGCAAACTGAAGTTCCAGGTTGAAGATGAAAACTGTTTGATTTGAGCTTCAGTTTAAAATGATCTGACATTGATCTTTAAATTTCGATTTGCTTTTCTGGTTAGCTATCTTTATTTCTCAGGTTTGATTTTGTTTTGGGTTTTCATCCTTTCTCAGGTTTATACATATTTATTGCATTTGATTTCCCAGGCTTGAGATTTTTTTTCTTGTTACTGGTTTAAGCTTCCACGGATCTTTGTTTTGAGAAATAAAGGTGGAAGAAAAATTGATGAAGCCTGAATTTCTACTCAAATATTTTTTTTAAGAATTCAAATAAAAAAGGAATTTTATTTTTTGACACTTGTTTAATTTTCAACTTACATGGCTCACAAATGTTAGATTATATCATAAGATGTTTACACTTGTTTAATTACATCATAAAACATTTACACTTGCATTATTTTATTAACACTTGCTCATGCAAGAGATTATAAATATACAAATGTCATTTGCATCAATTTTTTTTATGTTTAAATCCTAAACTTTAATTAATTTATTGATTTAGTCTTTAACCCCTTTCATTTTATAATTACTTAACTCTTTTATATTTACATATGTTTATATTTTCAAATTTATATTTATACAATTTTAAAGAAGATGGTTTGAAATCCAAATTATACATTTCTAATAAATATTTATATATATGTTAGTTCTAAAAGAGATAAGTCAATAAATCCAATTTTTATTTTCAAAATATTTATTTTTGAACTTCAAATCAAATTTCAAATTGAAATCTTTATTTATAAGATATTTAATTTATAATTTGAATTCCACTATTAAATTAAAAAACAATATCCCATATATCATTATATATATCATATACAAATCACATTATTCATGTTACATTTATAAAAGATTAAATCTTTTTTTATCAAATCCTATTTTTAGTTAAACTATTATAACTTAATAAATATCATATTATCTTGAACTACTATAGTTATAAATAAATATTTATTTGAATTTCAAATCCATAATTCAATTTAAAATCTATTTATACAATTAAATAGGCACTTTATTTATTGAATTTGGAAAATTCAAATTAATTCACAATTTAATTTTCAGAAATTAAATCAATTATCAAATTAAGCCTGGCTAAAATCCGGAAATTTTATAGATTCCCCCTTAGGAAAATTTCGTCCTCGAAATTTGCAAGGGGGACAACAAAGAACAGACAGGCACATAAAGATAGAGAAACAGTTTTCCAGATTAAACTGAATAGTCATTCTGCATTTGGCTTACCAAATCAGAATATCACCAATAATTACTCATTCAATATTTCACAAAGTACTCGCGTCATCAAATTTACGAAGATATACAGGGCATTGGTTAGTTCGAAGGGATAACTAACTACTCGTACAATATATCTGGGTCCAATAGAACAAACAATGGATACCCAATTTAGGTTGGAATATCCCAAAATGTACACCAACTTGTCCCTCTTCGGACTTTGATCCCCACAAGAAATCACAATAGAATTTCAAATTCGGTTTTAATCGAAATCATTTTATCGATCCATTTTAATTCAGTTTCATATTTTCTTAACTAATTTATTTCAATTCAAATTCCAAATTCATTAAAGTTTAAAACAAAACGCTGATAGAAATTGAACGAAGAGAATACGAGATAGAAACTTATCTATAACGATTTGCAGGGCCACCACAACACCGAAGCTTCTCCCTCGAGCTGCCACGAAGCAATCAAAGAATTGAAATCGATCGATGAACAAAAGAAATTTATAGAGAAAGATTGTTCCTTGTTGTTGCAGGGATTGACTATTTGTAGTGGTACTTTCCTGTCCCCTATCTCGTCCTCTTCTTGCACTCATACTTACTATTAGTGAATAGTAAGAGAATTTACTAAGGCATTCAGACGGATACCTTAGGGATACTCATTCTAGGGTATACTTCATCCTATCTCTAATGAGCTACCTAATGTTTTATACTCTTGAGCTAAAGTTTCAACCTTTAGCTCTGATACCAATTATAACGACCCTAACTAGACCTTCGAAAGTCGGCACTGAATACTTCACCCGTATTCAAATGTCGCAGATTTAAACGTCGAATCTGGTTCGCCGGAGCTTATAACACATTAAGTACAACAACATAGCGGAAGAAAATGAATAATATCATTGATATACAACAGATACAATATCTGATACAATAATGATACAATTGACTATCAATATATCAAAGATAGATACAACATAATAACAGAGACAACAACAGCGGAAAGACAATGTCTTCAATGTCAAACTCCAAAAACTCCATCTCCAATCCAAAGCTAGCTCGAACCCCCGTCAAGTTGTACTAAGCAAGGTCAGTCATCCAAAGACTGAAGAAGATTCCCAAAGACTTCGAAGGCTATCGAATCTACACCTATTATTTGATTGTCTGAAAACCCAACTCTAGACTGCCCGTGTGAAAATTTTTGGGCACCCAGAATTTAGAAAGGAAACAATAAACTCCAGGTCAGTCATGGGACTGGTATGAGCAAACAAAACAGTTTTATCTTTAAAACAATAACAAAAGATTTTAAAAGTTAAAAACCGCAATGCTTTTGGAAAATGAAACTGTCATAAGGCCTCCCGCCATACACACAATGTAAGCACACACTTGGAGGAGATTTCTCCTTATGACAGTCAAAAATGCTTGATACGCGAAAATCCTTTTGATATTATTACTGTTAGCACCAGAATTGGTCACTAACACCCTTAAGAAAGATTATGTAGAGAGATTAATGAAGAAAGTAAATGTAAACAGTGAACAGAATGCTAAACTAAATGTAGAAAATAAGAACACCAGATTTATAGTGGTTCGGCGTAATTGCGTACGTCCACTTTGAGGTTAATCTTTATTGCTTTACTTATCAACTGGTTACAGATACAATCCGTACACTAACTACTTGATTACAATTGTTAAGCAAGGAAGATAAGTCTTGAATGAGTCTTGAATGCGGCAGAGTCTCCCCGGTGTTCTTGAAAAAAGGTCCCTTTCATTGTGCCTCTGCCTCTCTATTTATAGACGAAAATGGGTTGGACTTCCTTGATGGGCCTTGTAGCTAGATATCTCAGCCCAAAGTGAGTGACTTCTGCATGCCAAACTACCAATGTCGATCGGCAAATGCCGAACGAGGCGATGTGTTGAGTGAAGAGTGCAAGTCGAATGAGAACCAATGCCGGTCGAGGGGAGATGCCGAACGAGACTGAAATGCCAAATGAGGCATGAATGCCGAACGAGACTGGAATGCCAAACGGGGCATTGTATGCCGAATGACATGCTAATGCCGAATGACATACGAATGCCGAACGAGCTTTATGCCGGTCGAGATTGAATGTCGGACGACTCTGCCATGCCGAACGGGGATTTGTGCCGAACAAGGCTGGAATGTCGATTGAGGCTGGAATGCCGAATGGCCCTTAATGCCGAACGAGGTCTGGATGCCAAGCAGTGTGGAATGCCGAACGACCATGCTGTGCCGAACGACCCTCAATGCCGAACGGGGATAGATGCCGAATAGCCTGGTCGTGTCGAACAGGGATAGATGTCGAACGGCCTGGTCGTGCCAAAAGGGGATAGATGCCGAACGAAGCCCGGATGCCGAACGGTGCTGGATGCCGACCAAGGCCTCTTCATCAAGTCTTTGGCTACTCGGTCAAGCCACTGGGTAACACTTGCCCCCCAAAGTGTATTATGTGGATGAACATGATGCTCTTTGAGTCACGAGTCCTCCATGTTTTGCTTCAAGCCCTGGTTTCTTTTCTTAGATGGTACTTTCTCTTGAATGCCGAGTGAGTCAGTGTATGCCAAACGACATGCCGGTGCCGAACGACATTCAAATGCCAAATGATGTAGCTGATGCCGAGCGAGGAATGTGCTTGGACTGGTTCTACCGGTCATTGTCCCTTTGACTTCCTTTCTTCCCCCTATAAAGGTCGGCACTTCACTTCTTCTTCTCATTTTCACTTTTACCTCCACTATCCTGTACTCACGAACCTTGCTTTTTAACAAACTCTAAAGAATTAACTACCCTTCCCTCCTCAAACATCGTACGTTGCCTCACTCCTTTCCCAAATCAGTCGAAAATAATTAAAACCGCGCTCTTTACTCCAGAATTCCCCTAAGTTTTGAGCCATTTACTAGGTATTAACCTCTCTCTTTAAATGCATTCCCGTGACTAAAAAATTTAGTACGTGGTTCAAGTTCGTGAACTTTTGTTGAACCGTGACCAATAGGTATCGCGCAGATGAGGGAATCGAATCATGATTAGGATATGTTCTAAGGCTAGGCGGTGTGGAGGAAAAAAGGAGAGGTCAGAGGTATACAAAAGAGGGAGTTAGTTGAAAATGTACTGTTGTTGTTCGGCATGATTCCCTCATGTCAAATGAGGTTGGAGGGAAAAACAGAGGGGGGCAGGAATTGGCTGGAATGCCGGTCGACATGGCTCGGTATGACTTACCGAACGACTCGACCACGTCGTTCGGTAGGGACGGAGGAAAAGGATAAAATTGTTGTTAAGGACGGAATCCCGAGCGTTGCAGCTCGGCGTAACTTTGGTTTGGCACGATTTGCCGCATGCCAAATAATGGAGAAGACAGATGGAAGTATGAAATGCCAAGCGATGTGGCTCGGCATGTAGTGGTTCGGCATGTAGTGGTTCGGCATGACTCCTTTATGCCGAACGATGGAGAAGACAGATGGCAGTATGGAATGTAGAGCGATGCGGCTCGGCATGTAGTGGTTCGGCATGACCCCTTTATGCCGAATGGTGGAAAAGACAGATGGAAGTATGGAATGATGAGCGATGCGGCTCGGCATGTAGTGGTTCGGCATGACTCTTTTATGCCGAACGGTGGAGAAGACAGATGGAAGTATGGAATGCCGAGTGATGTGGCTCGGCATGTAGTGGTTCGGGATGACTCCTTTATGCTGAACGGTGGGGAAGACAGATGGAAGTATGGAATGCCGAGCGAAGCGACTCGGCATGATTGTGGTTCGGCACGCCTTGCCGCATGCCGAACGGCAATGGTAGGGATAGAGGAGTTGTGCACAACAGCAACGCTAGTCGAACCTAATGCATAGTTGACCTAACACATCCCATGCCTGAACATATGTTAGTGAACAAGGACGGACTTAAACAACAAAGCATATCGAACAATCCGGACTGAAAACTTATGTGTTTTAAACAACCGAAAACTTGGACTTAACCTGCTTAATAGTTAATAACCTTTCAAATGCAGTGATGACGTCGAGTTCAAAATATAAATCGTCTCACGACAAGCCTTCGTAGACGGTTAGCGATGACGGTCTTCGAAGACGACAATCCAAAGCTCAAACTTATTTCCTCAATTCAGTGTCTTTTTACTGCTTGGCACTTACATTTGAATGATCACACTAGTTCACACACCACACGGGGGGGGGGGGGGGGATATTTATGTTGTTAAGTCTAACGTCGATTATTTTTAAAGTATAGTTCAAACAGGTGCTCTGTTAGATTCAATCTTCATTAGAGATGTCTAGGAAATCTAGCTCTCCTACGATCTCAGATAGACCTGGGCCATCCTCTAGATGAGAAGTTGTAGATACTTCGCATCCGTCAACTACCCCCGCTCAAGACTTACCGAACCCTGCGACTACATCTGTCGACTTGGCTCCCGACGTTCTGGAGGCAGGGATTTGCTAGACGACCCAATCGATTCTCAGGCTTCAAAGATTAACGAAAGCATGCTCCGTTGGATATGCTCTGTCCATTGAATCCCCTTTGAGGATGAGTTAGTTCCATCGGGGAACGATCGTCCGCACTTGCCCCCAGTCGGATACACAGCTTGCAACAAATTCATGTGCTGGGATGGCAGCGTGCCACCGTTCAACTCATTTCTTTGAGACGTCTTGCAGTATATCGACATTGCTCTATCGCAACTGCATCCGAACAGTCATGCATTCATCTACGGCACTTGTATTCTCTTCATGAATGTCCTCTCTAGGCTTCCGACTCCGGGCAATATTCGATACATATATTGCATCAAGAGATGAAAGGATAGCCCATCTTTCATATTTCTCGAACCGCACAGCAAATGTCAAATCTTAACTGGGGCATGGAGTAAGTTTGACCTGTATATATAGGAATGGTTTTATGTGCACTGTCCTCCCGGCTTTGCAATGAGATGGGTAGAAGGAAGTAGGTTTTTTTCCTAAATTGATACTCATGTTTAGTCGAAGCCGTACCTTTTCTAACTCTCTTCCATCTTTTCAAGTGTTAATTTGCATCCCGAGGGCCTCAGATATTCTGAAGCCGTCGAAGCTATTCGAGCCATTCCCGTCGAAGACCGGGACATCAGAACTCTCATTTCAAATGAGTCACTTACGAAATTCGGGCTGTTGGCAGAAGGTAGCCGGATAAGCCTCCCTTAGGGCGTTACCATACCCAGGCCTGCTTCTGGCAAAGGAAAAAAACAAGCTGAGTCTTCAGCACGTAATGCCCCTAACACACTAGAAGAGGGGGAAATTAAGGAAACTTAAATGCTTGAGGTACAAGATGAGAACGTTAGTCCCACTCGGGATCCGATAGTCGAAGTTCACGACATCGAGACGTCGCATTCCCCTTCGAAGGGGAAGAAGAAACTAACATACAGGCTGAGGAAGAAAACAGTCGGTGGAACTTCTAAAGTTACTCTTGTTCCAATGGAGGAAGAAGCTTCCTCACAGCATTTAGAAAGTTCTCTAAAAGGCATGTCGAACCTTTCCATACCTGATGATCTACTCAACTACGACTTCGACGATCCAGAGGCCCTTAAGTTTCATTCGCCCACGAGAGGCGATACAAGCGTTCAAGCCCAAAACCAGGGAGAAAAAACTCCTATTAGTAAAGAAACTGGTCCGTCGGGGGGAACACTAGGACGCACACAAACACATGCACTTCGCCTTGCACATAAATTTCTGTTGACACCCTATTCTTTGCTAACTCATCGTTATTTAAACTTTATGTAGGTGACATAGGGCACACGCATGGACTTGACTGCCTTCGTGGGTCATTGATTTTCTACGAATCTGATCGGGATTCGGGCTCCGGCAAGCGCTGCGATAGGGATGAATCCGGCGATCGAGACTACCATCGCTGAGAGTCATCACACCGAAGGAAAACTTATAACCAGCCCTCATATCCTTGCGATCCTCCTTCTCAACCGAAGCACAGCAAAGAGAAATCTGGACATAAGGGGTCTCAGCCTGAGGCACATCGGGATCAACACTCTGGTTCATCAAGTACCAGGCAATCTCGAGATCCCCACAAAATGCCCGCGGTCTACAAGCAGACTCCTCTTACTCCCGTAACCAATCCAGCGGTTGTTGAACGACTTGCTGAACTTAAAGACTCGTTTTCGAAGATATGCTTTGATGTCTTAAAGTTTCTTCCAGCGGTCCACCATATTCCAGGGCATTTCAAGTAAAGTGCCATCGCTTGATGTCTATGTACAGCATGATGCGTTCGTGCACTTAGCCGAGAAAGTTTCAAAAGTTTACATAGAGCGTCAGCATGAGATAAGTCGCCTGAAGCATAAGGTTATTCACGATAAAGATATTACTAAAGCTCAGGAAGAAGAGCTTGCTTCTTATAAGTCTCAGCTTGAAGCCGCCCAGTAGAGCACTAAAGATACTGCCGAGGTCGTTACTCGTCTGGAGTCAACCCATAAAAAAGAAATCGACGAGGCAGTCCAACGCAGTGGGGCCCTAGCTTTGGAGAAAGACTCAGTGCAGAGGGAGAGGGACGCCTTTGCCCTCTGAGTTAAGGAGCTGGAGGAGCAACTCCGCAAAGAAAAGGAGGAGAAGACCGCTGCCCAAGAAGAGTCGCAACGATATTGTGACGAGATCATTGCCATACGACTTCTGAAGGCGAAGCTTGATGATGAAATTTCTAAGGTTGAGATGCTAAAGAATGAAGCCCACGAAGAGGGCAAGAAAATAGCGTCTATGGAGGTCGACTCCCACCTTGAGGTGGCTAAAGAAGCAGGTAGGGAGGAGGTCAAAAGCATGTTTGACCCACTAATCGCAAAATTCAATGCCCGCGTCCTCATGCACCGAGACTTAACTTTTCTGGGTGAGGGTTACCTCGAATCTTTAGCTGAGGCGTGGGAGACCTTACTAGAAATCAGGAAGGTCGAGCTTGGTAATGAGGAGGTTGATGAAGGAGCTTTGATAAAAGAATTTCATAAGGGAAACAAGCCTTCGGACCTGTCTACGGCAAAATATCTTTACTTCAAAGGCTCCCCCTCAACGAAAGGGAATGAGGTTATTGCCGGTCCATCTAGGATCAGTCTCAAGCTCATGCGCCCACTATGCCAGCCGATCGGCCGATACTTGATCCCTTTGAGCAGCACATCGGTTTTGACCCGGACGACCCCGGCTTCGGCGTTCATATTCTATCTCCTATTCCAAAGGGTGATACCCCTCGGACGGTTGAGAGCCAGCCGGAACCTGGTAGATAACTCTTCACTTTAACATTCAGGAGCTATCGTATTCTAATGCTTGTTTTTCATGATTTTGTGTAGGCCATTCTGATCTCGAGCCCACTCCGAGGAGCGATGTCGCCAAGGAGGTGAAAGAAAAGACAAGTGAGGCTACTCACGTAGGGGAGGCTCCCGGTCCAGATGCTCAAGTGATTGGAGCGCTTGATGAGGATAAGTCCGAGACTTCCTCTCCCATCGATGGGAATTATGAAATCGAAATTACAGGCGCCTCTGAACACATGTCTAAACTGAGCATGAAGGAGCAGCTTGAGAAGGAGAAGAAAAAGATGGTCGAGATCAAAGTCAAGCCTCAAGTTGTGGACCTGGATGATCCTCTGAATAAGTCGTTGAAGGTCATCCTTCCTAGCAGGTCCAGGCCTATGGAAGTTCCCCGTACTTCTATAGTTGTCACCTCTCCATCAAAGAAAATTATCAAGGGAAAACACACGGGAGAGGAGTCATCTGGAAAAAAGTCGAAGAAGTGGAAGAAGTAGTCGTCGCTCTCATTCATTGAGAGTTAGTTTAGATTATGTAATTATTTTTATTTATTTTCGTAGCCCATGTAAACAAAATTTTGACTCCGAATTTGGGAGGAGTTGTGGCAGAAACTTATTTTTGATGAATAAAACATAGTTCTTTTGCCTTTCAGAAGACTTCTATTGTTTGGTTTTCTGTATAATCGTGGTCAAAACCCAAGCTATTGCGAGTAACATAAACTTTACGATTCATCTTCAAATAAGTTGATAATTTTTTGGCATTGCACATTCTTTATTCCACGCTCCGGGTACTTAGAATATTTTCCAGTTCGCACGCCAAGGGTTCGATGACTTCAAGTCATTTGTATCTAGTCCTCGCTCAGGGGACTTGGATATTTAAATCGTTTATTCCCTAGTCCACGCTCTGGAGACTTAGAGTATTCCAATCCGCATTCAGGGGACTTGGAGATTTAAGTCGTTAACACTCTAATCCACACTCTGGGGACTTAGAGCACTCCTGTCTGCACTGGAGACTTGGATATTTTGAGTCATTTATACTCCGATCCGCACTCTAGGGACTCAGAGTACTCCAGTCCGCACTCTGGGAACTTGGAGATTTTGAGTCGTTCATACTCTGGTCTGCACTCCGGGGGCTCAGAGTACTTCAGTCCGCACTCCAGGGACTTGGAGATTTTGAGTCCTTTATACTCCGATCTGCACTTTGGGGACTCAGAGTACTCCAGCCCGCACTTCAGAGACTTGGAGATTTTAAGTCGTTTATACTCTGGTCCGCACTCCAGGGACTTGGAGATTTTAAGTCGTTTATACTCTGGTCCGCACTCCGGGGACTCGGAGTACTCCAGTCCGTACTCCAGGGACTTGGAAATTTTGAGTCATTTATACTCTGGTCTGCACTCTGGGGACTCACAGTACTCCAGTCCGCACTCCGGGGACTTAGAGATTTTGAGTCTATTATACTCTGGTCCGCACTTTGGGGACTTAGAGCACTCCAGTCCGCACTCTGGGGACTCAGAGTACTTCAGTCCGCACTCCGAGGACTTGAAGATTTTAAGTCATTTATACTCTGGTTCGCACTCTGGGGACGCAGAGTACTCCAGTCCGCACTCCGAGGACTTGAAGATTTTAAGTGCTCGTGCGCGTTCGTATGTTAGACAGAATAATGTATCTCTTAGTTATTCGTCACAGCGTTATCACACAAAGAAACATCGACAATTCATGGAGAAAATGGCTTCAAGCCTTTATTAATGCAAACAAGCTAAATTGTCTTATTACATGCCATAACTAGGAATAAAAACTTGCTGGAACTAAATGCAACTAAAATATGAAAGAAATGAACTAAGTGTAATAATGCCGCAAATGCTCGTAATTCCATGCTCGGGGGTGTGTCACATCATCAACGGTCGCTAGCTTGAAAGTTCCTTCTCCAAGCTTCCGTTCAATGACGTATGGACCTTCCCATGCGGGGCTCATATGTGATGGAACCGGGAAAACTCATTTCAAAAAGAGATCACCCACACCAAAGATTCTCGGTCGGACTTTTTCATTATAATAACGAGCGACTCGGTGCCTGTATGTGGCCGCTCTTAAATTAGCTTCTTCACGCTTTTTATCATTGAAGTCCAATGATTCCAGCAAAAGATCTTGATTTGACTCATGGTCATAGTAAGTTGCCCGATGTGATGGAACTTCAAGTTCTACGGGCATGATAGCTTCCATTCCATATGCCAATGCGAATGGAGTGTGGCCAGTCGCGGACTTGTGGGTGGTTCTGTAATCCCGAAGCGCTGTTGGAAGCTCGTCCACCTACTTGCCTCTAGCCATTTCCAAACGTTTTTTCAATATGGATTTGATTATTTTGTTTACGGCTTCCACTTGTCCATTGGCTTTCGGGTGAGCAACTGCAGCAAATTTTTTCTCAATAACATATTTTTCGCAAAATTCCTTAAACTCTTTGTTTTCGAATTGAGTTCCGTTGTTTGTAATGATGGTTCGTGGAAGGCCCAAACGGCATATAATGTTTCGTACAACGAAATTAATGACCTTTTTGGTGGTGATAGTGGCCAAAGGCTCTGCTTCGGCCCACTTGGTAAAGTAATCGACCGCAACTATCGCGTATTTTGCACCACCTTTGGATAGGGGTAAGGAACCGACTATATTGATCCCTCATATTGCAAATGGCCAGGGACTAACCATTTGTGTGAGTTCCGTCGGCGTAGCTCTCGGGATTTTCGCATATTTCTGACATTTGTCACATCTTCTCACATAGTCTGCGGCATCCCGATTTACAGTCGGCCAAAAGTATCCATGGCGGAGTATTTTCTTTGCTAACATCTGCCCTCCGGTATGGTCGCCACATTCACCTTCATGGACTTCCTTCAGGATTTATTTTATCTCATCATGGGCAATGCACCGGAGTAAGGGATTCAAGAATCCCCTCCGATACATTACCCCATCTTGCATTACATAACGCGAAGCCTTACGAATGACTTTTCATCTTTCGCTCCTTCTTTCGGGCATGACCCTATGTAACAAGTACTGCTTGAATGGGGTCATCCATGATTCCTTCTCGATTTCTGTTTCTAACATGAAATCTACCTCCATCATATTTATGCTCGGAACATGCGAGGTTTCAACTGGAAACAATCCTATCTGTTGCGCATCGCCAGTGCTTGCAAATTTTTCCAATGAATCGGTTGCTTTGTTTTGCTCACGCGGGACATGCGAAATATCATAATACTCGAGATTCTCTAGCAGCTCTTGAACCCGGACCAAATACGGGCAAGTCTCTTCCCCTTTGCTTGATAGTCTCCCCGCACTTGGTACACCACCAGTTGTGAGTCATAAAAGATTTCAACCGATCTTACTCCCGGCTCTTTGATAAGTCTTAAGCCGGTAATCAATGCTTCATACTCGGCTTCATTATTCATTGCTGTGAATTCGAGCTTTAAAGTGTAGCGAACTGGTCGGTTCTTAGGAGTTACAAGAACTATGCCAGCCCTCGAACAACGGTCGTTAGATGCCCCATCGGTATACATCTTCCATCGAACGGGAGGTATGACATTGTGGCCGTTTGACTCGTCTGTCATGGTGAATTCAGCAATGAAATCTGCTAGCGCTTGCCCCTGTATGGCCCTTCGTGGCAGGTAGATAATATCGAACTGACTCAACTCGATATTCCATTTTAACATCCTTCTAGAAGTTTCTAGTCGTTGGAGTATCTGTCGCAAGGGTTGATCGGTGTAAACACTGATCGAATGTGCCTGGAAGTATGGGCGAACCTTGCGTGATGCAATCACCAAGCAATAAGCTAGCTTCTCAATCCTGGGATAATTTCTTTTTGCCTTCGTCAAACGTTTACTGACATAATATACTGGCTTTTGAACTCGGTCCTCCTCGCGAACCAAAGCCGTACTGATAGCATGCTGGGAAACTGCCAGGTATACATACAGCATTTCATGGTCAATTGGTTTTGATAGCACGAAGGGACTTTCTAGATGTCTAACCAGAGCTTGGAATACTTCCTCACGGTCAGACGTCCACTCGAAATTCCTCTTCCCTTTCTTTATCACATCAAAGAAAGGAATGCACTTATCCATGGCTCTGGATATGAATCGACTCAGCGCGGCCACCATTCCGTTCAAGCTTTGTACTTGCTTTATAGTTCTGGGCACTAGTATGTCCCGAATAGCCTGAATCTTTTCTGGGTTAGCTTCAGTTCCATGTGCGTTCACAATGAAACCCAAAAACTTCCCTGATGCAATGCCAAAATAACACTTTAAAGGGTTGATCTTCATCCCGTAATGCCGGAGTACGTCAAATATCTCTGCTAAGTCTCGGATGTGGTCGTTTGACTGCCGTGACTTCACGAGCATGTCATCCACATAGACTTCCATCGTTTTGTCAATCTAGTCTTTAAACATTCGATTCACCAGACGCTGATAAGTTGCTCCCGTGTTTTTCAATCCAAAAGGCATTACTACATAACATTATAGCCCCACATCTGTGACAAAACTGGTGTGTTCTTGGTCTAGAATGTGCATTGGGATCCGATTGTATCCTAAATACGCATCCATAAATGATAATAATTCGGGTCCGGCGGTAGAGTCGACGAGCTGGTCGATTCTAGGTAAAGGGAAACTATCCTTCGGGCATGCTTTATTCAGATCGGAGTAATCGACACAAGTTCTCCACTTTCCATTTGCTTTTCTTACCAGCACAGGGTTAGATACCCATTCGGGGTAGAGGGCGTCGCGGATGAACCCATTGGCTTTGAGTTTGTCCACCTCCTCTTTGAGAGCAGCGGACCTCTTCTGGTCCATGCCTCTCATTATCTGTTTCACATGAACGTATTTTGGGTCTATGTTCAACATATGACTCGCAATAGTGGGACAAATCCCGCACATATCAGAATGTGTCCAAGGAAAACATCCAGATTCGCTCGAAGGAAATCAGTAAGATCCTCGGCCATTGAAGGGTCGAGTTGTGATCCAATCTTAAGAACTCATGACGGGTCATCCTGGCTGACTATAATGTCGATCGTCAGCTCAGCCGGTGCTGCATTCGTTTCCCTTGGTTCCCCGTCGTCATCTCTCGGTTCTATGTTTCTAAGGATCCGAGAATGTTGCCCGAGCCAGGGCTCGAGCACTACTTGTCAATCATCAGTATTTAGGATACGGACGGAGCTGTCCGCAACCTTTCCCTTTTCTCTCCGCTGAGCTTCTCTCAGCTCTGCCACAAAACATGCGCGACCGGTCGCCTGATCGCCATGTACTACGCCGACTCCTTCGTCTGTCGAAAATTTTAATGTCAAACACCATGGGGCCAAAGCGGCCCTAAACTCTGCCAGGGACGAACAACCAAGAAATACATTGTATGAAGAGTCAACATCCATTACTATGAATGGTAGGATTCGCACTCTTCTACGCTCACCTTCTCCCAGTTCAACTGGTAACTTAATATACCCTATCGCGTTGGTTGCGGCACCATTAAAGCCGTGGATACGGGTTTTGCATGGTTTTAAATCTTTTGTCTCCATCTTCATTTGGTCATAAGCCTTCTTGAAGATGATGTTGACAGAGCTTCCACAATCAATCACAATCATTTTGACGAAAGCTGGCCCGATCGTTGCAGATATGACCATCGGGTCGATAGTAGGAGCCTCCACCTTGTCTGCAACTCGACTCCTAAACACTATATCGTCTGTCGTCATGCGTTGTTGTTTTGTGGGGGTTCCATCTTAGACATTCGAACAACATTCATAATTCGCATGCCTCAAGGAGGTAATATATCATTCCATCTCCTGCCAATTCTTATCTGCAGGATGAGGTCCTCCGACTATAGTGTTTATGATCAACCTTCCTACGGTCCGAGCAGGTTCCTCTGGGTGGCGTGGAGTCGGCCCATCCGAAGTCTGGCGTTCCTTGCCTACCCTCTGGTGGGTTCTTAACAAATTCCTGCAGCTTTTTCTGCCAGATTAACCTTTCTATGGCGTCGTGGAGGTGTCTATACTCCTCAGTATTGTGCCCGTGGGTCTCATGAAAGCGACTGTACTTCCCCGTCCATTTCTGTTCCTCAGCGGACTCATTTGGGCGTGGATTTCTGTATCGAAAGGTGTTACAAGTAGATAGGTAAATGTTTTTAAGGGACGTATTCAGGGGGTGTATTCGTTGTAGGTCGGAATCCTCAACTTCCATCTCTCTGTCACTTTTTTCTTTCCGGGAGTTCCACCTCCAGATCCTTTAGATTGCCCAGGATTGTTCTGGATGTTGACTTGAACTTTTCCCGAACTGTCGCCAGATTGCTTCACGGCGATGTTACTTTTCACAGTCTCCTGAACAGGCCCTGGTGCCTTATCTCGTCTTGTCTATCGAGCTTCCTCCCTCCTAATGAATTGGTGAGCTTTGGAATAGAATCGCTCCAACGTAGTTGGGGGCATTTCCGCCAACCAATCTCCAAACTCCGAGTCTAGATCTACACCTCGCATTACCGCCATCAAGATTGCATGGTCATTAGGGTTGCTAACTTCAGTGGCAGTAACATGAAATCTCTGCAAGTATGCTTTCAAAGACTCTCCCGGAGCTTGGATCACGCTTGATAAGGACATCACGTCCTTTGGACGAGTAGCATGTATCCTGAATTGTTCAACAAACTTCATTGCCAACTCATCGAAGCTGGATATAGACCATGGAGAAAGTCGAGTAAACCACATAGTGGCGATTCCGAACAAAGTGATTGGGAAGCACCTACACTTGGTCGCATCATTCGCCCTTGCAGAATCCATCATCCATTTGTACCTCATCACATGTTTCCTAGGGTCAGTCTTCCCTTCGTAGGCTGGGATAGTCGACGTACTGAACATCCTGTGATACTCAGCCTGTAGGATAATATTTGTGAAGGGAGTACGACTCCTGGACACTCTCCAATCTTCATTGGTCAAGCCTTGATTCTCTCTCATTAACTGCCTGACCATAGCTGATAAGTTCAGAGTTTGTATGGAGGGTGGAAAGTTGGGTTCCGTTCCATGGGACCGCTCGGGTTGGTGTCTCCTCTGCTGGCGATGGGCCAAACGCGCATCTTGAAGGCCAGCTTGATTAGGACCTTGGTGAGTCGGGCGTCCGGTCTCCTCACGTGCCTGATCCTTGGTGGATGGATCAGTGGCACCTACTTGTGCAGCTTTAGTCTTATGGCGTCTACGCCTAGGAGGTTCATCAGCTGAGGTCAAGCTATCAGATGAAGAGTAAGGAGCAGGGAGACCTCCAACATTCTGATGTTGCTGCTGGGTAAGCTGAGTCATGAGATTAGTGTTGGCTTGAATCTGCTCAATAAGTTGCCTTCTAATTTCCCTGAGTTCTCTCATCAAATCGTTGAACTCTGTTCGGGTAATGACTTCCATTTGATTTTGGATGGAGGGCCCTACGCCTTGAATCGCTTGTGGGTTGCCAGGTCCAACTTGTTGCACACTAGCAGTCTCGTGGACATCCGCATTGTGAGAGGCTGATCGGGTGTGTGGTCTTCCCATAGTAGAGTTGTTGGTTCGAACTCTGAATAGATTCAACGGGCGTCCTATGAATAAGTCGGATCTCCTTCGGGGGATTTTTCAATCCAGTTGCTACAAAGTAGATCCTATCGACCTGAGAATTCGATTCTCAGTGAAATCGCCAAAATGTAAGCACCAGAATTGGTCACTAACACCCTTAAGAAAGATTATGTAGAGAGATTAATGAAGAAAGTAAATGTAAACAGTGAACAGAATGCTAAACTAAATGCAGAAAATAAGAACATCAGATTTATAGTGGTTCGGCGTAATTGCCTACATCCACTTTGAGGTTAATCTTTATTTCATTACTTATCAACTAGTTACAGATACAATCTATACACCAACTATTTGATTACAATTGTTAAGCAAAGAAGATAAGTTTTGAATGAGTCTTGAATGCGGCAGAGTCTCCCTGGTGTTCTCGAAAAAATGTCCCTTTCACTGTGCCCCTGCTTCTCTTTTTATAGACGAAAATGGGTTGGACTTCCTTGATGGGCCTAGTAGCTAGATATCTCGGCCCAAAGTGAGTGACTTATGTGTGCCGAACTACTAATGTCAATTGGCAAATGCCGAACGCTTCCTTTATACCGAATGAGGCAATGTGTTGAGTGAAGAGTGTAAGTCGAACGAGAACCGATGCCGGTCGAGGGGATATGCCGAACGTGGCTGGAATGCCGAACGAGGCTGGAATGCCGAACGAGGCATGAATGCTGAACGAGGCTGGAATGTCGAATGGGGCATTGTATGTCGAACAACATGCTAATGCCGAATGACATACGAATGCCGAAAGAACTTCATGCCAGTCGAGATTGAATGCCGAACAACTCTGTCATGACGAACGGGGCTTTGTGCCGAACAATGCTGGAATGCCGGTTGAGGCTGGAATGCCGAACGACTATGTTATGCCGAACGGCCCTCAATGTCGAACGAGGTCTGGATGCCGAGTAGTGTGGAATGCCGAACGACCATGCTGTGCCGAACGGCCCTCAATGTCGAACAGGGATATATGCTGAACGGCCTGGTCGTGTCGAACTGGGATAGATGCCGAACGGCCTGGTCATGCCGAACGGGGATAGATGCCGAACGTAGCCCGGATGTCGAACGGTGTTGGATGCCGTTCGAGGCCTCTTCATCAAGTCTTTGGTTACCCGGTCAAGCCACTGGGTAACAATTACTACTGCATAGTGGAAAACACTTCGAAAGTATAAAATTAATCTTAGCCAGCATAGGTACCATTATACTATGCCTACTGTAGCTACCACCTAAAGTGGCAGGTTATACAACTGCAATCGTAAAGGGCGCGTATTGGATGATTGGATTTCCAACAAATGGTCAGGAAAAGCAATTTCCTGGGCCACATGGGTACGCCTCTAGAGGGATGCCCCGAGAACCTAACCGGATCTCTGCCAACACAAGGCTGAGTTACCTCTGTAACTAGGTAACTACTACATGAGTATGCCACTCTCCGGTCGTAACCAACCTTTATCCCGGGATTCACCAACAACCACAAAGTAATAAATTTGCAGTAACCACATAGGTTAAGTATCTGGGCTCTATACCATAATAGCACCTCTATCCAGAAGGAAATGAACACACCCTCAAGGGGCGCTACCCACAAATAATCTTGCTGCATTCTTCCTGTTTCGACTATTCCGAGTTGTGAGGTTCGACTAAGTCTCGTCCACAAACCTACGCTTTTTCACAAAAGCCATGCTTCGATCAACAAATGATCAGCAACACTTCGTATGCCACATTACCAAATTGGAAATGTATTATTAGTAACCATCAACTACATAACCTCTGAGCTCGTACATCTTAGAGAAGGCTATTAAGCTAAGAGAATAAATTCTCCGCCACCAAACAGAAACGTATTTGATAGAAACCGGTTTTACATCTCAAAGTGTAATGTCAAACACACATCCAAACAAGTCTGTTCCGGGTTCGAATAGAACCGAAGGCACTTCCGAAGAAGCCCTTGCAAATCTGGGAATTCCCAATCCCAATCGGACTCCCCATCACATATGGAGATCTCTATACCGGTGCGAATCAGTGTAGAGACAATCGACGGGTTATCCTTTCATTCTTGAAAATACCCGGTCTTCACCACCGGTCTTCAAATGCTATCCATATCATCATATCATTATTCGGAATGAGTTATATGACACAAAGGT
Source organism: Allium cepa (assembly GCA_030765085.1). Taxonomy (NCBI): domain Eukaryota; kingdom Viridiplantae; phylum Streptophyta; class Magnoliopsida; order Asparagales; family Amaryllidaceae; genus Allium; species Allium cepa. The sequence goes on along the minus strand of CM060946.1, from coordinate 71,516,590 downwards.
CCTCTCCTAGCTAAACCGAATAATGAGCGCAATATTTAAAAACATATGGATATTGGGATTTCAGTTAAGTCGCAACTTATTATCCAAAACTTTTCTTTTAAATGGTTTAATCAAGTTACCATTTCAAATCTTTTAAACAAAAAGATTCATTTCATAATGTTCACCCACCTTTCACAAAGATTCATTTACATCTTTTCAAAACAATTTCCTTTCCAAATTGGATTAACTCATCCAATTATTAAATCAAAAACTCAATTCATAGCTTTCAAACTCATTTCCAATGATTCATTCACAATTCCCATTTCAAATCTTTTATATAAAAGATACTCCTTTTAAAATCCTCTTCAATTTCAAAACAAAGTCCAACAATCTTTCACAAAGATAAATTCATAGCTTTCAAAACAATTTCTTTTCAATTTCAAATCTTTTCAACACAATTTTGGAAATCTTTTCTTTATATGGAAGCTATTATTATTTGAAAATAAACAATTTTCGTTTCGGAAAAATCCGATTACATTTATACAAGTTAAAGTCCTTGGGTTAAATTCAAATTCCCAAAACAATACTTTTAAATTGGTTTAGAACTCATATAAACACATTTATAACTCGTATAATCTTCTAAACCATAATTTCCAACCATGGAGTTCAATTTTCAAATCTTGAATTCAAATCTAAATCAAACTATTTAAAATTCAAAACTTTATCAAGTTATTCAAAATAACTTTTATCTTCAAAACAACTTTTCAAAAGCTTTTCACATTTAATCCAATTCTATTTCCAAAACTTTTTGGATTCAAAATTCAATTTTTTAAAAATCATTTCAAAAATTTGTGACTTAACCAATTGCCTCGTGCAATCCATATTTGTGTGTGTAAGGTGTAGTCCAGGGGTCTTACCCAATAGTGCAAGAACATCAATCATCACAGATTCAATCATATCAATATCGATAAGTGCTACATTTTTATAGCGCTTATTTTCCATTTACAGATTCACAGATAAGTAATATTCATCACAGATAAAATAAATTACATTCATTACATATCACACCAAAACAATTCATCGCACAAAGCATAACATATCAGGGATATCAAACATTTCAACAATCAATAGAATTTAAACATTCATCAATAAGATCAATTAATTATCTGATTAATCTAAGTCTGATAAGTCATCAATCATGGTTAATTAACATTAATTAATTTCAAATTATTTGAATTTTCCTTTAATCATTTATTAATTTAAATTAATCAACCATTAATTATAAAATAATTAACCTTTAATTATTTAATTATCCATTCATTAATTACACTTAATTAATTAATTAATTAACCCTTAATTAATTAACATTTAATTAATTATCCTAAATTAATCAAAATAATTAATTAACCTTAAGTTAATTACAATAATTGATTAACCCTTAACTAAATCGATAAAATCATAATAAGTGATTTATCCTTAATCACTTTCATTAATTAATTAATTATCCTCAATTATTATTATTACGCACTTGTTTTTAAATAATTAAATACCCTTAATTAATTACCATCAATTAATTATTCTTAATTGATTACAATAAGTGATTGTCCCTAATCACTTAATTAACTTTAATTAATTAATTATTCTTTTTCTTTTCAATACTTAATTGACCTTAATTATGTAATTA